>CM074718.1:76757603-78100936 GCA_037306005.1 Rhinophrynus dorsalis | reverse complement strand
TGGACAGCATCACCCCCTTATCCCTTTGAGCGCCACACTATCACGGTGCCTGTGATTGCCTCCAGTGGGTAATTGCTGTAACAGCGACATTGTTACTTCCTGGCTGTCGCTCTATGCAAGTCGCTGTTCTTATAGGTCACTGTGGTTGTGATGTCATCCCTCCGCCCACCTGTCAGGCCTTTTAAACCTCAGCATGTCACATTACCGGTGCCCTTTCGTGGTGTACCTGAGCCTAGTGCTGTGTTGGTCCATTGCTATTCCTGTGTATTACTCCTGCTCCGTCTGACTACCCATTCTGGCTCTGACTCCTGGCTACGTCTGACTACCCGTTCCGGCTTTGACTCCTGGCTTCGTCTGACTACCCGATCCAGCTCTGATCACTGGCTTCGTCTGATTACCCGATCCAGCTCTGACCACTGGCTTTGTCTGACTAGCCGATCCGGCTCTGACCCCTGGCTGCCTCTGGTTACACTCCCTCTGTTGTGTTCTGGTTGCTATTACCAGCCTCGGCTACCCAGCCCTGGCTATTGAGATCCTTGCTGCCTGGACTTACCTTTTACCGTGCTTGCTACCTGTAGCGATGCTTGTCGGTCAGTCCATGTTACTGACCTCCCATGGTCGCTCAGGTTTGAGTGTTGCCTCACCTAGCTGTCTAGGTGCCATTTCCATGTTACTGACCTCCCGTGGCCATTCTGGTTTAAATGTTGCCTCACCTAGCCCTTTAGGTGCCGTTTACCTTGCCTTTGGTATACCCTAGCGGTAGGGTATAATTGCGCTATATTCACCTGTCGGCTGTGATTGAGGAAGTGCCATGCACTGTCCTCCCATCTAGCCTGTGAAGGTTCCTAGGGCCATACGGATACTAGCTACACCTGCCTAGTGAAGGGTGAGGAAGTGTCTTGCACTGTCCTCACCCGGTCTCTTGGAGGTGGTGGCGTTAGAGTCGCTACTGTGTGCTCCAGTGTCTGGAGCTACTCGCTCCCATTGCCTGACTTTACTCTAACATCTGGGTACAGACGTGGGCCTATCACACTAGCCTAGTGAAGGGTGAGGAAAGTGATTGCACTGTTCCTCCCTGCCCTCGTGAAAGTGTGTTATTCATTGCTGCCACTATTGTATTATTTATTGCTGCCACTATTGTGTTTAAAATAAAATTTTATTTTAAGTTCATCTGTACTTGTCAAGTGTCGTTATTTCCTAGTCACTCCGTGACACACAAGGATGTGCATTGCTCATCCCTGTGACACTCAAAGGGTTAAAAGTTCTGTGTCATAAATGATATACTTTGTGCACTCCCAAGGGAACAAGGCTGGGGGTCAGGCAGCACCTATCGGGATGGATGGCTACCATTTGCCCCCAGCCTTGTTACTTCGCCCATTGGTAGCCATAGAACCCCATATACACTGCTTATCCCCCAGACTTGTTCATTTGACCACTGGTAGCCACATATCCCCATGTACACTGTCTGTCCCTCTCCAGCCTTTTCCCCTTGCCCACTGCTAGCCACAAGATCAAGGGCGGGACAATTGGTCGCCACAAGTCCCCATAGATGTCAGACCCCCAGCCATGTTCCCTTGGGAGTGCAGAACATGTATCATATATGATACAGAGCTAAGGGGATAATTGCATAGTGCTTGGTGTACTTTTTTTTAACCCTTTAAGTGCCACAGGGGTGAGCAATGCACATCCCTATGGCACTAAAATGGATAAGGAAGTGATACTGTCCATGGTGCTGTAAGTATCCTCTCCACTCCCCTACTGGCCAAGCAGGGAACTAGAGAGAATGCTCTTCAACTTCAAAATTGTCATAGTGTTGGTGATGTGTGAAGGGAGGAAATCCAGTATGCCTCCTGATGGCTTAATTTGGAAAAACAATTAGAACAAGAAGTTGGTATGTGTTCAGTACCTAATATATTAAACTTGGCTAGGCCACCGTTTGGCCATGTATTGAAATACCTTTTGACTGAGTGATAGATTATTTTCTTGATCAGGTATCTATGATCTCTGGAACAATCTCTTGGATTTCTTGTGGTATGCCCAATGTATTGGATACCGCATCCACATGAGGCCAGACAGACCACAAAAGTCATCTCACAGGTGATTAGACTTTGGATTTGGAAAGATTTCCAATTCTGATAGCTTGTAAAGGTCTTGACCTTGTTAGAGATGAAATCACAATTAGTACATTTTGTGTGAAGGCATCAGAAGGTCCCCACTGGCAATGTAGAGCCAAAAATCCAAAATTCCTCTTTTTCCAATGTTTTTGACTTACTTGGTGCCAGATGTCCTCAAATGTTTCTTGCCTTCCTGTATGTCATTCTAGATTTTTCTGTACTGGTCTCAGCTAGGAAGTGGTCTTGTTTTAAGATGTTCCAGTGTTTGACAACTATATTTTTGATGAGATTTGATGCAGCATTTTACTGGGTAAATAATGGCTGGGGGTCTTCTGTTGGTGGATGATTTTGATTTAACCATCAGGATCTTTTTTCTTTTTAAATGAAGAACCCTGTTGTATGCAGATTCTTCTATACTGGATTTGTATCTCCTTTCTAGAAATTGCTGTTTTAAATCCTTGCTAATAAAAATGAAATCATTATAATTACTGCAATTTCTTCGGAGGTAATGGAAGTGCCCAAATGGGTTATTGCATATCCATTTTTTATAGTGACAGCTGTCACTATAAATGTTGCTTTCTGTAAACCTCTTTTTGTACAGGGAGCTCGCAACTGGTAAATGTACTTTCCCTTTCAGATTTAAATTAAGAAAATTGATATTGCTAGAATGGATTTCTGATGTAAAATTAGACCCATGTTATTGTTGTTCTTACAAAGCTTGATCATAAGATGCAAATCTTCAGCACTTCCTTTCTAGATGATTAGTATGTTGTCAATATAGTGCCCATAGTATACCAGGTTGCCCCCCATCTCTCCATGGGCCATATTGGGAGATCTTCCCACAGGCCCATGAAGAGATTTGCGTATGAGGGGGCAAACCTGGTTCCCATGGCAATACCCTCACTTGGAGGAAGAACTCCTCTTGCAATTCAAAAGAATTGTGATGGAGAGTGAACATAATACACTCCAGTATAAATTCTATTTCTTCTGGTATTAAGCTGATGTCATTTTCTAAAAAGTATCTCACCGCCTGGACTCCCAGCATGTGATCTGTACATGTGTATAGAGAAGCCACGCCAAATGTAGCCCACATATGCCTTTCCTTCCAAGTGATAGATGGCATCTTTTTAAGGATGTCCTGTGAATCTCTTATATAAGAGGGGTGCATGATGACGTGTTTCTGTAGATATAAATCTATATATGCTGGCAGATTTGAAGTAAATTAATCTATACCAGAGATGATAGGTCTACCTGGTGGTTTCTCTGGATTTTTATGTAATTTGGGTATGTGATAAAAGAATGGTACAGCAGGGAAACTTGAGAAAATATATTGAAATTCTTGTTTATTCAAAATACCCTTTTGTGCACCATTATCAAACATTTACCTCATCATGTGTGCAAAATGCCCAACAGCTCTTTATGTGGATGGAACCAGACAGCCATTACATAAAAGATTTAATTCCCACAGATCCAGTGTTCCCACAGAACACCAGTGGGAGAACAGTTTTGCCAAAATGGACTCATTGTCAGGAACATTAAACTGACTGTACTTATGGGACTGTTTCACACTCAGCGGGACAGAAACATATGGGAGGTCAAATTAATGCTCCAATTTACTGCTTTCATTAATGACCTGAACAGGGACAGATAAGTCCTGTCCCATTATCACATTGTGGATTAGCCTTTACAACAGTCCCGGTGGTAGTGTAAATACTTTTGACTCTTCAGAGAAAGACTGCAATTTACATCACACTCCTCTACCATTCACTGATCAAAGAACTTGGATCTGGACTGAGCTAACTAATCTGGTTTCTATTCTAAACAATGCAATGTTTACTTGTATTTAAGAGAGATGGTTTCATATTTATCTGTATAACATGCCTGAGGAAGAGACCTAGGAGGAAAGCTTGCATCTGAAATCTGCTTAGTTAGCCAATAAAGGTGTCAACTTGACTATATTTGCCTCCTGTATTTATACGGCTAACACAGTCCCAACTCTCATCTGTTTTCATCAAGTTAAAGAGGCTCAGTTCTGGAACAAACCAACTGCACCATAGGAGAGAAATGAAAATTCCCAGCATCTTGAACACCAAAGAGGTCAGATACCTTTTTAATATTCATGATGATAAAAGCCACATTTTAATCTATGGAAATGTGTGGATTTTTTTATTACACCTGTAAGGTGTAGTTGGTTTTCTAGAGAAATGCACCTCTTCCGCTTGATGTACAAGGTCCTTAGGGTCTAATTCATCCTACTAAAGTGGTACAGTTCTGGAAAAATTGCAACATAAGTTGGAGAATGAAAATGCACATTGATTTAAATGGGGGTTTTAATCTCTTGAATGCCAAATAGGTCTCCAGCGCATTGCAAATCAATTTGTTGGGGACTTCTCTAGCATTCAAGGAGTTAAACATCACATTTAAAGTAGTGGGAAATTGCCTAATGTTCTTTCCACCCCATGGTGTAAATGATTTGCTCCAGAAACGCACCTCTTCAGCTTGTTGAATTAGGCCCTTAATGCCTAAGTGCTTACAAGCTGCTGCTATTAGGACCCTGCTTTATAATCTGCTCTCATTTTCCCAGTATGTTCAATGACTGGTAATTGCTGGCTGTTTCTACAAGGGAGTATGGTATGTGTCTGTTTTTATAAATAAGTAGGGTTTTTATTTACTACACTATGAGGTTGAGAGATGGATTTTTCCCAGAAATACAGTTTAAATGTGTCAAGAATTCTGACTCTCACAGTTTCAAAAATACATTAGCTTAGTTTTTAGATATCATCAGATGTATTGATACATCCCTTTATAATTAATTTTATTTATTCTGCTAGTGAAAAATATATACAGTCAAAATGCCTATATTGCATTTTTACCTTTTATCTAAACCTTTTATTTTTTTACTTTTATACTAAAGATGGCAACATCACTAGAGAGGATCCTTTCCCTATTTTCTTTTATACTAAAGGTAATGACACAACGAGGAATGACCCTTTCCCAAATGTAAAAGAAGGGATAATGGTAAAATGTATCACTATCCCTTCTGTATAAAAAAGTTGAAAGAAGGAGCTTACTCCATCCAGTCTTACATTCAGCATACAGAATACAGGGTGATCTGTATTAGGGATGTGTGAAAATGCTTGCCTCAAACAGAGATTTGCGAAAAATGGCACTTTCCTCTTGGCAAAAAATTTCCCACGAAAAGTGCAGTTTTCCCGTTTTCTTCGCCTAGCTTATTGCATTGTAATCAATGGGAAGAAAACATTTTCTCCATCAAACAAAAGTTTTCTCTAGTTTTTCTACAGCCATATACAATGGTGTCAGGGTCTCACAGCATGCCATTCTGTGTTTATGAGAGGAGAGAGGAGCATGTTTTTGAATTAGAGGAGATAGGCAAATAAAGGGGAATTGAAGCTTAGTTTAGGGAGTCATTTAGGTCAGACATTTGTCCTCTGTATTAGGGGAAACTAGGGGCACTCTAGGGGAGAAGAAGGGAGGAAGGAGCATGGCCCAAAATACCCCAAGATTTGGTGTGACTGACTGGCAAGACACAGGCAGCTGGGGTCCAAATTGCTTGCTGATTTTGCTTTTATTGTCTCTGTGCTGGGGAAGTCTGGAGAAAGAAGATCTTGATTTTATTTAGTTATATGGGTTTTTTTTTACTAACTGTGATAAGATAAGGTGGACAACTTTAAAAACACATAAATAATTATATTACACAGCTGACTGGGAGCCTGATGTGATCTCTGTGACTGAGGCAGACTTGATAGACAGCCGACGACATTGAGAATTTTGTTGAATGCCAAGGCAAGACATCACACTTCATCAGTTGTGTACTGTATAGAGAAAACACATAGTGTAACTGAGTAATGTCTAGCAAATGCACAAGCGGGAGGGGTAAAGATGGAGCAGTGCAGGGACATGGGAGTAAAGTGTTAGTACAAAAACTGACTGCAGCAGTGGTTGCTGCAGGATGTGTAATAAAGGATGATGATCCCTCGCCTCCTGGGGTAGATGCAGTTTGTCAAGGTCCTGTCAATCACACCACGCCAGTCCCCCAACACCACTACCATACACATCTGCCATCATTGTAAGTTGTACTTTATTTTTTTTTATCACTTGACATCATCATGAATATGTGCCAGTGTCACTTATCGTAAAATCTCAGGTATAATAAGCACCTGTGTATAATACTCAGGTGTATATTATACGTAAGATTTTAGGGGAAAACAAAAGTGCCTATGTATAATTCGCACCCTTGTTTTCCCCCTTACTAAAAATTTTTTTTACTGTTGGTAGATCCCTCCACCGGCCCAATTCGCTCTCACAGTAAGGCTTACTTGCTCCCACTGACATCCCCACTGAAGTCCGCTCTCACAATAAGGCTTCTGGTACTTCTTTCCACTGAAGGACCCATCTTCCCTGCTGGCAGTATGCTTACATTTGCCCGCTTCCTTCATGGGCTTTCAGGACCTTCCACCTCCAGCCAATGGTAATGCCCTGTGCATGCCGCCCGCAGGGAAGATGGGTCCTTCAGTGGAAAGAAGTACCAGAAGCCTTCAGTGGGGACGTCAGTGGGAGCAAGTAAGCCTTATTGTAAGAGCGAATTGGGCCGGTGGAGAAAGGGTATCTGCCAGCACTAATTTAAAAAAAAATAATAATAACTCTCGTGTATAATACACCCCCCCCCCACTTCACATAAGGTGAAGTGGGGTAAAAGTGTGTGTATTATACCCAAGATTTTACGGTAAGCAGGAAGTAAGTGTTGTGGGCAAAGGAAAAATGCACTCTGCATGCTAACACATTTTTCAAGGTATATGTTGCTGTAGGACTCACAATTTTGATTTCCAGCTACTTATTTCTCTGCTACAGCCCTCAGAAAAAGTAATATTATGCTGAGAAATATTAGGAGGAATGTGTTGGAATAGGAGAAAATGTGTTGAATAGGTGAAAAATGTGTTAGATATGGGACACATAAATAAAGCAAATAAATTATAAGAGCCCTAGATGTACAATGTCTGTTACTTGGAGCATGTTTAAGTTTTGCTGAGGATGAGTAATATTAAGAGTGACTTGAAGACCATAAGATAAGTGCAATGGTACAGGGTAGAAGGTATTGATAGGAAGTAATGAAATAGAAAATTGTCTGATACGTGAGAGTGCTGCAGACACAAAAGGGGCTGAGAGAAGACTGTCATTGAATGATCAAAGTGGCAAGATGGGGTATAGCGGGAGATCAGAGTGGAAATAAAGGAAGGGGTAGAGGGGAGAGAATGAGAGAAGTAAAATGTTTAAGATATGTGGAGTGTGATTGGCAGCAACTGGAGATATTTGAGGAGGGGTGCAGGGACACACCTAGATGACAACAGAGTAATTCAAGCTGCAGCATTCTTTATGGATTGAAGTAGATGAAGTTAGGAGACAGGAAGGCATGAGAGTAGAAGGTTACAGTAGTCAGTGTGGCAAAGGATGAGTGCTTGTGTAAGAATTTAACTGTGGAGGAACAGAGGAAGGGTCTGATTTCTGCTTTGTTACACAAGAGAAAGTGGCAGGGTATAGTGATGGTGTTAATATGAGAACAAAATGAGAAAGAAGTGTCAATTATCAAAACTAGGCATTATGCTCTTTTTTTGTCACTGCTCATGGGAAATCCATGATTTACTGAGAGAAGTTTCCAAAATAAAATTACTATGTAGCAAACATATCTAGCATTTGTTGCTTTTTTATGTTAATTCTCTATGAAAAATCTTTTCTGTAAATCTAAGGCCCTGCAGCTGTTGTTGAACTTACAATTTCCAGTAAATATGCACAAGAGAAGTAAAGAATTCTCATTCTTATATGTTAAAGGGATATTAATGTTTCAAAATAAAAGCAGCTCCAATTAATCTTCAAAGTATTTGGGCCATGAAGAATATTATTTCAATACTGTCAGAGTTGTAGTTCAAGAGTAATTGAATGATAAAGTCTCCCTTCCAATCCTTTTACCTAGTGTAAGCCACTTTTGGTCAGATGTGGAATCTGGTCTTAAGACCAGACAGCTCACAGCAAGGGACAATATTCTTACTGTGATCATAAGGAAAACCCTGCCATCCTTGACAGGTTTTTCAGGTTTTTCCTTATGCACACAGAAGATTGTACCTTTCTGCGATCCATATGGACAGTCTTGCTGCTATGAGGTGAGCAGAAGGGGATACTTTATCATTCAATTACTCTTGAAGTACAGCTCTGACAGTATTGAAATAACACTCTGCATGGACCAAATACTATGAAGATTAATTGGAGCTGTTTTTATTTTGAAACATTACTAGCCCTTTAAGTTTTGCATGTCTCAGCTTATTCTTTGTACCTTTTCTGAATAAAGTATTTAAAAAAAAAAGAGACATAACAAAAGCTAGAAAGAGCTAACTAAATAAGAGTTGTCACACAAATCTCTTGTTTATTCCAAGTGTGTGTCATGCTATTTCCTCCCCTTCAATACTATTGGATGATATCATGAATAAACACATAAAAAATCATCTTGTGGGCGTCAGTTCTTTCACTGTAAGTGAAACAGCTAGATCCATACAAATAAATATGTTTATTAAATCACTTTAAACATCTTTGCATTTTAGGTTTATCTGAACTTTGAGGACTTAAAAAGCACTGACCTGAAAAGCCACAATAAATGCTAGTGTAAAAGACACATTAATTTTTATTGCGTCCTTGAGAGCTGAGGGACTGAACAAAATGGGAAAAAAGACTTTTGCAATGAATCTAGACCAAGATACTAAAACTACTTGTAATGGGCCTTATTTATAAAAGCAAACTGGGACAATTCTGGAGCAAACCCACTAAACCAGAGTGGAGAAATAAACAGTCCAAAAATTCCCATTGTTTTAAACGGAACATTTAACCCCTTAAATGCTAGAACAATTTCTAACGCATTGCTTTGCATTTGGAGACCTCTTTAGCACTCAAAAGTTTTAAAGTCCACATTTAGATGAATGAGAATTTTCCTTTGACCCCTAGAATGCAATCGCTTTGACCTAGAATTATACCAGTCTGGCGCATATTTATAAAAGCATACTGGAGTTATTCTGGAGTAAACCAGCAGAACCATAGGTGAAAAATAAAGATTCCTGTTAAAGTGGGCTTTTAACCCCTTACTTGAATGCACTGCATTGGAGACCGCTCTTGCATTAACCCTTTGAGTGCCAGAGGGCATTGCTTTACAATGTGCTCCTTACTCCTCTGGTACTCAAAGGGTTAAAGGGATTAAAAAGCGCTATTCAAGTGCATGGGGATTTAAGAATTTGTATTATTCCCCTATGGTGCAGTTGGTTTACTCCAGAATAACTCCAGTTAAATATGGGCCCGTGATTCCTTCCCTCTCTTGACTCGTGGGACAGAATGCAAGAAATGTGCACAATCACTGTTTACAATGTACTTTGATGGAAAATGATTCGCTCCGAAATGTTACTGAAATGCATATTTTTGGTGAATTAGCAAATATTTGCACTTTTTTAAACAGATGCATTTCAAAATGTGGGTGTAACTAAAATGTCCACTGTTTATTTAGAGAATAAAAGGAATAGTAATACATAAGTATTACTAATCCCTGTAGTAAAGTCCTATTAAAAAGAAATGTATTGCCCCCAGTGTCATCTCTCAAATCTTTATGGTTTGATAGATGATCGCTCCTAAAGTTGCCCTCTCCCTCCCCCTTCCCTCAAGTGAGCGTTGTAGCTGACTGAAGGGAAATCCAGTCATAGATCATCAGGCGGCTCTGCAGAAGAGCCACGATCGTGTTAATTAAAAAAAAACTTTAATTAAAACGGTCTTCTACTTGTGCTTGCAAACCAAGCACACGTAGAAGACCATTTCAGTGAAAGTTTTCTTTTTTATTAATGTGATCACGGCTGTGCTGGAGAGCCACCTGAAAGTCGTACGACTTATTTCCCTGTAGTCAGCTAGAATGCTGACTACAGGGAAGGGGGACGGAGAGGGCAATTTTAGGAGCGATCATCTATCAAACCATAAAGATTTGAGAGATGACACTGGGGGCAATACATTTATTTTTAATAGCACTTTAATATAGGGATTAGTAATACTTAAGTATTACTATCCCTTTAATGATCATGCCTAATTCAGCAAAGTAGTCAGCACATATTTTCATAGAGATTTGTAATACTATAACACATTTGTTTCTGTTTTTCTATTGGTTTATACAAATAAATTCCCTTTTTTATATACATTTATTGGTCTGCCCTGCATCTGCTCCATTTTTCTTGGCGCAATCTGCTTCACAGCGGATTATACCTATGGAGTGCCACAACTGAATTTGGTGTCCGTTTTCAGGGAGGACTGGCAACATTTCCCTGCTGGCTCCTACACCGGTTCCCCTCAATACGGACCAGTAGGACTTGGACAGGTAAGTTCCAGTTTACATCTCTTTAAAACAAGTGTATACTTTTACAGAATATTTGTTTGGGCTCTCCTCCTGTGTATATTTCTCTACTTATTTTCTGGTTAACTTTGCCATTAATTTAGGAGCATGTGCTATTCAGAATTAAGGTGTTAGTATGTTTCTTGCATCAAAATGTGCAATCTCAAATATCACATACATTTGTGGCTTATAAAAAATAGCTAATGCTCCACTTTCTTGCATGCCTACTTTCCACCAACTACACCACACGGCATAAATAAACATCTCCTTTGATTTAAATGGGGATCTTAATTCCTTGAATGCTAGAGAGGTCTACAGTTCTATGTTTTGAAAACCTCTCTGGCATGGGGTTCAAAATCCCCATTTAAATTTCCTCTATGGTGCAGTTGTTTTGCCCTAAAATTGTTCCACTTAGCTTGTAAACTTACATGGCAGGGGGCCTGTACTAGTAAAATTCTGCACAAAAATATAAGGTGGTCTGGAATCTATTTACTAACCCTAAGCCTCCCTAATTTTTACTTACTACATTGTTTAACCCAAAAATTATCTCTTAATGCTGCTTGCCCAAAGGATGGGCAATAGGCAGTCTATGGGTTTTTGGTGAATTTCTTTACTCTGTACCTTGTTTAACATTATGTATTAAGCCTTTGAGTGCCAGTCTTGTAATTTTTACTTGGTTGGCAAAACAGGCTTGCACAGTCAACCTTGTGAAAATTCCGAAGTCACACTTGGAAGCTTTGCTCTGCACTCTTTGTATAGAAGCAAGCTTCGAACTTTTAAATATATACATGGTTGCTCCCATGAGTATAGAAGCAATCCTGTATTAAAAAAAGCACATAGTGCAGGATCTCTTGCATCAGCAAAATTAAACCAGACCGCATAGAGGGGCATTTCCTGATGCCCCCTGGCATTGATCACCCATCCATTAGGCTAGGCAATCATTGCAGCAACCAGGAAGGCAATCACAACCTTCTGTTTCCTTCATCCTACTCAAAGCTGAGTTGAATAAAGACAACCTTCAAAACCTACATGATGTAAGGGGCTCTTGAAGATTCTCCTACTCAACCCAGACATTCATAGAACACCGGTTTGAGCATGATGAGGAAGAGAAGGTAAGGGAAGACTGTTATTGTCTTCCTGGTTGCCGCAAAGTGCACAAGATAATTCTGTGGCTACCAGAAGGCATAAAAACAAGGTTCATGGATCAGACAGTGTAGATGGGGAATCTGTGTCTGCAAATAGACAGGAGAACAAGACTGGGGGTGGGGTCAGATCTCAACCGACACTGTCTGACACTGTCTAACCCCCTACCCAGCCTTGTGCCCTTGCTCACTAATATCCACAGATCCCCACCTACACTTTCTGACCCCTAGGGATGGGCAAAAAATGTTGCCTTAAACTAAAATCGACTAATAATGGCACTTCCCGCGAAAAGTGACAATTTTCTTTTTTCGCCTAGCTCATTGCATTGAAGTCAATGGGAACATAGAGTTTCTACACAATACATAGCAAATATTTTTTTATTTCCCAAAGGTATAGATAAAAGGGGCATGAGGGCCTAAATACAAATAAATACCCCAAAAGACATGTTATAAAAGGGGTCTGAGAAGGGTGCCTGTGTTGGTGGGTGGAGTGTGGTGAATGAATCAGTTGAACAGGCAATTTGTTTTGGGGGGGTTGTTGATTGGTACTGGGGGGACAGTTAATAAAAATAAATCAATAAAATAAGAAATTTGTATGTAAAGTGATAGAGACAGGAACCCCCTGACATAAGCTGCCACTGGGGTGGACTGATACTTGACTTGATAGATGACAGCCTCTACAGTAGTTCAGCTCATACAAATAGGGTGCCACTTTTCTCAGAATAGAGTAGCTATTGAATACAATAGTAAAATACATAGCTTTCAATTAATATTGCACCTTTGAAGGGGTAGAAATATAAAATGATGCCAATTTTTAGCGCCTCTTTTTGGACTAATTTCTGCACATCAAGCTAGTGGTTGAAAAGAAAGTAACCCCTTATTTGATGCAGTTGGATATCTGTTTTCTAGAAATGTATGCTTTTAGGGGTTATTTTGATGTTATGGGTTAATAATGTCTTTATATATATAAATGATGATTGATGTTCCGTGTCTTGATAAAGGTGGAGGTGTCCACCAGAAAGTCAACTTTCTTTAACTAAACACATTGTATTTGCAATTTTTTGCCCTTTTTTCCAAGTGCAGTGAGTGTGCTCCACCATCTATCTATCTATACATATATATAAGATAGATAGATAGATAGATAGATAGATAGATAGATAGATAGATAGATAGATAGATAATGAGTATGAGTATACTCAGGGGATATGTTGTATTTATTTGTTACTCTTAGATTGCTTGAGATGTCTGGGACTTAAGTGTACATTTCTGAAGTTTCCAGAAAAAAACCCTATTTTTAATAACATTTCCTTGCTTCAAGGAAGAAACATCAGCCATTTTGTGATTCATTTGTTAGCGTACTTTTGATCAATATACACGTTTATATAGTAATTGAGTTGTTTTTGGTTAATTTTACCATTTGCATTGTTAGTTCATAAACCTGGAAATACACTTTTGTGCTCCTGTTAATTAGGAGTCTGTGCAGGCCATGCATATAGGTAAAACTATACATGTTTGCTATTTTTGTACTAAGGGGGCTCAGGGATTTTAATAATTGATGTCTCCAGTGAATTGTTCTACAACTAGAGTCAGATCATCCCTTATAAACTGAACACATATTGAAAATATACACTGCATAGCTACATGGGAACCACATCAGCACAATATTAACTATCTGAGCACTAGAGAGGTATCCAACACATTGCATAGCACTCAAAGGATTAATCATTATCCAGCATACATTAAACTGTGTGTTTGGTTTTTAAAGAGATGATGTGGAAACACTGTCTGCAATGCAATCATGGTGTCTTTAGCATCCAAATAGTTAAAAGGAACTAAGGCTTCACCTGTATTTTAAATTACTTAAATTACAAACAGGTTGCAAATTATTCATTTTAGTGTTATAATTCTTTCTCTGTTTATTTGAGAAATGAAAATAATGTATTTGTTTAGAAATTCAGAGCATGTGGCATCCCAGAGGTGCAATGGGAAAATGACCCTGGGGATATATTCTGCAACTAAGCAAAAGGAGAGGTAGATTAAAGCAATCGCTTTATCATTACATAATTATAAACAGAAGCAGGAAGGGTGAATCACATGGCATGAATATTTATTAGAGGTATTACTCACAGACTGGAGAGATGCAATGAACACACTCACACGTTACCATATTATACCATTAACACTTTCAATGCCAGTGGGGTATCCAAATGATTGCTAAATAATGTGCTTGATACCACTCTGGAACTCAAAGGGTAATAGACAGGGATGGGAAGCCCATGTCCCTTTAGCTGATGTTGGACTACAATTCCTATCATTCTCACTCCCTTATGACACTTTAACCCTCTGAGTGCTAGAGGGGTATGCAACACATAAATACATTATTAACCCATAACATCAAAATAACCCCTAAAAGCATACATTTCTAGAAAACAGGTATCCAACTGCATCAAATAAGGGGTTACTTGCTCTTCTACCACTAGCTTGATATGCAGAAATTAGTCCAAAAAGGCACAAAAAATTGGCATAATTTTATATTTCTATCCCTTCAAAGGTGCAATATTAATTGAAATCTATGGATTTTACTATTCTAATCAATAGCTACTCTATTGTGAGAAAAGTGGCACCCTATTTATATGAGCTGAACTACCGTAGAAGCTGTCATCTACAGCAATGTCTCAATTTTGATCCAGTTTTTTAAATGTGACTTCCCTGCACTAAAATGATTGCTGATTGTTGGAATATTCCTGATATTACACAGGTGTTGAAATGAAATTGAGTCAGTGATTGCTGTATTAACTGTGCAAAATCAGGGGAATCCCAAAAACCTGCCCTGTCTTGTTCCACTTGGAATGCAGCGTGGCACCGCTGATTTAACATATTCTAATTGAAATATTTGGAGAAGTTTGTACATAAAACCCTTGTTAAAGTTATCAACTACTGTGCAATCCAGGTTTGAATTTGGCAAAGCAGATATCAGCAGGTCTATGTGTAGCTGATTTGTCTTTCTGATTTGATGTAGACATAAGAGTACAATAGGGGTTCTGGGTAAAGGAGTGCTCTTAGTTTGCTCTTTTAGAATAGATATTGTTATCAATAGGACAGGTGGATCTGTTACCCCTTGGATGGATTCCAGAGATGTAATGTGGTGGGTTAAAAAGATGTTAAACTGACAGACTCCTCACTGATTATAATTATGGGTATTGTTGGTTGGTTTCTGAGGACCATCTTTGCTTTAACACACTGAAGGCTAGAATACTAAGAACAACTTGCAAATTCTGGATCATACCAACTGCACCATAGAGGACAAATACAAATTCCATTGATTAAAATAAGGCCTTAGAACAACATTAATGCTTGAGAGGTCTCCAAAGCATTACAAAGCAATGCACTGGAGATCTATCTAGTAGTGAAGTGGTTGTTCCATACAATGCAGTTGGGTTGCTGGAGATTTGACCAAGTTCTTATTATATTATTCAGTTAACCCTTTGAGTGCCAGAGGGGTACGCAAAGCAATGTTGCATACCCCTCTAGCACTCAGAGGGTTAAAGTGTCATGAGGGAGTGAGAATGATAGGAATTGTAGTCAAACATCAATTAAAGGGACATGGGCTTCCCATCCCTGTCTATCATCCTTTGAGTTCCAGACGGGTATCCAGCACATTACATAGCAATGCTTTGGATACCCCACTGGCATTGAAAGTGTTAATGGTATATTATGGTAACATATGAGTGTGTTCATTGAACCTCTCCAGCCTGTGAGTAATACCTCTAATAAATATTCATGCTTCTGTTTATAATTATGTAATGATAAAGCGATTGCTTTAATCTACCTCTCCTTTTGCTTAGTTGCAGAATATATCCCCAGGGTCATTTTCCCATTGCACCTCTGGGATGCCACATGCTCTGAATTTCTAAACAAATTCGTTATTTTCATTTCTCAAATAAACAGAGAAAGAATTATAACACTAAATGAATGATATGCAATCTGTTTGTAATTTAAGTAATTTAAAATACAGGTGAAGCCTTAGTTCCTTTTAACTATTTGAATGCTAAAGACACAATGATTGCATTGCAGACAGTGTTTCCACATCATCTCTTTAAAAACCAAACACACAGTTTAATGCATGCTGGATAATGATTAATCCTTTGAGTGCTATGCAATGTGTTGGATACCTCTCTAGTGCTCAGATAGTTAATATTCTGCTGATGTGGTTCCCATGTAGCTATGCAGTATATATTTTCCATATGTGTTCAGTTTATAAGGGATGATCTGACTCTAATTGTAGAACAATTCACTGGATACATCAATTATTAAAATCCCTGAGCCCCCTTAGTACAAAAATAGCAAACATGTATAGTTTTACCTATATGCATGGCCTGCACAGACTCCTAATTAACAGGAGCACAAAAGTGTATTTCCAGGTTTATGAACTAAAAATTCAAATGGTAAAACTACCCAAAAACAACTCAGTTACTAAATAAACGTGTATATTGATCAAAAGTACGCTAACAAATGAATCACAAAATGGCTGATGTTTCTTCCTTGAAGCAAGGAAATGTTATTAAAAATAGTTTTTTTTCTGGAAACGTTCAGAAATTTACAAATGAGTCCCAGACATCTCAAGCAATCTAAGAGTAACAAACCAGAAACTATGAAATATAAATGCAACATATCCCCTGAGTATACTCATACTCATAATCTATCTTATATATGGATAGATAGATAGATAGTGGATCATACTCATTGGACTTGGAAAAAAGGGCAAAAAATTGCAAATAAAATGTGTTTAGTTAAAGAAAGTTGACTTTCCGGTGGACACCTCCACCTTTATCAAGACATGGAACATGCGTTCCAGTAAGTTGGTAGTGATGAGGAGGAATTGATGTGGTTGCAAAATTGTATCAGGAAGTATAGTAGTATTGGATGGTAATGTATACATCATGGATAAGGCATCTGCTTTCAGATTTTTTGAGCCAGGTCTATAAGTGATGTGGAATTGGAATCGTGCGAAGAACATTGCCCATCTGGCTTGACAAGGTCGTAGTCTGCGGGCTGATCGGAGATATTCCAGATTTCTGTGATCTGTATATATTGTAATAGGATATTCTGAACCCTCTAATAGGTGTCTCAATTCTTCCAAAGCGCACTTGATAGCAAGCAATTCCTTGTCTCCCACATCATAATTTTGTTCGGCAGATGTAAGACGTCTGGAGTAGTAGGCTACTTGATGTAAACGATCTTTATTGCCCATATGTTGTGAAAGTACTGACCCTGTAGAGATGTTAGAAGCATCTACTTCCAAAAAGAAAGGTTTGTTGACATCAGGTTGTTGTAGAATAGGTGCCTGTGCAAAGTGAAGTTTCAAACGGTCAAAAGCTTGTTGAGCTTCAGAAGTCCAGTGAAAACTGACATCTTTCTTGGTTAAACATGTGAGTGGCGAGATCAATTTTGAGAAATCCCGGATAAAGCGTCGGTAGAAGTTGGCAAAACCAACGAACCTCTGGATTGCCTTCTTGTCAGATGGTATGGGCCACTTCAGAATAGCTGTTATCTTACGAGGATCCATCTTTAACTGTCCTGGGGAAATAAGAAAACCTGGGAATTCAATTTCAGGTACCTCAAAAGAACATTTCTCCAACTTAGCGTACAAACCATGTGTACGAAGCCTAGATAACACTCTCCTGACATGACTACGATGTTCTTGTAGTGAATGCGAAAAGATAAGAATGTCATCTAAATATATGACAACAAACTGGTCCAGTAGGTCCCGGAAAACATAATTTACAAAATGTTGAAATGTTGCAGGAGCATTACATAACCCGAAGGGCATCACGGTGTACTCAAAGTGTCCATATCTGGTTCAGAAGGCGGTCTTCCATTTGTCTCCCTTACGGATGCGAACCAGGTTATATTCCCCTCGTAGATCGATTTTTGTGAAGATTTTTGCAGTTGACATGCGTTCAAATAATTCTGGAATCAGTGGTAACGGATAGCAATTTTTAATGGTAATGGCATTAAGTTCCCGATAGTCTACGCAGGGGCGTAGACCACCATCTTTCTTGGGTACAAAGAAAATCCCAGCTCCAGCTGGAGAAGTGGAAGGTCGAATAAATCCTTTCTCCAAGTTTTCAGATAAGTACTCTTTAAGATATTGTAGTTCTGGTCCAGACAGAGGATATATATGTCCATAGGGTATGGTTGATCCGGAGAGAAGTTCGATAGGACAATCATATGGCCTATGAGGGGGAAGAAGGTCAGCTCCTTTTTTGTCGAAAACATCTGAGAAATCCTGATAGGCCATGGGTATAGATGAAGTTATAATACAAGTCAAAAGTGTAGGCTCTGTTTTGATAAGACATTTCTCTTTAAAGTGGGTAGAAAGAAAGGTTATAGTTTTGGAAGACCACTCAATATGGGGGTCATGGATTTGTAGCCAAGGAAGACCCAAAATAAGAGGAAACAAAAGAGATGGAATGACTTCAAATTTAATTTCTTCTTTACAATTTACAGCAGTAAGAAGATACATAGGTAAGGTCTCATAAAGAATGGGACCTGACTGTAGATAACTTGCGTCAGCCATTTGAAGCATGAGTGGTTGAGCTTTGCGTTGGATGGGTATGCCCAAGGATTGAGCTGTCTCCAGGCTCAGGAAACAGCTACTGGCTCCAGAATCTATGATGGCCGACACTTCACTCCGCTGTGTGTTCCACTGTAGAATAACAGAGAGAAATACGTAAGAAGGAGTGGTTAACAGAATAGGAGTGGATGACATTGCAGGTAAAAAATGCCTACCTTGGGAAGGACGTGGTCTGGTATCGCAGGTCCTGAGATGGTGACCTCCTTTCCCACAATAGAGGCAAAGATTTAGAAGTCATCTACGGTCCCATTCAGCTTTGGATAGAGGTCCCCGTAGAACACCTAGCTGCATAGGTTCCTCTGTGGTGTTAACAGGAGTAGGTGTTTGATATGAAGTTGGAGTACGATGGGGAGGAGAAGAAGTAGCAGAATGTTCACGCCGGCGTTCTCTCAGGCGACGGTCAATTTGTATGGAGAGATGAGTGATCTCGTCCAGTGTAACTGGTATAGGTACCAGAACCAGTTCATCCTTCAGGCTTTCAGATAGGCCTAGACGAAACTGATCCATAAGCGCAGCTTCATTCCACTTGGAATCAATGGACTGACGACGGAAGTCTGCAACATAGTCCTCAACTGGGCATCGGCCTTGAGTCAGAGACCTTAATGCTAACTGGGCAGAGGCCATTTTGAAAGGGTCATCATATAATGAAAACATAGCCTGACGGAAAGCCTGCCATGTATTTGATACAGGACTGTTGGTCTGTAATAGGTGATGGGACTAGCCCTGTGGTTCTCCTCCTAACAATGTGATGGTAGTACATACTTTGGTGAAATCAGAAGCATAGGTGCGTGGATTGATTGAGAACAACAGTTCACATGCAGTGATGAAGGACCTGTACCGGGATCTTTCCCCATAAAATCTTTCAGGCAGGGGAACCCGAGGTTACGGAACAGTATTCATTTCAGGGCTAGGAAGTGGTGGTGTAGGACCACCTGCTGCTTGGGCTAAATCTGGTTGAAGGTCCTGTAGTTGCTGTTGAAGATGAGTTTGGTTGGCCTGTAACTCCTGTACAGAAGCAGTGAGGGCAGATATCCGACTGCCCAGGGTATTTAGAGCTTCTAACAACCCCGCAGGTTCCATAACAAGGCTCAGTTGTTACTGTAAAAATGTTAGCTTACTGGAACCTATCTCTGGGTAGGAGGAGCCACCCAGAGATTTAGCAGGAAGCTATATGATCTGAAGACGGCAGGTAAGGAACCCAGAATGCAGGGTGACTATAACAGGCCAAGGAGAGATCTCTTGAGGTTATGCAAGTCCAGTGAAACAAGCCAGAGGTCAGGGCAGGCTGAGAGAATGCAAGTCCAGAGTAACAAGCCAGAGGTCAGGGCAGGCTGAGAGAATGCAAGTCCAGAGTAACAAGCCAGAGGTCAGGGCAGGCTGAGAGAATGCAAGTCCAGTGTAACAAGCCAGAGGTCAGGGCAGGCTGAGAGAATACAAGTTCAGTATAACAAGCCAGAGGTCAGGGCAGGCTGAGAAAATGCAAGTCCAGTGTAATAAGCCAGAGGTCAGGGCAGGCTGAGATAGTGCAAGTCCAGTATAACAAGCCAAAGGTCAGGGCAGGCTGAGACAGAGCAAGTCCAGTAAAACAAGCCAGAGGTCAGTACCTGAGTGACAGTCCAAGGACAGGGAAGATGGCCTGCAAGGCACAAGCTTGACTGAGGGTGCAGGCTGGGCTGGAGGATGTTGAGAGCACAGGCTGGCTGAAGGGTGTTTGAGGATACAGGCTGGGCTGGAGGCTGGCCTGGGAGACACAGGCCAGCTGGGGATCACCAGGAGAGAAGATGCTGGAGAGCCTCAACGCAGACTGGAAGCGTGTACAGCTTTGGACGAACTGCGGTAAGCAAACTGCCCGGGACTCAAGCGACAACTGAGCGCTGAGTCCCGGTTCCCGCCAGCTTAAATTGTAAGACGGGCGCCCAGTGAATGACATCGGTGCGACGACCGACGTCAATGCGCACAACTGCACATACACGGAAACGCGCGCTTGCGCCCAGCCGTCCTGAAGACAATTAAGCTACTGGCAAGGACGGCGCCGTTCGTAACAGTTTCATTGCAACACCTGTGTAAAATCAGGAATATTCCAACAATCAGCACTGTCTCTGCCCTTTTAGAATGCAGTTTGACTCCCCTGTGTCACATAAAACCAACTAATAACACTTATCAGCTACAGTGTAACCTAGGACTCTGTCCACTAAACTTAAAGGGATAGTAATACTTCGTTTTCACTTTATTTTATTTTGTAGGCATTAAAAAAACATGAAGAATGATATAAGTCTTATCTCTCAAACCTTTATGGTTTATGAGATATTCACAAGCAAAGTTTCCCCCTCCCGCCCCGTTTACCTACTGTAAACAATCTCTTCTCAGATGTGGAATGCAGTCCATAGACTGGACAGATAACAGAAGGGGACACTCTTATTCCTATGAAAACAATGAAATCCCTGCCCCCCTTGACAAGCTTTTCAGGTTTTTCCCTTATCTTAATTGAAGATTGTCCCTCTCTGCAGTCTACCTGGACACCTCCCTTCACCTCTGGCTGAGCAGTGTTACATCAGTAAAAGGGGCGGGAGGGGGACACTTTGTCATTGAATTACTCTGGAACTACAACTCTGACAGAATTGAAATAACACTCTCCAAAGTCCAAATACTATGATGATTAATTAGAGTTGCTTTTATTATGAAACATTACTATCCGTTTAAGTTCAATGGTAGCATTTGATATTGTGAATAATCAACACTAACACCTGATTACCTAACATGGTACAAAAATTCTAATGACCTCTATGCATCATATTCAAGAAACTAGGGGCATTTCTGAAGCAAACCTATATAGGGGAAAATTGGGCTTTTATCCCCTTGAATCCTAGAGAAGTCAACAAGGCATTACAAGTAAAGCATTTTAGATCTTTCTAGCATTCAGAGGGTAAACATGCCCATTTAAATCAGTGGGAATTTTAGGAAGTTTTATTTGTCACATATGGAAATATTGGTTTGGCCCCAAAATTCCACCATTTTTACTAATTTTGCTCTTGCCACTTGGTTCAGGAGATACTATCTTTAAACATTCCTGGATGTTATGTCTATAGAGGACACCTAAATTTTCCCACTGCAGTACTGGCATCTTCCAGTGGCTCATGTACCCTGTCTGCTTCAATCTGGGACAAGGGGCATCAGTAGCAAAGCTTATTTATCCTTTATGGAGCTGAATGATTGCCCCAGCACTGCTCCATATGTTTCATGAAATCATGGATGCTTTAATTTACTATAAATCAAGGAGCATCTTCTGGTATTTGCTCAACTTTATTCTTGACATGAAAATAAAGATATTTTGAGGAATGTGGATAAACAGCTCCATGTATCAGAAAGTAAAATGATCCATAATTGAAATTCCTTCATCCAATGACAAATTGCATAGAAAATAAAAGAGAATATGACTGCACTATAGGGTTACAGACCAGTGGCTCTGGAGTAGTAGTTCACTCTCATTGCTTGGGGGAAGCATGGTCAAATACACTTTTTAGGTCTCGTTTATATGGGCATTGCAAACATGCCATATGCAGTGCCTGAAAAAAACTGCATGAAGTAGATTGCATTGGATACTATTATGATCTTTAATTGGAGCTCACCAGCTAGCTACACGGGCCAGCAGAGCTTGTCAAAGTTTTCATTCTTTGAGACTTAGATTCACTATTGGAAGTCTACAATGGATTCAATGCACACTCACTAACATGATGTTTCATATTTTTCATGCATATAATACAAACGAGCAAAGATACTGACTCCAAGCATTTCCTGGACATGCACAATGCAGACCCCAAATACTTGAAAGTCTGGGGTCTACAAAAAATCAGTCTTGGCATAAAGGGAGGCAACACTGAACGAGAATTGCTCAGAAATGAAAATAGGTGGATATTCCTTCAATCTCTTCCTACAATATCGCATAAAGGTTTAAATGAAGAATGGACACTAAGTGTCCATTTATAATGCAGGGTCTTCCTATATAGCATTTATTTTCTATTTTTCTATCTTTGATATGATAGAAGTGGAGACATTGCAAACTTAATAAAATCTAATAATATTCAATATCCACTTACTATTATACATGCGATTAAACCATCTTTTCTAAAAATATAACTGCAAATTCTCAGATTTTACTGTCTTCAATGTTTATGGTATAAGATCTAACAGCCAATTAGATGTTTATTATGTCCTCACGTATATCTAAAAAAAAACTAGAGATAAAAAATAATAAACTTTACTAGATAAAATTATGAGCACGTATGTTATATGGAACAACAATAACTAGAGTGATTACAATTAGAATTAAGATAGAAATGTGTATGAATCGTAAGATTAGATGAATCCAGTTCTCAGTATTGTGAATTTAGAAAGGGATTTGATAACATTATGATGTATTTAAGGTACACATATATAATTTTTAACATGTCCGACAATACTTAATCCTGATTGGGGTGTTCATTAAGCGAATACAACTAGCAAATGGATTGTGACGTCATCTTACCGGATGATTTAAAAAGAGGCTGTACACAAGCACCAGAACCTGAAACAATGCCGCTGATGAGTTGATACACGAAACGCGTGTCTGGCAGAGTAACAGCAAGATAAGGGCTATTACAAGTTGAGCCCTAGACAATATCTTAAATAGGGAGAAAGAGAGATTTTTGAGACATCCAGCCTATGAAATGAGCTCGATGTCAGGGAATGAATAGCTAGAGTATCGTTCGAAATTACTAAGCAGTAGGAGTAGAAAGGCAATAATAGTCTAAGCTTATAGGATATGTAATACGATGGTGCAGAAACTTGCATAGATAATATAGAGACATCCAGCCTATGAAAAGAGCTGGATGCCAGGGAATGATCTACTTATAGTCAGACAGTGCAGCTGTGTCGGTAGGGCTTTAATGTTCAATCCCCATACATGCAAAACAACACTTAGAGACTTGGCCCCCAAAACAAGTTAAATAAGTAGCTTAGACTGTGAGGAGAACAGCTCAGAGTGCTACTACTTGAGACAAAATTGGTAACAAATGTATATATGTTACTTGAATACTTGTAAGAACTAACTCCTGGGCTCGGATAGCAGGGAGCCTGCAGAACGTACTAAGTATACAAGGGCTTAAAAAGACTGCATGTAAAAGAATGAAAGATTTGTAACTATTAAGTTAGCTTCGAGACTCAGACAAAGAGCTAATATTTGGACAGTAAGCTAATATTAGTGATACTTTTTCACAGTCGATCACATCTACATAGTACAGCAGGGCATCTGCAGAGATCCGCATATCTTTTTACAATTGAAGACCCAGGACAGGATATCTAGCACTATACAGACATCCAGCCTAAGAAATGAGCTGGATGCCAGGGACCAGTGATCTATTATAATGCTAATACATTAGCTATCACGTATGATAAAAGGCTTGTTTACTTTAGCTGCAACAGCCATTCAGTGCTTTTTTTTGTGTAGTTTTAATTTGCTAATGAAGGTATATTTTAATCTTATTTGATTCCTTTCCCTGACATATTGTGATCCACTGAAGGGTAAGGGAGGAGTAGATTTATTCTATGATCGGAGAGGTCATTTTACTATCAGGCAGTTTAGAATCCTGATATCCTCCCTGGCCCTTTTTATTCCTTACGCCTCATAGCCCTCTCTATTGATAATTTAGCCAGTAGAGTGTGCTATTGCCACAGGGTTTCCTGGTTTTCTCGTTTTTGGGTATTTTTCATGCATAACTGATACATAATTCAAGCTGTGTTGTGTCATCCCTTTCACTTCCTGTCTCAGCAATAGGGATGGGTGAAAATTTTCGACTCAAACTGAAATCGGCACATCATTTCCCACGAAAAGTGAAGTTTTTCTGCTTTTTCAAGCCTTTTTCACCTATATCATTGTACATTGAAATGAAAGGGAAGAAACATTTTTCTCCACCACACAAAAGTTTTCTACAGCCATATAAAAGGGTGTCAGGCTCTCATAGGATGCCATTCTGTGTTTGTGAGAGGAGAGAGCAGCACCTTGTTTGAGCTAGACAAAGGCACTCTATATGCTAACACATTTTTCAAGGTATATTTTGCCTGCATGGACAGTTCTGTAGCAAGACACTTTCTGTAATATCACCAAGGTGATACAAAAGGATTAAAAGTAATTGGAATAGAACAGGTTAAGAAAAATCCAAGAGGAGTTGATTATAATAATAAGTTTTACATCATGAAACAAAATGGATATACACTTTGGAATCAGTGTGCCCTAAGGGGTTAAATGAGGAAATTCAGTATGGGATGTTTTTGTAAGGTGTCTTGCTTCAGAATATAACATTTTTGGGTGGATAAATATATGTATCTAATATAGATTTAGAGAATATGCATGGTGAAAATTAGATATTTAGGATTGATTATCATTCTGTTCTCTTGGGACTGCTCTGTATCTCTCTTGTATTAGCTGTTAGTTTGAAAGAGTTAATACAATGTTTTTGGAATCAAATTATTTGTACATGTTTAAATTTAGAGAGACCCTTATAGGTAATGATCTTTATGCATCATCTGATTGATTGCTTTTATACGTTATTAGGATGTTTGATATTATTAGATGAAATGTTATGTTTATTTACGGGGATGACATTATGATCACTTCCAGTGAATAGATTTAAATTGTATGACCGTTGAAGGAAGCAATTGTTTGTCTTAAGAGAGCCCAGGGAAACATGTGCAAAACTCATTGATGACCTACAGAGCAGTTATACTGCTGATCATGCTTTGATGGCAGAGTTGTGTATTTCTATGACATGAAAGACATATGAGATGGGAACATCATGGATACAGTGAACCAGCGATCTGTGAGTGGCGTTTAAAAGTGTTTGGAGGCATAAAGGACTGGCCCATTACAGGGAGAAAACAGGTGAGAAACACTCCCCCTGCTTGATTAGCCTGCTGTTACGAATACATGCAGCCAGACTCGATCGCTCAAGTTAGTATATGGCTATATATGACTGTGATAGATTTATGTGGATGAATGATTTACATTGACCCAATGGTAGGGTGAAGATCTTTAAGGATCATTTCCTGATTATGAAAGATAATTGGTCATCTGTTTGTCATCATTCCATCTTTCCATTTTTTCATCCTGTCCAATTAACATCTGTATATGGACATTATACGTATATGATCAGCAGTTTGGCCATGGATGCTAGATAGTGTCACTGTATGTCTGGCACCAGACTTTAACCCCTATCTATTATTAGGTAATTTTTGAGATCATTTTATTATATATTTTAGTAGGCTATTGTTTGTCACTTATAAGAGAGTATTTGGCTGTTATATATATTTATATATTGTAATAAATTTGATATTTTTATTATATATTTTGGTATTTGAATCGATATTGGTCATATCGGTCTATTTAGGTCCCTTTTTCTTGTCTATTCTTTTCTTTTTATGTATTTTTTGTGGATCATGAACACCCCATATGTATTTAGTATGGGTAGACCATTTTTTTATATTAGTAATGCGCCTATCTTTATGTTTTGCTTTCTATATGTTGCTGTAGGACTCGCAACTTTGACTTCCAGATACTTATTTCTCCACTACAGCCCTCAGAAGAAGTAATTTTGTGATGGGAAATGTTGCACCATACTAAACATAGCAAAAGAATCATATGTTTTTCACGAAAAGTCATGCAGGAAATTTTTCTCACTTTTTGACCACACCTACTCAGTACCACTCAGCTGTGATCTATGTGGATCACGAAATTTGTGAGGTTTAGAAGTCACTTCTTTATGAGAATTGTAACAACAAAATAATGCGTGGGACAAGTTAGAACAAGCCTGGACCAAGGAATGACGGATTCTCAGTGTGAAAAAGAAATCCTCAAGAGGGGAAATTTATTCTTCTGCATCTTTCTCTCCTTCACTCTCTCTGTCTCTCTCTCTCTCTAACTAAATGATTACAGACATACTTTTTATTTGCTGTATAGTATATTTTTACATGTTAAAGTGTAAGGTTCAGACGATTTGACTCAGAAGAAGAAAGCAACACAGCTAAATACCATCAACTGTTGTAAACATTTGAAACTCTTAGCATGCTGTAACCTTATATGCTGAAAAGACAAAATACCTAAATTACTGTCTATAAATCCAAAGCAAACCTTGCATGTTTTTATACACACACAAACACACACACACACACATACACACCTCACAAATTAGGACACCATCAATTTACTATTACATTACAGAGCTTGTAAAGTGATCCTTTTCAGTTCTAGTCGTTTGTCTTTTAAGCCTTTGTACATTTGTATAAATACCTGTCAATGTATAATGACGTAACTAACAATACCCGCATTCTGCAAATGGTATAAATTGCAAGAAAATTAGACTGAATACATTTTAAGTACAAAAAGCATAACAATGTGATTCAATAACATGATATGAACACTGGAAAGGAATGTTTATTTTAACAGAACTAGGCATGTTTTGATTTTCTCTTATTGCCAAAAAATGTCACCATATGATGAGATAAAATAATCTGCAAAGTGGCTATGGCTCTCAGTCCCTATAGAGGGTCCACATACACCAGCCACTGTGTATCTGGTACTGGGTCATGAAGTGTGTCTTCAAACTGAAAGCTCCTCTCTGCCTTACAAGGTTGTGAAGACCACATGCATCTTTTATTATATCTTTAACATATTAAAGTTTCACTTGCACTGTGGAAAACTCTCTGTTAGCCAATATACCAACGGCATGTTCCAGCATGTGATGTTCCCTTGTAAGTTGGGATGGGCAAAAAAGTCAGTGAAATTCCCCACTGAAATTTTCTGGAAAAAACAATTTCCCACATTTTGCAAAAATTCCTGCTCATAGAAAATACATAAAATGTTTGCCTTTTTGCCACTGACAATACATTTTGCACAAGAACTTTGCCATTTTTCAGCTATGCTTTTTATAATTAAGACTTCCTGCTATAATATTAGTTCTTCTGAGGGATAAAGTGGAAAAATAAATAGCTGGAAGTAAAAGCTGTGAGTCCTACAGCAACATATGCCTTGAAAAAATGTTAGCAGAGTGCCTTTGTCTTTTGCCCACAACACTTACTTCCTGCTTAATTTATATTTGCAAAAGGATCCTTGGGTGCAACACATGACGTCAGTTATTTAAAGCCTCTCTTTTCAACAAAAGAAAAGATCAACATGTCAACCGTCAACATTTTGCAAATTTTTTATTCCACTGACATACTTTTGCATTATGTTTGTGCAGGTTTTGACTTATTCCTAAGATCCTAGTAAGGGTGGGGTAGCAGTACATAGTAGTACATTTAATAACATGCCTTGTGGAGGTGAAGGGGTGGTGGCGGTATTTGTAAGCACTCTATGACTCTTGTCATTACCAAAAACAAACTCAAAGTCATACTCCTCTGAAGCAGGAGAAGAAAATCTTGACACACATTGACAGCACTTCTTTTATGTACCCCGGAGCCTGAGGAATGTTTAGAAGTGCTTCTGCTAGTTGTGTAATGTCTGATCTGTTATGGTGTCTCTCCCAGTCATATTTGTGGTTGTGCTACAGGTGAAATCTCACTGAGGAGGTGCCTAGGTGTGAGCCTGTTTTCTCCTCATGTGCTCCTTACACAGAGAACAGATAGCAACATGCTTAGCTTTAGGATGAGTGAAGTATCTCCATCTTTAGAGGCTACTACTACTACTGGGGCTATATGTTGCTGAAATTGTACTACTACTAGGTATCACAGATGTTGCACTTGCAACAGCAGCAGAGGCACTCATATCTAAGGCTTTATCACGGTGCCCGTGATCCCTCTCTGTCACTCTCGCTTGCGGTGCGCTCTGATTGGCTGAGTCTGTTTGGCCCGCCCCTGGTGACCTTTTTATGCCTGGCCATTGACACCTGTCAGGTGCCCTTTCGTGGTGTTCCAGAGCCAGTGTTGCTGTTGCTGTGTTCGTGCGTTCCTGATTCCTGTGTACCGATTTGGCCTGTCTTGACTAAGCTCCTGTGTTCCTGCTCCGTGATCCGACCCGGCTTGGCTGACGTTCCTGCTCATGACCGACCTGGCTTGTCTGAGAACCTACTCCGTGTACCGACCCGGCTTGGCTGACGTTCCTGCTCGTGACTGATCTGGCTTGTCTGAGAACGATCTCCGTGTACCGACCCGGCCTGGCTGACTTCCTGCTCCGTGACCTGAACCGGCTTGTTCCAGAGACCTGCTTATTCCTGCTTCCTGCTGCTGGTGTCGCTGTGGCGACATTCTGACTTACGCTGAGTTCGCTTGCCGGGCTGATCGTGTTGCCTCTTTAACTCTTGCAGAGTTGTGCGTCCAGTGCTGATTCTCCATTATCTCTTGCAGAGCTGTGCTTCCATTGCTGAGCCTTCCCTGAAACTTGCAGAGCACTTTCCACGATTGCTGAGCCTTCGATCCCTGAGCTGCTTAACCCTTGCAGTGCTGCCATTTCGTTTTCTGAGCCTTCACGTACACTTGCTGAGCCTATGCTGTTTGGTTGCTACTTCTGCAGAGCCGGCCGCGTTACAAGCCTGGGCTAGACTGTGGCTCATCCTTCCATCAGCAGAGTAGTTGATTTACGTTACTGCGCCTGTGAGAGGCACTATTGGCTCTTGCAGGTTGTCTCCGGTATACGCCCGTGGGGGCTATTGGCTCATATAATTGCAGCACAGAGTGGTCTCCATAATTACACCCGTGGGGGCTATTGGCTAGGTCTTGCATTATAGCAGTCTCCGTTGTTATGCCCGTGGGGCTACTGGCTCAAGCTCTTGCAGGTTGTCTCCGGTATACGCCCGTGGGGGCTATTGCATCAAGTTTATCCTGTGCAGTTGGTCTCCGTTATTACGCCAGTGGGGGCTATTGGCAAGCTCTTGCATTGAAGCAGTCTCCATTGTTACACCCGTGGGGGCTATCAACTCAAGCACATGCAGATTAAGTTGTCTCCGTTGCTACGCCCGTGGGGGCTAGTCACTGCAACTTCTTTGCAGACTCTACCACTATTCCAGTACTGCATGCAGCATTCTAGCCTTAAGAACTTTCGGTGGGGCATTATCTACACCAATAGCTGCCTGATCACCATCTTGGGCGTGCCAAACACCACAACAGAGACTGACTGAGTATTTTATTTAACCATTGAGTATCCTCGCTACTGTGTGCCTGTCATGAGATAGGATATGTGATACTTATGCTTCTGTATACTTGACCTGTGAAGGCATTTCTGTCTTTATATCGCTATTATTTTGTGTTGCCTGTAGAGGGCGTTCTTTACTCTTTATTTTTTTTTAATAAAACTGTGTTTTATTCTACCAGCTGGTCTGAGTGTCTTAAAAAACCGTTACAGTATGAAAGGGCCATGACCTCAGACAGCAAAGGTGAAGGTAACACACAAAACATCCACTGGAGGATGGATGTTCACGAGCAGCGCCTAGACCAGTTGGCACTGGCCTTACAAACCTTGAGCGTACGGTACATCTTGACAAACCTAACCAGAATCCGGTAGTCCCCCCAGTCTTGACACCGGATAATCAGTCTGTAGTCCCTACTACAAATACCAGAGGCTTAACGGCGGCGGCGCCATTACCATTGAGATATGATGGCAAACCTTCACAATGCAGGGGCTTTATTAATCAATTGGAGATATTTTTGGAACTCATGCCCCAAGCATTTCCGAATGATCGGAGTAAGGTCGGATTTAAGATATCGCTGTTGACGGGCAAAGCATTGGCATGGGCTAACCCCCTGTGGGAGAATGCCCAACCCTGTACTCTGAGCTTTAATGAGTTCGTAAGGAAGTTCCGCAGAGTGTTTGAGGTTCCTGGCAGAGCTGCCTCTGCTGCCAAAAGGTTAATGGAGATACAGCAGGGCGATCGTACCTTGGGCGACTACGCCATTGAGTTTCCGAATCTGGAGAGCCAATGCAGCTTGGGTTCACTAGACTTACTAAGGAGGAGCGGGCGCACCGTAGGAAACAGGGCCTATGCTTATATTGTGGTAAGGCTGGGCACTTATTACGCACATGTCCGGTACGGCCGGGAAACGGACGTACCTAGGGTACCTTGGGGGACAGGCCCTAGGTGGTGTGCAGCAGTCCCTAGACTCAAGTACACTGAAACCCACCATCCAGGTGGTATTCTCTTGGGCAGACCTGTCTGTGGAAGTCAGGGCATTGGTGGACTCTGGTGCCGCTGGGTACTTCATGGACCAATCCTTTGCCGATTTGCACAGAATTCCTTTAATCAAAAGAGTCCCCCTGGCTATTGAAGCCATTGATGGCAGACCTTTGGAACTGGCATTTATTACTATGGAAACGACTCCTATTACTATGTCAGTTGGGGCTCTCAACGAGGAGGAGGTTCTCAGACAAGCCAGGTCGGTCATGAGCAGGAACGTCAGCCAAGCCGGGTCAGATCACGGAGCAGGAACACAGGAGCGTAGTCAAGACAGGCCAAATCGGTACACAGGAATCAGCAACGCACGAACACAGCAACAGCAACACGGGCACTGTGATACAGCCTTAGATATAATGAGTGCCTCTGCTGCTGTTGCAAGTGCAATATCTGTGATACCTAGTAGTAGTACAATTTCAGCAACATATAGCCCCAGTAGTAACCTGCGTTATTGCTGATCATACCATACTATTAGTGTGTGTGGAGAAGGATTTGGACTGGGAATTGATGATGATGCTGATGATGACTAACAGGATAACTGTGTATTTTTTTGTCATCTTTGCTTGTTCAAGGTCAGAGTTTCTACTGGTTTTCTCAAACACTTTACAGACAAGCAGAACACTCCTTTCCAGTGGTGAAAGAGTGAGCCTTTTCCTTTCAGATAACTTTCTGTCTATATCATCATCTCTCCAACTGTCAATTGCATCTGTATTTGAAGAAGAAGAGGATGCTAGAGGGATATATTCTAGATGTACATCAGCAGCAGCTATGAGGTCATCCTCAGCATTACCCCCACTTCTTCCCCACTACTTTTATATTCATCTAGGCTTTTAGAGGTCTCAAACTGTTTCTTTTTACTTTTGACTAGTGTTGAGCGAGCATGCTCGGCCGATGCTCGGATCGGCTCGACCATCGCTCTGCTCGGCACATGGCGGTACTCGTACGAGTACCGCATGTGCTCGCCCGCCATGTTCGGGTCTCCTCCCCGCACGTTTCGCGGCTGCTGCGCAGCCAATAAACGTGCAGGGAGGCTCTGACATCAGTGTAATACCAGCAGCCATGTTGGCTGCTGGCATTACACTGATTGGCTGGCCAGAACCAGTGGTCGGGTGCTGTATAGCACCTGACCAGCGAGTTCGGCTCAGTCTTAGCCAGGGAGACATGAGGATAGGAAGGGAAAGTCAGTGTAGGGAGAAGACAAGCAAATTTGTTAAAAAAAAAGACCCAAAAGTCCTTTTTAGGACTACTGTGTGTGGGGGCAGCAGTTTATTTTGTGTGGGGGGAAAAAAACAACAAAAAAAAAAAATTCATATATTCAGTTTAGTGTGCAAAGTTGCAGATTAGAGCACATTCTGTTTAGTGTGCAAAGTTGCAGATTAGAGCACATTCTGTTTAGTGTGCAAAGTTGCAGATTAGAGCACATTCTGTTTAGTGTGCAAAGTTGCAGATTAGAGCACATTCTGTTAAGTCTTCAAACTGTAAAATATCAAAGTCACATATTCCATTCAGTGTGCGTCGCCGCAGTTTAGCAGCACATTCTGTGTACTGTGCACAGTTGCAGAATAGGAAGAAATACTGTTAAGTCTTCAAACTAAAATATCAAAGTCACATATTCCATTCAGTGTGCGTCACCGCAGTTTAGCAGCACATTCTGTGTACTGTGCAGAGTTGCAGAATAGGAAGAAATACTGTTAAGTCTTCAAACTAAAATATCAAAGTCACATATTCCATTCAGTGTGCTTCGCCGCAGTTTAGCAGCATATTCTGTGTACTGTGCAGAGTTGCAGAATAGGAAGAAATACTGTTAAGTCTTCAAACTAAAATATCAAAGTCACATATTCCATTCAGTGTGCTTCGCCGCAGTTTAGCAGCATATTCTGTGTACTGTGCACAGTTGCAGAATAGGAAGAAATACTGTTAAGTCTTCAAACTAAAATATCAAAGTCACATATTCCATTCAGTGTGCGTCACCGCAGTTTAGCAGCACATTCTGTGTACTCTGCACAGTTGCAGAATAGGAAGAAATACTGTTAAGTCTTCAAACTAAAATATCAAAGTCACATATTCCATTCAGTGTGCGTCGCCGCAGTTTAGCAGCACATTCTGTGTACTGTGCACAGTTGCAGAATAGGGAGAAATACTGTTAAGTCTTCAAACTAAAATATCAAAGTCACATATTCCATTCAGTGTGCGTCACCGCAGTTTAGCAGCACATTCTGTGTACTCTGCACAGTTGCAGAATAGGAAGAAATACTGTTAAGTCTTCATACTAAAATATCAAAGTCACATATTCCATTCAGTGTGCTTCGCCGCAGTTTAGCAGCATATTCTGTGTACTGTGCAGAGTTGCAGAATAGGAAGAAATACTGTTAAGTCTTCAAACTAAAATATCAAAGTCACATATTCCATTCAGTGTGCTTCACCGCAGTTTAGCAGCATATTCTGTGTACTGTGCACAGTTGCAGAATAGGAAGAAATACTGTTAAGTCTTCAAACTAAAATATCAAAGTCACATATTCCATTCAGTGTGCGTCACCGCAGTTTAGCAGCACATTCTGTGTACTCTGCACAGTTGCAGAATAGGAAGAAATACTGTTAAGTCTTCAAACTAAAATATCAAAGTCACATATTCCATTCAGTGTGCTTCGCCGCAGTTTAGCAGCATATTCTGTGTACTGTGCACAGTTGCAGAATAGGAAGAAATACTGTTAAGTCTTCAAACTAAAATATCAAAGTCACATATTCCATTCAGTGTGCGTCACCGCAGTTTAGCAGCACATTCTGTGTACTCTGCACAGTTGCAGAATAGGAAGAAATACTGTTAAGTCTTCAAACTAAAATATCAAAGTCACATATTCCATTCAGTGTGCGTCACCGCAGTTTAGCAGCACATTCTGTGTACTCTGCACAGTTGCAGAATAGGAAGAAATACTGTTAAGTCTTCAAACTAAAATATCAAAGTCACATATTCCATTCAGTGTGCTTCGCCGCAGTTTAGCAGCATATTCTGTGTACTGTGCACAGTTGCAGAATAGGAAGAAATACTGTTAAGTCTTCAAACTAAAATATCAAAGTCACATATTCCATTCAGTGTGCGTCACCGCAGTTTAGCAGCACATTCTGTGTACTCTGCACAGTTGCAGATTTGCAGCACATATTCCGTGTAATATGAAGAAGGCGGGTAAAAAGGGACGGGGAAGTGGACGTGATCCTGATAGTTCAGGGCGCGAGTCAGGACGCGGAGAAACTGTGCCTGGTGCCAGAGCACAAGAAAGAAAGACATCCACCATACCTAGCTTCATGTCTCATTTTACAGGGCGTCGCAGGACATCACTCTCGAGGTCCGACCACTGCGAACAGGTGGTCGGTTGGATGTCAGCTGATACTGCTTCCAGTCGGTTAAGCACCACCCTGTCTTCCACCAAGTCCACTCTCAGTAGCCAAGAGTCTGGTCAACATAATCCTCACTCTGATCATCCTTCCTCCCACCATAGACGGTCTGGTCAAAGAAGTGATCCCACACTGGGATATAGTGAGGAGCTCGTCTCATCACCAATCCTTCATTTGACCCTCTCTCCAAGCACGCTTGCAGAGGAACATGACATCTTGTGCCCTGATTCACAACCTCTAGAGGGTACCCAATCACAAGAAGATGACAGATGTGAACGGCATTTAAGGTCAAAGGAAGTAGTGGATGATGATGATGATGAGACACAGTTGCCATTAAATCAACCACTATTACTGTCTCAAGACCTTGTTGAGGAGGATGATATACAGTTGTCAATGACTGAGTATGTGGTGGGATCAAGACATGAGGAGGATGATCAGAGTGAGGAAGTGGAGGAGGACTTGGTGGACGATGAGGTGACTGACCCCACCTGGGAAGGTGTAGAGCCGAGCGATGACAGCAGTCCTGAGGGTGAGCCATCTGCAGCACCGCAACAGGCTGGAAGAGGCAGTGGTGTGGCTACAGAAAGAAGGCGGACCGCACCAAACCGGCACGCAAATGTTCCACGGAGCACCCCCTTGCGTAAATCTACCTTGCCAAGGGGTAGGTGTTCCGCGGTATGGCGTTTTTTTAAGGAAAGTGCGGACGACAAAAGAATTGTAGTTTGCAACCTGTGCCACACCAGAATGAGCCGAGGCATGAACACTAGAAACCTCACCACCACCAGCATGATCCGACACATGGCATCCAAGCACCGTAATAAGTGGGAGGAACGCCTGGATCGCCCATCTGTGTCTGCAGGCCACACCACTGCCTTCTCTTCCCCTGTTTTCGGTGCCGGCCAATCGCCTGTCGAAGGCGCAGGCCCGCATACCTCCCGCCCTGCACCTGTACCATCTGAAGCACCATCAGTGACCACATCCACTTCCCTGTCCCAGCGCAGCGTCCAAATGTCGTTACCCCAGGCATTTGAGCGCAAGCGAAAATACCCAGCCACCCACCCACAGGCCATAGCACTAACCTCACACCTTTCCAAATTACTGGCCATCGAAATGCTGCCATTTAGGCTTGTGGAGACTGAGTCCTTCCGCAGCCTGATGGCAGCAGCTGTCCCTCGGTACGCGGTCCCCAGCCGCCACTACTTTTCCCGGTGTGCCATCCCCGCATTACACCACCATGTGTCCCGTAACATCACCCGTGCCCTGACCAACGCAGTTACTGGGAAGGTCCACTTAACGACTGACACATGGACAAGTGCTTGTGGCCAGGGACGCTACATTTCCCTGACGGCACACTGGGTGAATGTCGTGGAGGCTGGGAGCGACTCGGACCCTGGGATGGCACGGGTGCTACCCACGCCGAGGATTGCGGGCCCTACCTCCATCAGGGTTTCCACCAGCACCTACGTTATTGGCTCCTCCTCCTCCGTTTCCACCTCCGAATTCTCTGCACGCAGCGCCACTCCCCCATCAGCCGGTAGCTGGAAGCAGTGTAGCACTGCAGTGGGGAAGCGTCAACAGGCCGTGCTGAAGCTGATCTGCCTTGGGGACAAACAGCACACGGCCTCAGAGCTGTTGCAGGGGATTAGTCACCAGACCGAGCAGTGGCTCTCGCCACTCAACCTGCAACCAGGCATGGTTGTGTGTGATAATGGGCGTAACTTGGTGGCGGCTTTGGAGCTCGGCAAGCTCACACACGTACCATGCCTAGCGCATGTATTTAATTTAGTGGTTCAGCGATTTCTAAAAACCTACCCCAATGTGCATGATCTCTTGACCAAGGTGCGCCGCGTGTGTGCACATTTCCGTAAGTCATCTACAGCTTCAGCTGGCCTGTTGAAGCTGCAGCAGCGCTTACAATTGCCAGCTCACCGGCTGCTGTGTGACGTGAGCACGCGCTGGAACTCCACCTTCCACATGTTGGCCCGGCTTTGTGAGCAGCAGAGGGCAGTAGTGGAGTACCAGCTGTTACACGGTCGTCGCCTCTCCGTTCAACTTCCTGTAATCAGAAGTGAGGAGTGGGAATGGATGTCAGACCTCTGTGAGGTTTTACGCAATTTTGAGGAATCGACACAGATGGTGAGCGGCGATAACAATATTATCAGTGTAACCATCCCACTTCTGTGTCTACTGAAACGCTCGCTGCTCACAATTAAAACTGACGCTTTGCATGTGGAAGAGGTGGAAATGCGGGAGGAAGAGCTTACACAAGGTGATAGCCAGAGCACCCTCAATTCGTCTTCTCAGCGACAATTGGAGGAGGCGGAGGAAGACACGGTTGCCTCCGCTACAGAGGGTAGCCATGGAACTTTAGTTCCATCTCTTCAGCGTGGGTGGGCAGAAGAGGAGGAAGAGGATGAGGAGATTGAGAGTCATCCTCCTGGTGAGGACAGCGAAATCTTGACTGTTGGTACTCTGGCACACATGGCTGACTTTATGTTAGGCTGCCTTTCCCGTGACCCACGCGTTATACGCATTTTAGACAACACGGATTACTGGGTGTTCACCCTTCTGGACCCCCGCTACAAAGAGAATTTCTCATCTCTCATTCCTCCGGTGGAGAGGACAAGCAAAATGGTGCAATACCAGAAGGTTCTTGTTGAAAAATTGCTCCAAAATTTGCCATCTGACAACGCTGGCGGCAGAGTACGTGCTACCTTGGCCAACAGAGAAGGGGAGAAAAGGGGAGCACACAGCAGTTCCGACAAAGGCAGGGCAACACTCTCCAAGGCGTGGGACACCTTCATGACACCCCGCCAGCACCCTCACCCTGATGCGCAGCCTAGTGTCACAAGGAGGGAAAAGTTTTGGAAGATGGTGAAGGAGTACGTAGCAGACCGTGTCAGCGTCCTCAATGATCCCTCTGTGCCTTACAACTACTGGGTGTCCAAGCTGGACACGTGGTATGAACTGGCACTCTACGCCTTCGAGGTGCTGGCCTGCCCTGCCGCCAGCGTTCTGTCTGAGCGGGTATTTAGTGCTGCTGGTGGCATCATAACAGATAAGCGTATCCGCCTTTCCACCGACAATGCTGATAGGTTGACACTTATAAAAATGAACAAGGAATACTCTGTATTCCCATTCACCCCTTCCACCCAAAAAACGGGTATATGGTTGACTCTTAATCTTCTCATCCTCCTCCTCCTCTTCCATATGCCCTGTGATATAATTTTTATATAGGGCCAGCTCACCAGCGGGCCCTGTTTGACAATTTTTGTATAGGTCAGCTCACCAGCGGGCCTTCTCATATAATGTTTTATTGGGTCAGCTCTCTAGCGGGCCCTCTCATATAATGTTTTATAGCGTCAGCTCACTAGCGGGCCTTCGCATATAATGTTTAGGATGGTCAGCTCCGCAGCAGACCCTCACCCATAATGTTTTAGATGGTCGGCTCAGCGCACGTTTCCCTCTTAATCATGGCCCCAGTTCAGAAAAATCGAGGACATTTTTGGGAGAATTTGCCTCTGCGCACGTTTCCCTCTTAATCATGGCCTCAGTTCAGAAAAATCAAGGAAATTTTTGGGAGAATTTGCCTCTGCGCACGTTTCCCTCTTAATCATGGCCTCAGTTCAGAAAAATCGAGGAAATTTTTGGGAGAATTTGCAGATGATATACAAGTAAATATACAGCAAATACTGTTTGGTAACAATTTTTCGCCTAAAGTCGTTCTTATTTTCCTTTTTGTGTGTTTTACGGTCAGTCTGTAAAAATGGCGTACTACGGGCGAAAGATCGTTCCCAGCAGCGATGTTGGAGTCCAAGATGCATCCAGACATCCTCCCTATGCTGTCCCTGAACCATTTCTGTGGTGTTTCCATCATTTTCTGCCCTTTTCCTATGGACCAGGCACCCTCCCCTCATCAGAGCAGGGGGTGCCTGGTGTAATGCTCGAGTCCTCCCATTGACTTCAATGGGGCTCGGGTGCTCGGCCGAGCACTCGAGCCTCCGGGGGTGCTCGGTCAGAGCACCCGAACACCCGAGCATTGGGGTGCTCGCTCATCACTACTTTTGACCTTTGAGGGATTTTCAAAATATTCACTACTACTTTCAGGACAGATGTTTTTGTGCTTGTTTGTCTCACTGTCAAATGCAGAAGTTGGTTGAGATGATACATCTTCTTCCATTAGGCCATCAACACTGGAATGCAACTCCATGTCATCTTTGGTGTTTTTAGATGGTTTATTAATAGTACTGGTCTGGTGGTGGTGGAAATTTTGGTGGGGCTTTGACAAACTTCATCCTCCTCGGGAGGAGAGGGATCACCATCATTTATTGCACACGTTACAGCAACCATGGCTGCAGACAGTTTTTGGACTACCATTTTACTCACACATCCCTTAACTGTTCCTAATCCTTTCACCCTCCCCCTAGCCCTTGTGCATTTGCTGGACATTACTCAACTACTGTGTTTGTGGTTTTACTATAAAGTACACAATATAACTGATTGCGTGTGGTATCTTGCCTGCATTTTTACAAAATACTCTATCTCACCCAGTATCACTCTGTGCTCAGGTTAGGGTCCCTGCCTCTATCACATATAAACACATTTTTATTATGTACTTATTTATTTCAATTAACTGCCCCCTCTCCCCATCCCTATCACTCTCAACAAAAAAACTAAACAAAAACATACTCCCTGCCCAACTGCTTCTTTCCTCCAGACACCTCTAGAAAAGATATAACAGCCAGATCAGGATGAAACTTGAATCATGGTTGCCTGTGCCTCTCCAGATAGTCACATAGAATTTGGGGGTATCTGGGATAATTCTTGCTTGCTTCCTTCTCCCACCCTCAGACTTCCTGGATACAGAGGTGTAAAGAAGGAACTTGGATTACTACTGTCTGTCTGCTTGGTCACACAAAATGTTGGGGTATTTGGGGTAAACCTCCTTTGCTCCTTTCTCACACACTGAGACTCCCCTAGCATGGAGATAACAGGTAAAAAATGTTTCACTTAAACCAAAAGAAATGAAAAAAGGCACTTCCAAACATCTTCTGAAATATATGTGAAAATGCTAGCTTTCAGTTTTTTTCATGGCATTAAAATCAGTGATTATAATGTGATAATGTAATTTCCCCATACATATATTATATAGGAATCACTTTTAATTCTAGCTATGTGGGAAAAAGAGTGGGAGATGGAGTATCTTGGTATTAGTGGTAGACAGTAGTTCTCAGGTTGTGGGTGTGAACTTGAAGCGAGGAGGGAGAAAATAAATAAAACAAGTTATTTTTTAAATTGAGTGATGTCAGACAGGAAGGTGATCCTTCCTACTTCAGTAAGGTAAGCCTCAGACTGACTGACAAACACTATGCAGACAGATATAGGGATGTATATTTTTAAGACAAACAGGTGCAACTAGACATAACATACCTACACACACAATCACACCTACATCCAAAAGAGCAAGAGGGACAAGCTATACTGAGGTGTGCTGGTACTACACCAGCTTCTGTGTGCTTTATCCTTTATTGCAAGCTGCTGACACTGAAGTTAACAGATCTGAGTCACATTATAGTGTTGCCATAACAGAGAAGCGGTAAGGCTAACTGCTGCTCAGACAGTGACAGTAACAACCTGTCGTTGTTTTAGAATATGTTCTCCACTTGTTCTGATCAATGTAAAGTAGAGTATGATATAGATGATGTTGTGGCCAAAGAGTTTGCTGAAAGGAAAATGCTCAATCTTCCACTGAAAAAGAGCAATATGCCTGTTTATAAACTCTTTGAGCAATCAACTGGAAAGTCTGGATCTCAATCATTATCACAGCCACTAAGTCCAACACCAGTCATACACACTATTTTAGCTAGTGAGGTGAGGTAGCTCAGTTGATTGGTTAATACACCAGCTGTAAAGCTGTTCAAACTGCTGGGTTGCAGGTTCTAGATCTGGCAAGATCAACTTAGCCTTTCATCTTCAGAAGTAGATAAAGTGAGTTCCCCAGACATACTTAAAAATGAGAGACAATCTCAAGGTATCATTTAATCCTTTCAGTGCCAGAGAGGTATGCAAAGCATTGTTTTTGCAATGCATTGCTTAGCCCTCTGGCACTCAAAGGGTTAAAAAATGTACTAACCAGCAAGCCAAGTCAACTTCCACAACCCTTGATATAATTGATTATGTTACTGTTCAAAGTGTAGCACCACTGAAATCTCCTGCTACTAATATTGCAACATCTATCCCCTGTAGCAGTATAATACTTAAGGAACCCATCATCTATGAAATCGCCAGTGTGAAAATGCTTCACTTAGGATCCAAAACATAAACATGATGTATCTGGTGTCTCTGTAAAAATACATGGAAGCAGAGGGAAAACAGATCACATCTAAAATATCCTCATTGAGATTTCACTTCAAGCAGAACCATAGGTCTGATTGGGAGACACACCAGCAGAAACAGAAGTACTCCTAAAATTGCCGAAGGGCACATAATAGTAGTATTGTAGAAGTCTCAAAGAGTGGAATGACATTTTACTCAGTAGTATTAACACTGATGTGTCCTACTGCTGTTGTGCAAATGCAAAGCACAGAGAATGATTACTTTGATTTTGTCACGGAGTGACTAGGAAATAACGACACTTGCCAAGTACAGATAAAATTAAAATAAACTTTATTTTAAACAAAATAGTGGCAGTACTGGATAATACACTTTCACGAGTCCAGGGAAGAACAGTGCACACTTTCTTCACCCTTCACTAGGCAAGTGTGATAAAACTCACATCTGTACCCTAATGCTAGAGTACCCAGGCAACAGGAGCGTGTATCTCCAGAACTCTGAAGCAACACTGTAGTGACTTAACTCCACCACCTTCTCGAGGCCAGGTGTGAGGACAGTGCAAGATACTTCCTCAACCCTTCACTAGGCAGGTGTAGCTAGCAAATTAATGGCCCTAGGTAACCTTCACAGAAGGTTAGAAGGAAAGTGCACGGCAGTTCCTTAGTCACACCAAGCAGGTGAATCATAGCGCAAATATACCCTACAGCTAGGGTATACCATAGGCAAGACAGAACGACACCTAGAAGGCTAGGTGAGGCAACACTGGGACCGAACAGAATACAGGAGATCAGTGACACGGACTGACCGAGGCAGAGCCCAAACTAGACAGAACACAGGAGATCAGTGACACGGACTGACCAACAAGCACTGCTAACGGGTTAGAGAGCACGATATAAGGTAGGCCCAGTGAGCAAGGATCACAGTAGCCAGGCTGGGAAGCCAAGGCTAGCAATCATAACCGGAATGCAACAGAGGGAGAGTGGTCAGACATAGCCAGGAGTCAGAGCCGGATCAGGTAGTCAGACGGAGCCGGAGTAATACACAGGAACAGCAATGGACCAACACTAGGCTCAGGTACACCACGAAAGGGCACTGGTAACTGGACATGCTGAGGCTTAAAAGGCCTAGCTGATGGGCGGAGAGATGACATCAAAACACCAGTGACCTATAAGAACAGCGACTTGCATAGAGCGACATCCAGGAAGTAACAATGTCGCTGTTACAGCAATTAAACACTGGAGGCAATCACGGGCACCTTGATAGATTTAGATGGAAGTGACAAGAGTCATAGTGCCCACACACCCATTGGCACCACCATCTCCACAATCACTAGTCATGTTGCTAAAATAATGAAGGTACAGAGCTCTTCAATGTGCTGAAAACTCACACTTCTGAGTTCTAAGAAAGGAGCAAAAAATGCACAAAAATAATCTGAAACTACTTGACCCCAGGGTCAAGGGGGCCAATCAAAAATGGGTAGGCTACTTTACCCCTGCCCTTGGCACATTTGGCGGACATAATAATAGTACTGTTGATTGTTATTAATGAAATCCACACTGCTGGTAGGGAAATGTGGAATACTGTTTTGTCCCTTTATTGCATGATCACTGTCACTATTACAGTCAGTCCCTGTCACTGTATATCCTTCCTTGTCCTCCTAGTTCTTGCTGATGTATTAGAGTGCATCTGTGCATGGATTGTACACACAGACACAGTATGTTAAGCTGGACCCCTTGTCCATATTTGTCTTCATTGTCACAACATATGTATTCTCTGTTGTTATCTATCAGTGTCACTCAGTTTCAGGATGGCTGGCTGCTTGCTGTCATTCATGTTAATACATTTTTTGGAGGGGGAGTTGAACGCTCATCTCTTCTTACCTATTAACAGAAAACAACTAGCAGATTCTCCCCAACACTCCCTTAACGCCCGCACAAACAAACAGCTCACCACGATCCTTGTAATAAATATAACCAACCTCTTTTCGTAACTCAATTCAATTGCGCGCGTGAATCTATTAAGAAGATTTCTAAAAAAACACTAGTCAATTTAAAAAAAAAGATCCTCTATTGCGAGACGATATTACAAGTCATCCCCAAAAATTGTATATAAAAGAGCCAATAAGTATGCTAGCACCAATTTTTTTCAAAAAAACCCAAGAACAACATCACCCAAAGTAAACCATGCACAAATAGCTTCTATAGCAGCTATAGATGTGAAAAACAAAGATGTCATACTTGTGCTCATATGCCTAATGGGAACATAATATTTAGGTCAAATACCACAGGAAAATCTTATCCAATAAAAAGGTATATGTCTTGCGAATTGACCTACTTAGTATATATAACATGCTCATGTGGTTTACAATATATGGGCCGAACAATCCAACATCTCAGAACACGCTTTGACCAACACCTTAGAAATATTAAAAATAGATTTTTGTTGCATGGTCTTTCAAAACACAGTGTAACCCTACATAATACAAAAACAAAATATTTGATTATTACCCCAATTGAAAAAAATAGAAGGTTCAGATGACTATAATAAATTATTTAAACTTATAAACAGGGAATCTTTTTGGATCTTTACACTCGGTACCCTTAAACCAGAGGTGCTAAATGAGTGTTTAGAATCCACATCATAGAAAGTGACTGGGAATTTTCTTTCCTAAGAAACTTTTAATGTTTATTCCTTTTTTATATATTTCATATCTTTATTTGAGTTATTTTTTTGTTTTTAGATTAGTCTGTTTTTTGATAACTAGTCTCTTGTGATATCCTAAAAAATAAGGATTCTTTATATATCTACTCCACTTTAAAGGGATAGTAATACTTTGTTTTAACTTTATTTTATTTTGTAGGCATTAAAAAAACATGAAGAATGATATAAGTCTTATCTCTCAAACCTTTATGGTTTAAGAGATATTCACAAGCAAAGTTTCCCCCTCCCATCCCTTTTACCTAGTGTAAGTCATCTCTTCTCAGATGTGGAATGCAGTCCATAGACCAGACAGATAACAGCAGGGGAAAATCTTCTTCCTATGAGAACAATGAAAGCCCTGCCCCCCTTGACAAGTTTTTCAGGTTTTTCCCTTATCTTAATTGAAGATTGTCCCTCTCTGCAATCTACCTGGGCACCTCCCTTCTGCTCTGGCTGAACAGTGTTACATCAGTAAAAGGGGCGGGAGGGGGACACTTTGTCATTGAATTACTCGTGAACTACAACTCTGACAGAATTGAAATAACACTCTCCAAAGTCCAAATACTATGATGATTAATAAGAGCTGCTTTTATTATGAAACATTACTATCCCTTTAAGAAGATTTAACTTGGGGTTGTAGAAAGAAACTTAAAAGCTCTTCTCTTAAAGGGATGATTAATTAGGTCTTGCTGACTATATACTTTTAATCATTTGTTCTCTCTCTCTTGTGTGTTTTTTTATATATGTGATCAGATCATACTAGCAATTCTTTAGGACCATTTTATTATACGATATTAATATTCGAGAGGTAGAGACCCTATATTTATGGAGGCTCCAGCCTTCTCGACTTAACTATTTAATCATCTTATAGTAGAAATACATAAAAGGTGTTTAGCGCTAGATTGGACTATAAAGTCTTCTATCAGTTCCATTTTTTTAATAATAGTATCTTTTGTATTGAGTATTTGAAGGAAAGCTCCTCTGATTATTTTATATTTATATCCTCTATATATATAAAGTTTTAAAAAAACTTGCACATTAATATATTGTGTATACCAGCTTTTTTAACCTAAGATCCAGGGAATTTAAAAGACATGTTAAAGTATCATATAGGTACATTAACTATATTGCAACCGATTTTAAGGAAATGCAAACATATGTTGGAATTATCGATACTCAGACTCCGTGTTAACATAAGAATTGGACAGTGTTATAGACTATTGAAATTCCAAGACAATGAAGGCGTTAACAGACAAATTAATGATCCCAATGAGACGTCATATCCGAGTGTTTAAATTCACAATGTCTCAATTTGGGGGAACATGGAAGCTTTGTTAATAAGCTCCTGAAGAAAAAACTTTTATGTTTTGAAACTCTTTGACCAATTCATTCATTTTATTTTAAATTCAATTTACTTAATGTACTGTACTTGTTTATACTTTTTTGAAATATATTAAAATATTTTATAATGCCCAAATGGGTATAAAACCAATTCTTGGAGTCAACAAGCCATTTTTCCTGGACATCGTAACGTATAGAAGATACACAGATAAGACCGAGTGAGGGTGGTCTCAAACTCCCCACAAGCTTTGGAAGTCCTGGGATTAGGGAATCTTCACGTTTCCAGCCTGACAATAAAGTGTCACCAAATATTGGCGCGCTCTACGGAACTTGATACAGTACAATTAATTCCTTATGTGTGATCTATACTGATGGAAGTGGAGGAATCGGGCATTGCAGCTTCCACTTGTTGTGAGGTCAGTATTCTCCTCACAATATATTCTATATAGCTTGGCTTCCCACAGGGAAAAGGCATCCCTGAATGAAGCCAGTGCAAACAAGAGGGAGGCGTGATTGGGGAAACACGAGGTGATACAGGGCTGGTCGGAAGTAGCGCAATAGTCTGATTGACAAACACCCACAGTGTACATAGTATAAAAGATACATTCAAACCACAAGCAGGGTTTTGATCCCTGAAGAAGTGAAGGTGAAGCTCATGATATGCGTTGGATCTAGATATATAAAATAAGTCAACATTTTCCTACTGATATCAAGTGTCCAGAAGTGTCTACAAGGGAAGATCGGAGATTCATCTCCGGAGGGTAGCCAGACTGGGGCTCATACCAGTCCATGCGCTGACTCCTAGAGGCAGGTTATAGCCTCTCACCCCTGTGAGTATAAATTCTTGGAGTGGGGAATTGATATTATAGTACATATTGCACTTAGAGGCGGTTTGAGCTCTTTTGTTTTTTGTTTCTGACAATAAAGTGTGAGTACCTAACAGAAAGTTGACATTCGAGACCTCTCACCTGACAAGTTGCGTGGATAGCTGAATGTGGGCAGCTTTAATAATTTCCCCATACACTATGATCATTTGATTGTACCTTATGTTCGATAAGGCGCTAAACTAAACAAGTGAGTGTGAAGTGGACTACTATCCTTTAGAGATATACGAACTGCAGACACCTTTACCCAGATGGATATATATCATATTTTGTTTTTGGCACTAACACTATTATTATTGTGGACTTTTTATTTATTGCTAAAAATGTATCTATAAATACAGATCACACTTTGGTTTATATTTTTTTTTTTCACATATATGTCACGTATACATTCTGAGAGAGGAATATGAAGAATAATATCTTCTGATATCCTTCTACATTCTTATGAATATATATATATATACATATATATATTCTAAGACTTGTGTAATTTTATTATTGTTGAACATCACAATTGCACTTTAATTTGCACTGTTTCTAGCGCTCACCCATGCAATTATATATCGATCACTTTATTTTTTTATTTTTTGGGGGATTCAGTCAACAGAAATCACAGTATGTTTCTTCCTCTCTCATAACCAAGCACATACTAACAACCTGAAGGAGGCTGACATCCATTTATATTAGCACTGCTGGAACACTTGCTGCATTGGGGGTAATTTAGTTCTTCTATTGACTGTAAAGTAATATGTAGGGGAAAAAAAGTGGAAAGTCAGCATTATTGTGAAAAATGTCCCTCTCAGAGGACAGTGCCATTTTCTACTTGTTTCACTTTTGAGTTGGGATGTTTTGCTCATTCCTACCAATGAGCCAAGAGGCAAGAATAAAAACACCTGATTCAACAGTCTCTTTATGTCTCTTTCTCTTTTCTCTCTCTCTGTCTATCTCTCTGTCTGGTTCTGTACTGGAATGGTTCTACATGAAATGGAATTCTAAGTAAAATGCAATAAAATGTGAAAGATAAAGATGTATTATAAACACATTATAAATGCTGTGGATCACGCTTTGCTTGCTGTTGCAAAAAACATAGTGTTACAACACCCACAGCAAAAAGATTGATGTTCTAAGCAAAACCGGGGCAATTCTGGGGAAAGCCAACTGTACTGTATGAGACAAATAAATGTTTTCATTTATTTAAATGGAGGTTTTTAACCCTCAAATGTGTCGGAGACCTCTGTAATATTCAGAGGCTTAAAGTCCCATTTAAATCAATGGGAAATTTGAATATTTTTATTTTTACCCTATGATGCAATTGTTTTGCACCAGTTCTTCTTAGTACACAAGCCTTAAGTTTATAGTTACCTTGTTGTTAATCATATGCATTCAAAAATGGCAGCTAACTATATAGTAATATGGAGAATAGGTCTGGGTGAAAACTTTTCCCAATAAGAAAAAGTGCTCAAAAGGTCACTTTTCTTCTTCATAGAGCACTTTTTTTTTCTACCACCACCCACAGCCGTGTCTCACTGCACTGGTTGCCATAGATCCACACAGACTAAATGCAAAGCCTTATCCCACATTAGCAATAGAAGCACACATGCTGACTCCCAGCCTTAGACCACTACACTGGTAACTATGCAACCACACATACTGACTCCACATCTTGTCTCAACCACACATACTGTCCATCCAGCCTTAACCCACTTCACTGTCTGGTAGGTGGATAGGCAACTTGAAGGCCTCCAGTTATGGAGCTATACATACTGAACCCCAGACATGTCACATAATAGTCATAGCATCACACATACTGACTCCCACCCAGCCTTGTCCCATTGCATTTGTAGCCATAGAACCACACATATTGAGCTCCCCAGCCTTATCCCACTGCCCTATCAGCCATAGGATAACCAGAACCATATATCCTATGTGTAACCCCCATGGAAACCAGTACAGTTCACAAGGCAAATTTCTTCGGCTTAGCAAAAAGGCTAAAATTGTCTTGGTGTGGGAATTCTTGTGGGAAAACTCCAAATTTCCATAAAAATTCCCATGGGAATAAAATGGCTATTTTCACCCAAACCTAACCTGTTTTAAAGGTCACCATATGTTGTAAAACCTTTTTTTTTTTTTTTTTTTTTTTTTTTTTTGTTAAGCTGACTTTTGCACTCTCTTGCTATTCTTGTTAACCTATGTGCAAACTTTTTTACCCGGTTAGTTACCCTAATCTGCTGTGGATAATGAAAATAATTTATGATTTTAGCCATTACCAGCTTCAGTGGGCAAACTAAATGTGCTACATAGTGAATATCTGTCTAAAAATGTGCTGTGCTTGAGCAAGGCTGTAAATTAAAAGTTATATATCTCAGGAGGGTAGTTGCTTTTTTAACTATGACATTTGGTTTATATCTGTTTAGTAGGCTTGTTTGTAACACTGATGAAGTTTTCAATATGGCAAACTACTATTTTCCAGATCTTCATATTTTTCCTGTTACAGACTTTGAGCAAATTTTTCAAGGCTTTTGGGTCTGACAAAGATGCTCACATTTCCAAATGTCAGCTTGATTTGCCATTATAGTCAACATTTTTGAAAGCTGTCATTTATCAAAGAAGTACCATTCAAACTATACTAGGGTTTTCATTGATGAAATTCTAAAGTTGGCATAACAGCATATCAAACAGTTATAACCCACTGGATGCTGAAAGTATGACTACGGCATTGCAAATAAATGTCTATAAATAAGCTACTAATTTGAGATAATCAATGTTTCCACATGTTTATTCCTGTATGATTCATACAAAATCTTTAGCATGGATTGAAGGCCCACAGAAGTAAGTAACAGCATTAGTAGTGAGTGACTCACCAGTAACAGAATCCATCTGCTGTTTCCTTAATGGAAATCTGGGGGGAGGCATTAACATGTTATAAAAAGGAGATAACTTCTAAGCTCTGATAGATTTTGCAATTGCTATTATTCAGCGATGCCTGGATGAAATAGGAATTGGACAATGTATTTCTTTGGAGAGTTCATGTCATGTTTATCACACCTTACTGCATAACTGCTCTGAACATTTACAGCATGTCCTCTTAACCCTTTGAGTGCCAGAGGGGTACGCGACACATTGCAAAGCAATTCGTTGGGTACCCATCTGGCACTCAAAGGGTTAAAACCCTAAGAAGGGGACATGTCCTGGATAATATGGACATATGATAACATTTAACTATAACTATGACAGCCTGACCATTTTGTCATAATGCCTCCACTTGTATCATATTGTAATGAAGTTCAGTTTTAAAACAAATACATGTGCCAGATTTATATATTTCAAGAAGTACACCCTAGTGACACATGTCTTTTAAAAAGCAGCCAGGTAATAGCTATACATTTTTATTGCATTTTGTCTCTGTGGGAGTCGACTGTTAGATTGTTTCCATTTAAAATCTGATAAAACCACCTGACAAATAAGAACCGTTTTGGACCAATATAGCTCAGCACTTGTTGTGATGAACTAAAGGTAAACCTCAGTGGTGATCCTAATATACAGGCAACTACTTATACAATGCAAAATATATAAATTGATATACCTAATGTAACTAGATCAGCATTTGAATACAGGACACATACTTGGGGATTGGACTTGATCAATTGCAGTCCTGCAGAGTGACATTTTCATAGGTGTCACACATTAAAATGGAGCTCTAGAAATATCTGGCTGCTGTAAAATGGACACTTACCTTGTTAGATCCTTTTGTTAATTTTAGACCCTTTTATCATTTGAACAATCTGTTCTCCATGCTCTGCAGGTTCTCCTAACAGTGTAAGTTTTCAGGATTTCCCTAGCTGAACACAGTGGTATAATCAGTGAATAATTTTATTCCATTGATTTCATCTCTGCTTGGGTAAGGAAATCCTTAAAACATATACTTTTAGGGGTACTAGAGGATGATATCTCAGACACCCTGCCTTAAGGTACAGTTCCCCTTTAATAATTTTTGTGAACTGGAATCTCTAATTTTATACAATTCATTTTGTTCCTTTTTCCTGAAAGTACCACATAAATGTTATTCTGTAAAACAGCACTGTCAATAACTGAGAAAAATATTCGTTAAACTCTTTATTCCATTATGTCCATACATAAAGGTAAATGTATTCTTCCTGGTTAAACACTTTCTAAATAAATTAGCTATTTTTATAGTGATTGATTACCTTTTGACAACATTCTCTCATGAACATACGTGTGCAAATCAATGGCTCATTCATTGCAACACATATGACTTTGCTAATGACAGATATACTTATGATTAAGCAGGCTTATCATAAAAACATGGAAACAATACATTACTGCTTAAGTATAGATAATGTTAGTCACTGCTAAACTGAAGTGGAAAAGAACAATAGATGCAATAGGAGCGCCTAATTTCTTCCGTCCCAGAATTCCTAATCAGTATAACTCTTTCAGGGATTACAACCTGCCCTGCTTGAGTACACTTCTTTCTGTAAATCTTGTACCGGTGGTAAATCCAAAAGTCGGTAACTGATATGAAAAAGTTTAATAAGATTTGCCAAAACAATAAAAGTAGCTTATTGCATTTCTGAACTTATTGTTCTCTAATCAGGAGCCAATACAAACAGATGAAGATGCTAAATTGACGCCCTACACAACCATTCATTTCAAAGGCAGTAAAGGTATTACTTATATGCAAAAAGATAAGACACTTTTCATTGTAAAGGATTTAATAAGTTGGATGAAAAACAGATAAGAATGTATCACTGAAAGAAAAGAAGAATTATAGAAGATTATAAAAGGGGACATGAGAAATAGGAAAGGTAATAAGAGGGATAGTATGAATACATTTCCATTGTTGACATCTATGCATTATAGTTATAGAGCTAGGGAAGTTGAAAAAACAACAAATGATAACTACTTATATACATCACATATTTCACCCAACTAGAATGTTGGAAATCAAAGTTGTGCATATAGAACTAATTCATTGATATCAGGAATGCCAACTAACCAGAAAGGTAAGAATAAAAGTAATACAGAGAGATTTGAGAATCCTGGTAATACAAATTGATCATCTGGATTACATTTCCCAACTAATCAGAAAGTAGAGAATAGACACTGCTGATAGAAACAATGGAAAGAGTAATAATTCTAATGGCAAGAAGACAAAATGAAAAATCACCCTTAAAATCGTCCACATCCTTTCAGGTTAATTTATTTACATCATCATCTGAGCACTTTTATGACAGAGCAGCCTTGATAAGCACAGGGAGTGAGACACAGCCTCGGTTTTTGGCAAGATCCCAACCCTTTTCAGGTACTTCAATGAAGTATAAAAAGACCTATACTTGGGGACGAGGATGTAGAAGGTCAACCACAGCCTGGGATAAGGGTTAAAGCTTCTGAGTCAAGCAATATAAAGTCTAAACTAGCTCCACAGGATCCATACTGGCTCAGTTGTCCTGTCAGGTATACAGGAGACTTATTTAATTTATTTTTTCACATATAAACATATATATATATATATATATATATATATATATATATATATATATATATATATATATATATATATATATATATACATATGTCCTGTGTGTGTATATATATATATATATATATATATATATATATATATATATATATATAGTAGCTCCCTTACTTGCTTCTGTTTGTTGTCTTTTGAAGGATTTTGGTGAAAACCCTTTCTTATGGGAGCTGAGTTATGAATGTCTACTGCTTGGAGGCAGTGAGAATCCACCTGTTCCATTTTTAATGGCCTACAATATTGTGAGTACCCTGATATTTTGGTGAAAGCTTTCTTACATGGACTACGCATTCTACACCATCAGTGTCCTTCTCTGTGTTTTTGTCTGCTTTTGATGTGGAAAAAGATTGAAATGCTAATACCAGAATCAAAGTATTACTAGGACTTTACTATTAAGTAATGCAAATGTATTTGGCATAATATTTGAAATGCTTGGGTAACTGTGCCTAATGTGTGAACTTTCACTTAAAATGTATTATACTTTTTTGTGGTGCTTCTTTGGATGACCGCTTCCTGGTACCTACTTTTTCTGTGTTAGAAATATGTAAGGGAAGTGTTCAAGTCAAATTTGCTGTCTGTCCTGATGTGTGAGAGACCAAGAGTTCACTTTTAGGTATATATAATACTGGTAGTCCTAACCGCCAGTGTGTTTCTAATGAGATTCTTGCCCTCCCTCCCCACCTATATAAACTGAGAGATCCTCCAGGGCAAGAACTTTAGATTAGAGGCTGATACTTTGATTGTGGGGTTTTGGACATTACATAGTAATATGGGTAATATGCCTAAGATGTTCATATTGCCTGATGCCAGTCTACAAAACAAGAATATTTTAAAACCCACATTAGGTTTTCAAGCTGATATATAAAATACTGCACAGTTAAGGGTAATTTTTTTCATTTAATTTATGATATATGAGAGTACTGTTACAGATACATTTCCAATTAAATATAAAGTTTTCATTGAGGAGGAAGGTATATTGATCTGAAAGGACAATTGGGAAAACCTTGGATTCATCTTCATTGACTTTATAGTAATACTAGTTGAACAGCCCGTTACACGGGCCACAGTGTCACAGCCACCCTGTCGCGGGGCAGTCACGCCCAGTAGAGACTACCCGCGCCACTGCTGATACAGAGCTGGACACTCCTTCGGCGTGGGCACTCTCTACTGCACATGACTGCAGCACGGTCAGTGGTGTCTACTGTGCATGTCGCTGCGTTACACACGATTTAGCGAATTATTATATAGGATGCATTTGAATTCTGAGAGGACAAAAAGGATGTTTGGGAGAGAAATGTGGCATTTGGTTAGGTAATGGCATCACCAGTGAATAATTAAATCTTAAATGGCTTATCTTGCAATATAATTTCCTATCTGTAGAGATCCACTGTGATTGTGAAAGCATGAGTTACATAACTAGAGTAAAAATAACAGAAGGAGGAAAGCAATTTCATTTGTCATTGTAGATTAGAATTATAAACATAGAAACACAGAAATATAGAATTGACGGCAGATAAGAACCATTCGGCCCATCTAGTCTGCCCATTTTCCTACTGTAAACTCAAACTGTTTTTGGTCCTTGGTCTTTTCTTATGTTCAGGACAGCCTTATGCCTGTGCCATTCATGCTTAAATTTTGTCACAGAACTCAAAAGAAGCTGAAGAAGATACATCCAGTCAATATAACCTAATACTTTTTCTGTCTCAAATCTGAGAACAAACATTCTTAAGCTGGTTGTTTTGGTCATGTGTATGTGATTGATGGCTCTATTTTTATTGCTAGACTTCCTATTGAAAATGATACCCGTGTGGTCCCTTTGAATTTGTTCTGGGAGAAGAGGGTTGAACCTATTTCCCAAATTTGCACTGTACAGTTTTAAATTTCAGTTTAATAGTGGTATGGGGGTAACAGCTGCCACAACTACTGGGATATTTATCTTATTTTAAGATGATTGCTATGTGAGCTCTACGCATATTTGACAACAAGTCTTACCCATTGTTCAATCTAACTAAACTATATTCAGGGCCATGATTAGGCTGTTTTGCTCCCAGTGTAAAACTGATCAATCTGTTACCCCACCCCTCCAGACAGGCACACACACACAAACAAACACACACACACAACTTAACATGTATCGTACCTCATGCCTCCTAGAAGAATTTCTTGTTTGTTTGAGATTTTCTTTGTGTGTTTGCATTTAAATAACACTTCGTATAAGGCAGGATGTGGAGTATGAGTGAATCATTAACATTAGGAAGACCAGTAGAGCTTTAAACCAGCATAGCATTGTTGCATTACTGGAGAGACAAAGTAAGCAAAAATATGACACTACACACTAACATGCAAACATACAAAAATATGCATATAGAATAATATCGCCCTTTACATTACTGTCTAGACTCCCTGACATTATAACAGCGCCAGGGACAGCAATACACACAGAATTTTAAACATACAATACAGATACCAACACAACACCCTACCCACACACAGGCTTCATTTGCATGCCCATTACCACAGAGAAAAGTTTATTAAATATGCTTCTTATACCTATGAGAAAAAAGAGGTTATTAATTAGGTAGTGGCAAAAAGTACCATTTTGTTCCAGTGGGATTGCACAATTTGCCACTTTTTCCATTGCAATTCATGCCCATTGCGGAACCACTAGATTTTCAGCCTTTTCTCTAACACCTTTTCTATACGATAATAGTCTGTTTTCTGCCTATGTATGTTTTCTATGGCAGTGGCCAGTGAGAATGCCCACCCTCATAATGTAAAACCCATAGCTTGCCACTATGCAGCTTGTGGTAGATTAGGCAGGAATGAGAGGAAGCAGTTAGAGAGAGACAGGGAGAGAGAATAAAAAAATAATAAAGTTTAATCTGAGTTGGAGAAATCCAGCAACAGCAGAGAATGATGTCGCCCACATCCTCCTGCAGATGTGAGCCCCTGGTCCTCAACATCCTCCTGAGGGATCTGGGGAAACATATGAAGAAGGGAGATAGTGGATAGTAGCAGCAGCACAGCACAGCTGCCTGTGAATGCTGCTTCTATTACTGTGCCATCTGTGGCGATGACAAGTATGACAACAGGTACCCTCTGTCACATTTGACACCACCAAGTAGAGAGCAGAAAGAGACTGGTAGTGGTGGTGATGGCTCCGAGGATGGGGCTGCTGATGGTGTAGAAAAGAGGATTAGAGAGTTCTTTGCTGAAAGTGATTTATAATGGGAGAAAGAAAGATGAAGTTGGGAATGGACATCACCACCAACACCAGAGGGAAGTTACAGAATTTGCTGCTCATGTAATTCCTGAGACATCTGAGTCAGAATTTCATCTGTGATTGCAGCAGGATGATCAGGCTAGTGTGTCAGTTTTCTCCATGACCACCATGTGATTGGATAGTAGCAGCAGTGATATTGGAAAGGGACAGGCAGATGTGGTCCCACTACTGTTTCTCATCCAAGCATTGGTGTTTCTGCTGAGGCAGCAATATGTATAGGAGAACACACTCAAGGCAAAGTGCTAATGCAATTTCAGCTGATGCTGATCTTTATTAGTGAACATCATACAAGCAATGTTTCAGGGGCTTAATGCCTGCCATCCATTGCAAGTGCATCTGTGAAAGAAGACTCCATCTACCCCAAACCACATTAAATCATGAGTGTGGGACTATTCTTTCCTTGGGGCAGGGACAGTGCAATCATCCACAACTGCTCTGTGTACCATGTGTGAGAAGATATGGAAAAGGGAAAGGAGGGAAAACCCACTGCCCGGATTAAGCACATGAAATTTAACCACTCTGACATGTATGTACAGTATGTAAAACCCACATCCAAGAAGGAAATAGACTGTTGCTGTCACTTTGCCCCTTATACAACAGAAAGCAAGTGAAACCCCTACAAGCTTGGAAGGACAACAATGACAACACTAGCAACCGCATTGTCATTGTTGTCTTTGGCTAGGGTCCAGATGCATTAAAATATCACCATTTTCTCCAACTCAGTACTCTTGGGATCGTCTTCCTCCTTCTCCTTAACACTATTGCCGCCATCACCAACACCATCAGTTGATAGTGAAAGCCTACAGATGTGAAGATCTGGCACTTTGTCTTCATCTATTGAACTTTGTGTGAGGCACTGAGATCACATGGCAATTTAATGCAGAGAATCAAGGAGTATCTGTAGACAGTCTATCCAGCAGAATATGCTAAGCTGATGGCAGGGAGGGTTCATTATTTTTATTGAGAATTGTCATGATCTATCGCCAACCAGTCAATTGTATTTAGTGGAGCAGACAAAGGCCACAGTGACTGAAAAAAGAAGCACCTGATTTATTTGGGGGATGGTTTAACATTGTCAACATAAATGTCATGGTGGTAGTTATAGCTATGCTTATTGAGTAATATGAGAGCAAATGTGCCAAGTGATATTCTTACCAGTCTTTCTCGTCTTTGACAATGTTTCCACATACTGTGCACATTGCATTTGCTTATGATAACTGCACTGTTCCGTCCTGCTCTTAAGGGAAAATAATATTCCAACACACCCATTATTTTAGAGGAGGTGCAGTAAGAGAAGCATGACTAGCCAACTTCTTCTTACCAGATGCACCTGAAGTGATGACAGCTTGTTGTGGTGCTTCTGCACCCTCAGCAACACCAGAGCTAGTAGGAAGTTTAGCCATAATCACACCACCAACTGTCTTATGCCACTATTGATGATCCAGTTCCCATGCAGTAGCCTAATCCTTATTCTCAGATGACTCAGAAACAGGAATTGCATTACTATTAAATGTCATAATGTCACTGGTAGGTGGTGCCACTGGGTGGCATAATGTTTCTGGTGTTGACTTACCCCCACCATCTAGCACTGTTGGCACAAGGGAAGCTATACATACAATGTTTTTATAGGGCTTATTTTTGCAAACCTGAAACCTAAAAGCAACATTTTTCAGGACTTGTTTTTGTAAGCCTAAAACTTGCAATCGTTTTTTTTCCTAGGCAAGTGTTGCTGAAATATTTTGAAGGTTTTTCTTTTTGTAAGACTTAAAAAAATAATTTTGAAGGCTTTTCATTCTTTAAGCCTACTGCTAACCATTATTTTCATGATTATAATAAAAAAGGTTGATATCAGTGAAACAAAGTCAGATGATAGAGGTAATACATAGGTTAAGAAAACACAAACTCTTCTTGCTTCAGCAGCACATATACCAAAATTGGAACAATACAGAAAACATTAGCATGGGCCTTATCACGGTGCCCGTGATCCCTTGTTTATGTTTTCCTGTCAGTTATCCTGTGTTATGCTCTCATTGGTTGCCCTGTGTTGAGCCCGCCCAGTATGGCCTTTATATACTGGGCTCCTGCACCCACACGGTGCCCTTTCCTGGTGTTCCTGTACCAGTGCTACTACTGCTCAAGAAGTTCCCAGTGTACCGACTTGTTCTGCCTGACTACTCTCCAGTTCCTGCTCCTGTGTACCGACCCAGATTGCCTGACTATTCTTCAGTGTCTGCTCCTGTGTATTGACCCGGCCTGGCTGACGTTCCTCCTCCTGTGTACTGACCCGGACTGGCTGACGTTCCTGCTCCTGTGTTCTGACCCGACTTGGCTGACGTTCCTGTTCCTGTGAACCAACCTGGCTGGATCTTCGTTCCTGCTTCCCTGGTCCTTGTCGCCTCTGCGACATTCTTATATCCGGTGCCTTTGGCTTGTCCTACGCCTTTACTCTGGCAGGTTGCCAAGTGTTTTCTCAGTACTGCTCCGACAGAGTGCCTCTGGCCTGGTCCTCCGCTACTGTCTAACCGGTTGCAAGTGTTGCCTCCGTGATTGCTCTGGTAAAATGCCATTGGCTTGCCCTCAGCTACTGCCATACCGGCTGCAAGTGTTGCCTCCGTGATTGCTCCGGTAGTGCTCTTCTGTTTCAGTTGGACTGGTAGCTCACGGATGTGTGCTGACCTTGGCTTGTGAAAGGATCATTTCAGTACCTTCACATATGGGACTGTTTACCATCAGTGATGAACTTTAACTCCTGCATTGCCGGGATCCTGGGAACCTACTTCTCTGCCTGACCTGTGTCAGTACAGACTGTTTGTACTTCTATATTTGTGCTGGACCTGTGTGGACTTTGAATAAATTACCTGTCGTGTGTCTGTACTATACTGTTGTATATTACAGGACCTGTGAGGGTTCTTATTGTATTATTGTATTCAATAAAACTGTGTTTTTATCCTAACCCTGTGTCTGTGAGTCAAACAAACCGTTACAGCCCTGCACATGGATGACACACAAATTCATGCAGCATTACATATTTTTGTTGTTTGATCTCTAACAAGGGAATCTTATCTTATCTGTTGTTAATGGCCCTGCTCTCTGTCTAATGCATTGTTTGTAAATGACTTAATGTCTAACAACAGGGAAGGAGCAAGGACAGGGGCAAGGAGCAGAATGGGAGGGTTGGTGGGGGCAAGGACAGGGGAGATGAGGTGAATGGGGATGGTGTGAGGAAGCAAGGACAAGAGCAATATGGCGAATGAAGAAGGAGGATGGAAGAACAGAGGAGAAAGCAGTGGATGGGAGAAAGTCAAAAGTCCTTGCAGTTATTCTTATAGGAATGGCCAAGGGTTTTCTGCCCTTGAGTAAGGAGGAGATTAGCATATCTCCTCCTACCTGCTGCCACAGAGTGTGTGTGGAAGGCACAAGTGGAGAATATTTTTTGGAGATTTTATATGAAATTTTTGAGTGGATAATGGTCCGCAGTCAGAGCTGACAGTTTGTCAGTCTGTTACCATTTATGTCTCTGGAGTGTAGAAGATACATCCGATTCTGTGTCTGTTATTTTATGCCATATTTTATTCAATATAGTGGTATTAATATACTGTACTGTTGTCACTGTTGATGATTTCAGTCAGTCTAGGAAGGATGTGGCATTCAGAGCACCACTATGCTTTTGTCTTTCAGATAACTCATTTTATATATAACTTCTTTGTTTTTGTGTTTCAAAGACCTCATTTTATATTTAATGCGTATGCACAGTGATCTGAGGTATTATCTATTTTTATAGTCTTATAATTGAACTGTATATATCTCTGTTTGCACAGAGTACACCTTGTGTGTTTATAGGAGGTGTTTTAACATCCTTTTACCACCCCCCTGTTTCTCCTTGACTCAAAGTTTGCTGTGATTTTTTAATGGAGCCTTTATTATCTCTAATTATATCAATGAACATGAATTGTTATTTTAATAACTGCGTATTAATATATAGCATGAACCAATCAAGCTCAATAGATCCAGCTAATTTTGGGTCTTTATTTCCAGATCTCCTCTGTTATTATAGATTGTGGTGTTAATGCAACATTGTCCTTGTTGATGATTTTGGCCAGTCACAGAGGACTGTGGTATTCAGAGCCGACTGGGCTTTTGTTCCCTTTTAGTGTTTTGAAAAAATAATGTTATATTTAATGTGTATGCACAATATAATTTTTAGGTATCTGCACAGTGATTGGAGATATTGGCCTGTTTTATTTTCTTATATTTGAATTGTATTTAGTTTTTTGGCTCTTGTACACCTTGCATGTTTACAGGAGTTTTTTTACCATCCTGTTACTCTCCATCTCAAAGTTTATCTGTGATTGGTTATATTGCAGCCATGCCTACCATTTCCTGATTGAATGACAGTGAAATGGTATCTGTATGTGAGCTGTGAGTCTAGCCCTAGAAACTCATTGGTCCATCAGGTTAATTGTTTTGAACAAATATTGTATTGCTAAAAAATTGTTTTTTATAGCAATCACTGTCTGAGGTCAGTTTGTTTGGCAGTGCCTCTTCAGGAAAGGATGTACTGTTGTACTTACTGGCTATTCTCATGCAGATATCTATGTCTTTTTGTTTTCCCTTGTGGCCTTTAAATGTGCTGCCACAGAGATCCATTTTGGATTAATAAACCCAAATGGAAAGTGGGGGAGTCTCAAGAACTCAGTCAAGTTGGTGGGGAATGTGGATGATGCCTGACACACCTGTTATTCACTATGTTGAAGACCTCCCTAGAATTCAAGTGGTTGAAAGTACAGTGGGAATCATTAGTTGCTCCCTATGACACTTTAGTTTGCCCCAGAGTTGTTTTACTTTTGTTTTGTACATATGGCGCATGTTTGAATGTCAGCAGTAAATCAATGAAGTGGACTGCACGCTGAAAACTTTATAGATCTTACAGTGGCAGAACCAGCAATATACTGTTCATAAATCTGCAGAGCATTCAGTACTTGTGCTCCCCTTATCAATATGCAACATCCACAGAAAAACAGCACTAAATCCTTCTGTGTCATGAGGTCAGCAGCACAAGTAAGCCAACTGGATCAGAGCTGGACAGATAGCACAATACTACCAGATGCACAAATCCATTTTTGAGAGGCTTACAAATGATTAACATTCTTACTGCAGACAGATATTCTCCTCTCTATCTTTCCCAGATCATTATAGGAAAGCAACAGAATTATGTTTTCCCTTTTATATATTAGTGGTATCCTACATCTTATTGCTACCGTGTTTAATATATAGTTCAATAAACTCTTTTATTAATTTCTCTTTCTTGCACACGGAGAAATGAGGTTCATCTCATTTGTTGATTAACATGCTCCATTAATCTAGATCACAAGGTTACTCAGTAGAGTACCAACCCACTCTCATTCCATCTCTGCAATAATTAACATCGGTGGCTTTCAAAACCCTTTCAAATATTTTACATTTTTTTGAATACATATGCTCATAGATTGATTTTTTTTTTTTTTGCTCTGTGAAATGAATGGGGTGAAATAAGCAAAACTAAGTAATATCAAGTTAGGAATTGAAAAATGTGTGTGGCAGAAAATAAATTGAAAATGTGCCAGTGGGATTGTTTGTTTGTAAGAGGGTTGATGATCAAGTCTCAAAAACGGACAACTGAAAATTTACATAAATATTCTTTTAGTCTATTTCTCATTAATTTCCTTTTGCAATACTTTACTTCCCTGACTGTTCAGGACATTGTTGCTGAACACTGAATATAAAATGATTTTAATCTAAGTTACTTGTAGGTTCAGTAACCATAACAACATGGTATAGCTTTTCAGATCAGATCATTTCCATCAAACTAATTTTTTTATACACTGAGGCTGATTGCAGCTCTGCTCAACCTTTTCTGCTGCAGAGAATGGCATATTAGCTTAATTTTGTTATTATATAGAGAAAATAGACATGAAGACAAATGTATTCTTTTGATTATTTAACACCTTAGATGAAAGAAGGTCTTCAACATATTGCAAAGCACTGTTCTGCAACCCTTCTTAGCTTCCAGCTTACTGACCATTTAAGCAATTGCCAAATTTCAATACAGACCTTTTTAGTAAACAGTTTGTGTTTATACTGAAAAATAACATCCAGCATATAGATGTTTGAGGAGGATAGAAGCTATTCTCTCTCTTGATATGCATCCAAATAACAGATTCGCACATATATAAGTATGTTACTTTGCCTGTATCAAGTGGTTGGGGAAAAAAATGGAAAAACACTGAAGGTTCAGTATGATGACTCCCTGTTGGGTGCCAGATGGTACAAGACTGAAAAGGGAGACTTTCCAGGAGAGGATAAACAAGCAAAATGCTGTTTTCTTTTACAAGAGAGAAATTAGCGTAAAGCAAAACAATTAATAGCCATAGAATTTAATCATAAAGAAAGAGATAATGCATGCAGCTTGGGAACATGAAGTGCTTAACATGAATGTCTGTGGTCTCTTACAATATATCTACTGCACCATTTTTGGAACAAGCAAAGTATCACCAGCAGAATTGGCATCTATAAGTCATTTTTTTCAGAACTGCAGTTGGCACTAACTTCAATGTAGAACAGCTTTTTAAACGTGCTGCTAGTTTGTACACTGCTAATAATCTTTTATTTTCTTAATTTTATTTAAATGTCTTATTATATTAAAGTTACAAATCATCTTTTCTGAAAATCATAATTATCAAACTCCAGTAAATACCATCTATTGTTCTTGGACAATATGAACATTTACCTTAATCCCACTTAAGTAATTATTGATATTATGCATTTGAATGCCAAATGAGTACTCAATGCATTGCAAAACACTCTGGCGCTCAAAGGGTTTTGAAGATTATTATTCCACAATTATTAACCATAATAATAAATGCAATGCACGGAAGCCTGTAATGGCTATAGTTTTGTTAATGCCTTTAAATCTTTTTTATTGTAAAACTGAAAAGGTGCTTTATTTTAATTAATTGTAGGGGAATGTTTGTTTTTAACATACAGCCAACCATTTGTGCTTGTTTAGAGGTAAACATATTATATGTATGTTTTTGGTTTTCATTGTAATGTATTCTGACAGCACTATACTGCAGTGGCGCTTTATGGCAGTGCCTTGATCTTCCTTCATCATGGACCTCTAGGACTAGGGCAGATTAATACAACTAGATACTGAGGCATTTAATGAAGTCAAAGGATGTTTCCTCCTCCTATAAATCCTGTAGAGATAGTCATTATGTATGTCAAATCAATATTTTATAGCAACAGTATGTGATACCCTAAAAAAGGGTTTTTTAGGGGAAAGGCAGGACCCTTGTTAATTTCTTGGTCTGCTGTGACTGACTACCCATCAGTCAGCCAATCACAGCGCTTATAAAAAGCAGGAGGCACATGTGTGTGTATGTGTGTGTGTCACACTCACCCCCTAGGAACCGAACAGGGGACTGATGGACTCAGTCTCAATGAGTGCTCATCACCTTACAGCCTTTCCTGGTTGTGTTAGTAACTACTTGTTCTCACTGGTGCCAGTGTACACATACAGGAAGATATGAATCCCCCTCGCTGTCAGTTAGAATACTGAAAACAAAGGTAATCTGGCAAAGGGTGAATTTGATGTACTCTTATCATGCAAACTTAGCATGAAAACTATGCTCAGTGAATCCCTAAGGCCATATGTACACAGAAAAAGAGGCACGATTATGGGACAAACATTGGAGAACCATTGAGCAGAAAGAAATGTTTCCAATACTTTCTTGTCAAAATGCCCCAATAGAATAACTATGTTGCAATCCCAAGATGATGTGGATAGTAGAGGTCCCCTCCATATTGGATCTCGGACAGCCACAGGTATCCGGTCCTTGCTGTTTACTCGGTAATATCCACTGTATATCTGGATTTAAAGAGACATAGCCGGGACCCAAATCGTGGCAAACCTTGATGGAGGCAGAAGAAAGCATACTTTCTCTAAGTGTACACTGCTTTCCAGAGGAATCCCCACTTAAGCCCCTACTCAAATGCACTCACCGGTTGATAACAGGGATCCCTTGACAAAGCGAGAGTACTCACGAAACGCGTAGGGAATTATTATATGATATTATATTGTGTATTTTATTTGTGGAATAATCTATTTTTATTTTTAATAAATTCAATTATCTTCTTCTGCATCCAATTCCATTGTATATTGTTTCCAGCATTAATTACATCTGACCACCTGTTATCATCTAGTGAGTGCATTTGAGAAGGGGCTTAAGTGGGGGTTCCTTTGGAAAGCAGTGTACACTTAGAGGAAGTGTGTTTTCTTCTGTATCCATCAAGGTTTGCCATGATTTGGGTCCCGGCTATGTCTCTTTAAATCCGGATATACAGTGGATATTACCGAGTGAACAGCAAGGACGGGATACCTGTGGTTGGCCGAGATCCAATACAGAGGGGACCTCTATTATCCACATCATCTTGGGATTGCAATATAGTTATTATATTGGGGCATTTTGACAAGAAAGTATTCAGTAAGTGCAACTAAGTTGCGTGATTTACATTTTATATTACAACCGCTCTTGTTCCTTTTTTGGTTGGGGATGAGACTTCCACTTGAATTCTAGAGAAGTCTCCAACGTATTCTGAAACAGTGTGCTGCAGTCCTCTCTAACACTGAAAGGGTTAAAGCCCCATTTCAATCTGTAGGTATTTTGGAAACTTGTATTTGTACAGCTGAATTGTTCCAAGTTTCTTTTGAACATACAGCCCTTAGTGTAAGCTCCTGGATTAGTGTTTCTACTGCAGTCCTGCTGGTCAAAAGCACCTTCTTTCTTTTCCACTGCTGCACCATCTTTGAGAGGTATTGTAATAACAACAGTAAACAGCAATAAAAAACAGGACCTGAAATTAAGCATCCAGGAAACTTTCCATCTATCTAAAGACAAACTGAGCTGTGTATTATCCTTATTGTTCCAGCAGGATCCAATTATTAAATGCATGCAAGTTCCAAAGGATATGTCATCTCCTGACTCATGCTCCGAAAACATCAAAGTGTAATGGTGAGGGGGTGAAATGTGCGCATCTGTGTTCTACCACTGGACTTGCAGGGGTTTAACCTCTTAAGGACTATAGGGGCATGCAGGCATTGCATTGTATTGCGATAAATTGCACATGCCTGAGGCCCTTAAGGGGATAGGAGTCTAATGCAAAAAAAGAAGGATGCAGTTATGGAGTAAATCAGCCACACCCCAGGGAAAGAAATTAAACATTTTCATGAGTAATTAATCAGGTTAAAATATGACATAAACAAGAAATGTGACATTATAAGCTTTGCACATGAGTGTTTTTTGCACTTTAAACCATCAAATAGAGAAAAACTGTGTTCCCCTGAGAGGCGAGTACCATTCAGGCAACAAATGCAGGCATTCACTACGGACTGCAGAAACATTCTCAGTTTTATTAACTGTTTAAAAGCCAAAGTGTTGCACAACACATTGCAAAGCAATGCTTTGCACATAACTGGACTGTTAAAGGGATAGTAACACTTCGTTTTAACTTTATTTTATTTTGTAGGCATTAAAAAAACATGAAGAATGATATAAGTCTTATCGCTCAAACCTTTATGGTTTATGAGATATTCACAAGCAAAGTTCCCCTCCCCGCCCCTTTTACCTAGTGTAAACAATCTCTTCTCAGATGTGAGTCTGGTTGTATGACAGTACAGATAACAGAAGGGGACAATTTTCTTTGTATGAAAACAATGAAAGCCCTTCCCCCCTTGATAAGTTTTTCAGCTTTTTCCATTATCTTAATTGAAGATTGTCCCTCTCTGCAGTCTACCTGGGCATCTCCCTTCTAATTTGGTTGAACAGGGGGGGGATACTTTGTTTGTGAATATCTCTTAAACCATAAAGGTTTCAGAGATAAGACTTATATCATTCTTCATGTTTTTTTAATGCCTACAAAATAAAATAAAGTTAAAATGAAGTATTACTATCCCTTTAAGGGTTACGTTTTTAAAAGCTGAACTGCAGTGTGCAAATCCTAACACATGACAAGGACCTGCTAACGTCTCTTCAGTGTCTAAGGTCTCTGAATAACAAGCCACAAGGGAAACCTTCAGAGTATTCAGAAAAATCTCTTAACATCGTAGGACTAGACATAGATATGTTATTAGCAGTCTTCTCTAAAAGTCTAAGAAATTGAAATGGGTGGATTTCTGTTAGACTGAATGTAGGATTTCTGGTAAGTTGAGGGTTTCAAATGGTTTTAAAAATCTCACTTTGCAATGCCCAAGGAGACATTTGAGCCTTTTCAGTGGTCTCTGTCTAAAGCCTCTCAGAGCTCAAACTGACGATTTTTTAGTTTGATGTGTATATATAACAGGCACTATATATATATATATATATATATATATATATATATATATATATAGGTGAATAGGTTGATAGGTAGATAAACAAACAGACAGAAGGACAAACAATCAGGCACATAAGAATAAATTATTTATTCCTATATTCCTAAGGGTCTTACATGTGACAAAAGGGTCAATATAGTAGGATGTCACAAGGTTAAAAAAAATTAGAGAAAACATACAAAAGGACTGTGGAGGAAAATTTTCAGACATACATTGCCATCTAATGACATATGTGTATTATGCATTGTACACTTAAAATTGGCATCAATCAAAATTTAAAGTGCAGTGCCATTGCACAAATAGGGCAGCAGAGTGGGTTCTGGCAACTACATACCCATTCATCTGACATCCGTAGTCACAAACTAATGCAAATTATATTGACAACAATAATTGTTACAATGTTTTGCAAGATCCGTGGCAGCATAGCTTTACAACAGGAAGATCTTGCCAAACAATTCAGCTGAATTTTTTATTATGTTTTCCAAATGATAGACAAGGTTGAAGCAGTAGATATAGCTCTTTTGGATTTTAGTAAAGATTTTGACAACGGGGAAGCTGACTAATCAGATGTATAGTTTAGATCTCAGTGGATAAGAATTTGGTTGAAGGACAAGTGATATTTCCTTATAGTCAATGGAATTCATTCAGGGAACGTTTCAATGCTGGTGTACTGCAACAGTGGCCGGAGCTATGGTCTGTCTCTTCAATATCTTCATTACTAGTGGTATTTAAGGTTCTTTGTGCCTTTTTTTGTAGATGATACAAAAATCCGCAATAGGGTTGACTCTCCAGGAGCGATAAATCAAATGCAAAAGAATTTAAAGTGGAATGGAAAGTCCAGAAACACCCATACCATGCTGGGAAAAATGAAACTCTCCAGCTGTTCCAGACAATTCCCATCATCTCCAGCCAGCCAACTGCTGAGTGGTGCTTGAGTTTCAAATGTAAATTTATGGACATTGTCATGTACAATATATTAGCTTTACTCATTCTCATTGTAAGACTGATTATTTTTCTGTATGTGTACCCTTCATTACACACTCATCAGACTACCTATATAATATTAGGGTTGTCCTGAAAATTCCATATGTGTGCGAGGGGTGCCCTGAGGAAAAAATGTTTGATAATCACTGTTCCTACCAGGGGAGGGCTGGTAACATGTGGCCTGGGGGGGGCACATACAATCAAGTAGCCCGTTTCTACTATTGTTGAAGCCCACTGTCTAAGCCCACCTGTTTTGTTAATTTTAAAATTGGCATTAATATTGTGAAGTAAGGCAAATGATACCACATAGCTTACAGTTCTAATGGAGCTACAGAGATTGCATTTTAAGTAAAAGCTACACTAGTGATACTAGAGCTCACAAGGGAAATGGGTTATGATACTAGTGTAGAGCCACTTGGATTGTAGCTCCATGGTATCAATGGTGTAGCTCCATTTCAATTGTAAGCTCTGTGGTGGGCAGCACAGTGGCTCAGTGGTTAGCACTGTTGCCTTGCAGCGCTGGGGTCCTGGGTTCAAATCCCACCAAGGACAACATCTGCAATGAGTTTGTATGTTCTCACTGTGTTTGCGTGGGTTTCCTCCGGGTACTCCGGTTTCCTCCCACACTCCAAAAACATACTGATAGGTGAATTTAGATTGTGAGCCCCAATGGGGACAGGAACCAATATGAGTGTAAAGCGCTGCGGAATCTGTGTGCGCTATATAAATAAAGGATTATTATATAAATAAAGGATTATTAAAGGATTATTATTATCCCTAGTGTAGCTCCATTTACAGCAGCAGGTGAGAGATTGAGTGACGCAGTGGCCCACCAACCCCAACATATGACTGGCCCAGGGGGCAATTTCCCCCCTGCACCCCAGGCCAGCCCTCCCCTGGTTCCTACATGCAAAGCAATCATTACACACCTCTTTGATTTTTAAAGGGTTAAAACTCCAGCAAGGGACGTTGAAGCTACTACATAGGACAACTTTGCATTGTCCTCAAAAGATGGTGTTAGGTAAAATGCACAACAGGGCCTATGAAAATCTAATTATTCAGGCTTTTTTTGCACTTGATTAGTCTCCCTGGAAGTATGTAAGGTTTTATTTACATGTCAAGTGCTCTTTATTAGACTATTGAAACAACCTCTATGAGAAGAGGTTTTGTACTGACAGTATTTATTTCAGTCTTTGTATGTCTTTGACACGATTTCATGTGGTTACTATTAGGCACAATAGGAAGGAATTTTCTAAACAGTAGGTGGCAAGCAAAAGAAGAAGTGCAAGGAACAAGGGGCATTGTGCTAGAATTGACAGCTGGCTGTTAACCTTTTGAGTGCCAGTAAGATGTGCAATGCAATGTGATATGCTCTACACTCTTATCCTATATAATAATTCACTAAAGTTTGTCAGAAGCTGTCATGCACAGTACAGTTGGCTGCGCGCACTGCAGTCATGTGCAGTACAGACTGCCCGCGGCGTGGCTGATAACGGAACGGGTCGCTCCGAATTCAGACCATAGTCTTCGGTGTGCAGAGAGGACTATGATCTGAATTCGGAGTGCCCTGCTCCGTATAAGCCGCGGCGCGGGCAGTCTCTACTGCAAATGACTGCATCGCGGCCGTTGCTGGGTGGCACTGTGTACACAGGCTCTTCAACTAGTAGTACATAAATGATTATATGCACTGGTAAGAAAAAAAATATATTTTATGGACTTGTAATAAAGCAGAAAGCAACATAGGTAGGCTGGACTTAATTTGAGTGCCAGAGAGTTATCCAGTGTATTGATGTGCAGTGAATGTATACCTTTCTGGCACTCAAAAGGTTAATATAAGCTAAAAAAATAACAAGAGCAGCTTTTACATTAGCATGGCTTAATAATATGCCTTTGAATGTCACAGAGTTGTGTAACTCATTGTGAAGCAAAGCATTGGGCAACACTCCTCTGGCACTCAAAAGAAGGCTGACCAGACCTCACCTTTAACCGGGGACACAAAGGAAATAAGCATAATTTAGGACTGTGCTGAAATTAAAGCAGCCCTGCAGTATGCATTTTTCATGTGTGCCCCCGGTTAAAGGTGAGGTCTGGTCACCCTCCTCAAAAAGTTACCATGTTAATGATGACATCCTGAGAAAATATCCAGTTTATTCCAGAATTCATTATGTTGTGGGAAGAGCACCATATCAAATAATCTGTTCCTTGCCGAGATCATTGAAATATACCTGCAGGTATTTACCATTGGTGATATTATTTCCCTGCCTTCGGTATGTAGGACAGGGAAATGCGGGAAGAATATTGCTTAATTACCTCCATTCCCACAATACACTCACAGATTCATACAGAGGCTGGCGTTCTAAGAGGGACTGGAGTAGTGCTGAGGCAAACCAACAGCACCATAAGAAAACAAATAAAAATTCCCATTAATTTAAACTGGATTTTAACCCTTTGAGTGCAAGAGAGGTACACAATGCATTGCTCTGCAATGCGTTGCGTACCTCTCTAGAATTCAGAGGGTTAACTCAATGAATGTTAGGAGACCTCTGTGGCTTTTAATTGGTTGAAACACAATTTAAATCAGTTGGACTATGGGAAAATGATATTTCTCACCTGTGATGCAGCTAGTTTGCTCCAGATGAATCCATTTCTTTGAACATCAGTTGTGTGCAAACCAACTGCCCAGACCCAGACTGGTATCAACAGGGAACCTATACAAATGCTCATTGATTTTTAACCCTTCAAATTCCAGTGAGTTCTCCATGCATTGTGAAGGAATTCATCAGAGACACAGCTAGCACCATATAGCTCTATGGGGTGCAGTTAGTTTGCTCCTGATTTGTATCACTTTTCTTAATACAAGGGCCTCACAGTGAGTACATATACGAGTGTCCATGATATAGCTTTTTATGGAATCCATCAGCTTGAACCTGATAGGTGGAATGGCAGATTTACCTGGAATTTACTTAAGGTCTAATGAACCTCCAACTTAGTCGATAATTAATGAATGAGTCCAGCAGGGCTGGATTTCCCTTTAGGCAGAGTAGGCAACTGCCTAGAGCTCCAAATTTTGAGAGGAGGTGTTTAAACTGTGATAACCACACCCACATTCTGGATTGTAGGTGTGGCCAGAGCAATCTCAATGTCCCTGTACCAGTTTTGTACCCCATTACAGGATATTATTTAACCTCTTGTATGCTGGAGAGATCTACAATCTCTAGCAATCAAGGCCTAAACTTTTTTCATTCTTGCTTGTTACAGGCCATGGGTGTTTTCTCCTGCAGGAAATAGTGGGTGGGAATGTGAGTGGGGTCATGTGATGAATGGGATGTGGCCATGACAGAGCTAAGGGCACCCAGAGTGCCTCGTCTTGGGGTGATTGGGATGTAAATCCAGCCCTGGAAATAAGAGTATCTCCTTACACAATCAGCCAGTTGCCATTTCAGGAATCCCAATGTTAGAAATTATTTAGCCCTTTGCATGCATTGCCTACTCCTCTGGGACTTGAAGGGTTAGTTTAAAGAGGTTTTCTGTGGGTTGTATTTATTTTAGGACTTCTGTTTCCCAGTTATGGGTCACGAAGTGTTGTTTTTCTTCACTGAATTTTTTTTTCATGTTTCTAAACTTCCACACAATTATTTAACTTAGACATGGATGACATTGCAGTTGATAATTGCTATCTATGGTATTAATCTAACATATTCCCACTAAAGTCTAGGGAAAAACATGTAACTATACCCCTCAACAACTGCATCGTAATCCAGATCTATGTTTTAGGCAGGTGTGAAAAAATGATGATGTAAAGTAAGAATGCATAGTGAGTGAACAGTAGAAAAATCAAAATCAAATCAATATTTGGTATGTCCACCTGTAACCTTCAAAGCAGCATCAATTCTTCTAGGTACACTTGGAGACAGTTTTTTAAGGAACTTAGCAGGTAGGTTGTTCCAAACATCTTGGAGAACTAACCAAAGTTCTTCTGTGGATTTAGGTAGCCTCAGTTGCTTCTCTCTCTTCGTGTAATTCAAGACAGACCTGATGATGTTGAGATCAGGGTTATGTGGGGGCCATACCATCACTTCCAGGACTCCTTGTTCTTCTTTACACTGAAGATAGTTCTTAATGACTTTGGCTATATGTTTGGAATCATTATCATGCTGCAGAATAAATTTGGGGCCAATCAGATGCCTCCCTGATGGCACTGCATGATGGATATGTATCTGCCTGTATTTCTCAGCATTGAGGAAACCATTAGATCTGACCAAATCCTCAAATCCATTTGCAGACATGCAGCCCCAAATGTGCAAGTAACCTCCACCATGCTTCACTGCGAACTAACTACCTTCTGCTAATGCCAAATATTTCAAATTATGACTCATCAGTCCAGCACCTGCTGCCATTTTTCTGCACCCCAGTTCCTGTGTTTTCTTGCATAGTTCAGTCGCTTTGGCCTCAAGTCTTCCATAAAAACCTGGGCCCCACTATTTTCTGCTAATTTTGAGCTGATGGCACTACTGGACATCCTCCAATTGCAAAGGGAAGTAAGGCTGATGTGCCTTTCAACTGTTGCAAGTTTCCTTGACCGACCAATGCATCTACAGTCCTCAATGTTGCCAGTTTCTTTGTGTTTCTTCAAAGGAGCTTGGACAGCACATTAGGAAATCCCTGTCTGTCTTGGCATTTCTGCCTGGGATAGACCTTACTGATGCAGTATTACTACCTTACATCTTGTTGCTGTGCTTAGTCTTGCCATGGAGTTTGACTTTTGACATTAAACGGTCTTCAGCAACCTCACCTTGTTAGCTGAGTTTGGCTGTTCCTCACTCAGTTTTATTCCTCCTACACAGCTATTTGTGTTTCAGTTAATGATTGTATTTCAACTTACATATTAAATTGATGATCATTAGCACCTGTTTGGTATAATTGTTTAATCATACACCTGACTATATGACTACAAAATCCCTGACTTTGTTCAAGTGTACCTTGAAGAATTTATGCTGTTTTGAAGGCAAAGGGACATAGGTTTGTTTAAACTTTTTTTGGACTTGCAATTGATGCATCATCTGTTTTGAGATCTGTTAAGTGGGTCCCTTAATGGATCTCAGGGCTAACACATTCAATTGAATTGTATCTTTCAGTGTTTTTTTATTTTCAATAGATGTAAACGTAGCTACATGTATTGACCAAGGTTTTTTCACAGGTATTTTTTCATGGCACAGGTAATTTAATAGTTTACCATGCCTGAAATATGCTATTGCCTGATTTTTGGGGCGTAGAGCATAATTGAATCGAGGTCAAAATCTCACAACAAATAAAGAACAAATAGACCTGAATAACTCCTTAGGGATATTGCTCTTTAACAGACTTTAAACCGAAATATCTTGTAGTAGACTAAGAACAGAGATAATAAATGCAAATACAAAGGGTGTATAAACATAAAGGATTGTTGTTTAATGGACACTTGCCTAGGTACATCGTCCTGATAAATTAACCCTTTAAGAACCTGGGGAAATGCAATGCATTGCACACCCCTCTACTCCTTAAATAGTTAAGACCCACTTACTCTTACTGGGTAGTTCCCCTTTAAGTACCTGGGCAATTTCAGTTCTCATAGGGTTTATTAGGGGCTTACTGGGATGTGTTCTGTTATTTGCATGTACATTGCAACAATAAATCTCATATAAGTGAAATTATTCTATTTGGCTATCCTGCTGCTCAAGATGATACCTGCCGTTCTGTGATCTCCTGTGGAGTGTACAGCAACTCTCATATCCAGGGGCTGGAGTCTTTTTTTCAGGTTTCACTTGGCATATGTTCCATGCCACAACTTGCTATTTTTCAAGATTTTCTCTTATGTTGCTTCAAGCTGTTGTTATTTTTAGTTGCTTGCTGCAAAGGACTCTTTTATGTTGCTCTGCTGAATTGAGCAGTATAAATTGTATCTGTTAACCTTGTGAGAATCAAGTAAAAGCCATACTCCATTGGGCCTTATGCACAAAACAGAAGAGAAGCAGTTCCAGATAAAACATTGGGAACAAATGAAAAAATCCCCAAATACCCATTATTTTAAAGTTCACGTAATAAATGATAATAAAGCAAATCTGAGAAAACTTGTGAAAAAGCAAGTTCTCTTCTCTTGCAATAGATGCAGAAACTTGAACTTTCAGGATGAGTAGTGTGCAAACTTTTGCACTAAGATGGTCACCTTAATCCAAGAAGCTATCATCACTTTAAACTTAGCCAGATCTGCACACAGGCCCTCATGGATGAAAAACAGGGAATCAGATTTCTGGAAAAACTACATGTGATGTACATAGTGCTTCAAACACCATATCACATCAAAAGGTGAGGTTCCTGCTCCTGTCTATTAGATGGAGCTGGGCGTAAAGAAGTAGAAACAATGTTCTGATTGATGTGAAACTCAGAAACAACTTTAGAAAAAATTGCACAGGCGTTCTCAGAACCACCCTATATGGATGAGAGACCAAAAAGGGAGGTTTGCAAGACAAAGCATATAGACCAGCCACCCACTGAATTGAGATGACTACCAAGAGAAAGATGGTCTTGAGCATCAGGAGATGCAGGGGAACAGAAGACAAAGGCTCAAGATTAGTCATCTGAAGCACTCCTAGAACCAGGTTCTAATCGCACAGAGCAGTGGGACCCCGACAGCCATGGTGGGAAAACCTTGGACAAAAGTTTCCATGTCAGGCAATGAGACAACACACCCCTAGAAAAGGACAGAAAGAGACTAAATCTGAACTGTAATACAACTATGAACAAGTCCTTTCTGAAGACCATCCTGAAGAAAGGCCAAAATATTTGGAAGATAAAAAGGTTGCAGCTCCTGAACTTCACAAAATTTGTAGAACAAGACCCATACCCTGTGATATACCTTGGAGATGACTGGCTTTCCAAGCCTGTAACATGGTAGAAATGAAGGAATCAGCAAAGCCCTTCTTTCTCAAGATGCTGGCCTCATGAACCAGGTAGTGAAAGCCAGCTCCATATGTGGATGGTAAAGCTGTTCCTGAAACAAAAGGTCCAGACACAGAGGGAACAGAAATGGCTCCTCCTCAGAGAGATTTAGGAGGCCCAAAAACCGGGCAATGAGAATGACATGAGAATGTTCCATTCTGATTTTCCTCAATGCCCTGGGGATCAAGGGAACTGGAGGGAACACATGCACCAGAGGAAAGCACCATGAGACAACTATTGCACCTACCATGAGGACTAGTGGATCCCGGGACCTGGCACAGAAATTAGAAACCTTGCAGTTTATAGGAGTGGCCATGAAGGCCACCACAAAAAGACTCTGTAGCTGAACTACTAAGTCAAACACACTCTGACTGACCTCCCAAAATCTGGGATCCAGACATAGATCTGCCAGGATGCTTTCTACCCTGGAATGTGTGCAGCAGAGAGAGCTGGTACATAAGTCTCCACCCATGTGAGACTCATTCAAGCCTTAGACCCTCCCTGGTGGTTAATGTAAGCAGCCGCTATTGCATTGGTTGACTGAATCCACACTGAAGATCCCTGGAGGAACTAAAACCAGTGCATCAGAGCTAGGTGAATCACCTGAAGTTCCTGAACATTGATGGACAGAGAGGGCTCCTCCTCTGCTCAGTTAGGTGACCCCAGCCTTTAAGGCCATCCACGTCCATCCTTAAAGGCACAGCAACACAAAAAGGCAAATAGCATATTGAAGCACTGGAAAATAGCTAAAAAAATGAGTTCACACAGATTACTTCCAGTCATGAACTGTACCCCAAAAAGGTTTGGAGTATCTCAGAGCTAAAGAAGTCTGAACTATTATAACTTTAAATTAATTATCTCCAATAAGTGGGAGTGCACTTGTTTTACTTACAACATATATATTTTACATTAACCTTTTGAGTGCCAGAGAGGTAACCAATGCACTGCAGCCCAATGATTGGATATCTCTCTGTGTCTCAAAGGGTTAAAGCATCAGCATACTTTTACATGGGGTGTTAACTCCCTAAATGCTAGAGAGGTAGTCACACATTGTGAAGCAATGCAGGTGAGACCTTTAGCTGCATTTGAATCAATGGGAATTGTTTTTATTTTTTTCATATGGTGTCAATTATTTGTCTGCCTATTCCTTCTGTCTTAGTACACCTGCCACTCTGTGTATACACGGTACATATAATGTTATGGAGGTCAGAGACTACTTGACCACTTAGAAGCAAATCTTTGAAGTCTGTATATTAGTTTAGTTTACATATAAAACATAATTTAGCTTGGACTACATAAAACCATCTTAAAATATTGAGCCTATCATGGGCAATTATTGACACAAAAATGAAATAAATATATTAAGAACTTGGTTACATAGGTGAGTGTAAGAGAGGTATCCAATACATTGCAACACAATCTGGTGGATATATCTCTGGCACTCAAAGGTTTAAAGCATCAATAGTGACATCCACCCCCCCCCCCACACACACACATACACTCACTGTCCTTAATCTAAAATCCTATCAGTTACTATGGATCAATTCTTCATGTATTGGGTCCCCAAAATTGTTATTTAATTAGAGCTGGATATCAGATCTAACGAGGCAGACATGATTCTTTTTTATGGACTCTAACCCTCCAAACTCCTCCCACTAAAGTGTTCATTTGAAGATAGGAAGCATTCAGTGGGAGGATTTAGGGGTCCTGGTGACTGACAATAAAAGACATACATCCAGAGGAGTAGGAATCCTCACAAATCTGGGGGGGAGGATAGCATTTTTACCCCAGCCCCCCAGTGTGTTTCTTTACCCCCAAGCCCTCTGTGTGTCACATTGCCCCCCCCAGCCCCTCTCTTCCTTCTTTGTAGCGTGGCTGAGTGGACCGTGGTAGAGGAGCTTCTGATCCTCTACCCGGTCTGACAGGAAGATGCTCGTTGCAGTCGGCACTTCCTGTCAGACTGGGGTAGAGGATACAGAAGCTCCTCTACCCGTGGGCTGCTCTGCTCGGCCAGGCTATAAGGAGGTGACCAGAAGGAGTGAGTGTCTGGGGGGGATTTCTTCATTATCTGTCCCACGCATGATTCCCGGGGGGGATGCATCCTCCCCATCCTCCCCCCTGTTCCTACGCCCCTGCATACATCTGCCTTCATATCCAGTATTAATTAAAGTTTCATTTTGATTCTTTGTTAGGTCATTAGGAAATTCTGCCTAGATTAAACCTTTGAGTGCAAGAGGTGTAGATAATGCATTGCTGTACATGAGTGTGAGTGTTCTTTTAACCTTTTGAGTGCTAGAGGAGGTATGCAAAGGGTTAAGTAGTGTGCTGTGATGACTACAGCTGAATTTCATAAGAAAACTTTTATGGTTCTCAAAGGGTTAAATAAATGCTCTTAAAAGAGCTCAATTCAATGTGTTGGATACCTATCTGACACTCAAAGGGTTAAATCCTCTCATACTGTCCCCTCGGAGATTTCTGTTCTATCTCTGATTTTCTCCTGCGTGATTTTATTTGAACAAATACCTGGCACTCCTAATTATCCTACTGTTGCCGTTATCTCTTCAAACCTTTTCTTTCCTTCTCAATGAACAAGCCATATGTATATTTATATATTATTTTCATTGCAACAGAGCCCTCATCTCTTTCCTCAATTATCTTATTAGGATTGTTTTGCAATCACTGACAATAGACTCAATTAATATCAAGTTCAAATAGAACATTGAAGCTATAATGGATACATGTGCAATGTCTTTAAACAATCCCTTAATAGTGAATGCAAAACTGTACCATTTATACCATTATACACAGTCAGAGATAATCTTTTTTGTTTACTGTCACCTGGAAGGAATGATATGAATGAAGTTGTTATCTTTATAAATAAACCTCCATTCTATTTATTAGAATAAATGGAAGAAATAAAGCCTTTTGAAACAGACTGATCTACAACAAAAATCTGCTGCATTGCATTTTAATGCAGGTAAATTATAGGGCTTTATGCATAAAATACTAGCAAGTTTGAGCCAAACCAGTAGCACTATAAGGGGAAATTATACATTCTATTAATTCCCTTTTACAAATGTAAAACTGCTCAACACAGAGCAGTGCCCGGGACAAGCTTCAGTGAGCATAAGGAAAAACCTGTCAAGGGGGCAGGGTTTTCCTAATGCTCTCAGTAACAAGACTGTCGCTTACTGTAAGCTGTTTGATCCCAGGACCAGATTCCATATCTGAGGGCAGGTGGCTTGCACTAGGTAAAAGTGGCGGGAGGGGGATACTTTATCATTCAATTACTCTTGAACTACAACTCTGGCAGTATTGAAATAACACTCCATGGCCCAAATACTATGAAGACGAATTGGAGCTGCTGTTTTTGTGAAACTTTACTATCCCTTTAAATGGGGACTTTAAAGTAGAGCTAACAAATAGGTAATTATGAAAGATCTTTCAAAATCAAGTATATTTAAATTAGCATTTTTACTGCAAATAATAGTCTAAGAGATATCAAGCTTTATGTACTAGTTTATGCAAATGAGCTAGTACTGGTCAGGTCAATAGGCAGTGGCAGTTAGGATGGGGAGCAGAGTGGAATGTTGCTGGCATGCCAACCAATACTGTCTAATGTATATAAAACACAAATACACAAAGCTAAATATCTTATAACCTATTATTTGAGATTAATAGTCTAAGTATACATAAGTGATTTTGGAAACTCTCTCAAAATTCCCTTATTGTTCCAAAATAAAGTTCCACATTAACCTCTTGAATTCAAGAGAGGTGTCCATTACATTGCTTCGTTACGCATAGGAGACATCTGTAGCATTGAGTGGGTTAGAAACCCATTTTAAATCATTTGGAATTTTGGGAGTTGTTTTTTTGTTTATTTGTTCCTTGTGGAGCAGTTGGTTTGATTGTATGCATTTATATATTAAGAAACTTGAAAATGAATGCATACCAGATCTTCATATAAATAAAACAGAATAGGATATAAATAATACTAAAGATAATATTCCAGTTTGATTTATGTAGATGACCAGTTCAACATATGGAACCATAGTCTAAATCAAGGGAATGCAAGCCTGTCCTTAGCCGCACCGCCCCCCCCCCCCAAATGGTGCAGATTTTTTGGATCTTCTCACCGGAACATAGGTGTAACAGTGAATTGTTCAATGACTCTGCAGGATCTGTCTGAGTTTTCAAAATAATTGGAGTTGCTGTTGATGTAGTATACTTGTATTTTGCAAATGCCTCTGATACAGTACCTCACAACAAGCTACTGCATAAATTAACAGTCTTCAGTTTGGCAGAGAGATGTTGTAAATGGAACCTTTCCAACTTGGTCTAAAGTTGTAAGTGGGGTGCCACAGGGTTCAGTACTGGGACCAATGTTTTTTTAATGTTCATTAATGCTCTAGATGTGGGAATTGAAAGTAATGTCTCAAGCTTTGCTGATGACACTAAGCTCTGCAAGAAAATACATACAGGGCTGTACGTTTTTTCTCAGCAGAAGGATTTGGATAAACTGTGAGAACAGGCTGAAAATAATTCCATAATACCCATTTAACCATCTTAACAAAGTTTAAACCCTTAAGCACCACGCGGTCCGGAGATGGGTGGCCCTAGAGGGCCACAGCACTTTTTTATTAGAGATGCATTCTGGGATGCGCTGCCTTTCCAGAATTCCATGACGTCCCAGGCTATCCTTAACTCACAAACACCGGTCACGGTCCTGGAACAGCATCAGTCATTAAGGGGTTAAATGTAACTTGTCCCTAGTCAACTCCTCTAAATATCTTGGTATGTGGCTAGAGCCCAAACTCACATTTGGTGTTCACTTTGATAACTTTATCCTAATGTAGGCTCTAGGTTTAGGAAAAAAAGACCCTACTAAGAAAACCTGCTATGCAGCAGGTGTTAATGCCAGTTATCAACTACAAAGATGTAGTATATGCTTCCATGCCACAAATCCATCTTTGTAAACTCAACACTCTTCATAATTCATTATGCTGTTTTGTTTTCAGAGTAGTTGCACTACCCCTCGTTTTGATATTTTTAAAGAAAAATATTGGTTAACAATAGTGATGAGCGAGCATGCTCGGCCGAAGCTCGGTTCGGCTCGAGCATCGCTCTGCTCGGCACATGGCGGTACTCGTACGAGTACCGCATGTGCTCGCCCGCCATGTTCGGGTCTCCTCCCCGCACGTTTCGCAGCTGCTGCGCAGCCAATAAACGTGCAGGGAGGCTCTGACATCAGTGTAATACCAGCAGCCAACATGATTGGCTGGCCAGAACCCGTGATCGGGTGCTGTATAGCACCTGACCAGCGAGTTCGGCTCAGTCAGCCAGGGAGAGATGAGGATAGGAAGGGAAAGTCAGTGTAGGGAGAAGAAAAGCGAGTTTGTAAAAAAAAAAGACCCAAAAGTCCTTTTTAGGACTACTGTGTGTGGGGGCAGCAGTTTATTTTGTTTGGGGGGGCAGAGATTTAAAAAAAAAAAAAACGTCACATATTCCGTTCACTGTGCCTAGCCGCAGATTAGCAGCACATTCTGTTTAGTGTGCAAAGTTGCAGATTAGCAGCACATTCTGGTTAGTGTGCAAAGTTGCAGATTAGCAGCACATTCTTTTTAGTGTGCAAAGTTTCAGATTAGCAGCACATTCTGTTTAGTGTGCAAAGTTGCAGATTAGCAGCACATTCTGTTCAGTGTGCAAAGTTGCAGATTAGCAGCACATTCTGTTTAGTGTGCAAAGTTTCAGATTAGCAGAACATTCTGTTAGTGTGCAAAGTGTAAAATATCAAAGTCACATATTCCATTCACTGTGTCTAACCGCAGATAAGAAGCACATTCTGTTTAGTGTGCAAAGTTTCAGATTAGCAGAACATTCTGTTTAGTGTGCAAAGTGTAAAATATCAAAGTCACATATTCCATTCACTGTGTCTAACCGCAGATAAGCAGCACATTCTGTTTAGTGTGCAAAGTTGCATATTAGGAGAACATTCTGTTTACTGTGCAAAGTGTAAAATATCAAAGTCACATATTCCATTCACTGTGCCGAGCCGCAGATAAGCAGCACATTCTGTTTAGTGTGCAAAGTTGCATATTAGGAGAACATTCTGTTTAGTGTGCAAAGTGTAAAATATCAAAGTCACATATTCCATTCACTGTGTCTAACCGCAGATAAGAAGCACATTCTGTTTAGTGTGCAAAGTTTCAGATTAGCAGAACATTCTGTTTAGTGTGCAAAGTGTAAAATATCAAAGTCACATATTCCATTCACTGTGTCTAACCGCAGATAAGAAGCACATTCTGTTTAGTGTGCAAAGTTGCATATTAGGAGAACATTCTGTTTACTGTGCAAAGTGTAAAATATCAAAGTCACATATTCCATTCACTGTGCCGAGCCGCAGATAAGCAGCACATTCTGTTTAGTGTGCAAAGTTGCATATTAGGAGAACATTCTGTTTACTGTGCAAAGTGTAAAATATCAAAGTCACATATTCCATTCACTGTGTCTAACCGCAGATAAGAAGCACATTCTGTTTAGTGTGCAAAGTTGCATATTAGGAGAACATTCTGTTTACTGTGCAAAGTGTAAAATATCAAAGTCACATATTCCATTCACTGTGTCTAACCGCAGATAAGAAGCACATTCTGTTTAGTGTGCAAAGTTGCATATTAGGAGAACATTCTGTTTACTGTGCAAAGTGTAAAATATCAAAGTCACATATTCCATTCACTGTGCCGAGCCGCAGATAAGCAGCACATTCTGTTTAGTGTGCAAAGTTGCATATTAGGATAACATTCTGTTTACTGTGCAAAGTGTAAAATATCAAAGTCACATATTCCATTCGCTGTGTCTAACCGCAGATAAGAAGCACATTCTGTTTAGTGTGCAAAGTTGCATATTAGGAGAACATTCTGTTTACTGTGCAAAGTGTAAAATATCAAAGTCACATATTCCATTCACTGTGACTAGCCGCAGATAAGAAGCACATTCTGTTTAGTGTGCAAAGTTGCAGATTTGCAGCACATATTCCGTGTAATACGAAGAAGGCGGGTAAAAAGGGACGGGGAAGTGGACGTGATCCTGATAGTTCAGGGCGCGGGTCAGGACGCGTAGAAACTGTGCCTGGTGCCAGAGCACAAGAAAGAAAGACATCCACCATACCTAGCTTCATGTCTCAGTTTACAGGGCGTCGCAGGACATCACTCTCGAGGTCAGACCACTGCGAACAGGTGGTCGGTTGGATTTCAGCTGATACTGCTTCCAGTCGGTTAAGCACCACCCTGTCTTCCACCAAGTCCACTCTCAGTAGCCAAGAGTCTGGTCAACATAATCCTCACCCTGATCATCCTTCCTCCCACCATAGAGGGTCTGGTCAAAGAAGTGATCCCACACTGGGATATAGTGAGGAGCTCGTCTCATCACCAATCCTTAATTTGAACCTCTCTCCAAGCACGCTTGCAGAGGAACATGACATCTTGTGCCCTGATTCACAACCTCTAGAGGGTACCCAATCACAAGAAGATGACAGAGGGGAACGGCATTTAAGGTCAAAGGAAGTGGATGATGATGATGATGAGACACAGTTGCCATTAAATCAACCACTATTACTGTCTCAAGACCTTGATGAGGAGGATGATATACAGTTGTCAATGACTGAGTATGTGGTGGGATCAAGACATGAGGAGGATGATCAGAGTGAGGAAGTGGAGGAGGACTTGGTGGACGATGAGGTGACTGACCCCACCTGGGAAGGTGGAGAGCCGAGCGATGACAGCAGTCCTGAGGGTGAGCCATCTGCAGCACCGCAACAGGCTGGAAGAGGCAGTGGTGTGGCTACAGAAAGAAGGCGGACCGCACCAAACCGGCCCGCAAATGTTCCACGGAGCACCCCCTTGCGTAAATCTCCCTTGCCAAGGGGTAGGTGTTCCGCAGTATGGCGTTTTTTTAAGGAAAGTGCGGACGACAAAAGAATTGTAGTTTGCAACCTGTGCCACACCAGAATGAGCCGAGGCATGAACACTAGAAACCTCACCACCACCAGCATGATCCGACACATGGCATCCAAGCACCGTAATAAGTGGGAGGAACGCCCGGATCGCCAATCTGTGTCTGCAGGCCACACCACTGCCTCCTCTTCCCCTGTTTTCGGTGCCGGCCAATCGCCTGTCGAAGGCGCAGGCCCGTATACCTCCCGCCCTGCACCTGTACCATCTGAAGCACCATCAGCGACCACATCCACTTCCCTGTCCCAGCGCAGTGTCCAAATGTCGTTACCCCAGGCATTTGAGCGCAAGCGAAAATACCCAGCCACCCACCCACAGGCCATAGCACTAACCTCACACCTTTCCAAATTACTGGCCATCGAAATGCTGCCATTTAGGCTTGTGGAGACTGAGTCCTTCCGCAGCCTGATGGCAGCAGCTGTCCCTCGGTACGCAGTCCCCAGCCGCCACTACTTTTCCCGGTGTGCCGTCCCCGCCTTACACCACCATGTGTCCCGTAACATCACCCGTGCCCTGACCAACGCAGTTACTGGGAAGGTCCACTTAACGACTGACACATGGACAAGTGCTTGTGGCCAGGGACGCTACATTTCCCTGACGGCACACTGGGTGAATGTCGTGGAGGCTGGGAGCGACTCGGACCCTGGGATGGCACGGGTGCTACCCACGCCGAGGATTGCGGGCCCTACCTCCATCAGGGTTTCCGCCAGCACCTACGTTATTGGCTCCTCCTCCTCCGTTTCCACCTCCAAATTCTCTGCACGCAGCGCCACTCACCCATCAGTCGGTAGCTGGAAGCAGTGTAGCACTGCAGTGGGGAAGCGTCAACAGGCCGTGCTGAAGCTGATCTGCCTTGGGGACAAACAGCACACGGCCTCAGAGCTGTTGCAGGGGATTAGTCACCAGACCGAGCAGTGGCTCTCGCCACTCAACCTGCAACCAGGCATGGTTGTGTGTGATAATGGGCGTAACTTTGTGGCGGCTTTGGAGCTCGGCAAGCTCACACACGTACCATGCCTAGCGCATGTATTTAATTTAGTGGTTCAGCGATTTCTAAAAACCTACCCCAATTTGCATGATCTCTTGACCAAGGTGCGCCGCGTGTGTGCACATTTCCGTAAGTCATCTACAGCTTCAGCCGGCCTGTTGAAGCTGCAGCAGCGCTTACAATTGCCAGCTCACCGGCTGCTGTGTGACGTGAGCACGCGCTGGAACTCCACCTTCCACATGTTGGCCCGGATTTGTGAGCAGCAGAGGGCAGTAGTGGAGTACCAGCTGTTACACGGTCGTCGCCTCTCCGTTCAACTTCCTGTAATCAGAAGTGAGGAGTGGGAATGGATGTCAGACCTCTGTGAGGTTTTACGCAATTTTGAGGAATCGACACAGATGGTGAGCGGCGATAACGCTCTTATCAGTGTAACCATCCCACTTCTGTGTCTACTGAAACGCTCGCTGCTCACAATTAAAACCGACGCTTTGCATGTGGAAGAGGTGGAAATGGGGGAGGAAGAGCTTACACAAGGTGATAGCCAGAGCACCCTCACTTCGTCTTCTCAGCGACAATTGGAGGAGGCGGAGGAGGAGGAGGAGGAGGAGGAAGACACGGTTGCCTCCGCTACAGAGGGTAGCCATGGAACTTTAGTTCCATCTCTTCAGCGTGGGTGGGCAGAAGAGGAGGAAGAGGATGAGGAGATTGAGAGTCATCCTCCTGGTGAGGACAGCGAAATCTTGCCTGTTGGTACTCTGGCACACATGGCTGACTTTATGTTAGGCTGCCTTTCCCGTGACCCACGCGTTAACGCATTTTAGACAACATGGATTACTATCACGGTGCCCGTGATTTGCTGTAGTTACTTGTCTGTCACCAGTAAGGGGCTTCTATTGGCTGTCTGCAGATAGCCCGCCTCTTATTGACTATTTAAACCTGGATTGGGCACCCTTTGAGTGCCCTTTCGTGTTGTTTCTGACCTTCTTGCTATCACTATGCTAGTGATAGCTGGGCCCCTGTTCCAGTGTTCCTGAGTTCCTGATCTCCTGTGTTCCTGAGTTCCTGATCTCTACTGTTCCAGTGTTTCCTGGATGCTGAGTTACTCCAGTCCTGGTTCCGGCCTAGTCTCTGGTGTTGCAGTTACTGCTGAACTTCTTCTCTGCTGTTTGCTGACCTGACTGAGGGTTGCTGGTTCCTGTCATCTCATCACCTGTCTTCAGTATCCTGGCGACCTTCTGCCTGGTCGCGTTGCTGACATTGCTCAATTCCGTGTTGGTCCCAGCGTGCGGACGCTGGTTTGCTCCTAAGCCTTGCGGCTTTACAAACTCGCTTGTTACACCAGTGTGCGGTCACTGGTTTGCTCCAAAGCCTATCAGCTATACAAATCTGTGTTGGTCCCAGCGTGCGGACGCTGGTTTGCTCCTAAGCCTTGCGGCTATACAAACTCACTTGTTACACCAGTGTGCGGTCACTGGTTTGCTCCAAAGCCTATCAGCTCTACAAATCTGTGTTGGTCCCAGCGTGCGGATGCTGGTTTGCTCCTAAGCCTTGCGGCTATACGAACTCACTTGTTACACCAGTGTGCGGTCACTGGTTTGCTCCAAAGCCTATCAGCTATACAAATCTGTGTTGGTCCCAGCGTGCGGACGCTGATTGGCTCCTAAGCCTTGCGGCTATACAAGCCCGCTTGTTATACCAGTGTGCGGTCACTGGTTTGCTCCAAAGCCTATCAGCTATACAAATCTGTGTTGGTCCCAGCGTGCGGACGCTGGTTTGCTCCTAAGCCTTGCGGCTATACAAACTCACTTGTTACACCAGTGTGCGGTCACTGGTTTGCTCCAAAGCCTATCAGCTCTACAAATCTGTGCGGGACCCAGCGTGCGGACGATGGTTTGCTCCTAAGCCTTGCGGCTATACAAACTCACTTGTTACACCAGTGTGCGGTCACTGGTTTGCTCCAAAGCCTATCGGCTATACAATTCTGTGTTGGTCCCAGCGTGCGGACGCTGGTTTGCTCCTAAGCCTTGCGGCTATACTACTCGCTTGTTACTCCAGTGTGCGGTCACTGATTTGCTCGCTAAGCCTAACGGCTATACTATTCAGTGTTGTTCCCAGCTTGCGGACGCTGGTTTGCTCCAAAGCCTTGCTGCTTAACGATTCTGCTAATTTGCCAGTTTCATCTGACTGCTGCTATTATCTCTGGGCTGCCCTGCCCGGTATTGGTAAGGCCGGTAGAACCTTTTGCCACATTCCATCTGAGGTTGCCTTACCCGGTATTGGCAGGGCCGGTAGAGCCTACATTGTGTATCTATTGAGGCTGCCTTGCCCGGTAATTTGGTAAGGCCGGTAAAACCGTTATGCTATTCCATCTGCAGGTTGCCTTACCCGGTATTGGCAAGGCCGGTAGAGCCTAAAGACTGTCCTGTCCGGTATATTGACAGGACCGGTAGAGTCTGCCTTCTGTCTGTGCTATTTTCTGTATATATATATATGTATGTTATTGCCATCCTAAGTTATCAATTTATTATTTCAATAAAATTGATTTTTTACCTAAAACTTGTGTCTGAGAGTCATAATAAACCGTGACAGTACGAAAGGGCCATGACCTCAGACAGCAAGGGTGAAGGTAACGCACAGAATATCCATTGGAGGATGGATGTGCTCGAGCAACGTTTGGATCAGTTGGCAGTTGCAATTCAAACGATCCTTGAACGCACGGTACCTGCTGACCAATCTAGCTCTAGCCCGGTGGTCTCGCCAAGTCAGACACCGGAAAGTGATACCAGACCCCTAGGGGGTACTGTTAAAGGGTTAACGGCTTCTGCACCCTTGCCGCTAAGATATGATGGTGACCCTAGTCTCTGCAGAGGGTTCATCAATCAACTCGAAATCTTTATGGAATTGACGGCACACGCATTTCCCAATGATCGTAGTAAAGTGGGGTTCACGATATCACTGCTCACTGGCAGAGCATTGGCTTGGGCTAACCCCTTGTGGGAGAATGCTAAACCTTGTACTAAGAACTTTAGTGAATTTGTGCGTTCCTTTCGAAGAGTGTTTGAGCCTCCTGGTAGAACCACCTCTGCTGCCAAACGCCTTATGGAGATACAACAGGGCAGGCGTACAGTGGGCGACTATGCCATCGAATTCCGCACATTGGCAGCAGAGGTAGGTTGGAATAACGAGGCATTATTGGCAGCCTTCTCTCAAGGCCTGAATGACCACATTAAAGACGAAATCGCTGCTAAAGATCTACCTATTGATCTAGATGATTACATTGAGTATGTTATGATAATTGACTCCAGAATACGTGAGAGATCAATTGCCAGAGATCGTAAGTTACGGTCAAAAAATAATGAGCCTAGTAGCATGTTTTGCCCACCCATCCCTCCCTTGGCATTGAAGTCTAGTGAACCAGTACGGGAAACAAGTGAACCTATGGAAATAGGCTTCACTAGACTATCCAAGGCAGAGAGACTATATCGCAAAAAACAAGGGTTATGTTTATACTGCGGTAAAAAAGGGCACTTGCTAAATTCCTGTCCGGTACGTCCGGGAAACGCACACACCTAGGGTATCTTGGGGGACAGGCCCTAGGTGGTGTACAATCGTCCCCAGTGTCGGGCATAATGAAACCCACCATACAGGTGGTATTGTCTTGGGCACAACGCTCTGTGGAGGTTTTGGCCTTGGTTGACTCCGGTGCAGCAGGGTATTTTATGGATAATACCTTTGCTGAATTGCACGGAGTTCCACGCATTGAAAGAGAAAACCCCTTGACTATTGAAGCGATTGATGGTAGACCCTTAGAACCGCCTCAGGTTATATTTGAAACTATGCCATTGTCTATGACTATTGGGGCACTTCACAGAGAAGAGCAGCAGTTTCAACTGATTAATTCCCCGCACCATGCGGTGATATTGGGATTTCCGTGGTTACAGTTACATAACCCACAATTCGATTGGAAAAAATGTGAAATTGCTGCTTGGTCCCAGTTTTGTATGGACAAGTGCGTCATCCAGCCTATTAAGGTCATGTGCACCTCCTCTGCTATGCCGGATGTGTACCAACAGTTTGGCGATGTTTTTAGCAAAGGAGAGGCTAGTATGCTACCCCAGCATAGACCTTATGATTGTTGCATTGAATTGCAGCCTGGTGCAGTACCTCCGAAAGGACGCACTTATCCATTATCTTGTGATGAAAATAAGGCTATGGAGGATTACATTTCTGATGCCCTTGCTAGAGGGATCATACGTAAATCTACCTCTCCAGCTGGGGCTGGGTTCTTTTTTGTAAAAAAGAAAAATGGCGAATTAAGACCATGCATTGACTACCGGGGCTTGAATAAACTAATGGCAAAAAACGCATACCCAATACCACTCATCACCGAGCTTTTTGACAGGCTTAAGGGCGCTTCGATATTTACCAAGTTGGACCTACGGGCCGCTTACAATCTGGTTCGCATTCGAGCAGGTGATGAGTGGAAAACTGCCTTTAATACTCGAGCTGGGCACTACGAGTATCTAGTAATGCCTTTTGGGCTGTGTAATGCACCCGCAGTTTTCCAGGAACTGATAAATGATGTTCTGAGAGATATGTTACAGACATGTGTTGTGGTGTACCTCGACGATATACTGATTTACTCCCAAAACATGGCACAGCACATCAAAGATGTATCCGCAGTATTGCTACGACTCCGTGAGAACAAATTATTTTGTAAAATGGAAAAATGTGAGTTTCATAGAACCAGTGTGCCATTCTTGGGGTTCATAATTGGCAATGATGGCATTGCCATGGACAAAGAAAAGTTGTCAGCTGTCCTACAATGGCCAAAACCCAAGGGTCTTAAAGCCATACAGCGTTTCCTGGGTTTCGCTAATTATTATAGGAGGTTTATTAAGAACTTTTCTTCCATTGTCAAACCTCTGTCCGATCTTACGCACAAGGGTGCTAATCCTTCTTGTTGGCCGGTATCTGCTGAGAAAGCCTTTGAGAATTTGAAGCTGGCATTTGCTGCGGCTCCTGTGTTATCCCACCCCAATCCTTTACTTCCATTTACGTTAGAGGTTGATGCCTCAGATATTGGGGTCGGGGCAGTACTTTCGCAGCGACACGAGAAAGGTGGAACTCTCAGACCTTGTGGGTTTTTCTCTAAAAAGTTGACTGTCACTCAAAGCCACTATGAGATAGGTGACAGAGAATTATTGGCCATTATCCTTGCTCTTAAGGAATGGCGTCATTTGCTTGAAGGTACTAAGAATCCTGTCTTAATCCTAACAGATCATAAGAATCTGACCTATCTCTCGGAGGCCAAGAGATTGTCCTCTCGTCAGGCCAGGTGGGCACTGTTCCTGTCTCGATTTAATTTCATTGTATCATATTTACCAGGGTCAAAAAATATCAGGGCTGATGCACTGTCAAGACAATTTGAGGCCGACAGTGACAGAGTGGAAGCACCAGCTCCTATCATCCAACCTGATAGAATACTGGCTACTATACGCACGAGTATCACTTCTCCTCTAGGGGAGGAGATCCTGGCCTCTCAGGGGTCCGCTCCCCATGAAACCCCAGTGGGCAAATGTTTTGTCGCTGAATCATTTCGTACTAGGCTGCTCGAAACCTACCATTCCTCTAAGGCTGCGGGACATATTGGTAGAGACCAATTGTTATGGTCCCTTTCTCAGTTATTTTGGTGGCCTTCCATGAGAAACGATTGTGCAGAATTTACGAATGCCTGTGCCACCTGCGCCCGCGCTAAGACCCCGAGACATCTCCCTGTGGGCTTGCTTCAACCGGTGCCTAATGGCGAACGCCCCTGGTCTCATGTTTCCATTGATTTTATGGGAGAGTTGCCTATGTCGAAGGGGTACTCCTTTATATTCATGGTGGTGGACAGGTTTTCTAAAATGGCTCATTTCGTGCCCCTCCATGGTCTTCCATCAGCGAAGGAATTGGCAATGGTGTTCGCCAGAGAAGTATTCCGGTTGCATGGAGTGCCTAGGGTACTGGTGTCTGACAGGGGGAGCCAGTTTGTGTCTAGATTTTGGAGGGCCTTTTGCCAACAGATGGGCATTCAGCTGTCCTTCTCCTCTGCCTACCATCCCCAGACCAATGGAGCCGCTGAACGAGCTAATCAGGGCTTGGAACAATTTCTCCGTTGTTTCGTTACTGACCATCATGATAATTGGTCCGACTTGTTGCCTTGGGCAGAGTTCGCCAGGAACTGTGCGGTCAATTCTTCATCTGGGAGCTCTCCGTTTCTGATTAATTATGGGTTCCAGCCCTGTTTGCTTCCAGACTCATTTCAGACGCAACAGATTCCAGCTCTGGATGAGCATATCGAGCAACTCCGTTCCACATGGGCACAAGTTCAGAGGGCACTTGGTCAGTCATTTCAGCGTCATCAGCGCCATGCTAATCGCAGAAGGCTTCCAGCGGTTTCCTTTCAGGTTGGGGATAGAGTATGGCTTTCCTCCAGAAATCTCAAGCTGCAGGTTCCGTCTAATAAGTTGGCTCCTCGGTTTATTGGTCCATACAGAGTTATTCGCAAAATTAACCCTGTCTCCTATGCACTAGACCTACCTGCATCCATGCGTATCCATAATGTGTTCCATGTGTCCCTTCTTAAGCCTCTGGTTTGCAATCGCTATACTACCACACCTGTGGTGCCAGGACCTGTTGAGGTCGAGGGCCAGGAGGAGTACGAGGTTCAGAGCATTATTGATTCCCGTAGGCTTAGAGGAAGGGTACAGTACCTGGTACATTGGAAAGGGTATGGTCCTGAGGATCGATCATGGGTGGATAGTACGGACCTTCATGCACCTAGGTTAACTAGGGCCTTTCATGCCAATTACCCGCAGAAACCTAAACCCTATTCTAGGAGAGGGGGTCTTTGAAAGGGGGGTACTATCACGGTGCCCGTGATTTGCTGCAGTTACTTGTCTGTCACCAGTAGGGGGCTTCTATTGGCTGTCTGCAGATAGCCCGCCTCTTATTGACTATTTAAACCTGGATTGGGCACCCTTTGAGTGCCCTTTCGTGTTGTTTCTGACCTTCTTGCTATCACTATGCTAGTGATAGCTGGGCCCCTGTTCCAGTGTTCCTGAGTTCCTGATCTCCTGTGTTCCTGAGTTCCTGATCTCTACTGTTCCAGTGTTTCCTGGATGCTGAGTTACTCCAGTCCTGGTTCCGGCCTAGTCTCTGGTGTTGCAGTTACTGCTGAACTTCTTCTCTGCTGTTTGCTGACCTGACTGAGGGTTGCTGGTTCCTGTCATCTCATCACCTGTCTTCAGTATCCTGGCGACCTTCTGCCTGGTCGCGTTGCTGACATTGCTCAATTCCGTGTTGGTCCCAGCGTGCGGACGCTGGTTTGCTCCTAAGCCTTGCGGCTTTACAAACTCGCTTGTTACACCAGTGTGCGGTCACTGGTTTGCTCCAAAGCCTATCAGCTATACAAATCTGTGTTGGTCCCAGCGTGCGGACGCTGGTTTGCTCCTAAGCCTTGCGGCTATACAAACTCACTTGTTACACCAGTGTGCGGTCACTGGTTTGCTCCAAAGCCTATCAGCTCTACAAATCTGTGTTGGTCCCAGCGTGCGGACGCTGGTTTGCTCCTAAGCCTTGCGGCTATACGAACTCACTTGTTACACCAGTGTGCGGTCACTGGTTTGCTCCAAAGCCTATCAGCTATACAAATCTGTGTTGGTCCCAGCGTGCGGACGCTGATTGGCTCCTAAGCCTTGCGGCTATACAAGCCCGCTTGTTATACCAGTGTGCGGTCACTGGTTTGCTCCAAAGCCTATCAGCTATACAAATCTGTGTTGGTCCCAGCGTGCGGACGCTGGTTTGCTCCTAAGCCTTGCGGCTATACAAACTCACTTGTTACACCAGTGTGCGGTCACTGGTTTGCTCCAAAGCCTATCAGCTCTACAAATCTGTGCGGGACCCAGCGTGCGGACGATGGTTTGCTCCTAAGCCTTGCGGCTATACAAACTCACTTGTTACACCAGTGTGCGGTCACTGGTTTGCTCCAAAGCCTATCGGCTATACAATTCTGTGTTGGTCCCAGCGTGCGGACGCTGGTTTGCTCCTAAGCCTTGCGGCTATACTACTCGCTTGTTACTCCAGTGTGCGGTCACTGGTTTGCTCGCTAAGCCTAACGGCTATACTATTCAGTGTTGTTCCCAGCTTGCGGACGCTGGTTTGCTCCAAAGCCTTGCTGCTTAACGATTCTGCTAATTTGCCAGTTTCATCTGACTGCTGCTATTATCTCTGGGCTGCCCTGCCCGGTATTGGTAAGGCCGGTAGAACCTTTTGCCACATTCCATCTGAGGTTGCCTTACCCGGTATTGGCAGGGCCGGTAGAGCCTACATTGTGTATCTATTGAGGCTGCCTTGCCCGGTAATTTGGTAAGGCGGTAAAACCGTTATGCTATTCCATCTGCAGGTTGCCTTACCCGGTATTGGCAAGGCCGGTAGAGCCTAAAGACTGTCCTGTCCGGTATATTGACAGGACCGGTAGAGTCTGCCTTCTGTCTGTGCTATTTTCTGTATATATATATATGTATGTTATTGCCATCCTAAGTTATCAATTTATTATTTCAATAAAATTGATTTTTTACCTAAAACTTGTGTCTGAGAGTCATAATAAACCGTGACAATTACTGGGTGTTCACCCTTCTGGACCCCCGCTACAAAGAGAATTTCTCATCTCTCATTCCTCCGGTGGAGAGGACAAGCAAAATGGTGCAATACCAGAAGGTTCTTGTTGAAAAATTGCTCCAAAATTTTCCATCTGACAACGCTGGCGGCAGAGTACGTGCTACCTTGGCCAACCGAGAAGGGGAGAAAAGGGGAGCACACAGCAGTTCCGACAAAGGCAGGGCAACACTCTCCAAGGCGTGGGACACCTTCATGACACCCCGCCAGCACCCTCACCCTGATGCGCAGCCTAGTGTCACAAGGAGGGAAAAGTTTTGGAAGATGGTGAAGGAGTACGTAGCAGACCGTGTCAGCGTCCTCAATGATCCCTCTGTGCCTTACAACTACTGGGTGTCCAAGCTGGACACGTGGTATGAACTGGCACTCTACGCCTTGGAGGTGCTGGCCTGCCCTGCCGCCAGCGTTCTGTCTGAGCGGGTATTTAGTGCTGCTGGTGGCATCATAACAGATAAGCGTATCCGCCTTTCCACCGAAAATGCTGATAGGTTGACACTTATAAAAATGAACAAGGCCTGGATTTCCCCTGACTTCTCCACTCCACTGGAGGAAAGCCCCGGGGGAACATAAAGTGACTTTATATATGTTATTTACAATGATGGGAATACTCTGTATTCCCATTGACCCCTTCCACCCAAAAAACGGGTATATGGTTGACTCTCTTCCATATGCCCAGTGATATAATTTTTATATAGGGCCAGCTCACCAGCGGGCCCAGTGATATAATTTTTATATAGGGCCAGCTCACCAGCGGGCCCTGTGATATAATTTTTATATAGGGCCAGCTCACCAGCGGGCGCAGTTTGACAATTTTTGTATAGGTCAGCTCACCAGCGGGCCTTCTCATATAATGTTTTATTGGGTCAGCTCTCTAGCGGGCCCTCTCATATAATGTTTTATAGCGTCAGCTCACTAGCGGGCCTTCGCATATAATGTTTAGGATGGTCAGCTCCGCAGCAGACCCTCACCCATAATGTTTTAGATGGTTGGCTCAGCGCACGTTTCCCTCTTAATCATGGCCCCAGTTCAGAAAAATAGAGGAAATTTTTGGGAGAATTTGCCTTTGCGCACGTTTCCCTCCTAATCATGGCCTCAGTTCAGAAAAATCAAGGAAATTTTTGGGAGAATTTGCCTCTGCGCACGTTTCCCTCTTAATCATGGCCTCAGTTCAGAAAAATCGAGGAAATTTTTGGGAGAATTTGCCTCTGCGCACGTTTCCCTCTTAATCATGGCCTCAGTTCAGAAAAATCGAGGAAATTTTTGGGAGAATTTGCCTCTGCGCACGTTTCCCTCTTAATCATGGCCCCAGTTCAGAAAAATCGAGGAAATTTTTGGAAGAATTTGCAGATGATATACAAGTAAATATACAGCAAATACTGTTTGGTAACAATTTTTCGCCTAAAGTTGTTTTTATCTTCCTTTTTGTGTGTTTTACGGTCAGTCTGTAAAAATGGCGTACTACGGGCGAAAGATCGTTCCCAGCAGCGACGTTGGAGTCCAAGATGCATCCAGACATCCTCCCTATGCTGTCCCTTAACCATTTCTGTGGTGTTTCCATCATTTTCTGCCCTTTTCCTATGGACCAGGCACCCTCCCCTCATCAGAGCAGGGGGTGCCTGGTGTAATGCTCGAGTCCTCCCATTGACTTCAATGGGGCTCGGGTGCTCGGACGAGCACTCGAGCCTCCAGGGGCGCTCGGTCAGAGCACCCGAACACCCGAGCATTGGGGTGCTCGATCATCACTAGTTAACAATCAAATCCAGGAGTACTCTTCACCTTTTTTTATCTGGAGCAAAGCTACCACTCTACCTAAGCAGCATATTCACTCCAGCTCTATATACTTCATAAAACCTCTTCTCCACTATCAGAAATTAAAAGGATAGTTTCACAATAAAGCAGCTCCACTTAATCTTCATAGTATTTGAGACATGGAGAGTGTTATTTCAATACTGTCGGACTTGTAGTTCAAGAGTAATTGAATGATAAATTATCCCCATCCTGCCACTTTTACTGATGTAACACTGCTCCCCTCAGAGCAGCAAGATTGTCCAGATGGATCTCAAGGGGGGCAAGGTTTTCTCAACCTGTCAAGGGGGGCAGAGTTTTCATTATGTTCACAGTAAGAAGATTGTCCCTTGCTATGAGATTCCATATCTGAGGGGAGGCGGCTTACACTAGGTAAAAGGGGAGGGAGGGGTATACTTTATCATTCAATTACTCTTGAACTGTAACTCTGTATCACGGTTGCCGTGATCACTCGCTCATTTTTTGCCTATGCACATCCTGTCTACCTGGTGGGCGGCCTGAGGCATTTTGTCAGTAGCTTCCACATTCTTGCTGCCTCTCAAATGCAAGCACTCGTACCCTGGCATCACTCTTGCTTTTTGTAGCCTGTGACGCTACTGGCTGAATTAGTCCCGCCTTCTGTGCAGACTACTTAATCGGTTGGGAGACTGGGCTTAGTTGCCCTTTAGTGGTGTATCTGTGCATTACTACTGTGTCTGCTCTGCGCTTGACCCTTTCTTGGCTTCCGATTATCGTCCGTGTTTATCCCGTGGCTCCATCTGACTTGTGGCTCTGGCTGACTACCCGCTCCATGTATGACCTTAGGCCTTGTCTGACTACCCACTGTGGTCTGAACCGTATTTTGGCTGACTACCCTTTCCGTGTAAGATCCTTGGCTCTGCCTGACTACATGTACCGTTTCAGACCTACAGCTCTGGATGACTACCGTCCTGTGAATGATCTTAGGCCTTGTCTGACTATCCATCCGGTTCTGACCGGTGGCTCTGGCTGACTACCACTCTGTGTCTTTCCTTTGGCTCTGTCTGAATATCCACATTCGTCTGACCTCTTTTGGCAGGTTTCCCATTCCGAGTAGCTTCCGGGCTAGCGGTACTTCTCAATGCTACCTGCATTACCGATCCTTTCTCGCTCCTGTGGCTTGGATCCCTAGCATTCTAAGGACCTGTCTATCCTACTCAGCTACCCTATCTCAGTTTCACAGTAGCTGTGGTCTATTCTAGAACTATAGGCTAGGTTCTTATTTGAGGTGCAGAGTGTGGGTCGTGGTGATCAGGTTCCAACTCAGTGTCAGTTCCAGGATAGTGGACTGTGCACTGTCCCTACACCTGTTCCAGGGGAAGGTTGGGGAAGTGCTTACACCTGTATTGTTCATTTAATAAATTGGTTGAACTTACACTACTTGTGTTGTGTGCTGATTTACTTTGAGTTCCATGACAGTACAAAAGGGCCATGAGTACTGAAGGTACAAGCAACCAACCAGTTCCTAGCACTTTGGCCAGAATGGACATACAGGATCAAAGAATTGATCAGTTATCTTTGGCTATGCAGACACTCTTGAATCGTACCACGCACCTTGGTCAGCCTGCCCGGCAACCGGTGGCAGCTTCCGATTCAGCACCGGCTGAGCTTACGAACCCTGAGACTAGTGCATTTTGAGGGCTGTTGGGTTCCAGTCCACTCTCCCAATGCTACAAGGGGAAGCCTACTCTTTGCAGAGGTTTCCTTAACCAATTGGGCATTTTCCTAGAATTGGTATCTCATGCATTTCCGAATGAACGAAGCAAGGATGGGTTCATGATTTCGCTTTTGTCAGGCAAAGCACTGGCAATGGCTAACCCTCTTTGGAAGACGGAGAGACACATTACTGTTCGTAGGCGAATTCTATAGGGTCTTTGATGTTCCAAGTCGAGCGGTCTCCACAGCAAAATGACTTGTGACCATTCGCCAGGGCACACGTACAGTAGCCAATTATGCTATTGAATTTCGTACCTTGGCTGTGGAGGTAGGCTGTAACAATGATGCTCTGGTAGCTGTATTTTCACAGGGGTTGAATGACATGATTAAGGATAAGACAGCAGCCCGGGAGCTGTCGGGGGATCTAAACGAACTCATCACCTTTTCGATCCTGATAGATACCAGGATCAGAGAGAGACCCTATTTCAGAGAAGGTGTGAGAGAGCCTTCCACTGGATTGGCACCCAATTTTTCACTCCCACCAATTCCTCTCTTGTCTCCCATGCCTCCTGGTTCTGAGTCTGTTGGGAGTGAACCTATGCAGCTAGGTGTCACTCGCCTCTCCATGGAGGAGAGGGCCTTCCGTCGGAGGGAGGGCCTTTGCTTATACTGTGGGAAGCCGGGTCACTTGGCCAAGTGCTACATTTAGGATCCTCACTAAATAAAGCACATGAGAGAGAAACCTATGGGTCATAATCTCTTGAACTACAGCTTACATTAATTGTTGTCTGAGGAGGATGGTGATGAGTTCAACAGTGGTTATAGGAGCCATTGTCAACAAATACAAAGCCAGCTTTAGATTACTGCTGCTTAGTCAACAATAGTGACTGTGACTGGGTAAGGGTTTGACTTGGAAGTGGTGATGCTGAAGAAGATAACTGAGATTTTGATTGTGTATTTGTAGGCATATTTACTTGTCCAGAGTTAGACTTTCCATGTGATTTCTCAAAGAGTTTATAAACAGGCATATTTCTCCTTTACCATGATTTGAGCCTTTTTCTTTCAGCTAATTGTTTTGGCCATGTCATCATCTCTTTCTTACTTTCTACTTCATCTGTATCAGAAGAAGGGCAGGATATAGAAAGAATATGAGAAAATAGGTTTTTTTGAAGTCTGAAAACGTTTTTTTTGGAAAATTGTTTTTATGAAGGACAAGATTAGTGCATAATAGATACAGAAATACAAGTACATTTTTATGCAGAAATAATAAAAGAGGATTTTAGTCTTACCTGTTAAATCCGCCCCTTTAAATAGAGATGAACAATTCTAGAATTGACTGCAGGAGGTGGAGCCTACTTTCCCTCCTTGGCTGCAGGTAGCCAACCAGCTCCAGAAAGATTTGAGACACTAACTATTGACTAGATAGTGGAAGGGAAAGAAGACTCCCGTGGGCATGACCCCGAAGGACCCCCACAATCTTCCACAGGGTGGGAGACCAGTGACCTGTATGGACTAAGAGAAAATGATTTAACAGGTAAGACTAAAATCCTCTTTTCTCTGTCGTCCAATACAGGTTACTGGTAACTTTGGGATGTCCAATCATTGAGTTTCCCAGAGGCAGGAAGTAAGGCAAGGACCAGACACAAGGCCCCAAGTCACCAGAGCACATATGAACCATCAGATCAGAGATAACCCAACAAAACAACTGAAGTGTCAACGGACACTGAACAGGGGTAACAACACCCCAAGAACTGTTACACAGCACATGGAACTAGTGTGAAGGAAGTGATGGAAGCACCAAGAACCGAAGAAAGTTCTTAGCCGGCAAGACTGCCTTCAGGATCTTCCTCCCAAAGCTGGCGTCAGCTGATGCCAGCACATCAACACAGTAGTGCTTTGAAAAGGTGTGCACCGACGACCAAGTGGCAGCCCTGCACAACTGATCAGTGGAGGCCTGATTCTTGTAAGCCTAAAAAGCCCCAATAGATGTGGTAGAAGGAGCGGTAACCTGAAAGAGAATAGGCTTCTTCCTTAGCTCATAAGCCTTACGAATAGTGGACTTGATCCAAGACGCAACAGTCACTTTGGATGCAGGTCTTCCTGCCCTGGGGCCCTCAGGAATGATGAACAGAGCATCAGATTGTCTAATGGACTCTGTGGAATGTACATAAAACTTAAGACAACGCAACACATCTAAAAAGTGGAGATCCCTCTCCTTGTCAGAGGTAGGGTCAGGGCAGAAAGAAGGCACCACAATCTCCTGATTAATATGGAACTCAGAGAACACCTTTGGGAGAAAGTCCTGAGAGGTGCGAAGCACTGCCTTGTCTTTGTGAAACACCAAAAAGGGTGGTTTACAAGACAGAGCATGTAACTCCACGACACAGCGAACGGACATGATCGCCAGGAGAAAGGCCATTTTCCACGTCAGCAGGCATAGAGGAATAGTAGCCAAGGACTCAAAGGGAGGGCACTGAAGGACACCAAATTAAAGTCCCACTGAGAAGTGGGAGTCTTAAAGACAGGACGAGTATGAGCAACGCCCTGGAAGAAAACCTTGACATCAGGAAGAATAGCAATGCGTCTCTGAAAGAAAACAGAGAGAGCAGAAGTCTGAACCTTAAGGGAACTCAAGCTGAGGCCCTTATCCACACCATCCTGCAAGAAGGCCAGGACTGTAGGCAGATCAAAATCCCTATCAGCACACCAAGATAGGAAGGTCGACCAAACACGATGGTAGGCCTTAGAATAAACCAGTTTGTGGGCACTAAGCATAGTAGCCACCACACTAGAAGAAAAACCCTTCTTCTTCAGTATTGAGGAATCAATTTCCAAGCCGTCAAAGCTAGACGATGAACATCCAGAAGCTCCAGAAACCAAGCCTGCCGAGGCCAGTCAGAATAACTGGACAGAGCTCCAATCTCAGTTTCCATAACACCCTGTGCAACATGGGAAGGGGAGGAAAGATGTAGGCCAGAGGAAATAACCAAGGAATGGACATGGCATCCACCGCTAGAGCTAGAGGATCCCTCCAACGAGAGCAGAACCTCTGGACCTTCCAGTTATATCTTGTCGCCATCAGGCCGATGCAAGGAAGACCCCACTTCTGAACGATGAGGGAGAACACCTCTGGGTGCAGTTCCCACTCTACGCTGTCCACCGTGTGTAGACTGAGGAAGTGTGCCATGAAGTTGTCTATGCAGGAATGTGTACTGCGGATATGGCAGGAGCGTGTTCTTCTGCCCAGGACAAAATAGCCTTGACCTCTAACCAAGCGGCAAGACTTCTTGTTCCACCCTGCTTGTTCATGTAGGCCACGGCCATGGAATTGTTGGACCGTACCTGGACTGGGCATTCTTTCAGCTGGGGAGTCCATTGACGAGGGACATGAGATATCTCCTGAAGCTCCAACACGATGATGGGAAGAAGAGATTCTTCCAGAGACAACCGACCTTGTGCACTCAGGAGACCCAGGACCGCTCCCCAGCAGGAGAGTCTGGCATCCGTCATCACAGTGGTCCAGAAGGAAACTAGGAAGAACTTGCCCTTCAGCAGATTGGAGAGGTTGAGCCACCACAACAAACTCAGTTCCACATGAAGAGGAAATGACACCGACGTCTTCAGAAGGTCCAGCTGACCCCTGCACACCTGGAACATGAATCTCTGGAGTTCCCTGGTGTGAACCATGGCAAATGGGACCGCTTCTATGGTGGAGATAAATTTCCCTACTAGAGAGGACAGCTTCTTGCCTGGAACTGGATAGTGAGCCAGAACAGCAGAAACCCTGTGGGCGATCTGGTGAGCCACCTCGTCCGTGAGAAACACCATGCTCTTCTGAGTGTCGAAGAGAAGGCCCAGGAAGACCAGACGCTGGGATGGGACAAGATCTGACTTGTCCATGTTGATGGTCCACCCACGATGGGTGAGAGCATGAATGCAGTCCTGAACCTGCTAATGAAGAAGTTCCGCAGAAGGGGCCTTCAGAAGCAGGTCATCCATGTATGGAGTAACTTGATGCTGTCCCGATGGAGGACAGATACTAAAGCTCCCAGGACACGGTTGAAGACTTGAGGAGCTGTAGTCAGACCAAAGGGAAGAGCTGAAAACTGAAAGTGCCCTTGGTCGCAGGCAAATCTGAGACACTGCCGGCTCTCTGGATGAATGGCAATGTGTAGATATGTGACTGAATATCCAGAGAAGCAAGGAATTCCCCCGGGGACATAGCAGCAATCACTGTCCTTATGGACTCCTGATGATAATGAGTCCTGATCACAAAGGAATTGAGATCTTTCAAATCCAAAATGGGACGACAACTGCCATCCTTCTTGGAGTCCACAAAGAGGTTTAAGTAAAAACCCATACCTCTGTCCTGAACTGGAACCGGCTCTAGAACATCCTTGTCCAAAAGAGCATGAATAGCACTGTTGAACAGATGGCGTTTCTCTGCACCCTGAGGCATATATGAGTGTCAAACCCATTTAGTATAATGAAAACCCCAATTACAGTGTGAAAGATTAAATTTTCACCCCAGAAATCACTAAAATACACTTTCTGGCAGCTGAAGGGTTACTCTGCAGAGGAGAGAAGGAGAGTCCAAGCCTTGGGTAGGATACTTATTGTAGAAAGGGCACATAATGGCTGCCGTGGCAGGAACCAATCAGAAATGAGCACGCAAAGCAAGCGCTCATGGGAAATGTAGTTTTCCCAGAATAAGTACCCCAACAGTGCCCAAAGCCCCCTGAGCCCCCCACCACAATTGCAATGGTAACCGGATGATAGAGCAAGGTCAGACAATTAACATGAGCCCTCTCTGAAGTCGCTACGTTGAGAGGTTGCAGAGATATGTCCCAAATTGTACAGTCCCATAGGAGTGAATGGAGCAATGCGTCTATGCGGTAAAGCAGACGGAACTCAAATTTTTCAAAGTTAAAACTGTGAAATAAAAGTACATGAGACCTCACTAGAACAAGTTAGAAGACCCAAAAACAGTGAACCCAGTAGGGAAAGTGACAATAACCCCCCCCAAAAGATGCAAACCAGCAGCTAAAGGGTTAAGTTAACACATAAACCTGCTCCAAAACACCCAACAGACATACAGATAGACCCAGTGAGTGCAGGAGTGTGCAATAAGAGCTCCAAAGGTAACCCCCTGTGCGGAGGGGCACAGTGGGACATGTGGACCTGCAGCACTCAAAGGGTTGCTCACCTTTCCTGCAGATCTTCTGTCTTCAGATTACTATGTATCCAGAATAAGCCTCGGTGGGCAACTCCTGAGGAACAAACTTGCACCCAAGAATTTCCCCCCAGGGCTTAAGATCCACAAAAAGCACCTGGATACTGAGCTAGCCACATCTAAGGGCATTGTCAGTTATGGTAATCCGCCTAATGGTGGTATTCCATTTCTAACAGATAAATAAAAACATTTCTAAAGCTATAGCAGAACTGTTCTCTTGCCTGTGTCTTCACCAAGGAACAAATCTTTCTGGAGCTGGTTGGCTAGCTGCAGCCAAGGAGGGAAGGTAGGCTCCACCCCCTGCAATCAAGTTCTAGAATTGTTCCTGCCTACTTAAAGGGGTGGATTGCCTACCCAAAGTTAACAGTAACCTGTATTGGACAATAGAGAAAGTACATTAAGATAAACCAGCCTTACAGTTATTGTCCATTTTATTTACACAACCTAACCCCAAACACAAATCAAAAACATCCCCCTAACCCCCCTTTCCTTCCCAGTAGGTAGAACACCCCCTCCTCACACTTTCCTGTCAGAGAAGAGCAATAAACCTTGAAACTAATAATATGGCAGCCTGGCACCCAGGCCAAACATCCAAGAATATAAATGGTTCAAGACATGTCTGTGACTTACAAAGGCGTACCTGACACATATTATGACATTTCTGAGAGGACTCCCTATGAATATTGAGTAGATTATAGTGTGGAATATTATGATTGACGAATGAGACACAGTTACTGTGACCGGAGGTTTTTGTCAGAAAGCCAGGTAATAGCCACCACCTTCCAAGCTATCACCAAGTTTCTCTAATCAGTTTTTGATCCTGGACAGTCTCAGCTCATCAGGGAGTATTTATATAATGCAGGCCTTGGTTGATAGAGGCATTGGCTTCCACAGAGCCAAATAAATGGTATTAAATTCCTGTTTCCAGAATACTTCCCGGGCATTCCCATATAAGATGTAGGAATGAGCCCTCATCTCCACCGCATTTTATCCACCTATCATTATCCAATTTACCCATCATGTGGAGTCCTACAGGTGTATAATAAGTTCTCTGCAGAAATTTTATTGAAAAAGTTGATGATGAGTATAGCCTAAATCATCCAGGGGCTTAACTTGCACACCTCTCACTCTTTGAGAACTGCCAGATCTTGTTCCCACTTACCTCAGAGCGTTGAATCATCCGTTCATGTGTCCCTCCCCAATCAGTTGTAGATAGATAGCATTGATAATGCTAGTACAAATTTGTAGGAGGGTGAAAGTTGCAACAAGTTGCTTTAGCCTGAGGCATGCTCTGCAATAGCTCACTGTGTGAACAGTCTGATATAACACAGTAATAAAATCATATACATTTTGGATCTTCCGCAGATAGCAAAATATGAGCAGTTCTGGAGAAAACCATCTGTCCCATATGGAACATAAAAAGATTCCTAAAATTACTGTTTATTTAAATTAAACTTGTAATCCCTTAAATTAACCCTTTGATTGCCAGAGGGGTATGCAACGCATTGCAGAGCAATGTGTTGTGTACCCCTATGGCACTGAAAGGGTTATAGAGCGGTATAATAGAATTGAGAAGACCTATCTGGCATTCAAGGGGTTAAAACCTGAATTTAAATGAACGTTTGTGGTACTCTGGTTTGCTCCACAATTGCTCATATTTTGCTTTCTAGAGAAGGGCTTTTATGATCAATTATCTCTAAGATAATGTTGCCCGTGTTAACATGCCTTTAACCCTTTGAGTGCCAGAGGGGGTGCACAACACATTGCTTTGCAATGCATTGCATATCACTCTGGCAAACTCAAAGGGTTAAGGTTTATTGACTTACTGCACTTTTATGGAAACAGAGATGAAAAAGGAATGCACTCAAAGTAGTATTAAAAAGGGTTTATCCCATTCATTAGTAGTGTAAGAATTACATTCTGTTTTGGAGGCAAGTGTCATCCACCTAAATTGTTGTGATGTTCTTGAACTGTGCTAGTGAATGGGGTTAGTCCCTTTACACACAGGTTTGATTGGACACTTCATTCTCCTACATTTCTAAGAGATCAAGGCAATCACCTCTGCTTTCTTTCCCTGGAGTTCTTGAGGCGGATGAACACTGAAGAACTGGGAGAATTCTAAAGTAAAATAACTACACCACAGGGAATAAACTCCCAGGGATTTAAAAGTAGATCTATAGCAGTGATTCTCTTTTTGTGTTTTTTATTGTGTGGACATCCCTAGTATTCACTTTAGAATTTCAGGGTACACCTAACATTTTATAACATCAGAATGACAAAAAGCAAACCTAATATGCATAACAATTTCTTAAAAGATGAGAGCTGGTTATCCGTAGAAATACAGGAGGCAAATATAGTCAAGTTGATACCTTTATTGGATAACTAAGCAGATTTAGGATGCAAGCTTTCCAGACCACTTAGGTCTCTTTCTCAGGCATGTTTTACAGACAAGTATGAAAACATCTCTCTTAAATACAAATAAATATTGCATTGTTTAGAACAGAAATCAGATACGGGGCTCGATACTGTTAGCGCTGTTATTTTTAAAACAGGTGGTAATGGTTTTGACAGCACATTTTTACTATTCTATAAAATGCTGCCAACACCAAAAACCATGCAAAAATGTTCAGCGGATGAGAAAATTTCACCCATTGAACATTAACTAAAAAAGTCACCTTTGCTATCCTATTCCATGTGGTGGCTTCACCGCATGTTTAGGATGCACTTTTCATGGTGCGAGATTCTGTGTCATGACAAGGCAGACGCAGAGTCCAAAACAGGAGGTCAAAACCACCGGTATGTGTTAGAAGACTGGTTTGCAACACATACATATGGTTGAAACAAACAAAAAGATTAACCCTTTGAGTGCCATTGGGGTATGCAACACATTATACAGTGTTGCATACCCCATTGGCACTTATAGGGTTAACCCACAATCAGTTTCACACATGTTCCGATAACTAAACACTTACCAGTATTCCTGATGTCCAGCGGGGTCGGGCTGGCTTCTTCTTTTCTTCCTCTGATCTTCTTTCTTCTTACGTCTCTGGAAAAAAAAAAACATTAGTGTTTTGTAATTTAAAATAAATAAAATATTTCCCCAAGGTACTACTGTTAACCCTTTGAGCGCCGGAGGGGTAACCCACTGGCATTCAAAGGGTTACTATTTGTGGTATCTTGTATGTAATAAAGATGTTAATGTGCCATGTTTTAATGTGCAAACATTTCCCTTCTTATATGTCAATATGTTGAACAGTATCTAATTTGTTACCCCCTTGCCTCCATCGCCTCCGCTGGAGGTGGAAGGCATGTGGACCGTCATAGAGTTTCCCTTTAGCAGTCTCCTATTGGCTGGGAATTGCTTACACACCTCCCAACCAATCAGCTTCTAGCATGGGGATGACAAACCCTTTAGAAGCTGATTGACTGGGAGGTGTATAAGCACTTCCCAGCCAGTAGGAGACTGCCAATCTATTTTGAACCGAGACTGGCATATAAAATTCCGGCAGACTGACTCGGACAATTATATATTTTCGGACAAGTTTTAGCGCACTCTCGTTGTTTGACACTGTCAAACACTGATAGTTTGTGTTTTTTTCCTTTGATTCGTGCTATTTAGCGCTAGTAGTAGGAAAAAAAAAAAATAATAAGAGCATTTTGCCAAAATCTGAGTTTTGGACAACAACGCTCTTTTTGCCATGTACTCTCCAGCAATAGAATAGCTGGGATACATGGTTCATTTTTTTTGGCACTACTGTTTTTGCTATTACAGTCGGTTTTACTGATGGTAATAGTATCGATCCCAAGATCAGTTCAATCCAGACCCAGATTCTTTGATCAGTCAATGGTAAAGGAGTGTGATGTAAACTGTAGTCTGGTAGTGTCAAAGGTATTGACACTTCCAGTGGTAGTCTGTTGTAAAGGCTAATCCACAATCTGATAATATGACAGAAATCCCTTGTCCCTGTTCAGATAATTATTTAAAGTATTAAACTTGAGCATTAATTTAACCTCCCATATTTTTTCTGAAATTACAAGATGATCCCACAACAAAAGTATACAAAAAAACTTAATAGGCTCATAAAAGAACTGCCCTTCAACATTGGTGAACAGATAGGGCCTCTGATACCAGCAGATCCAAAAGTGGGCTTCTACATGCTACCAAAAATACACAAAGAAGGAAACACGGGAAGACCCATAATTTCAGGAACTGGCACATTCATGGAGAATATCTCTGGCTGGGAAGAAAATACCCTAAAGCTCCTGGAAAAATGAACACCCAGCTTCATTCAAGACACCAAGGACCTCTTAAACAAAATAGCTGACTTGAGCCCCATTCCAGAGAGCACCATCCTGGCCACTATGGATGTAGAATCCCTTTACACTAACATTCCACACACAGATGGTATAGCAGCATGCCAAGAATACCTGAAACAAAACAACACAGCCATGGACCCGGTAACACAACTCATACAATTTATACTCACCTAAAATTACTTCAAGTTTAGACAGGGCCTCTACCTTCAGAAATGGGAACTGCAATTGGTACCCGAATGACACCACAATATGTCAGCCTGTTTATGGCGAAATTAGAAGAGGTCTTCCTGTCAACCTGTCAAACAAAACCCCTAGTCTATCTCCACTACATAGATAATATTCTTATCATCAGGACAGTCAGTGAAGCAGAATTTCTCAAATTCCATGAAAACGACAATGCATTGTACTTCAGTATCAACCAAATACTCAGTCACTCTCGCAGAAACATTAACTTACTAGACACTGCTATCAGTATTAAGAAAAACTCCATTCACACATACACCCATACCACAAACCAACAGACAGACCATCCAAACTGAAAAACAATAGCTTCCACCCAAAACACACAAAAAACTCCATCATATACAGCCAGGCCATCAGAAACAACCACATCTGTTCTGACATGGTTAACCATGACGAGCACCTACAGAAACTCAGAGGAGACTTTATAAAACACGGTTACAGTGCCAGGATTGTTGACACTCAGATACAGAAAGCAACCCACAAGAAAAAATCTGTTGAGCTACAAAGAACAACATAAGGAAAACGAGGTGCCACTGGTGGTCATTTACCACCCCCAAGTTAAAGTTCTACGCAAAACATCAAGAGAATTTCAAACAACATTACATATGGATAAAAGACATATATATAAATATATCCCCACAGCCTCCCTTACTCTCCTTCAGACAGCCTCCCAGTTTAAAACAAGTCATGGTAAAGAGTGCCCTTAACAAAAATAAAAAAAATTGGCACATCTCCCAGCCTACAAAGAAGGTGTGAAACCTGTGCACATATTTACACAACGGACAAGGTACCCATTCCAAACACCCAGTTACACCATAAGATCACCTGGAAATCATCCAGTGTAATATACCTCATCATTTGTGCAAAATGCCCAACAGCTCTCTACTTGAGTGAAATAGGCCAGCCATTGCATAAAAGGTTTAATTCCCACAGATCCAGTGTTAAAACCAAAAAGACAAAGACACCAGTGGGATAACATTTTTGCCAAAATGGACACAGTGTCAGGGACATTAAATTGGCTGTACTGATAGGACTCTTTTGTATTTGGAGGGACAGAAAAATATGGGATGTTAAGTTAATGGTCCAGTTTAATACTTGAAATAATGGCCTAGACAGGGACAGAGAATTTCTGTCATATTATCACATTGTGGCTTAGCCTTTACAACAATGCATTATGTACTTGTATTTAAGAGATATGTTTTCATATTTATCTTTATAACGTGCCTATGGAAGAGACCTAAGAGGACTTGATTGCTTGCATCCTAAATCTGCTTAGTTAGCCTATAAAGGTATCAACTTGACTATGTTAACAATGTCATAAACATACATTTGAAACTCAAAGTTCACATTTTTGTTAAAGTCTTGATAAAAAATAAAAGGCAGCCTAGGTGGATATCCATAAAGCACCAAGGTACCCTGCCTGAGAACCACTGCTCCTTAGCCTTCAGTGGGAGACACATTTAAAGACACATTTAAAATAAATTGAAATTTTGCATCCTCAGAGGAACATTAATACTGGTTCGAACTGCAAAAAAAAGCACTGACTTTTGAACATGTGTGTGTTAGAGTGCCAGATTATGAGAGGTGCCTCAGCTTTGTTGGCCACATCCACATTCTGAATTGTGGGTGTGGCCAGAGCAATCTAAATGTCCCTTTACTGGTGTTATACCACTTTAAGGCTGTTGTTTAACCTCTGGTTGCTAGTGCAATATCCAGAGCATTTCTCTCTAGCAACAAAGGGGTTAAGGAATTTTTTTGGTCTTGCTTATAGGGCAAGGATATTTCTGTGCCAGAAAATAGTGGATGAGACTGGGAGCATGGCCACTGGTGGAACTAAGGGTATCTATAGTGTCTTACCCGTGGCATCTGCTATTTAAATCCAGCGTGTGAGTGTGTTTGTGTGCATGTGTGTGTGCGTAGATAAAATGCTCTGGCAGATCTTAAAACTCTGCAGGTATTTTTTTTTTTTTTTCAAAATATGGCAACGATGTAATGAACCATGTAATGACTTTATGTGCTGATGCCCCATATTTCTCTGTTATGTAAATCAGTAATCTATGTACATGTGGCAGATTACATTCATCCAAATATATCTTCTCCCAATACAATCATTATACACCGAGAGAACAACTGAGCTGAAAACAATAAAGCTGAGGGCTAAAAACGCAGATGAATAATTGTAAATGTACAAGACAACTGGATTCTTGAAACACTACAGTGGGTGATGTGATGAAAAGTAATATATTAAAAAAGACCTATCAAAATAAGAAAGTGAACACTCAGTTCTTAACCTTTTGAGTGCCAGTTGCAATGCATTGGTTAAGTCTCTGGCACTCACAGGGCCAGATTTAAAGGTTTGCGCTAAAACCTAAGCTAAAAAGGCAAATCACCCACAAATAATACATGATTTACGTTGTATTCGACAAGTAGTCTACAAGAATAGCTAATAAGCGTAGGCCCAACAAATACACGTAACACAAGAACCTGCTTTGCACCTTTTTTCGCATCACCGTGCATCCCAATCAACCGATAAAACACGTCTTAAAGGGATAGTAATACTTCCAAATTACTAATCCCCATATTGTAGCAATGCTAAAAATAAATTTATTGCCCCCAGTGTCATCTCTCAAACCCTTATGGTTTGAGAGATAATAGCACTCAAGCTCCCCCTCCCTCCCCCTTCCCTGAAGTCAGCGTTCTAGCTGACTGCAGGGATATCCAGTCTTATGTGTATCAGGCAGCTCTGCAGCAGAGCCGAGATCGCGTTTATAAAACGTACAGCTGCCTGATGCACATAAGACGTATGTCGTATGACAGCTTCTCCTGCAGTCAGCTAGAACACTGACTTCAGGGAAAGGGGAGGGAGGAGGGAACTTTGCACGCTATTATCTCTCAAACCATAAGGGTTTGAGAGATGATACTGGGGGCAATACATTTCTTTTTATCATAGCTACAATATGGGGATTAGTAATTTGGAAATATTACTATCCCTTTAAGTCAAGTTTAAACATAACAGCTGACATTGATTAGCAACCCTGATTGCTGGCCAAACAAATTCAAGCCCACAGCCAATCACAAGACCCCAATGTATCAAATATGTTCAAACACACCTATATATACCCAAAATAATGGACACAACTTGTCTGTGGTTTGAGTTTTGATAAGCTAGATTACATGACCCAGGAGTGGAGGCTAGTGGCAGAGCAAGAGAGAGGCGCGTACACTTGAGGTAGAAGGAATTTAGAGTTTTGAGAGGAGCAAATTGCATTTAAATATACACATATCACATTTTTGTACATATTCCATGCACCCATGCAAACACACACACAAATATACTTTTTTGGTTTATAACACACCATACATATTTATATTTTATTTTACAGTGTGAAACAGTGAGTGACAGAGAGTGAGTGGGATTGAGTGTCTTTGGGGGCCTGTCTGAGTGCCTGGGTGTGAGTGGGTGTGTGATGGTGAGAAGAAGAGCACAGGAAAAAGGGATGGGACAGAATAGAAGAAGAGGAGGAAGGTCAGGAAGGCATCCATGGTCAGGGTAGGAGATTGGGAGAAGGAGATCCGTGGGGGGGAGGGAGACCCAGACAAGAGCAGGCCCACTGTGTCAGTGGAACAAGGGGTACCTGTCAGGGAGCACCCCACAGAGTCAGGGGCAGCACAGACAGGACATTCCGGCCACAGCCTCGACACCTTGCAGGCCAGAGCTGAGGAGGAGGAGAGGCTCAGGGATCCTTGTTACCCTGATGAGGCGAGCAGGACCCTCATGGAGGCCTTTTTGGAGAGGGAGAGCATCCTCTTTCAGAGGGAGAGAGTCCCTGGCCTGGCTGTGAGGAGAAAGGCTGCCTGGAGTCAAGTCTGAAGCAGGATTAATGCAGTGTTCACCTGCAGACAAACCATACAAAAAAGATGGGGAGACTGCAAGAGAGTGGTCAAGTAGAAGATGAGGGGAGGTTGCCCTGTACACCAGAGGCACTGGAGGTGGTCCCCCTGTCCACATCATCTTTAGACCCTGGGAGGAGATGCTGCGGCAGAACCTGTCAGCCACAGCTGTTGAGGGGGTGTATGGAGGATTGGACACTGTGGAAGAAAGCAGCCCCCACACCATCGGTAAGTGCATCATCACATAACCATTCATCACATCAACCAACACAACCATCACACACAAACACAGTCACACCTCAACACATGGACATCATTGATCCACACAAATGTACCAATACAGCACCCTCAGAGTTCAAACAAGGACAAAATACAAGCAAAAATGGGAAGGTTCAATCAGACCCAATCCTGTCCAAGTCCCAGTTCAACCCTCTTGTTGCTGTGCTGATCAGACACAATACACTCAAACCATGCTGCACAAAACTTTGTCTGTTGAAGATCATTAATGGTCCTCCACAATTTCACCCATGTACCCACCGAGAAGTCATCACATAACCCCTTGAGTGCTAGAGGGATCATCAAAGCATTGCTCAACAATGCATTGGAAACCCCTCCAATTAAATGCTCCACAGGGACATTCACTAAGTGGTGAAAAAGAGATGATGAAGTGAAGGTTAACCCTTCCATATAATCACTTCACCAGTTCCCATGTTAGTCTATGGAAATAATTTGAGATCAAGTTTTTGAGATCTCAATGCATAGACTCCATACACAAACATATGAAATGGAGAAATTATAACACTGGAGAAGTCATCATCTCCACTTCACTTCCACGTCATCAACCCTTCATCACCACTCAATGAATCTCAATAAAGATGGATCAGGTCACATATCACAGCACCACTGAGTCTAACCGGGTGTATGTTCAACACACAGGCCTCAAAATAAACAAATAAACACCGTTGAATTAAATGATAACCAAGTAGGCCTTTGTGCTGTGTATGCAATCTTTTGCTCTCACTTGAACTGTCATATCATACATTTGGATTTCGGATGTTAGACCATCTACTATTGTCAGGACACATATGGGAACCAAACATTCACTACTGTAAGATGCTCACCAACAGGCCATGATTGAGGGATATCACTGATTAAGCACAGGTGGGTCACTCAAAAAGATGGAGTTACTGATCAACACAACAACAGGTCTCACAGGTCAGTTCTTCACTACTGACCTGTTTTGTGGCCTTGAGTACTGAACTTGAACAGACCTCGTGTACAGGATCCTGTCAAGTTCATCAATCTGTGATTGCCAGGGTGCTATCCCAAGCATTTCAATGCAATGCATAAGATACCATCATGACACTCAGAGATTCACATGTCGATTACATCATCTTGCATTCATTCTGTTATTGCTTACATTTCTAATCACACCATGTCATTTCCCCACACCGCATACAGGCCTGCAGCACAGCAGGAGTCCATGGAGGAGGAGGAGGCAGACACATCCCCCAGTGAAGATTTCCCACTTTTGGAGAAGGAAAAGGGGACCAGCAGGTGTTCACCATCCCCACCAGATTCACTATCCCCACCAGATGCACCAGCTCCAACAGCTATACCACCTCAAAAAGAATACAAGCATCCACCCACCCCCTACAGAGTGTGGATGCATCAGGAGAGGTGGATGCTGCCATGTGTGATACAAATTAATATACAACAAACACACAAAATAAAGCCCTGCGCTCAAACTCCCAGTACTCCTGTGTAGCAACAATGGCTATAGTATACATCAGCCCAAAATACACAGTACAAAAAGAGATACCTGTGCTCTGTCCCAAATCCCTATGCACATTTAAATAATTGTAGGCTTTTAGTTTCACTCCAATGGCCATTTGAATGTAAGCTCACCTGCCGTGCCAAGGCAAGCCTCATAGGTGAGTCCATCAGGACAAATAAATTATTCTGAATGACTTTTCTAAAGCTGCACCCATTATGTAACACATTATTAATGCCAAAACTATAAAAAAAAGTGTTGTTTTTTTTCATTTTGTAATTTTTTAATAATAAATGAGAATTTAGAATTTAGTGACCAGCAGCGCAAGCGAGCAGCACTTAACGCCCGCTGAACATTTTTTCGATTACATAAAATGACTTCCGGGACGTACATGTACATCCTCTGTCGACCAGGGACATCCACTCGGGATGTACATGTACGTCCTTGGGCAGTAAGGGGTTAAAGCCCTTTCTGCCTTTTAAAACATGGTATAAAATATGTGTTTGTGCAATAAATGAGAAAGATAGGAATTATGGTTGAATACACACATAGCAAAAAATGCCAAAATTGCTTGTATCCTTATGTGGTTAATATCTGCACTTTGCATGAACTGTAAAGCACCTGTTGTACCAGATCTATTTTTAGTAGCATGTAGCAACATTGTAATAGTTTCAGGCAGGAAAGCACCATCCGAATTTCCAAAATTTACACTGAAATTTCAGACTAGGTCCGTTTCAGATTCTGATTTTTTTGTGGGTGGACCTTGGCTTTACGAAGGTCCGAATGATGCCGAATACGCCTTATTTGTCCAAATTCCGAAATTAGCCACACCAAATCGCACAAGTCTACACAATAATAGATTCCGCAGTAATCAATACAGTCTTAATACAGAACAATATTTGGACAAAACCATATACCACAGGTATAGACACCCTCTAGTTACAGTTGCCTTGGGCCTACAGGGACATGGGTATTTGATCTAATGAAACAGAGTAAACAACTCTTTTACAACAGTAGATATTACCTTAACTACGTAATATAGGATCTCTCTACTTTACTTAAAACCAATAAGCATAGATCTAAAATAGTGTCCTAACTTAATTGGTTTACTTAGTTTCTCTGCATAATATATGTAGGATGATATATGACTAAATCAAATATTCTACAGTAGAGGAAACAATATAATTTCCAATGATAGCTGAATCAATATTTCCTATCGGCAGTTAGAAAATCTGATACCGCTAATATCTACTTCTATCATTAAACTTTAAAGGGATAGTAATACTTCGTTTTAACTTTATTTTATTTTGTAGGCATTAAAAAAACATGAAGAATGATATAAGTCTTATCTCTCAAACCTTTATGGTTTAAGAGATATTCACAAGCAAAGTTTCCCCTTCCCGCCCCTTTTTCCTAGTGTAAGCCATCTCTTCTCAGATGTGAATCTGGTTATAAGACCAGACAGATAACAGAAGGGGCCATTCTTCTTTATATAAAAACAATGAAGGCCCTGCCCCCCTTGACAAGTTTTTCAGCTTTTTCCCTTATCTTAATTGAAGATTGTCCCTCTCTGCAGTCTACCTGGGCACCTCCCTTCTGATCTAGCTGAACGGGGGGGGGGATACTTTGCTTGTTAATATCTCTTAAACCATAAAGGTTTGAGAGAAAAGACTTATATCGTTCTTCATGTTTTTTTAATGCCTACAAAATAAAATAAAGATAAAACAAAGTATTACTATCCCTTTAAGGCAATGCAATTATTTGATTGGTCATATAACACATGCAGAAAAACTAAAATAAAAAGATAAAGTTTAAGAGATATATAATTACTAGTCCTTTTTGCAGATCCTGAATTATGGTAGAATCATTTTCCCTGAGGTCTGTTTGGCTTTGATGGGGTATCTCCTGGGAATCTCTGGATTTCTCTGGATCTTTGCCTTTTACTCCTCAGTCAGTTTTTTTTTTATATGTAAAGTGGAACACTCCCAAAAGGTGTGGTGAATATGTGCCCTAATCTAATTGGATATCTGAGATCCCACCTTAATCTTTACTGGAATGTGGTTATCTCTGTTCATCACATGGCCACTAGGTGGAACCCGTAACCCATGAATGTACAATGGTTTTATACTAATTCAGTCAAAAGAGAAATAAAATGTGTAATAATATATATAACAAGTATATATACATAAAAACATAAATATAGGTTGTCAGCATAGATGTGAATAGAGGGGAAGCACGCCCCCATATCCATACACAGATATCTGTATAAACACACACATATCCATGTGTATAAATGTTTAATTCATATGGTCACTTATAAGTTAGGTTGAACTTCTCACCTGAGGTTCAGTTTTCTATTTTTTTTTCACAGCCCTGGGTTACAATGTAATTTTGAGACAGGGTTTGTGGAGTCAACAAACTCTTAATTTAAGTTTCACTGGCCACACACACCTGTACCTTATATTGTCTTTGAGACCATCTGAATTCATCACCTATTTGTGTAGTTAACGAATGGTATTCAAAGACTGGCCATGGAGAAACAAAGATACACAGTTGTAAAAGACATGTTTTCTGGGAATAAAAGAAAGGGATGGATACCTCAGAGCTAACTTAACAACACACTGATTCCAAGATTCCTTTTAGCAGCCTTTAGCCAATCTGCTATCACAGAAGAAATAAATTAGATATAAAAGAAAAATTGCTAAATGGCGCTTAAGGAATCCAGTAATATCACATACAAATAATTAATAAATTGCTGTAGTATAAAATTTGTCTACATAAGCTCACTGTAACATATAATCTTTATACATAAACAAGAGGATTCAAACAGCTTTTAAAATTAGTATTATAAAGGAATCTAATTACTCTATATAAATACAAGCAGTTCCCCAATGTAGTGCTTGATACAATGTATCAAATAGCCCACAATGATGTTACACAGTATCTAAAGATATGAACAATGTATCTCATACCTTAAACAGAAAACGGGTCAAAGGTTACTGTGGTCCGTCACGTTCATATGTTGCAGAAATATACATGTAAAAAGAAAAATTTTTCACATAGCGTAATCTGAATCCAATAAGGGTTGTAACAAGTGATTTGAATACAATAGTTCTAATCTAATAAATATTTTAAATAGTATGAAAATTCCAAAATGATAAAGCGTCCACAATAATTTCAATAAAATAAATTTGAATATCTTCTGTTGCTGTCAATATTATCACTGAAATTGATTTGAAGCTTTACTTTCATTCTGTATACCAGTAGTACTAGAATATCACTTACTGTCACGGTTTTAGAAGACTCTCAGATGTAAGGTTTGGTAAAAATGTAACTTTATTGAAAAGTTAAGGCAATCCCCATAGGGTAAACATACATAACAATACAACAATAATAGTCCATACATTAGGTTCTACCGGCCTTGCCTAAAATACCTGGCAAGGCAACCCAAGTGACAGTAGCAATAACAGGCTGTACCGGCCTTGCCTATACCGGGTAAGGCAACCGTGGGATGACATATACCGGTTCTACCGGCCTTACCAATACCGGGCAAGGCAGCCAAAGGAGTACTGAGTGTAGGCTCTACCGGCCCTGCCAATACCGGGTAAGGCAACCTTAAAGATGGTAATGTACAAGGTTCTACCGGCCTTACCTATACCGGGCAGGGCAGCCTGAGGAACACTGTAGTAGGCTCTACCGGCCCTGCCAATACCGGGTAAGGCAACCTTAAGGATGGTAACGTACAAAGGTTCTACCGGCCTTACCAATACCGGGCAGGGCAGCCTGAGCGAGTAGACCAGCTGTCAGAAGACTATGACAGCAGAGAGGAATAGGAACTAAGGTCTACTCAGCAGAAGTCTATTGCCAGGGAAAATCGGACGACTGCATAGGAGTGTACAGCGACCTGGCCTCAGTACTGGATAGATCAGGAACAAACCAACGTCCGCACGTTGGAACCAACAATAAATATCGCCACCAGGTTAATGGAGAAAACCAGCGTCCGTACGCTGGACCAATAGAGTATCGCAACCAGGTATAATGGAGTAAACCAGCGTCCGCACGCTGGAACCAACAATGTATATCGCAACCAGGTTTAATGGAGTAAGCCAGCGTCCTCACGCTGGGCCAACAGTAATTGTCGCCACCAGGTTTAATGGAGTAAACCAGCGTCCGCACGCTGGGACCAACAGTGTATATCGCAACCAGGTTTAATGGAGTAAACCAGCGTCCTCACGCTGGGACCTACAGTGTATATCGCAACCAGGTAAATGGAGTAAACCAGCGTCCTCACGCTTGGACCAACAGTAAATGTCACCACCAGGTTTAATGGAGTAAAACAGCGCCCGCACGCTGGAACCAACAGTGTATATCGCAAGCAGGTTTAATGGAGTAAACCAGCGTCCTCACCCTGGGACCAACAGTAAATGTCACAACCAGGTTTAATGGAGTAAACCAGCGTCCTCACGCTGGGACCAACAGTAAATGTCACCACCAGGTTTAATGGAGTCAACCAGTGTCCGCACGCTGGAACCAACAGTGTATATCGCAACCAGGTTTAATGGAGTATACCAGCGTCCTCACGCTGGGACCAACAGTAAATGTCGCCACCAGGTTTAATGGAGTAAACCAGCGTCCGCACGCTGGAACCAACAAGTATCAGTAGCAGCGAGAAGATCAATGTCGCCAGAGCGACGGGCTAGAGTAGGAGCCCTACACTCCAACGAGGAGTCCACCGGAGTGAGACTGAAGCACTGACAGTTGACCGGAACCATCGGAACCGCCGGTTGTGAGCGAACCGGCTGGAAAGGCAGGCAGGCAGGAGACGCAGGAACTCAGCAAGATTAACCCGCTAGGCACTGGAACACAGGAACAACAGAACACCAGCACACAGGAACACTGGAACACTGGAAAACCGGAATGCAGGATCAGCAAGAACAGCAGGAACAGAAGTCTGACATGCAGGTCAGGCCAAGTGAAGTCAGAAACACCACGAAAGGGCAACCTGGAAGTGCTCAACCTGTGTTTAAAAAGGCTGCTTGAGGAGGGCTAATAGCAGACAGCCAATCAGGAATACTCAGCAAGTGACAGACACAGAACAGCACGAATCACGGGCACCATGATACTTACTCAGACGTTATTATGTTTGAATGACACACAGTCAGACAATCTAATAGCGTGTGCGGGATATTAGTACAGGTTGCCCGCACTCAGCCTCAATAGAGCACAGATCCGGACACCTTCAATATAGAAATTGAGAGTAAATATACTCACGCTTGAAATTCTGCCCGGGGAGCCAAGATAGCTTTCCCAGGACTTAGTAGGCGTATGAGGGATTAATCCTGACCGCCCTCACTCGGTCAACTTCCAATCTGAATGTGCAGTCCTGACAGACGTCTTCCAGGACAAGGAACCCAGTAGCAGGACTAGGAAGGCCCTGGGTCCGAAGAGAAGGGTAAAAGCGACTCCTCCAACAAGGGCAGGTGGAAAGAAGCTGGGGAGTGACGCTAGGGTGCGTTGCTAGCGGACGTAGGCCCCCTGTAGCGTGTTGTGCTGCGGCCGAAGCCGGGTAAAGATGCTGGCCGCGAAGCCAGATGACCCCCTTCAGTTGAGCTGAAGGTGGCCCAGGAGAACAAACTACAGAGAGGACTAACACCACCTGACCCAGGGAGAGTCTAACCTAAGGTAGAGCTCACCAGAAGTAAAGAGAGACACTGACGGATGCAGGAAGTGTAGACTGACCGGGGAGGAGAGTGGCTAGAGACTGGCCTGGTGGTCCAGGGAGGAGAGCAGGTAGGAACTGGCCTGGTGGTCAAGGGAGGAGAGCAGGCAAGACTGGCCTGGTGGTCCAGGGAGGAGAGCAGGTAAGACTGGCCTGGTGGTCAAGGGAGGAGAGCAGGTAAGACTGGCCTGGTGGTCCAGGGAGGAGAGCAGGCAAGACTGGCCTGGTGGTCCAGGGAGGAGAGCAGGCAAGACTGGCCTGGTGGTCCAGGGAGGAGAGCAGGTAAGACTGGCCTGGTGGTCCAGGGAGGAGAGCAGGTAAGACTGGCCTGGTGGTCCAGGGAGGAGAGCAGGTAAGACTGGCCTGGTGGTCCAGGGAGGAGAGCAGGTAAGACTGGCCTGGTGGTCCAGGGAGGAGAGCAGGTAAGACTGGCCTGGTGGTCCAGGGAGGAGAGCAGGTAAGACTAGCCTGGTGGTCCAGGGAGGAGAGCAGGTAAGACTGGCCTGGTGGTCCAGGGAGGAGAGCAGGTAAGACTGGCCTGGTGGTCCAGGGAGGAGAGCAGGCAAGAGAGCTACCGAGAGGAGGAGCAGAGACACTGCTAACCCCCAAAGGAACGCTGAATACTGAGCGCCGGTCCGTGGCCGTGCGCTCAGTAAATAGAGTAAGGGGTCATGACGCCGACGTAGCAACGCGTCTAAGCGTCTGACGTCGGCGCCTACGCAGAAGCGCAGTGGAAGCCGGAACTGGCACCAAAGACCTCCCGGCACGGCGTCCCGGACCGGGTAGGTACCGACAGAGCCCCCTACCCATGGACGGCCTCAGGACGGTCCCAGGGCCAGGACGAGACGGATGTAAGCGATGGAAAGACCGGACACACATGGGAGCATGGACCCGGAGAGAGGGCTCCCAGGATCTCTCCTCCTGACCATACCCCTTCCAGTCGACGGCCACGGTGCAAACGTGAGTCAAGGATCGCCCGAACCTCGTATTCCTCGGAACCGTCCACAAGAACAGGCGGAGGGTGGTCTGGGTCCCGGAGGGGATAGGGAGAAGCCCTCCAAGGCCGGAGTTGTGAGACATGGAAGGTGGGATGGATCCGGTAGGAGGAAGGCATAGACAAGCGGAAAGCCACGGGATTAACCTTTCGTAGGACTCGGAAAGGACCAAGGAAACGAGGACCTAGCTTTCGAGACGGGCAGGACATACGGATGTGAGCCGTGGACAGCCAAACCCGATCACCCACTTTATAGAGTGGTTCGGGAGCCCGATGTTTGTCTGCTTGGTGTTTGTACTGTAACTGAGTCTTCGCCAAGATGAGCCGAAGCAGACGGTGACACTGTCGAAGGTGCTGTAGCCGCTGTAACACCACAGGAACTGATGAGAGAGGTGACAAAGTCGGAAACATCAGAGGATGGTAACCGTACATAGCAAGGAAAGGCGTGGACTGGGAAGATCTGTGCATATGGTTGTTCTAAGCGAATTCAGCAACAGGAAGAAGTGAGGTCCAATTGTCCTGAAGATGAGTGGTGTAACAACGCAAGTATTGTTCCAGGGTCTGGTTCACCCGTTCTGTTTGTCCATTAGATTGTGGATGGTATCCAGAGGATAATTTGCACTGGATACGAAAAGCGTGACAGAGTGCTCTCCAAAACCGGGAGGTGAACTGGGAACCCCGGTCCGAGACTATGGAAGAGGGTAGGCCATGTAACCGGAAGACTTCTTGTATGAACAAGGTGGCCGTCTGTGGTGCAGATGGTAGACCAGAGGTGGCTATGAAGTGAGCCATTTTGGTAAATCGATCCACCACCACTAGGATAGTGGTGTTTCTACCGGAAGGCGGTAGGTCGGTAATGAAATCCATGGAAATGGCTCTCCAAGGGATAGTAGGTATGGCCAAAGGACGGAGGAGGCCTGCTGGTTTAGTATGCCTGTCTTTGGACTGGATACATATGTTGCAAGTTGATACATACGCGTGTACGTGCGTTTCATGTTCGGCCACCAGAAGTGTCGTCTAATCAGTTCCTGAGTTTGAACCAGTCCCCCATGGCCTGCCGTAGGGGCGTCATGGAACATGCGGAGCACTTCCTGGCGGAAAGGAAGTGGGATGAAAACACAGTCATCTTTCCACAGGAGGCCATCCTTAGGCTGTAGGGCGTGTTCCTGAATGGACGCGGTGTTGGTATGTACATGCTGTTTAATCCGGTCCAGTAGTGGCTGAGCGGTAAGGAGGAACGCAGTGGCCGGAAGGATGGTGTCCGGACGAGGATCAGACCGGGTCTCGTGGGGAAACATGCGAGACAACGCATCCGCCTTAAGGTTCTTGGATCCTGGTCTGTAGGTGATATGGAGGCGGAACCGGGAAAAGTAAAGAGCCCAACGGGCTTGCCGTGCGCACAATCTGCGGGCGTTCCTGAGGTATTCGAGGTTCCTATGATCAGTAAAAACCATAACGGGATGTTCTGATCCCTCCAGGAGGTGACGCCACTCCTCCAAGGCGTTCTTGATCGCCAACAGTTCTTTGTCATTTAAGGTATAGTTTATTTCAGCCGAAGTTAAACGCCTGGAATAGTAGGCTACAGGATGCAGTTGATTCTTAGGTCCGGATCGTTGTGACAACACAGCACCTGTAGCGATGTCTGATGCATCGACCTCCAGTACAAACGGCCTCCGGATATCAGGTTGAGACAAAATAGGTGCCTGTGTGAAAAGCTTCTTTAGCCTACGGAAGGCCAGATCAGCAGCAGTGGTCCACTGAAAGGGCACAGCCTGTTTAGTAAGAGCTTTGATGGGTGCGACAAGTTTAGAAAAGTCTCTGATAAACCGTCTGTAGAAGTTGGCGAAGCCAACAAATTGCTGTACTGCTCTTTTGGTCAGAGGTGTAGGCCAGGCAAGAATCGCAGATATTTTGGGAGGATCCATCTTCACATGACCTGGTGAGATGAGAAACCCCAGAAACTCGATCTCTGACACCTCAAAAGCGCATTTCTCCAACTTGGCATACAGTGAATGAGCCCGCAGACGGGCCAGGACGGAACGGACATGTTGCCGGTGTTCGGACAAGGAGGGTGAAAACACCAGGATATCATCCAGGTACACCACCACGTACTGATCCAGGAGGTCAGAGAATACATCGTTAATAAAACACTGGAAGGTTGCAGGAGCATTACATAGCCCGAAGGGCATCACCAGGTATTCGAAGTGGCCGTAGCGAGTGCGGAAGGCGGTTTTCCACTCATCTCCATTTCTGACCCGAACCAGATTGTAGGCCCCGCGCAGATCCAGTTTAGTAAAAACAGTAGCGTTGGAGATGCGCTCTAGTAGCTCCGGTATCAGAGGAAGTGGGTACCGATTCTTAACAGTGATGTCATTCAAGGCCCGGTAGTCCACGCAAGGCCGTAAGCCTCCATCTTTTTTTTCAACAAAGAAAATCCCCGCTCCAGCCGGTGACGTGGAAGGACGGATGAACCCCTTCTGGAGGTTTTCTGCCAAGTATTCCTTCAAGTGCTGGAGTTCAGGCCCCGAAAGGGGAAAGATACGGCCATAGGGGATAGATGCTCCTGGTAGTAAATCGATCGGGCAATCATACCTGCGGTGGGGAGGCAAGAAATCAACACCCCGTTGATCAAAGACGTCGGCAAATTCATGGTACTCGGGAGGCAGTGCTGGTGGTAAGACAGTTTGTGTCGCAAGAAGATGTGAGCCTTCTGTTGGTGAAGAGGGAAACGAGATGGTTCCAAGGGACCAGTTGATAGATGGGTTGTGTTTCCGTAACCAGGGCAACCCAAGGATGAGAGGGTGCAAGGGAGAGGAGATAACATCAAAGCACAACTGCTCTTGATGATGTGGTGCGATGGACAAATGAAGCATCTGTGTCTCCTGAAGTACTGGACCACTTTGATGTAGCCTCCCATCGGCCATCTGGAGGTGCAATGACGGTTCCTTCGTCACCAAAGGAACCCCCAGACGTGTGGCCTCTTTGGTGTCCAGGAAACACCCGCTGGCACCCGAGTCGACTACAGCAAGAACGGTGTGCTTCTTATGGTCCCACTGCAAACAAACCACAAGAGACAGATGATTAGAGACAGGAACCGAGGATCCCAACCATACACCACAAGGCGTAACCTTACCTCGAGGGTTCTGAGGTCTCTTACTACAAGTCCGGAGGAGATGCCCGCTACCGCCGCAATACAGGCACAGGTTCAGGCGACGTCTGCGTGCCTTTTCCTCGTCCGACAGGGGACCACGCACCAGGCCTAGCTGCATGGGTTCTTCTTGAGCCGCCGGAACCGCGGGTACTTGCAGTACATTGTGCGTGGGAGGAACGGACAGTCCGGAAGACACACGTTCCCTATGTCTCTCCCTCAAGCGTCGGTCTATTCGTATGACCAGGAGCATGAGATCCTCCAGGGACGGGGGCACACCGACGCGGGCCAGTTCATCCTTAAGGGACTCAGTGAGCCCCAAACGGAACTGATCGAGAAGAGCAGCCTCGTTCCATTGGGTCTCTATGGATAACCTACGGAAGTCCGCAATGTAATCCTCGACTGGTCGCCGTCCCTGGGACAATGCCCTAATAGCGGATTGTGCTGAGGCAGAACACATAGGATCGTCATACAACGTATCCATCGCACGACGAAAGGATAGCCATGACTGGAGCAAAGGACTGTTCTCCTGTAACAAATTAAATGCCCAGGCTTGCGGCTCCCCCAACAACAGAGTGATGGCAGTGCGGACTTTCACAAAATCGGTCGCGTAGGTCCTGGGATTTATGGCGAACAGGAGTTCGCAAGCAGTCATAAATGACTTATACTGACTCCGGTTCCCACTGAAACGGTCAGGTAAGGGAACTCTGGGTTCGGGGGCAGAGGCCCCAAGGTCCACTGAAGGACCAGGAGGAGGAACAGCGGGTCCAAGAGGCGGAGCCGCGGGTTGCAATTCTGACAACCTATGGCGGAGTACAGCCTGGTTACTCTGCAGTTCCTCAATGGAAGAGGTCAAGGAGGAAAGCTGTGAGCTCAAGGCCGTAAGGGCCTCCATGATTCCCGCGGGTTCCATAGTATGGCTCAGTAATACTGACAGACGTCTTCCAGGACAAGGAACCCAGTAGCAGGACTAGGAAGGCCCTGGGTCTGAAGAGAAGGGTAAAAGCGACTCCTCCAACAAGGGCAGGTGGAAAGAAGCTGGGGAGCGACGCTAGGGTGCGTTGCTAGCGGACGTAGGCCCCCTGTAGCGTGTTGTGCTGCGGCCGAAGCTGGGTAAAGATGCTGGCCGCGAAGCCAGATGACCCCCTTCAGTTGAGCTGAAGGTGGCCCAGGAGAACAAACTACAGAGAGGACTAACACCACCTGACCCAGGGAGAGTCTAACCTAAGGTAGAGCTCACCAGAAGTAAAGAGAGACACTGACGGATGCAGGAAGTGTAGACTGACCGGGGAGGAGAGTGGCTAGAGACTGGCCTGGTGGTCCAGGGAGGAGAGCAGGTAGGAACTGGCCTGGTGGTCCAGGGAGGAGAGCAGGCAAGACTGGCCTGGTGGTCCAGGGAGGAGAGCAGGTAAGACTGGCCTGGTGGTCAAGGGAGGAGAGCAGGTAAGACTGGCCTGGTGGTCCAGGGAGGAGAGCAGGCAAGACTGGCCTGGTGGTCCAGGGAGGAGAGCAGGTAAAACTGGCCTGGTGGTCCAGGGAGGAGAGCAGGTAAGACTGGCCTGGTGGTCCAGGGAGGAGAGCAGGTAAGACTGGCCTGGTGGTCCAGGGAGGAGAGCAGGTAAGACTGGCCTGGTGGTCCAGGGAGGAGAGCAGGTAAGACTGGCCTGGTGGTCCAGGGAGGAGAGCAGGTAAGACTGGCCTTGTGGTCCAGGGAGGAGAGCAGGTAAGACTAGCCTGGTGGTCCAGGGAGGAGAGCAGGTAAGACTGGCCTGGTGGTCCAGGGAGGAGAGCAGGTAAGACTGGCCTGGTGGTCCAGGGAGGAGAGCAGGCAAGAGAGCTACCGAGAGGAGGAGCAGAGACACTGCTAACCCCCAAAGGAACGCTGATTACTGAGCGCCGGTCCGTGGCCGTGCGCTCAGTAAATAGAGTAAGGGGTCATGACGCCGACGTAGCAACGCGTCTAAGCGTCTGACGTCTGCGCCTGCGCAGAAGCGCAGTGGAAGCCGGAACTGGCACCAAAGACCTCCCGGCACGGCGTCCCGGACCGGGTAGGTACCGACAAGTCCGTAAATCGTTTGGCGTTCATTAATATCTCTCGTATGAGATTAAATGGGTTAAGTATTTAAGATCTCATAAAACAATGGATCAAATAGATCTTTAAAATCAAATTACATTTATTAGTAGTAATAACAAAATATACTTTCGGTTACAATAGAACCCCAAAGTTCTTAAAGTAATACTGGATTCCTTAAGCACCACTTAGCAACTTTTCCTTTTTATCTAATTTATTTCTTCTGTGATAGCAGATTGGCTAAAGGCTGCTAAAAGGAATCTTGGAATCGGTGTGTTGTTTAGTTAGCGCTGAGGTAACCATCCCTTTCTTTTATTTTGTATCTATCTATACCTTAGCTGGCTCTACTTTCATACACACATAATATGGATCTCCTCAAAATGTGGAGGAAAAGAGACATAAACTTACAACAAGTGTTTACGGAAGATATAACAACAGTATTGGAGGAGGATTTGGATTTGGGGAAAACATTTTCTGACTTAGAAAAACTGAAGTCTAAAGAATTGAAAACATGGTGGGATATGGTAACATTAGAAAAATATGTTCAATTAAATATTATACCCCGAGGCTTAAGAATTTAAAACAACCCACATTTGAAACCCCAGGAGATGAGTTTAAAATTAGATGGAATAAAATTCTAGATACATGTTCAATGTCTTTAATGAATTTGATTATTGATCATCATAAACATAAATTAACCACCTTTAATCTGGAGATATTAAAAGTCCAAGATAAAATAATACCTTTTGAGGATATAGAGGAATGTGGAGAAATGTTTACTGAAATAAGTGAAAAATTACAAAAAGCAGAGGAGGACATTATGAGAAGGAAACAGGAAAAACTAATTTGGGACAAAGAAGATTATAAACTCAAGAAAGAAAGAAATTGGACTAGAAATATTAATAAAGAAAATTAACCACATATTAAAACAACTGCACAAGAGAATGCTTCTAATATAAATATAACTCAAGAAATCAGAAATAACGGGAAACATGTACCCCAAAGGGATACTAATGTATCTGCCTACAGAAATCAGACAAGAAGATCAAACAATTTCAATCCTAGAAATATGTATGAACCCTATAGAATTCCAAATAGGAGGAATTATCCACACAATTATCAACAAAGAAGGGAACATAATAGAAGAAGCTACATATGGAAAAGAGAAAGTACAAATCATAGATACCATCAGCCAAGGATCCCATATTAAAGGTATTATACACCTAATAGAAATCATCCTATAAGGGTAGATAATAGAGATCCACCATACTACATGTATTCTCCAGCTCCACCTTCCTCTTTTTTGTGTCGAGGTCAAGCGACAACCAGATTTGCCCAAGGAATGACCGGGAATTGGGATGGGGGACCAATATGGGAAAATCAAGAAAACAAAATCTCCATAGAAGAAGGAGAGGTGGAACAAAGAGACAAAGATTAAATGAAGACACAATAGAAAACAAACAACCTACCACAAATATTTTAAATTTAAGTAAAGTACAACTCTTGAAAGAACAAGAGAATGTGTTTAAAAAAGGGCTCAAATTTGCCCCAACTCAAAATATGAATAAAATTCAGACATTTATCGATGTAAATAAAATTATGAGAAAATTACAACTCAAGAAATACTTTGTGGATAAAACAGAAATAATGACATTTGAGAATAATCAATTTAAACATTCTAATTGTAGACCTAATTCTACGTTTAATCCACAGAGTAGTACCAGTAGTAGTGGATACTTTTAAAAAATTAGTTCTTGATGATCTAGAAAATCTGGAAGTGAAAAGAACTAAGTGTAATCTAACCAAAAAAGAAAGAGAAGCTTTAAAAGAACTCCAGAGAAATAAAGATATAGTGATAAACCAGCAGACAAAGGTGGTGGTATAGTAGTGATGGATAATGATAAATATGTAGATGAGATGATGAATATTTTGAGAGATGAGGAGACATACCAAAAACTCAATAGGAATCCAACAACTGAATTTAGAAAAGACTTGGAAGATCTGTTGTCTAAAGGGAAGAATAAAGGAATATTGAACATCAAAGAATACGAATATTTGAATGTACTGAAACCAAGAATACCTGTATTTTACATCTTACCAAAGATACATAAGAACAAGGATAACCCTCCAGGGAGACCGATAGTTTCAGGCATCAAATCCTTATCATCTAATTAATCTCATTATGTGGACACATTTTTACAACCAATAGTACCAACTATTCTATCATACCTTAAAGGGATAGTAATACTTCATTTTAATTTTATTTTGTAGGCATTAAAAAATATGAAGAATGATATAAGTCTTATCTCTCAAACCTTTAAGAGATATTCACAAGCAAAGTTTACTCCTCCCGCCCCTTTTACCTAGTGTAAGCCATCTCTTCTCAGATGGGGATCTGGTTGTAAGACCAGACAGATAACAGAAGGGGACAGTCTTCTTACAATGAAAACAATGAAAGCCCTGCCCCCCTTCACAAGCTTTTCAGGTTTTTCCCTTATCTTAATTGAAGATTGTCCCTCTCTGCAATCTACCTGGGCACCTCCCTTCTGCTCTGGCTGAAAAGTGTTACATCAGTAAAAGGGGAGGGAGGGGGACACTTTGTCATTGATTTACTCTTGAACTACAACTCTGACAGAATTGAAATAACACTCTCCAAAGTCCAAATACTATGATGATTAATTAGAGCTGCTTTTATTATGAAACATTACTATCCTTTTAAGGACACAGGAGCTACAAACACTGCTTTGGATAAAATTAAGTAGAAGAAGGATTACTACTTAGTGACAAGTGACGTAACATCCCTATATACTATTATAGGGCATGACGCAGGTATGAAAGCTATATCATATATCTTATATAAACAAAATGAGTTACATCAGGATCAGATTGAATTCTAAATGGAATGTATAAAATTCATATTAACGAAAAACTATTTTTGGGCTGAGAATGAATTTTATCTAGAAAAGTCAGGCAGAGCTATTGGGAGTAAATTCTCCTCTAGCTATGCGAATATCTATATGACTAAATGGGAAAAAGAATTATTTGATAAGAAGACCGATAGAAATAAAGGGTTAATTCTATGGAAAAAGATACATAGACGATTGTTTATATGGGAAGGTACAGAAGAATCACTCAATAACTTCCTTACATATATTAATGAAAACCAATATAATTTAAAATTTACCTCTACATATAGTAAAGAAAACATCAATTTTCTGGATTTGACCATATATGTGGAGGATGACCAGATTAAAACATGAACATATAAAAAACTGACAGACAGCAAAGGATACATTGTTCCAAAAAGCTGTCATTTCAGACCCTGGAAAGAGAATATCCTGAAAGGCGAATTTGGGAGAATCAAAAGAAACTGCACAGATAGAAAAGTTTGTGAAACTCAAATATCACAGTTGGAACGTCTATTCAAAATGAAGGGATATAAGGAACATATTTTTAGAGGAGCAAGATGAAAGTGGAGAGAACATAAAACTTAAAAATGTAAAAATTGTATTTGTGACAAACTACAATGAAAATTATATTGAAATGAAGAAAATTATGGAAAAGTACTGGCCAATTTTATTAAAAGACCAAGACTTAAAACCTTTCTTAGATGATAGACCTAGGATTGTTTACAAGAAGTGTAAAAATTTAAAGCAACACTTGGTTCCAAGTTACATCAATCACACTACAACTAAAGTGTCATACTTTAACAAGGGTTTAAAGGGTTTTCACAAATGTGGTAAATGCATTACTTGTCGTACCACCAAGGACAAAAGACGGATAATACAACAATTTAAATCAAACCAGACCGGAGAAACCTATGACATAAAAGATTTTATCACTTGTAAAAGTAAGAATGTCCTCTATTTACTGGAATGCCCATGTGGCAAGCAGTATATTGGAAGGACCACGAGATGCATAGGAGTCCGGATTCGTGAACACATGAGAAACATTGAAAAGGGGATAACTAATCATAGTGTCCCTGAACATTTTAAATAGCACATAATAAAGATTCATCCTACATGACATTTACTGCTATTGGGATCATGAATGAACATTGGAGGGGAGAAGATATGACTAATAAAATCAGCAGGAAGGAAACAGAATGGATTTATACATTGAAAACCCTAACACCTAGAGGTCTTAACATTAGTATTGATCTGAATTGTTTCCTAAGAGAATGATTTATACACCAACCATCTGAGGAAATGAATAAGAGTATAGAACAAACAATAGCAAATAACAACTATTGAACTATGATAATATTAGTGAAAGAAATTCTGGATTAATATAAAAAGATTTTGGGGCAAATTAAATCCATAGACCTCCATGTTTGATAGATATGATAAAATTGGAGCTGTATTAGCTTATTGTGATTTTATGGACAAGTGTTATATCGTTCATTTAAATTTATAATAAATTCTAAGTGTACATTATATTAGGGTTAACTGCAGAGGAATATGAGAAGTAATATATAACCCTTGAAGCTGTAGATAAGCTTCCATATCTCTGTTCCAACATATCCATGGATATATTCTATGTTGGTGGACAGAGTTGTAAAATATTATGTAATCCATTTAATCAATGAGTTATTATACTGGATTAATGATGTGTGGATTTGCTGTTGTTGGTAAGGTATTCATTTAACATATTTTTGTTATATGAGGGAACACAGATTGATTTATAACTGTGCAATTTATAATAAATTTGATTAATTTAATAATTAAAAAGAAATAAAATATATTTAAAAAATTCCTGTTTGTTTATTTCAATTTGTGTTCATCGGTTTAGAATACCAGAAAAGGTGATTATTTTGTTATAAAGGCGTGTTATATAATTTTTATGTGTGATTAAAATAATGAATCAATGTCATAAATTTTAAATGTGGTTTTGGTAACCAAGGGGTTAATTTAGTTGTTTGTAATTGGATTCGCTTATAGACCTGTCCATCAACACGTGAACCAGGATGCAATTAAGTAATTAATTAAAGGTCAATCCATACCATATAAACTTTCCCTTTGTATAACCCTGAGGAAGTGCTTTTATCGCACAAAACGAGGCGATATTTTCGTTTGTAGTCGGATAAGGGCCGTCCAGTATTACTTTAAGAACTTTGGGGTTGTATTGTAACCGAAAGTATATTTTGTTATTACTACTAATAAATTTAATTTGATTTAAAGATCTATTTGATCCTTTGTTTTATAAGATCTTAAATACTTAACCCATTTAATCTCATACCAGAGATATTAACAAATGCCAAAGTATTTACGGACTGCACATCCAGATTGGAAGTCCTGGGAAAGCTATCTTGGCTTCCTGGGCAGAATTTCAAGAGTGAGTATATTTACTCTCAGTTTCTATATTGAAGGTGTCTGGATCTGTGCTCTATTGAGGCTGAGTGCGGGCAACCTGTACTAATATCCCGCACACGCTATTAGCTTGTCTAACTGTGTGTCATTCAAGCAGAATAATGTCTGAGTAAGTGATATTCTAGTACTACTGGTATACAGAATGAAAGTAAAGCTTCAAATCAATTTCAGCGATAATTAATATTGACAGCAACAGAAGATAGTCAAATTTATTTTATTGTAATTATTGTGGAAGCGTTATCGTTTTGGAATTTTCATACTATTTAAAATATTTATTAGATTAGAACTATTATATTCTAATCACTTGTTACAACCCTTATTGGATTCAGATTACGCTATGTGGAAAATTTTTCTTTTTACATGTATATTTCTGCAACATATGAACGTGACGGACCACAGTAATCTTTGACCCGTTTTCTGTTTAAGGTATGAGATACATTGTACATATCTTTAGATACTTGTGACGGAACTGTGGCGACCATGGGAGATATTGGTGTGTTAGGGATATGGGATCTCATGTCTTCAGACTATTTCTACCCAAAAGACAACCATAGACTGAGCTGAGCCATAGTCGCTTTCAATACATTGCTGGAATGCAGAGATGGTGGGGGTTGGGCTTGGCTTCCACTATACTACAGTTCTGTGCTAAGGAATGTTAATTGATTCCTGCTTTGCTTCCTTGACCAATCAGAGGAGGTTATTGATGAGCCAGTTAAGAATGTGTGATTTCAAGTCTTAATCTGCATTCTTATCCTAATAAGGATGCTGGTGACTGATTGGTCAAGCATAGAAACACTGTCCCAAGTATTCGTTTGCATGCTGATCTAGATAAGAGTCTCTGTAGTGTATATAAGCTGTGTGTGTGAGTCAATAAAAGAGAGTTCTTCCCTTCACCAAGTCTCGGCTGATGTTTGGGAACAGAAGGGTCAGTTTACTATTGGAGTGTTATTCTGAGGGAGAAAGGAACTATAAAAGAGGTATCCAGCTTATGATACAAGGCGTCACGTTACAACTGGTGGCAGCGGCGGGATTCGGCTTATCCCAAGGAACTGAAACTGAGACCAGCATCCAGGGGGAGATATAGCCGCTGGCTTGACCCCGGTCTCAGCAGCACAGCGAGCAGTGGATGGAGCAACAGCGAAACTGAGACCAGCATCCAGGTGGAGATATAGCCGCTGGCTTGACCCCGGTCTCAGCAGCGCAGCAAGCAGTGGATGGAGCAACAGCGAAACTGAGACCAGCATCCAGGGGGAGATATAGCCGCTGGCTTGACCCCGGTCTCAGCAGCGCAGCGAGCAGTGGATGGAGCAACAGCAAAACTGAAACCAGAATCCAGGGGGAGATATAGCCACTGGCTTGACCCCGGTCTCAGCAACGCAGCGAGCAGTGGATAGAGCGTTCGTTCACCTGAACCGGAGGAAGCAGTATTGCGGCGGGCTTAGCAAAGCCCTGGAGGATCTGCTGGAGTCCAGAGTGCAAGGGGGCCCCAACCTGTGGATGGCCAAAGCAACTTGGATATCCTGGAACTTGGAGCACTAGTATCCACTGCATTAGGAGGTACCTGGGATCCTGCCTGTGGAACATGGCAAATCTAGGACCAATGGGCGCTATTAAGCCCAACTGGAGACGGATTGAGAAGCTGGTGGCATTGCGATGGCCGCTTCTGGGAGACAATCCTCTGCGGGATTGGGAGGACAGCATGGACTGCTTTGTGAAGGTGGAAAGTAAGCTACAGGATCAGTATATCGCCCTGTACCAGAAAGCGGAGCAGAAGTATTACAGCATGATCTGCCCCTGTTGTTCTTTTGTGGGCAATCGATACAACGGCCCAGGAGTAGGATGGGAGGCCATCTGTGTCGACCCCAACTTTGGCAGCAAGGAGGAGAGTAGGTTTTGGGAAATCAGGGACGCCCGGGAGGAGATGATGGGGTTCCAGAATATCCCTGAGCTAGCAGAGGAGCTGGAGGACCTGGTGGAGCAAGAGTGGCATCTGGAGCGAGCGTACCAAGGCCTTATACGGAAAGTTGCAAGGCATACGGGGGAGGGACCACGGGCGCCCCCTCCCATATACTATACCACAGGAAGACGTGGCCTGGCTGACCAACCCACCCTGGGATGGAGGCTCCGACCCTGGAATCGACAAACAATCCTTTGAGTCCTGCGACCCGGTGGAGTGGAGAATGAGGAATCTGCTGCCCCACCTAGGACCCAATCCGTCGGAAGAGACAATTGCCCAACTTAAACTGTCGGTCGAGCAACAGTACTTTCAAGACATCCAGAGCCCCTGGGTTGCCCCATGCTGGGGGAGTGAGACAGTGATACGCACGAGCCCCTTTGTTACCCCGGACCTGAGGAGTGGGAACTCGCTGCTCCTCAGCCCCAAGAATGCCCCGGTACCAGGGGGTGGGACAACCGTCCCCCCTGGTGGACATTTGGCCCCTTCCCCTGTTTTTCCTACTGTTGTGAGTGAGAGAGAGCTCACCAGCAGCCCCAAGAAGATGGCCGCTTTGTTAATGGACACTGCCCTGGAGAAGGAGCAATGTGTGCTCTCCAGGGGTGCGGATGTTATGGCCCTGAGGAATGGGACTGAGGTCTTCCTCAAGGCAGAGAATGGCCTTGGAGTTTGTGGCCTGAAAGAAGAGGACCCTAGCAGACTGAAGGAGAACAGTGCTGCTGGCCCTCTTGTTGACCCTATGGACTGTGAACTGGTGGGTGGGAATGCGTTCCCCACCAGCCTCCCTGTGAACCCTGGCCTGGTGAGTAGGAGCGAGCTCCCCAGGGCCTGGGAAACCCCTGTTGCTGTGGATGAGACGCAGGTCCCCACCAGAAGCCCCTGTCCTTCCCCTCTGTTAATGGATACTGCCCTGGAGAAAGAGAAATGTGTGCTCTCCAGGGGCGCAGATGTTATGGCCCTGAGGAATGGGACTGCGGTCTTCCTCAAGGCAGAGAATGGCCTTGGAGTTTGTTGCCTGGAAAAAGAGGACCCCAGCAGACTGCCACAATGCAGTGCTGCTGCCCCTTGTGCTGTCCCTGTAGACTGTGAACCGGTGGGTGGGAGAAAGCCCACCAGCCCCTATGTGACCCCTGACCTGGTGGTTGGGAGCGAGCCCACCAGGCCCTGCAAAACCTTGGCTGTGATGAGTGGGATAACAGTCCTCATCAGCAGTCCAAAGCCTGTTGCCCCTTGTCCTGATACCCCAGCCTTGGTGAGTGGGACCACAGTCCTCACCAGGGATACCCTTGTTGCCCCTGGATCTTTTGACCCCAGCCTGGTGGGTGGGAAGTCATTCCCCACCAGGCCAACTGTTGATCCAGCCCGAGGGAGGGGGACCACCGTGCTCCCTAAGGAAGTTGGGAGTTGCCCCAGTTTTGCCAGCAGCCCACAGTCTGTTTGTCCTGGATTGGTGAGTGGGAGTGCGCTCCTCACCGGTCCTCTGGATGCCCCAACCTTGAGCAAAAGAGTTCCCAGTGTTTCCAGTAGCCCTTTGGATGTTGCCTCAGCCCAGGAGAGTGAGAGCAGCATCCTCTCCTGTTCCCGTGGGGTTCTTGCCCAACCAAAAGGGGGAGATGTCCCCAGCGTCCACCAAGGTGACCCCCAGGCCATTGGGAACCCAGAGACACTGTTGCCAAAAGGAGGTCCACCTTATAGACTGGCTATGGACCCTGAGCCACTGGACCCAGACCCAGGAGGGTCTGACCCCAGCTCTGCCTGGAGCCTGGCCCAGGAGAAGCCTCCCAACTTGGTGATAGCCAGGACCAAGAGGTACACGTTTCCCTGGCCCAGGACCAAGGACCCCAGTTTTACTCCTGGCCCCGGACAAGGGGCTTGTTTTTTCATTCCAGACCCCAGGACTGTAGGGGCTGGCTGGGGACAAGACTTTTGGGACAAGTACTGTTGTGGACATGGCACTACCAGATTATGTGTCCACTCCGGACAGCAGCGAGCTGACCCGTGTGGATCATGCTGTGGCTGTCGGAGGTGGACAAGGGGGAGATATGTGACGGAACTGTGGCGACCATGGGAGATATTGGTGTGTTAGGGATATGGGATCTCATGTCTTCAGACTATTTCTACCCAAAAGACAACCATAGACTGAGCTGAGCCATAGTTGCTTTCAATACATTGCTGGAATGCAGAGATGGTGGGGGTTGGGCTTGGCTTCCACTATACTACAGTTCTGTGCTAAGGAATGTTAATTGGTTCCTGCTTTGCTTCCTTGACCAATCAGAGGAGGTTATTGATGAGCCAGTTAAGAATGTATGATTTCAAGTCTTAATCTGCATTCTTAGCCTGATAAGGATGCTGGTGACTGATTGGTCAAGCATAGAAACACTGTCCCAAGTATTCGTTTGCATGCTGATCTAGATAAGAGTCTCTGTAGTGTTTATAAGCTGTGTGTGTGAGTCAATAAAAGAGAGTTCTTCCCTTCACCAAGTCTCGGCTGATGTTTGGGAACAGGAGGGTCAGTTTACTATTGGAGTGTTATTCTGAGGGAGAAAGGAACTATAAAAGAGGTATCCAGCTTATGATACAAGGCGTCACGTTAGAATACTGTGTAACATCATTGTGGGCTATTTGATACATTGTATTAAGCACTACAATGGGGAATTGCTTGTATTTATATAGAGTAATTAGATTATATGTTATAGTGAGCTTATGTAGACAAATTTTATACTACAGCAATTTATTAATTATTTGTATGTGATATTACTGGATTCCTTAAGTGCCGTTTAGCAACTTTTCCTTTTTATCTAATGTTTTCTGGGAAATTGATTCTAAAAAAAAAATGATTAATTCCCCTATCAACAATATCTACATCCCATCTCTTTTTAATTTTTATATAGAGAGCTATTCTGACATTTCAATGGAATGAGCTAGACAAAAAAAGCGGGAAAAAGTGGAAAATCTGCACATTCATGAGAATTTTTTTGCCACGTGGAAAGTGCCATCTTTTGCCGATTTCCGTTTGAGGTGAAAAGTTACACCCATCCCTATTTACCTCCCTCCCCTTTCCCTGACGTCAGCTGTAAGTTGACATCATGATATCCTGGTCCAGGGACCGGCAGGTGTCTCTTCAGCAGAGCCAGGATAACAGAATCAAAATAGAGATACTTAATTGGAATGGTCTATAAAGTGTGCTTGGAAACCAGGCACACTTTGCAGACCGTTCCAATGAAGTATTTCTTTTACGATTTCTGTATCTCGGCTCATCTGAAGAGCCACCTCGAGTCAGCCAACCGGAATCTCCTGTTGTCAGCTGACAGCAGGGAGAGGGGAACATTAAAACGTTTTATTTCTCAAACCAAAAGGGCTTGAGAGATAGGACTTGCACTGATAGATTTCTTTTTAATTTATCTACGGTATTACTTTTTAGCAATCTAGGACATTACTAACCCTTTAACGATCGTTGTTTGACAATGTATCAGGCACCGAGAGTTAGTTTTTTCTTTTGATGGTCCCATTATTACCACTATTTAGCACACAAAACGGACCTTTGACCAATAGACCTTTTCTGTGGCCCAACATTCATTGTGCTTTCAGCGGGTAGGGCGATTGAATATCTCTTTAGCACTTTTTGCTAATGGGCTAGTATCCAATTTTGCCCTACCAGCTGTTTTACTGTGCTCAATTGAATCAAGTCCATAGAGCTTCCCAAGACAACATAGAAGAAAAAGAAAATAGCTCTGTGTTTTTGTTTTCTTCTCACATCTTGTATATGCATAAAATATATGGAAAAATAGTTTAAAGCACTTCTTTTGTTGCCATGGCAATGGTGAGAGTTTTCTTCTACTCTGATGATGTCATCCTTTCATATCACACCCAAGACTCTCAGCTCTTGCTGCTCTTTCAGATTTCCTTCAGTGGGTTTGCCCCTGATTATCTGTGGGCTGTTGAACCTCTCTGGTGCTCAAAGGGTTAAAGGAATAAAAGTGGAAGAAATAAGAGGAGACCTGCTGAATTTAGAGCCCTCGGACTAGTGTAGATAATGATGAAAATATAAAAATCCAGCTGTACATAGGTACATATTTTACATTTTCAGGGCCCCTTAGGAGTGTCTGTTTTTTTAAGAAGATTTATGATTTTTAATTTAAGAGACACTGCCCATTTAACCCTATAAGGAGCAGATAAGTGTGTGAGGCATTGAAAAATAATGCATTACATAACTATCTGATCGTTAAAGGGTTAAACAGTCCAGCATTTCATCACATGACCACAAGTCAAGAGCTGTCAAAGACCATTTAGATCCCAAAACAAACTCATATAAGTTGAGGACAAATAAAAATACATGTACAGCATGTTTTAATGTTCACATATATGTATGTGTAAACATTTCCATAACTTACTAGAACTTTTGGAATAGGTGGCTCTTTATTTGTTCAACATAAATACTTACCTTGGTAGACGTAATTTGGAAATCAGTTATTTATAGTTATATAATATATTTAGCTGTGTTTGATCTTGCTTGTTCCCACTGCTAATTGTGTAGATTTGCGGTCTGGTAAAGACTAGTGATACTTATGAGTCATTAGGTCTATTGAAACCCAGAAGCCCATTGCTTGCTTTGAGAAGCCATGACTTAGAGCCAGAGGCAGAATTCAGCAGAGATGCACACATATACACAGGAAATAGATAGATAGATAGATAGATAGATAGATAGATAGATAGATAGATAGATAGATAGATGCTTTGGAGATATCTCTAGCATTCAAGGGGTTAAAAAGCTGATTTAAATGGAAATTGTAATTTCTACCCCATGGTGTAGTTGTTTTACTCCAGAGTACCCAATTTCTTCATAGTGCATCAGCCTCACTTATGTGTTGGACACCTGTCTGGCAGCCAAAGGATAAATGGTTTGATTGATGGGATTCTACAGATTCCACGTGAAATTAAATAGTTCTACTATGTCAAAATTTATACTGATCAATTTACATGTTTTACATGTAAATTAACAGTTATTTTGTATTAATAAATGTAACAGAAAAAAGCTAATCTGAAGCTATATCATATGAATGGAAAAGCACTGAAATTTTTAAATTATTCAAATCGGTTTCCAGGAATTTACAATTCACTGGTGATACATTCATGTCAATTAAATGTTCTCATTTTAATGTACAGGAGCTCAGCTGAAATGTGATAAGTGCATGTGGCCTTTCTTCCGATGACATACATGCATCAATTAGATATAGAGAGGTGTGATGGATGCAGTCATTTCATTGTATTTTTGTCAATTTACCACATCACTTTTGACTTATCCATCAATTACTGATGCAAGATTTCCCATATACACTAGAGAAATAATAAAAAATATGTAAAATACAGTATACAGCAACAATGAAATAAAAAGAAAGAAAAAAACACAAAGCAGTTACATACTAACAAGCTGTAACTAAGCCTTGGGCAAGTTAATTGATTTGCCTTAGGAAGGAACTTATAACCTCTTTCTGCATTAGACTCACATAATGTGCTATGCAAATTTTATGTGAACTGTTTTGAGGAATAAGTTTTAGAATTAATTTAAACGGTGTCAGCATGTTCTTGCAATGTCCAATGGTGTAAGAAATTAAAAAGACACTGAAAAGTATATACTAAGATTAAATAGAGTACATTTGGAGAAAAACAACTATATCGTTTTAACTATTAATTTATCTTTCTTTAGGTCTCCTGTTAAACTCCTGCTTGAATTTCAATGGAGAGCTTGGAGTTCACTAAATTTTCTGGCTGAAGTTCAGGCTATCAGAAAGAAGATCAGTATTTAGTGTTACATTTTCAAAGTACAAAAACTGGTTCAAAATGCTCATACTTAATCCCTGAAGCACTAGGATGAGGTCTCATGGAGGAAATGAAGGAGGGAATCTAGGTCTAGGCTCTGATTGGACTTGACAGAGCACTTGTTGAGATTATGGTTAGCAAAACAACTTTACCAGGACACTGCCAATACAATAAATCTGAATTGGTTCTAGGGAAAATACCTTTGAAAAAGCCAGTCGAAGAAAGTCCAGAAAGCATGAAACAGAAGGTGACAAGGGGTATACGCCTTTGTCACTGCAACAGGAGCAGGATTTATTCCAGGCATAGAAATTGATTACATCTGTAGACAGACCATCATTTCTAAGATTTCATACTCGAGAACCAAGCAGTAGATCTAGTTTGACGTCTTTGTGGAATAGCACAGATCCTAGATCCAGAAGGTCCCTCTCCATGGGAAGTGGGAATAGCTTCCAAACTGGCAGGGGCTTCAGAATAGAGAGCCATGCTTGCTTCAGTGAGTAGAGGGATATGAGTAAACTGAAATCATAGTGAGTTTGTTGGTCCCTTGCATGTTGAAAAAATAATTAATTTGATTTGGACGTAAGTGTGACTTTCACAAATGAGGAGGGTACTGGGTCCCTTAATGGACTTTTGCTTGAAGGGAACACTTTTTGCACTATTTACCAACATCTATTTCAAGTACTGTCATAAACTTGGAAAGGGGGTTGGGAAATGATACACACCTTCAAACTGGACGTCTAATCATTCTAATTTGTCCTATCCCAATCAGTGTTTGTGATTCTAATGACAAAATGCCCAGTTTCGACTTTCAGGAGCAATGTTTTGTTACTGACATGTCTTTGCAAAGAGGAAGTTACATTTTTTAAAAAATTAAATTTTTATACATACTCCATTTTAGGGGACCAAAAGTTACTGGAGAATAGAAGGCTCAGCTGTTTCTTGACCGTATGTATGTGTCACTGCATAGTTAGTTCATGCACAAGAGATCTAAGAAAAGGAGTAGAGGTGATTCTAGGTATGGTATTTGCATTTGGAGTTTGTTGCTGTTGTCTTTTAACATGAGGAGAAATTAAGTGCAAATGTCAGTAAATCAAAATAAATCAATCAGAGACATATCCAAAACATTGTGTGCCAAAATCAAATGTGTGGAACAATGATGGAAGCACGAACACACGTGAGTTCAGACATAGCAAATTACCTGGTAGACCATGTTAGACCACTGCAGCAGATGACCAAAGAATGCTTGAGATAGTGAAGAAACCCTCATTTTCAACTGTTGAACAAATCAAGAATACTCTCCAGGATGTAGGCATAGATGTGTCAAAGAGAACAACAAAGAGAAGACTACACCAGCATAATCACATAGGGTTGACCGCAATATGTAAACTACAGGTATGTACAGATATGAGATGAAGATTAACCTGTATTAGAGTGATGGAAAGAGAAAAGTGGAAATAAGAAAAACTGCACATGAGCCAAAAAATGGCAGAACTAGTGTTATGGCTTGAGCATGTATGGCTACCACTGGTACTGGTTCACTTCTCTTTATTGATGATGTGACTGCTGACATCAGTACCAGGATGAATTCTGAAGTGTACAGAAACATCTTATCTGTTCAAATCCAACCAAATGCCTCTAATCTAGTTGAAAAGCACTTCCTCTTGCAGATGGACAATGACCCCAAACATACTGTTAAAACAACAGAGTTTTTCAGGGCCAAAATGTGGAATGTTCATGACTGACCAAGTCAATTACCCAACCAGAATCCAAATGAGTATGCATTTCACTTGCTGAAGACAAGGCTAAAATGAACAATGGTCAAAAATGAATAGATGGCAGTACAAGATGGTAATACATGCCTGCAAGAGCATCACTAAAGAAGATACTCAGCTTATGATGATGTCTATGGGTCACAAACTTCAGGCAGTCATCAAATGCCAAGGATTTGCAACAAAGTATTAAATGTGAAGACTTTGTTTAAGATTATGTTATTTATCCAATTACTTTTGGTCCACTAAAATGAAGAAACTATGGATAAAAAGTGCTGTAATTACTAAACGGTTTATGGTTTATGGATGTAAATACCGTCAAATTAGACTGACAGTCTGCACTTTATCCTCTTAGTAATTGCTTCATTTCAAATCCAGCGTGCTGGAGTACAGAGCCAAAACAACAAAACTTGTGTCACTTTCCAAATACTTATGGACTCCGCTGTAGATGCTTTACAGCAAATGGCCAAATCAGATGTAAGGGAATTACAAATATATAGAGGGACAAATGTATGGCGCTATTTGTCATTTGAGGAAATTCAAGTTACATGTTAAATTAAGAAGATGCGTATAAGGGATTTAATGTGGTGATTCTGGATTATGACTTTTATGTTGCCGAAGCCAAATGTCAGCTAGACAAAATCCCACTAATGAGTTTAGAAACTATCTTCAAAAGTCGATTGTTGAGGGTCAGCATTTAGGTGTTTTGAAAAGAGAAGAAGCAGAATATATTCTGATGGAGCATACAGTTATTCCAATCTTCAGCCATCTCCTCAAAGTGCATTTTTCTTAGACTAATCCCATAGGGAGACCCAGTGTGGCAGGCATTTGCTCTCTTAATGAAAGATTCCAGGAACTAGTGGACCTAGACTTACATTTTTTTTCACTAAATTATTGATTTATCTTAGGGACAAATAGGATATTTTGATCAAGTTCAACAATTTTAAATGTAAGCCACAGCATGTGTGGGTAAGCATGGACATTAAGACTTTATATTCCACAACACCCAATCACCTCATTATGAGAGTTATTCAGTTTCATTTACAAAGTAAATGACTGACAGCACTGACTATTTTGTCCATTCATTTTTTTGAGATTGATAGTTTTTTTTTTATATCCAAAGATGTTAGACTAGTATGTTGCAAACTTTGCCTCTTCCCAATCTAACCTATACATGGGTTGGTAAGAACAAGTCCCATGTGTTTGGTAACTCAGATCCTTTTTTTCTACCATTACCAGCTATTTTCGTAACATAGATGATTGGCTCTTTCTTTGGCAACATAACATTTCTAAGGTACAGAATTTTTTTTGTCCACGTAACCATTGTGTGTTTACTGAACTTCTACCTGCATTCAAAAGGCAAATTTATAAAAACCACAAAATTCACAAAGCCCTGCTATTGATGAAACACCCCTTTGAATGCTGAATTAATTCCAGTTGGGAAGTTCCTCTTAATAAGGAGAACCTTTTCTAGTTGGGATGTTTTTGTATGGAAGGCTCTGGAATTTATGGATACATTCTTGAAGCATGGTTACCCTAAGTGGATGCTGAAAATGGCCTTTACTATTGCACTATCTGCAGCTCCTCTTGTTCAGGGAGGCCCTCTGGGATCAGGGGCCCTCAGAAAGTGTATCCCCCTATGGTTTATTGTGGCACCCACAATGGCCCCATAGTGCAGTTTCAGTTTCTTTTTTTTTAAAAAAAGGATACCCATGGAAACATGGCTGGTGGGTCACACAGTGTAAGTCGGGAATATGTGGCTATCAGTGGCTACCAGTGGGCAGGAGAACAAGGATGGGGAGGGTCAAATAATATATGTGGGAATCTGTGACTACCAGTGGGCAGGGTGGGGATATACATTGCATTTGGGGGTGGATAGTGTATATGGGGAAATCCGTTGCTACCGGTGGGCAAGCAAACAAGACACCTTGGCACAACCTCCCTGATAACACACATGAAACAAAGACACCATGACGTTGTTATCTTTTTCTCTGGAAAATCCGCTTTAAAACTAGCGTGTAAAATTTTCACATCTTTCACCCATTGGCCAAAATCTTTTGCCATTTTTTCAATGGCTAGAAAGTTTTGACTTATTGATTTACATTGTTTTCACACTTCCGCTATAAAAACGTGATGTTTTAGCTGAAGTCAAACACAACAGAAGCAGCTACAGAGTGAGATAGACATGCTGTGCTGTTCTGCAGTGAGATTTTGGAAACATTGAGTCAGGAGAGGGTCATAGTGACTCCTATCACTATGAGCAGCAAAAAGAGGAACTGGAAGGACCCTTATTATGTGTCCACTGAGTCTGAGGAGGAGGAAGTGACTAGCAGTACAGTCCCCCTAAATCACCCCAAGGGATCTTGGGGAATTTAATGAGAAGGGAGAGAGAAAAGGGAAGGAAGGGAGAAAAGGGAAAGGGTAGGGAGAGAGAAAAAGGTAGTACTAGAGAGAGCAGGACAGGTCAGCTGCCTGTGCCTGCTGCAAGACGTGCTGCCCCTGCTGCCAGTGCCACCATTGCTGCTCCTGCAGCCACTAGTGTTGTACCTGAACAAGACGTGCTGCCCGTGCTGCCAGTACCACCATTTCTGTGCCTGCAGCCACTAGTGCTGAACCTGCTGCCAGAGCTGAACCTGCTGCCACCAATACTTTGCCTGCTGCTAGTGTTTCTTGTAGTACTCAGGGGAGGGAGGAGAAAACGATGCCAAGTGTGACAGCAAGGGACCCTGAATCACACTTTCCATTCCCAAGCAGTCATGCCAGTGCTAGTACTACTGCTACTAAGGTCCAGCAGCTTGTTAGCATTAGGAGTGAAGGAGGGGGTAATCAACAATATCCTCATGCTACTAGTGACTGTGAGACTGAGGAGGAAGACTCTGCGGCTGAACTTGATGTGGTTGGTGTTAGTAGTAGTAGCAGTAATAGTGAAGCAGCCGGAGTGCTAGGGGAAACATTTGGGAGCGTCCAAACTAGTGGTCAAGGGAGCCCACACCATTCCTCTGACTCTGGGAGTCTTCTTCCCTTCACTACAGTGTCCAAGTTGAATATAATCCTTAAGAGGCCAGAACTGATGTTGGGGGAGAGCAGGCTCAGAATTAATACCATCACCACCAGCAGGGGCACAGATCAGCTACTTGTACCTGCTGCTACTGCTGCTATTGCTAGTCTGCCTTCTTCTTCAGGTCAAAAGGAAATGGCACCTGTGACATTAGGGGACCCTCTGTCACATTGCTTGTCTTCCATGCAGCAGTGAGATGTCTGGAATAGAGCAACAGCAACAACATCATGTAGGGACTAGTGGTGGTGGTGATGATGATGCTGGGGTGAAAGAGACATTGATGGCCTTTTTAGCAGAAACTGAAAAGGAATGGAAGACAGGGATGAGGATGGGCATCACCACCACCTACTAGCAAGGACATTTTGGAATTAGCAACTGCTCTAATTCCTTCTGATGCTGAGATGCAAGGGCAGCAGGATGCTGATGAGCAGGCTAGTGTGCCACAGACCACCGTAGACATAGTGGGAATGGGGTCAACAAGTGATGCGGGACTAGGACAGGTTCCACTTGCAAGCAGTAGCAATACTCCTGATCCTAGTTGCAGTGCTGAATCTGAGGCTGGAAGTTCCAGGACGAGTGAAACTAGCGCTCCATCACCTTCTAGGGTAAATACATCTTCTGCCAGTCCACCTCTTTCATTACCTCCCCCGCCAAATGATAGCCACTCTGTTGATGTTAGGATGTGGCAGTTCATCCTTACCCATTGCACACTGTGTGGTGCACTGACCACACATGCCAGTGTGGTGGAGGAGAATCTCAATCAGTGCATCAAGCGGCATCTAAGGAGATTCCATCCTGCAGAATATGCTAAGATGGTGGCAGGGAGGGTTCCTCATTACTATTAAACTGTCAGCAAGTTGTCATGTGTCCTTAGTGGGTCTGGAAAATGGGTACAGTGACAGTGACAGTACTTGGTTTCGAGTGTCATGGTGTTTGGATACAGTTGTGCCCCCCAATGTTATTTACCACACACACATACACTCTGTGCACATTGCAGTGGCTGATGAGATCCGTTGTTCCTGCTCTCAAGGGAAAAAATATATTCTAATAACAACACACCCATGATGATCTTGGAGGAGGGGCAGGTGGAGAAGATTTAATGGCCAACTTCTACAAAATACTCTATGAAGTCAAGTATCAGTCCACCACAGTGGCGGCTTATGTCAGGAGGTTCCTGTCTCTATCACTTTACATACAAATTTGTTATTTTATTTTATCGATTTATTTTTATTTTAACTGTCCCCCAATAGCAGTCAAGAAACCCCCCCAAAACAAATTCCCTGTTCAAATGATTCATTCATTCACAAACACAGGCACCCTCCTAAGACCCTTTTATTCCATGTGTTATGGTTTTTATTTTATTTTATTTAGGATTTCTTTTTTATTAAGTGCCCCCCAATCCTGGTAAACAACCCCCCCAAACATCATCTCCTGTTCAACTGATTCTGTCCCCACACCACATCAACACAGGCACCCACATGCCCATTTTATACTATGCCTTTGGGAAATAAAATAATATTTGCTATGTGTTGTGTGTAACTTCTATGTTCCCATTGATTTCAATGGAATGAGCTAGGTGAAAAAAACGGAAAATTGGCACTTTTCGCAGGAAATTTTTCGCCGATTTCAGTTTGAGGCTGAAATTTTCGCCCATCCCTATTCCTGCTCTCAAGTCTATTCTAATACAACACACCCATGATTTTGGAGGAGGGACAGGTGGAAAAGAATTATTGGCCAACTTCTTCTTTTCTCCACATATACTGGGGGGTAATTATTGTACTGCTACTGCCACAGGGGTATCACTGGAACCTTCATCAGCCTTCACCCATGTTACTGCTATTGTTGATCCCATTCCCTTTCAGCTGCCTAATCATCATGTTGCTTAAAGGGATAGTAATACCTAATGTAAAGTTTATTTAGTATTGTAGGTTTTAAAAAAAATTTAAGAACTATGTAACTCTTATCTCTCAAACCTTTATGGTTTGAGAGATATTCACAACTAAAGTTCCCCACTCCGTGACGTCAGCGCTCTAGCTGACAGATTTGGCTTCTGGTCCGCAGACCGGGTGGCAGCTCTTCAGCAGCACCAAGATCGCAATCTTTAAAAAGAGTTACTTCACTGGAACGGTCTACAAAGTGTGCTTACAAACCAGGCACACTTTGTAGACCGTTCCAAGGAAGAAGTTCTTTTTAAAGATCGCAATCTCGGCTCTGCTGAAGAGCCGCCAGCCGGTCTGCAGACCAGAGTCCAAGTCTGTCAGCTAATGGCAAACTTGACTGAAAAAGCCAGGACGTTTTACATAGTTCTTAATATTTTTTTAAAGCCAACAATACTAAATAAACTTTAAAGGGATAGTAATGTTTCATAATAAAAACAGCTCTAATTAATCATCATAGTATTTGGACGTTGGAGAGCGTTATTTCAATTCTGTCAGAGTTGTAGTTCCAGAGTAATTCAATGACAAAGTGTCCCCTTCCCGCCCCTTTTACTGATGTCACACTCTTCAGCCAGACCAGAAAGGAGGTGCCCAGGTAGACTGCAGAGAAGGACAATCTTCAATTAAGATAAGGGAAAAACCTGAAAAGCTTGTCAAGGGGGGCAGGGATTTCATTGTTTTCAGAGGAATAAGAGTGTCCCCTTCTGTTATCTGTCCAGTCTATGGACTGCATTCCATTTCTGAGAAGAAATTGCTTACACTAGGTAAAAGGGGCAGGAGGGGGAAACTTTGTTTGTGAATATCTCATAAACCATAAAGGTTTGAGAGATAAGACTTATATCATTCTTCGTGTTTTTTTAATGCCTACAAAATAAAATAAAGTTAAAATGAAGTATTACTATCCCTTTAAACAACTCAGCATCAATAGCAGCAAGAACAGCAGTTGCAAATTCCCAGAATTATGGACTCAGGAGGACATTTGACAATGGCCAGTTGCCACTGGCCAACATGACCTGCTGGCACTAGTCCAGTAGGGCATTTTTTTGCCCTACACCATCTTATGGACAGCTCTGGTCTGTAGACCATAACTCTCCATAGGATGGTGTAGCAACAGCGCCACTCTAAATTTTCAGGCCACTGTGATATTGCACCTAAAAATTCAAGTTTGAGCTGTTATAATTTCTTAACAAAATATCTCTCAACAGTGGGAGTACCCTTGTTTTATTCTGGGACATCAACCTTACAACATATATTTTTTTACATCTTAAAGTGGAACTACCACCTCTTCAAGAATGTAACTACCACCTCTTCAGATGTCACCCATCTGGTGACTAGCAGCTTAGTAGTGCTAGTCAAAAGAATTATTACCTTAATTCCAAAGAAATGTGCATTGTTCTGGGGCTGACAGGCAGTATGAAGCGTGGACATCTTGCCATAATGATGTCCGCGCACCTCCGCTGTCAGTCCCTTCCAGAGCAACGCCTCATAGACCCAGCTGGAATTGACAGCGCAGGAGCACAGATGTCATTATGGCAAGATGGCTGCAATTCGTCCTGCTGTCAGCCCCAGAACAATGCACATTTCTTTGGAATAAGGTAATAATTCTGGCGACTAGCTCTACTAAGCTGCTAGACGCCAGATGGGGTTTTAAGTTAAATTCTTGAAGAGGTGGTAGTTCCCCTTTAAGTATTTCTATCCCTTTAAGTCCTACAAATCAATGTTTCCTCCGGGCTTGGGCCTCTAACAACAAATCTAATAAATCATTCTCCACAAAATACTCTATCAAGTCAAACTCTCAGTCCACCCCAGCAGCAACCTATGTCAGGGGATTCATGTCGCTATCACTTTACATACAAATTTCTTATTTTATTTTGTTTATTTATTTTTTTATTAACTGTTCCCCCCAATACTAGCTAAGAAACCCCCCAAAAGCTATTTCCTTGTTCAAATGATTCATTCCCCAGACTTCACCCACCAACACAGGCACCCTCCCCTCAGACCCCTTTTATACCATGTCTTGTTTTTTTTAATTGTATTTAGGATTCATTGTTTTATTAACCGCCCCCAATTCTAGTAAACAAACCTCCCTCCTGTTTTATACTATGTGTTTACGAAATAAAATATTTGTTATGTGTTGTGTATAAATTCAATATTCCCACTGATTTCAATGGAATGAGCTAGGCAAAAAAAAGCAAACGGCACTTTTCATGGGAAATTATTGGCAAAGTGGGAAGTGCCATTGTGACCAGATGGAATAATTTAGAACTATAACATTTGAAATATTGATCACTGTTTTGTACATTGTGTGACATTTGATAAATCTGGGGAATCAGATTGCAGAGTGGGCTGTTAAGTCCAGCACTCTGGCTTGTTTAAAGAATACTCCATGTGCTAAGGAATGTGAATTGACTCCTGCTGTGCTTCATTGACCAGTCAGGGGAGGTTATTATGGACCAGTTAAAATGTCCCTTTTTCAAGCACTAATTTGTATTCTGATCTTGATAAGTGTCTGGAAGTGTATATAAGCAGTGTGATTTATCAATAAAGGCTGTTCTGTTCTACCCTCCTTAATACAAGTCTTGGCTGTATTTCTGGAAGGGGTTGGGCTGGGGATTCTCACCTTAGCCACTGCAGGAGCGAATTCACTTGCCTCTCTGGTCTACTGGAGTAGGGCCTCTGGAAACCCCACCTAGGATCCTGCAGCTAAATTCACTAGCTCTGCCAGTCTGTCTGGAGGCAGCATCCAGCATCCAGGAAGCAGCAGGGCTCCGGCCAGCCGGGGAAGAGGGGCAGCAGCGGCGGTTCAGGAACCGACGACCCCAAAAGGGTCCGGTAAATCCTGGTACCATCACAGTCATTATTCGCTGATTTTTGCCCATTCCTAGTTGAGCGGTCAGATAGTATATGTTTGAAATTAGTGTCAAGCAGTGGGCAAGTTTTATCATTTACCACTAGTTTCCCTCGCATCTCACTAGTTTCTTTGCCTCAACAGCCCCTCCTACTTTCACCTTCTTCCTGCCTTCATCCCTCAAACTTTCTCACTCCCTCCAGTTTCTTTCTCCATCTCTCCATGTTCTTCCACCTACCATTTTTTTTATCTGTCTCCATTTCTTATTTCATCCATCCATTTTCTTTGTTTCTCTTCTTCTCATGTATGCCTAAATGAACTATACCTCCTTTCACTCCTCCATGTCTTTTTCTTCCCACAGATCTTCTCTCCTTCAAATCCCCAGTTCTCTTCTTCACACACCCCCAGATCTTCTCTCCTTCACACCTTCAGTTATTCTCTACTTCACTGTGCCAGTTCTTCTCTCCTTCACCCAGCTAGGGTTCTCTTCTTCACTCCACCAGTGCCTCTCTCCTTCACCCAACAAGTACCTCACAACTTCAATTCACCAGTGCATCTCTCTACCACCCAATTTACCAGTTCCTCTCACCTTCAGCTCACCAGTGCTTCTCATCTTCATCTCACTGGTACCTCTCACCTTCCTCTCAACAGTGCCTCTCACCATCATCTAACCATTGCTTCTCACCTTCATCTCTCCAGTGCCTCTTACCTTCATCTCACCAGTGTCACCCTCCTCCCCCAGTCCCCAGTGACCCTCCTTCACGTCTCCTGTCACCACCAGAGTCGCTCTCTTACAGCTCAGCCACTGGCTCTCTCCTTCAATCCTCCCAAGAGCCTCTCTTTTTCATTCCTCCTTAGAGCCTCTTTCCTTGCAGCTCTCCCAACAGCTTTTCTCCTTCAGCCATCTCCAAAACCTCTCTCTTTCAACCCAACCCAGAGCCTCCCTCCTTCAGCCCACCCCAGAGCTTCTCTCCTTCAGCCCTCATCAATGCCTCTCTCATTGTGCTCTCCCTACACCTCCAGTGCAGCTCTCATTCATTCCTGCCCAGGGCCTCTATCCTTCACTCAGAGTCTCTCACCAGTGACATTGTGGAGATCCCTACAATATCCCAATGGGATGTGTGTATATGTGTGTGAGTGTGTGTGTGTGTGTGTATCTCTGTCCATTCTCATCTTCCACAAAACCATTCTTTCTTCCCTCTCTCCTTCCATCTTCATCTTCCCTTATGCTACCATCTCCTTCCTCTTCCATAGTTTCCATCCTCCCTCCATCTTTTTCCTTTCTCTCTCTCTCTTCCTTCTTCCTCCATTTCTCCAGTTTGTTCCTTCCTATTGTCAGCTTCTTCATTCCTTTCTCCAGCTCCTTAATTCCTCCCTACATATAAATACCCCTCCCTAACCCCCCAGCTTTTTACTCCCTTGTTGATGTCTAAGATTCTCCCCTTCAGATCCTTACTAGCACTTTGACTTTTTCCTCCCCCTATACTTTTTAATCCCAATGACTTTTACCTCCCCTTTCAGTTTCTTCATCCCTCTAAATGTTCTTCTTCCCCCACCCCAGCTTCTTCCTCAATCCTTCCAAGCACTTCCTCCCTACAACTCTCTCTACAGGGGGTTGAGACATGATTTAATTAATTTTAGGGCAATGCAGTGCTTTTTGCGTGCCATTGAATATGTTTTATCACAGGGGCTTGTGGGCAGCTGTGGAATCATATGTTATATTATGGTTGCTGTTGATATTGTGAGAGAGTGGTATAAAGTTGGAGGGCACATCACATCATTACAGGGGAGAGGCTTGGGTGCCTCTCAACAGATTTTGCAGGAGGACAGTATAGTGTGCTATGCCACTGGTTGTTGTATCTCCCAGTCAGACCTGTGGTTGTACTTTAGGTGTGATCTCAATGATCTAAATGAAATCCTTCCTTCCCCTGCTCACATGTTGTTTTGAACAGCTAGCAGCATGTTTAGCTTTTGGAACATTAATGCAATAGATGCTATATACTGCAGGTTCCCAAAGTGACTTTTACTACTACTATGGGGCTAAATGTTGTAATATTACTAGCAGTAGGTGTCAGTGGTGCTGTACTTCGAACTGGATGTTGGCCTGTGTTGCATCTTACTCAATAATAGTGAGTGTGACTGGGTGGGGGATGGACCTTGAAGCAGTGATGGGGATATTAGCAAGTGGAGTGATATTTTGTCTGTTTGAAAATAATGTATGATATTTGTATCTGTTATTGTCTCTATAAATTCTGCTTTGGTATAGGAATATGATTTCCTCCCTGTCTCTGCCACATAGCAGCCAAAATAATTGTTTTGTTTTTGTTTTTAAACTGTCCATGTCTCTGTCAGTGTCCCTGTTATAAATCATAAACTCACTACCTGCAAGTGTACAGGAATTGTACAGGAAACTGGCAAGCACCAATACTACTTAAAGGGATCGTAATGTTTTACAAAAACAGCAGCTCCATTTAATCTTCATACTATTTGGGTCATGGAGAGTGTTATATCAATACTGTCAGAGTTGTGGTTCAAGAGTAATTGAAGGATAAAGTTTCCCCCTCCCGCCCCTTTTATCTAGTATAAACCATCTCTTCTCAGATGTGGAATCTGGTTGTAAGACCAGACAGATAACAACAGGGGACAATCTTCTTCCTATAAGAACAATGAAAGCCCTGCCCCCCTTGACAAGCTTTTCAGGTTTTTCCCTTATCTCAATTGAAGAATGTCCCTCTCTGCAATCTACCTGTACACCTCCCTTCTGCTCTGGCTTAGCAGTGTTACATCAGTAAAAGGGGCGGGGGGGATACTTTATCATTGAATTACTCTTGAACTATAACTCTGACAGAATTGAAATAACACTCTCCAAGGTCCAAATACTATGATGATTAATTAGAGCTGCTTTTATTATGAAACATTACTATCCCTTTAAACCAAGCACCGTCTGCTCCACCTCTTTGTCTGTCTGCCTCTGTACATCAGTAATTAGTGTCAAAATGACAGTAGCTTTCTCTTTTTGTCCCAAGAATTACAATGTTAATGTGTTTAGTACAGGATAGACCTGGTAGCTACATAATCATCAGTTGCAATAAAAGATAAAAGCAAACAGCAGCTCATGAATCATCACCACACCTAAGTATATGTTTGTCCCTTTTGTTCTTGTGGATGTAGGAGTGAGTCTATGTAACACAGTATGTCAAGTTGTACTTGTCTGTTTGTCTTGAATATATGATACATTTATGTCTGGGTATGTAATATGTGTCACTCGGGTAGCTGACTCTGTAACTTATCAATCAGAAATAGTTTGTCTGTTTCTCTTTTTTTATTTTTAATGCTCTTTTCTTCCTTCACACCCACATCCAGAAACAACTGGTGTCAATTCAGTGAAAAAAACCCCCTGAAAAAGCAGGAAAATGGCACTTTTCAGAGGAATCCCTGTATAAGGCAGGAGGTGCTGTTTCACTTCTTAAGGTGAAAAGTGTTTTTCATCTTTAGCCATGAATTTTTTTTAGCTGGGCTTTTCCTCTTTTAACTTTGTTTGAAGCTCTAGTAGGGGTGGAAAAGGGAATTCTGGGAACAGAACGACTTTTCTTCATGAAGGTATTTTATCTATTCAGACAGGGACTGGAGCAATTGCATTATTGTTCCTCAAAGATTACTTTTAGACGGAAAGTCTGCCCCCTATTATCTCAACCAGAGAGCTCTTCAGCCCATGGTAGAGTGCCATGGTTCTGTCAGCAAAGATTAAGTCTATTACAAGTACCAGTAAGAACATCAATTTAAGTAGCTCATCATGCAAGGCTGCTCACCACATATTCTTCAAATTGCATCAGCCATAAATGTATCACTTTGGAGACACAAATTGTGGCTACTCTAGGCCTGAAGGAAGTAACACATGCTTCACAGCACTTCCAATGGGCCATCCCAATTCTTTTGTTCATGTAAGCCTTAAATCCCAGTCCATCTTCCACCAGAATGATCATCTTTATAAACAACCTCGTCACATGGACATGCACTTTAGGGATACAATCCCAGAAATCTGAATTTTTAAGATCAAATGAAAACAAGGAGCAATTTTTGGAAAGCCACTTCTTGGGATTGCTCCATTCTTGGATTATCACAAGCTAGACTACACTGACACCAGGAAGACTTTGTTCAGCTTTCTGCAACCCAAGCACAGATCATCAGACACAGATCTCAGTTTGTCATGAAAGCTGAGTAGTTTTAAAGAACAAGATTTCAAGACCTCTTAGGTCTCTTTCTCAGGAATGTTAACATTCCTGACAAAATGGCCTGTATTTTCTTGAAAGCTTGCTCTCTAAAGCTGCTCAAATAGACAAGAAATATATTAATTTAACTCTACTAGTTTACCCATAGTTAACGAGGTACCACCATTTACTTATATTACAATAGCTATAAATTGCAACAGAAAAAAGAGAAGAAAACTCACAGCGCTAACTCATCATAAAATATCCATATAATAAATATAAATTTATATTTATATTTATTATATGGATATTTTATGATGAGTTAGCGCTGTGAGTTTTCTTCTCTTTTTTTCTGTTTTTGTACACATATCTCATTCAGCTCACTTTAGCAGCTTCTCATTTTATTCAATTTAATCACAAAGGAAATAAAACACAAAAAAACACATTATTATTTTACTTTATTTCACCATTCCTTTCCATTTCTATCCCACTTGGCCTTTAAGGACCAGACCTTCTGGCCTGTTCCAATGTGTATACCCCCTGCCTGTTTGGTATCAACCATTCCTCACATGACTTGTGAGGAAGGCTACAAATGGAACATGGTTTTCTATGTAATCACTTTATTATTGCAGGCCCATTTGAGTCCTGCACCAGGTAAGTCTTTCATCTACACCTTTTTTGTTTTGTTGTATGTTTGCTGTTTTTAATTGCACTACACTGGGACCCATAAATAATAATAGAAACTTCAGAATATCATTTAAAGGGTCCCCTCCAACGCGTTCCCAAATAACATCTTTCGTCAGGGTTTTTTTAATATTTTTTTTTTTTTTTTTTTTTTTTTTAATTTAGATACTATTTGTATGTGTATTAGAGTAGGACTTACCATAAAGTGAGATACCTTGGCGTGGTTGGTAAGCTTACACACGGATTGGCCAATTTGTGGGAAGAAATTCTCACTTATTTCTCTTAGATTTACTAAGGATTATTATATATGCCCATTATAGGGCACACATTATTCACAGTATACAGAGGAGCGCGGATTTGTTTGTTTGTATAAATTGCAACAGATACACCATTGTAATCATGTCAACAGAAATAGTGGAAAGAAAAGACTGGTACAGTCTCACATGATATTCGGCTTCCAGAGAATATTTTCACAACAGACATAAGGAAACAACTTCTTCTTATGGAACTGACATCTGAAGTAGAAAATATACACACAAGCAACAAACACTTACCAAACAAAACACTGTAAGAAAAAAAAGAAATAGGCTGCTGCACACAGGGTAACCAATCCTATTTACAGTGAACAGAGTAGATCAAAAACCAGAAGCTGTTCAGAAAGAAGGAAAGCAGTAAGAGCTGGCAAAACAGACTAAGATTGCACAGTGATATGATTCCTGTATATGGAATGCAAGCATGCTTTCCACCAACAGTATCCTTTTAAAGGGGTGTATTCTAAACAGCATGCTGCTAGAAGCCGCATTAAGCATGTTGTCTTGATTTAAAGGATGACATGAGAATCTCGTTCTGCATATAAGCGCAATACTTTCATGTCTCTTCTTTAAATGGCACAACCCTGCAGCATCCATGTTATTGCCCGCACTAACCCTTTGAGTGCCTCAGACCTCCTACCATCTGTAAGTAGAACACAGTCAGCAAGCATGGATTATGTTATAAGGCAACAGGAGAATACAGCAAGTCAAAAGATAAGTCCATATACCTTCTCTAACAAAGGAAATTAGAAAGAAGGAGAAGTCTGGGAGTGGAAGATTAGAAGAAACACTTTATTTCTATTTCCTTATTCCGTTACTTTTAACGTATCTTTTGACCTGCTGTATTCTCCTGTTATCATAACATAATCCACACTTGCTGTGTTCTACTTGCAGATGGTAGGTTAATGCAGGCAATAACATGGATGCTGCTGGGTTGCACCATTTAAAGGCGCGACATGAGAATCTCGCAAATATATGCAGAGTGAGATTCCCACATCTCCTTTTAAATCAAGGCAACATGCTTAATGTGGCTTCTAGCCGTGCACTGTTTAAACTGCTCTATTTTAAAAGTAAACCCTCTCCAACGCCCTGTCCACAATAAAATTCTGGGAGACCAGTCAAATATAGACTACTACTACCACCAGTGCTTATAAAATCAGAGCCCTGAGAGTAAGGATGGATGTCTAAGGAGGTCAAGCACCCCTCTTGGCATAGGCAATGATGGCACGTAGCTAGAAATCTAAAAGGGTGTCCAGTGAAGTCCACAGAAAAGAGGAGAAATAACTTTAGCAAATTTTTGTAACTAATAGTGTATTCATTTGAAAAACTGAGAATAGTACAGAAAAAAAGGAGAGGAGGGATAGGAAGGAGTGGCAGTAGCCAAAAGTTTGCATATATATACACATACATTTACATGCTCCTTATGGTAGTGTTAAAATAGCAGTGTAGCTCACTCAGTAAAATTCCTGGTTCTACCCTGAGTGTTAGTTCATTTGTTGTAATTAGTGCACACCTGACTTCTCTTGTCTTCTTATTTCTGCATCTTTACAGATAATCTTGGGCATCTATGGGAGCCCTGGAAAAGCCAGGAATGTCTGCTACTTCTGAGCATATGTAGGACTAGATTTTAGGCCTCAGGAAATGAGTAGAACATTTTCACAGATGCTAGCATGTAGAACAGGGTATTTAAGAGTATATAACCCCAAATGATGTTTAGGCATTAGTGTTCCTTCAGTCTATGCATATATCATAATTACTTTATCAATCAACCTTTGAGGACTAGTTTATCCAAAATTAATCTTCAATTAATCCTTCCTAGGAAGGCATCATTGGAAGAAGGTTAGAGTCCTCTAGTGCTGCAAAAAGAATCCTGCTTGCATCCAATTTTATAATATTCATAGCTAATTCGATTATAATTGTGGAGAACCAGTCCACACAGAAATGATTCACAGTGACTAGGGATGAGCAAAATGAGTCATTCCATAAGACATAACTCTTGTTTTCCAAAACAGATGATTTGTTTCCATTTCATATATTACTTTAAGCACTCAGATTGCTGGAAACATGATCACTTCATACCTAAAAAAAGCAGATTTGTTTAACTTCAGCTGTCAATCAAAGAGATTTCTGTGCAGATCAGGAAAGATGGTTTCTTCATTGGTTTAATTCTAGGAAAGCAGGACTGCTGAACAAAATTCTCCCTCTTCACTTTCACCCTGCCCTGGCACCCCATTCTTGCTTTATCATGCCTTCTGGCCATCCCCAGATGTTCTCTCACTGCATCCAGTGTGTCTGCTCCTTCTTCATTTATCTTCCACACTGTCACACCCATGGCCTCCATCTTGCATGCTTCTTATGCTACCCTTATCCCTTTCTCCCATTCTCACTGTCTATAAGTAATTTGTTCCATATCATTTCTAATTATCTGAAATGCTAGGGTTTAAGAGCCATATTTGCATCTGTATCTTCTAGGATAAGGCAACTATGGATTAAGCTATCTGTGTGTGTGTGTGTGTGTGTGTGTGTGTGTGTGTGTGTGTGTGTGTGTGTGTGTGTGTGTAAGGACTGCAGGATGTGATCATGGAATGAACTAAGGGCAGCTAGAGTGATTTACAAATCCTCTCTAGTAAAGATGAGGAAAAACAATCAGTAATTTACATTTTTTCTACATTTTTTTCTACTGTAAAAACTGAATTATGTCTTGTGAAACTAGTGTTTCATTATTCCATTTCATTTACTTGTTTAATAAAGCTGATAGCCGGAACAACAATCATGTGATTTTTTTTTTTCAATTTTTTACTCAATACAATTATATATATATTGACAATTAACACAAACATTAATATCCAGTCACACATAAAAACATTTGATATGTTGGAAAGTGTCATCCCCAGCACTTTTATTCTGAATATTTCATCTTTTTGTCAGGGCCTTTAACATTTACGCATTTACCTCATTTTCCTATAATTATAGCGCTCTTATGCATTATGTACTTTTTTATACATTTCTCCCATAATTCTAAGTTAATAAAATTAAAATTTTCATATAAAGCAATTCCTTTCCCCATCATTAATTGGTTGATAGTTTGTTTCTTAATTTCTTTCCATGTAGGGACCTTTAATGACTTCCAATTTCTAGCTATGCTTAATTTTACAGCCGTCAATATGTGAATAAGAATAGTAGCCTCGATCTTCGGTAATTTTGGTTGATCTTGTAATAATAAGGCTAAAGTTGGCGAAAGTATCACTTCATATATCCTTTTAATCTGCTTCTGTACATTTAACGATAAATTCTTTATCCTACGACAATACCATCAAACATGTAGATAATTTCCCTCTTCCCTCTCACATCTCCAACATTTTGGTGAAGTATTATCAGATATTTTAGCCAACCTACTTGGTACATAATACCACATATTGTCTATTTTACACTGAAGTTCGATAAAGTTCAAACAATGGGTCATTTTTGGTAAACACTGAAATGATGCCATCCATTCATTCATAGTAATATCTCTTCCAAGCTCTGAGTTTCATTTAGAAATAATATATAAATCTATTTTTTCTTCTCATAACTTAATCAGTTTATAAGCATTAGAAACAATATGCCTCCCATCCCTTTGCTTGTAAAGTCTATTCAACAATTTTATATTCCCTTGTGTATCCAAATTTAAGTTCTTCTCCAAAAAGCTCTTAATCCTAAAATATGTAAATAAGTCCTTCCCCTCTATATGGAACTCAGATACCAAGTGAGAAAAAGACTTAATTTCATTGTTACCCATTACATCTCCTATTGTACTTATACCCTTATCCCTCCATTTATTCAGGTTTATATCTGGTATGTTAAATGATATTACACCTATTGGCAAAAACTGAAAAACCTTTTTAACCCATCTTTTCTTCAATTTTTGCCATACCTGTATTATGCTTGAAAGCACTAATGATTTTCCTATCTTTTGTTACCTGTTTCAATACTTTCAAACTTATACCAAGCCTCATGCTTTACTTCTTCCCTAGAGATGGCTAATACATGAGTCATCATACAAGTTTCATAATACTCTTATATCATAGGAACCCCTAGTCCCCCTTCCTTCATATTCCTTCTTAAAACTACAATTGAAAGATGTGTTTTTTACCAAGCCAAACATATTTCATTATATGTGTATGTATTAACATAAGCCAATCCTGTGGAATTATCAAAGGTAACATCCTAAAAATATAGCTAAATCTTGGGAGTATATATGATTTAATAACATTTATTCTCCCTATCCAGGAAATGTCCTTATTCTTCCAGTCCTTCAACCTCTTATTCATGGATTTTATCTGTGGTAACATATTTAACTGTGTTACCTCGTCTATGTTTCCCGAGATTTTTATCCCCAAGTAATTAAAGGATTCTGATGACTAATTAAAGCTATAAGTTTTTTCTAATTTTTGTATATTCTTTTTATTTATATTTATACTTAGTGCCGTGCATTTTTCTTTGTTTAATTTGTAGTTAGTAAATCCACTATATTCATCAATTACTTTCATCAACTCCTACAAAGAGGGCTCTGGCTGTTCATTTGTAAGTAATACATCATCTGTATACATATTTCGTTTATATTCTTCTTTATTCAATGTAAATCCCTTAATCTTCTAATTCGATCTAATTACGTTGGCCAATACTGCAATTGTCAGAACATAGAGAAGTGGTGATAACGGACATCCTTGGCTTGTCCCGTTTTTAATATCAAACCATCCCGCTAAGATTCCTGGGCCTATTGTTCTTGCAGAGGGGCATGAGTATAATACTGTAACTGCATCAAAAAATAAACACAAAATTCCACGTTTTCAATATTTGACCAGGAAAATCCCAGGAAACCCGATCAAAAGCTTTCTCTGCATCCAGAGAAAGCATAACTAAAGGAGTTTTTGATCTATATACTGCATTCAAAACTCCTAAGGCTCTTCTTATATTATTCGATGAAGTTCTTCCTTTCACAAACCCTACATGATCCCTATTTATGAAGGTAAAACATATTTAAATCTTTCTGCCAATATGAAGAGATCTTAAAATCCAAATTAAGCAATGTAATTGTCTATAATTACCTATACTTCCTGGATTTTTATTCTCTTTCAATATTGGTACTATATTAGCTTGGAGTAATTATTTCGGTAGGTCTTTATTCAATATTATCCCATTAAAGACTTCAACTAAATGTGACGCCAACTGTTCCTTCAGAGTCTTATATCAGCATGCACCATAACCATCTGGCCCTGGTGACTTCACTGCTTTCAATTCATCTATTGCACAGATTACTTCCTCCTTCTTTATCAATGTGTAGTTGAGAAGATGTTAATCTTAATACTTAATGAGAGCAGTAAGAGAGAATAACATGAGAGGGCAGCAAGAGAAGAGCAGCCTGGGAGTACAGCAGTCCTGATTCCTGTCTTAATGTGAGGCCCAGCAGAGAAGCAGACCAGAAACTAAGGTCAACCCCGTTTAAAGGAGAGGTCAGCGCTCAAGCTTTCTTGTGTCTTTGTATGGTGGTGTGGAGTTGGAGGAGAAGCGGGAGAGGTTGAACCCGCATTGCTTGTAGCGGCAGACCCGAGCTGATATAGAATAAAGGGGGACATTGGACTAATAGAGGCCAGAGAAATGTATTTCCTCGCGTTATCTTGGAGTGTCTGGTGACGGATCAGGAGCGCTTTCATGTACCTGTCTTGTGTAATCTTAATACTGTATTCAACTGTACATATTGTTCTAAACCCTCCTTTTGCTGAACTTTTATATAATATAAATCTTAATAACTATTGAACACCTCCCCAATTTTTTCTGTTGTCATGTATAACTTACCCCCACAGCAATTTTATTTATATATCTAGATGATCTCTTGCTCTTTAATTTATTTGATAGTAGTGCATCCGCCCTGTTTCCCTTATAATACCATTTTATTTTTAACTTCTCTAAATTTCTATTCTTCTGTTCTATTAATGCTTCATTAATCTCCCCTTGTATCTTTATAAGTTGTGCTGATCTTATTTTATTAGGGGAATTCTTATTTTGTGCTGATAGTTTATAATATCTAACATATTTTCCCTCAATAGATATTCGTCTTCATATTTTTTTCTCTTGCCTCTATTTCTATTAAATGCCCTCTTGAGCAACACTTATAAGCACACCATATGGTAGACATGCTGATATCACCTGTCATGTTTTCTGTAAAAAATTGCTCAGTTATTTTTACCAACTCTGCTACATTTTTTTTTTTAACTTCAACAAATAATCATTAAGATGCCAGTTATTTCTTACCCCTAAATTATTTTTCATATCCAAGATCATTATTACTGCATTATGATCTCTCCATATTATTTCATGGATAAAAATGTTTTTGATTTTATTCACTATGTTAACTTCTCCCAGCCACAGATCTGTTCAAGAACAGGAACAGTGTGTCGCTGACAGACACAATTAATTCCTATCCATAGGGTGATATATTCTCCACAAATCCAAATATCCCATTTGATTCAGCAATTAGGCAAATTGTTGTGAATCTTTTGGGGGTCTATTTATGGTGTTTCTTATTACTTTTCTATCTAATCTATCATCCACCACCATATTAAAATCTCCTGCAATTAACAATTTACCCTGTTTTATTAACCCCTTAATGACAGGGTTTTTTTTCCATTATAGAGAACTAGTTGAACAGCCCGTTACACGGGCCACAGTGCCTCTGGCAGCCGGTCGCGGGTCTCCCGCACCTCGGCTGATACAGAGCCTCTGGCAGCCGGTCGCGGGGCAGTCACATGCAGTGGAGACTGCCCGCGCCTCGGCTGATACAGAGCTGGTCTGTATCAGCCGCAGCGCAGGCAGTCTCTACTGCGTATGACTGCCGCACGCGCAGCAGTGTCTACTGCGCATGTCGGGCGTTACACACAACTTGGCGAATTATTATATAGGATTACTTCCTGGATGTTTTATGTTCGTGGCTTTGGGTGAATTAATTTGGCGCAAAAGGTTGCACAATAGCAGCTGTGTTAAAATCAATGTAGTTGTGAAGAAACTGCAAACTCACACCATGTGCTTTTTACAAAATGGCGTCCTCAACCATGTGGAGACAGGCTGGGGCCTAGCAAGATGGAGTCAGACCATGTGTTTGCTCTGAGATAAAATCTATGAACAAAGGCGAGGCCTACAACTTGCTCACACCACACAAACCCCAACACAGCTATTAGAAGCAATATGAATTTGCCCACACCCAAAAAGCCAACCCTTTAATTAAAGGATATATCCAGAGAAATTTGTCCTAATGACCAATACCACAATTAACACAATAACACCCCAGTACTAGCAGTAAGCAATAATATTTAATAACAAACAATAATATTAACAATACACTGTATATTATCAAATATATTCTAGCTAAAACATCTAATAATATTAACTAGACAATTACTGCAGTGCAAATAAAACACATGATACAACAATTATAGTAGAAAACACTATACGTTGGTTACTAAGGTATTTTTCCTAGAAATATTATAGATAGTATGAAAATAATAGAGAGATACTTAGTTTCTATACTCATCTATCTGGAACAATGAGGATGGTGCTGCAGGGGAAAAACAGGCAAGGATCCTGGAACAGTTCTTGGGGCCCAGGCAAGGCATGGCCCCCTTTGCTGCTGGTCACATCTCCCTTTCCATAGCTCTCCTGCTCCAAGACCCTTCTTTTCACAAGACTCCTTCAAGACTGCCCCTTTGACTCTCTGCACACCTCTCTTATTGTTGGCAAGCCCCACCCATCTCCAGCCCACTTTACCTGATTGACACACCCCTCCTCCCCTTCTCCTAGAAGGAAGAGAAACAAAAGAGCAGGTTGTCCTCCTTTGTCATTTTCCCGCCCAAACAGACCAGGGAGACAACAAAGGAAAATGGTGTCTAAAACACTAAATGTGATTTTATGACAGGGGAACATATCCATGTAATGGACGCAGTTTTTGTCGCAAATTCTGAAGCAACATACCTGTGTCCATAACACTGGACTTACCAGGTAAGTCGTCTGTCACTCTCAGTTCTATTAAGGTTCATATACAGTAAGTATAGTAAGCAATTCCATCTGAATCTCACATATTACTGTAAGATATCTAGCATTTGGATCTTTCTCAACATATCTGACTTTAACCCCTTAAGGACCCTTGACGTACCAGGACCGTCACGGTCCTTGAACTACTCAAGGACCGATGACGGTCATAGTACGTCACTTACTTTTTACTTACAGCGCTCTACCGGGAGCGCTGTAAGTAAAAATAGGGCCTGAAATTGACCGCTCCAAGATTGGAGCGATCTCTATCAGGCCCCATAATGATGCGCCGATACACGCGACAGGTCACGTGTACCGGCGCATCCAAGTGCGCCTATGCAGTCATTATGGGACGGAAATGTCCCATGACCACCTGTCCTTAAGGGGTTAATTCCTATGTCTACTGATGTTATAATCGCCACTCCTCTTTTCTTCTCTGTTTGTAATGAAGAATTAGCCAACAGAACATATCTTTTTGTAATAAAGCTATTCCTTTCTTATTACTTTTCTATCTAATCTATCATCCACCACCATATTAAAATCTCCTGCAATACGTCACCATATTAAAATCTCCTTCCAATACGTCTCTTGTACTAAAATTATGTGTGCCTTCTCTTTTTTGATAAATTCATAAAACAAAGACCTCTTATCTGCGTTATTTAAACCCCTGACATTCAACAATATCATTTTAATCATTTACCTTCTTATTCTTTTGTAATTGACACTCCAACATCTCATCACAACAATACAATTCCACATTTACAGTAAAGAATAGACAAACATATAACATTTGTTTAGGAGGTCTAATCCCCCTAAAATAAAACTTGATGTCGAGGCCAACACTCCTCATCAATTTATCAATCGGAAACCCCAATCACCCCTTATCAAGCTGGGACAGACGCGTCATTTAATCTTAGGGTAAAGCCGTATCCAAAAGAAATAAAAATATAAAGAGGAAAGGAGGTTAATTAGGGTAAAGAAGAAAAAAAAAATGTCTCTACTCTATTCAAACACCATCTAATTGTGTATATATCGTGTGAAATATTTCTAAGTCCTCAAGGGATACCTAAAGTAATCACTTTTTAGTTACAGATTTATATGCAATTATTTTATATGTATTTTATATATTCTCTACTCTATTCCAACACCCTTCAATTGTGTATATTTCTGAATTATTTCCAAGCCCTCAAAGAATACCTAATGTTATCACCAGGGCTCAATATTTCCACACACCACTAGCCCATGGCGAGTGAAAATGTAGTCCTGGCGAGTAGAAATTCAGCCCTGGTGGGTATGTTATGGCTTGCAGTGGCGAGTAACTATTCAGGTCTGGCTAGTAGCAAAGGACTTCAAGTTTTAAGCCCATTCTCAATACCCAGTTATATACTAAAAATTTTTTAATAAATAAAAAAAAATATATTTATTTTTTTATTACCTCCCCCCAATCGTGTGATTTACACCTCCAGGCACTATTCTGAATAAGATAGGAAGACTTCTACTAGTAGATCTCCAGGACAAAGTGTCTTATACTTGGCTCCAACCCAGTCTTGCTCTCAGCACTCTCCGAATCCTGCCCTCTGTCTTGCTCCCTCTCCCTGTCCCTTCTTTGTAGTTCCTACCCTCCCCTCTTTGTAGTTCCTACCCTCCCCTCTCTCTGGAATTGTTTCTGGATCATTACAGATGGACTAGACATTTTCTCCAGGTCCTCTGGATCAATCTACAAAACTTATTGTGGAGGTTTCGCTCATTTCTACTATCCAGCATTCAAAATATTAACAAAAAAACAAGACATATTTGAATTCATGCCCATGGCAAATACAGTAGAATATTCTCTTTTCCATATCATAACTCTCTTTTCATAAACAAAAGAATCTCACATTTCTGTACCGTTTTACACAAGAGATAGAGTCACACAAAAGCCAGTGTTATAAATTAAAATGAAATTGCCTCTTAACGCTCCCTTTGTTGCAACCAAACTATAAATGTACAGCATCATAATAAAACTTATTGTAATGTTGGATATGTGAAAACACCCCTAGAGTTAACAAAGACAATATTTACCCAGTTAAAATGTTTTCCAAACCTCAGCCGCATGAAAATGAATACAGTAAAAATAGAAATCCAAATAAAAACCAAAAGACGTGTGAACATTTTACATAAAAATTTACATTTCCTCTGCACAACACTGGGCTGTGGTCCAAGCCAGAGGCAATACAGTTCATTTTACTTTTCTAAATGTTAGTTGGATTTCTAAAATATGTGTTCACAACTGGTTATGGATTACATTAAAGTTTACAAGAGAGCTGGAAAAGCATCAACAGCAATGAATACTATAGTGAAAAGAAAGGATATAGCAGCTTATAGATCAATATAAAATCATCCCTTTATGGACATTAGACAGGAAAATGATTTGTTAAATGGTAGTAATGATGTGTAGAACAATGAAGATGATTTCTCCTGTTTTCCTAGTGCATCATGACTCAAAGTCTCTCCTCATCAGGAAGTGTAGTCATAATGCCCAGTTAAAGGCACAGTAATATCCCAGAAAAAATCTTCATCGTTTTGTAGTGCTTAAAAAGTTCAACTATATGCAACAAATCATATCTCTCAAACCAATATGGTTTGAGAGATACTCCTATTCCTCCCTTCCCTTTTCCTGATGTCAGCACTGTGCTGACTACAGGGAAATGCTGTCCGGGGACCAACTGGTAGCTCTGCAGCAGAGCCGCAATCATGTTATTTAAAATAATTACTTAATTGGAAAGGTCTACAAAGTGTGCCTGGTTTCCAAGCACATGTTGTAGACCATTCCAATTAAGTAATTTGATTTAAATAACATGATAGTGGCTCTGCTGAAGAGCCACTTTGTGTCGGCCGACACTGATCTCCTGCTGTCAGCTTTACAGCTGATAGCAGGAAATGGCAAAGTTTAAATGCAGATATCTCTCAAAAACAGGTTATTCATATATAATCAGAACTGAATTCACATCTTAGGAGTCCTTAGAAAAGGCACCCAGGGTGATATTTGTCCCATCCATGACCACACACCCATACCTCAACTGCCTGGCATAGAAAATATGCTTAAAAACGGATTCAATAAGAGTATATGTAATATTTTTGGAGCAAATCAACTGCACCATATGGGACAAATAATGCTTTCCATTGACACAAGTGGGAATTTGAATGTCTTTAATGGTACAGGAGTCTATACCACATAATTTCACAATACTTTGGACACCTCACTAGCATTCAAGGTGTTAAAAGGCTCATTTACATCAATGGCATGCTGGGTAATTTTTACGTGTCCTCTATGGTGCTGTTAGTTTGCTCACAAATTGTTCCAGTTCTTATTACATCAGTCTCTTAGACTACAACATACAAGCACAAAACACTCCAGTAATCCAGTAGGAAATAAGCGTAAGGTTTCTTCTACGAAAAATAAAAATATAAAGCAGATATGACTCCCAGTGATATTAACCCTTTGGGTGCCAGTAGGGTATGCAATACTTTGGACCTTCAGACATACTAAAACTTGCCCAAGAGACTTACAGTATAGCCATTATCTATACATTATTACCATGCGATAGTTAGTGAAGTTCTTTGTTTTGTTTTGTTTTGTTTTTTTTTACTTTTAAAGGGATAGTAATGCTTCATAATAAAAGCAGCTTCAATTAATCTTAATTGTATTTGGGCCAAGGAGAGTGTTATTTCAATACTGTCAGAGTTGTAGTTCAAGAATAATTGAATGATAAAGTATCCCCCTCCCACCCCTTTTACTGATGTAACACTGCTCAGCTCAGAGCAGCAGGGTGGTGCCCAAGTGTATTGCAGAGAGGGACAATCTTCTATTAACATAAGGTAAAAACCTGTCAGTTGGGTCAGGGCTTTCATTGCTCTCACAGTAAGAAGATGGTCTGTTGCTGTGAGCTGTTTGGTCTTAAGACCAGATTCCACATCTGAGGGGAGGTGGCTTACACTAGGTAAAAGGGACAGGAGGGGGATACTTTATCATTCAATTACTCTTGAACTACGACTCTGACAGTATTGAAATAACACTCTCTATGGCTCAAATGCTATGAAGATTAATTGTAGCTGCTATTTTTGTGAAACAGTACTATCCCTTTAAGAATGACTTCACTAGAATTTAGGAAGCAATCTCTTGTGTAGTCCCAGTGACCAAAATATAGACTGGCTATTACACTCGGATTATTGTGAGCAATAATATGAGAGCTGAAGACCCTAGACATATTTAGACAAGAAAAGAAAAAGGTAAACATTACGATGTACTATGAATCATGCATATTGTTGTCTCTCTGCGAACTTCCTTTTCTGATTTTAACTAGAACTGGGTGTTGAAAAATATATTCAATGACACACTGCACAGCAATGTGCCACAGATCAGGTACAATGTTGTCTTTCATTGATCTCAGCTGGAGTCACTTGTAGGAAAATACATCTCTAGTGCATTACAGAACAATGAGCAATGGAAAGGGAGCATCTATTATTAATGGAGGTTGGTATGTGGGAGCATACAAAGATACAACATATAAAAAGATATTAAAGGTCAAATGGGCTAAAGTAAGATGGAGGCCATTTTTATTTATACAACAAATGCTTTTGAATTAACATTTCAGCTAAAAAATTGTAGATATTTTATAATTTGTTTTTTGCGGTATAATGTATTATTAAAATTTATTTTGTGATACTGAAACTCAATTGGTTGACTAAGGTTTTCATGTTGGCAGAGAGCAATGGTCCTGTAAAGTTCCTGGATGATGGCTAGCCTATGATACTCATATGGATTTGGAAGTAAGACATTGGCACATGGATTTCTTCACAACAGGAGGAAGATGGAGAGTTATCAGAAGGAGATGCCAGCCTGACAAAACAGGCCCAAAAGGACAACTAGTTACACAGCTAAAGAATTGGAAGTGAAATGGATGTTTTTACTGATAAAATCTTGACCTGTAATAAATACCACTGTTAGATGCTGATGTTCTGCACTCCTGTCTCTTTTAGACAAAAAACTCTTGACCGTTTTGACCAGTAAAAGTTTATATAAATAAATTTGCAACTATAATCCAGGAGTAGAGTCTGATGCAGGGACATTCAGATTGCTCTGGCCCCCACACATAATTAAGAAGGTGGGAGTGGCCAACACAGCTAATGGAAAAGCTTGCTCTGCATATACAGTACGCAGCATAAATGCTAAAAGGGTTAATCTAGCCACCAACACCATAACTATTGCCATGCAAATGTCAGGCTCTCACAGAATTCATACAACTTTCTCAAAGACAAATGCAGGTCTTTTTATCAAATACAATTAGCAGACACAAATGAAAGTTTTGTATTGAATTGTATTTTCCTGTGTTGCCATTTTCATATTTATCATGTTTATTTATACACTGATGTTTATCGATATAATATATATATATACAAGAACGAGGAGAGCCCAAAAGGATATACAATTGCAATTGGTACATATTTATTAATAACCAATACAAGAACATATATTTGGGTATCCACAGTACATATAAACAATAATTGACATAAAATTGAAAATATATAAAAATGTATACTAACTATAAAAACATGTATCTAAAATAAATTTGTGCTTTTATGATATAGATCTGTAATATATTGTAATTGTTTTTCTTCTTAAGTTTGTTTGATCCACAAAAAGAATAGAGGATTTTGTTAATATTTTTGATCCCTGAAGAAGTACTATATATAAGTACAAAACACACTGGAAAGAAAAGGAAAATATGATGCAGACAGCAAATTGATATTACACTACAGCTCCTTCGTACAATCCCAAAATAAAGAATTTACACCAAGGCAAGCTTTAAAAATCTCTATTTGACTGCCGACCAAAAAAGGAACAAACAGCAACAATATTACTGTTTCCTACAGTCCGGAGAGGGCAAGAGGAGAAACAGTTACAATTGCTGGGATAAAGATCTAGCCTCTGCCCAAGAAACAAATAGCAACAGTATTATCTACCTGGTACAGGGTTCGATTCTATTACCAGCGCTAAAAGTAAAACAGGCGTTGTTGTTTTTTAAGTCAGTTTTTGCTATCCTACTACCTGACTTGTGAAAGCAAAATCAGCGGTAATCATACTTACCGCCATGCAATTAGTATCCTATTACCCACGCTCAGTATTACAGCCTGTTTTGTGGTTAAATTTAAGTCAGAAATTTTGCGCCTCAGAGGTTGAGGCGTGGAAGCCATAACGACAGTTTCAAAACCATCTGTAACGGAAGCCAAGAAGAGACCGCGTCGCCTTCCACCATCATTCCCGGATCTCTCCTTCTTGATGCCGGACTGGCGCCGTCGGATGCACCGGTTGAGCAGATCAACAGTCCGGTGGTGGACTCAAAGTGGTGTTGAACCCCGGAGTAGCCGACACTACGTCGAAGGATAAGGATCGAGATGGGGTCGAGCGTCGTAGAACCGGAACACCAGGCAGTAGACAGTGAGGCTCTACTCCCGGGCTACGAGGAACAGGAAAAGTGTTGCAGGAACAAAAGGGTAGTGGTTGCCAAGCCGTTCGAGCACGCCGGTGCTCGAATCGAAGGTTCTACTGGAACTGGAAGAAGCAAGGCAGAGTCCACATTGCTGCCTGACAGCATCCAAAGTTGGGTCGCAGGATACTGGCAGCAGACGGTCAAACGATACAGGAACCTGGGCTCAGATGGGCGTCAGACTGGCCGCTTTAGTACCATAAGAACACACAAGACTCCAGGACTCTGGTTTACTCCAAAACATAACTCTCTTTATTGGCAAAGACTACAGATATTTATACACAAATCTTACATTGAAACTTATGGGGTAATGAGATACAGCAGGGCGTGATCCAATCACAATACATCAGACAAAGGCCAGCAACAAATGGTCTTAACAGATACAATAGCTCAGACAGGATTACAAAAAGGGTTTGATGAACAAAGGCTTGAGGGCTTGAACTAATTACCACGTGGCAGGGCATCTGACTGCAGTTTACAATGGCTTAATTAACACCCAGCAGGAGGTCTTGCTACTGTACACATAGTCACTGGCTTGAGGGACTGCAATACACATTGGAATAATTAACCCCTCACTGCCTATTCCCTTGGAAGCAAGCCACCAGTCTACCACAGGGCAGTTGTGTGTAATACAGTCCATTTTCTCATTCACATAAAGCGTATACAAAGTATTTTTAGTGCACATCCAGAGCAAAATGTCCACAGTTTTTGGTTAAACAGTCTTAGGGCTAGACAAGGGCTCAAGTAACGGGTAGGATCCATTACACCATCGTTATTCGAACAAAAGCAGTGTATAATACAGTATACAGCATAGAAATCCAACATAAAGTACCCCCCTCGACATATTAACTCCCCTTCTAAAATTCAACTTACAGTGCTTTCTTCCAGCACAGTAATCTGACAAATATTGTTCATGGTCAACAATTAACCCTTCTCCTTCCAAAGTCGACTTACAGTGCTTTCTTTCACCATATTAATTCGAAGAGTATTGTACATCCGACATTTTAACCCCCCCTCCCCCTTGAAAAGTCGACTACATTTTTCTTCTCTTATTATACTCGACATGCCCTTGTATTTTGTATTGCAAGATTAACCCTATGAGTACCAGAGAGGTATTGTAATGTGTTTGCTAACCTTCTGGTACGCATAGTGTTAATAGGCAACCTGTATGTATAAAAAAAAGGTGTTTGTTTTTATTATAGACGTAATTTGTGTGAAAATGTAATTAAATATTTTATTGATGTCTAACAATGATTTTCTTTTACTAAATGTTATATGTCATTTTTATTACAAAAGTACTTCAGACCTCAAGAGGGGTATCATGACCCCTCATGACATCCCACTAACATGGGGGCGACAATTGTCCCCTTTATTAAGTGAGGAGGGACGAAGATGTTCAGTGTGCGACTCAGTGTTGACGAGTGAGGAGGGGAGAGAGAGAGAGAGGAAGCGGGCGGCAAATACAAGCTTACCACTCTGCTTCCACCAATGCCTCTCTCCCCTACACCCGCTTCCTCCAATCCTTGGATCACCTCCACCCACTTGTTCCAATGCCTCTCTCCCCTCCACCCGCTTCCTCCAATGTCTCTCCACTATTAACCCTTTGAGTTCCAGAGGGTTACGCAACGCATTGCAAAGCAATGCGTTCTGTACCCCTCTGACACTCAAAGGGTTAAAGAGAATATAACCTATGTTTCACATGGGTTATATGCTCTTTAATTAACCCTTTGAGTGCCAGAGGGGTACGGAATGCATTGCAAAGCATTAATAAGCATTAATAAAGGAGGCAATTGTCACCCCCATGCTAGGGGGGATGTCATGAGGGGTCATGATACCCCTCTTGAGGTCTGAAGTACTTTTGTAATAGAAATTACATATAAAAGTTAATAAAAGAAAATCATTGTTACACATCGATAAAATATTTAATTACATTTTCACACAAATTATATCTATAACAAAAACAAACACTTTTTTTATACAAATACAGGTTGCCTATTAACCCTATGAGTACCAGAGGGGTAGCAAACACATTACAATACCTCTCTGGTACTCATAGGGTTAATCTTGCAATACAAAATACGAGGGCATGTCAAGTTTAATAGGAGAAGAAAAATGTCGGATGAAAATGGTGAAAGAAAATCATGGGAGCACTGTAGTCGACTTTTCAAGAGTGGGGGGTTAAAATGTCGGATTTACAATATTCGTGGAATTAATATGGTGAAAGAAAGCACTGTAAGTCGACTTTGGAAGGGGAAGGGTTAATTGTCGACTATGAACAATATTTGTCTGATTAATGTGGTGGAAGAAAGCACTGTAAGTCGAGTTTTAGAAAGGGGGGTTAATATGTCGAGGGGGGCACTCTGTCGGATTTTGTTATGTGGAGAACACATCTAACACTGAACTTGATCTTTCTGGAGTCAAATATACACCTATTTCCTTGGACTTTGACATTTTGGGTGTTTTTTGTAGGCGGTAGTCAGAAAAAAGCAGACAGCGCCAGTTTTGTTACTACTCTGAAAAGTGCTATCTACACCAGTTTTGTTTTACCATGGTTCTGCAATAGAATACCGACGTAACACATGTTTGCAAAATTCGTGCTACTTGTTTTTCTTGTAACGCCGGTTTTAGCGCGGGTAATAGAATTGAGTCCATAGTCGGGAGAATACAAGAGAAGAAACAGTCACGTTGCCGGGGAAAGAACCCAGCCTCTGCCCGCTGAACTGAGAAAGTCTAATACAGTGGTTCTCAACCTGTGGGTCAGGACCCCTTTGGGGGTCGAATGACTATTTGCCAGGGGTCGCCTAAAACCATCAGAACAGTAGCAAAATTACAGTGATGAAGTAGCAACGAAAATAATTTTACTGTTAGGGGTTGCCACAACTTGGGAAATTTTTCTCAAAGGGTCGCGGCACTAGAAAGGTTGAGAACCACTGGTCTAATAGAACCCCTAAAGTCAGGAGAAAAGAGAATACAGGACCCGTGGGGTGAGAAAAAGGACGGGAGAGGTAATATAAAAAACTTTTAAATGGAGACTGTGAAATCATTTGAGCTACAGCACTTTAGCACGTTTGGCGATATAAACTTTAAAGGGATCAATATTGATTGTGGATCAAGCAAACTTAAGAAGAAAAACAATTACATTATATTACGGATCTATATCATACAAGCACAAATTTATTTTAGATACATGTTTTTATAGTTAATATATATTTTTATTTATTTTCAATTTTATGTAAATTATTGTTTATATGTACTGTGGATATCCATATATATGTTCTTCTATTGGTAATTAATACATATGTACTGATTGCAATTGTATATCCGTTTGGCGCTCTCCTCATTCTTGTAGAGATTTGTTTCCTTTTTGTCATTTTTCACACAGTGAGAAACGGATCGTAGCAGCCTAATAGGATATACAATAAATATTTTATGTAAAATACAGTTTAAAAAAAGGTCTATATTGTGTGGAGAGATTTGAGATTGTAGCGCTAGTGTTAGGAGGGGAGACATAGGATCAAAGACGGTACAGCTGTGCCGACTGGGATTGGATGCCCCACCTCCATACAGACTTTTTATTTTTTGTTTTATTTTATTTTATACATCTTATATATAGATAGATAGATAGACAGATATAGATAAATATTCAATTAACCACTTTTGCTTGTTTAGCATGGACACAGAGCAATACAAATTCTTTGAAACTAGAAAAATAAGTTGCAATACAGGGACGTAACTACAGGGGGAACAAAGGGTATATCCAAAGGGCCCCAGAACCCAATATTTTTGTTAGATGGCCCCAAAAAATGTTTGAACAGGGGTCCTCCATTAACTAGTTACACCATTCTTATTGTTTAAGCCTTTATCCAGATTAGCAAAGGCAGAAGGCTGAGGAGAAGGCTGAATTTTGTCCGGATTTCCAGTTTACATGGAGTCAATTATAAAGTAACAGAGAAAAGCGAAGACATTAGAATCCGTGGAAAGCATGCCAATAAATCTATATGGAATGACTTCTGAGAGGTGATAAATACAGCTTAACTACAATATTGATAGTCCATAGGTCAAGTAAAAGAGAAAGGGTCAAACAAAGCCAACCGATGTCAGGATTCTAAGAAAGGCTTTAAGTGAAATGATTAACTTAGTTAATAAGCTTTAACCATTGAGTGCCAGATGGGAATGCAATGCACTGCATTGAATAGCCCGCTGGCTCTCAAAGGGTTAACTTAATCTCTGGGCCATATCTCAGAACTAGTATGTTACTGACTCTGTCATCCAAATTGTTATACTATTAACAAAGATCATTTAATTGCTAATTAAGTGATTACAATAATATGTCCTTGCAAAGCAATGAAGCTGAGGTCCTAGGTAACTAAGCAACTCTAGAGCAAACCAATTGTACCAGAAGGGACAAAGAAATATTTGCATTAATTTAACTTTGAACCTCTTGAGTGTTAGAAAGGTCTCCAATGCATTCGATCAGTTAAAAGCGGAATTTAAATGAATGGGAATTGTGGGAAATTGTATTTGCTCCCTGCAGTGCAGTTGGGTTGATGCAGAATTGCATCATAGTACATCAGACTTACAGAGGGGGACTGGTGAGGATGTATGAATCTGCCAGAGCCGCTCAATTCCTGCTACACTTTGAGGGATGCCTTAGAGCAGATTACTGCTTTAGGTAATACTAGCTTACACACTTTTTAAGACAAATATGGCCAAGCCCCCAATACCTCCCCTATAGCATGCACAGGAAAAGGAATAATTTTTCCTTCAAACTCTATTTTATATATGGTGTTAAGCAAGGCACAAATTAACAGAATGCCCCAAACACATATATATACTTCCCACTACCCTCCCCTTGATGCAATGGACATTAAGGGGAGTACTTTCAGTTTAAAAGGGTTCGGGAGATTGAAGCAAATTTAGCACTAGTAAATTGATTCCATGTTTTACAGTGAAATCAAATTAGTACACCACCAATTATCTCTTTCTTAATTTTACTGGTAAATTAATTGCCAATTCTGCTAATATATACTTTTTCCTGTATTAATACAGCAAATACATCTTGCGATTTCTGTAAATGCCTGCATTTTTATGGTTTTTGAAGGTACCACTGTGCATGCACACAAAATGTGAGTTTTATTTGATATTCATTAAATACCCCTCAAACTTCAGGTGCCTTGTTGATTGTCTCTGGCACACTATTAATTGCAAGACAAAGAGTCCAATGACCTAAGATGATCTGTAAATGAACTACACATTAAGAGACTCATAAAAATTCACCAAGTTCACACTGATTTAAATGTTGCAAAGCAATGCACTGGAGACCTCTCCAACATCTAAGGGGCAAAATTACACCAATTAAATCAATGAAACTTCAATTGGATCCTATAGTGCAGTTGGTTTAAACAGATTTGCTTCTATTCTTCTTTGTACATCATCTTCTGTGATTTTCTTTCCATTAGAGAGTAGAGCAGAGATTCAGCTCGCAAAGCTGAATATAAGCAAAATAAGTAAAGTTAGTCTCCATTGGTATAGCTAGTCCCTATTAGAGCACCATGATATGGTAGAAAACTAAGTATACAATCATCATTTTGTGTGACTAAAATTACTGTTTTAATCCATTGATTATAAGCATGCAATATGCAGCACTAAACCGAATACATTTTTAATGCATTAATACTACATTTTGTTTTGCTTTTAGTTGTCTTGGCTATAATTGGTACCTATTATTACATGCATTTTCACTTTGTGTATGTTTACCAAAGCCAGGGTCTGATTCTTTAAAATTGATTATAATATATAATTTATTGACGCAATGTTAATTTTTAACATACTGGTCAAGATTTCCTATAGCTCAGGGCTGACTTAGTGGCACTAAATAAAGAAAAGGTTGCGTAAATCAGTGGTTCCCATCTCCCTCCTAACAGGCTATGTCTTAAGAATATCATTGCTTATGTATAGGTGATTTAATTACATGAATGAGCCAAGCAAGCAGTGTGTGCAAGCAGGGAGATCCTAAAGACATGACCTGTTAAGAGGGAAACAAGAGAGATGGGGGGCATTCCTAGTGTAGAGAACACTGCAATTGCTCCACCAACAAATAATCCCACAAATGGGTAGTCACAAAAAAGGTGGCTGGAGGGGTATTCACAAAAAACTGTCTGGAAACAAATGATTTGGTTAACAGCAACAGTGCTCCTTATCAAAACTGCCCAAGTTGCAGTGCATAGAATACTATTTGTGACAGTTATAAATGGACAGGTCCTCCCACAACACATCCCTATGACAGTAATATAACATGTAGCAAGACAAAAAGAGGGGTCCAGTTATGTTATAAGATCAAGACCATAAAGTGGAATGGAATAATAAGAAATAATACACTTGATTTGGTGGTTGGGGGATACTCCAACCATATCTACGGTGAGATTATCCCATCTCTGTTTGGAAACCTGCAATTACTGGATTGGATGCTTGTTAGAAAATATCAGTAGATGTATTAATATGACCCAAGGGAACTGAAACCCACTGATCTACATCACCTAAAGTCATGGCCTGTTAGGCACCAATGAGAGGAGCATTGGGGACCAGTAGATAAATTAATAGTAGATAAATTAATAGTAGATTTTATATGAATTGCTGCAACACTTGTGAAAAGATACATGATTTATAGTATATTCATCCAGTACTGGCACTAAAAATAAGATATTAGAAAAACTAAATAAACAGTCCAGACTATATACAAAACCCTACTGACTAGTGAGAGAGAGAGAGAAAAAAAAATCTGTAGACAATGTAACAAGGCCATTTGGTTTTTGGTAAATGCCATCCTTTATAGTCTAATGATTAGGCTGACCATACGTACAGTTTTAAACGGGACAGTACCGGTTTTTTTTTCATATTTCCAGACTGCCCCGTCTTATTAATATAAATGTCAATTTTGTCCCGTTTTTAATATAACATATATAGTTTTTACATTTTTGTAAAAAAAAACTGAACGCGGCTTGTTTATTTCTCATAAAATAAAGTAAATCAGAACTTCCTTTCTTCACACTAGTGGTTTTACTGTGGCTTTACTGTACACATTGATTACCATAGAGTCTTATGACTTGAGTGACTCATAACTGTCTAAGACTCTCAAGTCTATGGTAAATTACCATAGAGTCTCTTAGACCGTGATATGCTGACGAGTCATAAGACTCTATGGTAATCAATGCATACAGTAAACACAGTAAAACCACTAGTGTGAGTGACGAAGAGATAAAGTTCTAATTTACATCAGGTGCAGGCTTTTTGGCCAGATAGAGAGAACACCGCTAGTAAGAGACAGAGCTAACTATGATTGGACTCCGAGTGACCGAGTCCCACTGTCCGTCTGTTCCACACCTCATCCTGTTTTTGTCTCAAGGAAATATGGTCAACCTACTAATGATGGGTAACACAAATATACAACATGCCTCAGGACAAGGCATTGTGGTAATTGTTATGAATGGTCATGTAAGATTAATATTAGCCAAAACATATAATTCCTTGTCTTTCTAATCAATATGAATGTTTGTTGTTGGTGACAATTGCATTCTCATATAGCAGAGGTGTATCTAATTGATATTTCCAGTGCTGCTGCTTGGTGATAGAACCAGTAGTAATATGTTCCTTAATCATGTTAGCTATATTGAGAGTTACAATGATAATAGCTCACAGCTTTAGCCATTAACTATAGTATTAGACTGTAGAAAATATGTATAAATATTGTGTCTTTCCTTACCGTCTCCTGTGGCTCTTTCCTCTATCTCCATGGTCAAAATAGAATACCAGGAAAGGCTGGACAAGATGAAAAATATACAGTTGAGCTTAATGGCCTGCAGTAGAGATATAGAAATATATTTGCAACAGACAACAGTGCAATCAACTACCCTTACACAAAAAAATACTTTTATGAAAACACGCTCTGCAGCTCCTATATTTACAGCACACCTATATACTAACAATTATTTTATCACAATCAATAAATGTCATACAAGATATTTATTGAAAATATATATTGCACTCCAATAAAAAAATACAACAACATACACAGTACCCCCTCTATGTATCAGTTATAATTAAAGTCCCTAACAGGACCAATGACTCAAGTGATTCATTGTTTGTAAATATCTGTTAATTGAATTGTGTAGAAATAGTTAAGGTCACAATATTGTAAACAGTGAATCTTACTCCCAAAGAAACACAAAAATTAACGATGAGATGATTCTTGTTATGGAAACATGTGTAACATGAAACTTCCACAAATTATTTTGGTCGTAATGTGCTAAATGATTCTGTCCCACATAAAATGAAAAGTCCAGAAATATAATTTGTGCAAAATAATACAAAACCTGATATGTAGTTTGGAAAACAGTGTGGTCCTCCAATGGCTAGTTGACCAAATTAGATAATACTGCCCTTTGTTTGGGGTTATTCAATACCTATCCCCTACCGACATAAGAAAGTTCCTTCTATAGGTGTGGTAATGTATTGTATTCTGTGGCTCTTACCCAATCATTCCCATCTGTTCAACATACACATTTATCTATTCAGTGCCTTCCACTCATCACTACTATGAGCATTTACAGCCTCACCTTTAACAAATTCACTTCCTGCTGTCCCAGGAGGTAACCACCAGAGTGGTGACTTGGGACTAGGGATGAAAAATGTGAAAAATTTCCCATGAAAAATTTCATGAAAACGTGCAGAGTTTTCTCTTTTCCCATGAAAAATTTTGCTTTTCTGCCTATGCAAAAATTTCCTCCTTGTCACCTATTTTAACAAATTTTCCACCTGTGTTAACATATTTTTTGCCTATTTTAACACATTTTTCGCCTATATTTCCTACAGGTACTATGGCTTGAAAAATGTGTTAGCATGCAGAATGCATTTGTCATTTGCCCACAACACTAACTTCCTGCTTAAGTGACACTGGCATATATTCATGATGATATCAAGTAATTAAAAAAAAAGTACAACCTACAATGTGGCAGATATGTATTTTAGTGCTGGTGGTGGGGGACTGGCATGGTGTAATTTTTTTTTGTAGAAAAATGTGGAAAAGTGTCAGCGCCTGAGTATACAACCTCAATTAGGCTCCGTTTGAAATCTTATATAGAGTTTTCTTATCGGCGTACACTCATGCGCAGACACCTCCACTTCGCGCACTAAAACTGACCTAACTATAATATACAAATGATAAAAACAAACAAAAAAACCATACAAAGGGCCTTAGAATATTACCAAAAATACACACTATACTAACAAAAAGATAGTCCAACTATATATAAAAATATAAGGGTCCACAGTTTCACAGCACTAGACACATATCCAATAATAAAGCACTTTTCTCTATTATGATGGATGAAATAATGGAATGATGAAATGATAGATGATATAATGGGATGATAGATGAATGGAATGGATATATGGAATGGTAAGTCTGCAATCTTTCCACAGAAAAAAAGAGTTCCACAAGGTTTCCCCGATGTATCCCTTTGGTGCAGCCTCCATGAAAAAAGGACCTTATCCATTGTATCAATATCACATCTGGAATGAGGAGCGCAAACAAAGACACATCTAAAAGTAAAATCTTAAAAAAAATGTATTTTGCAAGAAGTACATCAAACTCCCCAGATCACTCGTATCTGAACACATAGAGTATCCCAGTCCAAACAGCCTCGACCTGCCCGCCCTGCAAAATCCAGTCTCAGGAACTCTCAATATCTTATTCTTCCAATGCTCTCTGTTCCCAGTATTCTCCTCCATTTGTAGGATAAATACGTTATTCCCTGTTGTTCTTATCTCCTACGAGACACACCAGTATACAGAGATCCACTCCTCCAAACACCATTCGGTGTATTCAAATTCCAACACCGGAGCTCGGGCGCCTGGCGGGGGGCGTGAATGAGGCCCTAAAAAATCACGCATTATCTATTGTCCCAGTTGTTCAAGGGAATGGAGGTTTATGCGTACGCGCAATGTTAACCGGGATTGACGAACCAGAAAATTATATGTTCATGGGCCTGCTCTCAAGCTTAAAAACTAGAGCCCTAAAATCATCAGTGTCCAATCTCAGGTCCTCTGGGCTGTGCTGTCTGGCTCTGGGGCTGTTCTATGTCAGCATGCAGCACTCCGTTCCCGTCCACGTTGCTCTCTGGCATATTTCTGATGTGCAGCCAGTGGCAGTGAGCAGATGCTGTGCATCTGACAAATTTTGGCCTGGGGGAAAGTACAATCAAATGACCCATTTCCTATAATGCTCAGCCCAGCCCACTCCCTTTTGGTATTTTATAATTAGCATTAAAGATGTAATGTAAGGCTTTCAACTGTGATGGTGCTACATTACTGATACCACAGAGCTGACAATTTAAATGGTACTACCACAGGGCCTACCATTCAGATGGAGCTACACTAGTGATACTGCAGAGCTTACAAATGAAATTAAACAACAGCGGTGATACCACATGGCTTGCAATTGAAATAAAGCTAAAATGGTGACCTACAGAGCTTACAGCTGAAATGGAGCTACACCATCGAAACTGCAGAGCTTACAATTGAGAGTTACACTGGTGATACCACTAAGCTAACAACTGGGAGATAAGGAGGGGAAAATGGGGAGAGAAAGGGCAATGGGGGAGAGACAAGGCAAAGTGGATAAGAAAGGGATGGGCACAATATAGAGCATCTTTTAAAGGGATAGTAATACTTAAATATTACTATCCGCCATCTTGTAGCCCTTCAAAAACTGAGTAAAATGAGCCCAGTGGCATCTCTCAAACTATTATGGTTTGAGAGATATCCAATTTTAAATTTCCCTCTTTTTGCCTTTCTGGTGATGTCAGCATTCTAGCTGACAGAAGGGAAATCCTCTCCTGGGATCAGCCGGTGGCTTTGCAGCAGAGCCGAGATTGCGTAATAAAAAATAAATACTTAACTTAAAAGATCTTCAATTATTGTACTTGCAAACCAAACACACGTAGAAGACCTTTTTAGTGAAGGATTTCTTTTTTATTACTGCGATCTCTGTTCTGCTGCAAAGCCGCCGGCTGATCCCAGGAGAGGATTCCCCTTCTGTCGGCTAGAATGCAGACATCAGGGGAAAGGCAAAAAGAGGGAACTTTGAAAGCGGATATCTCTCAAACCATAAATGTTTGAGAGATACTGCTGGGCTCATTTTACTCAGTTTTTGAAGGGCTACAAAATGGGATAGCAATATTTAAGTATTACTATCCCTTTTACTAAATGCTGCCTGTTGGATTATATCATACTAGTGTAAAAGCCCGTGTACATGGGCCAAGGTCTGTGAGATGTTAACCCTTTGCTTTGCAATGCGTTGCATACCCCTCCGGTACTCAAAGGGTTAAAAGGCCGGTCCTGCTCTACTTACTGCCGTCACTCAAGCAATGCGCTGTAGAGACTGTCAGAATGCACAGAATGCTACCAGCACAGAACTCCCAGAATTCCGCACAGAATGCTCCCAGCACAGAACTCCCAGCATTCTGCACAGAATGCTCCCAGCACAGAACTCCCAGCATTCTGAGCGTTGGAGCAGTCTCTACTGACGGCTTCTGGCAAACATCCTAGTGAATTATTATCTAGGATGTAAGAAAATAGGGGGTGGTAGATAATGGTGCTCAATCCACTGGGCTTTTAGTTGATGGGGCTTTTAATGGTGGATGTTTTTTTTTTATTGCTGCTATTTGGGGGATGTGATGTAGTGGGGACATTTAATGTTGCAAGCAGGGGTTTTACGTTGATGGGGGCTTTTACATGGAGGGCATTTGATGATGGGGGGATTTTGCTGTGGCACCTGTTATATTTGATGTTGGGGAGTAGTTTTTTGATGTAGTGCATGGCTGAAATATCACATTATATTCACACAAAAAAATGGTCTTCATGTAAAAGCAAAAATTAAAGCAATTGAAAGTGAAAGTGGCCAATATACTTTGATCCTAGGAAAGACTGACCCAAAACCATGTCACTGCCATTAGTACATTTTAGTCCCGGGAAGTACTGAACCATAAAAGTTGATCCTTTTAACTCTTGGTGTATCAGAGGGATTTGCAAAGTGCTGTGCACCCCCTGGAACTCAACAGGCTTAAATACATGTACTTGTATATTAGAGCATGGTAAAACTAGGCAAAGAGCTACTGGTATATTTAAGAATTCACATGCTCTTGTGGAAAGCACACTGTGTACACAGGACATCCATAAAAGTTTATTTATGATATTGTTAGGTTAAACCCATGTGCACTAAATGCAGGGATGTACGCAATACAAATACACAAGTATCTACACACACTCGCTATATGCATATTGTTCTCATACACAGGATAGCTTTATAAGTCTAATAGAGGAGCAATTCAGAGGCAAATCAGCACTACATGCATCAAACAAATATTTCAGTTCGTTCTTAACCCTGTGGATGCTGATTTGGATAGTAGGCTTCCCTAGTATCCATGAAGAAATGTGTTGCACACCCCATTTAATACTTAATGGGTTCATAATACTGTGCCACTGTATTGCCCCCACAATTGATACATATGTATAAATAAAACATGGAGCAAAGAGGTTTATGTAGAAATGCAAGCTAGCGCAATTCTAAGGAAAACCAACTGCATCATAAAGGGCTGCTTAAAAAATTCAACCAAATTCCCAGCAATATAAAATATGGATTTTAACCCCTTGAGTGCTAGAGGGTTCGCCAACACATTGTGGTTAAAAGAGCCACATTTAAATTAACTGGGGTTTTTGATTGCACCGTAATTGCTCCAGTTTGCATTGATGCCTTTGTACATAAGGCCCAGTGTCTCTCTCCCACCAGCCACCTTGATGGGGATAATAGGAGTTGTAGTTTTGAACAGCTGGCAAATCAAAGCTTGCCTACCCTAGTATAGATAAATGTAAATTACATGGGTACTTACATGGTCTCCTGTAGGATGCCATAGTAAAAGTAACACACAAAGACCCCCAAGAAACAGATCAGGAGTCACAAACCCCCTGGTCCCAACATTCCACCACCCTCCATCTCTCCTCTTCCAGCTGTCACTGGCACCTCCAGCCACACATCTCTCTCTGCAAGGGACCTCATAAAAAGGCAGAGTGCCGAACATGAGAAAGGACCCCCGGGGCTGCCCCTAACACTGCCAGACACACAGTGAGAATTAGATCATGCACAAGTGGTTACTCTCCTGCTTCCTCTTTTCTGGCTGGACAGGTAGGGTTCACGTGAAAAACCAGCCAACTTGCACCACCTTATCAGCGATACAACAGAGAAGCCACCAGTGTCCATATTGCTCCTCTCAAAACAGGCTCAGCGTGCTAGTTACTGGCTGTGCCAGCAAACTACCGGCAGGGTGGTAACCTGTCACGGCAGGTATAAATAAATGAGAAAAAAAAATCACCACTCCTCTGTTTCGGCGCCTCTCCACTGCAGAGCCCTAAGGTGGCTGCCTAAGCAGCCTTATTCTGGCGCCAGCCCTGGGTCTTATGCTGCCCACCCCCGTTTAGAATGCATTAATGTGAAGTTATGGGAACACTAGCAATATTGATCACGCATCAGTCATTTCTTAGCATTAGTCTTCAAGTCTTGAGCACCACTTACACATACAGTAAATGCACTCCTCCTTGAACAGCTGTCAGACAGAAAACCAATCTGTGCTGTTCCTCAGGCTAATAACTAACATTTCTATATGCAAAAAAGCTGGAAACATTGCAATCAGTGGTGCCATTGTGCATATTTTGATAACTAACAAGAATTATTTTTTTTTAATGATAATTGTATTATAGTTTGTTTGCACATTTTTAGATATCAGGATTTTGTATATACCCATACAACATAGAAAGGTGGCTTCTGTATCAGCCATGCCCCAAGGTTGCTTTGGTAGACACAAAGCCACAATATTGTGTCCTGTTTGATGGACAGCTAATTCATTCTAATTAGTAATTACCCTGCATCTAAAAAAGTGTATTGAATATAAATGGATTTGACCCAATGGAATTTGGCATTTTGGGACCTCATAAATCTTAGAAGAGAGCAAGCACCTTTGACATTTTTGTTCTTTTGAATCTTGAAGGGTCATCAAAACTTTAATATGAAAAAAACATATATCGTAGGACTTTTTTTGTAGAGTAGAACAAGGGTACTCCTACTGTTGGCAGTAGCTTAATTCATGAGTTATAAAACTGTGACAAAGTAATGGAGCTGTTCCTATTGTATTATGTAGACTGTAATCACTGGCTTTCCTCTCGCATACAATAGAATAAATATATGTACACCAAGTAAAGTATATGGACACCAGGTGACACTTTTGCTAACAGTTTTATAGAAAAAAAAAAACATCAGACAGCTCAATTAACATTTTAAAGAAGCATTTTAAAGCAATGAGTATCCTTATTTTATTTTTTAATTATAAAGTGTTACTGTCACTATTAGTGTTGAGCGAGCGTGCTCGGCCGATGCTCGGATCGGCTCGAGCATCGCTCTGCTCGGCACATGGCGGTACTCGTACGAGTACCGCCATGTGCTCGCCCGACATGTTCGGGTGAAGAGGATCTGTGCCGGAAGAGGCACAGATCCGAAGACGCTCCGCTGGACCACCAGGGAATGGAGGTACGGGGGCATTGCGGAGATGAAGGGGGCATTGCGGAGATGAAGGGGGACATTGTGGAAGAGGGGCATAGACTCTATGCCCCTCTTCCACAATGTCCCCCTTCATCTCCGCTATGCCCCTCTTCCACAATGTCCCCCTTCATCTCCGCTATGCCCCTCTTCCACAATGTCCCCCTTCATCTCCTATGCCATAGCGGAGATGAAGGGGGACATTGTGGAAGAGGGGCATAGCGGAGATGAAGGGGGACATTGTGGAAGAGGGGCATAGAGTCTATGCCCCTCTTCCACAATGTCCCCCTTCATCTCCGCTATGCCCCTCTTCCACAATGTCCCCCTTCATCTCCGCTATGGCATAGGAGATGAAGGGGGACATTGTGGAAGAGGGGCATAGCGGAGATGAAGGGGGACATTGACCAGGCACCCTCCGCTCATCAGAGCAGGGGGTGCCTGGTTTAATGCTCGAGTGCTCCCATTCATTTGAATGGGGCTCGGGTGCTCGGCCGAGCACTCGAGCATCAGGGGGTGCTCGGTCAGAGCACCCGAGCACCCGAGCATCGGGGTGCTCGCTCATCCCTAGTCACTATCACTATCATACTCCTAAATGACCTACAGAAAATTTGAAGAGAAACCAGTGTTCTAATATTGACCTAGATGAGAGTTGGTACCACGTTAGCCATAGAAATACAGGAGGCAAAAATTTAGTAAAGTTGATACCTTTAATGGCTAACTAAACAGATTTAAAATGCAAGCTTTCAAGACTTCTTAGGTCTCTCCTCAGGCATGTTATACAGATAAATATGAAAACCTCTGTCTTAAATACAAGTACACATTACATTGTTTATAGTGGAAATCAGATAAGAACATTAGTCCAGATACTGATTCTTTGATCAGTCAAAGAAGAAAACCCGGGAAGACCCATCATTTCAGGAATTGGCACACTCACACAGAATATCTCTGGCTGGGTAGAAAATACCCTGAAACCCCTGGTAAAATGAATACCCAGTTTCCTTCAAGACACCACGAATCTCTTGAACAAACTATCAGACTTGGGCCCCATTCCAGAGAGCACCATTCTTGCCACTATGGATGTAGAATACTTTTACACCAACATTCCACACACAGATGGCATAGCAGAATGTCAAGAATATCTGGAAAGAAATAACACAGCCACGGAACCAGTAACAAAACTCATACACTTTATACTCACCCACAACTATTTCAAGCTTGGACAGGACCTCTACCTTCAGAAAATTTGGACTGCAATTGGTACCCGAATGCCAACTTGTTTATGGCAAAGTTAGAAGAGGACTTCCTGTTCAACTGCCAGACAAAACCCCTGGTCTATCTCCATAGATGATGTTCTTATCATCTGGACCTCCAGTGAAGAGGAACATCTCAAATTCCACAAAAATTACAATGCATTCCACCCCAATATCAATCTAACACTCAGTCACTTACGCACAAACATTAACTTCCTAGACACGACTATCAGTATTCAGAACAACTCCATCCACACATCCCTGTACCGTAAGCCAACAGACAGACCAACCTACTTGAAAAATGATAGCTTTCACCCAAAACACACAAAAAACTCCATCATATACAGCCAGGCCATCAGATAAAATTGCATCTGTTCTGACATGGCGGACTGTGACAAGCACCTCCAGAAACTCAGAGGAGACTTTATAAGACAGGGTTACAGTGCAAGGATTATTGACAGTCAGATACAGAAAGCTACTCACATGCCAAGAAAAGATCTGTTGAGCTACAAAGAACAGCATAAGGGAAACCGTGTGCTACTTGTTGTCACTTACCACCCCCAGGTTGAAGCTCTGCGCAAAATATCAAGAGAACTTCAAGCAACCTTACATACAGATGAAAGACTTAAGAACATATTTCCACAGCCTCCGTTACTCTCCTTCAGACAGCCTCCCAGTTTAAAACAACTGATGGTAAGGAGAGCCCTAAACAAAAATACAAAAAATGGCACATTACCCTGCCTACAAAGTAGGTGTAAAACCTGTGCACACATTTACACCACAGACAAGATACCCATACCGAACACTCACTTACACCATAAGGTTTAACTCCCACAGATCCAGCATTAACAACAAAAAGACAGAGACACCAGTGGGAGAACATTTTTGCCAAAATGGGCACAGTGTCAGGGACATTAGACTGACTGTACTGATGGGACAATTTCGCACTCAGAGGGACAGAAAATTATGGGAGGTAAAATTAATGCTACAATTTGACTCTTTGACTTATGGGCTGAATAGAGACAGAGAGTTTCTGTCACATTATCGCATTGTGAATTAACTTTTATTACAGCCCTTCTGGGATCATAAATACCTAGACTCAGAGGAAGAAAGCAATTTAAATCTCATCCTCTACCACTGACTGATCAAAGAGTCAGTATCTGGACTAACGTTCATATCTGATTTCCATTATAAACAATGTAATGTGTACTTGTATTTAAGAGAGAAGTTTTCATATTTATCTGTATAACATGCCTGAGGAAGAAACCTAAGAAGTCTTGAAAGCTTGAATTTTAAATCTGTTAAGTTTACTAAATTTTTGCCTCTAATATTGACCTGACACAATCCCCCACCCCCATTGCTCCATTTGCTGTAATAGATGTAACACACTGGAATGAGAGAGAAGTCTTCAAAGCATTGTTGGAGACTTACAGTATCTCACATTTAAAGGGTTTAAATTCCCTTTAAGTGCTAGAAATGTATCAACTGCATTGTGTTGCAATGCGTTGGATACCTCTCTGGTATAGTATAGTTCAAATACCCCAGAAAATACAGCCCTTTGTAGGACTACCATAAGCAATTGCAAGACTTGTATAGGTATAAGCATCAGACTAGTTTGCCTGGTCTCATGTGCACAGTTTTGCATACACTTGTGAATACTGGAGATAAAGCTCCATAAAGGTATGTTGTCTGTTTGTTTAGCACTTTTAAGTGCAAGAAAGCTGTCAAACACATTACTCACTCCTGTAGAACTCAAAGAGGGGATGCATGAATATGATTCTTCATTAAAATGTGAAGAGACCAGCTGTTTTTTTTTGCTAAATCTGCCTAACGCATATTACTAAGCTACTTACTTCTCTTTATGGTGGTGTCACCAAGGGGAAGGTAGTGAGGGAGTGTATGAGTGTCCCTTGGTATTCTGCTCCTCTGCATCTTATTTCTCATTATGTACTAACAAGATGCAGAGGAAATTATCAGCATAAGAGGTTTCTTTTTTTCTGTGCATGCATTTGCTTGCATTAACCCTTTGAATGCCAGAGAAGTATCTAGTGCATTGCAGTGCAATGCATTGGGCAACTTCATGGCAGTCAAAGGGTTAAAGTCTTAAAGGTGGAAAAGTGTGAGTTGGCATGCACTAAAGCATTGCCACACCACGAGGCCCAAGGAGTTTTAAACCAGAATATAAGTATAGAAATTGAGCTGCACTCGTTGATTTGAACACTTTCCACAAAAGGATTAAAAAACTCAACAACATTAAAATGTCTGGAAGAACTGCAGAGACATTTTCACCTGAAGATAGATGCCCTTTCCACACTGCTCTTTCCTGGCTGTGTCAGAACCAAATGCTTAAGATTATACCCCACTCCTTCTCCCATTCTACAAGTGTGGCATCTCTACGAGTCTGACTCCCAGTTCATATCACTCCCTTCACCTATCCCGTTACTCTACTGGCATCGGATTTCCTGTCTAGGATTTCTATTCCGAATCATTGCACACATAATGTTACTCTTCACAATTCTCTTATACCCTTTCAGTCTCTCCAGGAGAAATTCCACCTAATGCCTTCAGAATTGTAAAAAAATTTTTAGGATAAAGCACCTTCTGGAGATGCCATAATTTGGCATTGCATAACCCGTTCTTGCACCCCTTTGAGACACTTTTGCTGAACAATCAAAGTGCTAAGGATTTCATGGGCAAAATCTATCGCATTCCACCACCACTCAACACTTAAACCAGTCTATGGCAAGGCATGGAGGGGAGCTAGTGGTTACCCTATCAGAGAATAACTTGAACAACATCTGGCAAGCTAAGCGGTCCTCCTCGATCTTCAAGGGATAGTAATACTTCGTTTTAACTTTATTTTATTTTGTAGGCATTAAAACATGAAGAACGATATAAGTCTTATCTCTGAAACCTTTATGGTTTAAGAGATATTCACAAACAAAGTATGCCCCCCCTGTTCAACCAGATCAGAAGGGAGGTGCCCAGGTAGACTGCACAGAGGGACAATCTTCAATTAAGATAAGGGAAAAACCTGAAAAGCTTGTCAAGGGGGGGAAGGGCTTTCATTGTTTTCATACAAAGAAAATTGTACCCTTCTGTTATCTGTCTGGTCATACAACCAGATTCACATCTGAGAAGAGATGGCTTACACTAGGAAAAAGGGCAGGAGGGGAAACTTTGCTTGTGAATATCTCATAAACCATAAAGGTTTGAGAGATAAGACATATCATTCTTCATGTTTTTTTAATGCCTACAAAATAAAATAAAGTTAAAATGAAGTGTTATTATCCCTTTCACTTAATTTGTTAAAATGATCTGCAAGCTCATTTTTCAGTGGTATTACATACTGACATACACACACTATTTCTTCAACTAATAGTGATCTTTGTTGGCACTTTGTTGGTGGTATTGCCCACTTATCCAGTCATTGTGGTCTTTCTGTCTAATGCACTTTGAATGATTCCTGCATGTCTCTCTGTCAAGAGACTATCAAAGTGCCCGTGAATGTTGTCTGCCTGGTATGGGTGCCTGTCCTGTTCCCTTTGGCGAGCGGGCAGCGACATTGCCAGTGACGTCTGTCTGCTGGCCTCTGTGTCTCAGGAGCATGTCATTGACATCTCTTGCTGTTTTGTAGCCTTCGGCACTAATTGGCCGATTGTGTCCCACCTTCTTCTTTGGCCTTATATATGACCTGAATATTGGGCTTTGTTGCCCTTTTGTGGTGTACCTGTGTTACTACTGTGTGTGCTCTCGTTTGACCCTTGCTTGGCTTCCGTTGATTCTCCGATTCGAACCTTGGCTTTGTCTGACCATCCACTCTGGTATTGACCAGTGGCTCTGTCTGACTACCCTCTCTGTATATGACATAGGCCTTATCTGACTACCCATTCCGATCTGACCCTGACCCGCTGACCCCGTAATCAATGGCATGGCGTAAGCATTCTTGACCATCAGCTTATTCAGACTTCTGAAGTCATTACAAGGTCTTAATTCCCTATCCTTCTTTTTTACGAAAAAGAATCATGCACCTGCTGGTGATGAGGATTTGTGAATAATCCCTCTGGCTAGGGTCAACGGTGTTCACCAAGCTTGATCTAAGGGCAGCTTATAACCTTGTCTGAATTAAGGAAGGACACAAGTGGAAAACAGCTTTTAATACTCGTAGCGGACATTATGAGTATTTGGTGATGCCTTTCAGTTTATGCAATGCCCTGGCTGTCTTCCAAGAATTCATTAATGATGTATTGAGAGACCTACTACAAAGATGTGTAGTGGTCTATTTGGATGATATTCTCATCCATTCACCGACCTTAGCAGCACATCGAGCGGATGTCGTGTTGGTCTTGCAACTATGGAAAGAGAATAAGTTGTTCTGTAAATTGGAAAAATGTGAATTCCACAAATCCCAGGTAACATTCTTGGGTTATGTGATCTCCTCATCTGGGCTCGCTATGGACCCACAAACACTTTCGGCAGTTCTGCAGTGGCCCTGTCCGGTGGGGTTGAAGGTCTTACAGAGATTTTTGGGTTTCACAAACTATTATAGGAAGTTTATAAGAAACTTTTCATCGGTGGTTAAACCACTCACTCACATGAAGCACAAGGGGGCAAAGCTGTCTGACTGGTCTGCCATTGCTCTCCAGGCATTTGATAATTTGAAGTCTGCCTTTACCAGGGCTCCAATCTTGTCCCACCCCCATACCGCCCTGCTCTTTACATTAGAGGTTGATGCGTCTGAGTCAGGAGTAGGTGCCCTCCTGTCCCAGTGCTTGGCTCCTGGTACAACCTTACTTCCATGTGGGTTTTTTTCCAAGAAATTGTCTAGGGCTCAGAGTCTGTATGACAATGGGGATTGGGAACTCCTGGATGGGGAAGTGTTTTGCTCCTGTATATTGATCTTATTAAACTGATTAAATTCACCTGTACCTGTGTTGTGTGATTCTTTATCCTAAGTGTACCGTGACCGAGACCCTTGGCAGATTCCCCTTTTTAGGGGCTTTCCTCAGCTACCATACGGCAAAAAAAAAGTAATTCTGCTGGCTATGTTAAATGTGGCAAGTCCCTTATTCCATCCAATTGAAAGGCGTCTACATCCCCTTCTCTCTCCGAGCGGGCAAATAGGGTACAAGCTCAGGCGTTACTACTCTGGTTGACTTTCCTGCAGGAGAGATGGGACCCTGACATACTGGACTCTTTCCTTGGGGACTGGTGAGACTATTCTGCTAAATATTTACAGACTTAAATGTTTCTGCTGCAGGCGGGGTCCCCCCCGGTCCCCCACTGTGGCCCGGGCAGACCATATCTTTCATTTTCTTTTTTCTCTCTCTTTCTCTTCTTATTTTTACCTTTCTCTTTATCTTTTTCTTCCTCTTGTCCTTACTGTCTTCCCTCTTCTTTTACTTCATCGTCTTTCTCTTCTTCCCCCTCCTCTCTTTCATTTTCTTTCCTTTCCTCCTTCCCTTCTCTCACCTACACTCTGATATCTTTCTCTTCCCAATTCTTTCCTTAGTCCCTTCCCCTCCTCTTTTCCCTTTATACCTATCACCAGCATTCTCACCTATCTAATTTTGCATCACAACTGCTGCTTTGTTTTTTCCATGGCCTGGTTTGATCCAGCATCACCACATGGGGTTATTCCATACAAATGTTCATTTTACTATTGGAGTGAATCATCTGCTTGATATAATGTTATTGTTTATCTCCTTGCTGTTTTATACGCATGTGGTTTGTTAACATTTGCATTTCGCAATCAATAAAAATTTATTCATGAAAAAAATGTCTGGAAGAAATTATTGCTTAACCCTGTGAGTGCCAGAGGGGTATTCCTCTGGTATGCAATGGGTTAATCTGTATTACATATTACTATTTGGTTCCAAGACAAATTCGGCAATCATAAAATATTTCATTGCCTAAGTGCCTAACTGGTTATTTAAAACAGAGTTGCAATATTTACAGTTAAAAGAGGGTTAGACATGCAAGAACAAAAAGAATAATAAATAGTCAGTTCATATAGCCTGAAGAAATATTAATCCATTTCCCCAATGGCCATTAAAACATGTGCACTCATCTATTTAAAACTGTTCCTTTAGGTATCTAGAAGGTTAATTTGTAGTAAAGTTCCCATGTATATCATTAAATAGTCTACCCACACATTCCACATGATATGATGACATTGTGATAGGATGAATACATTTCAATAAAAGTTAAATCCAAGCATTAGTATTATCACTCATGTATGTCAGAGGGCTCAGCACAGGTAAGCAGTTGCAGTGCATGTTTGTGTAGTAATGGCAGACATACAATTCACTGGCGTTCTCACTGAGATTGGTTTGGCAGTCACCCTCTTCTTACTGATATGTATATAATATATATAATAAGTTATTGAATAAGCATGAATAATCTCACCTACCAATGTTCACACAGTTACTGTCTGCTGTAATATTCCCTTCTTCCTTTCTCTCCAACAGTGTAAGAACCAGCTCCATTCAAGCTCTTTCTAACTTACCGGTGCTTTTTTCCGTAGTAATGGCAGACATACAGTTTACTAGCTTTTGTACTGAGACTTGGTTGGTAGTCACACTTCTTGCCAATATGTATATATATTATATAAAATGTTCTTCAATATGATGTGTGTGTGATAACCTGACAACCTTCACAGCAGTTACTGTTCACTATGATATACACTTTTTCCTTCAATCACATGGTGTAAGAACTTGCTCTAGTCAAGCTGTTCTTGGATTTCCTTGCCTCCATGTTTATCTGGACACACTCACTCCTGCTCTATAATTTTCTATGATCTTGCCTGCTGTCCTGGACATACCTCCTTGACCTTTATCTAGCAGCAACACAATCACTGTAGTGTATGAATATAGTGTAATAGTGAGGATGTTCCTGAGCTTTGTTCTAGTTGTGTTTGAATCTTGTTGTGACCCTTGCCTTAACTCATTTACCATGCTCTGATGCCTGCATCAACCAAAACACTGTGAAATGACTCCTCTATTTGGTTGATACCTGCACTGACCCAAGCCTGTTAACTGACTCTGCTTCCTGATTACCACCTGCACTGCACCAACCCAAGCCTGTTAACTAACTGCTATCTGATTACCACCTGCACTGACCTGCACTGTTAACTGACTCGGCTGTCTGATTACTGACAGCATTGACTTAAGCCTGTTAAACAACTCTGCTATCTGTCTGCTCCCTGTACTGATCCAAGTTAGTTTTAGACATTGCAGTTGTGTGCTACTGCCTCAACCAGTGTCTAGATACTCGACTATCTGGGGTTGACGCCACTTCCCAGCCACACTTTTTATTTTTTGCTGGCTACTGGTCACAGCTGCTACACTTTCCGGTCCTGGGCCAAGGTTCATATTATCAGGTCAAATAAGTGACTAACCTGATTTGGTGTATTCTTAGTGCTGTTCCTGTCCTTTTATGCCTCCTGTTCTGTTCCATGTGCTGCTACCTTCATCATTATCTTCTTGCCCAGGACACTGATGCCAGGAGCCCTGGTCAGATTTTTGAGTCCTTCTTCTTCACTACAGGTCCGTGCTCTCTCTAGCCAGGCAGCATGACACACCACTACTGTCCTGCAGTGCACATGTGCTCTCTTCCTCCATTTGGTATTTAGCTATGTTTGCAGGCTTATTATTTCTTTATTTAGCTTTCCAGCTATGTAAAACAAATGTTCAAATACAATTCCATACTAACAGAGAAAGAATCCAAAATTACATCTGCCTAACACTCATTTACTAAGCTATTTACATAAAAGAATCTCCTCTTTACGCTGCTTTCGCCAAGTGGAAGGCTGTGTTAGCATGTTAGTATTTGCATTCAAGTCTTAAAACAATGTAAAGGTGTGAGTTGGCATGTACTAAAGCATTGCTACATACCCATATGCCAATATTTAAACACAGAAATTGACCTGTGTTGTGGATGTGTACACTCACCACAAGTGATCAAAAGACTTAGCAACTGGCTAAAATGTTTGGAAGAAATACTTTTTAATCTGACTTCCTCCATGATAAGTTCATACTTCTTTTTAACCCCTAGAGGACCAGAGCAAAGTAATGCATTGCCCACCCCTCTAGTCATCAAGGGGTTAAAAAAATGTAATTGCTACAAAATTATCTTGCCCTTTAACATTTCAGCCTGTCTTGTCCATTCATGTGACTCACGTCGTTATACCATCCTCTCTATCTGCCATGGATATTTCTTTAGGCACTGGGAAATTGTCATGTTTTTTTTAAATATGCTCATTAAATTAATTCTAAAGAAATCTGAATTGTTCTCCCTTTCTGCTCTACTCATTTGTCTACCTTTCACCAGAAGCAATTACAAGATATGTCCCCCTTAGCACCTCATAGCTGATCTCTGTGACACAGACCTCTGTCAGTTCATATTTGACCTATGTATATTCTCCTTCAATGTTGTTTCTCTAATGCTTGTTCCTATAAGGATTTGTACTATAAGTAGCCCATGTATTTGCAACCCATGATTTGTCTAATAAGCTGCTCAAGCAGCAAGCATAAGGTAAGGGACCCATATTAATGGGTTTAGAATAAAAAAGTGCTTTATTGCTATCATTAGCATGTTCCTTCACAGAATTCAGGGTGATGCAGTAGAAATACTGTAAAACTAGGGCTTCTTTGCTGGAGAAAGTGCATTAATGCATTTGATCTGTTTCAAATATGTAAATGTACACATAAATGTACATACGTGGCCAAAAGGGTTTTTTTGCTACTTTTAGTTATTGCCATATAACTTGACAAAAACATTAGAAAAACATGTCAACATTGGGTATTTCTAAAATCAAGACAAATATTATAATCCATTTAGCAGGTTTTTAGCAGTAGAAGTATTAAAAGAACAATGTCTGTGAACCATATTGTGAACCATTCTTGTGAACCATATTTTGTATTCTACTGAGTTTTTCTCGTAACACACTGGGTGCAGACATTTTTTTTTAAATATTTTAGCACCCAGTATGTTGCGAGAAAAAGACAATAGAATACAAAATATGGTTCACAAGAATATAGGTTGTTTCGGGTGTCACCATAATAGATATTTGACCTGTAAATATATTAAGAATTGTAATGATTTTAAAGTGATAGTAATACTTAAAAAAATTGTATTTTATATTGTAGCCATTAAAAAAATCATTAAGAACGATATCAGTCTTATCTCTCAAACCTTTATGGTTTGAAGGATATTCACAAGCAAAGTTTCCCCCTCACTGGCGTCACAGGTCTAGCTGTCAGATTTGGAATCCAGTCTGCAGACCGGCCACGGCTCTACAGCAGAGCAGAGATCGCGAGATATAAGAACTATTCATTGAAATGGTATACAAAGTGTGCCTGGTTTGCAAGCACACTTTGTAGATCGTTCCAATGAACTAGTTATTTTTATATCTTGCTATCTTGGCTCTCTGCTGAAGAGCTGCCGGCTGGTCTGTGGACCAGATTACAAATCTGACAGCTAGATGGCAGACTTGACCGTTTCGGTCAGTGAGGAGAAACTTTACTTGTGAATATCTCTCAAACCAAATCTCTCTTATTTGAGAGATAAGACTGATATTGTTCTTAATGATTTTTTTAATGGCTACAATATAAAATACAATTTTTTTGAAGTATTACTATCACTTTAAGTCTAATTCTACTGGGAAGGTTTTTAATATTAATGGTAGGATTGATTGTTACTCTAAATACGTAATCTTCATGTTAAGCTGCAAATGTGGTAAGCAGTATGTGGGCCGTACTGTACGCTGCTTAAAGGAAAGATTTAGAGAGCATAGACTCAATATCATTAATAAGTCTATTAAACATACTGTTTCTAGGCACTTTTTGGAGTACCAAAAAGGGAGTATAGATAATTTAAATATTACAGGCATAGAGCAGATACCAGTGAGCCAACGAGGGGGTGATAGATTTAGAAGGCTTTGTCAACAAGTCTTATTGGATTTATATATAGCAAATTTTGAAACCCAAGGGTATTAATGAGGAAATAGATATTCATTGTTTTTAATATTTATGAATTTATTTTTATTGATTATATCTATTATTATTATTTTTAGGTTTTTATCTGCTGTTTATCCTTGGGTTTTCAGGTTTGTAACTATATTCTGATTCAAGTATTTTAGTATCTATTAATCAATGTATTTGATGTATCTTTCCGTTCATGTTGTATGTATATATATATATATATATATATATATATATATATATATATATATTGCTTTAGTTCTGATTGGGATCTAATGTTTTTATATTTTTATATATGTATATTTTTTATTACTGTATTTATTTACTTGCTGGTCATGTTCATATATAATGTGATTTGGTAGAGATGTTTGTTAAGTTTAATGCTTTAAAGGATATGACAAACTATGATTGGTTCTGCATGATATAAATGTATTACACATATGGTAACTGGTATCTCTTGATGAAGTGGGAAACGGAGCACTAGCACTGGAACGAGGCCAGCAACGCATAGCTCCAATGGTGCGAGTGTCCCTTCTGATTGATGTCATCAGGAGGAGACGGCTTGGAGAGAAGCGTGTGGAACACCTAAGAAAGTACAGAAGGATCCCATGACGACTTTTGATTGTTTTATTGGATCCATATTTTATTCTACCTCTTGTGAGTAGATCCCCTGAAGGGGAATTTTGGATGTTTTTATTTTTTTAGCTCTGGAATAAAGTTACATACTACACTTAGAGGGACTTCTCTTTGCTCTCCTGTGTTCTCTTTTTTTTTCTGAAGTTGATTTTAGATATAACCAATGTTGACATGCTTTTCTAATGTTTTTGTCCAGTTATATGGCAATAACTAAAAGTAGCAAAAATTGAGGTGTCCCAAAACTTTTGGTCATGAATGTATTATAGACACTAGGTACTAGTATAGGTACTAGATCAGTGATTCAAAGAGTTAGTCCTCAGAACACACTAAGTAGGGTCGTATGGTAAAAACTTGAAGGGATTTGGAGGCAAACCAATTGCACTATAGAGGAGAACTAAAAATTATCATTTATTTAAATGGGGATTTTAACCCCCTGAATGATAGAAAGGTCTTCGTTGGAGACCTGTCTAGCATTGAAGGGGGTTAAAATCCATATTTAAATTAATGGACATTTTTGTAATTTTTATCTATCCCCTATAGTATACTATAGTACAGTTTGTTTGATCCAGAACTCCTCCACTTTTCTTTTGAACATACTAACAGTTCAAGGTTGCAAGATATCCCAGGCTATCTATGTTTATATAAGGAAGATCCTTAAAATCTGACCTGTTGGTATGTCTAGAGGAATGTACTTTATTATAGATTTTCTTCAAGCTTCTCTAGACAGGCAGGTTAGAACCCTGTGTTGATTGATAGCTAATAATGACATTGTATAGCTACATACCTCCCAACATTTCAAATGGACAATAGGGGCATATTTGTTCTAGGTGGTGTTTCTGGGGGTAAGGCATTACCTATAATTTTTAGGTTATTTCATGACCTACTGAAACCTCTTTGTTTAACCATCTGAGTGCCAGAGGGGTACGTAACACATTGCTTTGCAATGCGTTGCGTACACCTCTGGTACTCAATGGGTTAACTGAATAAATTATTTAGAGCAAGGCCAAAGTATTTTATTACACAGACTAATTTATAAACACATATACTGAAATTTAAACAAACCTTGAAGACTAGAGGGGTCTGCAAAACATTGCATCACAAGGATTTGCACACTACTCTAGTCCTCAGTGGGATAATTTGATTCACTTGTACACACACCACACAATGTAATCTAAACAGAGGGACACCAATATGGGAAAGAGGTACAGAGGGATTTGGGTCTCAAAGATGTTCTCTTGGGGATTATGTAGCAATGTATTAGCGATCTTTCTAGCAATTAGTGTGTTAAGAATATCCTCCCATAGGTACAATCATATGTCATAAGCACATATGTAACATAGGCAAACATGCCAAGGCTAATGTATTCAAAAGAAATGGAGTCATTCTGGGGTGGACCAATTACAACATAGGTCTAGGGGCAAATAGAAATTCCAATTGATTTAAATGGATCTATTAACCCTTTAAATGGTAGAGAAATTACTGACACGTTGCAAAGAAAAGTGGTACTACTGTTGGTGACATCTACAGCCAAATGCCATAAATAGCTGCATTAAACAGCAGGTGTGAAGATTAGTTCTATTACATTATTTTTAGATATGAAGATACTTGATACAGTATAAGCTACATCTGAATAAAAGAGATTTATTACAGACAACCTAATGAAAACTAATACATTGGCAGCTTTCAAACCTTTGAGTGCTAGAGAGGTATCCAAAACATTAACGACCACAAGACCATAGGCTGTAGGAAAGAGAAACCATTTTGGAAGTATCCAAACTGTACCATAGGGGACAAATCCACATTCCCATTTATTTCAATTGGTCTTTTAAAGGGTTATTAATGTTTTATTAACAGTTCTGCTAGGATGCCTCCTTATAATGTGTACTATTGCTGTTATATTACTAATGCCAACATTGCTCTGGTTCCACTGAAATTATATCATAAACTGTCCCCCTCCTGCTCCTTTACAGTAAAGGAAGCCACCTTCCCTCAGATCTGAAGTCCGGTCGATCACAATGAGGGACACTCTTCCTTCATCCAGTATAAGGAAAACCATGTCCCCATTGACAAGGGTTTTTCCTTATACTAAATGAAGACCCCCATTCCTAGGGACTCTGCTCTGCAGGACTGACACAGCTACCCTCTTGTAGCCACTTCAAGGAGAAGGAAACGCGGAATCATGCCTAAGGACAACCAGGCTTCTTTAACTACCATTACATTGGCTGGCAGTGGTGACATCCTCTAGCTCCTTACCAGAGATCCAAACCACTTACTGGGATAACACTGGTAAAAGATGACAGGAACGACAGTTTACCCTGATTCCCTAAGCCCATTCATGCCAAGCCAGCAGGGCTATGCAGTTCTATGGACCCTAAGGAATTCACTTCTTGGCAAGCAACCTCTGGCTGAATGGGAATCAGCTCTGGCCATATTCATACAGGTTGAGCTGGGCATAGAGGATCAGTGTTTTGGAAAGCATACCAGAAGTACCCCAACTTGGCACACATCCACTACCCCCCTGCAGGTTATGATTACAATGGCCCTAGGCTGGTGTGGGATGCTCTTTGCCATGAGCCTAACTGTGGTGGCCAGTGGGACATTCGCGTCTGGGAATTAAGAGACCTGTGGCCTGAGTTACAACAGATTGTTAGAGATGAGTGAATTCTCGAGTGATCCTACAAGACCCTGATGGAAACTGTCGAGAGACACCAGCAGCAGTCTGAGATGCTGGGATGCGGGGCATCAGAAGCTCATCCCACATTACAGACAGAGATGCCATCCTGCGGCATGTCAGAACCTCATCACCAGTGGCAGGTGGAGATACAGGGATGTGGGCCTCATCCCCAGCTGCAGGTAAGTGGACAGGGATGCGTAGCAAAAAAGCCTCATCCCCAGCGGCAGTCTGAGATGGCATCCTGCAGGTTGCAGGAATTGCATCCCCAGTGGCAACTAGAGATACAAGGATGCATGTCAGAAGACCCTCATCCCCAGTTGCAGCCAGAGATGTAAGGATGCAGGGATCCTGAATTTCAGCCCCAGTTATGGACAGAGATGCCAGCCTGTGGGCTGCCCAAATCTCATTCCCAGAAGCAGTTATTCAGACAGGGATGTGAAGCAGAGGAGTCTCATCCCCAGCAGCAGACAGCCATGCTGGGATACAAGACATCAAAATTCCAGCCCCAGTTCCAGGCAGAGATGCAGTCCTGCACAATGTGAGAGACCCATTCACAGTAGCAGGTGGAGATGCCGGCCAGTGATGTGCCTGAATCTTATCCCCACCAGCAGTTAACAGGACCAAGATAAGACTCATCCTCAGCTGGAGTCCAGATAAGAAGCCTTTGAGGTGCTAGAGCCTCATCCTCAGCATCAGTCCAAGATGCCAGGGTGCAGGGTGCCAGAGCCCCTTCACCACTGGAGGGTGGAGGGACAGGAGCTGCCTTGTACAGAAAGACTTCACCAAATACAGTGCTTCAAGTCAGTAATTTTTGGGAGAGGAAAAACAGTATCAATATGCCCCTGGACCTCATAGTTTCTCAACACCCCAACTACCACTGGAACCTGAGCCCTTAGCTCTGGACCCACCAGGAGCCCATGTGCACTTACCCCATGTCCTCTAGCTATCACTGGGTGCTGGAGACACGGACAACCTTTTCCCAATCCACCTCCAAAAACTTTCCACCGACTTGGGCCTCGGAAGGGGGGTAATGTAATGGACCTGCAGCCGTCACCACAGTCCATAGTGAGAGACTGTAAGTGCATTTGTAATACATGTAACAGATGCTGGACCCTTGTCTAAGAAGTTGTTTGGACTACAATCTTACATGGGACTGCAGGAGTTAAATTGTTGTATTTTTGTGCGTTAGCACCTTATGGTCTTCCATTGTGTGCGTTCCACTGTCTGGTCCAGGTCTGATTATGTGTAACTTCCCTAATCCCTTCACCACTGTTGTGTATTCACCATTGCCATCTGTGTGATGAGATTAGTCTGGTGCTGTGGTTGTCTGTAAAACCTGCTTGCACTGTGCTATGTGTTGATTGTATTATTATGATTGCATGTTACATTCCCCTTCCCCTGACAATGTTCCTATATAAACCCTGGGCACTTTCAATAAATAACAGTATTCAATTTGGAATAGTATCTGTGTTGTGTCTTTACTTCAGGCATGTCTTAAAGGGTGCCCTTTGACCCCCATTCCTAGAATCTCTGCACTACAGGACCAGCACAGCTACACTCTTTTAGCCGCTACAAGGAGAGGGGAAATGCGACACTACGGTAGGCTGACCAGACCTCCCCTTTAACCAGGGACACATAGGAAATAGGCATATTTCAGGACTGCACTGACATCAAAGAAGCCCTGCAGTATGCATTTTTCATATGTGTCTCCGGTTAAAGGTGAGGTCTGGTCACACTAAACTACGGCTAAGGACAACCCAGCGTCTTTAGCTCCTATTACATACACATTATAAGGAGGCATCCTAGCTGAACTGTTAATAAAACAATACTAACCCTTTAACCTCTTGAAAGCCAGAGAGGTGTCACAATGTTTTGGAGACCTCCCTAACAATCAGTGGGTTAAAATCTCCATGTAACTCAGTGGGAGTTTAGAAAAATGTTATGTGCACTCTATGGGGCAGCTCTTTTACACCAGGGGGAGATGCACTAAGGGGTGATAAAGCAGTGATAAAGTGGAGACGACTTCTCCAGTGCTATCACTTCTCCAGTTCTGTTTTATTCTATGGAGCCAACTGACAAAAATGTCTCAGGTAGGAGAAGTCAGGTCACTGGCTCCATAGAATAACATAGGAATTGGAGAAGTGATATCGCTTCTTTATCACCTCTTTATCAAGCCTTAGTACATAACCCCCCAGTACTGCACCACTTCATTTTAGTTGTTCCCTATGGTGCACTCACTTTGCACTAAAGTTCTATTTGCACAAGAAATCTAAGGCTCCAAAGAAGCTGTTCTAGAACTGTAAAAAGTGTGATTCTAGATCAAGGCAACTGCAAATGAACACTCTCATTGATTTAAATAACGCTGGAGAGATCACTGATGCATTGCTTCACAATGCATTGCCCACCCTCTCTGGCATTCAAAGGGTTAAAAGTATCCTTTACATCAATGATACTTTTAAGAATGTTTATCCCTTGTGATGGAGTTGGTATGCTTCAGAATTGCACCTCTTTAGTTTCTAGGATTGCAACTTAAATTGCAATGCTGCACAAGTGCTTCCAGCACTGAGGGGATTAAAGCACCTGCCGAGCTATAAATTACTTGATAGAAAGTCATAATGAGCTCTCATTAGGAAAGATAAGATTCCAGTGTATTGAAACAGCAGACAAACAAGGTTACTGGCTTTGAAACTTTAGAGAGAAAAAAAGTTGAGGTACTTGAAACAAAACTCTGTTAGCATTTAACTTTCATCATCAAAAAACTTGCCATGGAGTTTTAGCCTAGATTATTGAACCAGTCTACTTTTGTAGTGTTTGAAAACAATACAATCATAAAACCTTGTCAGATACTTTCTAAGGTACCCAGGGATACTTCTATGGTTAGGATTTTACATGGCTTAGCATGTCTTAAGATGAAATAGTTTTTTTCTTCTTATTGTTTAGTGTTCACCCAAGAAAGCCTGTTTGATCTAGGTGTATTGAGTTGTGCATCATTTCTTGAATTGTAATGATGAGACCCATTAGGTTTCCTTGTCTCCCTTCAGTACCCTTCATCTTATTTATGGAAAACTAAGATTTGTGCTCGGAGAAACCTCAAAACTCTCAGCCTTACAAAATCAACCAATTAGCAAAAATGTATTTTCCTTTGCTGAATGAAAAAACATGCAGTCAATAGCAAACTTTGGTTTTGAAGGGAAGTAATACCAACCGATAATAATACACCACTTGCCTTTCTATGACCACAAAATCCTAATGGCCCCTCTTTGAATATTTTCCTTGCTCTTGGATGTTATGTCCAGAAGATGGGCACGACAGTTGCTAGGTGGACTATAGGGCCTAAACTCTATCCAGTTCATTTTCAAACTGTCATCCACTATTGGGCGACCAGCCAAATGCTGCATTAAATATGTCTCCGGCATGAAAAGAGCAACATAAGAATCTCGCCTGCATCAAAAAAGTTGCACATGTTTATATTTTAATTCACTGCTTCCCCCCAGAAACCCTGTTACTGTGGAGCAGGTGTGATGCCCACAGGATTACTTTTGCTCCACCGTAAGAACCGTAAAGTCTAGCCGCAGTACCTCTGTGAGGAGGAAGGGGTAGGAGGTCACTTTGCATGTCCGAGGTGAGACTTGAAGTTCGATTACTTGCTGCTTTCTTAACCCTTTGACTGCCAGAGAGGTATCCAAGGCATGCAATGCTTTGGATACCTCTTAGACACTCAAAGGGTTACATGCTTTGGGATAGACTTCACAGTCTTTACGGTCTCTGTCAGCTTTCAAACCCAATTTGCAATGTAACCAAATCTGATAATCTCAGAGAGAATCATACTATTGAAATGTGTGACATTAGAATCTTGGCCTTTTTATGCGGATGAGATTCTATGTTGCTCTTTTCATGACGGCAACATGTTTAATGCGGCATTTGGTTGGTCGCCCAATAGTGGGCAACATATTAAAAGGATACCCCTCTATCCACCACACAAGGTAACAACCCTTTAAGGACTAGAGGGATGTGCAATGCACATGAAGGAATAAGTAAGTTCATGCACTCTACCTATTTCAGTTTGGAAAAACTGGCAGTAACAGTTATCTACCTCCTGGAACATAAAGAGGGTTATGCACTAAGGCGTGATAAAGAGCTGATAAAGCAGAGATGACTTCTCCAGTACTATATATTTTCCTGTGTTGTTCTATAGAGCGTATGCACTAAGATCTAAAAAGCTGGAGAAATGTTAATGCACTGGCTCCATAGAATAACATAGTTCTGGAGAAGTGATAAACTGGAGAAGTAATCTCTGTTTCATCACCTCTTTATCACACCTTAGTGCATCTCCTCATTATCTCTTTAATAATGCACAAGGCAAAATTCACAGCACCATTATGATCTTCTGGCCATTGTAAGTGGTGGTTATTATTAAAAGGTTTTAATATTTAATAATTGTCTGTTATCCAATACAGGTTACTGGTAACTTTGGGTAAGCAATCCGCCCCTTGAAGTAGACAGGAAAAATTCTACAAGTGAATGCAGGGGGTGGAGCCTACCTTCCCTCCTTGGCTGCAGCTAGCCAATCAGCCCCAGTAAGATTTGTTCCTTGATGAAGACACAGACAAGAGAACAGTTCTGCTATAGTTTTACATTTTTTTATTTTACTGTTAGATATGGAATACTACCATTAGGCAGATTACCATAACTGACAATGCTCTTAGATGTGGCTAGCTCAGTATCCAGGTGCTTTTTGTGGACCTTAAGCCCTGGGGGGAAAATCTTGCGTTCAAGTCCTTTCCTCAGGAGTTGGCACTTTCCCTACTGGGTTCAGTGTATTTTGGGTCAGCTAACATGTTCTAATGATGTTTCATGTAAGTTTAATTCACAGTTTCAACTTTGCAAAATTTGTGTTCTGGCGCACTTTTACCGCATAGACGCCATTTCTCCATTCACTTCTATGGGACTGCACATTTTGGGACATACCTCTGCAAGTGCTCAACGTAGCGACTTCAGAGATGGCTTATTTTAATTGTGTGCCCTTGCAATGTCATCTGGTTAACGTTTTATGTGTGTTGGGGGGCTCAGGGGGCTTCGGGGCACTGTTGGGGTACTTTTTCTGGGAAAACTACATTTCTCATGAGTGCTTGCTTTGCTCGCTTGTTTCTGATTGGCTCCCTCCGCGTCAGACATTTTGTGCCTTTTCCTGAATGAGTATCCTACGCAATGCTTGGACTCTCTTTCTCTCCTCTGCAGATTAACCCTTTGCCTGCCAGATAAGTGCATGATTTTAGCATTTTCTGGGGTGAAATTTTAATCTTACACACTGTATTTGGGTGATTCCTTATACTTTAAACATTTTGACACTGTGAGAGTCTATTCCATTAGAGCTTGGGGCCAGGCCTAAGATTAAGGACGCTGGGGTCTCTGTGCCCCCTATTGTGCATTGCTCCTCATGTCATTCAGGGTTACCTAGAGAATTCTCAGGTCATTTATACCCAGCATGTTCTGATGTCCCTGAGTCTCTCCCATGGACCTCCAGCCATGCATTAGAGCCAGTTAGGCTGCAAAAGTTCAAGACTGCTACTAGAGACCTCTGGTCTACATTGCAACTCTTTCTATCCCAGTTACAGGGGGTCTTCTACTCCTGGCAGACCTCTTCTTTCGTCAGATCTTCCCTGCCGAAACCGCCGGGAGTACCTGACATATCAGATTCCTCTGTGGAGGAAATGTTGGTGGATTCAGATGTTGAGGAATGTTCTGCTGTGATCTCATCTCAGTTTTTTGGGGACCGCTTTGAGGCTGACCCTGACTCCTTGGCTGAGGGATTAATCAGAGCTGTTTTAACTACCCTAAAAATCCCCTTAGTTCAGGAGGTTTCTTTGGATCCTGCTGATGTATTTCAGGAGCCTAAAAGGCCCTATACTTGTTTTCCACCTAATCCCACTCTTGTGTCTGATGAGTGGAAATCTCTGGACAGGAAACCCTCTGTTTCCAAGAAATTTGCCAAGATTTACCCTTTCTCTGAGGCGATGCTTGCTCAGTGGGTTCATCCCCTCAAAGTGGATGCTCCTGTCTCCAGGCTATCTAAGTCCACTGCCTTGCCAGTTGCTGATGCTTCCACTCTGAAAGACTGGACTGACAAGAAACTTGAGGTCTCCCTCAAGTCCATTTTTGCCACTGCTGGTACTGCCATGCATCCAGCATTTGCTGCGGCATGGGTGAACCGGTCCATTGCGGTCTGGACTGAACAGGTCACCCTGGCTGTCCGTCAGAGTGCTCCTACTCTGTTGTGGCTTCTTGCCAATATTTCTGAGGTTCAGCACTATGTTTCTGCTGCCTTATTTGATGCATCCATTTGGTGACAAGGGTTTCCACCATGTCTGTGGTTGCCAGATGAGCTCTTTGGCTCAAGATCTGGTCTGCTGACATTACTTCCAAGAAAGCTTTGCTCTCTTTGCCTTTTTAAGGCACCTCTTTGTTTGGGCCAGATCTTAAGGACCTGATTAGTGAGGCCACAGGGGGCAAGAGTACCCTTCTGCCTATGGTCCCCAGGAAGAAGACTCCTCTCAAGCGTAATCGGCTTTTTCATTCCTTCCAGACTGAGACACGTCCGGTGAACCAGGCAGTTCCCTCAGATCCACATTCCTCCTCCAAGCCCAAACAGCAATGGAAGACCATGGTCTCCTCCAAGCCTAAGACTTCCAAGCCTCCTTCAGTATGACTCGTCGAACTCAGATCCCCACTCGGCTGTGGGTGGCCGTCTTTGTCACTACCACAGCATCTGGGAAGATGCAGTGGTGAACCCGTGGTTTTTACAGGTGGTGGCAGAAGGATACAGGATCCCTTTCGCCTCTCTTCCTCCCGTTCGGGTTTTTCCCCTCTCATACGCCCCAGGGCATAGAGAAACGCCATCTAGTCAATCCCTTCTGGACAAGGATGTTCTGGAGCCTATTTCAGTTCAGGACAGAGGTATGGATTTTTACTCGAACCTCTTTGTGGTCTACATGAAGGACGGCGGCTGTAGTCCTATTTTGGATTTGAAGGATCTCAATTCCTTTGTGATCAAGACTCATTATCACCAGGAGTCCTTAAGAATGGTGATTGCTGCTATGTCCCCGGGGGAGTTCTTTGCCTCTCTGGATCTTCAGGACGTGTTTCTACACATTGCCATTCATCCAGAGAGCCAGCAGTATCTCAGATTTGCCTGCGACCAAGGGCACTTTCAGTTTTCAGCTCTTCCCTTTGATCTACAGCTCCACATGTCTTCAACCATGTCCTGGGAGCTTTAGTATCCGTCCTCCATCGGGACAGCATCAGAGTTACCCCATACTTGGATGACCTGCTTCTGAAAGCCTCTTCTGTGTAACTTCTTCATCAACAGGTTCAGGACTTCATTCATACTCACCCATCTTGGTGGATCATCAACATGGACAAGTTAGATCTTGTCCTATCCCAGCGTCTGGTCTTCCTGGGCCTTCTCTTTGACACTCAGCACAGCATGGTGTTTCTCACGGACGAGGTGGCTCACCAGATCGCCCACAGGGTTTCTGCTGTTCTGGCTCACTATCTAGTTCTAGCAAGAAGCTGTCCTTTCTAGTAGGGAAATTCATCTCCACCATAGAAGCAGTCCCATTTGCCATGGTTCACACCAGGGAACTCCAGAGGTTTGTGATCCAGGTGTGCAGGGATATCCGGACATTCTGAAGATGTCAGTATCCCTCCCTCTTCATGTGGAACAGAGTTTGTTGTGATGGCTCGACCTATCCAATCTGCTGATGGGCAAGTACTTCCTGGTATCCTTCTGGACCACAGTGACGACGGATGCCAGCTCAGGGTCGGTGGTCTCCGGAGAAATCTATCTTCCCATCAACGTGTTGGAGCTTCAGGCGATATCTCATGTCCTTCTCCATTGGACACCCCAGCTGGAAGAATGCCCAGTCCGGGTCCAGTCTGGCAACGCCACGACCGTGGCTTACATCAACAAGCAGGGTGGAACAAGAAGTCTCGCCACTTGATTAGAGGTCAAGGCTATTTTGTCCTGGGCAGAAGAACATGTTCCTGCCATATCCTCAGTGCACATCCTGGCGTAGACAACGTCATGGCAGACTTCGTCAGTCGACACACGGTGGACAGTGGAGAGTGGGAACTGCACCCAGAGGTGTTCACCCTCATTCTTTTCTTTCAGAGGCGCATTGCTATTCTTCCTGATGTCAAGATTTTCTTCCAGGGCATTGCTCATACTCGTCCTGCTTTCAAGACTCCCGCTCCTCAGTGGGATCTTAATTTGGTTTTGGACATCCTTCAGCACCTTCCCTATGAGTCTTTGGCTACTATTCCTCTACGCCTGCTGATATGGAAAATGGCCTTTCTCCTGGTGATCGTGTCTGTTCGTTGTGTCGCGGAATTACATTCTCTCTCTTGTAGACCACCCTTTTTTGGTGTTTCACAAAGGCAAGGCAGTGCTTCGCACGAGTTTCTCCCGAAGGTGGTCTCTGAGTTCCACATTAATCAGGAGATTGTGGTGCCTTCTTTCTGCCCTGATCCTACCTCGGACAAGGAGAGGGATCTCCACTTGTTAGATGTGGTGCGTTGTCTCAAGTTTTATGTATATCGCAGTGAGTCCATTAGACAGTCTGATGTGCTGTTCATCATTCCTGAGGGCCCCAGGGCAGGGAGACCTGCATCCAAAGTGACTCTTGAGTCTTGGATCAAGTCCGCTATTCGTAAGGCTTATGAGCTGAGGAAGAAGCCCGTTCCCTTTTGTGTTACTGCTCATTCTACCAGATCTATTGGGGCTTTTTGGGCTTACAAGAATCAGGCCTTCTCTGATCAGTTGTGCAAGGCTGCCACTTGGTCATCTGTGCAGACCTTTTCGATGCACTACCGTGTTGATGTACTGGCATCGACTGACGCCAGCTTTGGGAGGAAGATCCTGGAGGCAGTCTTGCCTGTCTAGGATCTTCTTCGGTTATTGGTGCTTCCTTCACTTTTAAGCCCTGTTGGCTCTAGTTCCATGTGTTGTGTAACAGTTCTTGGGGGGTGTTATCCCTGTTCAGTGTCCGTTGACACTTCAGTTGTTTTGTTGGGCTGACTCTCATCTGATGGTTCCTATCTGCTCTGGTGACTTTGGGGGCCTTTCGCCTGGTCCTTGCCTTACTTCCCGCCTCAGGGAAACTCAGTGGTTGGACATCCCAAAATTACCAGTAACCTGTATTGGATGACAAAGAAAAGAGAATTTTAGTCTTACCTGTTAAATCCTTTTCTCTTAGTCCATACAGGTTACTGGTCTCCCACCCTGTCAAGGGACCATGCTTGGCTCTCCTGTGGCAGATTGGGGGGGGTCCTTCGGGGTCATGCTCACAGGAGTCTTCTTTCCCTTCTACTATCTAGTCAATAGTTAGTGTCTCAAATCTTACTGGAGCTGATTGGCTAGCTGCAGCCAAGGAGGGAAGGTAGGTTCCACCCCCTGCATTCACTTCTAGAATTGTTCCTGCCTACTTAAAGGGGCGAATGGCCTACCCAAAGTTACCAGTAACCTGTATGGACTAAGAAAAAAGGATTTAACAGGTAAGACTAAAGCCCTCTTATTTCACTTCAGTTGGGCACATTTCACCTCAGAGCGTTGGAGATGTCATTTGCATCTAAGGGGGTTAATTTAATGGGAATATAATATATGTTACAGGAGCAAGAAAAAATATGAAAATTATATTTAGAGCATTCCAGCTGTTTGAAACAAGGGTACTCCTAGGGGTGAAATATGTTTAATTTCAAAAGGTATTACAGCTCATTTATATATATATATATATATATATATATATGTTTAAACAGCAACAGCACCAACTGCTATACATTATGCAAAGGGTTTCTTTATTTTGTTTTTTTTTTTGTTGGTATTTTTGTTGATGTTTTGCATAGAGAGACGACTGAGTCATTGTTACACCTCTCCATAGTAAATAAATGATACATACACCACAACCTTGTGTCTAGAATAGAAAGTTCCAGTTTAATGTAAAAAAAACAAGTTTGTCCTTCAATAGCCTTTAAATCTCCAAGCAATAGAATTACCCTTGTTTTACTGGACAGAAACATATTTTTCCATGAATGAAAGTTACAGCTCATTTACAAATTGTTATCATTAACCTTTTAAAGGGATAGTAATGTTTCACAAAAACAGCATCTCCAATTAATTCTCATAGTATCTGAGCCATAGAGAGTGTTATTTCAATACTGTCGGAGTTGTAGTTCAAGAGTAATTGAATGAAAAAGTTTCCCCCTCCCTCCATTTTTACCTAGTGTGAGCTACCTCCCCTCAGATGTGGAATCTGGTCTTGAGACCAGACAGCTCACAGTAAGGAACAATCTTTTTACTGTGAGAACAATGAAAACCCTGCCCCCTTTGACAGGTTTTTCCCTTATGCTAATTGAAGATTATTTCTCTCTGCAATCCACCTGGACACCATCTTGCTGCTCTGAGCTGAGCAATGTTACATCAGTAATACTTTATCTTTCAGTTGCTCTTGAACTGCAACTTCTACATGGCCCAAAAACTATTAATTTGGAGCTGCTTTTATTGTGAAACATTAATATCCCTTTAAGGATCAGCCCTATAGCATATTTTTTCATTGATAAAAGTTACACCTCCTTTACAAATTGCTATCATTAAGTATCAGAGGAAAAGCAACATGTTGCATACGTCTCTGATCCTTAAACAGTTATTGTGCCTTTATATTATTAAAACCATTAGTTGACAAGAGTCCCAGAAAAGGAGAATTTTATTCTGGCTTCTTACACATGATAAAGGAAAGTTAAGGCTACCATCATAAATATACAGTGCAATGACAAAAACAAATATTATTTGGTCATTGGGGCTGATTTATAAAGAAGAACTGCACCACGGGACACAAATACATTTTTGAGTTGATTTAAAGAGGGGTTTAAAGCATTTGAATGCAAGAGAGGACTTTTTAACTGTAAATGAACACAAATTAGCAAGACGTTCAATTCTATATTCTCATTTCAGATTTGTCATAGATATGAATTTGCCATACCAGAGTTGCTGTGATGTTGGCTTTCTTTCACATGATTTTGGTCATGTAACTAAATCTTACATTTAACTTATCTCCAATAATCCACTTATTATTTATTAATAAAAGACAGGATTATAGACAAGTGAAAGTGTGAGGGGCTGGAAGAGAAAGGGGATTATGAACTGATAGCAAATGAAACCTGAAAAGGAGAGTGGGCCAGGAAGGAGAGCACAAGAGTGAAAGGAGGCGAGAGGAGAGAGTGACTTGAAATGAGGCAATGTTCACAAAGAGAGAGAGAACAAAGGGGAGGGAGAAGGATGGTGAGACACTACAGAAAGCAGTAGAGAGAAGGAGGTGGAGAGACATAGTTCAGCTCCTGTCATGGTTCGGCAAGTAAACACAGGACAAGTACTAAAAGGTAACACCAACTTTATTTAGGCAGCAACAAGAACCAGAAATATCACTATATATATATATATATATATATATATATATATATATATATATAGTAATAAAGAGAAGCACACAATGGAGCAAGCGACAACTACCAGAAATAGAAGACTGCTTCCATGTGATTCTCTTGATATAGGTCCCAGCGATGGGACAAGGAGTAGTCTGCAATGCCACAGGTCTGCACCTGGGAGAAACCAGACAGATAGGAGAGCAACCAATGCCACAGATCTGCACCTGAGAAAAGCCAGACAAATGGGAAGGCAAACAGGAGTAGTCTGCCAGAGCCAAAAGCCTGCACCAGATTGGGTATCTAACAGAATGGAAGGCCACACTAGAGGATAGTTAGATAGAGCCCCAGGTCAGCACTAGAGTGGGTGGTCAGACAAGCCAGGGGTCATGCACAGAGAGGGTAGTCAGCCAGAACCACAGGTTTGCACCAGATAGGATGTCCACTGAAGCATTGGTATGCTGGATACGCAGTGGACAGAGCCCCAGGTCAACACCAGAACGGGTAGTCAGATAAGCCAGAAGTCACACACAGAACAGGTAGTCAGCCAGAGCTATAAGTCACACACTGAACGAGTAGTCAGCCAGAGCCGCAGGTCTGCACCAGAATGGTTGTCTGACAAAGCCAAGGGTCATACACGGAGAGGATAGTCAGACATAGCCACAGGTTAGCACCAGGTCGGTTAGTCAGACAAGCCAAATCATACACAGAGCCAAAACTATAGAACTGCGCCGGACACCAACGAAAGGGCGACTGAGCCCTGTGTCCAGGCAGTTCAAATAGAAAAGTGAGAGGAAGAGGAGGAGAAGCCAACAGGTGACTGTTTCTTTAAAAGGAGCTCACGTCCATGCCTTTGGAAGTGCGCCCAACTATGATGTCATCCGCCTGCCGGAACGCCAGCAGCAGAAGCGGCTAGAGCAGCACAAGGAACCAGTAAGCGGCTGAGCCGCCAGAACGTGGATCACAGTCCAGCCTCAACGGAGGCAAGGCATCGTGTGTAGCAGACAGTGCAGCTGGAGCCGCTGGGGAAACGTGGTCAGCTCGAGCAGCCGCTGCACAGGTACCCTGACAGCTCACTTGCTGAAATAAGTGTCAGAGATAGAAATGTGATGTGTTCTATGTCTGGAGCTACATTAAACGGATATTGTTTTTCCACTGAACACCACATGATCTCATTTCAAGCCTGATGACTGCTTAACCCTTTGAGTGCATCCTCCTCCAATGACAGAGGCTTTCTGCATGTAAGCTGGAGCTTTCTCATTGACCAGAGAGTGCTCCAGCTTACATGCAGAATGCCTTCGTCATCGGAGGAGGCTGGATAGAGGGAGGGGAGCAGAGGAAGGGATACAGACTGTGGTACAGAACAGGTAAATGCAGTCTATCTGGGCAATCTATACTCGTTTATTTTCTGCAAACTAACAATTTTATTAAAAATGAAAATGCTATAACATCTGGTCTCTACATAAACTAACTATTTAGACCAACATGTATAGGGGTGATAGATCCCCTTTAAGAAAAGAGATAACATGACAGTGAAAGAAAGGAAAGCATTGAAATGTCTTTCTAAGGAAAAAGATATCACCATCAAGGAGGTCAACAAAGGAAGAGTCATGATTATACAGGATACCTCTATAAATCTAGAGCAGTATGCAATGCATTTAGTTTGGTTTTATAAACATGGGTCATGTTTCCTTTTTTACAAGAATATTCCTGGGACCAAGGTGTAAGCATTAGATATGACTAAAGTGAGGTGTAGCAACATGAGCGAAAGTCTTGAATACTTCTGAGAATCTAAAATCTTCTAAAATCCTGTCGAAAAATGCAGACACCACCTCCTAATAAAGGTCCTCATTTCCAGTATATCTATCACATGATTCACTGCTTGGAGAACATGTTCTGGTCTATTGCGGCATAAGACTGAAGAAAGTGAACTTCATTCTGGTAAATCTGTTATTACATTCATGGAGGCACTTCATTGATTTAGACCAGGGATGAGCAATCTTGTCCTTTTAGTTGTTCTTGGAATACAAGACAATTAAACACATATTTGTTTTTTCACTTTTGAAGTCCTCTTGAGTGCTCATTTCTTGACTACTTTCTGGGAGTCTGACACTTTTTTTTATATATATAAACACACAGACACATATTATCATAGATATTGACTCACACATTCAGAAACATGCATACTATACATGCACACACATTCATAATATGATACATACATAGATTTGCACACATACATGCATACATAAATGTATACAGTACTTATAATTATTATACATAAAGAGACAGACATACATATATACACATGTATAGGCAGGGTGGAGGAGGGCCCCCCCGGGCCAGTAGTGGAAGGGAGAAAGAGCAGGACACAGACCTATCTGCGCTCTGTTGTGTGTATGTTGGCCTTAGTGCAGTGTAGTGGACACCTGCATATCTCCTCTTTGCTGCAGCCCTGGGGTGTGTGTATTGTAATTTATTGTGTAATGCTGGGCTCAGGCAGTGTTGAGGAGATATGCAAACCTCCCTGTGGTATGTGAGGCATGGACGTAGACTTTGTGGTCACCTAACCACTTCTTCTTTTATGATATATATATATTAATACATTGAGGACCAATGAGTAAACAATTGTAAATATTATAAGATATGTAAAATGGATTTTATGTTTAAAAAAATATTATTGTGGATGGATACTGAAATAGCATCATATTTTAATTAGGGGCATACTAAAAATAAGTAAATAGATGACAGACAGAGAGATATTTGCACATTTTTTACCAAAGCTCTAAAAACTACATATTATGAGCTATTTATGGGATTTTCTTTAGCCAGTTATTTCCCCATATACTTTTTTTAATATAAAGCACAAATGTAAAAAGATGGCTTTCAGGAAAATCTTTGAAAATGTGGTAAGTACAGATACAGAATTATTATTCACATGAGCAGAATTCAGTCCTAAATGACCTTTGTCATTGATGTTATTCTGTGAATAATCTGTGGAAGCACCAGTCTTGTCATATTAAGTGGTGCATGGCAGCATTAGTACTGTACACCTTCAAGGTTTCTGTAATGATAAATGGTTTCATTGCAGCTGTACTAGTTAGCATGCATAGTGTCAAAATCCCTAAAGTCATAATATTCCCAGAACCATATATCAATGATTGCAGTGTGGTAAGGCAAACATAATAGATATGATTGGAATAAACTGCACAGTTGGGAAGAATTCACATTTTATTCAGGGATGAGAGTTGCTTTATTATTTTAGATGAGATTAGAAATTCACCAGCTTTGGGGTCAATAAATAGGTTGATTTGTATGGAGTCAATAGAAATGCTAAACTAAGAGCTTAAAGGCTTTTGAGGACTTATGTGTAAATAAAAGGAAAAAAGAAAATGTAGCTTTCCTGATTTTTATTTTACTTGGATAAGTATACATGAAAGTTAGATAGAGGATAAAAAAACGCATCTACACGCCTACAAATTCAAATAAGGATAAATATTTTACTATGTTCTAAATTATTTTGCTTTAATCAAGTTTAATTTGTTTTCTTCTGTTAGAGAAGTAATAGCTTGCCCAAATCAAACCGTGCAATTAATTTCAGCAAAACACAACATGAAGTTATTGGAAAATTTCAATGATTTGCTGCATATGCTCAATTGTAAAAGTAAATTATAGCTCTGAATTTCTTCCTTGCCAGAATACTTTTTTTATTATTTAAAATTAAAAGTAAAGGCTTTGTGAATGGTTGAATAACTCTGTGTGGCAGATCTAGGACACTTCTGGATCAACACAGTTATTGAGGAAAGATTCAGGTTATTTTCAAATTTATCTTTGTGGGGGCAGCAGGCTACATTTGCTAAATTTTGTAAAGCCTCCTGATAAATAAATTACGCAATAGAATTATTTAAAAAAAAAAAAACATAAATAAAGCTATTTCACCACAACACCACATTTTCTGTAAAAACAATTGCTTTCATCTTTACAATATTAAGGAGGAAGAAGTGTAAATCTAAAGAATCTTATGACCTATATTCTATAAGCTGGACTACTGTTATTCACATTGTAATATCTACTATTGAATTTGTTATTGCTGTGTTAGTGATTCCTCTATTCATTATTGTCTTTATTCACTTTGTAATATGTACCAATTTTTTTCAATAAAGCTCCTTAAAAAAAAAATAATAAATAAATAAAGAGTCAATATCTAAAGAGTCACTGTGGGATTTAATTACTAAGCACTGGAGAAACATAGTACTAGGTACACTGCTCTTCATCTGTTATGAATTGAATACATTGCCAGATTTATCAATGATCATGTTTTTACTCTGCCATATTGTACATTAGAGTACAGTACAAGAGGATTTGGACAAATTGAGTAACTGGGCAGGCAAATGGCAAATGAGATTCAATATAGACAAGTGTAAAGTTATGCATTTTGGGTATAATAATAAAAATGCAACATATAGTTTAAATGGTGTTTCTCTGGGGAAATCTACAAATGAAAAGGATTTGGGAGTAATGGTAGACAATAGACTTAGCAGTAGCATGCAGTGCCAACTGGCAGCTGCAAAGGCCAATAAGATATTGGCATGTATTAAAAGGGGTATTGACTCAAGGGAGGAAGATATAATTATGCCTCTTTACAGGTCCATGGTAAGACCCCACTTAGAATATGCTGTTCAATTCTGGGCGCATTTTCTGAAAAAGGACATTATGGAACTAGAGAAAGTGCAGAGGAGGGCTACAAAACTAGTAAGGGGAATGGAAAGCTTTAGTTATGAAGAAAGGCTAGAAAAGTTAAACTTGTACACACTAGAGAAACGGCGTCTTAGAGGGGATATGATAACACTATATAAATATGTTCAGGGCCCATACAAAGGGCTCTCCAAAGACCTGTTCATTAACAGAACAGTACAGAGGACAAGAGGCCACCCGCTTAGACTTGAGGAAAGGAGATTTAATCTACAACAGCGGAAGGGTTTCTTTACAGTAAGGACAATAAAGGTATGGAATGCACTTCCGGAGGAGGTGGTGCTATCAAATACATTAGATGCCTTTAAAAGGGGCCTGGATACTTATTTAAAAGAGCATAACATAGAGGGCTATGTACGTTAGTATTGGGATGAATATTTAGTTGGGGCTTGTTGATTCAAGGAGGAATCTGATTGCCATTTGGAATCAAGAAGGAATTTTTTCCCCCCCATTCAAGGCAGAATTTTAAATTACTAATTGAGGGTTTTTTTTTTGGGGGGGGGGGTTTGCCTTCTTTTGGATCAACGATGGTAAACAGGAATAGGAAAAGGTTGAACTAGATGGACGCAAGTCTTTTTTCAACCTAAATTACTATGTTACTATGTAGTATGCCAATATACAATATGTCAGTATATACATAAGAAATTAAGACATGACCACTGGCAGAAGTTTGGTCTTACTAAAATACAGCTAATGCCATTGAAGAAAACACATGCTAGGCTGACCATACCTCACCTTTAAAAAGGGACACATAGGAAATAGGCATATTTCAGGAGTGCACCAAAATCAAAGTAACCCTGTCAAATGCATTTTTCATGTGTGCATATACTCAATTTGTTATGTACAAATGGTTTTCCTGTAAAATAATATTGTTTTCATCTGCTCAGACCCTGCACATGCTTTTTGACAAATATGAGCGCCATATTCTTTTAAATGTTGAGTGCCAGAGGTGTATACAACGCATTGCATCACAATGTTTGAGTACTCATCTGACATTCCAAGGGTTAACATGTCATTGAAAACTGATCCCAAGAATACATTTTTAAATTGACAAATATGTGAATTAAAAGATATATTTTTGCATGTGTTTCCAATTTCAGTTTTAGCAATTAGAGAAATATAAGAGGAATTTACTAAAACATTAATTGGTCCTTTATTTGCTAAAAAGGGGAGGGGGTAAGCAAACATTTTTTACTTATTTTTTTCTCCTTTACTAAAAGTCTTTTACTCAAAGCCCAAGATGTTTTCTTTTACTTATTCCCACTTGAGCTCACTAGCTTATATCAAAAATGTTGTTTTTCCACAGGAGGAGTGGCGACACCAGGTGATTTAACCCTTTGAGTGCCAGAGGGGTATGCAACGCATTGCAGAGCAATGCATTGTGTACCCCTCTGGCACTCAAAGGGTTAAAAGAAAATGAAAACTATGTAATTTTAAAGCACAAAACAAAAAAAACAGACCTGAGCTCCTCAATACAAATTGTGTAAATGTGTGCCCCATATTGGGCATATATCATACAATTTTGAAGTAAATATGAGGACTTTGTTCCATAATTTGATACCAGGTAAATCCTATTTTCTCTGTCGTCCAATACTAGTTACTGCTAACTTTGGGTAGGCAACCTACCCCTTTAAGTAGGCAGGAACAATTCTAGAATTGATTGCAGGGGGTGGAGCCTACCTTCCCTCCTTGGCTGCAGCTAGCCAACCAGCTCCAGAAAGATTTGTTCCTTGGTGAAGACACAGGCAAGAGAACAGTTCTGCTATAGTCTTAGAATTTTTTTTATTTTTCTGTTAGAAATGGAATACCACCATTAGGCGGATTACCATAACTGACAATGCCCTTAGATGTGGCTAGCTCAGTATCCAGGTGCTTTTTGTGGATCTTAAGGCCTGGTGGGAAATTCTTGGGTACAAGTTTGTTCTTAGGAGTTGCCCACCAAGGCTTATTCTGGATACATGGTAATCTGAAGACAGAAGATCTGCAGGAAAGTTGAGCAACCCTTTGAGTGCTGCAGGTCCACATGTCCCACAGTGCCCCTCCACACAGAGGTTTTTCCTTGGGAGTTCTTATTGCACACTCCTGCACTCATTGGGTCTATCTGTATGTCTGTTGGGTGTTTTGGAGCAGGTTTATGTGGTACTTTAACCCTTTAGCTGCTGGTTTGCATCTTTTGGGGGGTTATTGTCACTTTTCCTACTGGGTTCACTGTTTTTGGGTCTTCTAACTTGTTCTAGTGATGTCTCTTGTAACTTTATTTCACGGTTTTAACTTTGACAAAATTTGAGTTCTGCGGCTTTAAGGCGCGATTTACCGCATGGACACCATTGCTCCATTCACTCCTACGGGATTGCACAGTTTGGGACATATCTCTGCAACCACTCAACATAGCGACTTCAGAGAGAGGGCTTATTTTAATTGCCTGCCCTTGCTCTATCATCCGGTTACCTTTGCAAGTGTGTTGGGGGGCTCATTGGGCTTCTGGCACTGTTGGGGTACTTATTACGGGAAAACTACATTTCCCATGAGCGCTTGCTTCACACGCTCGTTTCTGATTGGCTCCTGCCACGGCAGCCATTTTGTGCCTTTTCTAGAATGAGTATCCTGTGCAGGGCTTGGACTCTCCTTCTCTCCTCTGCAGATTAACCCTTCAGCTGCCAGATAAGTGTATTTTAGTGATTTCTGGGGTGAAAATTTAATCTTTCACACTGTAATTGGGGGTTTCATTATACTTAAAGTTTTTGACACTGTGAGAATGTCTAATTCGTTGAAACTTGGGGCCAGGCCTAAGACTAAGGATGTTGGGGTCTCTGTGTCCCCTATTGCTCACTGTTCCTCATGTCATTCAGGGTTACCTAGAGAATTCTCAGGTCATTTATGCCCAGCATGTTCTGATGTCACTGAGTGTCTCCCAGGGACCTCCAAACATGCATTAGAGCCAGTTTGGGTGCAAGGGACCTTAGGTCTACTTTGCAACTCTTTCCATCCCCTCCTCAGTCAAATATTCCCTTCCTAAACCGCAGGGAGTTCCTGACGTATCAGATTCCTCTGAGGAGGAACTGTTGGTGGATTCAGATGTTGAGGAATGCTCTGCTGTGGGTTCCTCTCAGTTTTTAGGGGACCCCTTTGAGGCTGATCCTGAGCCATCGGTGGAGGGCCTGATCAGGGCTGTCTTGACTACCCTAAACATTCCTTTAGTTCAGAAGGTTTCTTCAGATCCTTCTGATGTGTTTCAGGAGCCTAAAAAGCCCCTTACTTGTTTTCCACCATCAACGTGTTGGACCATCAGGCGGCATTCTATTCCCTTCGTCACTGGACTCCCCAGCTGAAAGAATGCCCAGTCCGGGTACAGTCCGACAACGCCACGGCTGTGGCCTACATCAACAAGCAGGGAGGAACAGGAAGTTTCACCTCTTGGTCTGAGGTCAAGTCTATTTTGTCCTGGGCAGAAGAACACGTTCCTACCATATCCGCAGTACACATTCCTGGCATAGACAATGTCATGGCAGACTTCCTCAGTCGCCACACGGTGGACTGTGGAGAGTGGGAACTGCACCCAGAGGTGTTCTCCCTCATCATTCAGAAGTGGGGTCTTCCTTGCATCGACCTGATCGCAACAAGATACAACCAGAAGGTCCTGAGGTTCTGCTCTCGCTGGAGGGATCCTCTAGCTCTAGCGGTGGATGCCATGTCCATTCCTTGGTTATTTCCTCTGACTTACATCTTTCCTCCCCTTCCCATGTTGCACAGGGTATTACGGAAATTGAGATTGGAGTTCTGTCCAGTCATTCTGATTGCTCCTTACTGGCCTCGGCAGGTTTGGTTTCCGGAGCTTCTGGATCTGTTAGTGGGGGAGCCATTCCGACTTCCTTGCCATCCGGATCTTCTTCTACAGGGTTACCTGTGGAAGGAGGATGTTCATCATCTGGCTTTGACAGCTTGGAAATTGAATCCTCAATACTGAAGAAGAATGGCTTGTCTTCTAGTGTGGTGGCTACTATGCTTAGTGCCCGCAAACTGGTTTCTTCTAAGGACTACCATCTTATTTGGTCGAGCTTCCTAGCTTGGTGTGCTGATAGGGATCTCTCTCAGGATTTTGATCTGCCTACGGTCCTGGCCTTCTTGCAGGGCAGTTTGAATAAGGGCCTCATCTTGAGTTCCCTCAAGGTTCAGACTTCTGCTCTCTCTGTTTTCTTTCAGAGGTGCATTGCTATTCTTCCTGATATCAAGGTTTTCTTCGAGGACGTTGCTCATGCTCGTCCTGTCTTCAAGAATCCTATTCCTCAGTGGGATCCTAATTTGGTCTTGGGCGTCCTACAGCGCCCTCCCTTTTAGTCCTTCGCTACTACTCCTCCACGCCTGCTGACATGGAAAATGGCCTTTCTCCTGGCGATCGTGTCTGTTCGCCGTGTCACAGAGTTACATGCTCTGTCTTGTAAACCACCCTTTTTGGTGTTTCACAAAGACAAGGCGGTGCTTCGCACGTCTCATGAGTTTCTCCCGAAGGTGGTCTCTGAGTTCCACATTAATAAGGAGATTATGGTGCCTTCTTTCTGCCCTGACCCTACCTCTGACAAGGAGAGGGATCTCCACTTGTTAGATGTGGTGCGTTGTCTTAAGTTTTATGCTCATTGTGCTGAGTCCATTAGACAATCTGATGCGCTGTTCATCATTCCTGAGGGCCCCCGGGCAGGAAGACCTGCATCCAAAGTGACTATTGCGTCTTGGATCAAGTCCACTATTCGTAAGGCTTACGAGCTAAGGATGAAGCCCATTCTCTTTCGGTTACGGCTCATTCTAACAGATCTATTGGGGCTTCTAGGGCTTACAAGAATCAGGCCTCCGCTGATCAGTTGTGCAAGGCTGCCACTTGGTCGTTGGTGCACACCTTTTTGAAGCACTAAAGTGTTGATGTGCTGGCATCAGCTGACGCCAGCTTTGGGAGGAAGATCCTGGAGGCAGTCTTGCCTTTCTAGGATCTTCTTTGGTTCTTTGTGCTTCCTTCACTTTTGAGCCCTGTTGGCTCTAGTTCAGTGTGCTGTGTAACAGTTCCTGGGGTGTTGTTACCCCTGTTCAGTGTCCGTTGACACTTCAGTTGTTTTGTTGGGCTATCTCTGATCTGATGGTTCATATCTGCTCTGGTGACTTTGGGGGCCTTGCGCCTGGTCCTTGCCTTACTTCCCGCCTCTAGGAAACTCAATGGTTGGACATCCCAAATATACCAGTAACCTGTATTGGACAACAGAGAAAAGAGGATTTTAGTCTAACCTGTTAAATCCTTTTCTCTTAGTTCATACAGGTTACTGGTCTTCCATCCATCAAGGGACCATGCTTGGCTATCCTGTGGCAGATTGGGGGGGTCCTTCGGGGTCATGGTCACAGGAGTCTTCTTTCCCTTCCACTATCTAGTCAATAGTTAGTGTCTCAAATCTTTCTGGAGCTTGTTGGCTAGCTGCAGCCAAGGAGGGAAGGCAGGTTCCACCCCCTGCAATCAATTCTAGAGTTGTTCCTGACTACTGAAAGGGGCGGATCGCCTACACAAAGTTACCAGTAACCTGTACGGACTAAGAGAAAAGGATTTAGCAGGTAAGACTAAAATCCTCTTTTAAACAGGTGTATGTCTTTGGTTTTTATTGTAGGTCCCACAGTAGTACATTTTATCCATATGTATTCCAACGCGTTCATTTATAACAAATCCTCAGGTCTGTTTTTTGTTTTGTATTTGCACTTTAGGGTTCCTATTATGGAGAGTTAGCGTTGCAATCTATTTTTCCGTGTTGTTTCTGCTTCCGCATATTTCCTTTGCTCATTCGAGCTGCATCTCTCTTCTTCTATTAAAACTACTTATAAAACACACAAATTTCTTATAGGCAACATTACTATCCTTTTTCTATTCAGAGGTTTTTAGAAGCATGGTTACTGGCCTGTCTTAGCTTGCACACACCATGCCTGTTTTGCTTTTATACTGAAATATATACCCTATGTGTACTGTAGGATTAGGGTATTGAGACCTATATAGAGGGCTGGTGGATCCACAGTCTTCTTCAGCCAGTACCCACTTGCTGCAGAAGAACAAATTTGATACCAGATACAAATTGTATGGAGGAGCACAGGTCTGCTTTTTGTTTTGTGTTTGCACTTTGGGGGGGTCAGGAGAACCCTCTCATTATTTACTGCTATCTATACTTTCATCACTTGTTTTTTTCTATTTTCATTTATTACATGGTGAGTTAACACTGTGAGCTATTTTTCCTTTTTGTTTCTATTGTGTTATAATAAACCTCACATGCCTTCCTATTTGTAGAAAATCCTAATGGTCCTTATGAATTTTACCCTTGTGCCTTTGTTCAAGCGATACCATCTTCATACTGCTTCAGATGTCATGTCCATCGGGGCAGCCATAGCAGCTACTGTCAACTTTTTACAAACTGAAACAGGAAGGGTGTATAAGCTTAATTAATCATTTAAGAACCAGGGAGGTCTACAACACATTAATTTGCAATGTATTGTGCACCCCTTCTGTTCTTAAAGAATTAAAATGACAATGTGCAGTAGATGAAGCTATCCTGTGGTTCTACTAGAAGCTGTCATGTCTACCTCCATGGACCAGGCATCCAGAACTGATTGGAAATGCTATCTCTTGGTCCAAGGTAACCTAATTACTGCATGTATTTACCTGTTGAATGTGGTTGTAGAAATTCTCACTCACTTTTTAGTAAACAGGAGATTTCTGTAGAATATAGCCGTATAACTGTTTGTGGCTTAGCAAATCTGGCTCATTATTTCTATGTTCTATAGCAGTGGTTTTCAACTTTAGTTCTAGGGGCACACCAACAGTGCAGGTTTTCAGGTTGTACCTAATCACAGGTGAGTAATTAGTGGCTCAGTCATTACGATTGATTCACCTGTGATTAATTAGGGATATCTTGAAAACATGACCTGTCGGTGTGCCCCGAGGACTGGAGCTCAGAATCACTGTTCTATAGTGTTTATTTGGTTTGGTGGGGTTTTTTTTTTTGTTTGTTTCTATGTTTTTTAACAATTACTAAATACTATGAAGCATGCTTAGACACACAAAATGAATATTGGGCTTATTTCCTTTAGAAGAAGAGAAGCATGGGTTGACTTTCTTTTGAAATGAGAAGAGCATTTTGCAAATTTACTTGCTACAATGAGGCATGAAGAGACTGACTTTCTACAATACTTCCATCTGCACCGACACTTTAACCCCTTAACGACCCTTGAAGGTCATAGTACGTCATGGGTCGATCCGACTTAACGACCCACGACGTACTATGACCGTCATGGAATTCCAGGCTCCCCCCGTGGCTGTATACCGTTCGGGGAGTCCGGAAGCAGATGAAACAAAAAAAAATGATCCGTTGTCCTTAACTGACTGCGCCGCGCCGATCGTCGGTCGTTAAGGGGCTAATGTAAAGCTTTGTTTACATTGCTCATCTGTGCTTGCAATGTGGTGCGCTCTGATTGATAACAGATTTTTGTGCAATACTCAGTCATGGGTCTGTTACATATACAAATGTCTAGTGGACAAAGGGTTAATGTACCATTTAAGTTACTTTGCTTTACCTTCTTTTTTAATGTGTTTTTTAAATGACTTTTGTGTGTTTCTTCTAGCTGTATATATACAAATAAACCATTACTTTTTGGAAATCACTGATGCCTTTTTGTGTTATTTATTGCTCCAGATTTGTCAAGGATAATTGTGTTGATATAACATATATGGAGAATTAATTCCTTACATTAGGGTGTAGCAGACTTTACAATGCTTTGGAAACCTCTCTAGCATTCAAGAGGTTAAAATTCTTTTTTTTTTTTCAGTGGGACTTTAGAAGAGTTTTTTCCTCTGTGGGGCAGTTGTATTGCCATATAAATTAATCCACTTTTCATGTATTTCAACTCGTTATATATATAATTGGTAAATATTGTTCCCACTTCATATACCTGAATCTTCTCATTAATTTATTACAAAATTCTGCATGTGTATTCCTATGACACATTACTGCTCTTAGATCTGAAATAATCCTGAAATGGACATTGACTGCTATCATGTATAATACTCTTCACACATCATACTTCAAAGAAAACACTTAAGACTTCAAGATGAATTAGTTGTCCCACAAGGTAGAGCTACTGTAGCAATAACACAGCTAGAATGCGTACATTTAGAATGCTAGAAATGGATGGTTTATCGCTACACATATTCATAAAAATTACCTGTGCAAAAATTGTATATAATATATTCATCACTTGAATTTAATAGGACAGACAACAGGGTTTAAGGGTGATAGGTAGGTATCAAAACATGTCAAATAGCAATTCAGATATATTGACATAATATAATACATTTCAAATGAGTCATCGGAGTATCCACAATGGAGCAGAAATTAATGAGATTAATTTATTTACATTCTGCTCTAAATATAGAAAGAAACACAATACAGTATAGTAACAAATATGTAGGATTAGAAAGAAAAAATATGTAAATATAAGCTTAGAAGAGTTTGTAAAAAAAAAATACAAAAAAAACAAAAAAACAACAGGGGAGAAGTAATTTAGATGAATGAAAGCATCCTCATACTGTAGTGGTTTCTGTTTGGATTGTTTTCCAGTTGGCCGGTCCCCTTCCTATTAGATCGCTACCAGATTGGGATCCAGTACTGCTGGTTGTATCAGAAGGGATTATGCACTATGGTGTGATAAAGAGGTGATAAAGATTTCTTCGGCTTTGGAGATCTTAGTGCATACAGGAACTGGGGAAGTGATATCACTGGCAAAGTCTTCTCCGCTTTATCACCTCTTTATTACACCTTAGTCATACCCCCAAAGTCTTCTTAACATGTAAGTTTCTTCTATGAGGGAATCTTAAGAGTGTGTCACTATATAAAATGAGTCTAAATCTAATAGGTATTTATCCATGTTAAGTTATGTAATCTTTTCCCATGATTGACCCAGGAATTACTTTTTTTTGGGCAGGAGCAACAAATTATATAACACTGGCTACTAATGTCTTACTTTATATTTATACTTTATTTTCTTGCTTAGAAGTTTGAAGTTAGCTCTGGTGGACCACCAATTTATGATGCCTATATTTCTCATAAACATATAGCAATAAAGTGGAAAGTATATTATTTTAAAGGGATAGTAATACTTTGTTTTAAATTTATTTTATTTTGTAGGCATAAAAAAACATGAAGAATGATATAAGTCTTATCTCTCAAACCTTTATGGTTTATGAGATATTCACAAGCAAAGTTTCCCCCTCCCGCCCCTTTTTCCTAGTGTAAGCCATCTCTTCTCAGACGTGGAATGCAGTCCATAGACCAGACATATAACAGCCGGGGACAATCTTCTTCCTATGAGAACAATGAAATCCCTGCCCCCCTTGACAAGCTTTTCAGGTTTTTCCCTTATCTTAATTGAAGATTGTCCCTCTCTGCAGTCTACCTGGGCACCTCGCTTCTGCTCTGGCTGAACAGTGTGACATCAGTAAAAGGGGCAGGAGGGGGAAACTTTGTCATTGAATTACTCTGAATACAACTCTGACAGAATTGAAATAACACTCTCCAAAGTCCAAATACTATGATGATTAATTAGAGCTGCTTTTATTATGAAACATTACTATCCCTTTAAGCGTGTCAAATGTTAAAACCAAGAAAACACTTTATTCATTAAAAGATATTCTTTAAAGGCCAACTGTATCCTGGTAATAAGTGTCACCTTTTTTTTTAACAAAGGGTCTCATCTACGTAGATGTCCTTCTAACAGCAGATAATTATAGTGAAGTCTGTAGTTCAACAGAGGTTACTGTATTCAGGAACCTGCAGATAAAAACAAATAAATTAGACATACATTGTGATAGGTGTAAGACTCGCTGTTTATGAGTTCTCTATAAAGGTACTATAGACAGCCCTGCATGCTGATGCCACTCTTGGGAAGGATAAACAGGACCTGCTGTATTCAACAGATAATCTGCATTTATTAAAAACTTAAAATCATGTACATGCCAAAAGATTAAAAACACTCAATGCGTTTCAGGGCTCACAGCCACTTCCTCAGGAGAAAAAAATTACAAACTGTCAACTGTTTGAAAAAACGATATTACAAAGTTTATCATGCTGAGTAAATCAAGTGTACTCTCCCCACCAAGATATAATGTATTCCAATTTTACTGCCGCTCAAACACATTTAAGCTGCTGCAGCAACATTGACAAGAAGGTACTGCAAAAATGCTAGTTTGAGCTGCAATAATTTTTGAATAAAATATCTCTTAGTAGTGAGTATACATTTATTTTACTCAGCAGGGTAAACCATGCAATATATATTTTTTCTACATTATGCAACACAAATTTTTAACCCTTTGAATGACAGGTATCCAACCCCTCACGATGCAAGGAGTTGGATACCCCGCTGGCACTCAAAGTGTTAAAGGGGAAATATGCCTTAGTAACAAGTGGCTCTCAATGTGTTAAACAGGAGCACTTACTTAAGCATGTGTCGTTCTTACACACCAGTCAGATATATCTATTTTAATATTTGAATAGTATCTACATTTGTCTGTACTTGCTGTGAACAGTTTTAGCTCTGTATTTCATTTCTACCTCCACACAACAAATCAACATAAATGAGACTAGCTAACAAAAGAGAGAGACTCACCCATAATTGTCATTATTTGAAGACAATAGGAACTTAGTTAACCAAATCCCTAATATTTTTAAACTGGAACAAAGATGGCTCACTGTGGCAAAAGGGCACTTTTGCTAGATGCCTGCTTGCCTACACAAAACGCACACTGGCTGTGTCATTCTGGGACTTATTTAAACAAATGCTTTGCATTTTTGAACTGGAACAAAGATGGCTTGCTGTGGCATTAAGGCACTTTTGCTGGATGCCTGTCTAGCCTACACAAATGGCACACTGCCTGTGTTGCCCTGAAACTTCTTTAACCAAATCCCTAATATTTTTAAGCAGAAACAAAGATGAGTTGCTGTGGCAATAAGGCAATTTTGCTGGATGCCTGCCTACACAACAATTGTCAGATTGGCTGTGTAACTTAAAATAAATCAGCTCCTGATACTGGCAATAAGGCACTAGAGTGGCTATAAGGCACTAGACTGGCACTAGACTGGCTGATCAATGGCTTTTTTGGACACTCTCTCTGCTTCTTCTCTCTCTGAGCTCAAACAACGGAGTAACAGGAAATGCAGGCTGTCTGGGTGTCTGTGTTATTAGTCCAACCCCAATCATGAAACAAAGAAGCTCATTGGACTACAGAAGAAACCCACCAAGAAAGAAGCTAATTGGACTAGAGAGGGAGGGAAAGTAGAGGAAGCCCGTTGTCTGAATTTCAGAATTTTTTAACGAAATTCGGACACAGGACTGCTCGTATTTTTTTTTTTTTTTTTATTTGAACCTTACCATTTGATTTGGTCCAAATGACCCCCTATTTGTCCGAATTCCAAATTTTAACAAACTGATTCGCACAAGTCTAGAGGCTATCGGACTAATCTCACTCACATGTGACCCATGGCAGATCCTACTCTACCACAATTTACCATCTATCCCACCTCCTCAGAGAACCCTCGTCCTGACCATGCTTAATGCCACGAAAGCTCTGACTCCTCTGTTGTGGAAGAGCACGTCCCCATCCACCATGACAATGTGATCTCAAAGGTAGAGGCCCTACTTCTTTTCACTAAACTATCTTGGCAACATAGATGGCTTCACCCCACGATTCTTGACCAATGGATAGTCGAGTGGTATGAGCGTAGGTCCTCATGTGTGGGGTGTTAATGCTTATCGTACTCTGCTCTGGATGTAGCTGCCCACCGGTCCTGGGTCCCTCCCCACCCCCTCCCTTCTAACCTCTCTATCTACCTCTGCCTTTCTGTTTTCTTTTCTCTTCTCTTTTTACCTCTTCTTCTCTTTTCTGTTCTTAAAATAAATAGGGGTTATTTCCTCAGTCATTTCACCATTAGGCCCAGGGCTACTCATTTTTGTTGCTCTTTATGTGTCTGTTCACCTTGATTATACTCAGCAAACACTTTTAGAAGTATTCTGTGTTTTTGTCAAGGTGCTGTTTATAGTAGACTAATAAGTGATGCAACCTCCTTGCAATAGCTTCGTACCTCATGACAAATATTGTACTTAATTGTTTGACTGACTTTATCACTTGTTGTAACTTCTTAATAACCCAATAAAATATTGAATATTAAAAGAAAGTCCAAAACCAAAAAGAATAAAAACCAGTCCTTCACATCAGACTCTCATCCTGTAGGAGGATCGTGGTGTGAATGCTGAAAAAAGACCAGTTCTGCACTTTCCAAAAGGCTCGCAAATTATTTATTTAAAATGGTAACCAATCAAGATGAAACTCCTATTTGTTGGAGGTCCACAAAACATAAAAATAAAAGTGGAACTAAGTCCACTGGATAAATGGGGAATGATATTACAGAATGGATACCCTATGAACTGATTTGTAGCCAACTAGGCTTTATTTATGTAACGGTGTACCATTGCATGCTTCAGTTTAAGCACCTAAATAGGATCATTAAATCAATAAGAATCCACAATAGCACATAAGAATTATTTGTCTTGTCTTTATTGTTGTTTCGAGTACTTAGAGAATAACCAAGTGTTCATTAAACTTAATATGTATTGAATTCGGCATACATGAGGGTTAATATGTGTGAATCCCTCTGTTAATCGCCAATGATCCAAGTGAACAGAGTAAAATAAGAGACAGCAAATATTCCATTACGCCAACTTTATTATGTGAAAGTGTAACAGAACTCTTTATTGCTCATTCACTACAAAACCCTTTACTTTATTGCTGTAGCTACCTATAACTCAGAACATGAGTTGTCATAGAACATTAGTTCGTAGATGGGCTAATTCTTTATTCCCATTTGTTGTTAATATTGTCTGATGTTTATTACTTACATTTTGCACTTTTTTGTATATAATTGTTGTACATTGTTAGATGTCTATTTAGGACTTCATTATACGCTTGGCTTTGCACAGTTTTTGATGTACACTTGCTCAATTATACAGGGGTATTATTTTTTAGGGAGCCTCTTCTACTATTTCATTCTCCTGTGTGGGATTTATTTAAAAATTTTAATTGATTTTAGGATACCCATTTGATATACTTTGTATGTGTTACTTAATAAAACAATTGTCTATTTTCACTATACTCCTGAAGTGTGCCTCAATTATTAACTTTCTTTTTAAGGGGGAAGGGGGCACCACTTGGCAGTTATCTTCTGATTGGTTCTCCCCCTTCCTTTCTTCCTTTCTCTTTTTTCTTGTAAGGTGCCAGGTTGGCAACATTGTAGCATATTTACACTGATGCATCTTGTCATATGCACTAACATATCTTTGCCATCATACATAAATACATACATACCATGAATAGTATACTTTTAAAAGATTGCATGTTAAATAGCCGTTTAGGTTGGCGATACGCGTAGGGTGTAGGACAGCCAGTTGCACTGTTTGATGCTTCCCTTGTGATCTTACTTATAACTATGGGCATAAGTATATATTCTTAACTTCTTCTGATTATAAATTATTGACACTTTTCACTTAATTTATATATAATTATTGCACATTGTTAGATGTCTATTTAGGACTTCATTATTCGCTGGGCTTTGCACAGTTTTTGATATATACTTGCTCAATTATACAGGGGTATTATTGTTTAGGGAGCTTCTTCTACGATTTAATACTCCTGTGCTAGATTGTTTTTAATTTTTAGGATACCCATTTGATACACTTTGTATGTGTCACTTAATAAAGCTATTTTCTATTTTCACTATACTCCTGGAGTGTGCCTCAATTATTAGGTTTCGATGCGTAGAGAGGACTATGCCCCGCTCCGTTATCAGCCATGGCGCGGGCAGTCTGTACTGCGCATGACTGCAGCACGTGCTGCCCACTGTACTGCATGACAGCTTCTGACAAACATACATATAGCAAATTATTATATAGGATGTACCTAAGAGTGCATCTCATCTAATTGTAGCCTTATTTGTTCAGGCGTGTTATACTGGGCTGCTGCGATTCCTCTTTTTGTATAATGTTCAACTTGGCCCCTTATCAACCTTAGTATATCTCTCCCCAGGTGTCCTCCTGCTATTGTATAGCATGACACAGTAGAGGTGTGTTTGTGGCTACAGTTCTCCATAGAATGTGACAGTAACAGCTACAGAGAAAGTAGTATGGATGTGCACTCATGGATATAGCACATATATTCCTCCTGAAGCAATAAATCCACTTAGTCTCCTGTAGATCAAGATAATAACATAGATTAAAGAATAGGATAACACACTCAAGGAGGTGTTTGTCTAGGTATACAAGACGACCCTTCCTTTCCCCTTAATACTTAATTGAGTAGACTTTCTACCTAATGATGATTGATTGCTTGATTTGCATATTAATGATGATTTGCTGATGGGGAGTTGGTAGGCTGGATCTATACCTTTTTAATGTCTGTGCTTCTCACTTTGTGTTTATGCCTGACGAAGGGTGGCATTGAGCCCCCTGGAAAGTTTTATCTTTCAGTAATAATACTCAGCACAAGATGATTTTGTCACATCTCCTTTAGTGTGTTCTCCTATCCTTTATTCTACAGTAACAGTGCCATAATTTTGTGAACAGTTGTAACTTTTTAATAACTTTGCAATGCATTGGACACAATTCCGGTACACAAAAGGTTAAATGGAATATTTACCTCCTTGATTGCAAAGCATTGTCCTGGAGATTTCTTTCTTGTTCAGTTGGTTAAAAAATTGGAAATTTTCATGATTACGAACGATACCGTTTGTATGGGCCCATATTTCTCCATTTTCTCTTCATGTACAGCCTACTGCGTTTTCCAGACGAGCAGACTTAGTATGGAGTAGTCCTTTAAAACAGTGTATATCAACTTCTGAATTTTCTTTCCTCTAAAAAAAAGAAGCAATCAATAATGTGTTATGAGCTATTCGAGTGAACAAATATGTTTTCAATAAAAGGAAGTTTGTAATAAAGTATATTGCATTTAATATCTGCAAAGGAAAGAACATATTCCAGACTTAAGGTCATAGACACAAAGTAAAAAAAGGGACAATTATTAGGCAAACCAACTGCACTATGGAGAACAAATAGAAATTCCCAGATTCCAATTGATTAACCCCTTGAGTGGAAGAGTGCCACTCAAAGGGTTACAATAGGGGTAATAAAACCTCCATTTAAATCAATGGGATATTTTATTTGTCTCTTATAATGCACTTGGTTTGCCCCAGAATTACACCTCTTTTCATTGTGCCTGTAGCTGTTAAAGAAACACTCACACCCCCTAATAATAAACTCTTACCTCTCCTAATCTGAGCAGGAAAATCCTAATGGCTTCTATTAATCAATGTTTTCTTATTCCAAACTCACTGGATATCATGTCCACAGAGGCAGACATGATTCTTTTCTGCAGGAATCTAGGAGTCTATTGAAGAATTCTTTAGTGGGAGGAGTTTGAAGTCATGGGATCTTTCAAAAATAATCATGCCTGCCTCTATGGACAAGATATCCAGAACTAGTTAAAGACTGTATTTGGAGAAGTGCTCTACAAAGAATTCCCTCATATTGACTATTAGGATTTTCTACCCAGATTACTGTAAGCGGAGGGTTATGAAGAGGCGGTATTAGTGTTCGTTTAACTCCCTGTGAACCATATTGAAGCAATCCATCGTACACTTCTCAGGGGAGCAAAGGAGAAGTAACACCACAAAATAATCACTCTCACACTTGCATTACTACATCCATAAAATCATCCTGACCCCTCTGATTGTTTTCTATGATTCAATAGATAGCATCTTCAATGACTTCTGGTTGTTATGTTCATGTAGATCACAGGACACAAATCACACCCAATGCAAATGGCACTTTTAACTAGGGGTGGACAAATGTCCAGTTGTGTTCCAGCAAAAAAAAAAATCCACAAAAACCACATGGTTGTCTACTTTTTCACTTGAAAATCTGCCTTAAAATGTTTTCCTTTTGCTAATTTTGCTAAAAAATTCCCACCCATTTATGTGTACTTTACATTTTCGCACCCAAAATGTGATGTTTCCAGTAATTAAAACAAAAAATTAAGTAGCTAGAGATAGACAAGGTCTAGACAATTTTGGTGCTGTTTAAAATAAGGGCAGCAGAGGCTCAGACCGCTGGCTAAGAGGATGAGAAGCCATCCAGTGAGTCAGAGGAGGAGGAAGTGACCATCAACAGCATAGAAGGGTCTGGGAGCCCTTATTTCCCAGACCCAATGATACCCAGTACCCCTACATCGTCCCTTAGGATCTAGTGGAAATTTGTGTCATCGTTAGCAAAAGCACATGAGTTTCAAGGTTTTGGCTGAGCTGCTCTAACTCTGCTGCTTGATTCTGCTGTCTGAGCTAATCTATTGCTCTGCTATCCATTACTGCTGCTTCCTTTTCCTGAATCAGTCTGAATCAGCTGACCTCTCTGTGTTTGCTCACCTGACTGCTATCAGCCAACCCTCCCAGGGTATTTATAGCAGCTTGGCTCACTTCCTGATTGCCCTTTTGTCTGATTCTGGCTGCAAGCGCATTATCCTGAGTTGCTGATTTTCTGTGCCTGACCTGGCTTCCTCTGACATCTCTTCTGGCTCCTGACTCCTGGATTGTTCCTGACATTGTTGATCTCTGTAGTCCTGACCACGGCTTGGATGAGTACCTATCTTTGTTCCTGACCCTGGCTTGTCTTTTGGTTTACACTTCTGCATCACAATTTTGTGTTGTTTGCATTTGTTATATTAATAGAGGTTTTTTGCACTTTACATTTTTGTGTCTGTCTGGTTCCTGGTCCCTAACAGTGAGGAAATGGGTATCAGTGTGAGCAGGAGAGGTCAGCTGCCTGTGACTGCTGCTACAGCTGCCAATGTGCCTTCTGATACTTAGGAAGAGGAGGAGGAGATGATTGCAAGTGTGATAGAAGGGAGCCCTAAGTCACACTTGACATCCACAAGCAGTCTCACTACTACCAAACAGTAGTTAGATTGTGTAGGGGGTGAGGCTGGGGGTTATGATGATGATGATAAAAATTGTGATGAATCAGCTGGTACTGAGACTACCATGACCGTGGTAGATCCTCCTGCTGAGGTGGAAGGGGAAGTGAATGTTATGTTGCCGAGCAGCCAGTCTAGCAGTCAAGGGAACCTACAACATCCTCCTGACCCTGTGATTCCCCTTCCTATATCATTATGCTTCTGGGACAAGATGCTGAAGAAGGCAGAACTGGCTAGCAGTATTAGCATATGCAGATATCAGCTGCATGTGCCTTCTGCTAGTGCTGCCAGTCTGCCTAATTCACCTCAAGAAATGGCAAGTGTGACAGTAGGGGGCCCTCTTCCACATCTGCCATCATCACCAACCAATGCGACTCTCATAGAGCAGCAGCAGCAAGGATGGACTGGGGTTGGTGGTGATGAGGATGATGGTGGAGCAGGTTGGGTGGAAGAGACAATAATCACCTTTTTAGCTGAAGTGAAAAGGAATGTGAAATTGATATGCAAATGGGGAAGGGCAACACCAATACTACCAGCTGTGACATTGTGGAGTTTGCTGCTGCTGTAATTCCTGCTGCTGCTGAGTTTCAAGGGCAACAGGCTCATGATGAGCAGGCTGGTGTGCCACAAACATTGTGGCCACAGTGGGAATGGAGTCCAGCAGTAGTGATCCAGGACTAGGACAAGTTCCACTTGCCACCAATAATCCTGGTCCTAATTCTAGTGTTGATTCTGAGGCAGCAGCAGGATCATCCTCTGCCCCAGCCAGTGATTGGGATTGTGGAGAAGAAGAAGGAGGCCATTCTTCTCCATATTTCCCGTACCCCCAGAGGTAATGGGTGTGGGACTATTTTTCTCTTGGGTCAGGCATAATGCAGTCATCAGCAACCACACTGTGGTCAGTCAGTGAAAGGGGAAAAGGAGGGAATGCACCTTGGCATAACCACCCTGATAACGCACATGAAATACAGACACCATGACATTTATGTGAAGCATGTTAAAGCCAAACCCCTACAAAAGAAATTGGGAGCTGTACCCCCCAAGGGAACCAAGATTCAAGGCACGAATAGAAGAGGAAGAAGAATACAGAAACCCCACCTGAGCCTGAAAGTTCAATGGTGATCGAGACACCTGGCTCACGATCAGCTTCTTGCTCTAGGGTATGAGTGAGAGAAGATGTAGCAGTGTCTTCTGGTAATCCACCTCTGTCATCATGTGCACCAGCTCATAGATATTCTGTAGATGCGAGGATGCGGCAGTTCATCTCCACTCATAGCACATTGTATGGTGTGCTAACCGCACATGGCAGTGTGGTGGAGTAAAGTCATAGGCATGGAATGAAGCAGCATCTGATGAGATTCCATCCCACAGAATACACTAAGCAGGTGGCTGATAGGATTCATTATTATTAAGACTGCAAGTGGTCATTTGTCTTTAGAGGAGCAGACAAGGGGCATGGTGACAGCAGCAGCACTTGGTTTCTGGAGGGGATAATTAATTAGACATTGTGGACCTAAGCATCAAGGTGGTTGCTTTCAGTTGTGGCAGTTGGTTGATGTGAATGCTGATGTTTCCATTGTTCTCACTCCTTCCCCTATTCCCAACACACACTGTGCACATTGCAGTTGCTGATGAAAGGCACGGATCCTTCCTGCTGTAATGTCAAGGGAAAAATTAGTATTCCAACACACCCATGATTTTGGAGGAATTTAAGGAGGAGAAGCATTATTGGCCAACTTCTTGTCTTCACATATACCTAACGTGGTGTGGGCTAGTTGTGGTGCTGCAATTGCCACAGGTGCATTACTGGAGCTAGTGACAAGTGGAACCATGATCATCATCACCGCTGTTGTTGATCCCATTCCCTTTGAGCTGCCTAATCATCCAGCTGCTTAAACAACTCAGCAACAGCAGAAAGAACAGCAGTCACATATGCCACAATGACACAGTGGCATTTGCCAATAGACAGTGGTCAGTGGCCATCATAATATGACTTGCTGGTATTAGACAAGTAGGTCATATATTTTTTTCTTAGGGCTTGTTCTTTAAATATACCACAGAGGCCTATAAAAATATTTTGGGGTGCTTGTTTCTAACAAGCCTAAGTCATACAAATCACTGTTTCCTCAGGGCTTGATCCTCTAACAAACCTTAGTCCAAAAATTACTGATCCCTCATGGCTCGTGCCTCTACCAACCCATTTTCCCACAAATCAAAGTTTCCTCAGGGCTTGAGTCAAAAATTTCCTACAAATCAATGCTTCCTCACGGCTTGTGCCAAACAAGTGTAAGTATTACAAATCAATGCTTCCTCAGGGCTTGGGCCTCTAACAACAAGTCTATGTCCTACAAATCAGTGTTTCCTCAGGTCTTGTGCCAAACAAGTTTACGTCCTACAAGTGAATTGTTCCCCAGGGCTTGGGCCTCTAACAAGTCCTACAACTCATCCTCTACAAAATAATCTATTCTGTCAAATATCAGTCTGCCCCAGTCACAGCATACTTCAGGGGGTCCCTATCTGTCACATTACATACCAATTTTTCATTTTATTTATTTCTTTTTGTTATTAACTGTCCCCGCAATCCCAAAATCCCACTCCCACACCTTTTACTGATGTAATACTGCTCACCTCAGAGCAGCAAGGCAGTCCAGATGGATGGCAGAGAGGGACAATCTTCAGTCTGATCTTAAGACCAGATTCCACATCTGAGGGGAGGTGGCTTACACCAGGTAAAAGGGCTGGGAGGTTGATACTTTATCATTCATTTACTCTTGAACTACAACTCGGACAGTATTGAAATAGCACTCTCCATGGCCCAAATGCTATAAAGATTAATTGGAGCTGCTTTTATTTTGAAACATTACTATCCCTTTAAAGGGTTAATCCATATCCTTGGTGCATTTTCTTTACTTGACAGCAATGTGTTGCATACCCTTCTGGCACTCGAAGGGTTAAACAATATATCAGTACAACAGCCATTTTCAAACACTTGTTACTTTGTATCGTCCTGAGCTGCCAACTCTGATAAACACACCCAGCCGATCTTTGTATATAAGAATATGTTTTAAATTTTTGCGTTAATGGTTTTGGAAGAAAATGTTAAAAGGAATTAACAAAGGCAAGTTGCCTTATTTGATAATCTAAAACAATACAAAATTCAGCTGCTTAATTGAGTGAAAAAGCAATCTATGCCTTACCAGTAAACATATGGCTAAAAAGACCTTTGCTAGATTCACTTGTCAATCTCCCCAGTTTATGAAAAGACACAAATAACAGCTTGAATTATTCTGCTACCAGATGAGACTTGTGCAGTTAGAAGGAAATGTATGACTGGCCAGTTGGTTGGAATGAAATCTTTTTCACAGCAATTGAACTCTTGCACCTTTAGTCTATTAACAACTGTTCAGCTCTGAATATGTACTGCAGTGCTCATCTTTAATGAAAATAATAGTAAATCTCTTGAATTATAAACCCTTTGAATAAATTAGATCAAATGGTGGGTTTATTATGACATTGGTGAATGGTCAGAGCAGAAGGATCATTTTCATTATTCCTCAGTAATGCACAGAGGAAAATGTAGAGGAATGAGTATCCAGAGATATGTAACCCTTGGAGGCTAGACAGTTCTTCAGCATATTGTGAAGCAAAGTGATGGAGACCTTTTTAGCCTCCAAAGGATACAATGGTGATCAGTTTTCATAAGATAAGCAAATCTGTCAATATACCCATATACCTAGAAAAAAAAAACAATCTCTCACAAGCAGCAGTCATCTGTAACTTATCCATTGGGCCCATGTCTGGATTTACATCTGAGATGCCACTGGTACTTGGCAAAAGCAATCAATGCAAACTTAGCTCCGCCTATGGCAACTCCCCATCCCTCATAAGACTTCTCCCTCTAGTCCAACCCTCTCTGTCTGGTAGAAAAAAATGCTTTTACCCTAAAATATACAAGTACAAATAAAGCTCTTACTCTCTGGCTCCTAGAGAGGTCTCTGATGCGTTGATTTGGCCATATTTATCAAGCTAAAGGGGTGCGATTCTGGAGCAAACCAACTACACCAGAGGACTGAAATGTACATTACAAACATTCTTATGGATTTAAGTGGAGCTTTTAATCCCTAAATATGGACCTCTGTACTAAAAGCTAAAATGCAGCAATTCTGGAGAAAACCAGATGCTTCATAGATAGCAAAGGAAAAGTCCTACTAAAAGGAATGGAAGTTTTTCTTTGATAAATATGGTGATTTTTTTTTTTCCTCCAGAATTTTTCCCCAATTAGTTTGATAAATGTTCCCCAGTGGACCTTACATATAGAACCTAAGCAATTCTGGATCAAAACAATACAAACCATAAACAACAAATACAAATTACCGTTCTTTTACATGGCAGGAAGGTTTTAGCCATTAACCCACTAAGTGCCAGGGGGTGTCCAATGCATTGCTTTTGGGTTGAATTCTGGAGATAATTTTCAGGAGACCACTCTTGAATTAAGAAGTTAAACGCTCCTTTTCAATGGGACTTTAGGGATTTTTATTTATTTACCACGATGGTTTGTTTGATCCAGAATCCCTTTGTCTTTATGCATAAGGTCCAATGTCAATGCAAAAGTGAAGCAATTAGAGACAAACAATCGGGTCTCATTCAAATCAACATCTGTTTTTTTTCTCAATGGACATACTTGCCAACTTCTCAAATATATTTCCCGGGACACTTTTTCCCCCTGGACAGCCACATAAGTGTCTCTGGTTGTCCATAGTTCTGTATAACTAGATGCCAACAGAAAATCTTATGTAACAAACTTAGAGATGCTCCCCTACAACCCAATAGACATTAGACCCATCTGCATACTACAGGAAAACAAATTAATAAGTAATATTATCATGTGGGAACCTTGTAATCTATTAAAACGTTATTGACAGGCAGGCAAACGGCAAATGAGATTCAACATAGACAGCTGTAAAGGTATGCATTTTGGGTATAATAATAAAAATGCAACATATAGTTTAAATGGTGTTTCTCTGGGGAAATCTACTAATGAAAAGAATTTGGGAGTAATGGTAGACAATAGATTTAGCAGTAGCATGCAGTGCCAGCTGGCAGCTGCAAAGGCCAATAAGATGTTGGCATGTATTAAAAGGGGTATTGACTCAAGGGAGGAAGATATTATTGTGCCTCTTTACAGGTCCATGGTAAAACCCCACCTAAAATATGCTGTTCAGTTCTGGGCGCCCTTTCTGAAAAAGGACTTTATGGAACTAGAGAAAGTGCAGAGGAGGGCTACAAAACTTGTAAGGGGAATGGAAAGTTTTAGTTATGAAGAAAGGCTAGAAAAGTTAAACTTGTACACACTGGAGAAGCGGTGTCTTAGAGGGGATATGATAACATTATATAAATATGTTCAGGGCCCATACAAAGTGCTCTCCAAAGACCTGTTCATTAACAGAACAGTACACAGGACAAGGGGCCACCCGCTTATACTTGAGAAAAGGAGATTTCATCTACAGCAGCGGAAGGGTTTCTTTACAGTAAGGACAACAAAGGTATGGAATTCACTGCCTGAGGAGGTGGCACTATCAAATACATTAGATGCCTTTAAAAAGGGCCTGTATACTTATTTAAAAGGGCAGAACATAGATGGCTATGTACATTAGTATTAGGATTAATATTTAGTTAGTGCTCTTTGATTCAAGGAGAAATCTGATTGCCATTTGGAATCAAAAAGGAATTTTCCCCCCATTCAAGGCAGAATTTGAAATTGCTGTATCGAGGGTTTTTTTTTGCCTTCTTTTGCATCAATGATGGTAAACAGGAATAGGAAAAGGGCTGAACTAGATGGACGCAAGTCTTTTTTCTTTTTTCAACCTAAATTACTATTTTACCATCAGGGCTCAAAATTTCAAGTCCTAAGCTACTAGCCAGGCCTGAAAAGTTACTCGCCACCAGTTTCCACTCCTAGCCCCACCCATATCTGTGCCTTTAACCCCACCCATATCCCCAACTTTAACCCCACCCATCTCAAGTTCTCTTTGATGAAATGACACTGTTATAATATCTCGTAAAGAGGGACACTTGGGAGGTATGGACCCCTAATATCTCCTAAAGAGGTACACTTGGGAGCTACAGACCCCTAATATCTCCTATAAAAATGGACACGTGGGAGGTGTGTGACCCTAATATCTCCTAAAGAGGGACACTTGAGAGGTATGGCAACATAGGGAACAAATGAAAATTCTCATTGCTTTGAATTGGGCTTCTAATTCCCTGAATGCTAGAGGGCTCCAAGACATTGTGAAGCAATGTGTTGGTGACCTCTCTAGAATTAAAGGGGTTAAGAAGTCCCATTTAAAACAGTGGACATTTGTGTCAATTTATTTGGACCATCTGCTTCAATTTGTTTACTCCACAACTGATCAATATTTTTGTACATGCAGCCTTATCCCTTTGAATGCCAGAGGGGTATGCAATGCGTTCTGTATCCCTCTGCATTCAAATGGTTAAAACTAAGGTTGGATAGTAACTCCCCCTAAAGGAAAACAAAAGCCTTTATTACAATAAATTAGAAGAAAGTAACACAGCTGGCTGACTTCACTATCATGCATACTATAAGGTCTTTCGTGCTGCCCTCTCACATAAATTATGTTAGTGTCATGCAGCTGAGAGACAGCCATATAATCAGGACAAGGGTGCAGGGTGTCCCATCATAATGGAAAACTCCGCAGTGTGTGTATCTTCACTTTGGCCGGCTTTTTATCCTCCACCTCACCTCTCTCCTAACCAGGCTCTTCCTTCCCCCACCAACAAAAACGTATATTGCTTCCTCCCACACCCTCAACAGGTTAACCCTTTGAGTGCCAGAGAGGTATCTAATGCATTTCTGTGCCCACACACACGTGACCCTCCTCCAACAGATTTCTGTCCTACTCACGTCTCTCTCATACACATACAAGCTACCTTAACCATACACGGATTTTACACACAGTCTGTTTGAACTCCTCTCCCTCCCCATGTTTAATCCCTACTGCTGCCACCTCCCACTGCATGAAGAGAGGATCACTGGAGCGACACGCTGCGTTGACAGAGGGGATGTAACTCGGAATCTCATAAAATTGTGCCCTACAGAGGGGTGCAGGTAGGACTGGCAGGGGATTGAATCCATAAATGTAATTTACAGTAAAGAAGAAAGATAGATGTGGTGTATTAATAAAGAGACAAAATATAGTTTCCAAATGTACACACAACTGTCCAAGCCTTAATAAATATGTGTAACCCTTGAGTGGAGCCAACAGTACACAGCAGTACAAGGTCTTATTATATACATCTATCAACCCTTTGAGTGCCAGAAGGGTACACATTGCATATCCCTCTGGCAGTCAAACGGTTACATTTTGAAGGATCAGATGGGTGGGCATTTAAGGGTTAAAATTGTACACTGAGTTGCGCGTTGGATAGTTTGAATAGCCTCTCCATTTGAAGTGTTCATAGTGCTTGCTTAGATGGCTGACCACGCCAGTGTCATTGTATTTGGACGTGGGCAACTGGGTTACATTGACTGTCTGTACTGAGGAGGGAGAGAATGAATAAGAGTGAGGAGGTTATTGCTTCATTTGGCCCTGGAGGATGGAATTTTCACTGGTATAGAGGGAGGTCTGTAGCTCCAGGCTCCTTTCAGAAGATTTGTACTGGCTGGAGGGCGGCATGTACATGAAGCCGAAACCTGTGGGGACTGGTGTGTACAGCGACCCAGGAGAGATGGCTTGACTTATGACATCAGCTGTCTTGTAAGGCTCATGCGCGGAGAGAACTTTTGATGAATGTTGGTGTACAAATCCCTTCCAAATAAAAGTACACGTGTAAAGTTTGTTTAATCCTTTAACCGTTTGATTGGCAGAGGGATGCACAACACACCCCTGTGGCAGTGAAAAGGTTAAATGTTTGAATGGACTCTACACCTGTGATTTCCTTTGGAAGGAAATGTTTACACCGTCATTCCCCCTCCTTCTATGTCCCTAGCATCACTCAAGTGAGGCTCCGCTTCCTCCCAATCAGTGTCCTCTCTTAGGCACACTGCATCTTTGACTGGCAGCATACCAGACAGAGACGGTGGAGCAGCGCCGTTAGGATGTCAGGGTAAACCAGGAGAGTAGATGTCTCTCTCCTGTTCATTTCGCTCACATATTCTCTCTGCTGTGCAGAGTTATATACTGAGATGAACCGATACATGTGCACACTAGACAGTGCTCTTCTTCAATTTCTTCCCTCGCTCAATTTCTCCTCTCCAAATGCGAGGAGGCGAGTGGAAATTTTGAGCCCTGTTACTATGTTACTATGTTACAAGCACATCGAATATGGGGTTACAATTCTTTGCCCACAGTAGTAAAACGATGCACACAAACCTATCTAGCATTCAAGAGGTAAAAAGCTACATTTATATAAATGACAATTTTTAATACTACCTATGTGGTGGCTGATTTGCCACAGAATTGCTCCTGCATATGATCCCATGGGGCTGTGTATGAATGCACCTGTGAAGCCTCTTGTCATTAGCCTCTAACGCCAGAGGCTGCACATAAGGGTATGATTACTGTAGGGCAGACCAGAAGAAACACTCTGCTAGAGTTAGACTTTAATGACAGCAGGCCTTGTATGCCTGCACTATGCCACTGATAATAATTAATAATAATGCCATATTACCCCTTTGAGTGTCACAGCGGTACGTAACATGTTACTTTGCAATGTGTTATGTACCCCTCTGGCACTCAAAGGGTTAACATACATGTGAACTTCCTCATCTTGCTCCCCTCACATCATAAAGGGGGTGGGGCTTAATTGGGTAGGTAGGGCTTAAGCGTATTTGTGTCATAAAGTCGGTAGGAAATGAGCAGAACAGGATCAGAAGTAGGAGAAGTGAGAGAGAAGTGGGAGAAACAGGGAGGGAAGATGAAGAAACTTCCCACCACCGGAGAAAGACCTTCTGTCCCAGGAGACCCAGTTATTCAGTCTGAAAACCAGAGTCTCCGGGGCAGATCCAGAGAGCTCCCAGGTTTGCATATTAAAGGGGAACTCTCACCTCCAGTAAAATGCTTCTTATATGAATCTTCCATGGTAATACATTTTCAATCCATTTTTTTTTTTTTTTAATGCATTATAGACAGCGATATTGGCTTTTTATTGCTGTTGCTTGACGTCAGTTCAGGATAGGCTTCTGGCTGTGGTACAGCTCTGTACCACAGCCTGTCAATCTTAGCCTCTTCCCCTCTCCAGTTGTTCCCTGTTCCCACCTCCTCCAATGACCGAGGAATCCAGCATGTGAGCTGGAGTGCTGTCTTGCCAATGAGAGCGCTCCAGCTCACATGCTGGATTCCTCTGTCAGAGGAGAGGAGATTATGGGGAACAACTGGGAAGGGGAAGAGGCTAAGATTGATAGGTTGCAGTACAGAGCTGTACCACAGCCTATCCTGATCTGACGTCACTTGACAGCATTAAAAAAACGATATCTCCGTCAATACTGCATTAAAAAAAAAAAATAAATAAAGGGATTGAAGATGTATTGCCATGGAAGATTCATATAAGAAGCAGTTTAACAGAGGTGAGAGTTTCCCTTTAATACACAGCATAGATCTTGCGACTGACTAGCAATGCCTGCAGACTCCCTCATTGCCCTCTCTTGCAAGCAGCATTAAGGGTAGCTTTTTTAGCATATTAACGTAGTAAATTGGCATTAGGCAGGAGTAGGTACTTAACAGCAATTCTAATGTTTAATTTAGCAAGGAATTGCTGTTGTACATTCATCCTTATGTGTATATTTTTAACCCTTTGAGTTCCAGAGGGGTATCAGACTCATTGCAAAACAATGCGTTGGATACCCACCTGGCACTCAAAGGGCTTAATGCTAGTAGCACAAATGAGGCTTAAGAATTAAGGTATATATGTTATCGAAAAAAGTAGTTTTTCTATCTCTGTTTTAAGAGCAAATGCTGCATCTGATTTAATAATGCCTTTGTTTAAATTTGTATAAAAAATTGTTTTAAAAAACACTCAGTGGCACACTGCCCTCTGTTGGTACACAGTGATATAGTGAAATGTTATAGAAACTTCAAAGATTTTGCTGGAGTCTGCTGGGATCATATTCTACAGGTTTGTCTTTTATCTGTTGTTCTCTTAAGATGCTGTCAAAGCAAACACAGTTTGAATAAAATGCTTATATTTTGCCTCAAGATGCACTGCATAATCCTGCAGTAGTTTTACATTTTAATGGTATGTCGATTTAAATCCAATTCTAGGGATTTGTAAAATGTCTGAATACAGATTTCCTTAGAAAATCTTTTATAATGCAGCTTACATTGCTTGGTAATTTTCCAATACTACAAATATGTTTTTAAACATTTTAGAGGTAACAAACCAAATAAAGGGTGGTACTAGATTTTTTTTTCTGTTTAGGATTTTGAGAGATTCTTGAAGAAGCTTATTTTAACTCTTCGAGTGCCAGATAGGTATCCAACGCATTGTTCTGCAATGCATTTTTTACCTCTCTGACTCTCAAAGAGTTAAAGAAAAACTAACATTTTCTAATAATACCCCATACACAGAGGTGTCCACAGAAAATGTTACAGTAGTGGCAAAAATAGAGAAAATTCCAAGTTAGACCAAATCTATTGAGGCCAGATCACAGAGGTGGGAGAGGGATGAGGGAGGTAAGAGAGAGAGAAGGTGACGGAGTGCACCAGAGTGGGAAGGAGCAGGGACCACATGAAACAAAGACGTACAGAGAAAGTGGGGAAAAAAGAAGCATCAGTGGGGAATATGGGAAAAGAGGAGTTCAGTGAACACAGGGATAGAGAAGGAGGCAGCAGGAAGCATAGTGAGGAAGGAGGTGGCAATAGGGGGCATAAGGGAGCGAAGAGGGGGCAGTGGAGAGTATGGGGAGGATGGAGGTAGCAGCGAAAGTATGGGGAATGAGGGGACAGCAGCAGAGAGGAGGCATCAGTACAGGTATGGAGAGTGGGACTACAGCAGTAACCATGAGGAGAGGGGGAGACAGCAGTGGGGAGTGAAGAAAGAGAGAAAGCAGCAGCAGGGTGCATAGGGAGAAAAGAGGTGGCAGTAGGGGGCATAAACAGAGAAGAGGGGGCAGTGGAGAGCAAGGCAGAGAAGAGGCGGCATCAAGGAGCACGAGGTGGAAGGAGGCAGCAGCGGGAGTATGGGGAGTGAGGGGACATCAGCAGAGAAGAGGCAGCAGCAGAGATATGGAGTGAGGGGGACTTCAGCAGTGACCATGAGTAGAGGGGGAGACAGCAGTAGGGAGTGAAGGAAGAGAGACGGCAGCAGCAGGGAGCATTAGGAGAAAAGAGGTGGCAGCAGGGAGTACAGGAGAAAGGAGGCAAAGGGGTGGTGAGAAGGAGCATGGAGAAAGAAAGTAAGAAGCAGCAGCAGAGGTATGGGGAGAGAGGAGGCTGCAGCCGGGCACATGGGAAGGGAGGGGGTGGCAGCAGAAGAATGGGGAAAGAAGAGGCAAACAGGGAGTATGGGGGGAGATTGGTGGCGGATACAGCAGTCCTGCAGTTCACCAAGGAGGATTGTTTTGTTCAGATAAGGGACACAGACAGGAACCTGTCTGATTGATATATGAAGGTAAGAGAACTTGCTGGGGGGGGTTTTCTTTTTATATCAGTTGACTGATGAGAAGTGTTTCTGAGCTATTCACTTTACAACCTTCTGGTACTCAAAGGGTTAAATATGTTAGATCAGCAATTAAATAGATTTTATTTGTGGAAAAAAATGTTAACAATCAGGAATACCACAATAATTACTAGATTCTCAGACCTGGGTGAAGAGTTCACATGTATATGTCTGGTAATCAATGAATGTTAACCAAAGAATACACTGGAGAACATAGGTCATATCTACTAATTGGTGTCTTGTTGTACAGAGCTGCTTAGTAAATGTGTCCCACTAGAAGAGACCATTAACAGGAAAACACCAACTGCTCAGATAGATGCAGCCCATTAGGGAATGTACATTATTCCTTACAAAGAGTTCATCTGTATGTTTCCACTGGGATCACATTTCCAACCAGTTGTCACTGTCCAGTAATAAAATAACAGTTTAATTATCACAAGCTTTAGCACATACTTATGTTTTTAGAAAAAAGATAGATAGATAGATAGATAGATAGATAGATAGATATGAGATAGATAGATAGATAGATAGATAGATAGATAGATAGATAGATATGAGGTAGATAGATAGACAGACAGATAGATAGTTATGAGATAGATAGATAAATAGATATGAGATAGATAGATAGATAGATAGATAGATAGATAGATAGATAGATGCGAGATAGATAGATAGATAGATAGATAGATAGATAGATAGATAAATGCGAGATAGATAGATAGATAGATAGATAGATAGATAGATAAATGTAAGATAGATAGATAGATAGATAGATAGACAGGCAGATAGCTATAGATAAAGTTACTTTTTATGTGTTACAATATCCTATTCTGATAAGCAACTTTAATTGACTGGCATGGAATTTTTTTGTTAAATCTGGAAAATATATAAACTTAATCCTTTGAATACCAAAGGGGTAAGCACCACATTGCTTTGCAATGCATTGCATACCCATCTGGTACTCAAAGGGTTAAGTTTAAGTACATCTGTAGATTGTAGGTGGGAATTCCAGCCAATATAGTCAAATACAGGTGTAACAAATGTTGATGCACTTTTCTTTGCAAATGTAACCTTCTATATGACTGATAAGAGGAATCAAAAGCTAAAAATACAGGAAACTTATGACAATGTCATTCACCGGACTCCTTAGGAACTATTGCAACCCTAAGGTTGTATTTCATAATGCATCCTGCATTAAAATATAGAACTGGTCAGATTACCTATACTGATATCATTCTATTCTATGAGCTGTTATGGGCACAAACTGTGAAGAAAAATGATGACAGCTTATGTACACAGGTTGCTTCATTATATTTAATGCCCAAGATCAATAAGATATTGTGAGCTGGTACTGGCGCACAGCAGGTTTACCATGCAGGAGAACAAAATGTCTTGGTAATTCACAAAATCAGATAGTGCAGGCAATGTCACAACCTATTTTACACCCAATTTAATATGAATAAAAGTACCATAAAATCTGCCAGGCTGATCATATCATGGATATAAATTATATCAAAGTACAAATGATGCTTACTCTCAGGTCTTAATAAAAAATACATCATTTTTCTTAAATATGGCATTCTTTTGCACCATCCTAAAATGAATGGTTAATTTATATTTGTTTCCTATGTTACAGTTGGTTTACCTCAGAATTTCTACACTTTTCTACTGTGCTATCTTCTTTCTCCATCTGTGTTTCTTTTGCTTTGTCTCTCTTTCTCTCTCTGTCATTCTCTCCATTTCTCACTGGCTCTTAGTCTCATTTTGACTATTTTGCACTCTCTGTCCCTTATGTTTTCTCTCTCTCACATGGTGTCTGTTTCACTTATAAGGACATTATACATTTGGTAGGTCCTTAGAAAAAGGTGCTTTAGCCCTGAGATGATCAACCTTTGCACCTGTTTTAAGACTACAATACCCATCATCTTCTACTAACGATTGGATGGATGGTGATGATGGATATTGAGGTGAAACAGTCCACCGCTACCCTAGTCTGTGCAAATCAGACCTGATGCTTTTCTACTAATAGGCTAGCACAATTGTAAAATTTTAACTTTTGTTGCTACCTTTTTCTGTGAATAGAGACAGGTTTCAAAAATGGGCTTTCATTTGTGCTGGTACTTGTACTTCTATGGCTATGATCACACCGGCAATACTGAATGCTGGCCAGCACATGTCACAGTCAGCCATATATGACTGCCCGACTCACATATTGATTTGTCAGTTGTTGTTGACTGGAAGAGCATCTCAACCTGCAATATCACGTGTGTGAATGATCTGCACAACAGCCCATTAGCTGCCATGCAGATCAGGCAAGCTGAACTGTGTTGCAATAGAAGAAATGCAGAGAAGGCACCCAATGGCATAATATCTCCACAAATATTGTAAATAAATAAAAAGTGGGAATTCACTAACATTTTTTGTCTCTGTTCAGGGCTCCCAAGGCTCCGGAGCACACAGATCCAAGGCCTCTGAACTTCTTAGTATAAAAATATATTTATTAATTAAAAAGACATCAATGTAAAAAAAAAAATTAGCAAATTAAAACCCTCTTACGCATTTCACAGAATTCTGGCACTTTATTATATTTATTACTTTATTATTATACTTATTTATTTGCTTGCTGGCCTTGTGTCACGGATTCAATAATGAGAATGCACCAGTACTTAGGTAACACAATCTTTATTTAGCAATAAGACAGGACAATGAAATCAGCACAGAATACAGGCCAAGAGAGGACTTCAGGATGGATCAAACAGGTACTATGGTACTGACGGAATTCAGCAGCAGAGAAAGGGAGACTCAGGTCCACACCTGAGGACACACTACAGGTCCACACCTGTACGGACAACAGGTCCAGCGACCCAATGCGCACAGAGGATATACAGGTTCACACCTGTACAGACCATGTACCATTAAGACCAGCTGCTCCACAGGTCCGCACCTGGAGGCCGCAGAGGTCCAACAGCTAGAGGAAGTATGCAAGCCACCAAGGACAATCCTAGGTTATCCCCTGGAGCGTTTGTATGCTGGTTGCGCAATTGACAATCCCAGGCTATGTCAAGGTGGTAGACACATAGGAGCAAATACGGAATGCTTGGTCAACTAGAGCCACAGGTTTGCACCAGATTGGATGTCAGACAGACCAAGGGGTCATACACAGAGCAGGTAGTCGGACAGAGCCACAGGTCAACACCAGAATGGATAGTCAGCCAAGCCAGGGGTCATACACAGTAAGGTTCGTCAACTAGAGCCGCAGGTTTGCACCAGATTGGATGTCAGACAGGCCAAGGGGTCATACACAGAGCGGGTAGTCGGACAGAGCCACAGGTCAACACCAGAACGGATGGTCAGCCCAACCGGATAGCACACAGAGCCCAAAGTGACAACTGCACTGGAACACCACGAACGGGCAACTGAATTGGTGTCCAGGCAGTTTTTAATCAGATTGCGCCACCCCTAGAGGTGGAGCATAATGTGTGCTTGTCACTTTAAGAACCAGGTCGTAACGTCATCAGGGAATCCCTGAGATGCGCGCCTGGTTCAGATGCGGCAGGAGCCGCCAGAGGGTGCAACGAGGAGGACGGTCGCCTGGACGGATGCCAGAGTGCACCGGTCCTCCATCCACGCGAGCCGCACAACCCGGCAGCTACACGAGCGTCGGTAAGGTAAGTGGCGCTTACCGGTAGCCCGGTATTTTCCTTTCCAGAGACCAAAGGTTACTGATTAATGTAGATAGGTTGTCTCGGGTTAAACTCTTTATGGGATTGAAATAGGAAGTATTAAACCAATCAAGGCTCTTTATAGTATTTAAATACTGTAACTTCATGTGGCTGCTTTCCTTTGTATGACACGTGTCTTTGATAAATCGGCAGAAAGCCTCAAACTGCGTAAGAGAGTTTTAATTTACAATTTTTTTACACTGATGTCTTTTAAATCAATAAATCTATTTTTATAAGTTCTACGGCCTTGGATTTGTGTGTTTCGGAGCCTTGCCCTGAGCAGAGACAGGGAAGATCTCTGCATATGTTATTCTCAGTTTTTCTGACCTACAAAACATTTGAGTAAATTCCCCCTTTTTATTTATTTACAATATTTGTAGCAATATTATGCCATTGGGCGTCTTCTGCATTTCTTGTCTAGTGTGTTGCTGTATTGGAGAGAGTGTCTACTGAGAGGAACTGCCTGCAGTTTGAATACATCAAAATAAGCAATTTAAGTTGCAAAAGCGATACAGCTGGGAGTTATGTATGTAATAACCAATCATCTGTCTATGTGTGTTCCCACCTGGAGGTGATTTTAGTGACGGTCTACAAGTGTCCCAATTTATCTGCTGTAGGAGTGCTCCCTGTGTTTCTCCTTTTTTTCCCTCTACAGCGTGTTGTAATAGGTTGCTTTCACAAGAGGCAGTAGTTGTCCATGTGAGCAGCCTAAGGAGGGGGCAGCTGTTGAATGAGTGTTATTAGTATAGTATTTTCAGTGCAGTACTAATGCTGTCCATGTGAACAAGCCATAAGTGATGGACGGGTGAATAGTATCCTACCAAAAATGTAGGTATTATTGAGTCAAAATAGGTAGCTCACATTGGAGACTATTGCAGTGCATATCAAAGGTTGATGCAGCTCACTTCAAATTTCCTCTAATAGTGCATTAACAAAACTATTAATTGTTTCAATAATATCATATTTTGTAGCCATTTCCATATGCTGTTATTGCTCTCTCCCCCTCGCTCTTTACCCACCACACCCTGGAGGGTTATGCACTAAGGTGTGATAAAGAGGTGATAACGTGGAGATAACTTCTCCAGTGATATTACTTCTCCAGTTCCTATGTTATTCCATAGAGCCTATGAACTTAGATCTCCAAAACAGAAGACATCTTAATGCATTGGCTCCATAGAATAACATTATAATTCCTTAGTGCATATTCACTCTCACCAAACGCAGCCTCTCTCCTTATTAACCCCTTACCACCCGAGGACATGTATGTACGTCCCGAGCGGATGTCCCTTGTGGACAGAGGACGTACATGTACCACCCGTAAATCCGGGTCCCCTCGCGGCTGCACGCCGTTCGGGGACTCCGGATTCTTTTTAAAAAATGAAAAAAAATGTTTGCGGGTGCTAAGTCCCGGCCACGCATGCGCGTGGCCAGTCACTAAGGGGTTAATTGTTCACTTCCCCTTCTGATTCTACTCACCTTGAATGAGTGAGGTTTCTACTGCATACCTGAAACCTATGAATTAAAGGGATAGTAATAACTAGTTTATTTATTATTACAGGCATTAAAAATATTAAGAACTATGTATGTCTTATCTTTCAAATCTTTATGGTTTGAGAGATATTCAAAACTAAAGTTCCCCCTCCCTGATGCCAGCGCTCTAGCTGACAGATTTGGATTCCAGTCCACAGTATGGCTGGCGGCTCTTCAGCAGAGCCGACATCACGATCTTTGAAAAGAACTACTTCAATGGAACTGTCTACAAAGTGTGCCTGGTTTGCAAGCACACTTTGTAGACCGTTCCAGTGAAGTAGTTCTTTTTAAAGATTGTGATCTCGGATCTGCTGAAGAGCCATCGGCCGGTCTGTGGACCAGAATCCAAGTCTGTCAGCTAGATGGCAGACTTTATTAAAATATCCAGGAAGAGGGAACTCTAGTTCTGAATAGCTCTCAAACCATAAAGGTTTGAGAGATGAGACTTACTTAGTTCTTAATATTTTTTTAATGCCTACAATAATAAATAAACTTTAAATTAGGTATTACTATCCCTTTAAAGCATTCAAGGGAAATCTAATGAATAGGATTTTTTATTTGTTCCCCATGGTGTGGAGTTTAACCTAGAATTGCTCCGGTACTTCGTAGTACATTGGTCCCTGTATCTTGCTGCTAAATCAATAAGTAGCTCTACAACATAGATTGCTACCACTTAACAGATGGTTAAAGGACTTGCGATTCTAATCCTCCCAGTTTGTTAGGGACATAAAGAACAGCTTGTTCACTCTTTGAGTCTTGTTATGCAGCCAAATAGAAATCTATGACTGGCCAGTTGGTAGATTTGTATCTTTGTGCAACAGAGTATTTAAACTTTTGCTCCTCTAAACTACTGAGAGCTGGTTAACCCCTTAATGATCAGAGGAGTGTGCAAAGGATTGCTAAGCAATGTGTTGAACATCCCTCTGGCCATTAAAGGATTAAATGCTATAGTAAATATATTAATGATTGATATCTGATAGTGTACAAACTGAGATTTATTGATAAACTCATGTCAGAGAAGAGGCTAATTTGTGTTTGTGAGTGAGGGAATCATATCCTTTTTCAGTCCTCAGTCACAGAATTTTTTTCTGCTTATATTTGAAGAACTGCACGAATTCCTTATTCAAAGTTCTAGATGTTGGGTTTGCAAATAAACCATTATTTCATTCTGGCTTAGCAGGAAAAGGCACGTGTCTAGGATTCTTTAATGTACTTATAAAACTTCATAAAGGAATATGAGTAGTGAAGGAGGACTTACGCCACCTAATTATAACCTTCTGTTACTATACTATGGGCAGAAAATCCTAATGGCCCCTATGAATTTTACCTTTGTTCAAGAAACAACCTCTTCATCTGTCCTGGATGTCATGTCAATGGAGGAGGACATAAACAAGGGGAGGGTCTGTACCACTGGGTAGTCTGGTGCACTCGAGTACATAAGCAATCCAGAAACTAAAGGTCAAAAAAGGGCATCCAAAAGGAGATGTCCAATAGACCAAAAAGAAACTCTAGTTGAGAGCAGGGCCGGATTTCCCAATAGGTAGATTAGGCACCTGCCTAGAGCTCCAAATTTTGAGGGGTGCCTCAGCTGTGCTGGCCACATCTACATTCTGAATTGTGGGTGGGGCCAGAGCAATCTCTGTATCCACGCAGTAGCTTATACACCCCTTTACAGGCTATTATTTAACCCCTTGGATGATAATGAGATCTCCAATAGCAACCAAAGGGTTAAAGCTTTTATGTCCTGCTTGTTGAAGGTCAAAGGTATATTCTGGGCCAGGAAGCAGTGGATGAGACTGGTGGCGTGGTCATGTGAGGAGTAGGGTGAGGCCATGGGCGGAGCTAAGGGTGACCAGAGTGCCTTGCCTAGGGGAGCCTGGAATGTAAATCCGGCCCTGGTTGAGAGGCTCTCAAAAAAGCAACATCATAATCTAACAGTAATCTTTATTTTTGGCAAAACATATCAAGGGTAACAACTCCATAAAAAGACTTAAAACAAACTCCACATGAGAAAAGAGGGGGAGACAACACAAACCCCTATATAATTGTCCTAGTCAGTCTGACTAGAACTCCTCAGGAATACTGGAATTAGACCAGTGAGGACAAAATAGCACAAAAATATCACCTAACCAGAAGTAAAGACAAATAATATTGGTGTTTCTTCTCCTTTCCCCGTTGGATGCTAAAGAACTCTTACATGCATTGCTTCACAATGGACTAGAGATCTCCCTAGCATTTAAGGGATTGCAAAATAAATGAATAAAAGTACAAAATTGGTATATTAAATCATCTTTAAATTGTAGTATGCATCAACAATTCTTAAATGTTGCATCTGCCTGCAGATTTCTTAACAACAGAGCTCCCTTTGAATTAACAGATGGTAACTATAAACCTTGCCATATTCTACACTGTATTCATAGAAGCTTAACAAAAAAATGCCCACCACAGAGTATACAGTAGCACGGAGATTAAATGGACTCACAGCCAATGAGCCAGCCTCAAGACCAGGCGCCAAGGAAACAAGTAGCACATATTTAAAGGGGAGCTATACCTAGAGGACTATAATACTGGGCCCTATGTTCAATGGAAAAGTAGAGTAGTTTGAGGAAAACCAGCTTCCACATACAGGATGAACAGATTCCCATTGATATAACTGGCAATATTTGAGAACCTAATCATTTGCTTATACCTGTTTATTTGGAATAGTGGTTTATATTTCTAGACAGGCTTCTGAGGCATCCTCTTTACTGATCACAATATTGGTTTAACCCTTTGAGTGCCAGAGGAGTATGCAACGCATTGCAGAGTAATGCATTTATTACCCCTCTGGTACTCAAACAGTTAAAACAATGCAGACTCCAAAAGTATGATAACAGTCTTGGATCTGGCAAAGGGAACTGCAGGATCTTAAAACTAAAAAGGTCAATAAATATTGAAATTGCTTGTTATTTATTGTGATGTTAACCCCTTCAGTGCCAGAGGCTTGGGCCATTTCCTTTACCCTGAAGGCCAGACACTTTTTCAGCATTTTTTTATATCCTTCCGTTTAGGTTTGATTTACTCTGGGAATTTTTAGTTACATATGGAAAACTATATATTGTTTTTTTCAGAACGAATTGAGCTTTCTTGTGGTACCTTACATGAAGAGAATTTTACATCATGCAAAAAGCTATGATGTCATAATGACAAAAAAAAGTGAACATTTACTCATTTTCCAAAAATCACATACTATGTATCTAAAACATTTACCTTGATTGAAAAAGTTTCAATTATTTGAAAAAGCCCAGAGTCCACTGAGTAAAAAAATACCAAATTTGTATAGTTTTACCTACGTCCATGGCTAGCTCAGAGCCCTAATCACCAGCAGCGCAAAATGACATTTTCAACTTTAAAAACTAATATGTTCATTCTAGGGATTTTGTGGTAAAGCTACCCTAAAACAGTGGAAGAACTATATAAAATTATATATTTCTGGAAAGTAGACATCCTGATGCACCTAATGAGGGGTAACTTGCCTTGTTATACAAAACCTGATGTGCACAAATGCCTCCAGAAGGGTGCGCTAATGAAAAAAAAAAATTTTCTTACATTTCTGCCCATTTAAATGTACTGAAATCTGTGAAAACCATGGCATTTCCAACTGTATTCATTAGCTAGTGCTCTTAGGAGAAAAATGACACCCCATTGGTATGAGTTCACCTACCTCAGGGGGTGCTACAAGTACAAAACTACACCTATTGCAACCTCTAATTTTTCTAACATTTTCTCAAACATTACTTGTCTGTACAAAAATGGTTATAACAACTACAGAAGTGAAGAAAGGGTACACAAACAATACCATTTTGTAAAGAAGACACCCTGCCACATCTAATTATGTGTGACTTGCCTTGTTACCCTAAGCCTGGTGTGCACAAATCCCTCCAGAAATTGGCACTGATGGAAAAAAAGGCATTTTCTTACATTTCTGCCCCTTCAAATGTACTGAAATTTGTGAAAACCATGGCATTTCCAACTGTATTCATTAGTTAGGGCTCTTAGGAGAAAAATTACACCTCACTGGTATGAGTTCACCTACCTCAGGGGGCGCTACAAGTACAAAACAACAGCTAATGCAACCTCTAATTTTTCTAACATTTTCTCCAACATTACTTGGCTGTACACAAATGGTTATAACAACTACAGAAGTGAAGAAAGGGTACACAAACCATACCATTTTGTAAAGAAGACACCCTGCCGCATCTAATGATGGGTGACTTGCCTTGTTACCCTAAGCCTGGTGTGCACAAATGCCTCCAGAAGGTGGCACTAATGAAAAAAAAAGGCATTTTCTTGTATTTCTGCCCCTTCAAATGTACTGAAATTTGTGAAAACCATGGCATTTCCAACTGTATTCATTAGCTAGTACTCTTACGAGAAAAATGACACCCCATTGGTATGAGTTCACCTACCTCAGGGGGCGCTACAAGTACAAAACTACACCTATTGCAACCTCTAATTTTTCTAACATTTTCTCCAACATTACTTGTCTGTACAAAAATGGTTATAACAACTACAGAAATGAAGAAAGGGTACACAAACCATACCATTTTGTAAAGAAGACACCCTGTCGCATCTAATGATGGGTGACTTGCCTTGTTACCCTAAGCCTGGTGTGCACAAATGCCTCCAGAAGGTGGTGCTAATGAAAAAAAAGGCATTTTCTTATATTTCTGCCACTTGAAATGTATTGAAATCTGTGAAAACCATAGAAAGTTCAACTGTATTCGTTAGCTAGTGCTCTTAGGAGTCAAATGACACCCCACTGGTATGATTTGACATACCTTAGACGGTGCTAGAAGCACAAAACTACACCTACTACAACATCTGATTTTTATAACATTTTCTCAAACATTACTTGTCTGTACAAAAATGGTTATAACAACTAGTGAGGTGAATAAAGGGTACACAAACCATACCATTTTGGAAGGAAGGCACCCTGACGCATCTAATGAGGGTGACTTGCCTTGTTACCCCAAGCCTGGTGTGCACAAATGCCTCCAGAAGTGGCGCTAATGAAAAAAAGGCATTTTCTTGTATTTCTGCCCCTTCAAATGTACTGAAATTTATGAAAACCATGGCATTTCCAACTGTATTCATTAGCTAGTACTCTTACGAGAAAAATGACACCCCATTGGTATGAGTTCACCTACCTCAGGGGGCGCTTCAAGTACAAAACTACACCTATTGCAACCTCTAATTTTTCTAACATTTTCTCAAACATTACTTGTCTGTAGAAAAATGGTTATACAGAAGTGTAGAAAGGGTACACAAACCATACCATTTTGGAAAGAAGACAACCTGCCGCATCTAATTATGGGTAACTTGCCTTGTTACCCCAAGCCTGGTGTGCACAAAGGCCTCCAGAATGTGGCGCTAATGAAAAAAAAGGCATTTTCTTACATTTCTGTCCATTGAAATGTAGTGAAATCTGTGAAAACCATGGCATTTCCAAATGTATTCATTAGCTAGTGCACTTAGGAGATAAATGGCACCCCACTGGTATGAGTTGACATACCGTAGGGGTGCCAGAAGCACATAACAACACCCATCTGTTTTCTTCTTTGGAAATGGCTGCTTGTACTAAAATGTTCATAAGTTTTAGATACATGAAGGAAAGGTATAAAATGTATACCATTTTGGAAAGTAGATATTCATCCGCATAACGTGAGGGGTCACTTGCCTTTCTACCTCCTGGCTGAAGTGCTCAATTATTTCCAAAAGGTGGCGCTATAAGAATAAATACATGTTTTTTTTACATTTCCACCAGTTCAAAGATACTAAAATCTTTGAAAACCATAACATTTCCTACTGTATTCAGTACCTGCTACCAACATGAGAAAAATGGTACCACATTTGTGTGGGATAACATATAATATGTGGGTGATAGGAACACTTACCTAAACCTGACACTTTTGTTTTTGAAATTATCTGCCTGCATGAAAAGTGTCATAACCGTTATAGATATGCAGGAAAGGTAGAGAAACCACACCATTTTGTAAAGAAGATAACCTGCCCCATCTAATGAGGGGTAACTTGCCTTCTTACCCCAAGCCTGGTGTGCACAAATGCCTCCAGAAAGTGGCGCTAATGAAAAAATGGCATTTTCTTACACTTCTGCCCCTTGAAATGTATTGAAATCTGTGAAAACCATAGAAATTTCAACTGTATTCGTTAGCTAGTGCTCTTTGGAGTCAAATGACACCCCAATGGTATGAGTTGACATACCTTAGACAGTGCTAGAAGCACAAAACTACACCTACTACAAAATCTGATTTTTCTAACATTTTCTCAAAAAGGACTTGCCTGTAAAAAAAAATGGTTATAACAGCTACAGAAGTGAAGAAAGGGTAGACAACCCATACCATTTTGGAAAGAAGATAACCTGCCGCATCGAATGAGGGGTCATTTGCCTTTTTACCCCTAAGTTAGTTTGCACAACTATTTCCAGAATGTGGTGCTACAGGAAAACGCCATGGGATTTCCTAGGATGACCTCTTGCCAGCCTAATAAAAATGGTACCCCACTGCTGTGGGTTGACAAACCAATTTAGGTGACAGGAGCATGGCTACCAGTAGAACAGGGATGGGAAAGCAAACAGTGTATGTGTTATTTTATGGCAAACAGATGTAAGAAGCTAGGGCATCAGCCGGTTTACATGCAGACCTGTGACTACCAGTGTAACAAAGTGTGTGGGGTGGGGGTGAGGGGTTAGGCAGTGTATGTGGGTATGTCTACTAGTGGGGAGCGGACCAAGGATGGTGGTGCTGGTGGGGGTCAGTGTCCGATTATGGATAATGGAGAATCTGTGACTACCAGTGTGAACTGCATGTCCCCCTCATACAATGTTTGATTCCCAGCCTGAATCTAGTGCATACTGGTACTGTGAGTCTACCAGTAGGCAGTGGAAACAGGCTGGGGAATGGGACTGCCTATGGGATGTGGAACCAGGCAGGGGGATAAGGTACGTTGGGGTGGGGTGATTGGAGGCATATTTTGTGCATGTCACAGGGGTGCCCAATGCACTGTAAAGCAATGCATTGGACCCCCTGTTGCACACAAAGAGTTTTTTTTTTTTGTTATTGTTTATTCATACCTCGTTGGGGAGGCGGTATCAGGAACACTCTAAAAAAAGATCAGAACCCCACAATGAGGTCTGAATAAAAAAATAAAAGGTCTTGGTAAAAAAAAAAAATGTTCTCAAAAGAAGTGACCCTGTGAGTGTCACAGGGGTCTCCAGTGCATTGCAAAGCAATGCATTGGACCTTGTGGCATTCAGAGGGTTTTTTTTTTCATTACTTTGTAATCAGAGCTTGTTGGGGAGCCATCAGGACCACTCCAACATTGTCTGATTACAAACTAATGATAAAAGCCTTGTGTGTGCCACAGAAGGGGGGTCTGCATTGGACCCCCCCTCTGGCACACACAGGGTTAATTTTTTATTTTATTTATCTTTTATATTATTGACCTCATTGAGGGCATCAAGACACCTCCTGTTCCCCCCAATGAGGTATAAATAAAAAAAATGGCCCCAAAATAAAAAAAAAAAATGGCCCCAAAATAAGTGACCCTGTGAGTGCCACAGGGGTCTCCAGCGCATTGCTTTGCAATGCGCTGGGGACCCCTGTGGCACTCACAGGGTTACTTTTATTTATTTATTTATTTATTTATTTTTTAATTTTTTTTCTTTCTCAGACCTCATGGGGGACATCAGGACTCCTCCTGGTGTCCCCCCAGTTATTGATCTCCCAGCCGATTGTGCTGGGAGATCAATAATGCGACCGCAGGAGAGCAAGAGCTCTCCTGCCTTTCACTCCTACCACCAGTAGGAGTGATCGCAATCGGGGAAAGTCACCTAAGGTCACCAGTGACTATGTCTATGTTAGGAGGCTTCCCCCGGTCCCGCCCACTCCTACCCGGAAGTTCAGGTAGGAGAGAGGGGAAAGGAGAAGCTGCGCTTCTTCTCTTGATTTATTGATCTTCCAGCGCGATCGGCTGGGAGATCAATAACTGGGGGTGCATGAGGAGTGATCTTCATGCACCCCCAGAAGTGCTAAGCAGCATTTTAGCTAAAATGTTGCCACTGCATGCCGGTTATACCGGCTTTTGTAGTGACCGCATTTTAGCTGTATATTGTATGAGCTTGGCACAGCAGGTACAGCTGTCCAAACTCGTACAATGTACCCACTTGGCACTCTAGGGGTTAAAGGGATAGTAACATTTAAAAATATTTGCAGCTCCAATTATTCTTTATAGTTGTTGGGCCATGTAGAGCATTCTTATCATTCTCTATGATGTGTAGTACCAGAGTAGTTTAATCATAAAGTGTCCCCCTCCTGCCCATTTTACCTATGTAAAGCTGCACAGCAAGACTGTCCGGATGGATCACAGCAAGGGACAATTTTCTATTAGAATAAGGAAAAACCCGTCCTACTCCTTCAAGGGAGGTTTGGTTTTCCTTATGCTCGCAGCCAGAAGATTGTCCCTTGCTGTGGGAGGGAGGGGGATACTTTATCATTCAATTAGTCTGGAACTACACATGGTAGAGAATGATAATACGCTCTACATGGCCTAAAAACTATAAAGAATAATTGGAGCTGCAAATATTTTGAAACATTACTATCCCTTTAAAGCTCCAGTGTAATATCTGAGACTTTTATCTAACTTTGGGATTCTGATGTTTAAACAAACGTGATTAGCTCCACTTAATACCACTTGAACTGAACAAGAGAGGATGTCTTGAAATATAAACTGTACTCATTTACTCGCATGACTACATCTGGACTAATACGGCTGCTACAAATTAATGAACTTATTTGAAAGGGTTTTTAACCCAATAAATGCTAGATAGCATTCAGTGGGTTAAAAGCTGCATTGAAATCAATGGGTCCATGGGGAATTTGTTATCTATCATGCAATTGGATTGTTCAAGATTTGCTCCATTTTTTTTTACACTAGCCTCAATTTGTGTATCTCTTTTGACGCTAAGATATCAGCAGAACTTTGAGTTGTAATGTGTTAGAGCCATCTAACATTCAAGGATTCAGCAGTGATAATGTAGGTAGGAGTCCTCCACGCATCAGTCAGGTATCTCTATTTTTCCAAGGTCTATGCAGTTGTCTGTTCATATGCTACTTTCCATTGTACTCTGCATTTAATTAACACCTTTTCACAACAGACAATAGACTTTCACACTCTGAACGAGCAACATCATAGAGAAAAATCCCACCTATGGATCTGTATAGCTGCTGAGACTGATGTACTAAGCAGAACAGGAGTAATTCCAAGGCAAACCAATTACACCATAGAGAACAAATAACAATCACTTTAGATTTAAACAGGTAATCAGCTCCTAGAATGGAAAGACCTCTAATGCATTGATTTGTGATGCATTCACAATTTCTTTAGCATTCAATTCATCAAAAGGTTAGGGAACTTAGAGATTTTTTTACTGCAGGAGGGAAATGCAATAAGGAGTGATAAAGAGGTGATAAAGTAAAGATGACTTCTCCAGTCTGATCAGCTCTACAGTTCCTATGTTATTCTATGGAGTCTATGGACTAAGATTCCTCCATCATGATCAGGGCTGGATTTCCCAATAGGCAGAAGAGGCATCTGCCTGGAGCTCCAGATTTTGAGGGGTGTCTCAGCTGTTATGACCAGACTAGCGTTGCCACCTAGCCGGTATTTTACCGGCAGACCGGTAAAAATTGGCTTCTGTCCAATGTTAAGTCTATGGAGGGTATGCCATGACCAGAATTTTTTGAAGAAAAGGTGGCAACCCTAGACCAGACCCACATGTGAATTATGAGAGTGACTCAGTCAATCTCAATGCCCATGCACAAGATTTATACAATTTTACAGGCTATTATTGAACCCTTTTGTATGCTTTTTTTTTTTTTTTTTCGTTCTTGGGTGGAGTCATGTGATAAGGTTAAAGGGATAGTAATACTTTGTTTTAACTTTATTTTATTTTGTAGGCATTGAAAAAATATAAAGAATGATATAAGTCTTATCTCTCAAACCTTTATGGTTTAAGAGATATTCACTAGCAAAGTTTCCCCTCCCGCCCCTTTTACCTAGTGTAAGCCATCTCTTCTCAGATGTGGAATGCAGTCTATAGACCAGACAGATAACAGAAGGGGACAATCTTCTTCCTATGAGAACAATGAAATCCCTGCGCCCCTTGACAAGTTTTTCAGGTTTTTCCCTTATCTTGATTGAAAATTGTCCATCTCTGCAGTCTACCTGGGCACCTCTTTTCTGGCTGAAAAGTGTTACATCAGTAAAAGGGGCGGGAGGGGGACACTTTGTCATTGAATTATTCTTGAACTACAACTCTGACAGAATTGAAATAACACTCTCCAATGTCCAAATACTATGATGATTAATTAGAGCTGCTTTTATTATGAAACATTACTATCCCTTTAAAGCTTTTTTCAAAAGCAGAAAAAAGAAGAAAGCTCAAAGCGCTTACTCACCATAAAATATCCATATTGTGTTATAAATTAAATATAAAAATATTCATTAGAAATATAGATAGCAGAAAGGAATGAGAGGGTTCTCCAGTCCCCCTGACATTAGGCCTAAACCCAAAAGTGAAAACACATACAAAAAAGACAGACCTGCGCTCCTCTATATATTGTGAACATGTGTGCCCTGTATTTAGCATATGTAATAACTCTTAGTAAATGTAAGTGAAAATAAAGCTTTTTTCAGTCTTGGATGGGGTCATGTGCAGTATGGGGGTGTGGGCATGGTCAGAACCAAGGAAGCTTAGATTGCCTTGTCTAGGGGCATTTGGGATGTAAATTCAGTCCTGATCTTGAGAGATCTTAGTGCATAGGCTCCATAGAATAACACAGGACTTGGAACGTTTGCATCACTGGAGACATTTTCTCCACTTTATCACCTCTTTACTACACCTCAGTGCATAACCCAAACCACCACTACCAGCAGTTCTCCTTGGCAAATCAATTTCATTGCCTTTATCAAATTGTGAACTGCAAGTGACCAGCTATAGACTTCAACAGTGTTCCAGCAGAAAATAAATGCATATGAACATAAATGACTGCTGTTTGAAAGACACATTCCTAACAAGTCCTTCTGCTAAAGAAATCAGCCATTTAGTCCTATAACTGCACTGTAACAATCCTATTTCCCTATGCGTTACATGTGCTCCATATTTTTCCATCTGTACTATAATTTTTAGTAAAGGCCTGTCTTACTACCCAATAGTTGCTTTATGCTATTTTTATTAATTTTTCCTTTTTCTAAATTCATAAATCCAAGCAATGAATCTATCCCAAATTTTCTACTGTCACTCTGATTTTTTATTTTATTCAGGAGAATATTAGTTAACTTTTTAATAATTCAAATATTTTTGTATCTATTTTTCATAATACATCTTAAAAATGTAAGCTATTTTAACCACCCAGCATTTTAAAATCCAAACTTTTTGAGAGCTAAATATAAATTGTTATTCAAAAACAGGACAATTTCCAATATTTAGATATTTAGTTCTGCAGAGTGATTACAGCCTGTATTTTTCTGGTTAAATCCTACAGTACACTGAATAGCATGTATAAATGTGTGTAGTGCAAGAGTGCCCTCTACAGTAAAACAGCCATATAACGCGCAATATCTATGACTATAGCCACATAAAAAGTCTAAAATCATTTTCAGATTACAATATCCGGAATGCAACAATAACCTCTTAGATTCTAGAGTCACCTCCAATGCATTCATATGGAATGCACTGGTGACTTCTCTGTCATTCAAATAGTTCAATGTTTCTTTTAACCCTTTGAGTGCGAGGGAGGTGCCGAACACATTGCAGAGCAATGCGTATAGCTGGGAACTCTGTGATTTTGCCCGGAGACTCCGGATTTAGCTGTTAATTACCAGGTCTCCAGGGCAGTGGCTAATTCTCTGGCTGTGCAGAGTTTTTACTAAAACTGTGCCCACTTCTCCTCCTTTTCATTGTGTTCCCCCCATTCCCTGCCGTCTTCACCTCTGTCACTAGCCTATTCCTCCAAGATTTTAATTATTTTTAAAGTCCCGCCCCCCACTAGTGATTAAGCCCCACCTCTTTTGACATGTATTGTGTCATTTATCTTCCCCATCGGCAGCATAGGAATTCCCCTCTCCGGGGAGTCTATATGCAAAGTTCCCAGGTATGGCAATGCATTCCGTACCTTCCTGGCACTCTAAGGGTTAAATTATTGGAAATGTTAACCCTTTGAGTGCCAGAGGGGTACACATCTCATTGCTTTGCAATGTGTTGTGTACCCCTCTGGCACTCAAAGGGTTAATATCTCCCATGCCTCTGGTTCTCCCCAGAATTGCTTCCATTTCCTCTGATACATTAGCCTCCATTTGTTCTTGATATTGAGTTAAACCCGGCTGACCTACTTCTCATTTCTTCTTGTTTTCCATTTTTCTATCTTTTACTCTGTTCTTCTTTCTTCTGGTTTTATCTCTTATGTTGTATAAATGCCAGAGGGGTATCTATTACATTGCAAAGCATACTTGGGAAGTCTCAGGGTTTGACCTTGAGATTCAGGGTTTTGAGTCAGATCTCAGAGTTTCAGGGTGATGTTACCAATTCTCAAGGTGAGAGATTGCAATGTTTCCTAATCTATGATCTGAACCAATTAACTACTTGCAAAAACAGAAAAAAAGGTCACAGCGCTAGCTCATCATAATATATACATGTAGCAAATTAAATAAGAAATATATCAAATAACTGGCATTTAGATAGCAGCAAGGAATGAGAGGGTTCTCCAGTACCCCCAAACATTAGGCTGAAACCCAAAGTGCACATACAAAACAAAAAACAAAGCTGCGCTCCTCCAAACCAATGTGTAAATATGTGCCCTACCTTAGGCATATATAATAACTGTTGATAAATATGAGAATTTAGTCCTTAATTTGGCCAAAGAATGTTAAGCTTGCCAACCCCGTCAAGGTACCTAAAAAATATGGCAAGTACATTATAGTAGGTACCTTGACGGGGTTGGCAAGGTTAACATTCTTTGCCCAAATTATGGACTAAATCCTCATATTTATCAACAGTTATTATATCTGCCTAAGGTATGGCATACATTTACACATTGGTATAGCGGAGCGCAGCTTTGTTTTTTGTTTTGCAATTAAAAAAAAAATGAGTTGTTTAGTTTCTAAATTGGCATCATTTGCATGAAGTAGGAGTACCAGGAAGAGGTATAGATATGTTGTAGTATGGTAATAACAGATGAGAGTTGTTACAGTGTTAGCCATAGAAATACAGGAGGCAAATATAGTCAAGTCCTTTACTGGATAACTAATCAGATTTAGGATGCAAGCTTTCAAGACCTCTTAGGTATTGACTTGGGTATAATGTCTCCTGTATTATGCAAGGTGTCTTTGAGGGAAAATGAACACCCCTGGGTTAGAGCAAGCAGGGTAATATCGTTTAGAATCTATGTTCCAAAGAACTTTAACCCTTTGAGTGCCAGAGGGGTACGCATTGCAAAGCAAAGGATTAAGGGTTAATAATTCAACAATCTCAGGGTCAGCACATTTTGAAGCCTCCCAGGTATGTCCCGCTGGCACCTCAAGGGTTATTTTTTGTAATTATATAAAAGCCAACCCTCGCAGTGGTTTTGATTGGGCTGAGCATTTCATGTTGGGATTCCAGTCCTGTTTTACTTGGCTGTCTGCACTCTACTATCTGACATGATTCCTGAGCCTGAAGCTAGCACAACTGAAATAGATTTTTTTCTTTATTTGGATCTATGCCCAGGAGAATGCAGTAAAAAAAGATGCCCCGGACTGTTAGTAGAACACCTGCAGCTAGAATGTACACAGGGAAAGCAGGGATGGGAAACATGTGGCTTTCCAGCTGCTATAGGCCTTTGATTCCCCAACCCCCGGATAGTGAGTAGAACAATGAGAGTAAGGCAGGAGTAGAGCAAAGAAAACAGGGCAAGAGTGAGTGCAAGAAGGAAATCAGGGGACGCAGAGACACAGAGAGTGAGACAGAGAGAGCTCTCATAGAGACAGAGCGAGGGAGAGAGACAGAGCGAGTGCTCATAGAGACAGAGCGAGAGAGAAAGACAGAGAGAGTGCTCATAGAGACAGAGAGAGTGAGAGAGAGAGACAGAGCGAGTGCTTATAGAGACAGAGTGAGAGAGAGAGAGAAAGACAGAGTGAGTGCACATAGAGACAGAGAGAGAGTGAGAGAGTTCTCACAGAAAGAGATAGTGAGTGATCACAGAGAGAGAGTGAGAGAGTTCTCACAGAAAGAGATAGTGAGTGATCATAGAGAGAGAGAGAGAGAGAGAGTGCTCATTGAGAGAGAGTGCATGCAACTGAAAGCATGGGAAAAACTGGGGCAACTCTGGAGCAAGAAAACTGTTACTATAGGGGGGAAAAACACCAAACCAACTAAAACCAACATTTAAATGAGTGGGGGGATTTTCCCCTATAGTGCAGTTACTCTAGTTATTATCAAATCGGGTGCAAAGAGTGAATGAGAGAGAGAGAGAGAGGCACATAAGACAAAGAGTGGGAGAAAGAGAGAGAAAGAGCATGAGACTGAGAGAAAGTGCAAGCCTGAGACAGAGAGAAGGTGCAAGCCTGAGACAGAGTGAGAGAGTGTAAACAGGAAACAGAGTAACAGAGAGAGAGAGCATGAGAGAGAGTGGGAGAAAGAGAAGGATCAAGAGAGAAAGAGTGGGGGGGGAGATGCACTAAGGTGTGATAAAGAGGTGATAAAGTGGTGATGACTTCTCCAGTGATATCACTTCTCCACTTCCTATATTATTCTATACAGCCTCTGTGTATCTCCAAAGTGGAAGAACTCTTAGTGCACTGGCTCCACAGAATAACATAGCATAACCCACCATGAGACAGAGCAAGACAGTGACAGCATGAGACAGAGAGAGAGAAAGTGCAAGTATGTGATAACGTGAGAGAGAGAGTACAAGCGTGAGAGTGTGAGACAGCATGAAACAGAGCAAGAACATGAGACAGAGCAAGACAGTGAGAGCATGAGACAGAGAGAGAGAAAGTGCAAGTATGTGATAAAGTGAGAGAGAGAGTACAAGTGTGAGAGTGTCAGACAGCATGAAACAGAGCAAGAACATGAGACAGAGAGAGAGTGCAAGCATAAGGAAGTGAGAGAGAGACCATGAGATAGAACAAGAGACAGAGAGAGTGAGAGCATGAGATATGAGAATGAGACAGAGATTGGGAGAGAAAGTACAAGAACATGAAACACTGAGAGTGAGTGTAGACACAGAGCAAGAGAGAGTGTGAGACAGAGAGAGAGCATGGGACAGAGTGAATGTAAGAGACAGATAGTGAAGAGACAGAGAGAGAGCATGGGACAGAGTGAATGTAAGAGACAGAGAGTGAAGAGACAGAGTGAATGTAAGAGACAGAGAGTGAAGAGATAGAGTGAAAGCATGAGACAGAGGCAAAGAGTGAGATAGAGAGAGACTGTGAATGAGAGTGAGAAAGCATGAGAGATATAAAGAGAGAGAGAGCATGGGGCAAGAGAAAGATAGACTATGAAACATAGAGCAAGAGAGGGAGTGAGAGACAGAGAGAGAGCACAGGACAGAAAAAGCAAGTGAGAAAGAGCATGAGACATAGTGAGAAAGAGTGCGAGCATGAGACACAGAAAGATAGAGAGAGAGAGAAAAAAGAGCATGAGATGGAGAGCAGAGCACAGCAGGCTGGAGTGAATGGACCATGGAAATTCCTAGCACTAGATCAGATGTTGGAATTGGTGTTTATTCCCTACTCCTGCAGTGATGAATTTGTACATCCACTCTACTGAAACCAATACTGTGATTGTCTGCGTATAATTAAGAGAATGGTACACAACCTAACAAATACCAGGTCATTTATGCTATTCAGAATATAAAAAATAAAGCCAAGAGGTGGTAATTTGTCCTACACCTGCATAATCCAACTTGCCGAGCTACTGGCACTGAAAATGGATCTCTGTATGACATGCCCTAAGGAAGGTATCCTTTGAAAATGTCAGCCTCTATTGGGCACACAACACAACTACACATTAATGTGTTGATGTGTTGAAAACAGCAATATACAAATGCCGCCTGCATAAAAATAGCGACATTCTGATATTGCATGGCAGAATATCATGTGGCCATGTCAGAATATTGTTTGCTGCATTAACCCCTTGAGTGAAAACAACTTGCACAAGACTTCGGATTTTGATTGTGTAACTGAGGACTGGCTTGGGTCCTAATTAAATAATAATAGTCACATACTGCAAAAACATATGAAATACCAAATGGTAGTGAAACAAGAAATATTGTGAGACCTCCCACTCGAGCTGTTAGTTATTGTGGCTATGCAGTCATCCTATTGAACTCATAAAGGGGTCTCACTAGTAAGGCTAGTTTAGTATTCTATCATTGTCTCACTCTCTCTAATTCCACTGCTCCGCACATGCATGCTAACTAGTGAAAGGGAGTGACACAGTGATAGAAGTGCAGCCCTGCTATCCATCCCTCAGACTGGAATGCCTTTTTTTTCCCTGGCTCACTGTATCATCCCATGGTCCTAAAAGAGCAGTTCCTTTTATGAGTCCAATAGGATGGCTGCATAGCCACAATAATTAACAGCTTGAGTAACATAGTAATTTAGGTTGAAAAAAGACTTGCGTCCATTTAGTTCAACCCTTTTCCTATTCCTGTTTACCATCGTTGATCCAAAAGAAGGCAAAAAAACCCCTCAATACAGCAATTTCAAATTCTGCCTTGAATGGGGGGAAAAATTCCTTCTTGATTCCAAATGGCAAACAGATTTCTCCTTGGATCAACAAGCACTAACTAAATATTAATCCCAATACTAACGTACATAGCCCTCTATCTTCTGCTCTTTTAAATAAGTATCCAGGCCTTTTTTAAAGGCATCTAATGTATTCGATAGCACCACCTCTTCAAGCAGTCAATTCCATACCTTTATTGTCCTTACTGTAAAGAATCCCTTCCGCTGCTATAGATGAAATCTCCTTTCCTCAATGGTATCACTACCATTTAGCATTGCATATAGGCATGCAGTATATAAATATCACATAGTAGCCTCACTTCTACTTTATTATTATTTAATTAGGACCCTAGCCAGCCCTCAGTTACACAATCAAAATCTGAAGTGTTTTGCGTGTTTTTTTCACTCAAGGGGTTAATGCAGCAAAAGATATTCTGACATGACCACACGATATTCTACCATGCGATATCAGAATGTCGCTATTTCTATGAAGGCGGCATTCTGATATCGCTGTTTTCAACACAAAACATTTTTAATGCACCGTTGTGTTGTGAGCCCAATAGTGGGTGACATTTTCAAAGCGAACCCCTAAACAGCAGGCAATGAGAAAGACTGTGTGTTTCAGGGTGTGTGCGGTGCAGAGGAAACTGACTACAAGATTTCCCTGCACATGCTGCAGTGGAAGGATTGAGGTCTTGTCCATATTAAAGTCTTAAAGGGGGGGGGGGTGCTGTGCTAAAATGTAATAAATCAATCATATTTTCAAGTGAAAACCCTGGAGTGCAGCCACATGAGTTAGAGGCTGACACCAAAAGACATGCACAGGCAGATTACATACATTTCCACCACTGCCTTTCTGTCATCTTTAACGGAACAATAAATCTTTATTATGAAATAAATATATCAGAAAGATAGATAGATAGATAGATAGATAGATAGATAGATAGATAGATAGATAGATAGATAGATAGACAGACAGAGTAGATATACCCATATGGATGGATGGATTGGGTGCTCCCACTGCTGGGAATGGATCACTTTGTTGTATAAATGGCAATTCTTATTGCTATCTCTGTGGGAGTTTAGCTTTTTTGCTATAAATTATTACATGGACAGTTCTAATTTGTGGTGTTAGCTTGAACAGTCTATCTCCCATGCTCTCCATAAGTAAAGATAGGCAAGCACTCACAGGACTTAAGTAAGTTTATTGTCAACGTTTCTACCAGAATTTCAGGTCTTTCATCTTGAGGAAGGCCTGAGATTCTGACTGAAACGCTGAAAATGACCTGAACACTCATTTAAAGGGATAGTAATACTTAAATATTACTAATCCCCATACTGTAGGCATGTTAAAAAGAATTTAATTATCCCCAGTGTCATCTCTCAAACCTTTATGGTTTGAGAGATAGCCTCCCTTAAAGTTCCCCCCTCTGGTATTACGTGCATCAGGCGGCTCTGCAGCAGAGCTGAGATCGCGTTAGTAAAAAATAATTATTTCACTGAAACGGTCTTCTACATGTGCTTGCAAACCAAGAACACGTAGAAGACTGTTTCAGTGAAATAATAATTTTTTACTAACATGTTCTCGGCTCTGCTGCAGAGCCGCCTGACTGCCGTACAACAGACTTCCCCTGCAGCCAGTACAACGCTAACTTCAGGAAAGGGAGAGGGAGGGTGACAATTAAATTCTTTTTAACATGCCAACAATATGGGGATTTGCTTGCCTAACTCTACTTATGGACATAGAGTAGCCTTTATCCAATAAAAAAGAAAGAATTCAGTGGCTCAATCACAGCAATTTAGTTTAATAGTGAAAATGTAAGGAAGTCAGTGAAGAGCTCACCAGTGTTGTGTATATAAATATATGGTTTGCTAGTCAAAATATCGGATTACGAGTGTAAGCTTTCTTCATAACCAAAGAACAAAACAGAAAAGTGCACCATCACCATACAAAATCCCTTTAAGACTGCAGCATGCAACAATTCATCTTTATTGGTATACATATTATGTTAAAATATTTGTAAAAAAGCAAGCAGTGTGTGTGACCAGAATAGTACAATCATCGTATAGAGACTCAGTCAGTGGGTACAAGCATCCTGTCCACAGCTGCCAGCATTGATTAATGCATGTCATGCAAGCTGCACTTACTCGTGATCCATATGTATACCAATAAAGATGCATTGTTTTTATAAGGTTGCAGTCTTAACTCCTTAAAGGGATAGTAATGTTTCATAATAAAAGCAGCTCTAGTTAATCTTCATAGTATTTGGGTCTTGGAGAGTGTTATTTCAATTCTGTCAGAGTTGTAGTTCAAGAGTAATTGAATGATAAAATCTCCCCCTCCTCCCCTTTTACTGATGTAACGCTGCTCACCTCAGAACAGCTGGGAAGTGCCCAAGTAGATTGCAGAGAGGGACAATCTTCAATTAAGATAAGGGAAAAAGCCTGTTAAGGGGGGTAGGGTTTTCATTGTTCTCACTGTAAGAAGCTTGTTCCCTGCTGTTATCTGTCTGGTCTTACAACCAGATTCCACATCTGAGGAGAGCAGTGTTACACTAGGTAAAAGGGGTGAGAGCAGGATACTTTATTATTCAATTACTCTTGAACTACAACTCTGACAGCACTGAAATAACACTCTCTATGGCTCAAATACTATGAAGATTAATTGGAGCTGCTGTTTTTGTGAAACATTACTACGTCTTTAATGCCTAGAGTCCCAGGAAGTTACCTTCCCTTAACCACCACTTTGATCCATGCAGATGCGCCTGCACACATTACATGTGACGTGTACCAGCGGCATGTATCTTAACTTGACAAATAAATGCATTCATTTATCAGTAACAAGTCCTATAAGTGCTCTTATAATATGTGGCGGTAACACCATTATCTTTTGTATGTACGCATGCATATTTGCATATTGAGTAGCACCGAGAAAAGCTTCAACGTTGTATCTTTTTATGTATTGGAGCACCCACAATATTTCAAAAGCACTCTATATATAACATTTCTTATAAAAGCATATTAATGCTTATTTCAACACTTTTTAAGTTTGGCTAGATCTACAAAGATTAGGAAATACAGATTCTATGTAAAATCTTATGTGGCATTAACTGTGTCACCTTTTTATCAGCTATGATATCAATACATTTCAAATGACAGGTAAGATGGGAACTGAATCTTTTTACAGTGTTTTTTTGCAAGTAATAAATTATCAAGAATTTGGCACCTGGCCCTGTAAACAAAACCTGTCTATTGCATTAATTAAGTCTAAACTGGTTGAAAATTGGAGACTGGGTACATCTGATTGATAGAACGTGTGATTCAAATATTGTCCTTCAGCATAAATAAAGAGTTTAAATCACCTGCTGTAAACATTTAAATATAGTAAGGCAGCTGTGAATCTGAGTTCATTTGGCTTTAAGTTCATTTTTAATTAAGTGAATAATAATTAACACCTTGAATACAAGAGGGGACTCCAACGTATTGCTTTGAAATGCATTGGAGACCTCTCTAGCATTTAATTAATTAGAGACCTGATTTAAAGGGATAGTAATGTTTCATAATAAAAGCAGCTCTAATTAATCATCATAGTATTTGGACCTTGGAGAGTGTTATTTTAATTCTGTCAGAGTTGTAGTTCAAGAGTAATTCAGTGACAAAATATCCCCCTCCCGCCCCTTTTACTGATGTAACACTGTTCAGCCAGATCAGAAGGGAGTGACCTGGTAGACTGCAGAGGGGGACAATCTGCAATTAAGATAAGGGAAAAACCTTTAAAACGTGTTAAGGGGGGCAGGGTCTTCATTGTTTTCATAGAAAGAAGATTGTCCCCTTCTGTTATCTGTCTGGTCTTACAATCAGATTCCACATCTGAGAAGAGATGGCTTACACTAGGTAAAAGGGGGGAGGGGAAACTTTGCTTGTGAATATCTTTCAAACCATAAAGGTTTGCTAGATAAGACATATCGTTCTTCATGTTTTTTTAATGCCTACAAAACAAAATAAAGATAAAATTAAGTATTACTATCCCTTTAAATCAGTTGTGATTCCCAAACATTTTGCCACAACACCCTCATTTTGGTTTCACCAAACTCTAATTATTTTGCACTCTTTTTTTTACATTGTTCATTCATACCTCCCAACATTTCAAATGGCCAAAGAGGGACACTTTTGTTTTAGGGGGTGTTTCTGGGGGTAAGGCTGGTGGATGGGGCATTACCAAGAATTTTTAGATTATTTCATGACATTTACACCTCTTGATATAACTGAATAAAGGATTTAGAAGAAGACTGAAGTATTTTATATACACAGAGTAATGTATAAACACATAGTGAAGTTTATACAAACATTAATGTGAATGTTATTGCTGTGGAGCATTGTGATACACTTAAATACATACTACACAGTCTGATCTCCTATAAAGAGGTACACTGAAAAGAGTGACAGAGGGATTTGGGCCTCAAAGAGCGATTGTCCCTCCTAAAGAGGGACACATGGATGGTATGTTCATTTTGTTTTTTTTCCAATTCATTGCAAATTTTGAAGCCAAACCTCTTACACATCCTTTTCTTTGGCTGAGACATTTCTAGAAACCAGTTCACTACCAAACATAAGTATTTCATGAGTACAAACATGGCAGCCTGTAATGTTCACAACCATTTTTTGAATTATCCTTTCTCAAATTTCCAACGAAGGCCTAGATTACATTGCAGCTGGTAAAAAGTTATCACAGGTTTCACCTAACAGATCTATGGAGAAATTTGTAGCTAAAACCCATGATAAAGTTATCTGTTGCAATCAAATCCAGGTTGATCATTCTATTTTAACAATATGGATACTGTTATATTCTATAGCAATGCAGGAGTTTGATGATCAAATGAAGCCTTGCTCCCCCCTGGAAGTTAATCATCCCCCCCCAGAAAGCACGACCTCCTAGTCTGGGAATCATTTATTTTATGTGTTGCACACCCTTCTGATCTTTAAATGGTTAAATCAATTGAAAGTTGAAAATGTGTATTTTTTTTGGCTATGGTGCAGTTGGTCTGCCCCAAAATTGCTTTTGTTCCTCTTGTGTATCAGCCTCAATGAGTGCCGCAAGTATGGGGTAAACAGAGTGTATCACATTGTTTTAAATTGATTTAAAAAGGGCGTCTTAGTGCATTGTAGACCTTGCCACTCTCCATCACCCAAGGGAGTTAATCATTATGCTTCAAGTCCAGAGTGGTGTTCTAACATTTTAACATTCTAGCCGATAATTATCTTTTCCACAATCACGTATTGTTCTGACCCCAGGGTCCAGTCACTTATGACCTTGAGAAAATTAAATTCAACAGAAATGATGATTTCATTAGTTGCATGTTTGTTTTTCTAAAAATTATAACATTGGCTCATCTAATTAACAATGTGTATGTATTTCTACTTCCAACAAAAATAATACAGACAATATATTTTTAGGTAATGACATGTTTTTTTATGGACAAAGACAACAAAGCACAAGAGCAGGGATTGATGGTTTGTATGGACCTTACAGTACACGAAGGCTTATCTCTGATCCATAAATCTATCACTGTAGCTTTATGGCTTCTTCAAGTGAGTGAGTTGCTGGGTTACTTTGAGCCCTAAGTTCAAAAGGAAAGTGTAGGAATTGTGGGGCAAATGAAATGTATCACAGGGGAGAACTATATTCCCATTGATTTAAATGGGGAAATTAACCTATTAAATGCTAGAGAGGACTCCAATGCATTTTTTTCATAATACATTGGAGATCTCTCTAACAATCAAAGGGGGGGGGGCACTAAGCGGTGATAAAGAGGTGACTTCTTCAGCAGTATAATTTCTCCAATTCCTATGTTATTCTATGGAGCCAATGCACTAAGATTTCTTCAACTTGTGAGATCTTAGTGCATGGGCTGCATAGAATAACATAGGAATTGGAGAAGTGATATCACTGGAGAAGTTATCTCCATTTTATCACCTCTTTATCACCGCTTAGTGAATCTCCCGTAGGAAGATAAAATCACCATTTAAATCAATGAGAATTTGTGTTATTCTTACTTTTTAACCACTGGTTCAATTGATTTGCCCCAGAATTTCTCTTCCTTTATTACAAACATACAGCCCTTGGTTTCATCACCGGTTTTAACTCTTTGAGTGCCAGAGGGGTATGCACCACATTGCTCAGCAATGCATTTCATAACTCTCTGACAATCAAAGGGTTAATTCTCATGTTTATTGAACATATCATTCCAAATATGGCACTGGCACACCAAGATGATTTTCACTTATGTCACACCAGTTCAGTGTACATTTTTGGTACTTTGTCCACCAAGAATAAGGTGACCTGGCAGGCTTTTTTTTCACTCTTTCTTCAGAAAATCACCCATGCCAAGTTGTTTTTCTTTTTTGAAAACATTTATTTATTGAAGAAAAAGTTAATACAAGGGTAAGCAAACATATCGACAATAGACATCCCAGTATGACTTAAACACAATAACACTTCTAACAAAATCAGCAAATAGTCCAAATATGAACTCCAAAGCAAATATTGAGTCAGTATAGTAGAATAAATGTGAAATTAAAATAAGACATACATATCACTGGTGTATAGGGTCGCAAGAATAAACTGTTTAGATCTCAGAAATATGTAGTGCTGGGGGGATCTGGGGGGATTAGCTTATATAAATAGTCCCAGTACCTGGGGTAGTATTCATGATTAGTGGGGCTTTATAAGGATGGCAGATCAAACGACAGAAGAATGCACATGACAACCTACCCCTTATGACTGAGAACGCGTAGTTATACCCCACCAGAAATACATTGGAAAGAAAGAAAATAATAGTGTAGGTTGACGGGAAATAAGGCGACAAATACAACTGCAGATAAGGGATGGAAATGTATACCCGAAGTAGGTTATGGTAGGGACAAAAAGGAAGGGTGGGGATCGGAAACACCAAGCACAGCTCTAGAAGCATTCAAAATACAACTGTTAGTAAGTTTATAGACATTATTTAGCAACCACCAATGTTAATAAATCCTTGAATGCACCCATGCGAAGTTTGATCTTATGGAGGACACATCTCTTTAAAGGGATAGTAATACTTCGTTTTATCTTTATTTTATTTTGTAGGCATTAAAAAACATGAAGAATGATATAAGTCTTATCTCTCAAACCTTTATGGTTTGAGAGATATTCATAAGCAAAGTTTCCCGTCCCCCCCTTTTACCTAGTGTAAGCCATCTCTTCTCAGATGTGGAATGCAGTCCATAGACCAGACAGATAACAGCAGGGTACAATCTTCTTCCTATGAGAACAATGAAAGCCCTGCCCCCCTTCACAAGTTTTTCAGTTTTTTCCCTTATCTTAATTGAAGATTGTCCCTCTCTGCAATCTACCTGGGCACCTCCCTTCTGATCTGGCTGAGCAGTGTTACATCGGTAAAAGGGGTGGGAGAGGGATACTTTGTCACTGAATTACTCTTGAACTACAACTCTGACAGAATTGAAATAACACTCACCAAGGTCAAAATACTATGATGATTAATTAGAGCTGCTTTTATTATGAAACATTACTATCCCTTTAACTTACCTGAGATACTGGGATTTTATTTTATTGGTTCTTACACACACATTGATTTTTTGCAAAAGTGGATATTGATTTGTATGTATATGCCAGTGGACTCTGGACTTTGGTCAGGTCAAAACTGAATGCGGAGTTTCATTGATTGATCAAACAAGTGAAGACTGAACTACAAAAATAAAAATCATCGTTCACTCTAAAAGGGTTTGATCAAACAAAAGATTAGATGCGAAAAGAGTGACTGCACATGTGAAGCTTACAGATCAGTTAAAACATGTAAATTGTGTGTCTGTGCAAAGCTTGTTCAATCAAACAAGACTTTTTTTTTTTTAAAAAGTTTAATTAAGGGAAAAGCACCGTAATCAATCAAAACATTTAACCAAAGAAACACATGAAGAACATTTCATTGACCAGAAATATTGACAAAAAAATTGTTACTTATGAGAAAAAGTATGCTTGATCAAACCAAAGACTAAGGGGAGAAATATATTGCTTAAAAAAAGTAAATTACAAGCCAAAAAACATATCAATGGACACTATTTTTTTTACTCAGATGATCAAAAGTATGGAAATGATTATAGTTTGGAGACAAACTTAAATTCAATGCCTCCCCTCTCCTGTGATTTACTCTTAATGGTCACATATTAAAGGGATAGTAATACTTAAAATGTAAAAAAAAATATGTTGTAGGGTTTATCTCCCTGAGTAAAACAAGAGTACTCCCACTGCTGAGAGGTCTTTCATTCAAAAGTTATTAATTTTCAAAGTTGGATTTTTTAGGTGCAATATCACAGTGGCCTGAAATTGTACAGTGGCGCTGTTGCTACACCATCCTATGGAGATTTATGGTCAACTGACCAGAGTTGTCCATAGGATCGTGTAGCAACAGCGCCACTGTACAATTTCAGGCCACTGTGATATTGCACCTAAAAAATTCAACTTTGAAAATTAATAACTTTTGAATAAAACACCTCTCAGCAGTGGGAGTACTCTTGTTTTACTCAGGGGGATAAACCCTACAAAATATTTTTTTTTACATTTTAAGTATTACTATCATTTTAAAGGGATAGTAATGGTTAATTTTAAGCTGATTTAATATTGTAGACATTAAAAAAAGATTAACATCAATGTAAGCCATATCTCTCAAACCTTTATGGTTTGAGAGATATAACTTGGTAAAGTTACCTTTTCCTGGCTGTTTTACTCAAGTCTGCCACCTAGCTGACAGCTGCAGATTCCAGTTATTTGACCAGACAGACTCTTCAGCAGAGCTGAAATCACACTATTAAGAAATAAATACTTAATTGGAACGGTCTACAAAGTGTGCTTGCAAGCCAGGCATACTTTGTAGACCATTCCACATTAAGTATTTACCTTTAGATATCGTTATATCGGTGCTGCTGAAGAGCCGCATCTGGTCAAGTGACCAGAATCTGCTTCTGACAGGTTTACAGCTCGTCAAGCAGAAAGGGGAGGGACCAGAGAACTTTATTTTCCTATATCTCTCAAAACATAATGGTTTGAGAGATACAAATAAGTGCAAGTACTCTCTTTTAATTGTATCTACCATATAGTTAATACTGTTTTTCTGACATTACTATCCCTTTAAATAACCATATATATAAAACACATTTTAAAACACATTTGCTATTAAAGAGGTTTATATATGGTGCAAATATAGCAGAAATATCCCTAGGTGTTGTCTTAATTTGGTTGCAACTGGGATCCTCCCATCAGCAAATGTGCTCTCAGCTACAAAATCCAGGCTTGTGTGTATTCCTTACAGATCATATAGGGCTTTCAAGACAGATGCATTGAGTCCATGGAGAACTGCATGTCTATGAGATACAGTTCAGAAACACAGGGAAGGACCAGGAGTTTCCTCTCAGACCCCCATTCTTCTCCCCAGGACGTACAGTTCTCACCCCCCAACTTTAAAATTAGATAGAAAGAGAACAAGAGAAGATTAATCAACTCTATGCATTCAATAAGGTAGTACAAGGAGGAACATTATCTTTTACATGTATTTATTATTGGACACGTGTCTAACATGGATTGGCTTGTGTATGTGGGGATACCTAGACATATATTTTTCCCTTATTTGGATATTTTAGAACAAGCTGTTAAAGATATAGTAATGCATAAATACAACTTGATTTGAATCTGCTGTTCAACATTTAAGATTGCGACTGATATCAGTTTTACTCTTTAAAATGGGGCCTTTCTGACATTATTAAAGTTATATTTCTCCCCCTCTCTCTGCCTTCAATGAGGTCAGCTAAAGAGATTACATAGTGTCTCCATGGATGAAGATAGGACTGCCAAGGGTAACCTATTCATTAGGGCAAACCAATATAAAAATGATCTTTCTATGAATCCTTTTACTGTATCCTAAGCACTAGTTGGGGAGATTCACTAAGCTGTGATAAAGAGATGGAGATGACTTCTCTAGTGATATCACTTCTCCGGTTCCTATGTTATTCTATCATTTCACCCATTGGTCAGCTGACATTATCATTTTCTTCAGTGCTTAAGGATCCAAAGTCATTGAAAGGGGAGGCTGTAATGGAGGGAGAATAAAACTTTAATATGGTTAAAAAATCTAAGAACATGGTTTATTCTAAAGAAGAAGGTTCGGATTCCATGCTGGATGATCAGGGTCAACCTTTGTTTGACCCGGAGGGGATTAAACATCCCAGATCTTCCGAATGGATTCCAAGGGACCATGTTTCAATATATATTGAATATTGGATTTGGATAATAAGGCTAGAAATAGGTTAAAGGCTGAATATCCTAGGCCTACTAGCCACAAAATTTGTGTGGCCCCTGTTCTGGACCCCCGTTTGATTCAAAATCTATCCAATCAATAGAATTCCTGGGGTTTACGGTAAACTCATTAACATCATCTCTGCTTCTTCCAAAGATTCAAGCCATATTGATAAAATATTTCATTTCTTTAAGGAAGATTGCAAGAAATGTGGGGCTTTTATCAGCCTCAATTCAAGCAATTTCCCCAGGTCCTCTACAGTACAGAGCTCTTCAAAGATTAAAGATCCTCCTTCTGAGAGGGTTGAGTTAAAGGAACATGGTTCCCCTTTCCATAGAATTAACATGGTTGTTAAATCACATGGAAGCATGTAACAACAAAGCCATTTTTTGCATGTCCCCAGATATCATTATAGAACCAGAAGCCAGAATGTTGCTCTGGGGAGCTAGTTGTGGCAGCCTTTCCACAGGAGGCAAATGGTCAGATTTAGAAAGACATATGCAAATCAACTGCTTGGAGTTATTAGCCAGATCTTTCTCGGTCAGGACTTTCTCCAAAGACGTGACAAATTGATGCATTCTTTTCAAAATGCACAATGTGTCCACAGCCAGGTATATCAATCACCTGGGAGGCACAAAATCAAAAAGTCTGGCCAATTTGGCCAAAGATTTCTGGCAGTTTTGTCTTGACAGAGACATTTCTATTCAGGCAGAATACCTACCTGGTCTCTCCAATACCACTGAAGACTGGAATTCAAGACATCTTTCGGATTCCAGCGACTGGACTCTCCACAAGTTACTATTCAAGAGAATCAATTATCTTTGGGTCCTCTTTTTGCATCAAGACTGAATACTCTGCTCCAAAGATTGTTCAGATGGACACCAGATCCAGAAGATACTGCTACAGATGCGTTTCTCCAAACATGTAATAATTCCAGGAATTATGCCTTTCCCCCTTTTCAGATGATTCCCAGAGTCATTCTCCAAGTCAGGAAGCAGTGTGTCACATTGATGATCATAATGCCATTTTGGATGGCTCAGCCATCATTCCCTCTAATTTTTGAATTGTCAATGGATAATCCAAAAATTCTACCCATTTTCCCTCAGTTATTAACAGACCCTCTAGGGAATCCTCACAACCTCTTGCTATATAATCAGCTTCATCTGCTGGTCTGGCTGATTTCAGGGGTCCTTGGTGTGTCAAAGGACTTTCGGAAACAGCTCTTTCACTCATATCCGAAGCATGGGTTCCGGGAACTCAATCATGTTACAAATCTTGCTGGTCAACATGGACATGTTGGTGCTTGGAAAGGGATTTGGATATAGACGCTATCTTAAATCACCTTTCTGCTACAGATATTTAAATTTATTTTGAGTATTCATACGAAAACTGGATTTGAAAGATATTAACCCTTTGAGTGCCAGAGGGGCAAGCAATGCATTGCGTTGTGTTCCACTCTGACATTCAGAGGGTCAACTGCATTCTTAACATTATTGATGAAATACATCAAAGACAAATTCCATTGACTATTTTGGCCTTAGATGCCGAAAAGGCGTTTGATAGAGTAAATTGGAGGTTTTTGTTTGAAACATTAAACGCTTTTGGTATTAGAGGTCAAGTTAAAGAAATGACTAGGGCATTGTACACAAACCCAACTGCAAGAATTTCTGGCCTTTTTTTGGGTTCAGATGAGTTTAAGATAAGGAAAGGCACCTGACAGGACACCCCTTTTGTACACTTTAATGGTTGAACCATTGGCTGCTTTATTTAGGAGAACGTTAGATATTAAGGGGATAATGGTAGGAGGTCAGGACCATTTAGTTTCATTGTATGCTGACGATGTCCTTCTGACCCTGTCCTCTCCAAATACAACCTTGAATAGAACTTTGGAAGTCCTGGAGAGATATGGTGAGTTTTCAAACCATAAACTAAATCTCTCCAAGATACAACTTATAACTTTTTATTTATCTGAAAACCAGTTACAAAGGTTGGAAGAGCAGGTTCAGATGGACTGGTCAAAAACAATTATTACATATTATATTACATATTATTACATATTATAACTATATGGATCTAATAGAGAAATTAAACACTTTGATACAACGCTGGAAAGGTCTTGAAGTGTCTTGGCTGGGTCAGATAAATGTGGTAAAATCATATCTGATTCCTAAAATAGTGTTTCTCTTCAGGACCATCCCGATTCTGGTATCATTAGGAATATTGAAGGAGATCGATTTGATTCTTACACCTGTGTTTGGGGTGCAAAAAAGCCTAGGGTGCCCATGGAGGTCTTGAGGAGAGATACAAACCAGTGAAGGTTAGGTTACCCAAAAATGTATGAATCCTGTATGCTTTTTCATTTTTTTGTATGGAATAGTAAAAGGGGGAAAAATTTAGGATGGTACAATATCGAAAGATATAAATCTGGTGGGCATGACCCATATCTGTTCTTCTGGGTAGATCCTTTGTCTTTTAGGAAATTGAGTGTGTCCAATTGGATTGTGAGGGATGTAATTGGGTGGATTCATAAATTTAGAAGAAGAAACGGATGGCTAGATATGATGAATTATATCTCCAACTCAAGCTCCCTGATGGTATTATCCTTTTATATGGAAAATTTGAATTTGGTCCAATGGCAAAGAAAGGGCATATATTTAATTTTTAATAATGGGAACCTTTGCTCAATCGCTGAACTACAATCCAAATTTAATTTATCTGATGGGGACATATTCAGTTTCCTTAGGGTAAGGGGTTTTTTTTTGCTAAAAGGAATGTGGAGGACATTGAGATAGAGCATAACCATTTTGGTCTGCAGCTTAAAGGGATAGTAATACTTAAAATGTAAAAAAAAATATGTTGTAGGGTTTATCCCCCTGAGTAAAACAAGAGTACTCCCACTGCTGAGAGGTGTTTTATTCAAAAGTTATTAATTTTCAAAGTTGAATTTTTTAGGTGCAATATCACAGTGGCCTGAAATTGTACAGTGGCGCTGTTGCTTCACGATCCTATGGACAACTCTGGTCAGTTGACCATAAATCTCCATAGGATGGTATAGCAACAGCGCCACTGTACAATTTCAGGCCACTGTGATATTGCACCTAAAAAATCCAACTTTGAAAATTAATAACTTTTGAATGAAAGACCTCTCAGCAGTGGGAGTACTCTTGTTTTACTCAAGGAGATAAACCCTACAACATATTTTTTTTTACATTTTAAGTATTACTATCCCTTTAATACAAATCAGATCTCCAGATTGAGAAGGTCTTTGGCTAAAACGGCTCTTTTTAGATAAGCCATTGGCAATTTTGCTGTGGCAAAGCAAAGTATTTAGATCTTTCCTTTCCCTTACAGAAATGGCATGAGGCCAGATCCACAACAAGAAAAGCACTACATTGCATTAACTTGCATGAGCAATATTATAAATTACTCTATAGATGGTATTTATTTCCTTCTCACTTGTTTAAATATCAACCGAGAGTATCTAATCAGTGCTGTCGATGTCAGCGAATGATAAAAACTCAGTTTCCTATATGGTGGGAGTGCCCTAGCTTGGAATTTTTAAAAGGTAAACTGGTTAGGCTATTTGTAGATATACTTCAAATGCACGGCAGACCTTTCTGTTTCATATGAAGCTTCCAGTTTCTGACAATTGTAAAGGATATTTATGTATCAATTTATTATTGGCATTTAAAATATGTATTGCCAGATATTGGAGGAACCAACAAGTTCCTACTTGGACAGAAATTAAAACTCAAATAGAATATCAATGTGAATCGGAAAATTATTTTTTCTTTGCTTTGATTCAGAGTAGGTCTCATAAATATTATAAGATTTGGGGTCCTTGGATGCGGTTAAATAGAACTGGGGAATTTCCTGTGAGCTGATGGTGGCTTCTAAGAAGGCTCTCTAGTCTGCTCTGAATGGGATAAAAGGTTTAATGCCTTAATAAGCAGACTTTGTTGATTTTATTTGGTCTAGTACGATAGACAAGAATATATATAAAAGTAATTATTGGTGTAGTTGTATGTTGTAAAATGTTTAATTTTGTATGTTTTTTGTATATTTGTAAATACAAAAAAAAATTCCTTTCTGCTTCCTTTCAACAGGACAAGGCATATAGAACAATAAATTGCTATAGATCTTCAATTTCTGCTGGGCATTGCCGTATAGATAATCTCCCGATGGGCCAACATCCTCTAGTCTGTAAACTCATGAAAGGCGATAAGTTGTCTCGTTCTCCTACTGCCAAATATAACTGTTTCTGGGATGTTACTATTGTTCTTCAGGTCCTTGAATCTTGGCCAACTTTCAGCTAAGCTTACCATGCTACACTGTTTAATCTCCTGTTGTAGAGTTTCAGATGTTAAAGCCCTAGATGTGACTTCTCTTTCTTTCATTCCTAATGGTGTTATCTTTTCTATCTCTAGGAGAAAAAAAACTTTATCTACATACATTTTTTATCCTGCACTTCACAAACTCTTAAACTTTGTGTTGTTCAGTGTTTGCAAGCTTATGAATCTGCTACAATTAAGATTAGACCTAAAAACTCTTACCAATTAATGATTTCATTTCAGAGATCTCATCTCCCTGTTTCTTCAGCCACTTAGGCAAGATGGATTTGATGGATCATGCAGTCAGCTGACATTGATGTCTCCCTTTTTGGGACTCACTGCGCAAGAGGCTATGGCCTCCAGATCTTTCTTATCTGGAAGTTGCCTTGAAGACATTCTTAAGGCAGCTGACTGGTCCAGAGAATCCACATTTAAATCTTTTTATTTTAAACCTATTTCTCATGTATCTGATAATGTGATTAATCAGCTTTAAACTAGCATAATAAGAGCTTCCGTACTTGTAATAAAATTCAAGGATTTTCCTAACCCTGAGAAGGAAAGTCAGGATTTTATTAAAGACACGGAGGCGAATATTATCCACCCCATATCTATCGCTCCCTATCACAGATTTCTTTCTCTTTTATAGGTTGATTTCGCTGGCATTGCGGCCAACCTTGATCAATTGGTTCTACAGTTCCTAGACAATGTTCTTTATTTCGAAGTTTACCCATTATACATCAAAGAAAGAGGAAGCTGCACCAGAATGGATACTGCTTATACAGTTGGATGTGTTATGATTGGAGGAGGGTGTCTAGGGGCGGAGTTTTTGTGTTAAACCATGCAATTGTATTGTTTTCTCCTATTTGTGTAATGTTTTTACTTGCTGATATCTGGAGTAGTAAAGAGGCTGAAGCATAATATTCGCCTCCATGTCTTTAATAACAACCTGACTTTTCTTCACAGGGTTAGGAAAATCCTCGATTTGTAACAACCAAAGCATGCACATTCTAAAAGGAGTGAGTATGAAAGAATGTGTGGAGTGGAAAGAAATAGTTCCTACATTGACTGAAAGCAAGGGGATTAGATGAGATGTGAAAGAACTACGTTATTTCCCCTACTGCAGGCACTTTCACATTTGCAGCATTCAGTCTATGGGGATATGGGGCTGTGTGTCTCCAGTGTTCATGACTCTGTGTGATGAGTCAATATAATTTCTCTGTTAATAGAAAAGTGTGGGTGTGGACTGCCCAGAACCAAGGGAGTAAGTCTCAGGAAGTGTGGGCACGGTGCCATGAGCCTCATTTCTATGTGTATTTGGTTTTGTTTGTTCTTTTTTTTTTCACCTCACCTGTCATTTTTATTGGACTACTATTATGAAAGCCCGTATACATGGGCTAAAGTGCACCCAGCTGCCCCGGAGGCAGGAGCAGAGACAGGACGTGAGCCGTCCGGAGTGGGGCAGCGCGTTCGCCAAGTCTCTACTGTGCATGACTGCAGTCATGCGCAGTAGAGACTCGCCAAACGCGCTGATCTTTAGAAGGAAGCTCCAGACGGCTCACAGCAATGCTCCCTGTGTGCGAAACAACACATGCACAGTAGAGACTCTCTACTACGCATGTGCGGTTAATGCTCACAGTGAGCGAAGCATTCTACCACTTTATCTAATAAAGGATAATATAACTCTTGCCTTATCCTGTTTTCTTTTGTATTTTCCTTGAAGAGATGATTGGGTCTGGTGACATTCTTCTATTTTAAAGGGATAATAATACTTAATATGTAAATATATATATATATTGTAGTGTTTATCGCATCTAAGTAAAACAAGGGTATTCCCACTGCTGAAAGGTGTTTTATTCAAAAGTTATTACAGCTCAAACTTGAATTTTTTAGGTGCAGTATCACAGTGGCCTGAAATTGTACAGTGTCCCTGGTGCTATACCATCCTATGGAGGTTTATGATCAACTAACCAGAGCTGTCAGTAGGAGTACTCTTGTTTTACTCAGGGGGATAAACACTTCAATATCTATTGTTTTTTTACATTTTAAATATTACTATCCCTTTAACTGTTCCCAACTTCTTGCATTTTTCTTCTTTCTTCTGTATTCTATATATATTGTAATACATTTTGTTTCTCTATTAATATTGCATTTATATATTTATATATGGTGTTTATCACTTGGGAAATATTGATTAAATAGTATGAAAGCACGTGTACGAGGGCTAAAGTGCCTCCCAGCAGCCCCGACTGCTGCCCCCGAGCAAGGAGCAGAGACAGGCGGTGAGCCATTCGGAGCGCCCTGCTCCGGAACAGCATGTTTGGCCAGTCTCTGCTGCGTATGACTGCATCGTTCCGGCAGGCTCTACTGCACATGACTGCATCATTCCGGCAGTCTCTACTGCACATGAATGCATCATTCCGACACTCTCTACTGCACATGACTGCACTGTTCCGGCAGTCTCTACTGCGCATGACTGCATCATTCCGGCACTCTCTACTGCACATGACTGCATTGTTCCGGCAGTCTCTACTGCACATGACTGCATTGTTCTGGCAGTCTCTACAGCTCATGACTGCATTGTTCTGGCAGTCTCTACTGAGCCTGACTGCATTGTTCTGGCAGTCTCTACTGTGCATGACTGCATTGTTCCGGCAGTCTCTACTGCACATGACTGCATTGTTCTGGCAGTCTCTACAGCACATGACTGCATTGTTCTGGCAGTCTCTACTGTGTATGACTGCACTGTTCCTGCACTCTCTACTGCACATGACTGCATAGTTCCGGCACTCTCTACTGCACATGACTGCATAGTTCTGGCAGTCTCTACTGCACATGACTGCATAGTTCCGGCACTCTCTACTGCACATGACTGCATAGTTCCGGCACTCTCTACTGCACATGACTGCATAGTTCCGGCACTCTCTACTGCACATGACTGCATTGTTCTGGCAGTCTCTACTGCACATGACTGCATAGTTCCGGCACTCTCTACTGCACATGACTGCATAGTTCCGGCACTCTCTACTGCACATGACTGCATAGTTCCGGCACTCTCTACTGCACATGACTGCATTGTTCCGGCAGTCTCTACTGCGCATGGGAGGTTACGCACACAGGAAGCTTTGCAGGCTAGCACTTTATATTATTTATATAGTAGTGACTATACAGATTTATAATTGTAATGATGTTATTATTTGTATCTATAGGTTGTGCAAAGTGATAGGTTTCAAATTCAACCAGTGTGATATGTTATCTGCACCTACTGTGTACCATCATATATATTTTATTTTTTATTATTATTTCTATCTTGCCTTTATGATGCTACAATAATTACTCGTCAATAAATAAGATGAACAGGTATTACAGTAAACATGAAATAAAACACAGAGGTTAATGTAACAGTCTTCATTTTTCCTATGTGTGAGAGTTTGTCAATTGATATGATAGAATAGTGTGTGTTATTTCAGATCATCATTACTACTGGGACAGTGATAGCTCATAGGTCCTGCAGCTGTTATTGAGCTAGAACTCTATTGGCTGTGTATGAGTATTGCTTCACATTGGCTCATATGTATAAGAGCAAGTGAATCAACAGCACAGTAGAAAAAACTCACAGCTCCATATATTTAAATGGGATTTTTAACCCCTGGAATTCTGGAGAGATTGCCAATGTAAAGCAATGCATTGGAGGCCTCTTTAGCATTCCAGGGTATTAAATAGCTCATTTGAACCCTTTGAGTGCTAGAGAGGTATCCAACAAGCATTGGATACCACCTCTCTGGCACTCAAAGGGGTTACAATAATGAGAATTTTAGAAATTTCTACTTGTCCCCTATGATGCAACTGGTTTGCTTTAGCATTGTATCACTTTCTTTTTATGGCCCATTTTGTTCATTGTTCATCCTTGTGTTCAATTGGTTTGCCCCAGAATACTTCCAGCAGCCCAGTATCTCTCTGGGAAATGAACTTATTGTGAGTCTGATGTATTAAGTAAAAATGGAATAATTCTGTGACACACCAGCTAAGCAGTCCCTTTGATTTAAAGGGAAAGTAATGTTTAATTTTAAGTGTCTTTAATATTGTAAGCATTAAAAAAGAATTACATTGATGTAAGTCTTCTCTCTCAAACCTTTAGGTTTGAGAGATATAACTGGCTAAAGTTCCCCCATCGAGGTTGTTTCAGAGAAGTCTGCCCTCTAGCTGACAGCAGGAGATTCCGGTCCCGGGACTGGCCGACGGCTCTTCAGCAGAGCCAAAATTGTGCTATTTAGAAATAAATACTTCATTGGAACTGTCTACAAAGTGTGCCTGGTTTACAAGCACATTTTGTAGACTGTTCCAATTAAGTATTTATTTCTAAATAGCGCAATATCAGCTCTGCTGAAGAGCATCTGTCCAGTCAAATGACTGGAATCTCCTGCTGTCACCTAGAGGGCAGACTTCTCTGAAACAGCCTGGATGGGGTAACTTTAGCCAGTCATATCTCTCAAACCATAAAGGTATGAGAGACAAGACTTACACCTATGTAATTATTTTTTTAATGCATAAAATATTAAATAAACTTAGAATTAAACATTACTATACCTTTAAATGGACTTTTAAGCTTCTTGGATGGTACAGACTGTGTATAGCATTCAAGGGATTAAAAAAAAAAAAAAAATCAGATCGATGGGAAATGTTATTGGTCCCCTGTTATGGAAGTGGTTTCCCTCCAAATTGCACCAGTTTGCTGTTACTCTCACTACCCATGGTGATTTCTTATATAAAACAAAATAAGTGTAATTAAGCATATGGTTTTTGTCTAATTATATAGAAGAAAAAATACATAGAAAAGGCTGCTTATGTTAGTGCTGTCTGAAAGCAAATAATTCCCTTGTGACAGAATGAAATCATGCTAATTGACTCAGTATACGAACCAACATAAAAAGTAAACAGTGTCCATTGTGTAAGAAATAATATTAATATATACCGTACACAACCAACATGACAGATTGTTATAATTGAAAAAAAGGAGAAAATGTGCAACTGAGGAATTTGTGCTTTAAAGACTGTTTGCGGAAAGAGGAATGGCACAAGTCAAGAGCAAATTAGCTTCTCCTTGGGGTTGAAATGAACTTCTATTGATTAAATTAGGCTTTTAAAGGGATAGTATTACTTAAAATGTAAATAAAATATGTTTTAGGGTTTATTACCCTGAGTAAAACAAAAGTACTCCCACTCTATGGCATTTTATTCAAACGTTATTACAGCAGAAATTTGAAAATTTTAGGTGCAGTATCACAGTGGCCTGAAATTGTACAGTGGCACTGTTGCTACACCATCCTATGGAGATTTATAGTGAACTGACCAGAGTTATCCATAGGATGGTGTAGCAACAGCGCCACTGTACAGTTTCAGACCACTGTGATATTGCACGTAAAACATTCAAGTTTGAGCTGTAATAACTTTTGAATAAAACACCATTCAGCAATAGGAAAGCCCTTGTTTTAATCAGGGGGATAAACACGACAATATATGTTTTTTACATATTATGTATTACTATCCCTTTAACCCCCCCCCCCCGAGCCATATTCAGTGTGAGTGTGTGTCAATACACATATACAGGTGTGTGTGGTGAGATTTGCAGAGGAAAACAATAGTGGTACAGTGGAACACAGCACAGGAATGTCAGAACACAGATCAGAGAAATTTGCCTATTGAAATCATTGGCCATTAAGTGGACTTGGCTGTTACCTTAACCCTTGAGTGCCATGCAATGCATTGTGTACCCCTCTGGCACTTACAGGGTTAAAATAAGAGCTAAAATAAGTTAATTGTTTTAAACAAGAACTCAGATTGCATATATGTTGTGCTAGCCATTGATCTGCAATATAGATAGTTTTGAGAATTGAATCAATTGAGGATCAGCAGGGTGTGCGAACCACTGGTTCTCAAGTGGTCCATCTTTTTTTGTTGGTGACACAGTTAGTTTCTGTGCTGAGATAATATTACCTGACACTGTGCCAGGCAGAGCCCACATACTGAGCTCATTGTCTAACATCAAAGCAAGTGATACGTTTGGCTTCCAACGGAAGTAATTAGCATACTGTGCAGGGAATTAGACTAAAAGGCCAGACTGTACCACCAAAACATAAAGTTTAATGTCTCAAAACTATTTAATTGAAAGAATATTTGTTGCATGAATGTGGCCCTCAGGTCAGCAAGTTAACCTTTTGAGAGCCAAAGGGTTGCTCAGCATATTGTTTTGCAATGTGTTGGACACCCTTCTGGCACTCAAATGGTTAATTAATCAACATGTGTGCCCCGGTAACAGAGAGAGCAGATCATATATGCACATAGTGTGTGTGCGTGTGTGTATATGTGTGTGTGTGTGCGTGTCCGTGAACTGTATTCATACCTCCCAACATTTGAAATAGCCAAAGAGGAACACTTTTCTTTTAGGTGGTGCTGCTGGTGGGAAGGGCATAAATGAGAACTTTTAGGTTATTTCATGACCTGTTGACGCCTTTTTGTGCAACTGAATAAATTATTTAGAACAAGACCAAAGAATTGTATTAACATGGACTAATTTATAAACACACATATACTGAAGTTTAACCCCTTAACGACCCTTGACGGTCATAGTACGTCAAGGGTCGATCTGACTGAACGACCCATGATGTAATATGACCGTCATGGAATTCCGGGCACCCCCCGCAGCTGCATGCCGTTCAGGGGAGTCCGGAAGCGAATGGAGCAAAAAAAAAAAAAAAATGCTCCGTGGTCCTTAACTGACCGCGCCACGCCAATCGGACAGTTGTTAAGGGGTTAAACATATATTAATGTGAGTTTATACGCACCACACAATCTGATCTCCTAAAAAGAGGCACATCAGGGTAAGAAAGAGGGACAGAGGGATTTTGGTCTCAAAGAGGGACACTTGGAGGTATGTGTATTTGAATTTCACACACCTGCCCTAAAGTATCATATATCATATCATATAAGTTATCATACACTTAATACAGCAAATACATATTCATATATTTTTAAGAATCTATTTAATCATGCTGTTATAAAAATCTGCTATGTAAAAATATGTAGAGAGATACAGACAATGAAAATCATTATGTCAAATCTTTTCTTCATGCCATCTGGAAAAGCTGTTTTAATTTCAAAATTCAGAAAGGCTTAGCTCCTTAATAACCTAATTAGAGTATTACCTCATCTGGTAATTTCCATAATTTGCTCAGTCCCTGAAACTGAAAACTTTTATTTGTATGCCTGTTGTGTGACTGGCTGCCAAGGTGGCATTAGTGGGTATGGAATGTTCTTATTGATAATACCTTGAAATACATTTTTCATTATTTACAGTTTTTTAATGAAGAGAGGAAAAAAGTGAGACTGTTCTACTATGAAGAACAATTCTGTAACAAACCAACCAAAGACGAGAAATAAAAATTCCCTATTGATTTAAATGGGGCTTCTAACCTCCATGATAGCTAAAAATGTCTCCACTATATTGGACTACAACGCCCATCATCTTCAGCAGTTAATTGGCACACTGAGGATGATGAGAATTGTAATCAAACAATAGCTGGTGGTTGTTAAGTTGATAATTGAGCCTATTAGCACATTAGGGGAAAATTCCCCAGAAAATGTTCATTGATAATAAGTATTTATTTAGAACCATAATTTTCCAGCAGTTCATTGCAACTCCAAATAACATGGCCTATAGAACATCATTGGAAATATTCCTTATGGAGTGTGGCTGTGTCTTGTGTTTACATTCTGTGTTGTCCTGAATCTCTTATTAAAAGGCCACATCAGTGGTATGTTATAATGCTTTGAATAAACAGATGTGTGCAGTGCATCCCTATGGCATTGAAAGGGTTAAGGGAGGGTTGCTGCCTTTCTTGGCACTGTAGTCTGTGGGTGAGAACATCCTCTCTGCTCCCCCCACTTGTCCTGCTTAAAACACATCTCCAGCTTTACTCCAACCTCATATGCTAATGACCAAAGTCTCTCCCTATCCTCTTGCATACTTAATCCTTAGTGCATATTTCAGAGAGTATTGTATACTCCATGGTGAAGTCATATCCAGACACACTTCACATTTCATTAAACCTTAGTGCATCTCCCCTTGCTGTCATAGCTAGGGTTGGGCGAAAGCTTTCTCTGTGTTCCCGTAAGAAATTCTGCGAAAACCACGTTGTTGTCCGATTTTTCAAAGGAAAATCTGCTTTAAAACCAGCCATTAAAATCTTAGCATTTTTCGCCCATTAGCCAACATTGTTTGCCACTTTTTCAATGGCTAGAAAGTTTCCGCCCATTGATTTATGTGTTTTTCGCCTTTTTGCTATAAAATGTGATGTATTCCAGGAAATTAAACACAATAGAAGCAGCTACAGAGCAAGGTAGATGTGCTGTGCTGTTCTGCTGTGATCTTTTTGAAAAATTGAGGCAGGAGAGGTTCATAGTGACTGATATCACTATAAGAAAGTTTAAATATAGTAAACGGAGAAATTGGAAGGACCCTTATGTGTTTACTGAGTCTGAGGAGGGCACTACAGAACCAATGCTGTCCAGTCCCCCTAAATCACCCCTAGGGATCTTGGGGAATTTAATGGGAAGTGAGGAAGAAAAGGGTAGTAGTTAGTAGGGGTGGGCGAAATCTCTCGCCATGTTACCAAGAGAAATTCTGCGAAAACCACAATGTTGTCCACTTTTTTTGTGGGAAAATCTGCTTTAAAACTAGCGATTAAAATGTTCTAATTTTTTGTCCATTGACCAAAATTTTTTGCCATTTTTCCAATGGCTAGAAAATTTCCACCCACAGAAGCAGCTACAGAGCGAGGTAGACGTGCTGTGCTGTACTGCTGTGAATTATTTGTTAAATTGAGGCAAGAGGGGCTCATAGTGACTGCTATCACTATGAGCAGGTTTAAAAATAATAAATGGAGGAGTTTATGTGTCCACTGAGTCTGAGGAGGAGGAAGTGAGCTACTGAACCAATTCTGTCCAGTCCCCCTAAATCACGCCTAGGTATCTTGGGGAATTTAATGGGAAGAGAGGGAGAAAAGGGAATGGGAAGGGAGGGAGAAAAGGGTAGTACTAGTGAGAGCAGCACAGGTCAGCTGCCTGTGCCTGCTGTTAGATATGTTGCCTCTGCTGCCACCATTGCTGCCCCTATTGAAACCCGTGCTGTGTCTGCTGCCAGTGCTGAACCTGTTGCCACCAGTACTGTGCCTGTTGTCAGACGTGCTGCCCCTGTTGCCAGTGCCAACAGTGCTGTGCCTGCTGCCAGTGTTGAATCTGCTGCCACCAGTGCTGAAGCTGCTAGTGTGTCTTGTAAGGAGGTGGGGAAGGAAAAGATGATGCCACGTGTGATAGTAGAGGACCCTAAGTCACACTTGCTATCCCCAAGCAGTCCCGCCAGTGCTAATACTACTACTAAGAAGGTCCAGCAGCTTGTTAGTGTTAGGAATTGACTGCCAGCGCTAGTACTACTACTATTAAGAGGGTTCAGCAGCTTGTTAGTGTTAGGAATGAAGGAGGGGGTAATTAATATCCTCATATTACTAGTGACTGTGAGGAGGAAGACTCTGGGGCTGAACATGATGTGCGAGATGTTAGTATTAATCGTAACAGTGATGGTGAAGCAGCCGGTGGGACTAGTGTTAGGGGAGTGGTAGGTGAAGCATTTCAGAGTGTACAGGTTAGCGGCCAAGGGAGCCCACACCATTCCTCAATGAGTGTCTATGAGTAAGCACAATATTATATGCGAAACGCTTTAGACCGTGTAGGTCTTGTCTCCATGCCTGTTTGCCATATTCGTGTTTTTTAATGTTTCAGTAAAGTATACCTTTTTTACGCTGAACGCCTACTTGCATGGAATTGTGCCGCCCGGATCCTTTTATTCATCTGTATACATTCACAGGTTGGGAGAACTGATTGGGCTGAGGACCTGTGGACAGAGGTGAGTCCACTTTTGGATTGATCATCCTAAGAGAAGCTTCCTGCATGAATGTTCCACTTTCTGCTTGCGTAGACGCACTATCGCTTGTTACCTTCTCCAAGCAGCAGTGAGATGTCTGTGATAGAGCGCCAGCACGTAGGCGCTAGTGGTGGTGGTGATGATGATGGTAGAGAAGTTGGGGTAGAAGAGAAATTGATGGCCTTTTTATCAGAAACTGAGAAGGAATGGGAGACAGGGATGAGGATGGGCATCATCACCACCACCACTAGCAATAAGCTTTTGGAATATGCAGAATTTGCAACTGCTCTAATTCCTGCTGCTACTGAGATGCAAGGGCAACAGGATGCTGAGGAGCAGTGTAGTGTGCCACAGACCAACGTGGGCACAGTGGGAATGGGGTCAACATGTGATGCTGGACTAGGACAGGTTCCACTTGCCAGTTCCAGCAATACCCCTGGTCCTAGTTGCAGTGCTGATTTTGAGGTAGTAGCAGAAACATCATCCACTGCCAGCACAGACACTGAAGGGGAATGTGGAGGACAAGAAGAAAGAGGCCATTCTTCTCCACCTTTCCCCTCCCCACTGAAGTCATGGGTGTGGGACTATTTTTCTCTTAGGGCAGGCACAGTGCAGTCATCAACAATGGCAATGTGCACAATTTGTGACAAATCAGTGAGAAGGGGAAAGGAAGGAATACAACTTGGCACAACATATATGTCAAATATGTTAAAGCTAAACACCCATTATAGAAATCTATTTTTCCTCCTCTTTGATCTCCGCCTCGCCTCTTGTTGCCTTCCTGGAAAGTCAGGGGGTATAGTAACAGTGGTGCTAAAGAAACCCAGATAGACACTGGGAGTTCCATGACAACTAAAACAACTAGCTTGCCATCACCATCACCTTCTTCCTTTAGGGTAACAACTACATTTTCTGCCAGTCCACCTGGTTCATCGTTACCTCCTCCTCCAAATGATAGCCACTCTGTTGATGTTAGGATAATGCAGTTCGTCTCTACCCATTGCACACTGTGTAGTGCACTGACCACACATGCCAGTGTGGTGGAGGAGAATAGATATCAGGTCATCAAGCGGCATCTGAGGAGATTCCATCCTGCAGAATATGCTAAGATGCTGGAAGGGAGGGTTCATCATTACTTAAGCTGTCAGCAAGTTGTCATGTGTCCTTAGCAGGGTCTGGACAAGGGACATAGTGACAGTGGCAGTACTTGGTTTCCGGTGTGATGGTGTTTGCATACAGTTGTGCCCCCTGATGTTATTTACCACACACTGCGCACATTGCAGTTGCTGATGAAAGCCACATTTCCTGATCTCAAAGGAAAAATTTATATTCTAATAACAACACACCCATGATTTTGGAGGAGGGGCAGGTGGAGAAGAATTATTGTCCAATGTCTTCTTTCTCCACATAGACTGGTGACTACTTATTGTGCTGCTACTGCCTCAGACACATCACTAGATAAAGTCGTGACAATGGAACCTTCATCATTCATCATCACCCATGTTACTGCTGTTGTTGATCCCATTCTTTTTCAGCTGCCTTATCAGTCATCCTGCTGCTTAAACATCTCAGCAGCAGCAGCAAGAACAGCAGTTGCAAATCCCGAAATTATAGACTCAGACTCAGGAGGAGGACATTTGACAACAGCTAGTGGCCACTGGCCAACATGACCTGCTGGCACTAGGCCAGCAGGGCATATTTTTCCTGAGGGCTTGTGTTTTTAAAAAAACAAAAATAGTCATGTAAAAAATAAACAATGTTTGGGGGTTTGTTTCTAACAAGCCTAAGTCCTACAAATAATGTTTCCTCATGGCCTGGGCCTCTAACAACAAATCTAACAAATCATTCTCTACAAAATACTCAATCAAGTAAAGTGGCAGCTTATGTCAGGGGGTTCCTATATATCACTTTACATACAAATTTCTTATTTTATTTTGTTGATTTCTTTTTTTATTAACTGCCCCCCCAATACCAGTCAAGAAACCCCCAAAACAAATTCCCTGTTCAACTGATTATTTTATCCAGACTCCACCCATCAACACACGCACCCTCCTCGGATCCCCCACAAAAATCATCACCTGTTCAACTGATTATTTCCCCACACCCCACCAACACAGGCACCCTCATGCCCCTTTTATACAATGCCTCTGGGAAATAAAATAATATTTGCTATATGTTGTGTGTAACTTCAATGTTCCCATGGATTTCAATGGAATGAGCTAGGCGAAAAAGCGGAAAATAGGCACTTTTCGCTGGAAATTTTTTGCCAAGCAGAAAGTGCCATTTTTTCTCCAATTTCAGTTTGAGGCAAAAGGTTTAACCCATCCCTAGTAATGAGTGCAGGACAGGTCAGCTGCCTGTGCCTGCTGCCGGATGCACTGCCCCTTCTGCCACCATTGCTATACCTGCTGGCAGACATGCTACCCAGTGCTGTTGCTGCTGCCAGTGCTGAACCTGCTGCCACCAGTACTGAGCCTGCTGTTAGACATGCTGCCCCTGCTTCCACCAGCGCTGTGCCTGCTTCCAGTGCTGAACCTGCTGCCACCAGTACTGTGACTGTTGTCAGACATGCTGCCCCTACAGCAACCAGTGATGTGCCTGCCGCCAGTGCTGAGCCTGCTGCCATTGTGTCTTGTAATACTCAGGAGGGGAAAAAGGAGAAGATGATGTCAAGTGCGACAGCCGGGGACCCTAAGACACACTTGTAATCCCCAAGCAGTCCCGCCAGTGCTAGTACTACTACTAAGAAGGTCCAGCAGCTTGTTAGTGTTAGGAGTGAAGGAGGGGGTAATCAATATCCTCATATTACTAGTGACAGTGAGGAGGAAGACTCTGGGGCTGTACTTGATGTGGTTGGTGTTAGTAGTAGTAGCAGTAATGGTGAAGCAGTCGTTGGGACTGGTGTTAGGGTAGTGGTAGGGGAAGCATTTGAGAGCATCCTGACTAGCGGTCAAGTGAGCCCACACTATTCCTCTGGCCCTGGGAGTCCCCTTCCCTTCATGACAGTGTCCAAGTGGGACATAATCCTGAAGAGGCCAGAACTGTTGGTGGATAGCAGGCGCAGAAATAATACCACCACCACCAGGAGTACAGATCAGCTGCCTGTGCCTTCTGCTACTGCTGCCAGTCTGCCTTCTTCTCGTCACTAAAAAATGGCAAGTGTGACATTGGGGGACCCTCTGCCACATTGCTCATCATCTCCTCCAACCAGCAGTGAGATGTCTTTAATAGAGAAGCACCAGCATGATGGGATTATTGGTGGTGGTGGTGATGATGATGGTGGAGAAGCTGGGGTGGAAGAGACATTGATGACCTTTTTAGCAGAAACTGAGATGGAATGGGAGACAGGGATGAGGATGGGCATCAGCACCACCACCAGCAGTGAGTTTTTGGAATTTGCAACTGCTCTAATTCCTGCTGCTGCTGAGTTGCAAGGGCAGCAGGATGCTGAGGAGCAAGCTAGTGTGCCACAGACCACCGTGGACACAGTGGGAATGTGGTCAACAAGTGATGAGGGACTAAGACAGGTTACACTTGTCAGTTGCAGTAATACTCCTGATCCTATTTGCAGTGCTGATTCTGAGGCAGTAGCAGCAACAGCAGCAACATCATCCGCTGCCACAGACAGTGAAGAGGAATGTGGAAGACAAGAAGAAAGAGGCAATTATTCTCCACCTGTTCCCTATCCCCTGAAGTCATGGGTGTGGGACTATTTTTCTCTTGGGGCAGGCACAGTGTAGTCATCACCAATGGCACTGTGCACAATTTGAGACAAATCAGTGAGAAGAGGAAAGGAGGGAACACACCTTGGCACACATGAAACACAGACACCATGACATTTATGTCAAACATGTTAAAGTCAAACACCAACCACAGAAATTGAGCACTGCTGTTGCTGTACCCCCTGACTCTCCAGAAAGGCAACAAGAGGCGAGGCCAAGATCAAAGAGGAGGAAAAATAGAGAAACCCAGGCAGAGACTAGGAGTTACATGATAAGTGACACAACTAGCTCTCCATCACCTTCTTCCTCTAGGGTAACTACATCTTCTGCCAATCCACCTCACTCACCATTATCTCCCCCTCCAAATGATAGCCACTATGTAGACGTTAGGATGTGGTAGTTCATGCCCACCCATTGCACACTGAGTGGTGCACTGACCACACATGTCAGTGTGGTGGAGGAAAATCGCAAGCAGGCATCAAGCGGCATCTGAGGAGATTCCATCCCACATAATTTGCTAAGATGGTGGCAGGGAGGGTTCATCATTACTATTAAACTTTCAGAAAGTTGTTATGTGTCTTTAGCAGGGTGTGGACAAGGGGTTTACTGACAGCTGCAGTACTTGGGTTCTGGTGTCATGGTGTTTGTATACAGTTGTGCCCCAGATGTTATTTACCACACGCACTGTGCACATTGCAGTGGCTGATGAGAGGCACAGTTCCTGCTCTAAAGGGAAACATTTCTATTCTAATAACAACACATCCATGATTTTGGATAAGGGGCAAGTGGAGAAGAGTTATTGGACAACTTCTTTTCTCTACATATACTGGGGGCTACTTATTGTGCTTCTACTGCCTCAGGCACATCACTGGAGCTAGTTGTGGTAAGTGGAACCTTCATCATCCATCACCCATGGTACTGTTATTGTTGATCCCATTACCTTTCAGTTGCCTAATCACCCTGCTGCTTAAACAACTCAGCAGCAGCAAGAACAGCAGTTGCAAATTCCACAGTTCTGGACACAGGACTCAGGAGAAAATTTGACAATGGCCACTGGCCAATACAACATGACCTGCTGACACTAGACCAGTATGGCATTTTTTTCTGAGGGCTTCTCATGGCTTGTGCTTTAAAAAAAAATGCAAACAAATAATAATAAAAAAAACATAGTCCAACAAAAAATAAAAAATTTTGGGGGGTTATTTCTAACAAACCTAAGTCCTACAAATCAATGTTTCCTTACGGCTTATGCCAAACAAGCTTAAGTCCTACAAATCAATGTTTCCGTAGGACTTGTGGCAAAACAAGCTTAAAGGGGATGTATCACCTAAAAAAATTGCCCATAGGTTTGGTTACTATAGTTTTACTAGGAAAGCTATTTGTTTTTGTTTTTTTAAAATGTGTTTTGAAGATATTGTAATTTTAAGTCAGATAGAGCTGTGCCGAAGAATCAGCATACTGCATTATCCTGACTGGCACAGCTCTGATTGACTATTTCTCCTCCAACCTCCCTCCCAGCTGCCCCAGGGAACACGTGCATGCTTCCCTTCGGTGTGCTGTGAAAGGCTTCTAGCTTTACAGCAAGCTCCGGTAAGCATTATACTGAGGTTCCAGACTCAGTATAATGCTAACCGTAGCTTGCTGTAACACTAGAAGCCATTCACAGCACACCAAAGGAAAGTGTGAACGAGTTCCCTGGGGCAGCTGGGAGGTAGGTGGGAGGACACAACAAGCTGTGCTGTGAACATTATGCGGAAATGTACAGCACAGTAAATATCTGCAAAATGAGTTACATTTAAAAAAAAAAAAAAAAAAAACAGCTTCCCTAGTAATACATTAGGATGCAAACCTTTGGGCAGCTTTTTTTGGTGTTACATCCCCTTTAAGTTCTACAAATCAATATTTCTTTAGGGCTTGTGCCAAACAAGTTTAAATCCTACAAATCAGTGTTTCTTCAGTGCTTGAGCTTCTAATAAGTCTAGGCCCTACAAATCAATGTTTTATCATGGTTTGTGCCTCTAATAAGCCAAAGTCCTACAAATCAATGTTTACTCAGGGCTTGGGCCTCTAACAAGAAATCTAACAAATCATACTATACAAAATACTGTATCAAGTCAAGTATCAGTCCACTCCAGTGGTAGCTTATGTCAGGGGGTTCCTATCTCTATCACTTACTTTACATACAAATGTCTTATTTATTTATTTTGTTTACTAACTGTCCCACCAATACCAGTCAATAAACCCCCCAAAACAAATGTCCTGTTCAACTGATTCATTCCCCAGACTCCACCCACCAACACAGGCACCCTCCTCAGACCCCTTTTATACCATGTGTTACGGGGGGGGGGGGGGGGTTTATATTGTATTTAGGATTTTTTTTATTAATGGCCCCCGCCACTCCCAGTAAACAAACCCCAACTGATTCTTTCTCCACACCCCACCATCACAGGCACCCTCATGCCCCTTTTATACTATGCCTTTGGGAAATAAAATAATATTTGTTATGTGTAAATTCAATGTTCCCATTGATTTCAATGGAATGAGCTAGGCGAAAAAGCGGAAAAACTGCACTTTTTGCAGGAAATTATTCGCCAAGCGGGAAGTACCATTATTCACCGATTTCAGTTTGAGGCGAAAATTTCCGCCCATCCCTAGTCATAGCTCTCATTGCCGGTTTGTGCTCTCTTCGTTGCACGTTTCCCTGACTTTTGCAGGCATCCATGTTCTCAGTTTTTGTGTGTCTGTGTGTTTTCACATGCTTTTCCGGTGAGCCTTCTGATGCTTTCTGGTGGTGGGCACCTGATTGATTCTGATCTCCTATTTCTACCCAAACAAACTGTGACACCTTTGCCCAATTATTGTTTTTGAGCTTGGGTACGCTTCTTGATTCCTGTTCTCCTGCTTACTGACTTCAACTTCCGAGTTAAGATTTTATTTGAACCTAGCCCCCCTCTACCTTCTGCTTGACTATGATGTCTGAACTTACTCTGCAAACTCTGACCTCTGATTGTCCAACTTTGCCTATGTCCTATCCCTGTTATACCTTGCTTCAGATTCATCTTTTGACCAAAGGTGTCCACACAATCCTTGGGGCTCATTCCTTAGTTGCAAATGGTTACCCCAGCACGGAAGAATTTCTCCACCAGTTACGTGGGTCCAGTTTTGGATTCTCTTAGACCTACTATGCTCAGATGAGAGGTCACTAATAATCATTATTTTGACACTCAATTGACTCCCTCACATATTTTACCCTCACAGGTATGCAAAGGGTTATGGCACACAAAACATTACTTTTTTAGCAAGCTTAAAGTGGACCTGCCATGGTAAAACTCCACCCACTGTTATGCTCAAAAAATACCCTATATCAGATAATTCTTTGTACCCTATGGTTAAAAGATACCTTCCTTTCTTCCCAGTAGGTAGAGGGTGAATGAGGCCAACCTGATGACATATTACTTGATTGGCAGCACTCTCCCTCCGAGGAACTGTTATTCTTCAATTATAAGACTGCCGTTTAGCTATGGGGCAGGCTTTGAGTGTATCAGATGTGCACCAAATGAAGGGAATGCACCATATCTTAAGTAAATGTGGGAATGGTTGTGGGTGGGCTCTAACTTGCAAGGGAACTGACTGGAGAGCCATGCAGTACAGAGTGTACCACAGCAAACTTCACTACTACATCACAGTAGAATGGTTGTGGGTGGGCTCTGACTTGCAAGGGAGCTGACTGGAGAGCCATGCAGTACAGAGTGTACCACAGCAAACATTACTACTACGTCACCGTAGTAACTCAATAATTATAGAGATAAAAAAAAACAATAATAGCAGGACAGTCTTCAAATGAAATATATTTTATCTGGGGTGAAAGTTCCACTTTAAAGTTTCAATCACAGTTTCTAAATTTGCCAGTACAGACCATTCACAGATTAGACCTCTGGAGTATTCAGGAACATTTTTCGGCTTTTTCAATAATTATCCAGATGGTCTGAAAGCAGTGCTTTAGCAGGACAATAGGGATTTTCCAAGAGCCAAATTTCCTATGTCAATGGCTGGCAATTGAATAGCTTTACAATGAATATTAGGTGAATTAAGCTGTATTAGGCATGAAAGGTATGTTGGGGTGGCATTCATCAAGAGAATAGAAAGCACTACTGTATATTCACAGTTCTAACCTTTCATTTTTAAGTAGCGTTTTAAGTCAAAGTTTCTTACTGTTTGGCAGCTACAGATGTCTCCAATGCATTGCTTCATACGAGCACAGTGTGCAGCTGATACTTTGTACAATGACATCACATAAATGTTAGATCATTCGTTTGTAATATGACCTTTTTAAATCAGCAATGTCAAAAATACAGAAAACCCATTGCACTGGGACCATGGCAGTGTTAGAAGAACAGTAATTTTAAATGTAAGATGTTTGCCTAGTTATTATATTGACTATGGGTTAGAGAAACTTAGCAGTTTAGAAAGATTACCATATATCTGAGACATTCTATTATCTCCTCTAATTTGCTTCATTCATAGATAAAATCCACAGCTGGATTTATATTTTAGGCTCCCCTAGGGAAATATATCCTAGGCACCTGCAGCTCAAACTTTTGTAACAGCCCAACCATCACATGTCCCAACTCCATGTCACACCCACTGTTGCCTGGAATTAAAAATATCCTTAGCCTGTAACATAGAATATGTTTTTAAGAATAAGAAGGTTTATTAACCATTTTTAATAATATAAATGTGTATTGAATTACATTAACTGGCCAAACAGGAAAATACAGTGTAACATAGTAACATAGTAACATAGTAATTTAGGTTAAAAATAGACTTGCATCCATCTAGTCCAACCCTTTTCCTATTCCTGTTTACCATCGTTGATCCAAAAGAAGGCAAAACCTTCTTGATTCCAAATGGCAATCAGATTTCTCCATGGATCAACAAGCCCCAACTAAATATTAATCCCAATACTAACGTACATAGCCCTCTATGTTATGCTCTTTTAAATAAGTATCCAGGCCCTTTTTAAAGGCATCTAATGTATTCGATAGCACCACCTCATCAGGCAGTGAATTCTATACTTTTATTGTCCTTACTGTAAAGAAACCCTTCCGCTGCTGTAGATTAAATCCCCTACAAAATAGTAATCATATCAACAGCAAATCAGTACCCCTACAGACAGAAGGGGGAGTCCCTATATGCCGTCTATCAGCTGGATAACTGAAATCTGTAGCCAGTCTGTGGGAGGACCTAGAAGCCGAGGCTGTGAGAATTATTCAGTCTAGCCCAATAAAATAGTACAGAGCCATTTTAGTTGATAGAATCCATTAAATCTTGCTCTTACAGCTCCTGACTTCAGCATTGACTTTAGCCAGCTAGATAAAAATGTGAAGCAAGTTTCCAAGTATAGTTTATTAGTTAATTTGAATAATCCCAGAGTGCATGGTATTACATCCCAGAGATGCTGTCCAGGAATCATGTGTGTGTTTAGCAGTGCCTGAAGAAGACCTTCTGTCTTCCTCCAAAAATAACTGAAATGGGGCAGTTTCACTGCGCAGGAAGAAAATAAACCTGTTCACTCAACACAGCCAAGCAAACAAGAATCTGGGATATTGCATTATTTTATGAGGACTCTGTGGTTATAGGTAGGTCGTAGGAAAACTCTGTGGTTATAGGTAGGTTGTATGAAACATTGAATATGCTTGTCCACACATGATAATAATTAAAAAACCCGAGATATTAACCAAAGGTCTTGCCTTTCTTCTGCCTCCATTCCTCTAGCCATTTACCCCATCCTTCTCCAATCTGAGGTTTAAATTAGGGCTCAATAACATGCCATAGATATGAGAAATGGTTCCAGATGGGGACCAAGAGCCCTTCTTTAAACCTAGGCTGAAAAAGATTGATCTGTCTGATATGGGCCTGCATCCAGTCTCTGTAGACTGTCAATGAACTGCACTGGTACTTCCACAGGAAGGCAGGAAAAGTAGTAGAGCAGTTTAGGTAACACCAAGGATTTTTTTTATTCCTTCAAACTATGATATTCACTCCATCTCATAGCTCCCATATCAAAGCCAGAAAGCTGACCTGGTGCATAGATGGGAATCCCTGAACATATTCACTCCCATATACTTGATATATGTCAGTGGAATTTGAAGTCCTGCATGATGTGTGGAAAAGCTACAGCAGGTATGTTTATGTTTATCTCCTCCAATCTTTCTGTGTTCCTCTGTAGTTCTGAAGATGTATGGAACTCTTCCAGGACTTGCAGCAAGTTTGGAAGATAGATAAGGTGGTAGATCAAACAGAACATGAGGTCATCTGCAAAATGGAATACCTTATCTTCAGATTTGGACCATAGAGCTCCTTGAATACTTTCATTTGCTGGAACCTGTGCAGCCATCTTTTCAATTACCAGGATGAACAACAGAGGGCAGGGGGGACAGCCCTGTCTAGAGGCACTACTTATTTGCAGCTGCTCTGACTTCAGGTACTAAGTAAACATGTATAAGGTGGCATTATAGTAGAGAACCCTTAAAAAGGACCTATACCCCCTTTGTAATACAAAGATAGCCAAAGTCTCAAGCAGGGATACCAAGGAGAGCATGTTAATGGCCATTATGATATCAAGCTTCAAAATCAACATTCCTACCATTGACCTTGGATCTCTAAATGCCGTGGTTGCTAGGTGGTATATAGAATCCAAGGAGTAAAATGGTGGCTAGCAAAGGGACATAAAAACTTGCAGAGAGATTGCAGTGGCACACCCACACCTCGGAATGTGGGAGTGGACATCACAGCCGAGATGCCCCTCAATATTTGGCTCTCTAGGCAGTTGCCTACACCACCTAATGAGAAATCCAGCAATGATTAACCCAATCATGAATGTATCAATGACTGAGTTACTTTCTTAGGCTCTTGTTTTCAAAAAATGCTTGTACCATCACATTGTTTTCAAATGGAATGTTCATAAAGCATAACATTACTTTTGGAAATTGATAGTATTGGTACTCATTCTTTTTAAATATAGAAGATATATAGCTGTAGCTATTGTAGTTATACAAGCGTTTTAACACCTGAATTTTTAATGTACCGGTAATTGTTAAACATTATTTATTTATTTTTATATTAATTTTAACCATGTCCACTTACATTCTTTAAAATAATATTTCCTGGTGTTAACTAGTATAACAATTGTCATTATCTGTTTGAAATTTGTTGATTAAATGGTTAGTAAAGTCAAGTAAAAACTATTTGCTATATCGATGATACAATATAAAAAAGACTACATGCGCTTATTCGTATCTCTCAAACCTTTATGGTTTGAGAGATGCACGAAAATAAAGTTCTCCGCTCCCTCCCCTTTCTGTTTGATGAGCTGTAAAGCTGTCAGAAGCAGTTTCTGGTTGAGTGACCAGACGTGGCTCTTCAGCAGCGCCGATATAACAATTACTACAAATATGTACTTCATCAGAATGGTCTACAAATTGTGCTTGCAAACAGGCACACATTGAAGACCATTCCGATGAAGTATTTATTTTTAGATATCTCTATGTTGGTGCTGGTGACAAGCCTCCGTCTGGTCCCGGGACTAGGATCTCATACCGTCAACTATACATCTGACGTATGAGAAAGGGGAGGGAGCCGAGAACTTTATTTTCATATATTTCTCAAACCATAACAGTTTGAGAGATAGGAATAAGCGCATGTAGTCTTTTTGTATTGTATTTAAGGACTAGAGGGATGTGCAATGATTCACAATGTGTTGCTTACTCCTCTAGTTCTTAAAGAGTTAGACATAAAAGTAACTTTGACACAAATTCCAATATTTTTCTTTTGAACATATGGTCCCTTGTGTAGCATACACTTCATAGGACAAGGAGATATGATACAACATAAACATTAGTATGGTTTCTATGCAGAAATCACATCTCCACTGGGGGTAGGCAACCTTTGGCTCTGCAGCTGTTGTGCACTACAAATCCAAGCATCCCCAACCAGTCAGTGGCTAGTTGAGGAATATGAGATTTGTTTTCTCCAATAGCTGGAGAGCCAACAGTCGTCAACGTGTGGTATACACTATTGGCAAAATCATACACAACGTACATATGCTTTTCAGTGCACTGGGTAGTTTTCTAGCATCCAAGGGGTTTAGGTGGGTAATCCCAGACTTTCCCTATCATAGCCTATTTTACAGATTTGAGTGGGGGATCCTTGCACGCACTCTTTGATAAATGAGAGGTTATACGTTTACTGTTATTCACTGATAAATTAACAAATTATAAATACAACATTAGGCCATTTCCTGCTGAGTGGAAAAGGTATTCCTATGGCTGGAAAAGGTTTAATTCAAAGGTTATTACATGATTATTATTATTATTATTATTATTATTAAGTTTGTGCAATTTGAGATCATGTCACCAAGTGGCCCTGTTGGATTGGATTGTATGGAGAACTTTGGTCATGGACCAAAAGCTCACAGATAGATAGATAGATAGATAGATAGATAGATAGATAGATAGATAGATAGATAGATCGACCATTTTTCTATGCCAAAAATTACTGTTTTTTTAACCCTTTGAGTTCCAGAGGGGTATGCAACATATTATGTGTTTGTATATCTCACCAATGTATCACTCTATCCTATACAAATACAACAGATGGCTTTTGTGTTTAACCCCTTAAGGACCAGCTGAGCGACCGGCACTTAAGGTCCACAGAGTTTTTTTTTTGTTAACCCCTTAATGACAAATGACTTACCAGGTACGTCCCGCAGAAACTGTCACTTAGTGACAGAGGACATACCTGGTAAGTCCTGGAAGTCCGGGTCTCCGTGCGGCTGCACGCCGCTCAGGGACTCCGGACTCGTTTTTAACGGGCGTTAAGGTGACAGCCGCATATTCACGTGGCTGTCACTAAGGGGTTAATGGAATCAGAGGTTCCCGAATGGCGTGCAGCCATGCTGGGAACCCTGAATTCCATGACTTACATATACGACATGGGTCCTTAATGCACATTTTCCCCATGAAGTATGGGTACGTTCTTGGTCCTTAAAGAGATAGTAATACTTAAAATGTAAAAAAAAATATGTTGTAGGATCTATCCCCCTGAGTAAAATAAGGGTACTCCCATTGCTGAAAGGTGTTTTATTCAAAAGTTATTACAGCTCAAAGTTGAATTTTTTTGTTGCAATATCACAGTGGCCTGAAATTGTACAGTGGCGCTGTTGCTACACCAGCCTATGGAGATTTATGGTCTGCGGACCCAAGCTGTCCATAGGATGGTGTAACAACAGCGCCACTGTACAATTTCAGGCCACTGTGATATTCCACCTAAAATTCAAAAAAACACCTTTCAGTAGTGGGAGTACCCTTTTTTTACTCAGGGGGATAAACACTACAATATATATTTTTTACATATTAAGTATTACTATCCCTTTAAGGGATTAAGGTCACATCATACATCAGAGGTAGCCAACACTGGTCCTCAAGAGCTACCATCAGTGCTTGTGTTCAGGATATTCCAGCTGGAGAACAAGTGGACTAATTAGTGGATCAGTCACTTTAATTGATCCACCTGTGCTCATTCAGGGATATCCTGATAACTTGCATTGTTTATAGCTCTTGAGGACCAGCGTTGGTACCCATGAATTAATATAACCTACCTCCATCAAGACTGATTTAAAGTGATAGTAATACTTTACTTTTACTAATATATATTTACTAACAGATATTTACTAATATCACCGTCTTGCTGACTGCCTGGGAATCCGATCCTGGGGCCATCTAGCAGCTCTGCAGTAGTGCCAAGATCTCGTTAAATAAGAAAAAATATATAACTTCAAAGGTCTTCTGTGTGTGCTTGGAAAACAAGCACACGTAGAAAACCTTTGAAGTGAAATATTTTTTCTTCATTAACGAAATTTCGGCACTGTTGCAGAGCCGCTGGATGGACGTATGACAGAACACTGCTGGAGTCAACTAGAACTCTGATTTCCGGGAAAGGGGAGGGAGGGGGAGACTTTGAAATTGATTTTGAGAGATGTGTTTTGGGGCATTAACAATCTTTTTTTAAGTTGTATAAAATGGGGATTAGTAAAAGTAAAGTATTACTATCCCCTTAACAACAGGGTAAAGTGTGATGCTGCCCATGGCCCACTAAAGGGACCCCCCCACACACACACACAATGATTCTCATACATCATATTTGGAGCATGCTGTAATTCTCTCTACTCTGTGCACAAGCATGCAATTCACTAAGAGTGTAACAATCCATGTAAAGAGCACAAGAAAAGAATGGATCAAATCTTCAGGATGGGATCTACTAGGGGTAATATGTTCCTTTTCTAACAAAACTGGAAGTGAAGGAAGTCATTTTTGCTCACTTCCTGTTGGACACAGACACCTTCATCATGTGGAGCTCATATATCTGTTCTCAGGTTTACTGATGTATATCTCACCAGGGCTTACACCCAGACCGTGCAAATCTCCATACCTAGCATGAAAAATAGTTCTCCCCTAGAGTTTTCTTCTCGACTTCTATCAAAGAGAAATTATTTTACATATTTAGCAAAAAAAAGAATGTTTTGTCCACTATTCGGACCTGGAGATCCACAAAGAACAGCAATAATGGCATCATGACTATTTTCACTACTAGGTAAATCCCACCCAGTGACATTGCCCCTAAATATTATAAGATTGCAACTCCACCAATTCCAAGCAAAAAATAACAGTAAAAGAAAATACCAGTGGTAATTAAGCTTAACTTATTTATGGAGACATTTTCCCTTTTTCAGTACTTTTTTATTTATGTTTTTTATTCCCATTTTTATTACATTGATTCATGATGTTATGGATGTTTCACTGAATACTGTCTGTCAACTCATTTTTATTCTGTCATCTGCCTTTTCTCCAATGCATCTTATTTCTCTGACAGAACTGTGAAAGAAACAAAGTTATGGGATGACTTTTATATCATGATTTATCTTTAATAAAGTTGTGCAGCCACTGTCCAGTTATTGACTACAATAGAGTTCCAGTGTAGAAAGAGAATATAGGTGTACCTGAATGCTGTATCAAAGACATAAAAGCATTTAAATTATTTTACCATGTACTGATATAATAACGTGCAGAGTAAACTACGGGTTTTGGCGTATTAACCCCTTAAGGACTGCATAGTCTGGGGTTGGGTGGCTCTAGAGGATCATGTCACTTTTTTGTTTTTTTTTACACAGATGCATTCTGGGATTGCAGATCAGAGTGCAGCCGCGCTAAAATCACAGAATTCCATGACGTGCCAGGACGTCACTGGTCCCTAACGTCTGGACCGGAGTGACGGTCCTAGCAAGTCATGGTCATTAAGGGGTTAAAGGGATAGTAATACTTCATTTTAACTTTATTTTATTTTGTAGGCATTAAAAAAACATGAAGAATGATATAAGTCTTATCTCTGAAACCTTTATGGTTTAAGAGATATTCACAAACAAAGTTTCCCCCCCCTGTTCAACCAGATCAGAAGGAAGGTGCCCAGATAGACTGCAGAGAGGGACAATCTTCAATTAAGATAATGGAAAAAGCTGAAAACCTTGTCAAGGGGGGAAGGGCTTTCATTGTTTTCATACAAAGAAAATTGTCCCCTTCTGTTATCTGTACTGTCATACAACCTGATCCACATCTGAGAAGAGATGGCTTACACTAGGTAAAAGGGGCGGGGAGGGGAACTTTGCTTGTGAATATCTCATAAACCATAAAGGTTTGAGAGATAAGACTTATATCATTCTTCATGTTTTTTTAATGCCTACAAAATAAAATAAAGTTAAAACGAAGTGTTACTATCCCTTTAAGTTCAATAATGGCTCCAAATGTGTGAATTGTATAATAACACACACACACATATATATATATATATATATATATATATATATATATATATATATATATTTAATTGTCTACTTTTATGTTGAAATGCCTAGGTCACGTTCAAGTACTCGTGATGACTTAAAGGAGGATATATTTTTATCTTAGGTCAATATTTTGGACCTATTTTGTACACACACTATCATCAGATAAACGTTTCAGCCCATCACCAGAAGCCTTTATCAGGGCTTTACTTTCACTTCAAACCTGTGAGAGCTTGACTTTCATTCATTCGCCAGATTCCATCTGATTTAAATGTGGGCTTTTAATACACTGAGGAGCAATGCATTGTATATCTTTCTTGCATTCAAGTGCTTAAAAGCCCCATTTAGGGATGTTTCGTTTCCCCTAGGATGCTGATGGTTCACTCTAAAATTGCTCCAGTTTTGCATACATAAATCCCACTGTTCAGTTTACTGACACTTGTGTATTCATTGCTAGTCACATGCTGTTCTGTATACTGATTCATGGCAGTGCAGCGCATGGAATATTCTTATAATGTGACATAAAAAAAGCACCTGCATGTATGCTTGTATTCAGACACAGTCACACAGTACAATATATAGGCAAACAATACCAAAGGGTTAATGGATGGAATGGCACTGCTATATTCTCCATACACTGGTTCCATGTTTCCTATAACTCGGCAGCATTTTATCTCCAAAACTCATACTCACACTCATTACCCCGTTGAGTGCCCCTACAATCACGCCGATGGGGCATCACTGTCACAGTTGCTCCTCTGCTTCTGCTGCATGTAACGATCATTCGCTCATTCGGCTCAGCTTGGTAGACCTTTTCCCCACTTTCTGTCTTAGGCATGTCACCCTTGTCACGTGAGAAAAATTCTTATGTTACCATTTTCAACCTGGTAACATATTGAATGCACTCCCAGGTTGGTTGCCAAATTGAGGGTGACATTTTGATAAGACACCCACTCATGCATACAATAGAATAGCAAATCAGTTGGGCTATTCCATACTTCTGTGGGCACTAATCTAGTGACCATCCTGTATTTTCAACTCTCATTGGTCGGTCACACCACAGGTAATAGAATACCAGTGATTTAAAACTACCACCACAAGTTATTTTTTCACTATCCCTAACAAAATTGTGTGCTCCAAAGACTGAAGTTGAGAATCACTGGTTTGAAGTCCACCAGTCTAGACACAGCTAAGTTATTCCTAGGCTACAGAGGTCCCTTTTAACATTCCAGATAATTAACACAAGCCATACAGTCACTTCACATCAACATGTCATTACATTCTCTTTTCTCTGATTATTAGCACTTGTCCTATTTTTATTCTTTGTTCTGATGATTTCCACTTGTCACATCTGATTTACACATGACAATATCATTTTTTTACTGCATGTCACACTTCATTCAGCATGTTATATAGGAGAGGACAAGTATGTCTCACAATTAATTAAGCAGTTTACCATGAAAACACATAATTAATTGTTGCTATTGCTAGGCTATAGGATTTAACCCTTTGAGTGCAAGAGAACAGTGCATTGCTTTGGAATGCATTGCTTAGCCCTCTGGTATTCAGAAGGTTAAAGGCATGGTACTTCCAAGAGAAGAAGGATTTTATAACAAATGCAGCATTGGATAGCTGATTCATGACATTACCATGTAGCTTTACAAATGCTAAAAATGTACTGTTAGTCTTAGATACTTTTACCATTATCTGAGTTTCTTGAGGGCCTCTAAATTTAGCTCTTTTCTGCTTTCTTATTTCACTTTTGCAGAGGGCACCCATGGAACTCAAAGGGTTAGATCTCCCACTGATAATCATCAGTCAACCCAACTGAATGAACTATGATAGTGCAGTATGACCTGAGAGGGCTTGGAGAGATAACATCACCAGAGCACAGCAACATCAGAAGCTACTTAAACTGTATGTGAATAATAGACATGAGAACAAAAATAAAAATACATGTCTGATTTATATCATCCCTTTACACCTTCTAGTGCCAGATGGGTATCCAATGCATTGTATTGCGTTGGATACCCCTCAGGTACTCAAAGGGTTAACATGCTACTGTACTTATCTCAATTTTGTCCTAAGAGGCACTGCACCATTAACTTCTTAGTGATAAGTGACATGCCAGGGCCATCACGCAATTCCTTCTTTTAAGGATGGCAGTCCTGGCACATCAAGACTTCATCATTGCAGCAAACCTCAGGGCGCTGTGTTCATGCCAACTGACTGCTCCAGGAACAAAACGGGCGGTTTAAGCCTTTTCCAGGTGGCTCTGCACATGAATCGCTGCTACTCATGTTCCAGGGGAGACACAAGACAAAGGCAATGTAAATACACATTGCTAGTGTCACTGTTCTCTGCCTCTCTCTTCCTCACTGTGATCATGAAGAAGAGAGAGAAACAGGGAACCGAGGTCCTAAAAGAGAAAATGGCCAAAGAAAGGGGAACTTTTATTTTAAGTTTTGGTGCTGAACTAGGGATGGGTCACATAATGACCTGTTGCCACCATATAAATTATTTAGACCACAGCATTTTAAGTGTACAGGCTAATTTATAAACACATTTACTGAAGTTTAAAAAAACATTAATGTGAGGTTTATTGTTGTGGAGCAATGTAATACACTTATATACACACCACACAGTCAGATCTCCAAAAAAGAAAGGGAGAGAGGGACATAGGGATTTTCGACTCAGAGCGACAGTACCCCACTAAAAAGGGACATTTGGGAGTCCTTATTAAAATGAACCAATACAGCACAAATTATCACAGTAAAACTTATAAGAATGTTGCTGGGGGTTTATATTTTGTCTATTGTTTTACAATTATCAAATGAAATGTGGAATCAAAAGAAAGTCCTACTTTGCCTTAACCTTTTGAATGCCAGAGGGGTACGCAATGCATTGCTCTGCAATTCGTTGTGTACCCATCTTGCAATCAAAGGGTTAAAAAATGGCATCTAATTTTTGAGCGTGGACTAAAAAGGTCAAAATTGCTCTTGTCACTAAGAGGTTAGCCCTCTGAATGCCAGAGGGGTACGCAAAGCATTGCAGAGCAATGCTTTGTGTATCCCTCTGACACTCAAAGGGTTAAGGCTGTATTCAGCAAGATAAAGAGGAGAAATGATGTGGAAAAATACAAATTCCCCAAATCCCCATTGATTTTTATGCATTGAAGATTTATTTAGCTTTCAAGGGGTTAAATCCCCAAATGAAATCAACGAGACTATTCATTCGCCACCTATTGTGCAGTTGGTTTGCTCCAGACATGCACCACTTTAGCTTGCTTAGCTTTAGCTTTTAAAACCAAGGCGGATCAAAATCTAAAAGCCATATCTATATTTGACATACAGTCATAAGGATATACTAAGAACTGGAGTCATCTTGGAGCAAACCAACTGCACCATAGACATACCTGGGAATTCTCTGGATCTGCCCGGAGACTACACTTCTCAAGACTGAAGTACTGGGGTTCCGGGAACAGAAGCGGACAGTCACTAAGGGGTTAATTGGAGCTGCTTTTATTGTGAAACATTACTATCATTTTAAGCTATAACTACACTCCCTATTCAGTCTGTTCAGCCCACTCCTGTCCCATTCCGCCCACTTTTCCACCCATTTCATGGCAAAGTCCTCCTTTCAACCACCCATGCCACTTAATTAAGCTCCACCCACAATATGATGTAAAACACATCATTTGGACACTCCTATCCTCAGCTCAACAGTTCTTCTCTGGGGTCTTGGGACAAGACGTTTCCCAGGCTGGACCATATGGGATTAATAAAAATTTCCCACATGCCCTTTAATTAAAAGCTGCTTTAAACTACTTGAATGCAAGCAAGGTCTTCAACCTGAAGACCTAGTTGGCATTAAAGGGTTAAAAGCCCCATTTAAATCAGTGGGGGGTTTGATTGATTCCCATAGCTGGGAACTCTCCAGATTTGCCCCGGTGACTCCGGTTTTCACACTGCATTACCAGGTCTCCAGGGCAGGGGCTGAGTCTCCGGATGTGGGGAGTTTCCAGGAGAGGGCTGGCCTGGGGGGCAGGGGGCAATTGTCCCCTGGACCAGTCATATGTCTGGGCTGGTGGGCCACTCCCGCTTGTTGCTGCAAATGTAGCCACAGTAGTGATACCACAGAGCTTACAACTGACAGGGAGCTACAATCCAAGTAGATCTACAATAGTATTCTATTAGATGGTATCACTAGTGTAGCTCTACTTAAATTGTAAGCTCTGTAGTTGCACCAGTGTAACCCCATTTCAGTTGTAAGCTTTGTGGTATTGCTTGCCTTACTTCACAACACTAACCCTTTGAGTGCCAGAGGGGTACTCCACACATTGCTTTGCAATGCGTGGCATACTCCTCTGGCACTCAAAGGGTTAATGGCAATTATAAAATTAACAAATGTGGGTGGACTGGGACAATGGGCTGGAACACGAGTAGAATCGGGCCACTTGATTGTAGTTGCCCTCCAGGCCACAAGTTGCCAGCCCTCTCCTGGGAGTTTCTATTGAAAGTCCACTCACGTCTGCTTTTTTAAGTCTTTCCTTCTACTCCCTGCAACTTGTCCTCCTTTGTCAGCCTATTTTTCCTAGCCGATTTAGCTCTGCCCCCACTCATGGCTAAGCCCCTCCCCCTTTTTGTCACAAATCGCGTCATTTTTCTCCCCCCACTGACACAAAGTTCCCAGGTATGTTGATTCCCTATGGTGGTGTAGTTCATTTGTCCCAGAATTACTCTATTTCTGCTGAGAAGCAAAGCCTGTCGAACAATGAGCACAGCAGTATTATCTGATTTTTGTGACCAAGCTGATGGTTGGTGGTGGTGGTTACAACTGAAACAAAAGTGTTAACTATTAAAATAACTATCAAACCTTTGTGACGTCAAAAGGAATTATTGATGACATTATAAAGTACCAAGTTGGCCACTATCACACAGAAACAAACACTGAGCTCAATGTCTACCATTGACTTCACATGTCAAATAAGTACTTGTGCAACTTGATAAATGACCGTCAATGAAGCAAAAAACTAATCAAAGTACGATTACTAAAACAGAATGATTTGCAAAGTACGGATGTTGTCTTAGTAATTGTAGCCATGAATACCAGCTATTAACAAAGTCATTAAAGAACACAGCGAGAACAAAAATTAAGAATAGTTTTGTTTAACCCTTAAAATGATAGTAATGTTTCACAAAAACAAAACAAAAAAATTGTAGTTCAAGAGTAATTGAATGATAACGTATCCCCCCAGCCCTTTTACCTAGCGTAAGCCACCTCCCCTCGGATGTGGAATCTGGTCCAGTCTTCTTTCTGTGAGCATAAGGAAAACTCTGCTCCCCTTGACAGGTTTTTCAGGTTTATTCCTTATTCTCACTGAAGATTGTCCCTCTCTACGATCCATCTGGACAGTCTTGCTGCTCTGAGGTGAGCAGTGTTACATCAGCAACAGGGGCAGGAGGGGGATACTTTATCATTCAATTACTCTTGAACAACAGTATTGAAATAACACTCTCTATGGCCCAAATACTATGAAGATTAATTGGAGCTGCTTTTATTGTTAAACATCACTATCCTTTTAATGACCAGAGGGGTGTGCAATGCCTCTTAAGGGGTTAAAGAAGCAATAAACGTTTTATGAAATAACAGCATTATGTTTCCATTGCTGGAAATTTTTTTATTGAAACTTTTTTCTAAGTCATGCTGTTATGAACAGCACCAACTGGTGTCCAAAAGGTCATTTTCTTTTTTATAATTCACTTTAATGGAGAGCTTCAGCCATAGACTACAGCTCACCATAGTGAGTGATAAAACACTACCAAATGCTGTCAACAACATAAAATTTCAACTGCTTAATTTTGGACAAGTCTGAGATGTAATTACTTTTGAATGAAAAATCAGCAGGGGGAGTGCCCCATGGCAATACAGCAAAAGCAGTATAACATTGACATACTGTATATTCTTTAATAAACGTTTTCTGCACCTGTAATGTTATTCTCTAAAAAATAGGTGCTGTAAGAATTAAGAATGTATACAACTGCTGACTAAAATGTCTTGTATTGTAATTTAGGGGACTATGAAATTGTCAGTGATCTCACTGGAGAGGTTACCTCCTCTTTATCACACCTTAGTGCATAACCCCCTTTGTGTCCCAACAGCTCCTGGGAAGAGATATTGACATCCACAGCAGAAGCCCCTTCAATGCAAAACAGTGTGTTGGTGAGCTCTCCAGCATTCAAGGGACTAAAAGCCCAATTTCAATCAGTGAAAATTTGAGGAATCTTTATTTGTTACCTATAATACAGCTGCTTTGCCCCAGAATAAGTACAAAAACAAAAAAGTAGCTTTATGATTTCAAGTTGCATTGAATCGTTGTTAGGTTGTTAGCTATAAGCTGTAAAATGCAGACCCTTTTTTGGTGGTGGTGGTGGTGGCACTAAATAGCTGACACAACAGAAACAGCTCTTACCATCTATATTTTACTTTAATTGCTTCTATATGCATTCTTTGCATTATACATATATAGACTATAGTATAAGTAATTATTAACAAACAGCTTAGACTAGAGGAGGGCAACGTGTAGGATTCCATCAGTTGCTGGATTAAAACTCCCATTGTCCTGCTGATAGTTATTGTATTTCAGGAACCGCTGGAGATTCCCATTCTGGAATTATAAGGAACATTGGCTCTGTGTGGGCCATAAACTTGGTGGTCCATGATCCTGGTGATCCTACCCTTTACTGCACCAATATCCAAAAGTTCTGTTAGCGAAAGCTGAACAGTAGGGGATCTGTGGAAGCAGATTTAGTAACCTTTGAGAGCCATAGAGGTATCCAGTGCATTGCATGTCAGGGGTTGTGCTGTGCAACATCAAAACATCTCCTGTAACCTGTATATGGGACTGGCAAGTAGAGCTGAGCAAAACATCAACGGACTTGGAAAAATGTCAGGTCAGTCCCTATGGATCCAAAATGAATCACTTAGGAAAAAAGGGATGGGGAGACATGGTAAGAGAGGGACAACAGAGAGTAGAAAATGGATCATAGTAAAATAAGACGGAACTGGGAGGTGGAAGTGAAAGGCCAAGTGGAAGGAGCAAATAAGGTAACGGAAGTGAGCACAGGAGAGGGGGTGCAGGAGAGTGAGAAGGAGAGTGGGCTGAGGGTAGGAGAGTGAGAGGGCCAGAGAGAGGAGAGAAATGTAGATAATGGGTCCAGAAACATGGGAGAGAAGAAATATGGGGAAAGAGCATTGGAAAACTTAATGGTGAAAGATGGGAAGAGATATCCAGCTGACTTACCTGAAGATGTTCTTCTGCCTTGTTCAGAATATTGCCCTGGACAGGAACATGCAGTGATTGACATCTGAAGGTAAGTGAACCTGTGTTCTTTTTCCTCTAATGAACACTGTATAATCACTTTTTTAACATTGTATGAGTCTTGTGAAACAGCTTGTTTCATCCAAAATTAATCATTTCACACATCCATCTACAGGGTCACATACCATGCGACTCTGAATGGCGACAATGGAAATCTTTCAGTTCAAAGTCCATGACTCTGAATTATGGACTGATGGTATAAAGGAAACTTACTGACCTAGGTATGTCTTGTGTAGGGGTGCCAGATCATCCCTTTAAAAGAGGACAACTATGAAAAATGCAGCTGCATTGATACATCAGGACCATTTCACTTAATATTTAACCAAGGGCCCTGCAGCAGGTATATTATAGGTGTCCTCTTTTAAATGGATCATCTGACATACCTTCCTTGTGTCAAACAAATTAACCTTTTAAGTGCCTAATGGGCAATGAGGAACACTTTTAAAAGCAATGTGTTGTACATCCCTTTGACAAAGGGTTAACCCTTTGAGTTCCAGAAGGGTACGGAAAGCATTTCTCTGCAATGCGTTCTGTACCCCTCTGGCACTCAAAGGGTTAAGAGTCACATTCCTATAAATATACTTCTGCTCTAATGAGTTCAACATAAAATGTTTCATGTGACTTGTTTTTCTTTTCCTTTGTCTCCCTCTACAGTCAATTGTCAGACACTGCACATAATAAAATGTTATTTTAATATCATATCTTGTATTCTTGTTAGTTACATATAAATGTAGCACATATTATACATTTGTTTTGCTCCTGCAAAAAAAAGAAGAAAAAATACATTTCATTGCAAGATTTTTAGCACCTTAAAGGAAGAACATAATTATATGTTTTTCATTACCTTTAAACAGCTTCAGTGCAGTTCTCTTGCATAACCGTGCCAGCTGTGTACTTTTCTATATTTACTGCTGTATCCTTGCTTGATTTGCTCCTGATTATTAATCTTATCTTTACCACTCTGCTGAATTATTCTCTACAGACTGTATCTTACTATGTCTGCAAACAAATGAATGCCTGTGAGACTCAAAGAAACTCATCAATTGCACCACAGAGGCCAAATAAAAATTCTCATTGATTAAAATAGGGATTTTATCATCTCAAATACTAAAGGTCTAAAACACATTTCCCAACATGCAATGTGTTAATGCTCCATATAACTCAATGAGAATTTGAGGAATTTAGATCTACACCCATTGTGCAGGTTTTACACCAGAAATGTTGCTGTTCTTCTTAGTACATCAGCCTCGGTGACTCATTTGTGGAAAAAAAATACTTTTTTCTCAAGGTTAAAGGGACATCTATCCCATTAGAATGGGACAAAAAGAATTGGAGAACAGAGAATCCATTAACCTCATGGTGCTTCCAACTGGGCAAACTGCCATGCAAGAACCATGATCTGGCTGAGAAGTTAGATCATTCCAGAGCAACATGAGGCTCTACAGCTGTACAGGACTGTAATTACCATCATCCCCAGCCAGCCGTTGGAAATTTTAGTCCTGTACACCTGGAGGGCATCAGATTGTGTAGCCCTGCTATAGATAATTTGGAAAATATAAGACAAAGAAATACACTTTTTATTATGGACTTCATTGATGATAAGGTTCTGATTTCAAGCAATGCATCACACATGTTCTCCAAACTGTATTACATCTGCAGCTTGTCTGATACATCCATTAAAATAGAAGGATTAATAGAATTCTACACTAAACTAGGTGTTGAAAACTATTTCTTACTCCTTTGCCAGCATATTGCTAATTTATTAAGCTACTTATGCCAAAAATGATCCTCTAAATGCCGCTTGTGCATAGTGGAGGGCAGGTCTATGGACATTTCAGGGCGTCCCTTCAATCTATGAATTAACTAGGTGCTGTGGAAATTGTAGTAACTTAACTTCATTTTCCTGTGAAGAGTTTGGGACTAGCACACATTAAAGACTGCAGAGTGTGTGCACCAGTGTTCACTAAAGAGGTGATAAGCTCTACTGTAAACCCTAAAGTGCAGCCACATGATCTGGCAGATTGGTACTTTCCTCTAATGTGCCGCTACAGGAATAGTTCTGCACATACCTTGCAACCTTCTTATAATGTCCCCAGAGAAACAGTGTAGCGCTGAGAAAGGAAGTGTTCATTTGAAGAGTTTCACATCATGTTGTGGGTGGGGCTTAATCAGGTAGACTGGGTAGGTGTTTGAAAGGAGGAATTTACCATGAAATCAGTAAGAAAGTGGACAGAATGGGGAAGAAGTGGGCTGAATGGACTGACAAGTGGGCTGTGTTTATAGCTGAACTCCCCAAGCCAGCGACTCACTCTCTGACCCCAGAGACCTGATAATTCAAACACAAATCCAGAGTCTCTAGGTCAGATCCAGAGAGTTCCCGGGTATGGTTATACAACATTGATAGCACGCTGCATGTTCATCGGGAGGAAGTAGATACAAGTCACATGAAAATGTGAAAAAGGTTAATACAGTCTGGTGCAGACAATGAAGTAGACAGCATGTTTGAATTGCAGTCTGTCTCCTTGCTTATGTCACCAGGCCAGGTCCTGTCAGGACCTGTCTTTCAATGTGAAGATACACTCTACATAATGAAAGGCAGACCCTAACAGAGCCTTAAAGGACCTAGGCAAGAAGTGGGTGCATATTCAAATATACCACTTACTTCCTTGCCTGTGTCACTGGGGGAATACACTAAGTTTCAATAAAGGTAATCTTGTGTTGTATTCGTGCTGATGACATATCGACAGTATTCACTAAGGCATCTTCAACATCATATTCCTATGAATTCGCCACAAATATGCCAACTTCACCATAAATCCATTATGTTTTTGACAGATTTACAATTTTGCAGTGACTACTTTTACATTGTCTCATTTACATATTGAAATACAGCTTAATGAGCCATTATTGTATTCATTTGGGTGTGTTTATTTGTTAATGTGGCACATCTCCACATGTGTGCCACTCCTGTAGCTGCCTATTCTCTTAGAGTATTAGACCAAGATAATATAATATCGCTGAGTGAAAAACCAAAGGCAGTGGTTCTATTAGCTATCGTACGTCTAAGTTATATATAGATATATGCAATCAAATATATGTGTTGCAGTGCAGATAAAAATAAGTATACTTCCACAATCCAAAGCTATCAATGAGATAATTATTGCTTTAGCTCCCTTGGATCAGTTTGAAGAGGGTGTTCTAATTAGCAGCAAATATCATACCATTCCCTCATGTTGATCACAATGAGCATTTACAGTTCTGTTCAAAAGTCTTAGGCAGGTGTGAAAAAATGCTGTAATGTGCAAATGCTTTCAAAAATAGACTTGTTAATAGTTTATTTTTATTAATTAACAAAATGCATAGTGAGTGAACAGATGAAAAATCTGAATCAAATCAATATTTGGTGTGACCACCCTTTGCCTTCAAAACAGCATCAATTCTTCTAGGTACACCTGCACAAAGTCAGGGATTTTGTAGGCGTATAGACAGGTGTATGATTAAGCAATTACACCAAAAAGGTGCTAATGATCATCAATGTAATATGTAGGTTGCAACACAATCATTAACTGAAACAGAAAGAGCTGTGTAGGAGGACTAAAACTGACTGAGGAACAGCCAAATGCATCTAACAAGGTGGAATTGCTGGAGACAGTTTAATGTCAAAAGTCATACACACCATGGCAAGACTCAGCACAGCAACAAGACACAAGTTAGTTATACTGCATCAGCATTGTCTCTCCCAGGCAGAAATTTCAAGGCACACAGGGGTTTCCAGATGTGCTGTCCAAGGATTTCTGAAGATGAACAAAGAAACAGGCAACGCTGAGGACCGTAGATGCAGTGGTCAGCCAAGGAAACTTAGTGAAGCAGATGAAAGACACATCATGCTTACTTCCCTTCAAAATCGGAAGTTGTCCAGCAGTGCCATCAGCTCAGAATTGTCAGAAAACAGCGGGATCCTGGTACATCCATCCACTGTCTGTAGAATTCTGGTCAGAAGTGATCTTCATGGAATACTTGCTGCCAAAAAGCCATACCTCTGGTGTGGAAACAAGCACAAGCGACTCAACTATGCATGAAAACACTTAAACTGAGGTGAAGAAAAATGGCAGCAAGTGCTCTGGCTGACCAAAATTTGAAATATTTGGTAGTAGCAGAAGGCAGTTCATTCGCCTAAGGGCTGGAAATCGGTATAAGAATGAGTGTCTTCAGGAAACAGTGAATCATGGTGGAGGCTCCTTGCAAGCTGGGGCTGCATTTCTGCAAATGGAATTGGGGATTTGGTCAGAATTAATGGTATTCTCAATGCTAAGAAGTACAGGCAGATACTTATCCATCATGCAATACCATCAAGAAGGCATCTGATGGGCTGTATGTTTGGGGTTGTTATCATGCTGCAGATTAAATTTGGGGCCAAAGTAATTAAGAACTATATTCAGCGTAAAGAAGAACAAGGAGTCATGCAAGTGATGGTATGGCCCCACAGAGCCCTGATCTCAACATCATCGAGTCTGACAGGGATTACATGAAAAGAAAGAAGCAACTGAGGCTGCATAAATACACAGAGGAACTGTGGTTAGTTCTCCAAGATGTTTGGAACAACCTACCTGCCAAGTTCCTTAACAAACTGTGTGCAAGAGCACCTAGAAGAATTTATGCTGTTTTGAAGGCAAAGGGTGGTCACACCAAATATTGATTTGATTTAGATTTTTCTTCTGTTGACTCACTATGCATTTTGTTAATTGATAAAAATAAAGTATTAACATGTATATTTTTGAAAGCATTCTAACTTTACAGCATTTTCATACTTGCCTAAAGCTTTTGCACAGTACTGTATAGTCATAGCTTATTGATATGAAGAGAAACAAGAGAGGGAAAGTCTGAGTAAGAAGACATTTTACATGCATACTGCTCACATCATCAGCCACACTTCTCAGAGTAGCACAGCGGGCATTGCTCAGTTTGCCTGTGTGTCTGGTAATGTTAGCAGATGTGACTTCTCCAAGTGGTGTTCACCCAGTAGTACTGATGTGCCAGTCAGCACCAAATGGTGAAGTCAAATCAGCTCACAACACCAGACACACACACAGATATACTGTGCACTCTGGAGTATCACAGGTGGCCTTGCGAGGTGTGTCTGACTATCTGAGCGGTATGTGAGTAGAACGTCTTCTTACTCAAAGTTTCACACTCTCTTGCTTCTCTTTAGTTGTATCCATATACCATGACTATAGATGCTCAGTGAATAGTGTGAGGGACAAGCATGACATAAGCTGCTCAGGTAATTAAAATTCTACCACATCTTCTATAGACTGATCTAAAGCAATAATTATCTCCTTGATGGCATTGTGATGAGGAGCTATAGTTAATCTTCTCTGCACAACAACACATATACCTGATAGCATATATACTGTATGTGTATATCTAACTTAGAATCACTGACTTCTTCCTTTTACTCAGTGAAATTATTTTATCTGGGCAAAATACTCTATATATTATATCTTTATGGTCTAAATATAATTAAAGATGACAACACCAATAAGAATCTTCAGAAGCTATTTGTAGAAATGGGCAAAAACTTTTGCCTCAAACCAAGATTGACAAAAAATGGGCACTTCCCATTTGGCAAAGAATTTCCCCCGAAAAGTGCAATTTTCCTGTTTTTTTCACCTAGCTCACTGTATTAAAATCAATGAGAAGAATAATTTTTCTTCACCACATGACAGTTTTCTCTACAGCCATATAAAAGGGTGTCAGCCTCTCACAGCAGCCATTCTATGTTTGTGAGAGGAGAAAGCTAGAGTAGATAGGCAAATAAAGGGAATCTTTTAGGAAGGACATTTGTTCTCTGTATAAGGGGAGTCTAGGGCCATTCTGGGGGAGAAGAAGGGATGAAGGAGGTTGACCCCAAATACCCCACAATTTGGTGTGATTGACTGGAAAGACACAGGCAGCTGGGGTCCAAATTGCTTGCTCATTTTACTTTTATTGTCTCTGTGCTGGGGAAGTCTGGTAAAATAAGTTGTTGATTTTGTTTTTTTAGTTAAAAATATTTTTTAGACTAATTTTGATAACATTGGGTGGACAACTTTTAAAAAAATATATAAAAAAAATAAAGTAAAAATTAAAAAAATAAATACATTGATAATTAAATCAATATATTAGTGGCAGACAGCTGACTGGTGAGCAGAGGTTCTCAACCCATGTCCTCAGGGGCCACTAACAGGCCAGGACTTAAGAATTTCCCTGCTAGAACCCAAGTGTGTTGATCAGAGGCTCATTCATACTGATTAACTCGCCTGTGCTCTTAAAAGGAAATTCTCAAATCCTGGCCTGTTAGTAGCCACTGAGGGCAGGGGTTGAGAACCACTGGATGTGAGCTCTTGACTGAGGCAGACTTGATAGACAGCAGACGTTTTGTTGAGGGCTAAGGCAAGACATCACACTCCATCATTTGTGTACTGTAGAGAGTAAAAACACACACAATAGTTGAGTAATCTCCAGCAAACTTGAGAAGGAAAGGTGAAGCAGTGCAGGGACATGGGAGTAAAGTGGTAGTTTATAAATTGACTGCAGCAACGGTTGCTGCAGTATGTGCAGTAAATGATGATGATCCCTGTAACAGATCATAGTCCATTACTGGAAGCTCCCTCTGGGCGTATGGATTGTCAGCCCATTGTCCCAGGCTATGGAGAACTTTGAGACGCTATACTAGCGGACAGCTGTGCCAAAAAGACTAAAATCATAGCCTGCTGGCTTGCTTTAAATGGACTGGACAGTTAGGGGTTAATTATTTGTGTTTGGGCAAGGCTACTTCAGATGTGTATTGTATTACTTTCTGGTCCAGATGTTGATTAGGGTTCCACCTACTAATCTCCTCTCTGTTGTGTATCCACTGTTGTCTGTGTGATGGGATTAGTCTGAGGTTCTGACTGTATGTAACACCTGATCCCATTGTGCTGTGTTCATGATTGTGTCAGTCATACTGCCTGTCACAGCCTTTGTATTGTCCCTTTGTTCATGTGTGAACAGTAGCTCCAGGGGGTCCGATGGTATTGCAACCCTCTCCACCAACAATCCTTTGTCGCACTGTTTACCCTTCCTTTCCCACATTGTCTAAATAATTCAATCATGTCTGGCCCCATTGTGTTATGTCCACACCACTTGTTGTTGCCCACTGTACGGTATTGTATTGTATTGTATCCCCTGTGCTACCACCCCCAAAATAATGTGATAAACTCTGTTCACTAATAAAAAGTTAGCCCTGTGGAACTAAGAAGGAGTCCTGGTGTCCTTATTCTGAATGGTTTAAAGGGACCACTCTGTCCCCATCCAGGCAGCATTCTGATGGCTTAATGGAGCCCCTTTACTCCCCATTCAGGCAGCTTATGTTCCAGCATTACAGCTACCAGCCTACTTTCTTCAGCCAGTTATCCTGTTTCATTGGACAGGCTACCAGCTTGTAGCCGCAAGGACTTAGGTACCCGTTACAATCCATCTCTTCCCTGAGTAGAGGAGGGCTGGCAACTTATGGGGGCAAATACAATCAAGTGGCCCATTTCTATTATCGTTTGAGCCCACTGTCCCAGCCCACCCTGTGCTGTGAAATGATACCACTTAGCTTACTACTGAAATGGGGCTACATTGTGATACTACAGAGCTTACAGTTGAAATGGAGCTACACTAGTGAAACTACAGAACTTACAATTTAAGTAAACCAAAACTAGTGATACCATAGAGCTTACAAGGGAAATGGCTTATGCTAAAAGTGTAGCTTCCCTGGGTGGATGCAGTTTGTCATGGTCTCACTAATCAAACCACACCAGTCTCCCACAAACACGACCATACACATCGGCCACATTGTAGGCTAAACTGTATTTTTTTTTTTATCACTTGAATATGTGCCAGTGTCTTTTTTATGAAAGTATTTTACCAGGAAAAATATGTATGTCCTGGACTCATTTTATCTACCTCAAAAGGGTGAAAGGCTGAGCTGACATTGCTGGGAGTAGAACCTGTGATCTTGTGTAATGAACAGATTCTACAGCTGCTGCATTAACCAACTTAAGCAGGAAGTTAGTGCTGTGGGCAAAGGACAAATGCACTTTGCATGTTAACATTTTCAAGGTATGTGTTGCTGTAGGACTCACAACTTTGACTTTCAGCTACTTACATCTCAGCTACAGCTCTCAGAAGAAGTAATATTGTGCTGAGGCCATAGGAAACATAGTCGAAAAACGTGTTGAACAGGAGAAAGATGTGTTGAAATAGGTGAAAAGCCCACCCCTAGCAATTTGCTTCACAGTTTACATGCTATACAACTGGGGGCATTTAACCCCTTAACACCCGAGGATGTCCATGTACAACCTCGAGCGGATGTCCCTTAAAGGGATAGTAATACTTAAAATGTAAAAATAAATATGTTGTAGGGTTTATCCCCCAGAGTAAAACAAGAGTACTCCCACTGCTGAAAGGTGTTTCATTCAAAAGTTATTAATTTTCAAAGTTGAATTTTTTAGGTGCAATATCACAGTGGCCTGAAATTGTACAGTGGCGCTGTTGCTACGGGACCAGAGCTGTCCATAGGATCGTGTAGCAACAGCGCCACTGTACAATTTCAGGCCACTGTGGTATTGCACCTAAAAAATTAAACTTTGAAAATTAATAACTTTTGAATGAAACACCTTTCAGCAGTGGGAGTACTCTTGTTTTACTCAGGGGGATAAGCCCTACAACATATTTTTTTTACATTATAAGTATTACTATCCCTTTAAGGACAGAAGACGTACATGTACGTCCTCCATTTCCGGGTCCCCGCGCGGCTGCACGCCGTTCGGGGACTCCGGAATCATTTAAAAAAAAAAATACACTACGGGCAATAAGTGCCGGCCGCGTGTGCGCGCAGCTGGTCACTTAGGGGTTAAAGCTTTGCTAGGCATTTAACAGAAAGGGTTAAAGCAAGGCTGAAGATGTTTTTTTTTTCCCTGAAAAGGATTTTAAATAATGAAACATTCACTTGAGACAGGATGTCTTTAGCACTTATATCACAAATATTAGAAGCATCTAGCCTGCTGGATTGTTTATAGTGACAATGTGTCTTCCTGACAGTTAGTGAGAGGTGAAACAGATAAAATTACAGCAAATCTAAGGAAAGTGGAACATTTTGTACCATAACGGAACATCAGAAAGTTTTATGCATGGCCACTTCTTATTTTCTTTTTTCTTTTAAAAATGTTAAGCTTCAATACATATGAAGTATATAAAATCTAGAAGTTAATGCTATATTCCCATGTATCAGAGCACCCAATGGAACATTTAAATTTGGCCTGCATTCCACTGTAGTTGAAAAAAGATATAAATTATTTTATCTACATATGTATTTATAGTGTTCAGTGGGATTTTGGCCCAGATTACATTGCAGTTTATAAGAGTTATCACTGGGTTTAGCTAACAGATTGTTATTGAAGTCTAAGTAGAAATTTGTAGATGAAATCTTTGATACTGAATCTGGTAGATAAAACTAATGATGATTATTATCAACTGCAATGTAATCTAGGCATTTGCTAGTAATATTTTACATTTTTTTTCTGTTTTAGTACTTTCTGAAAACAGATAAATCCAGTGGATAAACTGGACCACCCTACATGAAGATAACACATCTACCAACTTGTTTTTTTTCCAGTAATATTATTAACCCATCGAGTGACAGACGCTTGTGTGATGCATAGGTTTGTAATGCACTGTACAACTCTCCGGCTAAGGTTAACCTGTTGATGTACTGAGAAGAAATGAAGAAATTTTGGAACAAAACAACTGCATCACGGGAGACAAATAAGCATTCACATACATTTACATGTGGCTTTAACCCCTTGAATGCTAGCGAGGTCTTCATTGCTTCTCAATGCTTCACACCGAAGGCCCCTGGCCACTCCTGTCAAAATCTCTACAAGGAGTTTGTCCTCACTCAACATCTGTATTAACACAAAAAAACATGGCTGACACATGCTCCTAAAGCAAACTACACACACGCCCTACTTACACAACACAAAAAACAGACATCCAAAAACACAAATGCACCACTCACACACAAAGCCTCTCTGTGGGCCAGCCCCTACCTTTAGCCTTGCTCCCTGTACCCCCTGCATGGCTCTCCCCATTTTCCCACAGGTGTCCCTCCCTCAGCCCACTCCAACTGCTGCTACAGATCATTGTGGACAGGAGAAGCCATACACTACAGACGGCACGGCTGGAGATAGGGGCTGCTCCCAGCATGGCCTATACATTTGCCACTGCTGCAAGGAGCAACCAACATGTCATTTAACCCATACAGTGCCAGAGGACTGCACATTGCATTGCAAAACAATGAGTTGCATACCCCTCTCACATTCAAAGAGTTAAACTCTTTGACAAAAATTAACTGCTCTGCCAGGTCAGTACGACACTCTCCTTTGAATTCAAAGCACAGCTTCTTAACCCTTTCAATCTCACAGGGGTACATTCCATGCCCCTCTGGTACTCATAGGGTTAACTTACTAGCTGGGTGTTGCCCTCCTCCATCAGCACCAGCTCTGCTTAGGAGAACTCTCAAAAGGCCCTTGCCAATCTGTCTTAAATGCTGAATTTACATTTCACTTGGGTCACTAGGGTAAGGATGAACAGGACGCGAACCCCACCACAGGCCGGACCACCCACAGAAAGCCCCAGTCTGCCTAACATCCCAAACCTTAGCCTGCTGAGGCGGGAAGTGAACATGGACTGCCAGAGAGGGACACAGAGGAGCAAACAGCCAGCATCCCTGTCTGTTGTGCAGCTGCTGCTGCACCATCTGACGGATTGGTCTCCAATGAAGTATACCTACCCCTCAGTGTGGCAAATGGACACGAGAAGATAGCCATTTCAACCCCACATGCGGTGACTAGATTTGAAGCCTCCAATCCGACCCTTATCTATCTCATGTCCTTGCCTCCCTTTGACTGCCGGAACACACTTTTCCACCTACTTTGCATTTTTAACCCTTTCAGTTTTGGAGCGCTATGCAATGCATTGATTTGCACAGTGCTTTGCGTACCTTTCTTGCACTGTAAGGTTTAAATATTCATTGCTGAAACTGAGATACAAGGGAACTCAAAGATCACCACAAACAATGTGGATGCATACAATATGTAAAATGGTGCGGTAGATGTGCTATATGCGTGGCATAATCACACAAGTGTAGCTGACAACATTATTGTTACTCCCTATCTTACTGTTGCTGCCCCATAGTCCTGATATGCCACGGAGAATACAAATTCTCTCATCTGTTTCTGATTCAACTGCCACTGACGATACGGCAATGTGCCCCCCAGCATCTCGCTCCCATGTCCCTGAGGTGCTCACGTATCATAACCAAGCACAGGGACAAACATATAATGGTCTATTGGACAGTGCACACTCCATGTGTTATACTGGCTGCATAGACACAGACTGGAGACATCTGGCACACAGATCAGGGAGATCTGACAGACGAACTGGGGAGTAGTTAGACAGACACACACTAGGGAGGGCTGTTACTTTAGATGGACACAGTATGTCATCAGCTGGAAGACACTGACCAGGGACTGGTATCATACAGGCACAGACCTGTGGGACACACAGACACCTGCAGCCACTGACAAAAAGAGCGACCATAAACATCTGACACAACTGTGTATTATCGCACTGTGTATGTATAGTGTTACCTAGCTACCTACCTACACACTTACCTACATACACACACTAAGTGTTACCTATCTACCTACATACATACACACACCCCTACCTGTGTCTGTACTAGTGCATATATATTCGGTGTAAATACACACATATCAGCATATTTATTCCTTGTACGTATACACCAATGTGATTAATACCACTGAAACACCCAAAGGGCATAATGCATAATGTCCCTTTTGCTAGAGTGTGTATATAGATATATAGATAGATAGATAGGTAAATAGATATAAATATAGATTTATTGTTCTTGTTACATAAGCACACACAGGACTTAAAGTCTTGTTTGTGCTTATGTAGCATGAACAGGCGCTGAGTGGACTCTAGAAATAGCAGATTTTTATGGTCGGTTAATATAGTTACAGTTGAGGCACCATTCCTCAAGTGCGAGCTTAATTGCCAAAAGTTCACAGTTCCCCACATCATAATTCCTTTCTGCAGAGGAAAACTGGCAGGAGAAATAAGAGAAGGGGTGAAGTTTCTCAGTAACGGCATCCCTCTGGGACAACACAGGTCCAGCCCCAAGCTCAGAGGCATCAACCTGCACAATGAATGGACAGTTGGCATCAGGGTAGCAAAGAACTGGAGCAGTGGTAAAAGCCTCTTTTAGTTTCTTAAAGGCTGCTTCAACTTGTGATAACCAATGGGCAGGATGAAGCTTCTATAATAGTTTGTGAAGCCTAGAAACCTCTGTACCTCTCTGAGAGTAGTATGTTTTGGCCAATCACAGACAGAGAATAATTTTTCTGGACCCATCTTTAGGCCATCAGGAGAATCTATATACCCTAAAAAAGGTAAGTTACCCCTCTCAAAGTCACACTGCTCCACCTTAATATACAAATTGTTCTCACAGAAATGCTGAAGCCAGGATGTGGTCAGACAAATCAGGAGTCAAGCCAGGAGCGGAGATCCGACGTGGTCAGACAAGCCAAGGGTCAAGCCAGGAGTGGAGATCAGACGTGGTCAGACAAGCCAAGGGTCAAGATAAGAGCAGGGTAAGTGACAAGCAAACGTCCAGAGCCCAGGACCAAACTATGTGTAGCTTGTAATGCCTTTTCAAATATCTCAAGAACCTTGGATTGTTCTACGTACAATAAGGAGTACAGAAGTAGAGTTTTGGACAGACCATAATAGAATACAACAATTTCAATACCGACTAGAAGTCTTTATAGTCCCAAAAATATAGATCTAAATAGGTGTACTCTTTCCAAGTGGTCTTATCTGTCCCTTATACATTCTCTTAGGGCCTAAAATAGTTCATGATGCTGCATGACTTTTTCAGCAAAGTAGCTTATAATGCAAATAGTGAAGCTCATGCAAGACAAAAGATAGGAGGGGGATAGACAGAGCAAAAAGCGATCTAAGAGTAGTATTGAATTTATTAATAAATACATTTATAAAATAAAAAGGAAATCATAAAAATCAGATATACAAAGTAAAAAGGCAAATAAATAATGATCAGATAAACAAACAATGTATAAAAATATATATCAGTATATATGTATCAAGAATAAAAACAATGTTCTAAATAGATATAGGAGGTTTTGTCGTATTGGGGTGCAGGAGATTGAAAAATGGATCTTTTTATATGGGCTACATAGAACACTTTGTACTAGAAGCCAACTATTTTGTAAGTAACTATATATCTCATTGAGCTCTTGCAATGTTTTATACAGTATCACCATACTTTCATAGGACTTTCACAGCCTGGTTGATGTGCTGAGACTCAACAGGAGTACCAAGTATGGGGCCACCTATTACAGAGACACTTTGATGGAAATGGTCTACATTTGATTGCATTGACTGTAAGGGGCCATTATTTATATAACATTGCATTGAAAGTCATTTAATATTGTCTTTGGTGTTACTAATTTTCACAATAGTGACATCCATTATCTACCCAACCATTTCTCCAAATCAATACTCTCAAGACTTGGACACATTGAAGCTGCACCCCAGTAATCCAATACCTCCTATATCTATTTAGAACATTGTTTGTTTTATTCTCGATACATATATACTGATATATGTTTTTATACATTGTTGTTTTATCTAATCATTATTTATAGACCTTTTTTATTTGTATATGTGATTTTTATGTTTTCCTTTTTATTTTGTTTTATAAATGTATGTATTAATAAATTCAATACTACTCTTACATTACTTTTTGGCCTGCCTATACCCCTCCTATCTTTTGACCTGCAGGAGATCAACCTGCCATGTAGCAGAACACCGGGATCAATCCAACAAGCCAGGTGATGGTAGGTGGCCTAGTCGGAGATCAACCAGTCGAAACTTAAGATGAATGAGAAACAACTGGTAGTCAACGATAATGCCAAGGTCACGCCAGGATAACAGCAGTGGTAATTGGAGTCGGAGAGTTAGGCCTGTTCATAATGGGAGATCAAGAAGAACAAGAAGCAGACAGGAACGGTGGTCAGGAACAAATCTGGAGTCAAAGTAGGAATTCATTTTTAATCGTCCTCTATTGTGCATTTGGTTTGCCCCACAACTACTCCACCTTGCTTTTGTACATAAAGCTCATAGGCCCATATTTATAAAACTGGAGTTATTTTGGAGTAAACCAACTGCACCACAACAGGGGACAAATAAAAAGTCCTGTTATTTTAAATTGGGTTTTTAACCACTTGAATGTTAGAAAGGTCTCCAATGAATTGCAAAGCAATGTATTGAGATCTTTCTGGAAATCAAGAGGTTAAACATCTCTATTCAAGTGAAGGTAAATTTAGGAATTTAGGATTTGTGCAGCTGGTTTACTCCAGAATAACTCCAGTTTGCTTTTACAAATATGGGCCTTAGTGTTGTATTTACTGATGCGAAGTATTCAGAGTGTTGTACTAACATCTGCAGAATGCACATTGCTTTACTGACTGTCACGATCAGGCTAAGTTATACATTGGAGACCTCTCTAATATTCAAAGGTTCAAGCCCAATTTAAATCAACTGGCATCCGGGATTTTTTTTATGTCCTCTATAGTCCAGTTGGTTTGCACAAGCATACAGTAAACCTAATAATAAATAGTGTATGTGTTAATGAGCTTCTAAGGACGATTTCACAACAGAACTGTTGCATCCCACTGTGGAAAGTTTTGTTACCCCATATACATTCATTCATTCTTCTCTTGCATTCCATTACCAATTGGAATGGAGGAGGGGTGTGTCCTCTGGCTGGACCACATGAGCTCCAACTAGAATTAATGGCTGACTCTCACATTGGTTGATTATTCACTGGTGTGTGGGATCACACCTCCAACTCAGATGGCGTGAGGGATCTGCTTGCAGACACACGGGTCTTATCTCTGACCTGAGGGAAAGCAGTATAGTTACAGCTTGTTGGACTTTGATGAACACACAAGAGGTTGTAGTCACCCATGTGAAAGGCACCATACCCCAGCATGTTACATTTTACCATAGATGAAATCATTGTGTTAGCGTTGCCCATGGGAATGGGAACTAACTGCATCAGATAATGCTAACTAGAACATGGGATCAGAGGCCAAATAGAGCACAAGGAAAATATTAAAACATTGGTAGACTGAGCATTTGATATGAATTATAAATGCAGTCAGTATTCTACACATTTAATTTTTGCTGCTTCATTTAGATTTGAATTGATTTATTTTAAGAAATGGTTTAAAGGGGAACTATTCCCTACGAATGAGTGGTTTCATACAGCAGCCAGATAGCTCTATTTTTCTGCCCATACGCAGTGTTCAGTAAATGGTGATGGGTATTGATGACTGCCTCCAGGTTACTGTGCCATGAAAACAAAATAATGGGCTGCAGTAGACCCTGATAACTTGTAGGGGTCACTGGTCTATTAAATTGTACAAAAAAACATCAGTATACTACAACAGATCAAATGCCAATAAAAAAGCATAAAAGAAGAAAACAGTGGGACCCTGGTACACCCATCTACTGTCCGGAAAAGTCTGGTTAGAATTAGTCTTCATGGAAGACATGTGGCCAAAAAGCCATACCCCTGACGTGTAAAGAAGGCTAAGCGACTCAACTATGTACAAAAACACGGAACTGGGGTGCAGAAAAATGGCAGCAGGTTTTCTGGACTGATGCGTCAAAATTTTAAATATTTGGCTGTGGCAGAAGGCAGTTTGTTCTCCGAAGGTCTGGAGAGCAGTACAAGAATGAGTGTCTGCAGACAATACTGAAGTATGGTGGAGGTTCCTTGCAAGTTTGGGGCTGCATTTCTGCAAATGGAGTTGGGGATTTGGTCAGAATTAATGATCTCCTCTGTACTGCGCATGACAGCTTCTGACAAACATACATTAGCAAATTATTATATAGGATAGTTTTTTTTTTTAGCTTTGGACACTTAATAATTCCACTGTCTGTAAATGCTTACATGGTTCTCAAGCAGGGTGGCCAGCCCTTGCCCTCAGAGTTACCACAGTGCATGTTTTCTGGCTCTCACTGAAAGTGCACAGGTGGACTAATTAAAGTGACAGTCAATAATTTGTTCACCTGAGCCCCAGCTGAGGTATCCTGAAACATGCACTGTTGATAGATCTTTAGGACCAGGGTTGACTACCTCTGTTCTAAAGGCTTTGCTCTATATGTGGCTTATCTCTGCCTGTTTAATCCTGCTATCTATTGCACGGAGGTGTGAAGTAAAGGCAGGCTAAATGGAGCACAGTAAATAAAGGCAACTGCAGATGAAATGGAGAGGAAAAAGTTACACACACTGTCACAGTATGAGGTACTCCCATTTAGACGTTCTTTTTAATAAATTAAGAACCACATACTCCTGTTGGTAAAGTTGCCCTTTAAAAATTTAAATGTTGCTCAATAAGTAATGCTGGCTACCATAAGTGTGAACTAGTAGAGAAGAAACAAGTCTCTGAATAGTACTCTAATTGTCAGTCAGTTATCTGCTTTATACTATCATGTGTGGCACTTACAGTAATTGCTTATGCATTTTTTATGCAAGGCACAGAACATAGAAGCCTGCACATTCATGAGAATAGATAATGACCAGGTTAAAGCGATAACCTTTTACAGACACTAACTGGGAGTATGTATATTGATATAATGATATTTCATTTTTAGGGACTAGATTTCCTTAACCCCTTTAAGGGACTAGAAGGTTATGCAACATTGGTTATTAAAGGGGTAATGGTGAGAAAATTAGGGCTACAATGACAAATGCAAAGAAGAAGGAAAAAAAGTGATTGTTAATAAATAAATGTGTGTCTGTGCATATACATATTACTTTGTGTACATGTGCTTCAGTAACTATTACTTTAGTGTCTGTATAAAGCACACACATTAGATCCAGATTCCAGCCAAGTTTGGCTCTCAATGTTGCTTTTTTGATTCTGGAGGTTCTCTGAATGCAACACTGAGTTATAGCATTACCATCAGAAATTGGACTCTCGAATAAGCATTGTACGGCATGGTATAAAAATCATCCCTGAAAGACAGGCCCCAGGACAGGCTCCTACCGGGAGATTTCCCCATGCCCTAGTAGGCCAGACCATCCTACAAATGAGCTGTCTGTAATTAATATTTTTCTGAAGTATATTGAAGGCAAGAAGGTCAGTATTTTGCCACATTGCTGTACTATATTAAGTATTGCACTGAAGGGGTCAAGAAATATTAAAAACAAGACCCTTTTAATTTGGCCATTATTTCATACTGTAATTGAGATTTTGTATATGCTAGATTATTCTGTGTTTGCGTTTTCGAACTGGCAAATGCTAAAATTTGATCTGTGAAATCAGGCCCACTTTTATAACCTCCAATTTGTGAACCAAAAATTGCTCAATCAGCAGTTGAAGTACTGTATCGTGGGAAATTTTGATTGGCTCCAAGGTAATCACTATGTTTGCCATTTACAGTTATCTTCTTTGGTCATTTTAATAACGCCCAATCATCTCCGTAGTAAGCTTTCATAGACACTATAGTGCTAAATGTGATGGTACAACTCGGAAAAAATACCTCTCAATGAACGATTGAGATAAAATAAAATCCAGACCATTGATAAATGTGCTGCCACTGAAATTATTTTGACCCTCTCTAAAGGTATTAAACATGTATGTACAACTCCAGTCCTTGTCAGCACCTAAAATGTAAGTATTTAAGGATATCTCTGCTTAAGAACAGATAAGAAATGTGTTAGCGATCCCTCTAGCATTTTAGGTGTTTATATGTTTCTCATTCTCTAGCCCCCAAGGGACATCCAATGGGCTTATCAGTGGCTCATTAATTTCCACTAGGTGCTCATTGATTGTATTATACAATCCAAGTGTCTTATTAAGTTGAATATATTCAGTTAATTAAATCACTATGTGATAAGGATATTTTTGGGGTTAAGTACTACTACTGCTGCTAAGAGGCAGGGCACATGCAGACCAAAGTTCTCTGTAGGAGGAGATTCCCTTCCAGCTCTACTTAACCCCAGCCCATCAGCATTCATTTAATGAACAGCAAAGAAAAAAAAAAAAAAAAACTAGGGACGAAGTCACCAGGCCAAAGAACACAGAGGACACTCCTGCCCAAATCAAATGTTTTCCTCCAGGACAAATTTCCTGTCTACAAAGACAAAAGGAAAGGATTTATCAGTAAGAATGTAAAAATCCCTCTCTCTCACATCCAATATGGAAAACAAGAACATAGGGCAACATTTTTTCCTCCAGAGGGCAGGGCACTTGAAAAACGGCAGGGCCGTTGTGGCAGAGACTCCACTCTCAATTCAGCTTTACTACCCCCTCTTCCCTTCAGTTTCAAGTGACCTGCCTCAGGAAAAGAGCAAGCTGCAACTATTCTCAAGTATATGCCTCTTCACTGAACTTCTCTGAGACTCTATGTTTGAAAATGGGAGTCCTAAGATTGGCAAGTTAACCTCTGAGTGCTATGGTCCTTCCTATTATGACCCTGCTATTACTTGCCACCCACTTAAATGTGATGTTCTTGCCTATTTAGCACTCAGTCCTTCTAATCTCTTCAGGAGTATGGTGTTTTTAAACCCTTCCTGTTCTTGAATGTGACTGTATTAGTGTTTTCTGAGCATTCTTTTTACACTTAACCAGATAGCCTTATTCCATTCTCATTTCCTTGCATTTTGCTAGGTATATAAAGTATTGTGCAAAAGTTTTAGGCAGGTGTGGAAAAAAATGATGTAAAGTAAGAATGCTTTCAAAAACAGACATGCTAATAGTTTATATTTATCAAAATGCAAAGTGACTGAGCAGAAACAAAAGCTAAATCAAATCAATATTTGGCATGACCAGCCTTTGTCTTCAAAACAGCATCAATTCATCTAGGTACACTTGTACCCAGATTTTTAAGGAACTCGGCAGGTAGGTTGTTCCAAACATCTTGGAGAACTAACCACCATTCTTCTGTGGATTTAGGTAGCCTCAGCTGCTTCTCTCTTTTCGTGTAATCCCAGACAGACTCGATGATGTTGAGATCGTTCTTATTGGCTGTATGTTTGGGGTTGATGTCATGCTGAAGAATAAATTTGGTGCCAATCAGATGCCTCCCTGATGGTATTGCATGAGGGATAAGTATCTGCCTGTATTTCTCAGCACTGAGGAGATCATTAATTCTGACCAAATCCCCAACTCCATTTGCAGAAATGCAGCTCCAAACTTGCAAGGAACCTCCACCATGCTTCACTATTGCCTGCAGACACTCATTCTTGTACTGCTCTCCAGACCTTCGTCGAACAAACTGCCTTCTGCTACAGCCAAATATTTAAAATTTTGACGCATCAGTCCAGAAAACCTGCTGCCATTTTTCTGCACCCCAGTTCCGTGATTTTGTACATAGTTGAGTCGCTTTCTTTACACGTCAGGGGTATGGCTTTTTGGCCACATGTCTTCCATGAAGACCAATTCTGACCAGGCTTCTCCGGACAGTAGATGGGTGTACCAGGGTCCCACTGTTTTCTGCCAATTCTGAGCTGATGGTACTGTTGGACATCTTCCAATTGTGAAGGAAAGTAAGCATGATGTGTCTTTAATTCACTGCTCTGATTCCTTGGCTGACCTCTGTGTCTACGGTCGTCAGATTTGCCTGTTTCTTTGTGCTTCTTCAAAAGGGCTAGGACAACACATCTGGAAACCCCCCCCCCCCCTTTCTGCCTTTAATTTTCTGCCTTGGAGAGACCTTGCTGATGCAGTATAACTACCTTGAGTCTTGTTGCTGTGCTCAATCTTGCCATGGTGTATGACTTTTGACATTAAACGATCTTCAGCAACCTCACCTGGTTAGCAAAGTTTGACTGTTCCTACACAGCTGTTTCAGCTAATGATTGTTTCATCCTACATATTAAATTGATGATTATTAGCACCTGTTTGCTATAATTGTTTAATCATACACTTGACTATATGCCTACAAAACCTCAGAATTTGTGCAAATGTACCTAGAAGAACTGATGCTGTTTTGAAGGCAAAGGGTGGTCAAACAAATATGGATTTGATTTAGATTTTTCTTCTGTTCACTCACTAGGCATTTTGTTAATTGATGAAAATAATCTATTAACATGTCTATTTTTGAAAGCATTTTTACTTTACATCATTTTTATACCTGCCTAAGACTTTTGCACAGTACTGTATATGTATTTCAGCTTTATTTCAGTTATTGCTTCATTTTCACATTTATGGAAAGTGGTCCATTTAAGAACAGGAGCACACATGGTGACCATCTTTCTTCCATAGAACTGCATGGAGAGTCATTATATGGGCAACTCTCCATACCTGTTTCACCTGAAAGGGTCAGATTTGGCTCAAAATGAATAGCTGGACCTGCTCTACCACATGGTTAGTATGGGGAAAACATTCAGACCAGGGCCGGACTGGCCTACCGGGATACCGGGAAAATTCCCGGTAGGCTGCCTGCACTGTACTTCCCCTGGGGCTGCGCAGCTTGTGGGCTGCTGGTGCTGCGCAGCTTGTGGGCAGCTTGGTCAGGATCAATGCCATAGTGTACTGTGAGTGGTAGTGGTGCCTTTTGCGCCGCAGCACCACCCAACCCTCCCCCTGTCACAGTCTTCTATGTCTTCTTGCCGGCGGCCGGCCCAGGCCAGCTTCACACAGTGTGTCTAATCCCCAGCCAGCTGCATCTGAAAGGTATTGCGGGTGGCTGGGTCAGGTGGAAGTGTGACATATCGAAGTGATTTGTCACTTGTGGACGACGTCGGTTGACGTTATGAACGAGTCAGATTAGGAAGAACTACGGCGCGGTTAGGGCTAGCTAAGGGGGTGGGCCGTCGTCTCTACCACTAACTACGCTAACGCTCTTGCACTGCAGTGTGTAGTCGGGTGTTGGCTCAGTCAGGTGGCTGGACTGTCTTCTTGGTCAGTGGGCTGGTGGGAACTTATTGGGCAAGCTTGAAGAGAGTGAGCCAAGGAGAATAAGAAATACTCGGGCAAGAGGCATGTGTGCATAAGATTATATTTGCATAATGATATCATTCATCATGTTATTTTATTCAGAGCTTCCACTGTCGCTAATCATAATGCCAATATATAATATTGCAGAGTTGATTGAACACTTCAGGGTGGACTGGACATACATATATTATATATAATAACCTGGAGAGTTCATAAACACTTGCCAATGGCGTCTGACTGTGTGTATAATAATATACATGTAATATATGGATGGTAGTTCATAAATGTGGAGATTGAGGGGCATTGTGGAAGGGACAATGTGGAAATTGAGGGGAATTGTGGAAGGGGCAATGTGGAAATTGAGGGGCATTGTGGAAAGGGTAATGTGGAGATTGAGGGGCATTGTGGATGGGGCAATGTGGAGATGGGGCATTGTGGAAATTGAGGGGCATTCTGGAGATTGAGGGGTATTCTGGAGATGGGGGCATTGTGGAAGGGGCAATGTGGAGATTGAGGGGCACTGTGGAGATTGAGAGGCAATGTGCAGATGGGGGCACTGTGGAAGGGGGCAATGTGGAGATTGAGGGGCACTGTGGAGGGGGCAATGTGGAGATTGAGGGGCATTGTGGAAGGGGCAATGTGGAGATTGAGGGGCATTGTGGAAGGGGCAATATGGAGATGAGGACATTGTGGAAGGAACAATGTGGAGATTGAGGGGCACTGGGGCAGTGTGGAGGGCGCCAGTGTGGTTGGGGGGGGGCAAGGTAGTTCTTGCACCAGGGCCCAGTGGCTTCTAGTCAGACACAAGCAGCAAGAAGCGTGAGCGCTGCGTGACGTCTGCGCACCTGGTCGGAGGCACCTAGAGGGCGAGGTTAGCAGGCTACAGCCAGAGAGAGAGAGAGAGTCTGAGCGGGAGCAGGAGTAGACTGCGCAGCAGGACAAAGGAGGACTGAGGTGGCTTCCTGGCCCCTGGCTGGACAATATACCATTGTGGAACTTGTGGTAGGAAGGAAAGAATAGATCCTGTTCTGTCAGTGCTTGGTGTACACATACATTCACATAACAAAAAGAGTGACACAGGGAAGGGTTGGGATGGGAAACACTTGGGAGGAGAGACTAAAGTGAGTGACACAGCAGGGGCTGGGGCCTGGGGGGGGGCTAAAGTGACACAGCTGGGGGGGCTAAGAGTGAGTGACACAGAGGGTTTGGGGGGAACAAAGTGACATGGACATGGGGGGACTAAGAGTGAGTGGCACAGGGGGTTGGGGGCTAAGAGGGATATGGAGCTGGGGGTAAGAGTGACACAGGGGGTTTGGGGGGTACAAATGACACAGAGGGTTGGGGGGCTAAGAGGGACATGGAGCTGAGGGGGGTAAGAGTGACACAGGGGGTTTGGGGGTTACAAAGAGTGACAAAGAGAGTTGGGGGGCTAAGAGGGACTGGTATAATGACACAATGTTATGGGGCTGGTATAATGACGCAATGCTATGGGGCTGGTAAGCAATTTTTTCCAGGGCTGATTTTTATTCCCAGTCCGGCCCTGATTCAGACCTTTTAATTTCAAAACGTTTAACTGCTGGAGAATCATTGTTTGTTGGGAAACTACATTCAAAGTTCTGCTGTGTGTTCAAGGGGCCTCTTGGCTTCTCTTGACATAAAAGATGCCTTAACTTTCTATTCATGTGCAACAGAGATTTCTCTTCTTTGTTTTCAGTATTGCTATTTCTAATTTATGGCTGTTCTATTTGGCCTGTCATCTGCTCTGCGGGTGTTCATCAAATGTATGGTGGCTTTTTCAAGCCATATTCCTGTTCAGGAGATCTCCCTTCTTGTCTAGATGATCGTCTGCCAAGGGACAATGTTCACACTTTGTCCTTGAGTGTGTTTTAAGCTCTAGCCTGCTGAAGATTGTGTTCCTTCTAGAGATTTCCTGACCTGTGAATGGCTGAACTGCAGGCTTTGTCATACAGATAAGGTGGATCTGCAGTCTCTCTTTGGTTTTCTCCACAAGGTGGTTTCTGACTTCTGTATTAATCATGAGATTGTGCTTACTTCTTTTTGTCCTTATATTTTTAATAGCAGAGAACAGGACTGTCTGGATGTAGTTGGGTTTCTTAAATGTGTAATATATCAAGCTATGCAAGATGGGATCACCCATGGATGGAAAGAAATATGCAGCAGGAAGTCTAACTGCTTACAGACAAAAGTTGTTCAAATGTACGATCAAAGTAAACAAAGGCTCCAATCAGTCCTTGTAGTCTAGATGTGTGCTTACTTGATTTCAGTGATGAGCAAGCTCATCAACAAGACAGTTCCCATCCTTGGCTGATCCACCGTACTTCTGTGCTGGTACAGGCCTCTCACTCTCAACTCCTTCCGACCTCCAACCACTATTCTCCAAACACTTCTTGCTCATCTACATATGGAATGCTTGTTTTCTCTTATGAATTTAGGTGCTCTAACATGAACCTTCCTCTGGGAGTCAAAGGGCATCCATCCAATTATTGATTTGTGTGGGCATAACAATCACCCAGGATTGACATTTCTCTGACATCTCATTAATTTAATGTATCAAGAAATGGATACATTCTATTTACCTTTCACTGACCCAATTCAATTGTGTATCCATTCATAATTGAACCTTTTATAGAGTCTGTATTTTATGTCTCTATAGTGTTAAATTCATCTGAAGTTAGAAACAATTGTCTTTAACTACATGACAGAAGCAAAAAATATAAAATTAGCCTAAGATTGGTGTATAACCACTCCTATGAAGAAGAGGAAATAATCAGTTTCCTTAGATAACAAGCCTCCTACAGCTGAATAATAGAAGTGTGGCATCTAATGCACCACAGGTCCAGTCCTTTGTTCAGACCATAAGGGCTATGTGTTTTCAATGTAATCAGAGCCCACTCTGGTGAAACAAAAGGTCTCCTCCTCTTCAGGTTCAGATGACGAAGTCACCACTGTAGGTCCTCCGGAGACAGGACCATGTGCTCAAGGATCATCAGATTTCTGGACCAGAACCTGAGAATGTTTCTCTGAAGTTCCCTTGTTTGCAACTGCGAGTAAGGAACTGCCTCCAGAGCAGATCCCAAATGACCCATGAACTGCATGAAGTCCTTGATTGTTGCCAATGAGCACTCCAGTGCCTGAAACATGTCATGGAACAGAATCTGAATCTTTTCCTACCAGAGGAAGACCTTTTTTTTTTTTGAAGGATGACTAACATCATGCCCAGAACACTAAAACTTGGAATGGAATTGGAGAACACTTCATGAGATTGAGGATCCAGCTGTGATGTGTCAGAATACGGTACCACTCTTGGGTATGGCAAACCAAGAGCTCTCCTGAAGGAGCCTTGATGAGGAAATTGGTCAGTTATGGAGTCAGAGAAATGTCCTAGGCACGAAAGAATGTGGCCAATGCTGCCATGATCTTTGTGAAGAGTAATGGGGCCGATGCCAGGCCAAATGTCAGAGCTAACAATTTCTAATTATGCAAACGAAAGTAAAAGGAAGGCAGCGCTGACTGTCCAGGTAGATCAGGACATGCAGATACATGTCCCGATGATCCATGGAGGCCAGATACTCCCCTGGGCACATCACCACAATGACAGAATGCAAAGATTATATCTTGAAACACATAGTGACCACATAGTGGTTGAGACATTTTAGGTACAGAATTGGGCAGCAACCACCATGCTTCTTTAGAACCACAAACAGGCTGGAATAGAAACCGAAGAGTGTTCAGGGACTGGTACCAGCAGCTGTTTTTCCAGTAGAGAGTCTTCCTTTGGATCCTATGGCACCTTTTATAGGAAAAACTGTTACAGAGGAAGGGATTTGAAATCTGAGGTTCCCTTCTAGTACCACTCACAAAACCCACTGGTCTGTCATGGAAGATGCCCAGGCTTCTCAAAAAAAAAGGTGGAGATGGCCTTCTACAGGCAACAATGTGTCGGGATTCCAAGAGTCACACAGAGGTGGGTTTGTCAGACTTATCCTTATCAGCTGATTGCATGGGCTGCCAGGACTGGCTGGGCTTTGGGGTGGGGCACTTTTGAGGAATCTGAGCCTATGTGCCCCCATTTGGTGGTGGTGGCAGAATGAAAAGCATGCACTTTCCTCTCCAGAAAGGAACACTTGGTCACTTTCGTCACTGATCTGATATAGGTAGGGTAAGGAAACCAGTGACTTTTTAGAAGATTGGTTTGCAGGCCAAAACTTATCTGCATCAAAAAGGGAAGGAAGTAGCCCTGAAGAGAGAGTCTGGTCACATAAGGAAAGAGCCTGTAGCAAGATGACAGACAAGCTGGCAGTGGAAAAGAAAGGGAAAAATTTACTTATGGATACTTCATTTTCTTTATGGTTGGCCTCATTTTCCCTAAAGCCTTAATGAATCTTTTCACCAGTGGATCATCAATAAACTGGACTGCCAGAATAGCCGACAGGGCAGACAGCTTTGCTTTTAGGGATGCAGGCTTAAGTCCTAACTCAAACCCATGCTGCAAGAAGTCCAGAACCTGCGGGGTAGATATTTCTTGTGGTGACAACTTGTTTTTCAGACACTAAGCCCTGAGAATATTCCAGACTCAACAATAAACCTTTGATGTTGATGCTTTTCTCCTTGAAATAATGGTATTTGCTACTGCTGATGAGATTCCTTTTGGGACCAATGACCTCTCAGCCTCTATGCCATCAATTGTAAGAAAGCTGGATTGGGATGATAAAGTGGCCCGTAAATTAACAGGTCTTGGCAAACTGGGAGTGGCCATGGAGGTTCTAAACTAAATGAGGATACTATACCCTTCTCGGTCAGTTCAGAGCAATTAAAGTGACCTCCACTTTCTCCTCTCTTATGTTCCTGAGAATATTCAGAAGAATGGGAATAGGAGGAAATATGTAGGCTAGACTGAATTCCCACCTTTGGGTCTTCGGGTCTTTCCATCTTGGGAAGAACTTTTTGCACTTTGAGTTGAGATGCAAAACCATTAGATCCATTTCTGGAAGACCCCATCTCCTTGTTATTTGTACAAACACTGCTGTCTTGAGAGACCATTCCATCTGGCCTACTTTTGTCCTGCTTAGGTAATCTGCAATTATATTGAGATTCCCTGAAATGTAAGTTGCTGTGATATTCAACAGTTTGTTTTCTGGCCAAGTCAACAACCTGTGGATTTCGTACATCAGAGTCCTGCTCCTTGTGCCCCCCTGGTTCTTGATATAATTGACTACTGCCCGATTGTCGAATCTTAACATTACGTCTTTTCCTCTAAGAAAGGGAGTCTATTGAAGAAGGCGCCCTCACTTCTAGTATGTTTATGTGAAGGCCTCTTTCTACCTTTGACCATAGTCCTTGAATGGTGTGCGAGTTCTAAGTTCCTCCCCAACTGCTGAGACTGGCATCTGTTGTGAGGATTTCCCATGCCGGAGGAAGTAGTGAGCACCCTCTCTGCAAGTTCTCCAATTTCATCCACCTCGATAGATTCTTCCTTACTCTTGGCAGGATTTGGATCACGTGACTGAGACTGTATGGATCCCGATTCCAAAAGGTTAGAAAGTTGCTTTGTAGACTGTGAAGATGGAAACGAGACCATGGAAGGATCTGTATGGTAGAAGTTAGCTCTCCTGTCATTTGCATGAAGTCTTGTGCTGTTACGGATACCTGAGCCCTGAACTTCTGGACCCTCTGTCTCAACCTCACTATCCTGACATACTGTCATCTTCAGTGTGTCTAATTGAATCCCTAGAAACACCAACTGGCTCTTCTGCTGGTTTACAAGCCACCCTACTTCATTGAGGAGACCTACAGTCCTGTTGATAAAAAGGTTGCCTGTTGTAGGGAGTCTGCTATTAATAGGATATCATTCAAGTAAGGCACAATCAAGATTCCCTACTTTCTTAAGTTTTGCAAGCATGCTGACAACACCTTGGTAAAACCCTTGATACTGAAGATAGGCCAAAAGGAATAGCTTTGAACTAATAATGCTCTTTCTTTATTGCAAAACACAGATGATTTCTGTGACAGGGTCTTATCATTATATGGTGATAGTCATCCTTTAGGTCTATTGACTCCAGAAACCTCTGGAAAGGGACAGCTTTCTTTACTGATGCCAGTATCTCCATCCTGCATGAAGTTGGCCTGATAAAACTGTTCAAATGCTTCAAATCTAGGACAGTCCTGAAACCCCTTGATGACTTGGGAACAAGGAACAACACTGAATATAGACCTTGATACTGCTGATCCACTGGAACTCTCTCTATTACCCTGGCTTTTGCCAAGCTCTGGGCTAACCTCAGCATGGCCTTTGCCTTCTGAGCCCTGTCCGGAAGCCTGGATTGCCTGAAGAAATTTCCTTTTGGGACAGAAAGAAATTCAAGCGGATACCCCTTCTCTACAGTCTGCACCACCAGTTTTTTCCACACAAATGGGCATTGTCCACTTGTGTGCAAACTGAATCAGTCGGGCCCCTACTGACTAGAGAAGAGATCTGCTGATCTTCATTGAAAGTCCTTCTTATTCTGAGATTTCCTTGGGAAATCTCTCCTGAACCCTCTCTCTGGGCCTGACCTGCATTAGATCTAGATTGCTGAAAGGGCCTATGTGGTTGATATCTTCTGGCTTCCCTAAAGGCAAGTCTTTGGGAGTGAAACCCCTGATTTCTAAAGGTATTCTGAGCTCTCCTATCCTGAGGGAGAAAATAACTTTTTCCCCCTGAAAACTTTTTGACTAGCTCTTCTAGTTGAGAACCAAATAGCAAATCGCCTACAAAATGTAGAGAAACTAACTTTGCTTTAGAGGATGAGTCTGCCCCCCAAGCCACAAAGATTGTCTAGCTACCACAGAAAGAGTAGAGGATTTAGCTAGTAACTTTACCATATCCAGAGAAGAATCACAAGAAAAATTAGTTGCTTCCTTGATAATATCAACCTCTTTTAATAGTTTAGACCTAGATACAGAGGATGCAATCTTTTCCTCTAAACTTGCCAACCAAATTCTCATGGTCCTACACATACAGGCTAAAGCAGTGGCTACCTTCAAATGTTGGCCTAACAATACAAATTGCTTCTTTAAAGCTGAATCTACTTTCCTCTCCATAAGGTCTTTCAAAGAAGAACCATCCTCCATAGGAAGAGTGGTCTTCTTTGCCAATTGTGATGTGGCTATATCTACCTTAGGTGGCATAACCTATGACTGCACTTTGGAATCTTCAAAGGGATACATTTTTAAAAACTTTTAGACAATGTAAAATGCCTATTCACCTTGTTCCATTCTGTCTTTATTAACTCCTGGACGGAACTGTGGATAGGAAAAACAGGAACAGTTTTCTTATTACCTAAAAAATCTGTATCTATCACATCAAGCTGCTTTTAAGACTCAGTAAGCCCTAGAGTCTCCCTCATAGTCTTAATGAAGAAGTCTATTTTATCAACATTAAAAGGATCCTGAATCCTCTATCACCTCGCCTTCTTCATCTGAGGAATAAAAGGATTCTAGATCCTGGATACAAAAAACATCCTCTTGGGTCTGATATATGGCAGAGGGTCCTGCATCAGGGTCATCATGTCTCTGTTTCTTTTTGGGTGGTCCAGAATTCTGCATGGAACTGAAAGTTCCTTGTATGGACTCCTTCATCCATGCTAAAAAGTCCTGAAAATGGGAAGTCATATCTTGGCCTGCAGCCTGCCTTAAACAATTTGTGCATAGATTTGAAGTATCAGAGTCAGACAATTCTTTCCCACATGTAGCACATTTTCTAATTTCCTCCATACTGGTCTCATCCGGCATCGTAGAGGCCACAGAGTTGCACAAACACTTATTCCATCGAAGGGTCTGGGGAGGCGGCCATGAGATTGGCCGGAGGTTCGATTGATGTCACCAACAGTCACTCGCGAGATGGAACTGTGCCAGCACCCAAGGGCTTAACCTCCATTGGTCAAACTAGTTGACCAGTCGGGTTTAGAGGGTTTTGTTCTGTCCAGTGTTTATTGGTTGAAAGTGAAGACAGGTTATGTTAAGTGTGTTTTTGGCACTAAGGGCCGTGTGCAATGTTTACTGTTCTGTTGTTTTATTGTTAGAAGTTGTGTATAAAAGACCAGAGTTTTGGCAATAAAGTGTGTTACTGCTTGGAACTCCGAAGTGTGCGTCTCGTTCTTTAGATGGTCTAACGAGTCCACTTTGACTCCCATCCTAGGCGAGCCATGGGAAGCTGAATTCACTCTTTCCCTGTGGGTATCCAGCGATGTTCGACGGTTCCGGTGCTCCTGGGGAGGCCTGAAGATCTGGGACAATGTATGAAGCCCGGGACCTTTGATAGGCTCCCATTCAATGGCTATCCAGCGCCCTCTGCAGGTTTGAATAGGGCTCCGGTGATTCCCTCCAGTCCGAGACACGCTGACTGGCTGAGTTCGAGAGAGGGGGGAGCGGCACACCGGAGGAGGACAACCCGGCGTCCTTAACCTCCGTTACACTAGGAATTTGCCTGCACCTACCTAGATGACATAGCCATTTTCAGTGACAACTGGGAGGAGCATTTATTGCACTTGGAGGCTATCTTAGGTAGGATCCATCGGCCAGGGCTTACCATTAGGCCAGATAAATGCCAAGTGGGGATGGGGGAAGTGCAGTATCTGCGTCACCGGGTAGGCAGTGGTTGCCAGAGGCTAGAACCTGCCAAAATAGCTGCCATCTTTGACTGGCCCACTCCCAAAACTAAAAAACAAGTATTAGCTTTTTTGGGGACAGCCGGTTACTACCGGAAGTTTGTACCCCAGTATAACTCACTGGCCAAACCACTCACGGACCTGACTAAAAAAGCCCTACCCAAACAAGTAACCTGGACTGTTGACTGTGAGCATGCCTTCATAGCCCTGAAGGAGGCCCTGGGACGAGAACCTGTACTGGCTGCCCCGGATTTTAACCGCACTTTTATCATCCATACAGATGCCTCCAACTATGGACTCGGAGCGGTATTGAACCAAGTGAACGCAGCTGGGGAAGAACATCCAGTGGCCTACCTCAGTCGCAAGTTGTTACCACGGGAGGTGGCCTACGCAGCCGTGGAGAAGGAGTGCCTGGCTTTGGTGTGGGCACTAAAGAAATTTCATCCCTACCTGTATGGGCGAGAATTTGTGGTCATCACGGATCACAACCCGCTGGTGTGGTTGAACCGGGTCTCACTCACAGGGCTAGGAGCTGGTGTCTGAGTCTGTGTTAGTTCTGCCATATACTCTGCTTCCGCCACCCCCAGGATCTGATCCACCACGTCCTGTGGCGGGTGAGGTCCATAAAGCTGTAACCTACTCCTCGCTTTCCGTGTGACTGGATCTTCGTCCCACTCTGGCCGCCTGTCACGGTTTATTATGACTCTCAGGCACAAGTTTTAGGTAAAAATCAATTTTATTGAAATAATAAATTGATAACGTAGGATGGCAATCACATACATACAGATATATGCAGAATATAACAAGACAGAAGGCAGACTCTACCGGTCCTGTCAATATACCGGACAGGACAGTCTGAAGTAATAGAATGTTAGGCTCTACCGGCCTTGCCAATACCTGGTAAGGCAACCTGCAGATGGAATCGCATAACGGTTCTACCGGCCTTATCAAATTACCGGGCAAGGCAACCGAAATAGATTCATAATGTAGGCTCTACCGGCCCTGCCAATACCGGGTAAGGCAACCTCAGATGGAATGTGGCAAAAGGTTCTACCGGCCTTACCAATACCGGGCAGGGCAGCCCAGAGATAGTAGCAGCAGTCAGATGGCAATGGCAAATTGACAGGATCGTAAGCAACCCAGTGTACACACACTGAGACCAACAGGGGAATCGTAAAGCCGCAAGGCTTTGGAGCAAACCAGCATCCGCACGCTGGGACCAACACTGAATTGTATAGCAGATAGGCTTTGGAGCAAACCAGTGACCGCACACTGGTGTAACAAGCGAGTTAGTATGGCCGTAAGGCTTAGGAGCAAACCAGCGTCCGCACGCTGGGATCAACACAGAATTGTATAGCTGATAGGCTTTGGAGCAAACCAGTGACCGCACACTGGTGTAACAAGCGAGTTTGTATAGCCGCAAGGCTTTGGAGCAAACCAGCGTCCGCACGCTGGGACCAACACAGGATAGTACAGCCGATAGGCTTTGGAGTAAACCAGTGACCGCACACTGGTGTAATAAGCGAGTTTGTCTAGCCGCAAGGCTTTGGAGCAAACCAACGTCCGCACGCTGGGACTAACACAGGATTGTATAGCCGATAGGCTTTGGAGCAAACCAGTGACCGCACACTGGTGTAACAAGCGAGTTTGTCTAGCCGCAAGGCTTTGGAGCAAACCAGCGTCCACACGCTGGGACCAACACAGGATTGTATAGCCGACAGGCTTTGGAGCAAACCAGTGACCGCACACTCGTGTAACAAGCGAGTTTGTCTAGCCGCAAGGCTTAGGAGCAAACCAGCGTCCGCACGCTGGGACCAACACAGAATTGTATAGCCGATAGGCTTTGGAGCAAACCAGTGACCGCACACTGGAGTAACAAGCAATGTCGCCGACGCGACCAGGCAGGAGGTCGCCAGGATACAGGAGACAGGCGATGCGATGACAGGAACCAGCAACGATCAGTCAGGTCAGGAAACAGCAGAGAAGAAGTTCAGCAGGAACTGCAACACCAGAGACTAGGCCGGAACCAGGACTGGAAGTACTCAGCATGCAGGAAACACTGGAACAGCAGAGACCCAGCTATCACTGGCATAGTGATAGCAAGAAGGTCAGAAACAGCACGAAAGGGTACTCATCAAAGGGTGCCCAATCCAGGTTTAAATAGGCAATAAGAGGCGGGCTATCTGCAGACAGCCAATAGAAACCCCCTACTGGTGACAGACAAGGAACTGCAGCAATCACGGGCACCGTGATAGTACCCCCCTTTCAAAGACCCCCTCTCCTAGAATAGGGTTTAGGTTTCTGTGGGTAATTGGCATGAAAGGCCCTAGTTAGCCTAGGTGCATGAAGGTCCTTACTATCCACCCATGATCGATCCTCAGGACCGTACCCTTTCCAATGTACCAGGTACTGCACCCCTCCTCTAAGCCTACGGGAATCAATAATGCTCTGAACCTCGTACTCCTCCTGGCCCTCGACCTCAACAGGTCCTGGCACCACAGGTGTGGTAGTATAGCGATTGCAACCCAGAGGCTTAAGAAGGGACACATGGAACACATTATGGATACGCATGGATGCAGGTAGGTCTAGTGCATAGGAGACAGGGTTAATTTTGCGAATAACTCTGTATGGACCAATAAACCGGGGAGCCAACTTATTAGACGGAACCTGCAGCTTGAGATTTCTGGAGGAAAGCCATACTCTATCCCCAACCTGAAAGGAAACCGCTGGAAGCCTTCTGCGATTAGCATGGCGCTGATGACGCTGAAATGACTGACCAAGTGCCCTCTGAACTTGTGCCCATGTGGAACGGAGTTGCTCGATATGCTCATCCAGAGCTGGAATCTGTTGCGTCTGAAATGAATCTGGAAGCAGACAGGGCTGGAACCCATAATTAATCAGAAACGGAGAGCTCCCAGATGATGAATTGACCGCACAGTTCCTGGCGAACTCTGCCCAAGGCAACAAGTCGGACCAATTATCATGATGGTCAGTAACGAAACAACGGAGAAATTGTTCCAAGCCTTGATTAGCTCGTTCAGCGGCTCCATTGGTCTGGGGATGGTAGGCAGAGGAGAAGGACAGCTGTATGCCCATCTGTTGGCAAAATGCCCTCCAAAATCTAGACGCAAACTGGCTCCCCCTGTCAGACACCAGTACCCTAGGTACTCCATGCAACCGGAATACTTCTCTGGCGAACACCATTGCCAATTCCTTAGCTGAAGGAAGGCCACGGAGGGGCACGAAATGAGCCATTTTAGAAAACCTGTCCACCACCATGAATATAAAGGAATACCCCTTAGACATAGGCAATTCTCCCATAAAATCGATGGAAACATGAGACCAGGGGCGTTCGCCATTAGGCACCGGTTGAAGCAAGCCCACTGGGAGATGTCTTGGGGTCTTGGCGCGGGCACAGGTGGCACAGGCATTCGTAAATTTGGCACAATCGTTTCTCATGGAAGGCCACCAAAATAACTGAGAAAAGGACCATAACAATTGGTCTCTACCAATATGTCCCGCAGCCCTAGAGGAATGGTAGGTTTCGAGCAACCTAGTACGAAATGGTTCAGCGACAAAACATTTGCCCATTGGGGTTTCATAGGGAGCGGACCCCTGAGAGGCCAGGATCTCCTCCCCTAAAGGAGAAGTAATACTCGTGCGTATAGTAGCCAGTATTCTATCAGGTTGGATGATAGGTGCTGGTGCTTCCACTCTGTCACTGTCGGCCTCAAATTGTCTTGACAATGCATCAGCCCTGATATTCTTTGACCCCGGTAAATATGATACAATGAAATTAAATCGAGACAGGAACAGTGCCCACCTGGCCTGATGAGAGGACAATCTCTGGGCCTCCGAGAGATAAGTCAGATTTTTATGATCTGTTAGAATTAAGACAGGATTCTTAGTACCTTCAAGCAAATGACGCCATTCCTTAAGAGCGAGGATAATAGCCAACAATTCTCTGTCACCTATCTCATAGTGGCTTTGAGTGACAGTCAACTTTTTTGAGAAAAATCCACAAGGTCTGAGAGTTCCACCTTTATCGTGTCGTTGCGAAAGTACTGCCCCGACCCCAATATCTGAGGCATCAACCTCTAACGTAAATGGAAGTAGAGGATTGGGGTGGGATAACACAGGAGCCGCAGCAAATGCCAGCTTCAAATTCTCAAAGGCATTCTCAGCAGATAGCGGCCAACAAGAAGGATTAGCACCCTTGTGCGTAAGATCGGACAGAGGTTTGACAATGGAAGAAAAGTTCTTAATAAACCTCCTATAATAGTTAGCGAAACCCAGGAAACGTTGTATGGCTTTAAGACCCTTGGGTTTTGGCCATTGTAGGACAGCTGACAACTTTTCTTTGTCCATGGCAATGCCATCATTGCCAATAATGAACCCCAAGAACGGCACACTGGTTCTATGAAACTCACATTTTTCCAATTTACAAAATAATTTGTTCTCATGGAGTCGTAGCAATACTGCGGATACATCTTTGATGTGCTGTGACATATTTTGGGAGTAAATCAGTATATCGTCAAGGTAAACCACAACACATGTCTGTAACATATCTCTCAGAACATCGTTTATCAGTTCCTGGAAAACTGCGGGGGCATTACACAGCACAAATGGCATTACTAGATACTCGTAGTGCCCAGCTCGAGTATTAAAGGCAGTCTTCCACTCATCACCTGCTTGAATGCGCACCAGATTGTAAGCGGCCCGTAGGTCCAATTTGGTAAAGATCGAAGCGCCCTTAAGCCTGTCAAAAAGCTCGGTTATGAGTGGTATTGGGTATGCGTTTTTTGCAATTAGTTTATTCAAGACCCGGTAGTCAATGCATGGTCTTAATTCGCCATTTTTCTTTTTTACGAAAAAGAACCCAGCCCCAGCTGGAGAGGTAGATTTTCGTATGATCCCTCTAGCAAGGGCATCAGATATATAATCCTCCAAAGCCTTATTTTCCTCACAAGATAATGGATAAGTGCGTCCTTTCGGAGGTACTGCCCCAGGCTGCAATTCGATGCAACAATCATAAGGTCTATGCTGGGGTAGCAAACTAGCCTCTCCTTTGCAAAAAACATCGCCAAACTGTTGGTACACATCCGGTATAGCCGAGGAGGTGCACAGGACCTTAATAGGCTGGATGACACACTTGTCCATACAAAACTGGGACCAAGCAGCAATTTCACACTTTTTCCAATCAAATTGTGGGTTATGTAACTGTAACCACGGAAATCCCAATATTACCGCATGGTGCGGAGAATTAATCAGTTGAAACTGCTGCTCTTCTCTGTGAAGTGCCCCAATAGTCATAGACAGTGGCATAGTTTCAAATATAACCTGAGGCGGTTCTAAGGGTCTGCCATCAATCGCTTCAATAGTCAAGGGGTTTTCTCTTTCAATGCGTGGAACTCCGTGCAATTCAGCAAAGGTATTATCCATAAAATACCCTGCTGCACCAGAGTCAACCAAGGCCAAAACCTCCACAGAGCGTTGTGCCCAAGATAATACCACCTGTATGGTGGGTTTCATTGTGCCCGACACTGGGGACGATTGTACACCACCTAGGGCCTGTCCCCCGAGGTACCCTAGGTGTGTGCGTTTCCCGGACGTACCGGACAGGAATTTAGCAAATGCCCTTTTTTACCGCAGTATAAACACAACCCTTGTCTTTTGCGATATAGTCTCTCAGCCTTGGTTAGTCTAGTGAAGCCTATTTGCATAGGTTCACTTGTCTCCCGTACAGGTTCACTAGACTTCAATGCCAGGGGAGGGATGGGTGGGCAAAACATGCTACTAGGCTCATTATTTGTTGACCGTATCTTACGATCTCTGGCAATTGATCTCTCACGTATTCTGGAGTCAATTATCATAACATACTCAATGTAGTCATCTAGATCAATAGGTAGATCTTTAGCAGCGATTTCGTCCTTAATGTGGTCATTCAGGCCTTGAGAAAAAGCTGCCAATAATGCCTCGTTATTCCAACCTACCTCTGCTGCCAATGTGCGGAATTCGATGGCATAGTCGCTCACTGTACGCCTGCCCTGATGTATCTCCATAAGGCGTTTGGCAGCAGAGGTGGTTCTACCAGGAGGCTCAAACACTCTTCGAAAAGATTGCACAAATTCTCTAAAGTTCTTAGTACAAGGTTTAGCATTCTCCCACAAGGGGTTAGCCCAAGCCAAAGCTCTGCCAGTGAGCAATGATATCGTGAACCCCACTTTACTACGATCATTGGGAAATGCATGTCCCGTCAATTCCATAAAGATTTCTAGTTGGTTGATGAACCCTCTGCAGAGACTAGGGTCACCATCATATCTTAGCGGCAAGGGTGCAGAAGCCGTTAACCCTTTAACAGTACCCCCTAGGGGTCTGGTATCACTTTCCGGTGTCTGACTTGGCGAGACCACCGGGCTAGAGCTAGATTTGTCAGCAAGTACCGTGCGTTCAAGGATCGTTTGAATTGCAACTGCCAACTGATCCAAACGTTGCTCGTGCACATCCATCCTCCAATGGATATTCTGTGCGTTACCTTCACCTTTGCTGTCTGAGGTCATGGCCCTTTCGTACTGTCACGGTTTATTATGACTCTCAGACACAAGTTTTAGGTAAAAATCAAATTTATTGAAATAATAAATTGATAACGTAGGATGGCAATCACATACATACATATATATACAGAATATAACAAGACAGAAGGCAGACTCTACCGGTCCTGTCAATATACCGGACAGGACAGTCTGAAGTAATAGAATGTTAGGCTCTACCGGCCTTGCCAATACCGGGTAAGGCAACCTGCAGATGGAATCGCATAACGGTTCTATCGGCCTTACCAAATTACCGGACATGCAGCCTCAATAGATTCATAATGTAGGCTCTACCGGCCCTGCCAATACCGGGTAAGGCAACCTCAGATGGAATGTAGCAAAAGGTTCTACCGGCCTTACCAATACCGGGCAGGGCAGCCCAGAGATAGTAGCAGCAGTCAGATGGCAATGGCAAATTGACAGGATCGTAAGCAACCCAGTGTACACACACTGAGACTAACAGGGGAATCGTAAAGCCGCAAGGCTTTGGAGCAAACCAGCGTCCGCACGCTGGGACCAACACTGAATTGTATAGCCGATAGGCTTTGGAGCAAACCAGTGACCGCACACTGGTGTAACAAGCGAGTTAGTATGGCCGTAAGGCTTAGGAGCAAACCAGCGTCCGCTCGCTGGGACCAACACCAAATTGTATAGCTGATAGGCTTTGGAGCAAACCAGTGACCGCACACTGGTGTAACAAGCGAGTTTGTATAGCCGCAAGGCTTTGGAGCAAACCAGCGTCCGCACGCTGGGACCAACACAGAATTGTATAGCTGATAGGCTTTGGAGCAAAGCAGTGACCGCGCACTGGTGTAACAAGCGAGTTTGTATAGCCGCAAGGCTTTGGAGCAAACCAGCGTCCGCACGCTGGGACCAACACAGAATTGTATAGCTGATAGGCTTTGGAGCAAACCAGTGACCGCACACTGGTGTAACAAGTGAGTTTGTCTAGCCGCAAGGCTTTGGAGCAAACCAGCGTCCGCACGCTGGGACCAACACAGGATTGTATAGCCGATAGGCTTTGGAGCAAACCAGTGACCGCACACTCGTGTAACAAGCGAGTTTGTCTAGCCGCAAGGCTTAGGAGCAAACCAGCGTCCGCACGCTGGGACCAACACAGAATTGTATAGCCGATAGGCTTTGGAGCAAACCAGTGACCGCACACTGGAGTAACAAGCAATGTCGCCGACGCGACCAGGCAGGAGGTCGCCAGGATACAGGAGACAGGCGATGCGATGACAGGAACCAGCAACGATCAGTCAGGTCAGGAAACAGCAGAGAAGAAGTTCAGCAGGAACTGCAACACCAGAGACTAGGCCGGAACCACGACTGGAAGTACTCAGCATGCAGGAAACACTGGAACAGCAGAGATCAGGAACTCAGGGACACAGGAACAGAGGCCCAGCTATCACTGGCATAGTGATAGCAAGAAGGTCAGAAACAACACGAAAGGGCACTCAAAGGGTGCCCAATCAGGTTTAAATAGGCAATAAGAGGCGGGCTATCTGCAGACAACCAATAGAAGCCCCCTACTGGTGACAGACAAGGAACTGCAGCAATCACGGGCACCGTGATACCGCCGTACTGATTCCAGATGCTCAGAACGGACAGAATGGGGACTATTCTCCATGGGAAGGTCTGTGCTCCGAGACAATCACTCCGTCTCCTCGTCCATGTCCTGCAAAATTGAAACCAGATCCTGTTTTTTAAGTCCCGTAATGTTGCGTCCCTGTCGAGCTACCAAATCCTGCAGTGTGGCCAGGGACAACTGCTTGTAGTGGTCCACCATCTTTGCACACGCTGTATCCACTTGGCTTCGAAAAGAGGAGCAAATCCCGTTTGCTTGCCACCAGTGTAACGGAGGTTAAGGATGCCGGGTTGTCCTTCTCCAGTGTGCCACTCTCTCCTCTCTCGAACTCAGCCAGCCAGCGTGTCTCAGACCGGAGGGAATCACCGGAGCCCTATTCAAACCTACAGAGGGCGCTGGATAGCCATCGAATGGGAGCCTATCGAAGGTCCCGGGCTTCGTACACTGTCCCGGATCTTCAGGCCGCACCAGGAGCACCGGAACCAAACATCGCTGGATACCCATGGGGGAAGAGTGAATTCAGCTTCCCGTGGCTCTCCTAGGATGAGAGTCAAAGTGGACTCGTTAGACCATCTACAGAACGAGACGCACACTTCGGAGTTCCAAGCAGTAACACACTATTGCCAAAACTCTGGTCTTTTATACACAACGTCTAACAATAAAACAATACAACAGTAAACATTGCACATAGCCCTTAGTGACGAAAACACACTTAACATAACCTGGCTTCACTTTCAACCCTCCGGCCAATCTCATGGCCGCCTCCCCAGACCCTTCGATGGAATAAGTGTTTGTGCAACTCTGTGGCCTCTACGATGCCGGCCCGCTCCTATAGTTCCAAATCGAACAAACTAGTCCAATATCGACTAACAGTAGGCTAGGGAGTCCATCGAACCGTTCGTATTCGAATACCAGTCAACCAGTCCCTATTAGTCGACTGGTGTAGGCTCCCCTATGTAAATCAACCCTTCCTTAGGGTGCCCGGTGGCCAAGTGAGTCACTGTATAAAAGGTTCGACAGGGCAGGTTCCCATGCATAAAGTAACCCTTCTATAGGGTGCCCGGTGGCCAAGTGAGTCTGTGTATAAGAAGGTTCCTACAACTTTCCCAGTAACGGCCTATGGCCCGTTACAGACCTCTCTCCCATTGTTTCTATGAATGTCGCACTTATTTCATCCCCTTATTTATTGTAACATATGTCTATTGTAAGGCGCTGCGTACACTCTGTAGCGCCATATAAATAAAGATATACATATAAACATACATACATGTAGTCAATCTGTAACTAAACAGGAACATTTTATGAGAGAGGGGGGAGCGGCACACTGCTCTGTCATTGAGAATAACGGGTGGACTAGCAAAAGCCATTAACCCATTAGCGACCCTTGACGTACCAGGACCGTCAAGGGTAAATATGATCCAACGACCCTTGACGGTCCTGGTTCGTCAAGGGTTAAACTCTTCCATCGCGGCCGCACGGAGCGATGGAAGAGTTCAAGCCGCTTGTTACTAAGTGTCCCGGTATCGGGACACTTAGTAACAAGCGGCAGAAACATTGTTGCAACATGCGATTCGCTTCAAAAGCGAATCACATGTTGCAAAACCTGAATGACACGGACAGTATTTGTAAATACTGTCCCTGTCAGATCTCTCTGCCTCCCTCCACCTTGCATACTGCTGAGGTGGAGAGAGACAGAGGGAGATGGTGTTCCAGTGTGCCTGTAAAAAAAAAAGTTTAAATAAAGAAAATTAACCCTTTGATCACTGTTCTGCAGTGATCGATAAGTGCCCCCCCCATCTGATCACTCTTGGAGTGATCAATTTGCTGCAGATCAGTGTTTTCTGATCTGTGGGACACCCCCCATCCCCCTTGAATTTTTTTTAGATTTTTTTTAAAAATTTAAAAATTTTTTTTAATTTTTTTTTTTTTTAATAATAAATATAGTTTAGGTATTTTGGTAGGTAGTTGGGTAGGTTTAGTGTAGACGTGTGTTAGGGAAAGTTTTAGGGATAGATTTAGGTTTAGGGGAGAAACCCCCCCCCCCAAAAAAAAAAAAAATACAAAATATAATAAGCGCAGTTTAGATAGGTAGTTCAATTGGGTTAGGTAGGTTCAGGATATACGTAGGTTAGGGTAAGTTTTAGGGTTAGATTTAGGTTTAGGGATAGCGTAAGAAAAATAAAAAACCCAAAAAAAACCAAACCCCCCCCCCAAAAAAAAAAAAAAAAAAATATATATATATATATATAATAAGTGCAGTTTAGATAGGTAGTTCACTTGGGTTAGGTAGGTTCAGGATATACGTAGGTTAGGGTAAGTTTTAGGGTTAGATTTAGGTTTAGGGATAGCGTAAGAAAAATAAAAAACCCAAAAAAAACCAAACCCCCCCCCCAAAAAAAAAAAAAAAAAAAAAAAAATATATATATATATATATATAATAAGTGCAGTTTAGATAGGTAGTTCACTTGGGTTAGGTAGGTTCAGGATATACGTAGGTTAGGGTAAGTTTTAGGGTTAGATTTAGGTTTAGGGATAGCGTAAGAAAATTAAAAAAAAGTTTCTTTAGTGGGCAAAATGCAGCGCAGGTACAGCGTTGAAGAGGCATATGCCTTTTTGGCGTCTGACTCTGAGGCAACAGACACTGCGTCAGATTTTGACATAGCGCAGTTTTCAGAAAGTGAGAGCAGCTCTAGTGATGACGCTGGGCCTTCTGTCAAGAAAAGACGCACTGCCCCAAGAGCTGATCTGGCAACTGCCCCAGCACCTGCCAAAAGAACTGCCCAAAGACCTACCAAAAGACCTACCAAAATACCTACCCAAAGAAATGCCCCAAGTGCTGCCCCAAGAGCTGCCCTGGCAACTGCCCCAGCACCTGCCAAAAGATCTGCCCAAAGACCTACCAAACAAATGCCCCAAGAGCTGCCCTGGCAACTGCCCCAGCACCTGCCAAAAGATCTGCCCAAAGACCTGCCAAAAGACCTGCCCAAAGAAATGCCCCAACACCTGCCACTCCGGAACCTAATGAATGGGTATCAATTTATGCCCACAAATCTCAGAATTCACAGGAAACCCAGGGATTCAAATTGATGTGGAAGAATTTACCCATGATCATTTTTTTGATTTCTTTTTGGGGGAAGACATTTTAGGTGAAATTGTTTCCCAAACCAATTTGTATGCAGCCCAGTATACTGCCGCCAACCCTAAGTGTGAAAAACGCTGTTTTTTTTTTTTTTTTACTTACGTCATGGTTTACGAGGGATTGGTGGTAAAATGGCTGTGTATAAAATTGGAAAACACACCTAAAACGAGAGCCTGGGGTGTCTACTTTCCAAAAATATACACTTTTGGGGGGAAATCTTAAAAAAGTGCACTGTTACACAGCCCCAAATGAGACATGGCACCAGTAACGCAAGCTGTGAAAATTCAAAGTGTGAACCTGGAAACGCGCATGTTCCAATTTGGCCCCCGTAGCTCCCCCAAACCATGAGAAAGCTATGCATATGGGGTATTTCCGTACTCAGAAGAAGGAGCTGAACACTAATCAATTCAGTTTATAAAATCTTCACCTATTCTGTGCTTGAAATTCACATCAACATTGAAGGCAAAGTGTGAAAAATGCTGAATTTTTTTTACTTACGTCAAATTTTCACAGGATTGGTGGTAAATTGGCAGTTTATAAAATTGGAAAACACACCTAAAACGAGAGCCTGGGGTGTCTACTTTCCAAAAATATACACTTTTGGGGGGAAATCTTAAAAAAAGAGCACTGTTACACAGCCCCAAATGAGACATGGCACCAGTAACGCAAGCTGTGAAAATTCAAAGTGTGAACCTGGAAACGCGCATGTTCCAATTTGGCCCCCGTAGCTCCCCCAAACCATGAGAAAGCTATGCATATGGGGTATTGCCGTACTCAGAAGAAGGAGCTGAACACTAATCAATTCAGTTTATAAAATCTTCACCTATTCTGTGCTTGAAATTCACATCAACATTGAAGGCAAAGTGTGAAAAATGCTGAATTTTTTTTTACTTATGTCAAATTTTCACAGGATTGGTGGTAAAATGGCTGTGTATAAAATTGGAAAACACACCTAAAACGAGAGCCTGGGGTGTCTACTTTCCAAAAATATACACTTTTGGGGGGAAATCTTAAAAAAAGAGCACTGTTACACAGTCCCAAATGAGACATGGCACCAGTAACGCAAGCTGTGAAGATTCAAAGTGTGAACCTGGAAACGCGCATGTTCCAATTTGGCCCCCGTAGCTCCCCCAAACCATGAGAAAGCTATGCATATGGGGTATTGCCGTACTCAGAAGAAGGAGCTGAACACTAATCAATTCAGTTTATAAAATCTCCACCTATTCTGTGCTTGAAATTCACATCAACATTGAAGGCAAAGTGTGAAAAATGCTGAATTGTTTTTACTTATGTCAAATTTTCACAGGATTGGTGGTAAAATGGCTGTGTATAAAATTGGAAAACACACCTAAAACGAGAGCCTGGGGTGTCTACTTTCCAAAAATATACACTCTTGGGGGGAAATCTTAAAAAAAGAGCACTGTTACACAGCCCCAAATGAGACATGGCACCAGTAACGCAAGCTGTGAAGATTCAAAGTGTGAACCTAGAAACGCGCATGTTCCAATTTGGCCCCCGTAGCTCCCCCAAACCATGAGAAAGCTATGCATATGGGGTATTGCCGTACTCAGAAGAAGGAGCTGAACACTAATCAATTCAGTTTATAAAATCTTCACCTATTCTGTGCTTGAAATTCACATCAACATTGAAGGCAAAGTGTGAAAAACGCTGTTTTTTTTACTTACGTCAAGTTTATGAGAAAGTGGTGGTAAAATGGTCGTGTAAAAAATTTGAAAACACGCCTAAAATGAAAGCTGGGGGTGTCTACATTCCAAAAATATACACTTTTGGGGGGAAATTCTAAAGTGCAGCACTGGAACATAGCCCAAAATGAGTAATGGCATCAGTTAACCAAAAATTCAATATTTGTTCAAAATTGGGCCCCGTAGCTCCCCCAAACCTTGAGAAACCTATGCATATGGGGTATTGACGTACTCAGAAGAAGGAGCTGAACACTAAACAATGCATTTTTAAAAATCTTCACCTATCATGTGCTTGAAATTCACATCAACATTGAAGTGCAAGTGTGAAAAACTGTGTTTTTTTAATTTACGTAAAGATTTACGAGCGATTGGTAGTAAAATGGCTGCGTAAAAAAATTGAAAACATACATAAAATGAAAGCCTGGGGTGTCTACTTTCCAAAAATATATACTTTTGGGGGGAAATCTTAGAGTGGAGCACTGTTACACAGCCCCAAATGAGACACGGCACCAGTGATGCAAGCTGTGAAAATTCAAAGTGTGAAACTGGAAACGCGCATGTTCCAATTTGGGCCCCGTAGCTCTCCCAAACCTTTTGAAACCTATGCATATGGGGTATTGCCGTACTCAGAAGAAGGAGCTGAACACTAAACAATGCATTTTTAAAAATCTTCACCTATCATGTGCTTGATATCAACAGTAGTATTGAAATGTAAGTGTGAAAACTGCAAAAAAACAAAATATTACCACAATTTTGAAATTTTTTTCTGGAAAAATAGCTGCATGAAAAACTCCAAAATTCTCCTTATTATTTACCTTATGTTGTCTAGTTTTCAGAAACATATACCTTTGTGGGACATTTTTGGTTCTGGCACCGTCAGCTAAGCGATGATGCTCACATGCCAATTGCTGAGAAATCACAAGTTGTAAATAACGGCAGCCATCTTGTAATATTTACCTTGTAAATGTGAGTAAAGGACTAAAATACTAGGCATATGGGGTATTCTTATATTCAGGAGAAGCAAATGAATATATTTAGGTGTATTTTTTTTTTCATTAACTAATAGTATGCAAATCCTGACAGAAAAATGTAAGCAAAATGTTGTTTTTTTCAATTTTTTTCCTCTTTTTTTCTATTTTAATCAAATTAAACAATGAGGTATTCATATAATTGTGGTATCAAAAGAAAGCCCTACTTGTGCTTAAAAAAACAGTATATAATTTATGTGGGTGCACAAAATGAATTAAAGAGAAAATATGGTTGAACAAAGACATAGTCAAAAAAGTCAAAATTGCTCCGGTCCTTAAGTCAAATCAAACTCAGATTTTCCTGGTCCTTAAGGGGTTAAGAGAAAACAATTATCATACTTCTAAAGGGCCGTGTAAACATTCTCAAAGTAGTAAATTAAGTTGTAAAAAAGACATTTGTCAATAACGTTCAACCTCTGTCATAGTATATCCCAAAAAATGAGACCTGCATAATACCGCTCAACAAAAAGATGGGTATTTATTTACTAGAACTTCCAATTCAATATACTAACACAGCATGTCCAATTCGTCAGCGTGTTTCTCTAATATATGGCTAGCCATCACTGAGTCAGTATCCCTACTGGCTTTCCTGCTCACATTGGTTGAGTTCACCTTCATAAACAGGGTTAAATGTCTAGTTGGAGGAAGAGATTCCATTTGGGATTATTAACAAGAGGTGCTCCAAACCAGGAAGCCTCAAGGGTTAAACTACTAATGGGAAACTACTAATATATTTTAGTTTCTCTGTCAGCACCCCGAGAGCTTTACAAGCTGCCTGGGACTTTTTGGTGCTCACGTTTATGATAAACGGTCTCTTCATGTTGTTTTTAATTTTAACACCTGTTTTAGCTGACATGATACATAGAGGCTGATCCAGGGGCGCAGCGAAATGCGTCCGATCCACAGGTATACCATGGACTGTTGATGTTAATGGTCTGAATTGCTTTTTAAATGTATACTCAATAAAGTTATTTTATTGTATCATTTTATTGCATTTGCAGCTTCTACAAAATGTATATATATTTGATATATATATATTGATATATATCTGACCCCTTTGATGTAGATGATTTGTTCCACTGTCATTTTCCATGCAGACCTAAGGACAAGCCTTTCCTTTTTATTTATAAGCACATAAAATTAACTAGGTTCCTGAATTAAAAAAAAAGCTTTACAGAAACCGAATAAATTAGTTTATTGGAAAATTTAACATCCTGAAATGTAACAGATCTAAATATAGTGATTCAGATTTTTAACAGGCAAAACAAGAGAAAATGACAAAGAACTGGCAAAACGGGTAGACATACAGGTCTATAGTAGCAAAAGTATTAGTACTTTAAAAGTGGCTTTGTGTATGTTACAACATGTACACATCTCTTCTAGCAGAGAGAAGTCTGGAGTTGGAGCAGTAAGGGCACCCACTGCAATTACTTATCAATAGGGCAGTGCGAAATGCATATTGCATATTTATAGAAATACCCACAGGGGTGCCAATGTACTAAGCAGAACTGGAGAAATTCCAGGAAAACCCAAATGCCCAATGGGGGATGTGAGGGGGTGGATTTCCATTGACCTTTTAAAGGATCAGATGAATGTTATGTTGGAAAAACCCATATTATAGTGATTTTCCTGCTGTGTTAAAAACCGGCATTTGTTTTATTCAAAATCATTACAGCTCAAACTGTCCACATTCTTTCGGGAATGGCAGAGAGTTGGCTTTCCTCTCCCATAAAATGCAAACACCTGTCAGTACAACAAAGGGGAGATGTCATCAGTTGGATCATTTCTCCAGACTGTGTGTTATTCATCCATAGAACATAGGAAATGGAGAAGTGATATCAGTGGGGAAGTTATCGCCTCTTAATTGTCTCTTTATCACACTTAATGGATCCCCCCCATGTCAACTATAAGTAAACTGGCACGGCAGGGGGCTGGAGACTGCCTGCAAACAGCGAATCACCACATGGCAGTGACTTTGACAGATCAAAATCACTGCAGGGAGAGTCACTGCCATCAGACTGCATAAGTTCCCAGTCATCCACCACACAAGGAAGACGGAGCGCCGAATCCAGCAGACAACACCAAGCAGCATTGGTTATATCAATAACCAGGACTTGTTCAGAAACAATATGCAATTTATTTTAAGAGATGTATAAACTTTGTAATGCCCTTGTTTTATTCAGCAGGAAAATTATTATGATAAGCCTTGTGATGATCCTTATAATGTATTTTCTAATATGATAAAGGTTTAAATTGGTTTAAAAGCCCCAATTTAAGTCAATGATAATTTGGTGGAAGTTTATTCCTCATATGTTCTAGCTGGTTTGCTCTGGAATTGTTCTAGTTCTTAGTACATCAGCTTCAGTGGGACAGTTTTAAGCAATGAAAATGCATTTGTCTGTAACACTTGATTGAGATTATTAACTGTAATAATTTAGGGTTTGTTTGTTTTCGCCCACATCTGCGTGATCATGAAAGCAATAGGTCAGCCCAGAATACAGTAAATCCTCCTCCAACAACGTTTATTCAGTACACAGTTTTGCAGATCCAGTGACCCATTGCCTGTAAACATTCTCCTACTCTGATTATTTCACCTTAAAGGAAACAGTCACCTTATAAGTTATTATTCTGTTTTCTGTAATAAATTGGTGTTGCCTACATATAATTTAAAACATATGCATTGAAAGAGCTAAATAATGGAAGCAGTAAACATTTCCTTCAGTTGTTATTACAGTTATTACTTGTATTTTTAAACCAAGCTATTCAAACCGCTTCAGCTAGTGCCCAAAAGGCGAAACATTTTTTTACAATGCATTCTATGTGAAAGCTGGAGTCATAGACTTCAGATTTCCTTAGTAAGTGATGTGAATGGCACCACCTAGTGGTCACTATAGAAAATTACAGATTGATGTAAAATAAAAAAAAATACAAGTTGGACACTTAATAACATTTCAATGAAAATTGGCCAGCAGAGCAATCATCATTGTTTTAGTCTGCAGGAAAACCCCATTAACATTTAACCAGCTAAGGAAAAGAGGGGTGAGCAAAGCATTGATTTCAAATGGGTTGTGCACTCCCCTGCTCCTTAAAGGGTTAAAGGAGCAGTAAACAGTTTAAGAAAATGTATGTTATAGAGGTTTTCCTTCTGAGTAAAATAAAGTCACTCCCACCTATGTCAGTTGTTTATACAGCAGTTACAAAAGTTCAAATAATCAGGCAGTGAATTTACTGTGTTTACTTCCTGATAGTTCTGACACAAAGTGACAGGCAGTTTCTATCATATTCTATGGAGAACTGTAAGTCACTGACTTTCCTCTCCATTAGAATGTAACAGAATATCTAATTGGGATTTCACCACCAGAGGGCACTGCTAATGGAAATAAACATGAGTTTAAACTGTAATAACTGGAAACATGCATCTGTCAGCAGTGAGAGCGCCCTTATGTTACTCAACAGGAAATGCTCTACAATACATGTTTTTCTTTAAAAAAAAAAAAAAAGTTTACTGCTCCTTTAAGTCTAAGAATAATCATTAAACAATCACAAAAAACAGTCACGTTTCCAATTCCTATTTCATGGATATATCGTCCAGTGATATTTCAGATCTGTTTTCTATTGCAACCTGCTTTAGAAGTCTCTCTAAGAAATAAGTCAGAGATGAATGAGTAGTCTATGTCATTAAACAATCTAAAGTATAGCTGAGGGTGCAAAGGTTGACAAAAAAAAAAATCAAATAAGGGTAAGTACACATGCTTATTTATAAGGAATGAATACTTACATGATATATTCAGATATTTTCAGCATTTATTAAGACATTATAAAACATGTAAAAAGAAATTATGAGGTGACTGTTTCACTTTAATGGAACAGTAATGCTCTAAAACAAATTGGTCTTATATGAAAGATCTACATAAAACTTCCCACATCTTTCTGATTTCCACAGAGGACAAATACATCATCTTTAGTCTTATCTCTGGTCTGTGACTTCAATGTACTGCACACCCTCTGGTCCTTAACCTTTTGAGTGCCAGAGGGGTACAAAAAGCATTGCAAAGCAATGCTTTGCGTACCCCTCTGGCACCCAAAGGGTTTAATTGGGCAGTACAGAGTCCATAAAAGACTATTAAACATTTGTCAATCTCTTCAGAGCTATGGGAACTCCCCAGTTTGTATTTGGCTTGCCTTATAGCTAGATCAAGCTACATAAAGGCTGAATGTGTTAGTGTCTCACTTGGTGCTCATGGATCTTTCTCATAGGCCCAAAGAAGTCCACTGACAGCAGATTCTACAGGAAAAAGAGAGCGAGAGAGCGCTCCCACGAGTGCCGAGTGAGGTGCTGATGTCTCCCAGACTTTCAGACCCTGGAAATCAGCAAGGTGACTTGAATAAAAATGGGTGAATTGTAAGCTATCTAAACTCTGGTCCAGTGGCTCTGGGGGCACTGTCAAATGTTTAAAGGGGTCTTCTACTCACTCCTTACTGTCCCTTGAAGGTGTTGCTGATCAGAATTAGATGGATTTAGAGGTATAGATTAGAAAATTACAGAAATATTTAATTATGAAATTAACATACTGTAGTACATTTCATGTTAATGAAAACAATCAATCATACTCCCTTCATTCAAAAGTTATTGCAGGTTAAACGTGTTTGTTTAAATAAACAATTGTGTTGCTGTTTCTATTACAGTGGGCGGAGTCAACTCCTCTAAAATTCTCCAGACATTAACACTGTAAAGCTGAAAATGCATTCTGTTGTCTGGTATGAAATGTAATAACTGTTGAATGAAGCATATGTTTTTCTTAGCTGGAAAGCACCACAAATATATATTTCAGAGGGATGTGCAAGGATAGTGTTAAATGGATAGCAACACTTAATGTGGAAGAAAATGATATACTGCAGTGTTTATCCTACTTATTAAAACAAGGGGACTCCCACTGCTGAGAGATGTTTTACTAAAAAAGTATGGCATCTCAAGCTTGTATTTCTTCTGTACAGTACATACAGTACTTCTGTGGATATAAATGTTATGGTGATGCTGCTGTTACAGAAATCTATGGACAACTATGGTCTTTTAAACATAAACCTCAATGGGATGCTGTAACAACGCCACTGTGAAGTTTCAATTTTAGGCCATGGAGGATCAGGAGTACTGTATCTGCCGCGGCGAGGGCAGTCTCTACTGCGAGTGGCTGCAACACGGACAGTGACAAGACAGGATCCGGACGGTTACTGGATGGCACTGTAGCCCGTGTAAACGGGCTTTTCAGATAGTTCTGTATTAAAAGAGGTGCAAATGCACAGGTGGGGGATATAATTTAACATCTATATAAATCCTTGCTAAAGCCACATCTAGAAGCGCATTTCCCAGTCTGTGCCATAAGGTTCCAATAACAGACCAGGACTTGTGGATTTCTGTGCTAGAGTACAGGTGATCTAATTAGAGACTCAGTCAATAATAACTCACCTGTGTGCTAACAAAGGCAATCTCAAATTCAGGCCTGTTAATGGGTAGTGAAGACATGGGTTGAGAACCACTGATCTAGAATATGGAGTACAGTATTGGGTGCCAGTTCTTTTAAAAAAAACAAAAAAAAAAAACCTGGAAAAAGTGCAGAGAAGTACATAAAAAACCTGAAAAAACTGCTCTGCAATGTGTTGCGTACCCCTCTGGCACTCAAATGTTTAAAAGGTCTGAGTTAATATGATTACCATTTACAAATATGTTTGAGGTCAATACGAGAACTCCCTAAGGAAAGATTTACTCAAAGAATTGAGCAAAAGAATTAGAATACCTTGTTTCAAAGCAGATAGGATGTTGATCCAGGGAAATACCAGACTTTCGAGTTTTTAATTTTTATTCACTTGGAACGTAATTGGAAATGGCTTTGATTTTTTTTTTTGCATTCCTTTTGATCAACAGAGGAAGTTTGGCATGGGCTAAACTTGACGGACATGTCTTTTTTCAGCCTCAAACTATATTAATATAAGATATTTGCTTTAAGTTTTGAATAAAACATCTCTAAGAAGTAGAGGTTCGCTTATTTTACTCAGCAGGATAAACCCTGAAGCATTTATATTTTGCCCACATTAAGCGTTCCTATCCCTTTAAAGATACTGAATATGGTCTGAGATTACCCTGCTGTTGGGAACTCAAAAACTTCAAATTGTGAAAGTGAGGGAAGTTTTAGAAGTCTATAAGAATTATTGAACTTAGCTCTTTAATATATGAACATTTTGTTGTTTAGCTCTACGGTCCCTTTAACCTCTTATATGCTAGTGAAGTCTCCAACACACTGCTGTTCAATGCTTTGGAGATGTTTCTAGCACCCAAGTGGTTAATGCACGTTGATACGTTTTAAGCCCTGTTGTGTCGCATTTCACCTTCATCACTTGCATAAGGAATCAAGAGCGAATGCTCTCATATTATAGAATATCTACATATATCATACAGTTTGCGACTCTGTGAAATCACAGTGAAAGCCCTGGAATAAAAATGAAGCGTCTTACTTATCACGCTAAAGAGGTATGATTCCGGAGCAAAACAACTGAACTAATGGTTTATTAAAAATCAGCACATTTTCAATTATTTAAATGGGGCTTTTAATCACTAGAATGCTATAGTGGTCCCTCATGCATTGTTTCACAATGTGCTGGTGAGATCTCTTGCATTCAAGGGGCTTAAAACCCCATTTAACGCTTTGAGTGCCAAATAGGTATCAAACGCTGCCATTCAAATAGTTAAATCAATGGGACTTGTAATTTCCCTCTGTGATACAGCTGGCTTATTCTACAATTATACCGCTTTAGTGTGATAAATCACGCCACGTCTTTACAGCAGGACTTTAAAAATCAAGACTAGTTACCTCTAAATAAGCCTCCCATACAAAAAGTATGAGCTTCTTTTTAGGAAATCACGTTCATTAGAAATTCTAGGCTCTACATAAAAACCCAGTCATTTTAAAAGTGAAAACTGACCCCCTCCTCTTATCTGTCATTTTACAAATCTTAAAACTATTTCTCTTGCAAATATTCTTTTCCAGTCTGGAAAACAGTAGTGCAATTCATTTATTTCCTCTCCGTTTTATTTAGTCCAGAATGTAAAATGTCATAGCTCTGTGGAAAGATAAGAAGATGCTCCAGTAAACATAAAAATTGTGCAAGCCCACGCAGGCTTACCTGTCCATTAAAGCTTGTAAGTCCAATGTGGCTTCTTTAAGCAGAAGTAACATCTCCTAATAACAACACTTCACTTATTATGGTCAAAATATCCTAATGACTCCTATGAGATTTGACCATTTGTTTGTTCAAGAGATATCACTGTCAATCAGTCCTCGATGTCTTATACATTGAGGCAGACATGACCGCTACCAGCAGGCTCACAGGACAAACTCTCACTACATGTTTCTATTAACATTTTAAGGACCAGTGAGAGTTGAAATGCATTGCTTTGCACAACAATCTGGTCCTAAACAGGTTAACCCTTTGAGTGCCAGAGGGGTACGTAACGCATTGCAAAGCAATGCATTGTGTACCCCTCTGGCACTCAAAGTGTTAAGCAGGCTCATGGACTCAATCAAAACCGTCTCGTCTGCCTCCATGGACATGACATCCAGGACTGACCTGAAGATGTCATGTCTTAAACAAGAGAACAAGGTCAAAATTCATATGGGCCATTAGGATTTTCCAACCATAGTAAGGTAAGCAGGGGATTATTATTAGGCGTTCCTTCTCCTTTAAAAATATGTAACTAAAAAGCAGAAATAAATAGACGAAAGTGACTGTAAACAGATCCACTTTTCATTGCAATTCAGTGACAGTTGGCATGACTTTTAAGGTCATTAAAAGAGTAGACAAACTTCGGAGCATTCCACTAGAACATCCAGTCTGGAAAACTCCAAATGGAGTTACATTCCTAAAATAAAAAGCCACGCTTGATGTCCTTAGTTATGACTTTCCTTCAAGTGAATTACTTTGATATTTTCTTTAAAAGGACTTTTATTTTAGATTGCTTTTTGTTTTTCTCTCCGTTTTGAGACAGATCATGAGGCAAGGTCTTTAGCACAGGAATCCCATGAACTTCTTGAACTGGTTTGCCATCATTTAGGGAGGAAGGGAAAGATGGATGGGGTGGCTTGGAGACTGGCAAAATACTGGAAAGTTGGTGCAGGCTGCAGGATTTCTCCAGAATACCATTGTATACCTTACTAGCTGGACTAAAGACCATGCTTTGGCTTTCTGTCAGACCTGCAGGATCAGGGGAAGGTTTAGCAGGATCTGCTGTTAAAGGAGAGTCTCCAGATAAAGATTCCTCGCAGGATGTTTCCTCTTTTGATATCTTCCGCACGTTGGCCACTTGCATCTCAAGGCTGGAAGGAGGAGACTGCCTTCTCCCATATGAAGAGCTTAAAGAGTCACATTCTGAGTTGGCTTCTTGGGCTTCCCTTAAATAACAAAAAAACACCAAATTAAAAAATGTAAAGGTGCAGTAAGCTTTTGTAAGGATATTTGTGCTGAGTAATACAATAGTTTATTTATATTAAAGGTATAGTAATACTTCAGTATTACAAATCCCTATATCAAAGCCCTAGTAAAAAAAAAAAATGTATTGCGTCCAGTGTCATCTCTCAAACCTTTATGGTTTGAGAGATGAACGCTTCTAAAGTTGCCCTCTCCCTCCCCCTTCCCCGTAGTCAGCATTTTAGCTGACTCAGGGAAATCTGCCCAGAGATCATCAGGCGGCTTTGCAGCAGAGCCGCGATTGCTTTAACTAAAAAAAAAACTTTCAGTAAAACGGTCTTCTACGTGTGCTTGCAAGCCAAACAAACGTAGAAGACCATTTCAGTGAAAGTTTTTTTTTTTTAGTTAACGCAATCAGGCTGTGCTGGAGAGCCGCCTGAAAGTCGTACGACTCTGTTCCCTGCAGTCAGCTAAAATGCTGACTACGGGGAAGGGGGAGGGAGAGGGCAAATTTAGAAGCAATCATCTCTCAAACCATAAAGGTTTGAGAGATGACACTGGGGGCAATATGTTTTTTTTTTTACTAGGGCTTTAATATAGGGATTTGTAATACTGAAGTATTACTATCCCTTTAAACAATAATGCCACCTGCATTACTCAGCAGGAAACATTATACAATATATGGAAGGAAGAAAGGAAAAAATATATATATTTTACGGATACTTTAATCCTTTAGATTCTAGAAGGTAATATCTCTGTGGCACTTAAGGGGTTAAAGATTTATAGTGGTATTCTGGTTATCTTGTGTTAGGTTTCACTTTTTTCTATATTACCAATGGAAAGGCTGTGTACAACAAAAGATAGTACATAAGTACATTGGGCCTTATGTATAAAAGCACACTGGAGCACTTCTGTGGACAAACCAACCGCATCAAAGGGGATCATTTAAATTAAATATAACACATCTCCATTGATTTAAATGCCTTTGAATGATAGAGAGGTCTCTCACGCTATGAAAATGCATAAAGCAATTACCCAGTCCCCACATCAGAGCCACCATTCTTCCCACAAAGTCTGATAACACACTTGTGTGTACCCTGCAAATAGATTATCTAGCCTTTCCCCACATCCTCTCTCCTGTTCACCCTAAGCTAGTGGTAGTCACCCTAAACTAGTGGCAGTCACCCTAAGCTAGTGGCAGTCACCCTAAGCTAGTGGCAGTCACCCCAAGCTAGTGGCAGTCACCCCAAGCTAGTGGCAGTCACCCCAAGCTAGTAGTCCCCTCTTGGTATTGGGGTCCACAATTCCCACCATCCCCAACCAGCTGCTATGCTTCAGAATTGCTCCAATTTTTTCTTTATACATATGTCTCAGTGGCTCTTAAACGAATGCCAAACCTTTCCCAAACATGAATTTTACAGCTTTTCCTGCTGAGTAAAACAAGGGTACTCCCACTACTGGGAGTTTTTTTGTTCCAAAATAATACATATTTAAACTTTTTTCAATTTTATTTTATATTAACAGTGCCCTCTGGAGCCCATATTGCTCACCTCCAGTTCACTTGATGTTCAGACAGTTATTCTGTTATACTCTATGGAAGAGGTAAGCCTCTGGATTCATAAGCATTTATAATTTGTCCACATTAAGCGTTCCTATCCCTTTAAAGATACTGAATATGGTCTGAGATTACCCTACTGTTGGGAAATCAAAAACTGCAAATTGTGAAAGCGAGGAAAGTTTTAGAAGTCTATAAGAATTATTGAATATAGCTCTTTAATATACGAACATTTTGTTGTTTATTAGCTGTACGGTCCCTTTAACCCCTTATATGCTAGTGAAGTCTCCAACACATTGCTCTTCAATGCTTTGGAGATGTTTCTAGCACCCAAGAGGTTAATGCACGTTGATACGTTTTAAGCCCTGAAGTGTTGCATTTCACCTTCATCACTTGCATAAGGAATCAAGAGCGAATGCTCTCATATTATAGAATATCTACATATATCATACAGTTTGCAACTCTGTGAAATCAAAATGAAAGACCTGGAATAAAAATGAAGCGTCTTACTTATCACACTAAAGAGGTATGATTCCGGAGCAAAACAACTGCACTAATGGTTTATTAAAAATCAGCACATTTTAAATTATTTAAATGGGGCTATTAATCACTAGAATGCTATAGTGGTCCCTCGTGCATTGTTTCACAATGTGCCGTGAGATCTCTTGCATTCAAGGGGATAAAAACCCCATTTAACACTTTGAATGCCAAATAGGTATCAAATGCTGCCAAGTGGTAGTCACCCTAAGCTAGTGGTAGTCCCCTCTAGGTGTTGGGGACCACAATTCCCACCATTCCCAACCAGCCGCTAACCGTGCCCTCTGGAGCCCATATTGCTCACCTACAGTTCACTTAATGTTCAGACAGTTATTCTGTTATACTCTATGGAAGCGGTAAGCTTCTGGGTTCAGGTCTCCCAAAGAATGTGATAAAAGCTCCATCACTTCCTTTCAGTTTGACTGCAGTGGGAGTTCTCTTGTTTTACTCATCAGGAAAAATGTTTGGGTGTGCATGTTGCCTTACTGCAGAATTGTTCCACTTTCACTAAGGCCTAATATATTCTAAAATGCAATATGTTGTCATAATTTGGTCTGTAATTATTTAGTTAAAGAGGTGCAATTGTGGAGCAAACCAACTGCACCCTGAGAGAAATAAACATTCATTGATTTAAAGGGAAGGTAGCACCTCATAATACCCTCCCCAGATAGCTACATCCAGATAATCGTAATGGCCCCTTTCAATTTTTTTCCTTGCTGCCTGATTCAAGAGATAACATAACCAATCGGTCCTGAATGGGCAGGACATCCAGGACTGTTAGTTCCTAGCAGGACCACGGGACACAGAATCTGCTCACTGCACATGGTAATCCTAACCCTTTATGGACCATCAACATACAGCACATTGCTTCATAGTATGTTGTGCACCCCTCCAGTCCTTAAAGAGTTAAGTGGGCTCATGCATCTGCTTCAGTTTGAGAAAAAACAACATTTCAGCTACTGTCATGTCAGCCTCCATGGGCATGACGTGCAGGACTGATTATCAATTGAGCAAAGGCACAAGGGCAGAATTAATAGTACTTCTGTCCATAGCAAGGTAAGTGCAATGCATTGAGTAGCCTCTTTAGCACTGAAAGGATTAAAAGCCTAATTTAAAGGGATAGTAACACTTAATATGTTAAAAAAAGATATATATTGTAGGGTTTATCCTGCGGTTATTGTAGCTCAAATTTGAATTGCAGTATCACAGTGGCCTGAAACTGTACAGTGGCGCTGTTGCTACACCATCCTATGGCTAACTCATAAACCTCCAAAGGATGGTTAGCAACAGCACCACTAACATTATAGGCCCCTGAGATATTACACCTAAAAAAATCACGTTTGAGCTACAATAACTTTTAAATAAAACACATCTCAGCAGTGACAGTTCCTTGGTTTTACTCAGGAGGATAAACCATACATACATACACATATATATTTATTTTACATATCAAATGTTACTATCTGTTTAAATAAGTGGAGATTTTTTTATTTTTTTTAGTCCGCTAAGCTGTAGTTGATTTTATCCAGCATTCCACCTCTAACTTACTGAATACACCATTTACATCAATTTTAGTGTAACATTGCTTCATACCACTGCTTTTCAGCAATGAAATAGATTGCATCCTCTTCCTCATCTGTGCGGTAAAGAGCAGGACAGCTGGACACAGACAGGATGTCCGGATCAGGTGACTGCAGGATATGTTGAGTCTGGGGAGAAGGTGGAATAACAGACCTCCGAGGTCGACACATGCTGCTGCTCCTTGCCAGAGTCCCATGAGCTTTGATAATGGAGCCTTATTAGAAGAGACATTTAAACATATATCAGAATATTTCAATCTATGTATGTTTGATTGCTTTCTATTCAATTTACAGTTGGTAAAAAAAAACAAAAAAAAACAAAAACAAAAAATAAAACAACATGTTAAAATAAAAGTCACATATCCTCAAGATGGACATGTCCATAAAAGTGGACCCTTCACCCTACCTAAGACAGAAGGAAGTGTTGGACATCCTCCCATCATTCAACATCCCCTGCCCCATGGTAAGAGAGAAGTGAGAACTACTTGTATGATGTGCTAGCCATTTGTCTGTAATGTAAATAGGCTTTGAAAAATGAACCTTTGTTTGTGGCACTATATTCTAATTTAGTCTGTGATGGGCCGATGTTACAGCACAATGCACTGTATGTATAGTGGTGCTATTCTGGGGCAAACCAACTCCATCACAGAGGACAAAACATTTCCCAAATACATTATTTAATTGGAGCTTTTTAGTATTGCTTTGCAATTGGTTGGAGACCCTTATAGTATTCAAGGGGTTAAATCAATTTAAATCAACTGGAATGTTTGCCTCAGAATAGAGAAGTAACTAGTATACTGTACATGCGGTCTGTATAAACTACCATCAAAAATGGTTCATTTCTCAATAATTACTAAAGTTACAGGAAAAAATTGGCTAGTAAAACATTTCAGCAGATTTTAATTTACAAGTAAAATAAACTAAACATGTCTTAAGGTAAGAAGAGTCCGGGTTTATGTGTGAGCTTGCAAACATGCAATTTCCATAAGGTGATGGTAGTTACATTATACTAACACTAGAGGGCTCTGTTTACAAATAAATATCAGAGTATGATAAATTATTGAACTGCATGGGCAGCTATCCAGAACAATTAATTTTTATTTGCCTCCCCAGAAAGGATTAAAACATTAATATACAGATCCAGAAATTTCACTACAAAGAATATATAGCACGTAAGGCACAGTGCTTGAAAGGGTACAAGTAAGTTTGTTTTGTCTTGTATTGTCTCACATTGCTGGGCTACATAAACAAAATAGAATCTAAATAGGCAGGTTATCTACATTTGTACCAGCAAAGAGGGGTGGCAAAAATGCCAAAGCTGCCAAAAACACACTTTGGTTGAGTGGAGTCAAGGCTTTGATTCAAGGCCTGGGTTATCATAATAACAAAAAAATACTCTGTACTTCCTCTTTGATGGATTTCTTTTTGAGTGAAAAATGTTGGGAACTTGCTAAATGTTTATATTTCTGAGGTATGTGCCCCCTATGTGAATATAGATGTCAATCTTTTTAAACCAGAAAAAGCTCTTTTTTATTAAAGGTACAGTATCACACAATGGAAAATTTAAATGGCACGATTTACCATGCTGAATAAAACAAGGATACTCTCACTGCTGAGACAGGTTTATGCAAAAGTTGTTGAAACTCACATTTGCATTATTTGGTGTGCAGTACCTTTGTGGCCAGAAAGATTACAGTGGCGCTACTGCTACGGCTGCCTATGAAGGAGCGAAACAATGCTGTGGGCATCCCTCTGGTTCTGATAGGGATAACACTGTGTGCCAGAGAGGTATCCCGCACATTGTAACACAATGAACTGAATGCCTCTCTGGTGCTCAAAGGTGTTAAACCTGGGGAACGTTTACAAAATACAATCTGTGCAGCCAACTATTGTTAAACTGCCTGCACCATGATTCTCAATATTGGAATTGTAGCCCACAGCAAGCTGGGGAACCACATGTTGTCCAGCACTGACCTAAATTCAAGCCTGCTCCCGTTAGACTGGAAAACTTGCCTTCTATTCATCAGTAATATGTTGCTATGATCACATGAAGTATAATTTGCATTTCATTGCAAGTCATTTTATTACAGGTACATCTTTTACTCATTGTGCAGGGGATTCAGCCTTGATGTAGGGACACCTTACCAAAAGAACTGATGGGGGCCATGTTTGGAATAAAGTTACAAAATGGTGTGCGATAAAACCAATAAAGTCAATTTTGCTCAAAGAGAAAAAGAATATATCCTTCTCAATCAACCAATGACAGGAGTTGTAGCAGAAAAACCACTGGGGAGCCTCAGTTCACCTACCGTTAAAGTTATATCGTCCAGGCAGAATTTGGGTTTTTGACCAGACCCCAAAAACGGCTCTGGATAAAAATGGCTGGAACTTCTTAATCTTATTATTCTCTAGGAAAAGATCAAGTGATCTTTGAATCGCTCCATACATGCATTCACCTTACACATTTCTTGGTAATAAATAACATGATCAGATTTGATTAACCCTTTGACTGCCAGAGGCAAAGCAATGCATTCTGTACCCCTCTGGCAGTCAAAGAGTTAAATGTTACTAGTTAAAACCAAATGTGTAAATGTGATTTCATGGAGTGGTACAATGAATGCTTTTAAAGGGATAGTAATTACTATGCCCCCTGTTGTAGCCACTAAACCTTTATTGTTTGAGAGATATCCACTTTCAAAGTTCCCTCTCCCCTGACGTCAGCATTCTAGCTGACAGCAAAGGAATCCGGTCTCGGGAATGGAGGAGGCTCTGCAGCAGAGCCAAGATCTCGTTAATAAAAAAGAAATCCTTAATTTAAAAGGTCTCCTACGTGTATTTGCAAACAGAGCACACGTAGAAGACCTTTTTAGTAAAGGATTTCTTTTTTATTAATGCGATCTCCGCTCTGCTGCAGAGCCGCCGGCTGACCCCAGGAGAGGATTTCCCTGCTCTCAGCTAGAACGCTGACGTCAGGGGCAAAGTCAAAAAGAGGGAACTTTGAAAGCGGATATCTCTCAAGCCATAAAGGTGTGAGAGATGCCTCTGGGCTCATTTAACTCAGCTTTTAAGTGGCTACAACATGGTGGATAGTCATTTTTAAGTATTTCTAAGTGTAATTGTCACTTGGAAACAAACAGGTGATTTTTAATTAGCTTTCAAAATTACCAGTATTTATGTTAGCTATTTTTTTTCTACTTAAAATAATAGTTTAAGATATTTGGCTTTATTTTTTATTTTTTTTATTTTTTTACTTAAAATAATAGTTTAAGATATTTGGCTTTATTTGTCAGCTTACGTAACTTAGACAGTATGAACCGGCATGCCTGCCATATGCAAATATTCCACACTGCCTTCCCACCCGAATGTTCTCTTAGTCGGCCAGGACTAGCTGATCTGCATAAATACTAGTACATAGGTGTCAGGAAACTTGAAAATTGGACCCTGCACTTATTATATCCCAGAACAGCATATGGCACATCATGGCAATGACCATTATTAAGAAAGAAATTCATTTGAAATTCCTAAAAGAAGCAGGGATTTTCATTTTCTTAATCCATTAAAGACCAGAGGTGTGTGTAACACATTGATCCGCAATGCTTTGCGTATCGCTCTCATTTTTAAAGGTTTAACAATGCAAATAGTGGAGGTGCACAGGTTTACATGAATATCAGTATGAGCTGGTGACACCTGTATTGCAAGTCATTAAATTTCAATATACACAACGTACTCCACCTCTTCACCAAACTTAATGCAAACAAGATGGATGTATTCTCATTGCACACACCTTCCTAAACATCAGTCCCAGGATGGCGGGTCTGCTTGAAACTATGCATTGATACCCCTGCGAATGCCAAAGGTAATGTATTGTATACACCACTGGCACACAAAAAGGTAAAATGTTAAATGCACAAATACATTTTGCATGAAGCAGAAACACATTGTTAACCTCAAAATTTTAACTAGACAGGTCACCTTAACCCTTTGAGTGCCAGAGGGATACAAAACACACTGCAAAGGGTTAATTTTAAAAAGAATGGAAAAAATGCCTATATGTTGTGCCATCAGTTTGTAATATAAATAGTGAGTTTAATATTCATTAGTTAGTGACACACTATGGAAGTTTATGCTAATTTTTTTTTGTGCTGGGCCAATATGACCACACACTATGCTATGAATTGATCCAGGTAATGGCCACAGACTGGGGCATTTCTAATAGAATTCTAAGCAGTAAGTTTGGCCTCAGAATTAATTACCATAAAGTGTCACACTGTGTCCTCAAAATATAAAGGTTCAGTTCTCAAAAAAGTATTTTTCAGTGAAATGGCAAGTACAGACTATAGGCCAATGTAATTTCTCTACAAAACAAACTAAGCCTGTTGTGCAATTGGTCCATTTTAAACCCTTGAGGGTGTGCACAACTCATTTCGGAGCAATGCACTGCACAACCCTCCGGCATCAAGGCCGTATTTAGAAAGCAAAGAAAATAGAAGTTCCATAAAAATCCAGCTTCACCAAATGGACAAATACAATTTTCCCCTCGACTGAAATGGGACTCTTAACCCCTTAAATAGTAGAGACCTCCAACACACTGTCCATCTCTATCATTCAAGGGGTTAAAAGCCTCAAGGGGAAATGGTATTTGTAAACTACGGTACAGTTCGCTTTGCATCAGCATTGTTCCTCTTTCACTTCCTGATAAGGTCCTACGAGTGCACATCCTTCTAAACAGACCTCAGGCAATTATTGTGGAAAAGGCTTTAGCAAACAGAGGTGTAGTCAAATGTTGGAAAGAATGAAAAATAAATATTTGATCTTTTTTGCACTGTAAAAAAAAAAAAAGCTTATGTTACGTCAAAAGAAACCACAATGTTTGTTTTACATGTCTAGAAGTTACACTGTACCGTGGAACTGGGAAATTATTGGAGGTGTGTCTTCATCCAAGTCATCGACTCCCCCAGCAATAGGGTAAGGAGGAATGGAAACCCTTGGCATTACCACCCAGCTGTGGTCGGAGTACAGTGTGGATGTCAGGTTTGGCAAGCCTGAGTTGTGTACTATTTGAAAGCCGCACATCTTCTCGATCTGCTGCCAGCGATACAGGCGTTCTCGCAAGCACGTTGTTAGCTCAGAGAGTGCTTTCCTGGGGAACAAAGTTTACATTGCATAAAACAAAAGGTGAAACTGCGTATGCCTTCATATTGTAAAAAACTGCACCTTAACAGCTTCCCAAGGGCCAAATATAAAGAGGAGCAAACCAACCAACCAGAAAATGCTAGAAAGGTTTTCAACAAATTGCTCCACAACGTGTTTCAAATTCATGGGGAAGAAATAAAACTACCCATTGATTTAAATGAGACTTCTATCTGTATGAGTGCTAGAGACCAAACACTTTGAACTAAGCAGTGAATTGGTGAGATCTCTTGCTTTCAAGGGGTTAACCCTTTGAGTGCCAGAGCAATGCGTCGCTCCCCCCTCGGGCACTCAAAGGGTTAAAACTGGGAGCATTTGTTCCATATGCAACAAACAAAAGTCCCCACTGAGGTAAGCAGCGTTACATCAGTAAAAGGGGCGGGAGGGGGGATACTTTATCATTCATTTACTCTTGAACTACAGCTCTGACAGTATTGAAATAACACTCTCCATGGCCCCAATACTATGAAGATTAATTGGAGCTGCTTTTATTGTGAAACACTACTATCCCTTTAAGGGTTAACTCTTGGTGGACTAGTAACTTTTTGCCTCCTAACTAATAGCTTCTTTTCTCTGCCTGAAACCCCATTGATGACTTCCCAGTGCTGCACATTGATTTAAATGTTGCTTTTAACACCTTAAATTATAGAGAGGTCTGGAATGCTTTGGGAAAGTTCCTTTGTCCCTCTGTGGTGCAGCTGGATTGGTCCACATTTGCTCCACTTTTCTCTCTGAGTACAGCCCCTTGTGTCTTTATTAGGTTTTACAGAATTAAAAAAGCAGCCACTTCTAGTTATTAAACATTTATACTGGGCTTTAGTTCTTGAAGAAGTAACACCATTTAATAATAGCCCCGACTACCGTTACTATGGTTCAAAAATGATCATCCTACCCCCAAAGCAACTTTGATCCCACAGATACCCATACATATTTTATTAATCATGAGCAAATGTTTCACAACGCTGACCGTGGGATGATGCTTTTTTTTTTTTTTTTTTTTAACCCTTTTTTTTTTTTAACCCTTTGCAATGCATTCCGTACCACTCTGGCACTCAAAGGGTTAAACTTCAGACTTCATAATAGGGCATCAGGACCTCTCCTGATGCCCCCAGCTACTGATTTTCCAGCTGATTCACCTGGGAGATCAATAGAGGTGATGCAGGGGAGCATGAGAGCTCCCCTCTTCCATCCTATACGAACTACTGGGTAGGAGTGGGTGGAATTGGGAAACCCTCTCATGTCAATGAGAGAAAACCACACACATTGATGTGAGAGGCTTTCATGATTCCGCCCACTTCTGCCCAGTAGTTCGGAAGCTCTCTTGCGCTCCTGCATCACCTCTGTTGATCTCCCAGCAGAATCAGGAGATCAGTAGCTGGATTCCATCAGGAGGCGTTTTGATGCCCCACCCAAGGTCTGATTATTTACCTCATCACCTGCCTTATCCAATCAGCATTTTCCAGCTACTCAACCAGACAGTGAACACTTAAGAATTATATATAATAGACATATACATACATAACCTATTTGATGAAAAATATGTGAGAGACCTCTTAGCATTCAAAGGGTTAAAATCTAAATTAAATTATTGGGAATGTTTATTTCAACTCTAGGGTATGTTTGGTTTACCCCAGAATGGCTTCTCTTTTCAATGGGAATCTTTATTGTTCACCTGTGGAAAAGCTGATTTACATCAGCCTCAAATGCTATGCTCCCTTTAACACTGTACAATCCCTTTATGTATCAGCACTCACAAACAATATCACCTGTAACAAAATTATAAAATATATAAAAGTCTCTAGAGTAGCGTTTCTATCATCTCTTGACTCTATACACGGTGCTTCCGCTGGAACTCGACTCCCAATACATGTAGACAAAAAAACAAAAAGAAAAAAGAGGCGCACACGCTCTGAGTGCAGGCTGTAATGCCCAAAAAATTCCTCCACCAATAAACACCTGTGAGCAGATAAAATGAATACTCACATGTATATGAGGCAAAACCTTATATATCAGCCTCCACTGGATCACCCCCAGTGCGGGTATCTGTGACACTCCCTCCTACATCGTCCACTGCTCCCCCAAACAGGATACTAGCATTTTACTTCACCCAGAGTGAGCAAAAAGGTATTCTCCACCTTATCAATTCCAAATGAGTACTCTATATCCGATGAATGGCTAGATAACTATAAGACTTAGGAGCTGGATTAATATATATAATAATCTAAAAAATAGGGGCCACAGACACCTGGTGGGTCTATATATATAATATGTCACCACACGTATACAGACCACACGTTGGAGCCAAAGTTCCTCCAAAAAATATATTTATTAGTACATATAGAACAATAAAATATGTAGTAGTGTTTTTATTTTGTGTAATTGTGTGATTTTCATCACTTATCAAGTTTTAATATTTGTTAAGAGCTGTCAGTGCATATTTTATTGTTCTATATGTACCAACGCGTGGTCTGTATACGTCTGGTGACATCATATTATATATATAGACCCACCAGGTGTCTGTGGCCCCTCTTTTTTATTTTTTAGATTAATATATATATTAGTCCAGCTCCTAAGTCTTATAGTTATCTAGCCACTCATCGGATATAGAGTACTCATTTGCTCACTCTGGGTGAAGTGGAATGCTAGTATCCTGTTTGGGGGAGCAGTGGACGATATAGGAGGGAGTGTCACAGATTCCCGCACTGGGGGTGACCTAGTGGAGGCTAATATACCGTGAGGTGTGATTTTGCCTCATATACATGTGAGTATTCATTTTATCTGCTCACAAGTGTTTATTGGTGGAGGAATTTTTTTGGCATTACAGTCTGCACTCAGAGCGTGTGCGCCTCTTTTTTCTTTTTGTTTTTTCCCTTTAACATTGTAACTGACTATGGCCAGAACATCCTAATGACCCCCAATAATTTTGCCTTTAGTCAAGAGATAACATCTTCAATCAGTTCTGATGTCATTTCCATGGAGGCGGATATAACAGCTGCTAGCACTCTCTCACAAACTGAAGGAGGCAGAATGCACGGCTCTACTTAAAGGGATAGTAATACTGAACAGGTTAAACAAAAATATATTGTAGGTTTTATCCTCCTGAGTAAAACAAAATTCCCATGATGCTTTTATTCAAAAGTTATTGCTGTTCTAACGTTAATTTTTTAAGGTGCAATATCTCAATGACCTGAAAATGTACAGTGTCGCTGTTGCTACATCAGCCTATGGACAGCTCTGGTCAGTTGACCAAAAACCTTTATAGGATGGTGTAGCAACAGCACCACTGTACAACTTCAGACCATCTGTTTACTGCACTTAACAAATTCAAGTTAGGACTGCAATAACTTTTGAATAAAAAACTCAGCAGTAGGAGTGTTCTTGTTTTACTCAGTAGGATAAACCCTACAGTATATCTTTTTAAAGATATAAAGTATTACTAGGCCTTTAATGCGTTACACATGGTTAAGATAGAAATATGCAATGGGCAGAGTCTGTGTCCTTTGGTCCTGCTAGCAACTTGCATGTCTGTCTCCATGGACAAAAAAATCCTGGATGGACTGAACAAAGGCACATAGAAAATGTATAGGTGCATTAAGATGTTTTTTTGCCATTGTACATTTACCCTTTCAGTGCCAGAAGAGTAATAATGCATTGAGCTGCAATGCATTGGATACCTCTCTGGCACTAAAAGGGTTAAGTTGAGGGTAATTATTAGAAGGTGTTCATTCTCCTTCAATAGTATTTCCCTGCCTCAGAACTACATGATGGCAGAGAAGAGCGGTAAACCCAGCATGTTGCTCTTACAACCGCTTGATGAATTCTGGCCTCAGTATATATTTTTATAGGCATGGGCTTAATTTCCCTGATGAAATCCAAAACCTTTAAAGACTAGATGGGTGTTCAAAGAACTGCAAACTAAGGAACTGCACACCTCTCTGGTAAAGATACTAACACCACTAAATTAAGAAACTAAGTAAAGAAACTAATACCTCTAAATAATACCCTGACACTTTTCCTATGGCCAGGAAATCCAAATGGCCCCTATGCATCCTGCCCTTGTGTCCTCTGTCCTATGTAGGTGGATATGACATTTACTAGGAGGACCAAAGGACCTCAACTCTTCTCACTACACATAGTAATTTAAACCCTTTAAGGACCAGAGTGAGAAACACATTGTGAAGCAATACATTTTGCACCCTTCTGGTCCTTCAATGGTCAAGAAGGCTAATGCAGGCTGCCTACTCCAGTTTGAAAACATGGCAACTGTCATGTCAGCCTCCATGAACATGACATTCGAGACTGAACAAAGGCAAAAGGACAAAATCCATAGGCTTTTCTGGCCACAGTACGGTGTTATTATTTGGAGGGGTTTGTTCTTATTTAGAGGGTTAAAGTGGATCTATCACCACTTTACAAATTATGCTTATTAGGTAGTGTGCCCTGCATCCTATTTCCAGGTAAACTGCCTCTGCTGCGGTCACTCCACCCAGCATCCTCCGATGACGGAGGCATTCACTTAGTAAGCTGGAACAATTTCATTAGCAGAGATCAATATTTAGCCAATGAGATCGCTCCAGCTTACCAACAGAAAGCCTCCATCATCGGAGGATGCTGGGTAGAGTGACGGGAGCAGAGGCAGAGCGGCAAACTGCGGCAAGAGCAGTTTACCCGGAAGTAGGATGCAGGGCACACTTTAGACCTTAATTTTCACGCAAATAAAAATTTTTTTTTTAAAATAATGAAGTTATAAAATTATTCGCTAAGTAATCTACCTAATGTATGTAACTTGTAAAGTGGTGATAGATCCACTTTAACATCTTTTCAACCTACTTCTAACAGATATAATTTATTATGCACCTCCCTGTAGTTTTCTAAGTGTGGCCTTGATGTAATTTCCATATATTTTATGAACAGAGTAGATTGAACTGTGGAGAGGAGGTGGGCACAATAAACTGGCATAAATGGATCACGTGACTCTCTCTGATACAAGAAGCCACTGCTAATCCCCTGCCACAAGAGTTTAGAACCTGCAGGTGCATTCTCACAGACTTAATACCAAAGATCACAATGCACTGTTTGTTTGAGCAAGCCTTTGCAAAGGAAACATACAGTCTCATTTTTTTTTTCAGCAGACTCCTTAACCCTTTGAATGCCAGAGAGATATCCAATGCATTGCACGCCTTTCTGGCACTCTAAGGGTTAAAATGGTCACTGAAGGGATTTCCAGGAAGGTATCATGCAACATGGCTGCTTAGACAAATGACTAATTAGGCCTAGAATAAATCTGCATCCATCTGTAACTTAAACAGCTTGTGGTGAGAGTCAATGAATACATTGGAAAAACATTAATGTGGTTGTGGGACAATTTAACAACACCACAAGTTCCTCTAAATTTGCTCTGTTATCACAGATTTCCTCCTTTCTGGCTGACACATAGCTTGATGTTCAAATTCGCCTGCTACACTCTAAATAAGAAACAACTTACAGTTCTTTGCTAAGGTGCTCGCTTCTCTTATGTAGCTTCCTTGATCACTATAAATAGGCACAAAACAGTCCTCCAAGACTTGCCTTTTATTCATGGGCACCAGTACTGATATTATTGTTTAACATTTTGAGGGGCATCCCCTCGAATCAAATGTGTTGGCTAGCCCTCTAATTGGAGGGGAGCCAGATGCCAGGAAAGGGTACTTAGAGAGGATGTAAGAAATACATTATTTAGTAACTAGCAATCTTTAAAGAATGTGACGGACATCAGATACACGGTTTAATACTTTACAGTGCACTGTAATAAAGTAAAAGCAAAGCATTACTACCCCTTTAATTACTGATCTATCAAATAGGGTTCACAGAAGAGAGTGCGACCATTCAACTCTTTCAGCAGGTTGCATGGCTAAACAGCACGATATGACAATCTCGAACTGCATGACAGAGCGAGATTGCCACGCCGCATAGCCAATGGGATCATGCTGCAGATAAGTGTATTGTTTGTTTTTTGCCCGTCTTCACATCTCTGAATTGTTTGCATCCTACCCCTGGTTCTCAACCCATTTGTTAAGCACACGGAGGCAGCTGAAGCCCCTCCGTGTGCTGCAGGTAATACTCCGTCCAGCAGAAGGCACAGTCTAGCAAGAGGACGGAGTATTATCTGCGGCACACGTCATGCTTTTTAGCCATAAGACCTGCTGAAAGAGTTGAATGGTCGCACGCTCTTCTGTGTGCGACCATTCAAAAGGATACCATCAAACAGAACAATTACAAAAGGTTTTTTTGTTTCAACATCTAAATTATTATTATTTCAGTCCCTTTTCAAATAATGATTAAAAAAGTATTGCAAGAAAATATATTTTGCCCTATGCATAGACAAAGGTGGAACAAAATATCTGTACCATGGCGGAATATTTTGACTACAGAGGGCTTTTAACCCTTCAAGTGTCAGAGGGGTATGTAACGAGTTGCATACCCCCTGGCACTCAAAATGTTAAAGGGGACTGGTATCATAGAAATAAGTGGCTCTTGTTTTGTTTAACAGCATTATTTACCTAGGCAAGTGACCTTCATACAGTAGTCAGTTACATCTAAGTATTTTATTTTTTATCTCATTCCACTTCTAATTGTTTCAGTGTATAAACTGATAAAGACATACGGGTCTTCGTGACTACTGACTGAAGACACTGTTTGCTTTAAGAGATATAACCTACAAGCGGATGTCATAATATACAGGAAAATGCAGATATGATGTCAGATGCCTGGACTAATGTATGAAGAGACACATTCCTTTACAGGTTACTATTAAAGGGACAGTAACGTTCCATAAAAACTTTTTATAGTTTTGTAGAGGAGAAGAAAATAAGCTGAATGGCACAAACCCTCTCACTCAAACCACTATGGTTTGAGAGATATAGGCATTGAAAGTTCCCCCCTCCCTCCCCTTCTCCTGACGTCAGCGTCTAGCTGACAGCAGGAGATCCCGGTCCGGGGACCAGCCTGCGGCTCTGCATCGAAGCAGAAATTGCGCTATTGCAAAAGAATTACTTCATTGGAAAGGTCTACAGAGTGTGCCTGGTTTGCAAGCACACTTTGTAGACATTTCCAATGAAGTAGTTATTTTGCAATAACGTGATTTTGGCTCTGCTGCAGAGCCTCCTCGAGTCATACAACTTGAATCTCCTGCTGCCACAGCTTTACAGCGGACATCAGTAGAAGGTGAGGGAGAGGGGAACTTTCAACGCCTATATCGCTCAAATCATAGCGGTTTGAGAGATAGGGTTGGTGACATTCAACTTATTTTCATTTCCTCTACAAAACTATAAAAAGTTTTTATGGGACATTACTGTCCCTTCAAACAACTTAAAAGCCACTGATTCCAATTATATAGTTTCCACTTAGTTCCTTAAAAGCTAGAGAGGTCTCCAGCACATTGCAAAGAAAAGCCCCATTTAAATCAAAGTGAATTGGGGTCATTTTTAATTGTCCCCTAGGATGCGGAGAGTTCACTGAAGAATGACTCCACTTGCGTCTTGTACATACAGCGCTTGGAGTTTTCAACTAAACAGGCTGTACAACAGCATCAAGGGACATATCCACTGTACTAGACTCCAAATCGATAGCCCTGTTACAGGATATTACTTAATTTCTTTAGAAAGTTATAAACAAAAAAAAAAAATAATAATAATAAAAAAAAATAAAATAAAATAAAAATGACCCCCCAAAAGCAAAACAAACAAACAAACAAACAAACAAAAAAAACCCCAACTACTACTCTATGCCCACTGCAGCTGAATGTTTTCTGCATAATATAATGGTAATAATGCAGCACTAAGTGAACATGGGATCTTAATGTAGCCACTTTAACCCTTTGAGTGTCAGAGGGGTACACTGGCACTCAAAAGGTTAAAGATCCAGTTGTCTCTTTTTTTTTTGACTCGCAGTAAAGCACACGAACATCAGTGCACACAATTTCGCCTCACCCCTTCTAAAAAAAAAAAAAAAAAAAAAAGTCCAAAGAAACACAGACAAGATAACAAGCTACTCTTCACGCTGTCTTATGACAAAGTTTGTGAGTCACCCTTTATGTTTATCAAGTTCATTATTTCCATCTCCCTATTAATATAGTTCTCTAGTAAAGAGGATTCAATTTGTGTCATGTTTATCTAGGTATTCACACTTAATAGAGCTTCATATTTGCACTCATTCATGACTTTCAACACTTTAGTATTACACAGCATTACTTAGAAAAGCAAAAGAGGAAAATAAGTGTGTGTGCATGTGTCCAATAAGACTTGTTTATACAGGGATAATGTGCATCCGTGTTACATGTATCCTATATTAACATGTTTTATATATATTAAAATAAAGACTGCTGAAGCTACATTAGTATTTAAAGTAGTGATTCTCAAACAGGGTGCAGTGGCACTTTGGTGTGCCATGGACATCAGCATAGGGTGCCCCATGTTTTCTATGAAGACTAACAATAATGGATTTTTAAATAAAGATTTATAGAAACTGTTATGCACAATATGTTTAGTTATGGTATTATGATTATAAGACCTAATAATAACTGTATATTTATGTATTGTACCCTTCATTATGCTCTTGATAAAGTACATTAAATGTTAGGGGTGCCCCGAATGTTCTAGATTATGTGTTAGGGGTGCCCCGTACAAAAAAAGATTGAGAACCACTGATTTAAAGCAACAATATAATCTAAAAACAGCTTTAGTTACTTTGAGGGCCATTTTGTCTTTAGAAAACTAGCTTGAGTTATTTAGATGTTTAGATTATGTAATGAAGGCATGACGTGCAGGTACTTCCTGTCCTAGACTACATTACCTCCCCCACTCTGCGACACATAACCCTTTCCATACTAGGAAGTGGTAGGCAATACTGCTGAGCAGTGTCCGTGAGTGGGCAAGGTAATGAAAGGTTCAGACAAGAAGTGCCTGAATGGAATGACTATTAGAATCATCTTGAAATTTTAAAATACCCAAATGCTAGTTTTCTAAATGAAAAAAACATATAAAAGGTGATTTTGATTGCTCTTTATATTTTTCAGTCACATTAATTGTTTTTAACCCTTTGAGTGTCAGAGCTATCCAAAGCATTGCAACAAAATGTGCTAGATACCTCTGTGGCGCTCAGAGAGTTACCTTTAATGTCGACATTGAGGCTGATGCATAAAAAAAAAAAAAAAAAAAAAACTGAAGCAATTATGGGACAAAGTAATTGCATATAATGTATATAATAATAATAATGTATGTATAATAATGCAAGTAAATCAGTGGGAATTGCTGGAAATTTTATTTCCCCTGTCAGACTCTGTCATGGCTAGAAAGTAAAATGGTTATTTTTTTATTTTTATTTTTAAAGAAAACCAGGATTGTTTTTCTAAATTCCTTCTTAAATCCTCAGTGTTGATAAATTATAGATTTCAGCTGTTAATATGGGCAGTTTTTAATATGGTGTTGGTGCGCCATCTTCAGGAATAATAGGATTGTTGCTAGAAGAACTCCAAAAATCTAAATACCTTACATTTTGGGTTTGACCAATCAAAGAGTCCAGATAATTAGTCTGACATCATATTATAATGATATGGATACTTATTCAATCAGAGGAGGATGGGATGTGACTTTCTGATAAGGGGATCTTTACTTTATAAGGTCAGGTTTTTGGATAACTCTCTCTCGGTTTGCTGACATCCGTGATGAAATAACCATCTGCAGAACCATCCATAGAAACCACTCCTTGATTGTCTGGTAATTATTCTATATAATAATTAGCTAGGATGTTTGTCAGAAGCCGTCATGCGCAGTAGAGACTGCTGCGCGCGGTGCAGTCATGCGCAGTAGAGACTGCCCACTCTGTAGTCATGTGCAGTACTGACTGCCTGAATGTGCTGCGGCTGATACGGAGAGGGGCGCTCTGAATTCAGACAGGAGTCCTCTCTGAGCACCTAACTAGGACTGCTTGGTCCCAAGGAAGGTGCGCAGAGAGGACTACGGTCTGATTTTGGAGTGCCCTGCTCCGTATCAGCCACGGCGTGTTCGGGCAGTCAGTACTGCACATGATTGCAGTGCGGCCATGAGAAGAGATTATCCAGACACCATCTGAGGTTGCTGGGTGGCACTGTGGCCCATGTACACAGGCTTTTCAACTAGTAAGATACATTTCTTTTAATTTTGTAAAGTCCTAAGAATTATATATTTCCTCTACATTTGAGGAAAATAGTTTCTTATAATGTTTCTTAAGTGGATTGGTCACCCAATTTTAGAATTATTATAATAAGCCATATTGGCTGTAGTGTATTCTGGGAACTAAACAGAATTACTTTGCAAATTTATCCAGATAATTATAAAATAGATGATAGCAGTTAGATCAAGATAGCATTATATATTAGTTAAATCTAATTATTGATACCTATAGAATACTATATTCGTGTTTCTAGAAAGGTTATTGAGCTTATATTTGATCTGGTGAATTCTTTGATTAACCCTTAATCTGCGGTTTGTCTATCTTGGCGTGTGTTTCAAAGAATTTGTCACATGTGTGCTTGGGCCTAACTTTTGTCTACTGAGAAAGACCTCTCACTAGACAAAAGAAGCCGCCATCTTGGTGGGGCAACCATATAATAGGATTTTAGTCTTACCTGTTAAATCCTTTTCACTTAGTCCATACAGGTCACTGGTACTCTGGGAGGCGTAAGTTCCCTTTAATAGGCAGGAACAACTATGCAAATAATTTGCAAGGGGCGGAGCCTCCCCTCTTACTTAAGCCACCTTCTGGCCAGAGCCACTTTAGATTGATTTGAGACCCTAAAACTGACCTCAGGTAAGCAAAAAGAAAGACTCCTGTGAGCATGCCCGAACGGTCTCCCACTGGATGCCACAGGAGAGCCAAGACTGGTCCCTTGACAGGGTGGGAGACCAGTGACCTGTATGGACTAAGTGAAAAGGATTTAACAGGTAAGACTAAAATCCTATTTTCACTGTCGTCCAATACAGGTCACTGGTACTCTGGGATGTACAAACATTGAGCTGATCCAGAGGCGGGAAGTAAGGCAAGGACCAGGCGCAAGGCCCAAGTCACTAGAACTGCTATGACCAGTTGATAACATAGCCCAAACTGTAAGTGTCAACGGACACCAACCAAGGGAACAATCCCTGAACTAACACAGCACACGGAACTAGAGCCAACCGGGCTCAACAGTAAGGAAGCACTAAGGATCCCAGAGCGGAAGACCTACACAGGCAAGACTGCCTCCAGGACCTTCCTTCCAAAACTGGCATCAGCCGACACCAGTACATCAACTCGGTAGTGCTTTGAAAAAGTGTGCACAGAGGACCAAGTGGCCGCTCTGCACAGTTGATCAGCAGAAGCTTGATTCTTGTAGGCCCAAGAGGCCCCAATAGATCTGGTGGAATGGGCAGTCACCCGGAAGGGAACATGCTTATTCCTCAACTTATAGGCTTCACGGATGGTAGCCTTAATCCAAGAGGAAATGGTAACTTTGGAAGCCGGTCTCCCTGCCCTAGGCCCCTCAGGAATGACGAATAGAGCGTCAGACTTCCTGATAGACTCGGTGCGATGAACATAAAACTTGAGGCAACGCACCACATCCAACAGATGGAGATCTCTTTCCTTGTCAGATGAGGGATTAGGGCAGAAAGAGGGAACCACAATCTCCTGATTGATGTGAAACTCGGACACAACCTTGGGTAAGAATTCCTTGGTAGTGCGAAGCACAGCCTTATCCTTGTGGAACACCAGGTAAGGAGGTTTACAAGACAAGGCCTGTAACTCTGCCACCCGGCGCACTGACACAATAGCCAAAAGGAAGGCCATCTTCCAAGTCACAAGACGTAATGGAATGGAAGCCAAGGATTCAAACGGTGGTCGCTGTAGAACTCCCAGCACCAAATTGAGATCCCACTGGGGAGCAGGACTCTTGAAGGCAGGTCGAACATGAGTCACACCTTGGAAGAAAACTTTCACATCAGGAAGGACAGCAATCCTTTCCTGGAAAAACACAGACAAGGCAGAAGTCTGAACTTTGAGGGAACTCAGACTGAGCCCCTTATCCACACCGTCCTGCAAGAAGGCCAGGACAGTGGGAAGATGGAAGTCAAGGGATAACTTCTTGTCAGAACACCATGTCACGAAAGTTGACCATATGCGATGATAGATCTTGGAAGACACAGGCTTACGAGCACTGAGCATAGTCGATACCACAGAAGGAGAAAAGCCTTTCTTTGCTAGAATCGAGGATTCAACCGCCATGCCATCAAATGGAGAGAGTGAACATCCTCCTTCCACAGATACCCCTGAAGAAGTAGGTCCAGACGGGCTGGAAGTGGGATCGGATCCTTCACTGACATGGCCATCAACTCCGGAAACCAGGACTGGCGAGGCCAGTTTGGAGCAATCAGGATGACAGGACAACGTTCTCTCTTCAACTTCTGGATAACTCTGACCAATAGAGGAAGAGGAGGGAAGATGTAAGCCAGGGGAAAGTCCCAAGGGATCGACAAGGCATCCACTGCTAGAGCAAGGGAGTCCCTCAACCGGGAGCAAAACACCGGAACCTTCCTGTTGTGTCTGGTAGCCATCAGATCCACCACAGGCATCCCCCACCGTTGAGTGAGCATGTGAAACACCTCTGGGTGAAGAGCCCATTCTCCGCTGTCGACGGTGTGACGACTGAGGAAGTCTGCCATGACGTTGTCCACGCCTGGAATATGAACTGCAGAGATGACAGGCACGTGATCTTCTGCCCAAGACAAAATATCCTTGACCTCCCACCAGGCGGAACCGCTTCTTGTGCCGCCTTGCCTGTTGATGTAAGCCACCGCCGTGGCGTTGTCGTACTCCACTCTGATCGGAAGACCGGTCAATTGAGATTCCCAGTGCCTCAGGGCCAGCCGGACAGCTCGAAGTTCCAGAACATTGATGGAGAGCATGGATTCCTCCAGACCCCATTTCCCCTGAGCACTGAAGCGACCCCAGACTGCACCTCAGCCCCGAAGGCTGGCATCCGTAGTGACTGTGGTCCAATGAGGAACTAGAAAGGATTTCCCTTTCAGGAGATGAGAGAGATCTAACCACCAGTGCAGACTCGACTCGACATGAGGAGGAAGAGAAACAGACAGATGTTTATGATCTGGATGATTCTTGCACGTCTGGATCACAAATCTCTGAAGATCCCTGGAGTGGGCCATGGCAAATGGTACTGCTTCGATTGTGGAAATGAACTTCCCCACTAAGGACGACAACTTCGGTACTGGAATCTCGTCCATGTCCAGAATCCCAGCCACTCTGACGGCTATCTGGTGAGCCACGTCCTCTGGAAGAAACACCATGCATTGGCGAGTGTCGAACAGGAGACCCAGGAACAGAAGCCTCTGAGATGGAATCAAGTCCGACTTGTCCAGATTCAGGATCCAGCCATGACGGTTCAGGGTGTGCATGCACGTCTGTAATTGCTGATGGAGAAGCTCCGCTGAGGAGGCCTTCAGTAGGAGATCGTCCATGTAGGGGGTCACTCTGATCCCATCCTGATGGAGCACCGCTATCAAGGAGCCCAACACCCTCTGGAAGACCTGAGGGGCTGAAGTCAGCCCAAAGGGGAGCGCTGCAAACTGAAAGTGTCCCCTGTGGCAGGCAATCCTGAGATACCGCCTGCTCTCTGGATGAATAGGGATGTGAAGATAACCATCCTGAAGGTCCAGGGAGGCAAGAAACTCCCCTGGAGACATTGCTGCAATCACAGAGCGCAGGGACTCCTGGCGGAAGTGGGAAGTCACCACATAGGCATTGAGATCTTTGAGATCCAAAATGGGACGAGCTCCTCCGTCCTTTTTGGCTACCACAAACAGGTTGGAATAAAATCCTGAACCTGTGTCCCCTTGAGGAACCGCCTCCAGGACCTCTTTGTCCAAGAGATCCTGAATAGCGTCGTCGAACAGACGCCTTTTTGTGGGTTCCTGAGAAGGACGAGTAAAATGGAACCGAAAAGGAGGAAGGGAAGAGAAAGGGATCCTGTATCCCTCTGACACCACCTGAAGAACCCATGGGTCCGCCACTGACTCCTCCCAAGTCCGGCGAAAGATGCGGAGACGACCGCCTACAGCCGGATGCGGACCCGGGTTCGGCGAGTCATGCCGAAGCAGTCTTGGAGGTCTTGGCCTTGGATGCAACTTTGGGCTTCCAGGACTGTTTGGGCTTGGAGGAGGAGCGCGTAGTGGGAGGACCCTTTTGGGCCGAGGAGCGTGTCTCAGTCTGAAAGGAACTAAAGGACCGATTGCGTTTGGCTGGAAACTTTTTCTTAAAGACTGAGGGTAGAAGAGTACTTTTACCGCCAGTAGCCTCACTGATCATTTCTTTGAGTTCAGACCCAAAAAGCAAATTCCCCTGAAAGGGCAAGGAAAGCAAGGCTTTCTTAGAGGCTGTATCAGCAGACCAAATTTTCAGCCAAAGAGCGCGTCTAGCCACCACAGAAGAAGTGGAGGCCCTCGCCATCATGCGCACAACATCAAAAGCAGCGTCAGCAACATAGTTCTGAGCTTCAGTGATATTAGCAAGAAGCTGCAACTGTTCAGATACCGGCGCATCCTGGCGAACTGCTTCAGTCAGTCGTTCAGTCCAGGCCGCAATAGCTCTATTAACCCATGCCACAGCAAAAGTGGGGCGCATGGCTGTGCCAATGGAGGCAAAAATAGACTTAAGAGAGAGCTCTAGTTTCTTATCCGTCCAGTCCTGCAAGGCAGAGGCATCTGAGACAGCCAAAGCGGTAGATATGGATAGTCTAGACACAGGAGCATCCACTTTGGGAGGGTGAACCCATTTTGCCAGCTCCGCCTCAGGAAAAGGGTAAAGTTTAGCAAACTTTTTGGAGACAGAGGAAGATCTATCAGGATTCTTCCATGCCTCAGAGACCAGACGGGCAAGAGTAGGGTTAGTTGGAAAACAAACAACTGGTTTAGATGGCTTTTTCTGAAAAACATCAGTAGGATCATAAGTGGATTCCTGAGTCAGAGGAAGGTTGAGCGTATTCAGAACCGCTCTGATCAGACCCTCAGCCGAAACTTCAGGGTCACACTCATAGGGGTCCCCAATGGACCTGTTAGATTCAATAACAGTACGTTCCTCAGCATCAGAATCCTGTAAGAGTTCTTCTTCAGAAGAATCAGTGATATCAGGAGCTCCCTGTGGCTTAGGCAGGGAGGTCCTGATAGTAGAGGGGGTCTGCCAGACCTGGAGAGCCCCCTGTATCTGAGAGGGAAAGAGTTGAAGCGTGGATCTAAGATCCCTAGTGGCAGCTTTAAACTCCCTCACCCAAGATGGCTCAATAGCGTGGCTGGGAAGCCCAGGGTTGCTATCTTGACCAGTACAATTAGGGCATAGATCCCCCACATTATCGCCATCCAGCCCAATGTGGCAAGAGGAGCAAAACGCCATGGGGGTAGCAGACCCCCCATCCTCCTTAGACTTGGGTCTAGCCCCTAGCTCCAGTGAAGTAGACATGCTCACAGCGTCAATATACCCCACTAATAACACTATCACCCAGAAAAAGTGTAAAAGATTAAAGTTTCACCCCAGAAATGTTCTAAAAACTGACTTATCTGGCCAGCGAAGGGTTAATCTGTTGAGGAGAGAGAAGGCTCGGTCCCTGCGTAGTGTACTCGCCTAGGAAAAGTACCACAAAATGGCGGCCGTCATGACAGCCAATCAGAAACGAGCGCGAACCAAGCGCTCATGGGAAATGTAGTTTTTCCTTACAAGTACCCCAAACAGTGCCCGAAGCCCCCCTGAACACCCCACATAAATAAAACACATTCCGGATGATAGAGCAGGAGCCTAGCATTAAAATGAGCCCTCTCTGAAGTTGCTGTGACAAGCGGTTCCAGAGATATGTCCCACACTGTGAATTCTCATAGAGAGTAAAGGAGCCCTTGCGTCTGAGCGGGAAAAAGCCGCGCTTAAAGGCGCGGAACACCATTTTTATTAAAGTTTAGTAAAACATTAAAAAGTGCCCAAACAAGCATGAAACACATGAGAAACATAAATAAATGAATACCCAAAGCTCCAAAACCCAGAGAATACCACATAAATTGCATAAAACAGTAATAATGCAATAAAAACACCCTATGAGTGCTGGAGTGTATTGAAACTCCCAAATACAAGCCCATCAAAGGGACACTGTGGGGACAAGTGGACCTTCAGCACTCAATGGGTGACTCACCTTCCTTGCTGGACTTCTGTCTTCATGACCATGATAAGGAGGGAAAGAACCAGAGGTAAATTCCCCAATAGGGGAGCTGCTTAACACAAGCTGTCCCCTCTTCAGGGCATAAGGTCCACAGAAAATCCCTGGAAGCTGCACCAGCCACTTTAAAGAGGGCAATTCACAGCCATGGTCACCCTCCTAATGGTGGTATTCCATATTTGAATAAAAAATAATAAAATACTAAGATGCATAGATGTTCTCTACCTGGTGTGCAAGCACACCAGGAACAAATCAATCTAAAGTGGCTCTGGCCAGAAGGTGGCTTAAGTAAGAGGGGAGGCTCCGCCCCTTGCAAATCATTTGCATAGTTGTTCCTGCCTATTAAAGGGGACTTACGCCTCCAGAGTACCAGTGACCTGTATTGGACGACAGTGAAAACCTTATAATTTATGTATTAACCCTTGAAGTGCTGTGAACATTTTATAAATAGGATTGCTATTGTCATTTTTATAGTACATGTTGCATGAAGTTTTTAGTTGTGCTTTGTAGATATATATTATTATTCTTGGTTTAATCTATTATCAAAAATAATAATGCAATTTATATGTTTTATTCAGAAGGTATGCAATAGTCAAAACAGTAAATAAATACTTAAATTTATATTTATCTAAATCAGGGGTATTATTCCAGATACATTTTCTAAATTGATATGTTTTTATATGGTACAAGGAAATTGTTATGAGACCTGTTTTTTTTTGTTTTGTTTTTTAGAAGCAACTTACATAACATTCCTTAGACCTTAATTAGCATAGTTTATACAGTTTCTGGGGCAGGTATTATACACTGCTGCCAACTGTAGTATAATTAATTGTAAGGAACAATTAACCCTTTCTATGCTGTTGTGTTCAAATATTGTTACCAAATACTTCTGGATACACACATGCAACGTTTAATCCTGTTTATGCTGATTTATAGTATTTTGTAATATTGGTTATTAATTTACTGTGTGTCTACTTCAAAAATATATCTTAGTATATGACTGTCATATAAAAATATATATTTTTGAGTCAGTTGGTGTTCACTCATTCATATAATTTACGATTACATTTTATATGTAGTACATTTACTTAAATAAATAATATATATATTTTTGCACAAATATGCGTAGTTGATTATTTCAATCAATTTTTTACTGTGAAGCAGTGTGTCAGTACCTAGTATTTTGTAAAGTTCTCAAGTTAATTCAATATTATTTTATCTATTTATGTGAATATGTACAACCTAATTGGGTCTCCTGTTTAACCCTTTCTTGTATATCCTCTACACCACTATGGAGCAGTTGGTTTGTTCTAGAAAGGGTCCAGTACTACTTAGTACATCAGCCTCTTTGGCAAAGGACATTGGACCCTTATTTTTAACAGTAAACTGGAGTTATTCTGGAGTAAATCAACTTCAGAAAAGGGGACAAATAAAAATTCCTGTTAAATTGGGCATTTAAACTCTTGAATCCTAGAGAGGTCTTCAATGCATTGCAAAGCAATGCATTGTTGACCTCTCTAGGATTCAAGAGGTTAAAAAGCTCTATTCAAGTGCATGTGATCTTTTATTTGTCCCCTCCAGTTTACTTTTATAAATATAGGCCAATGTCACTACACAGTGATTAGTATAGAGATTCTCAGATCCTACCCTCTGGGCACATTACTAGGTCAGTTATTAAGGGTGTCCCCATTAAAAGCATAGGTAGATCACTCACAACGACCCATCTATGACCAAGGGGGCATATCCCAAAAACCTGATCTACTACTGTGTCCTGATAAATAACAATGAGTACCAATGGATTAGCATCACTGGAACAATGGCTTCCTGGCTACATTTGTCTCCCTACATGCATTCAATGCATACAATCGGAGGGATTTCAGTATGCTTTTATTGCAGGAGTAGTCAAACTCTGGATCTCCAGCTGTTGGGGACTACAACTCCCATCATCCCCAACTGGGTATCCCTGCTTTACTGGTCAGAAATATAAAACAAGGAAAAGTGAGATTTCCCACTTCTTACTTTGCTTCAAGAATTTTATGGTCCACCTCATCCAAGGAAGAGCTGTGTGCAACATGTAATGTGCCAAAGACTGTGCTTCGCTTTTTCTTTATTTTCTCTGCCTAGAATCAAGGAACACATGATTAGATATTAAATGGTGAAAAGATATAACAAGAATGTGCACATATCAGAGGGGAAAGAACAGGAAACATATCATTATCGCAGTGATAATGCAAAAAAGTCACAAGAAATATAATTTCCTTAACTCTATAAGGACCAGAGAAGTAATGTGTGGCACACCCCTCTGGTACTTAAAGGATTAAAATAGTTATTATTAGGAAGTGGGACCACCTATGTCTTTTTCTGTAAATAGCAAGTATCCCCAAAACTTAATAACACATGATAAAAAAAGACATGGTAAGTACAATATTTCCAAAAGACCTGGGGGGCATGGGCCAATCTAATGCATTTTTAGTGCACTATACAACTGTACCATTACTAGTAGCGTGAAATGCTCTTACATAAATATCTGCGTCAATATATACCAGTTGGGAATAAGTACAAGAGGAGCAAATTAAGACCAATGTGACTAAATAAAGAGGTTTGCAGTGAAATGAGAAATAAGTAGCAGGCTTTGAAGAAGGGGTCAGATGCATTATTTAAAAAAATATACAGAATAAATCTACAAGCAACCAATTAAACTAGCTAAAATTGAAAATGAGAGTAGTATAGCAAAGACCAAAAAGTGATATATATATATATATATATATATATATATATATATATATATATATATCACAAAAAGATTAAGGTTGATATTGGTCCTCTTAAGGCCAAGACAGGTGAATTGATTAGTGAGAATAAGGCTATGGCCGACACTGTAAACACATTCATTTCTTCTTTATATACAAAGGAAGCAACAATGGCAGTCTATGGGCAAAAAAAACAAAACCACACAGTTTCCTCCATAAGATACATGGCTTACTGAAGATAAAGTTCAAAAGAGACTGGAAAAGGTTATGGTGAATAGAGCACCCGGACCTGATGGTATACACCCAAGGGTACTTGAGTTTAGTTAAGTAACAGCAAGACCATTATACTTATACTATATGTGTTTATACACTGTAAACACATTCATTTCTTCTTTATATACAAAGGAAGCAACAATGGCAGTCTATGGGCAAAAAAAACAAAACCACACAGTTTCCTCCATAAGATACATGGCTTACTGAAGATAAAGTTCAAAAGAGACTGGAAAAGGTTATGGTGAATAGAGCACCCGGACCTGATGGTATACACCCAAGGGTACTTGAGTTTAGTTAAGTAACAGCAAGACCATTATACTTAATTTTTAATTGATTCACTTTCATCGAGCATAGTGTCCAGTGATTGGAGGAAAGCTGATGTAGCACCATTGTACAAAAGGAAGGGGGGGGGGCAAGTTCCAAACTAGGAAATTAAAGACCTGTGAGCTTGACTTCCACAGTATGTAGGATATTAGAAAAGTTACTGACAGTATTGATAACTATGTGAAAAACAACAATATTTTAATGGAAGCCAGCGCGGTTTTATGAAGACTAGATCACGTCTAACTAATTTAATTGCATTTTACAAAAGGGGATGCAGAAAGTTGGACAAGGAAATTGCTGTTGATGTAGTATACTTGGATTTTGAAAAAGCTTCTAACACTGTTCCTCACAACAGGTTACTACATAAATGCGGTTTGGGAGGTAATATCTGTGCATGGATAGAGAACTAGTTAAACGATACATGGCAGAGACTTGTTGAAAATGGAACCTTTTCAAGTTGGTCTAAAGTTGTAAGTGTGGTGCCACAGGGTTCAGTCGAGGCCCAGTGCTGTTTAATTTGTTTATAAATGATCTAGAAGTTGGAATTGAAAGTAGCTTCTCAATCTTTGCCGATGACACTAAGCTGTGCAAGGAAATACATACAGGGCTGGATGTTTTTTCTCGGCAGAAGGATTTAGATAAACTGAGTGAACGGGCAGAAAAGTGGCAGATAACATTTAATGTAGATAAATGTAAGGTTATGCATTTGGGCTGTAGAAACAAACATGCTACAAATACATTAAGTGGGAAACAACTTGGGGAATCATCATTAGAAAAAGACGTAGGAGTACTGATAGAAGATAGAATTCATAGCAGTCTACATTAAAAAATCGTATAGATGCGCAGGATAAATCTGTATAAATACTTGGTGTGGCCTCATCTAGAATATGGAGTACAGTTTTGGGCACCAGTTCTTAAAAAATACATTACTGAACTGGGAAAAGTGCTGAGACATGCAACAGACTGGTAAACGGATTGAAGGATCTGAGATACAGAGAGACTAAGCAAACTGGGTTTGTTTAAATTAGAGAAGAGACATCTAAGGGGTGATACGATTACCATTTACAAATATATTCAAGGTCAATATAAAGAATTCTCCAAGGAACTATTCACTCAAAGAGCTGAGCAAAAAACAAGGTCATCCATTTCAAATAAACCAAAGGCAGGGTTTTTACTGCAACGGCAGTAAAGTTATGGAATTCTTTGCCTCGGGATGCTGTTCTTGCAGATGCTGTAACGGAGTTCAAGAAAGCAATTGATATCTATCTAGCACAGAATGATATATACATTTTTACAGTTGGGTTTCAAAGCAGATAGGATGTTGATCCAGGAAAATATCTGACTGCCATTTGGAGTCAGGAAGATTTTTTTTTTTTTTTTTTTTTTTTTTTTTTACGCACTTGGGGCTAAACTGGAAATGGCTTCAATTAGTTTTTTTTTTGTTTGTTTGTTTGTTTGTTTGTTTTTGCCTTCCTCTGGATCAACAGAGGTGATTTGACATGGGCTGAATTTGATGGTCAAATGTATTTTCAGCCTCATCAACTATGTTACAATTAGCACCATGATATGATGAAGCCTGCAAAAAGCGTGATATTTGGAGCTTTAACCAGTCTGTAACTAGCAGTGAACCAAATACGTAACCAATACGTAACATTTAGGGATAAAGGAGACCTTTTAAAACAATATATTTATTAACCAAAATAAAAAGTGGTCAGATCCTTTAGTGACCTTGCTAAGAGTAAACAGAAATTTGGAAAATGATTTTGGCAAGTGACAAGCAAGCTGTTCACATTGGGTTAGCATATCACGTAAGGTTCTGAAGATGAAGCCAAAACTATGAATAATTTCTAAATGCCAAGAATTCTGCTGCTTCATGAAAAATCTGATATGAATTCAGTAGTTACACAATACCACCAGTTATTAATACGTCTGGTTTACGGATGTATATCTTAAGTTCAGGATAACAAAGTATTTAACTTTTTTCCTTCTAAAGGAAAAGTTGAGCCTCTCAAGCTAATATTTAACCCTTTGAGAGCCAGAGACATATCCAACACAAAGCAATGTATTGGATAACTCTGTGGCACTGAAATTATTAATCTTGTCCAATATAGAGGGGTGTTCAATACATTGCTTTGCAATGTGTTGAAAACTATTGTGGCTACATTTTAATCACAAAAGATGTTCATGAACGTCCCCAGCCTCATCACCAGTGATGGTAATAATGCATATCTATCAGTGAGCTGTAGCAATAATTATACTTATAGCTTTTTTTTTTGGCTTCACATATAAAGGGTCACATGTAGAAAATAAAGGAGAAATTTTTAGAGCAAACCAATTGCACCATAGGTGACAAACAACAAGGTTGCAAAACTCCCACTGTTTTAACCATTTGAGTGCCAGAAGGGTATGCAACACACCCATCTGGCACTCAAAGGGTTAACCACTTTTGCAGCTAAACCTTTTCACCCACATTGCTATATTTTCACTTTGTAGCAGCTTACAGTCAAATGAGGATTTTTGGTGCTTTTTTTTTTTTTTTTTTTTTTCAAACAACTCACGTACTACATACACCGTTTTTTCAGAAGACGTGCACCTTCAAAAGATAGAACTGTTAGGATATCCCCTAACATGACCAAAATGTTTATGTAGAATAGAAAAAATATACATATATATTTTTATAGAAATTCCAATAAGATGAATGAGAAATAAATGTATTTCCACTTGCAAATGCTTATGGTTCCCAGTTTAGTATTAATCTGCCTTTCTAAGACACCAAAATTGGTCTTTCTATGCATAGCAAATGCATGTGGTTCTAAGTTAATATTAACGTGCCTTTCTAAAACACCAAAATGTAGCAGTTGAATAATAATAAAAAAAAAAAAAACACACACACACGCTATATATATACATATATATATATATATATATATATATATATATATATATATATATATATATATATATATATATACTAGTTGAAGAGCCCGTTACGCGGGCCACAGTGCCACTGCCACCCGGTAGCGGTGCAGTCATGCTCAGTAGAGACTGCCCGCGCCACGACTGATACAGAGCAGGATGCTCCTTCGGAGCGCCCCGCTCTCTATCAGCTGCAGTGAGGGCAGTCTCTACTGTGCATGACTGCAGCATGCGCAGCAGTCTCTACTGTGCATTATTGTGGCGGCGTCACATACATTTTAGCGAATTATTATATAGTATATATATATATATATATATATATTTATTTATTTATTTATTTTTTTTTTTTTACATTCCCACCTCCATCAAAGACCCTTTGAAAGCCACAGAATGCCCAGACATATTTGTAGGGGGTGCAATATTACCTGCCAGCACTAAAATAGTCATAACAATTACACACATGTGCAAACGGTAGACAAGGCATATGTTTTGGAAAGTAGATAACTAGCTGCATCAAATGCCTTTTTACCACTAGGCTGGTGAGCACAAGGTGGAAATACAGGAAAACATGTAAGAGGAGGACTACTGGAGACTGATGCCTTCAAATAAGGTAAGCTTCTGTCCCCAAAAGAAACCCATTTACTGCAGAACTTCACAGGATGTGGGCATTTATGTGCTTAGTGGTTAAATAGGGTTTTTAGCTGCTAAAAAGTGGTTAAATATGGCTTTTAACTCCTTTCTAGAGAGTAAGAAGCAATGCATTGGATACTTCTGTAGTATTCAAGGGGTTAAATGATGAGTTTTGGAACTTCATCTTCTACAGTGCAAATGGTTTGCCACAGATTTTTTTTTTTGGCTCTGTGCACATGGGTGCAAGTGTTTCAGAGTGGCTTTTTTAATCTTGCAATACATGTTATTGTAATGAACTCTACACTACCTCTTCTTTAGCGATGGCGAGCTGCATTTCTGCATTTTGCTTTTTTATATTATAGTACTGTGCTTCCACCTCGTGGGTTAACTGAAGCCATTTCTGAAGCGCATCAGGAACAGACCAGTTGCTCCTCAGTTCAAATTCCTTTTCGGCCTTTTTTAGAGCCATGCGCACCTGTAACAGAGAGATCGCCACATCAATACTTTTATTCATGCACAGATCACAGGTTTTTGTTCAGTAATGCCCCATGTCAGCCTATAGCCTTTTTGCATTACACTACAAGCATACATGATCATTCTCTTCCATCTTCTCAAAGATTTGCCAAAGTGACCATTAACACATTACTGCGTATTAATTGTATGGCTTGCTACTTCACGTCGATGCAGCCTGCAGTCAGATGCTTAGACAAACTGCGGGAGGAAAAAGGGGAAGGTGGTGGGTGGATATACATGCCCACAAGTGGTGCCGCTGTGCTGAAGCCAACCATGTAAGGATGATGTATGAATTACATTATTAATACAAAGCCCCACCAAAAATGTATGACTTTTTAGCATTATCTTTGCTTCCATTTTCATATGGGAGCAATATATAAATCTATCTGTCTAAAGGTGATAGTTTCCATTTAAAGGACAAGAGTGAGGTCTATTTCAGTGGTAAGTGGTGTTGGGGTTTTATTAGGAGGTGTTATTTACTCTTTCAAATAGAGGTTGAAAAAGAGTAGCTTAACCCTTCTGGATGCTAGGGAAGTCTCCAATGCATTGTGTTGGACTGCACTGGAGACAAGTCTAGCACCAAAGTGCAAGTGTAAAGGGAGGTGGGCACATACAAAAGAAAGAAGATGTGGGCTTTCTGTGGTGAACTAAATATATATACAATGATGGGGAGTGAAATTAATGTATGTAAGAGTCAAATATGCTTAAAAAGAAGGAAAGGAGAAATGGATGGGAAAGGCAGAGGGGGACTGTGTGGGAAACTACTGGGAACAAGACCTGAAGTGTAAGAGGCTTGGGAAGCATAATGAATGGGTTGGGATGAGAACTAATGCTCTGAATTTGATTCAGTGAAGAGTGATGCATTGTGGAGTCCTATGAGGTGTGTGAGATGAAGGAGTCTGGTATGTGCATGTTGTATTGGTAAGAGCCACTGATCACACAGGAGATAAATACATTTAATAGGTAGGCTTCATAGAAGCTATGGGGTTCTGCATAAAGGACTGCTAGACAATTCACTCACACAGCATATGTAAAATAAACCTCTAGCTAGATCTCCAATGCACTGCAAACAATGCATTAAGACCTCTAGCAACTAAGGGGTTTAAAGTCCCATTTAAATCTTTGGGAACTTCTGCCCCCCCCCCTTTGTTTTAACCCTTTGAGTGCCAGAGGGATACCCCTGTGGCACTCAAAGGGTTATACATATAAGCCATTGTTTCTCTTCAGAGCCTTTGCTAGTACTACAGGGGAAGACATGATGTGTAAGCTGCCCCATAAGGGAAAATATAAATCCCCTCAATTCACACTGATTTTAACGGAGATTTTAACTGCTTAAATGAGAAACAATGCTAGGAGACCCCTCTGGCAATCAACGGTTAAAAATCCCACTTGAATAAACAGGAATTTTTGTTTGTCCTGTCCATTGCAGTTCGTTTTCCCAAAACTATTCCACTTTTCCTTTGTGCAGATGGCCTTTCGGTCTAGTTCACTCTAGAGACAAAAGTTTCACAAAAGAGATCTAGTACTCTATGGGGCAGTTCACATGGATGACTTTTTCAGCTACAGTACTTTACAATGGCAACTCTTGGTTGCTGCAGTACTTGTAACAAAGCTGGTGTAAAAGTCACCAGTGTGAGCTATGTTTCAGTGTGATGTGCAATACCTGTACTAGTTCCTCCTCTGCATACTTTAGCCTGCTCAGCTCACATTCTGCTCCTTCCCTCAGCTCCCGGAGTCGATGAGCTTCCCGTTTTGCATCACTGATTTCATCCATTAGCTTACGTTCAAGATTTTGCTTCTCCACAGCAACCGTCCTGTTTTCCTCTTGAGCTTTGTCTAATCTTGATGAGGAAGGGAGGGGGGGGGTGTTAAAAAAAGAAGAGCAATGTTTCAAAAAAGTGGAAATACCATGCTTCAAGACTAGTGAGAGGACGATATGTTAACCTTTTAAGTACAAAATGGGTGTGCAATGTCTTGTTTTACTGTGATGTACCCCTCTGGCACTCAAATGGTTAAAGGGTTAAATGTGAACTGGATATCTAAAAACAACTGGTGTGATCTGGAACTATTGCTGATAAAACGGACATAGCATTCAAATATTGGCTAAGCGGCCTGCGGCCTTAACAGGATAGTAATGTTTTGGATTACACATAGCTCAGAACGTTGAGCACGTGTAATAGAACTGTTCCATGATGTTCATATGCTGCAAAACTTGCTAGCTACAGTGCAATATAATAATAAAGATGATCTCTCCCTCCCTTTTCCCTGACGTAATGATCTTTGTCCCAGATACGACAGCGGATCACAGCCAGGGACAATCTTCATGGAGTAGAAGGAAAAACCTGCCCTCCTTCGCCACGGAGGGCTGGTTTTTCCATATACTGAATAGGGGAAGTTTGTCCCTTGTTGTGATCTGTCCCGTCAAGCTTGACCTGACTTCAGATCTGAGGGGCGGGAGGGATAATCTTTAACATTATATTACACTGTAACTAGAGCAAGTTTTGCAGCATATGAACATTGCAGAGCAGTACTATTACACATGCTCACCGTTCTGGACTATGTGTAATGTGAAACATTACTATCCCTTTAAGGGTACAGGGTGAAGGCCGCAGACCCTTTATCCTTTTAATAACCAGAGCTCCTAGAGGACCAAGAAGTTCCCACATCATCGTGCCTCCCCATGACTAGCCCTGACTCAACAGGAGAGTCAGACGCCATTGGTCCACCTGGAACTGCTGCTATGACCTTGCTGGAATCCTGGCCTCCATGCAGTGGACTTGTATGCCCTCTGCATTTCTTAGTCAATTTCCCTTTAACCTAGATCTAGGATAATTTAGGGCCTTATGTAGAAAGCAAGCAAAATTAGCTCCCCAAATTCCTCCTGATTTAAAAAAAGAAGTGTTTAACCCCCTGGAGACCTATCTAGTATTCAATTGTTTAAAAGTTCCACTTAACTCCATAGAAATCTTTATGTCCCTTCTTAGGGTGCAGTTAGCTTCCAGACTGTCTCAGATTTTACTTTCTGCATAAGGCCCTTTCAGTTTTTAATTCCCTGTGCATCTGCTGAATGCAAATAAACTGCATTGCCAGACAGGAAAGATTTCAACATGGAGGTTTTATGAACTATCCCATACACTAGAATTGCCAAGCAGACATCAAAGTGCCATGACAACAGCATATGTCCAGACACACACTCTTTCCCTGTAGATGTACTGAGATGATACAAAAAGCAGCATTACCTGGAGCACCATATAACTCCTTTGTTGAGATGATAGAAAAGGTACTTTGTGGAAAGTACAGATGCCAAACTACATTATTCATTGCTCATGAAAGGGTCATCATTTGATACATCCCCAGTGCAAGCCAGGAGCAGCTGCCCCAGCATTTTAATGTGACTAGCACTAGGTAATACTATAATGTATGTAAATAGATCTCCATCGAGTCAAGCTCTAGTTAAGCTTTAAGTGAATATACAGACAAATTACCCAAAAATATTTGTATTCTGCACTAAAGTACAAAAAAAAGCAAAAACGTAAGAGGCCAAGCTGTTTACTATGAGCCTCAACAGAGCAGGACAAAATAAACTGAGCAGGAGGTGGAGGGAAGAAGATAAATGAGGGAGGAGATAGACTATGGTTGTCCAGTACGAAGTGTATACAGCTAAAGAGCAAGTACCTTTGCTCCAATGGAAACAGACTTGTTAAAAAGTCTGAAGTTATGCTTGTAGCCCCAAAACAACTTTCAATATCCAGTTTGGGGGGGGGGGGGGTTGGCTGGCAAAAGGGGGGGGGGGCGACGCTGGACACATCCAGAAATTCTGTGAATTAACAGCATCATATGCTTCACTGGTTGCTTCCTCAGCTCCATAGACTAGTGATATAAATCTAACGTGACCGAGGTTGCGACTCCAAGTGATGTGAACTGAGAGACATCAGACCTAGCAATTCAGGAATTATGAAAGAATCAGCTGGATAACAACAGCTGTCACTTTTCTGACTCCCGTTCAGCTTGTCTTTTGATCTGCCAGGGCTTGCAGTGCAGCCCCGGCCTCTTTATCAGAACTGCCCACAATGAGTCAGACCTGCCACCATCATCATCATGATACTTATCCATTAAGAGTCCCATTAGTTCCTGCTAATACATAATGCTGTAAGGCAGCAGTAATCAATGTCTGGCCCTCCAGCTGCTGGGGAATACAAATGCTATTATTCTCCAAACAGCAAGCATCTTGGTCCCAAACAGCTTTAAGTCCATAGACTGACAAGTCTACTAGAATTGTCTCCAACACACTGCACCATCTATAGGAACCAAGTAGTTAAACTGAATTGAACCTTCTATACATTGTCTTGTTTATTTTTAGAATCTTGAGTTGTGGGATCTGCAGTTTCCATAGAAAGTTAGATATGCGCTACTTACGATAGTCACCCTTAAGATTATTCTACGGTTAAGTTATACAGAAAACCCAATCCACCTACTTTTCTTGAAGTTCAAGCAGGCTTAGCTCAGCTTTCTGTAGTCCTTCCAAATCCTTCATCATCTGTGATATGTGCTCCTTTGAAGTCTTATTCTGTGTATAGGCAAACCAGCAACCACCAACCCCAATCACAATAGAAATTGTCAGAACAAAATCCTTTACCCAGTTGTGTGGAGGTCCTGAAATAAAATTAATACATAATAAAATGTTGGCAGAAAATCAACAAATTTTTGAGGTATTCTACCAATAACCCCTCAACTGACAAGAATGTGTTGCACACCCCCATGGTACTCAGTGTCAATGTGAAAGTAACACAACTTGGTGATTTTGAAAGAGCTTTCAAAGTTTGTTCCATAAAGTAGTAATTTAGGAGATATTTAGCTTTGTCAGTTTAAGAGAATTCGGCACTCCTGGCTGGTATGTCAGCCAGATACCAACAATCCCTGCTGTTCTCCTTCTTAACTCACACTCCCTGCTGGCCAATAAATCATGCAAATCCTGATGCTTTCACTGACATGAGAATGTAGATCCTCTTAGATATTTTTTTTGTTTTAAAAATATTCTAATTATGCCAGTTTGGAATAAAAATATACGTATCTGACTGCTGTTTCCAAGCTTGATTTGTCTTTGTACTCTACCTTTATTTCACAATCTTCTAAATATACCTTTAAAAACCTTTATGTCCAAATTGACTCCAAAGAATCCTGTATGGCTACAAAGCCTTTTGACATTTTGGTCTGTACATTAACCCTTCAAGAGCCAGAGAGGTATCCAACACATTTTGAAGCAATGCTTTGGATATACCTCTGGCCCTCAAAGGGTTAACAGGGATCTGTACCCTTGAATTAAGTGGCTCTAAATTTGTTTAACAGAAAAACTTGCTTATGAATTTGTACTTCATCTATGGGTTTTTTCCTTTGTTTCCTGCTATTGAAGCTTGTTGTAGTCTATAAGCGTAGAATGAAATATTACTAACTTTAGAATGTTTTTATGGCCCATTAGAAAAAATTATGGGCAGGATTATAGAAAAAAATATGGGCAAGATTCCCTCTATAGTTAACCCTTTGAGTGCCAGATGGGTACGCAACGCATTGCTTTGCAATGCGTTGCGTACCCCTCTGGCACTCAAAAGGTTAATCTTATTCAGAATGACTGTGCATTATTTATTGTCTGCAGGTGAACACTAAATACCGAGCAAAATGGTGCACAGCAAATACAGGCAAATTGCTGATACTATGCAAAAAAGATCTAAAAAGGTATACCTGACTTCAGTATGAAGGACTCCTGCCTCAGACAGCACTTATGGTAAACATGTTTATTTCTATAGCTATAGCGGACCTTTTACATGGTGGGCTAAGAGCTATAAAGCAAAGTTCTGTTGCTTTTTTCAGAAGCAGATCTATATCCCAGGACTATAACAAAAACTAAAATAATATGAAAAGAGTAAACTATTTTATTTCATACTAGTTGAACAGCCTGTTACACTGGCCACAGTGCAACTGCCACCCGGTCGTCCAGCTGTGCATCAGCCGCGGCACGGGCAGTCTCTACTGCGCATGACTGCAGAACGCGCAGCAGTGTCTACTGCACATGTCGCGCCGTTACACACGATTTAGCTAATTATTATATAGGATGTTTGCAAACACAAATGAAAACACGGTGTCCATGATTTGTTTCTCTTTAACTTAATTTATAGAGTTACTCACGTGTTAATGGTCCAAACAAAACAACATCCAATGCCTTCAGCTGAAGTTTCTGTCTGTGGCTTCGATCAATAACTTTTAATTGTGAGATCATAAATGCTGGTTCATTTACTGCAATTCTGTACATAAAATAAAAAATGTGTATAAATAAAGCTTGTGATTACCAAAAGCATAAATGTGCACACAGAAAAAAGCAAGACCCTAAATAAATAAAAACATTAATGATTATATGTAACCCCCCCCCAAAAAAAAAATAGAGAACTACTGAGGCAAACTATCGTACTATAGGATTGATTTAAATGAGGCTTTAATCCTGCAAATTAAGGTCTCCAATGTTTAAGCTTACAAAGTGTTTGGGGACCACTAACTCTAAATTGGTTAAAGCTCCATTTATATCTAATAGGATTTTTAAGCACTTCCAAATGGTACAGTTGCTTGGTCCCAGAATTACTTCACTTTTCTACTGCACATAAACCCAAAGGCCCTTACTTCTAAAACTAGAGTTATTCTGGAGTAAACCAACTGCACTGCAGGGGACAAATTCCATTTGAACAGAGATTTTTAACCTCTTGTTTGCTACACAATGAACTGGAGACCTCTCTAACATTCAAGGTGTTAAAAGCTCAACTGCGTTTTACAGGATTTTTTATTTGTCCCCTATGGTGCAGTTGGTTTACTTCAGAATAAGTACAGTTTGCCTTTATAAATATGGACCAAGGTGTCTGTGCAGGTGCAGCTGCTCAAAAGTTTCATGAACGATTACTTTGTTGTGATGCCCCCAGCAACTGCCATTCACTGTGGGCCACATACAGACACCAGCAACTCATGACGACCCATGTCCCATCCAACACGGCCTGCCACCAGCCTGTTCACTAGGCCCTGTGACTAACTGGAGTTAAAATAGAGCTTGTCAAGTAGGATGTCTGAACATAACCATGAAGGCAAGGGCAGACTGGGAAACAGTTTCTGGTTGCCAAAAACACCTCACTTCCCCTTAATTGTCCCTATAAGACAGTAGTGGACAACTGGCTTCTCTGAGGCCTCATGTGGACCTCAGAGGCTTCTCCTGCAGCACCCAGTCTGTCCTTCTGTACCCACCTACCCACAGATCAATATATATATAATATAGCCTATATATAACCACCTACCCACCATGGCCCTTACAGTGAATGTGGCTGCCTGTCTGCCATAAGATCAGCAAGAGGCGATGCTTCAGCACCAGCCAATAAGAAATCTTTGCTCCTGGGATGCAGGCATCTATATTACAGGGCTGGGCAACCTCTTACTCTACAGTTGTTGTTGGACTCACCTACCAGTAGGCCAGAAACTGCTGGAAGGCCCTGGTTTATAACCCCAATCTATACAATCACAACTACATTGAGGATGATTTACTAAGCAAAGATGGTCAATTCTGGAGCAAATCAACTGCACTAGAATGACCAAAGGAACATCCCCAAAATGCCTATTGTGTTACATGGGACTTTTAAACCCTTAAATGCTAGAGAGGTCACAAACGAATTAGAAAGAATTAAAAGGTTAACCCTCTAAGGACCACGGTCCAAGGAAGTTACCTTCCCGTAGGGACCGCTTTGATCCTTACGGACGACTGACGAACTGGTACATGTGACCTGTTACATGTACCGGAGCACCTCACTGGGGTCTGAGAGAGACTGCTAATTTCAGATCCCGCTTTTACTTACAGCTCTCCCGTTGGATTGCGTAAGTAGAAAAGTATGTGACATGCCATGACCATCACCGGTCCTCAAGGGTATAAACTGCGTGTCGGTCATAGCCTTTCACATTGTCCTTCAGGGATTAAAATCCCCATTTAAATCAATGGATATTTGCATTTGCTCCCCATGGTTCAGTTGGTTTGCTCCAGAATTGCACCCTTTCCCTGAACATCAACCTCAATGGCTTTTACATACAATTTGAATACAGAATAATAGTAATTCTAGGTGCTGCATGATATTTTGTTTTTCACTTATTTTTGGAAAACCCTTCTTTGAATAACTTGGATTTGGCCAAGAAAAAGACAATGATTATGAAAACCTACGTTTAGCCAAACATACACCTATTTTATATACAACACAGACTTTCACATTAACAGCAACTTGTTCTTAATGGTTACTGTCTATTTAATTCTTACTGGATCTAAGCACACAGTCTGGAACTCTCAGGGAACACCTACTTTTAATAAGCCGTTTGTCAAGTTCTTAATGACGGGTTGAAATACAAATATATATCATTATTCTTAGGTTTCACAATCAGCAATACAAAATTTAGGATACTGAGCATAACATTTAAATATACATATGAAACAGAAGATTCTAATTTTAATAAGTCACCTCAAACTGGTGCCATGGCACACCAAACTGCTACTGCATCCTGACTGAGTACTGATTTAACCCTTTGAGTGTCAGAGGGGTACACAACACATTGCAAAGCAATGCTTTGTGTACACCTCTGGCACTCAAAGGGTTAATGCATTCCCTATGGTGATTTGTGGGATTTTATTTGTCCCCTACATTATTGTTGGTTTGCTACAGAATTCTCTCTCTTTAGATTACTAAATTACACCTTCATTGTACGGGATACCAATTGTTAGCGCTTTTAGGAAGATTTTCCTTGTAGTCACTGTATGTATTTTGCATTCTTAGGGATGTATTCACAAAGAAAAGGGATTAATTATCCAAGCAATCAACCTGCACATAGCGATACTATAGTGAAGTGTGCCTGGCGATCAGTTCTCAATGGAAATAGGACACACTTCTATATATGCACAAAAGAATGAACTATCTAAGGGGAGATGATTTAGTCATTGGCATGTAGGGTTGCTGTAATGCTTGTGATGCATTAGGGAGGGAAAGAGGGGCAGCAGAGACAATGCACTCAGACTTCAACGCCACTAAAACCACCAGCCCTCCCTTAAAGGGATAGTAATACTTTATTTACACAATCTTTAATATTTTACCTATTAAATAAAACAAATGAACTAAATCCTGTTGCTCTAACTTGTATAGTTTTATTGTAATATCCTTCTGAAGTTCCCTCTCCTGCCCCTTTTATCCACATCAGCACTCTAGCTGACAAACTTTTCTGGCAATATTTGAAATAACTGATTTAAAGCGGCTCCAGGTGTCAGGATCCCTATACACATTCACTACTCAATGCCATAAAAACGGAAGAACTTATGATTGTGCTATATGGACTATCGGCCCTCCTGGGACTGATTCAAAGCTCAAAAACAAGAAAGTCCATATCACTAATCATTGCACAAATCCGTAACAGTAAAACATACAAAATATTTATTGATAATATATTCAAATAAAACATTATCAGGATTAAGAGGTGATACGCGAAATGCATTGATGTTGCCATTCTTCCTCCAGGTATCTGAATATACGACCATGTGAACGTTAAGTACTGTTTTATTTTAATATATTACCAATAAATATTTTGTATGTTTTACTCTTACGGATTTGTGCAATGATTAGCGCTATGGACTTTCTTGTTTTTAAACTTAGATTCTGGTCCACAGACCGGACGGCTCGTCGGCAGAGCCGAAATTACATTATATACAAAGCAAATCTTCATGAGACCGGTCTACAAAGTGTGCCTGGTTTGAGGCAGTAGACCATTCTCATGAAGATTTGCTTTGTATATAATGTAACTTCGGCTCTGCAGATGAGCCGTCCAGTCTGTGGACCAGAATCTAGGTTTGTCAGCTAGAGCACTGACGTGGATAAAAGGGGCAGGAGGGAGAAACTTTAGAAGGATATTACAATAAAACTATACAAGTTAAAGCAACAGGACTTAGATCAATTGTTTTATTTATTTAATAGGTAAAATATTAAAGATAGTGATACTTTATTTACACAATCCCTTTAACTCTTTGCTCTCCATAAGGATATGCAACGAATCTTAGTGCATATGACAAGAAGGAATCATTACAAATACACCACAATAATGACAGTCTGGAACCGTACTGAATCTTAGTGCATCTCCTACCAGGAGTCTGGTAACACAGAATCATGACTGCACCCATGGATAGAATATCCAGTACTAACTAAACATTCATTTTGGAGAACCAGTTCATATTCAGCTGATACATAGTGGCCATTAGGATGACATAGTGGCCATTAGGATTTTCTCACAACAGTAAATTCCTAGAATATATATTATTTATTATTGAGTGTTAATTATTATTTTATTGTTTCTTTACTAAAATCTGTCCCGTGTACATTTCAATTAACATAAATATACATCACCTTGGCAAGGTTGTTCCTTTGACAGCATGTTCCCTGAAGTTCTTCTCGTACTGGGGAAGCTCTACAAATTCTAGCAGCCACTGCAGTGTCTCCTCTTCAGTCCAGTTATGAACTGCACAAAAATAGAATATATAAATGTAAGCTACACAGAACTGCAAAAGCGCACACACAACTATTTACAAGCCTTTAAACTTCTTTAAATGGCTGCACTTGGACTGGGCAACCTGTTCCTCTTTGGCTGCTGTCAAACTGCAAAACCCATTTTCCATACCCGTCTGTTAGTCAGATCAGATGGGATCTGCAGTCCGACAACAACTGGCACAGGCACTCCAGTTCCATATCTACATCTATACAACTTACAAATGCCATATGCAGTGGGCCTTGGTTCTTATGCTGGGCAAATTTTGGAGGATACTAACAGCACCATGGGGTGGGAGAAACACAATTACCCAAATTCCTGTTGATTTAATTGGTGCTTTTACACTTTGAATGATAGAGAGATCTCCAGTGCATTGTGAAGCAAATTGTTGGAGATCTGCCATTCAACGAGATAAACGCCCAATTAAATCAATGGGGGCATTTCCTTTCCCCCCTCTATGGTTAAGTTGGCATGCTCTAGAATTGTTCATCTTTTGTTTTCTTTATAATGCCTCATATGCATAAAGTAAAAAGTGGAGACATTCTAAAGTAAGCCTACTGCATGTCTGAAATGTGTTTGAGACCATACTAGCACTGAAAGGGTTAAAACCCCATATACATATCCTATGGAACAGTTATTTTGACCCGTGGGATATTCCATTATTATGTATACTGCACAATAAACGGATTTCATTATCAGATTCACTTAAAGGGACACTATCCCCTAAAAATGTAATCTTTCAGAAGCAACTAAAATTGAATTACCCATTTTTTTATTTAGAAAACTAATTTGAGTTAGATTTATATATTATGATAATTAAGGCATGCCATGCAGCACTGCTCGTCTTTTCCCACTCACTGACACAACTCCTTCAGTTATAGAGAGATGGGCAATGCACTGAAGAGAAGTGTCAGTGAAAGCGGGAGATGACGTAGTACACTAAGATAGGAAATGCCAGATTTAGCATAATCTCTAAATATCTCCAAAACTAGCTTTTTAAATAAATATGTATAATAAAATACAGAAGAGGATATTTGTGTTGCTGATGATAAAGCCTTTTCCATTAATCCACAGCAGGACAGGGCACTCGCATATAAAAAGAGATCTCCCTACTCCACTTTACTACCATCAGACATGCTCAGTTTAAAATACAGATAGATTTAAAATATATTATATATATATATATATCAGGAAGGACCAAATCAAGTAATAGATAAAGACGAGAAGGACACTTACACAGAATCTGAGAGTCTAAAACTGACCGCTTTGGTCTTGGAGCATTCAATTTCAAACTGCGGCAGCGCTCATAGTGCTCCAGCGGCAGCGCTCACAGTGCTCCAGCGGCAGCGCTCACAGTGCTCCAGCGGCAGCGCTCACAGTGCTCCAGCGGCAGCGCTCACAGTGCTCCAGCAGTAGCAACACCAACAAAAACCCATGATGTGCCAGGATCAGCACTAGTCCTTAAGGCATGGACACCAGAACAGTCACCAGTCGTTAAAGGGGATCTATCACCCCTAAACAAGTTTGTCTTAATATGTACTATATAGTAATTTTTTTTTTTTTTTTTTAACAGAGTTATTTGGGTGAAACCTCCTCAGATGACGGAGGCTTTCTGCCTGTAAGCTGGAGCGGTCTCATTGGCTAGATATCGAGCAGGTGTGGCCAACTTATTCCTAACAAGCCAAAAGTTTTCCCATCCTGATGCAAAGCATCAATATTCAGCAGCGTCCAAATTATTACCATTAACCAAAGTGCAAAGGTATCAGAACGAAGGGTATATCCTGAACCTGTTAGTAACATTATATATTTATTAGTGTCTTAAATGGTAAAGAATTTTGGACTGGCTGTTATGACAGAAAGAGAACTTGTGCCGGGCAATACAAGAAAATGTCCTCCAAGCCCTAAGCCTCATCTTACCCTTAAACTACAAGAAATATGGCTCTGCAGTTCCCAGTTGGCATTAGGAAGAAGGGCTCAGTTCTGTTTCTAATGTATATACACTGTGCTGATATTTAAGGGTATCTAAAAGCAGTTTTTACAGACTGACCAATAAATCAGTTAAAGGGATAGTAATACTTGAAAATAATTTTATTTTATATTGTAGCCCTTAAAAAACATTAAAAATGATATAAGTCTTATCTCCCAAACCTCTATGGTTTGGGAGATATTCACAAGCAAAGTTTCCCCCTGAGTGACGTCACCGTTCTAGCTGTCAGATTTGGAATCCGGCCACGGGACCGGCTGCGGCTCTCCTGAAGTGCCGAAATCACAATCTTTAAAAATAATTTCTTCACTGGGATGGTCTACAAAGTGTGCTTGCAAGCCAGGCACACTTCATACACAGTACCAATTAAGCAGTTATTTTTAAAGATCATGAACTCGGCACTGCTAAAGAGCTGCCGGTTGATCTGTGGACTGGATTCCAATTCTGTCCACTAGATGGCAGACTTGGCTGAAACAGCCAGGAAAAGTGAACTTTATTTTACCATAAAGGTTTGGGAGATAATACTTATATAATTTTAAACAAATTATTAAACAAACCAAAGGGCTAGACAGACTTTCAGTTGTACACTGAAGAGGAAGATACTTCATGATAGCTGCTTTTATATAACGATAAATGTTTAACTCTTCCGAGTGACAGAAGGGTATCCAAGAGTTAAGGGCAATATACTTCAATTATGAAAAACATATGTTTTATGGCTTTTTCTAAGAGAGTAAATCAAGGGTACTTTCAATGGTTGGAGATAATAAAAAGACACATTTTTCTGCTAGCTTGAGATGAAGATGTTTTGCAGCCAGATGGCACTGCTGCTATTACAGAATGTGTAACAGACACAGGATTTGTATTTTGTTTTATTTGTAACACTTATGTCTCTCAGAGTAAGCTCACCACATCACTATGGCAAGATGTCCGCACTCCGTCCTGCTGTTAGTCTTGGAAGAATAGCCATTTCTCTTTAATCAGGTAATAATTCTGGTGACTAACAATACAGAGCAGCTAGTCGCCAGATGTGGGGCCAGTTCATTTTAGATTTTGGTATCTCGGCTCTGCTGAAGAGCCGCAGGACAGTCCCAGGACATGATTCTGCTTTTCTAAGCTAGATGGCAGACTTCTGGGAACTTTACATGGTTCGATCTCTCAAACTATAAAACTTTGAGAGATTGGACATACCTCATTGTATTCATATTTTTAATCTATACAATATTAAAAATAGTAAAATTGCCCTTAAAGGCAATAAAATAATAAAATTGCCCTTAAAGGCAATGGCTAGATGACCTGTAACACACATCGGGGGTTATCCACTAAACCGTGATAAAAAGAAGAGGAGTTCTCCATTGATATCACTTCTCCAGTCCGATGTCCGTCTAAGAGCCTATGCACCAAAGCTGCAGAAATCTTAGTGCATTGGATCCATAAATAAAACTGGAACTGGAGAAGTGATATCACTGGAGAAGTCGTCTCCACATTATCACCTCTTGATAACACCTTACTGCACCTCCCCATTGTGTTGATAAGCCTCATTGTCTGATGGGACTTATTTTCTGATGCCAGAAGTCTGTGCAACATAATGCACTGTGCTGCACGCCCCTCTGAACCGCAAAGGGTTAAAGCGCCATGCCATTTGAACACCAGTCATAAAAATAAATATTTCCATTGATTTAAAAAGGGCTTTTAACCATCTGAATGTGAAAGAGGTCACAAACCCATTGGTTCCTAATAATCTGGGAAACCTCTCTAGCATTCAAGGGGTTAAAAGCCCCAATTAAGTCAATGAAGATTTGGAACATACAATATGTCAGAGACATTGCCATGATTGGGAGGAAATGGCTAATTTTTCTTTTAAACCAAATTCTCTAAAAATCTGTATTTAAAATGTGTTTAAATTAGCTCATTCTTCTGGACAAAAGGGGCCTCTATTTACCTAGACGGGAGTGAAAAATATCTAGATGACTTTTATGGTGATTGATATCGAATTGCAGACAACCACAGTTTCACGCAGTATTATTATCTTATGAGAAATTCTCAAAGTCTGGGAAGAAGATATACTCCCATGTGAGAAAGTCTGGTAGGATGACATTTATATGACATCTAATGACTTCTTCAATACATCACTGATGACACAAAATTTATCATATCTAAAATTTTTAGGTGGAGTAAGAGTGCCATCTCTAGGCTATATATCGTTATTACTAGTGCTTTGGAATTTTTCCATAATAATATGCATGATGTCACTGCATAATGAGATGGATCTCTATCCAATCAGAGGAGATTCTGACAACGGTAATTTTACATTATAAATATGTAAGTTTAGAGAGAAAAGTGGTCTTGGGTCTTGGCTGGCTTTTTCTTCTTGGTTCCTGGCTCTTCAATTCCTGAAATATACCTGGCTGCCTGCTAAAGAAATCCTAAGAAATCCACACTTATTGGACCGGTAACTATATATCTTTCCTTATTTAAATTCTGCAAAATTCAGAATCAAATATATATTTCTTCTATATTTTAAGAAACTTAATTTTTCTTATAATTTGTCTTAGTTGGACTGGCCAACCATTTGGGATCAATTATAATAAGCTATATTAGCTGTATTAATTCGCAATTAAGCAGAATTCATTAAGTTACTGGTAAATTGTTATATTTTTCCAGATAAGTGTAATATAGTTAAATAACTTGGTTTATATATTAGTTAATATAATTCTTAGTATTTCTAGAATAATATACAGTGTTTCTGGAAAGGTTATAATAGCTAATATTGATCTGGGGAATTCTTTGAATTCATTTATTAACCCTTTAACTGCTATTTGTCTATTTATTTTGAGGTGTCTCTTTGGATTTCTTTGTGTATGTTTTTTGTCTAAACTTTTATACAGTGAAAAGTTTTTAAACATCTCACTAAACAAAAGAAGTAGCCATCTTGGGTGTGGCATCCTATATTTTACTAGTGATTTAACCCTTGGAGTAACCTATAGGTTTTACATAGGACTGCTATAGTCATATTTGTAATATATGTTGCACAAAGTTTAATATACTGTCTAGACATATATTATTGGATTGATTCTAAGTATATTCTTGGTATAATCTATTATTGACTATATTAAATGCAATTTACATGTTTTATTAAGAAGGTATGCAATATTTGAAATCCGTACATAATTAAATTATAGTGATCTATATCTGGGATTTTATTCCAGTTAGTCTCTAAATTTGATTTTTATATATGGTATAAGGGAATTGTCAGAGGACCTGGCTTAATATTAAAATGTTCTCACCTGACAATATACCTTAAACATCAATTAGCATAGTTTATACAGTGTCTGGGGCAGAAGTATTCATATACTCCATTGCCAACTGTATTTTAATAATTGTAAGGATCAATTATGCTTTTCTATGCTGCGGAGTTCAATTATTGTTATATAATATCTCTGAATATACCTATGTGTGATTAACCCTTTAATTGCTGGTAATCCTAATGGTGATAATTGTGGTCTGAGTTACTGTATATCTGTTGTTACTGCTGGTCACTCCTGTATATTGTTGTTTACACTTTATATATAGTATATTGTATTTAATAAATTATATATATTTTTGAACAAATATGCGGGATTGATTATTTTAATCAATTCTTTACTTTGAATTAGTGTGTCAGTGCCTAATATAGTGTAAAGATCTCAAATTTAATTGTACCTATTTATGTTAAGGTAGCCAACCTAATAGGTTCTCGTTTAACCCTTTCTTGGATATTACCTTCGACAAATAAGAGACCATATGGAAGCCATAATCCTATCTGTGAACTTTCAAAATGAGCTGACCCTAAGAAGTCCCACACAGACCCATGAAGTCCCACAATGAGTAGGCTGTAGGTCAGGCATGTCAAACATGTGGTCCTAGGGGCCACATGGGACCCTTCTAGCTAATAAACTGCTGCTCCCAGCAGGATTTCTCATTTTATTTACAGCACAACCCTTCTTGTCCTAATTCTGATTTAGATTAGCTTGGTTTGTTGTCACTTTACTCAGCGGTGTATAAAAATGTTGGCTCTCCAGCTGCTGGAAGTAAACTAGAAGGTACATTATCTGAACAGCCACAGAAAAGCATTCACCTCACTCTCCAAGCATCTCCAAGAAAATAAAAGTCCAGACATTGGCAGCCATTTTTGTGGCCCTCCTGGGATGGAACTAGTTTGACTTGCCTGTCAAAGAAGTGTTCATTTAGGAAGATACCACTGCAGGAATAGTACAGTTTAAAGGAACACTAACCCCTAAAAATTAACTGAAGTTACATACACTTTACGCTGTGTGTGCTAAAGAGGTGTCCAAAACATTGCATACCTCTAGCTCACCCAAAGGGTTAACCCTTCAGTGGCAGAGGGGCACGCAACACATTGCAAAGCAATGTGTTGTGTACCCCTCTGGCGCTCAAAGGGTTAAATATTCTGTACTTCATGGATGGTAAAAAAAATGCTGTTTGTTTTCTAAGGCCAAAAACCTAGTCTTAAGTATGCTCTGATGAACCAGACATTCCTGCCTTTTCTAGAGCTGCAAGTACCACAGCAGTATTGCCAAGTGTTTCTGAAGTGGTTGTCCAGGATTGTCTGTAAAATGGCTGAGTTAACAGCCTATATAAATAAGAACACAGTGTGCACAAACCACAATAAATTAAAGGATTTTCACTTGTATCTCTCATTACAAACAGCGCAAATAATATTAAATAAAAAAAGCTCTCTGAATAGGCATGTTCACACTTCTTAAAAAAAAATTTGGTTTAAGATTATATTTTAAGACTGTAACATACAATTAATTCTTACATATACTAGCTGTACATGATATTTAAACTCATATCAACCAATTAAATTATTAGGTGTTCATTTTCGTTAAATTTTAACTAAGGTTTCATATTTGTTACAGCGTTAGGAATCTCTGTATCAACAGCTACAGCTTAACCACTGACATGTGGAGCGCGTAATGTGACCCAAAGATATATAAATAAAGCAGTAAAATGTGCTTTGGTGAATGACTCTTCGATATGGATGCCATATTAATTTACCTGAAAATAGCTGTGCGATTATTTATACCACAAAGAGAAAATATAATTACATTTTGAAACTGTAATTTGCATTTAAAAAGCTTCAACTAGTGGAATAGAGGTTTATATTAAATATGTGTAAGTTTAACCCCTTAAGGACTTAAGGAAGGAGGTTGCTATACTTTTCACATCCACATGGTCTTTAACCTCTTAACGACCCTTGATGGTCCAGGCACATCATGGGCAGAAATGAGTTAAGGACCCATGACGTGCCAGGACCGTCATGGAATTCAGGGATCCCCGTGCAGCTGCATGCCGTTCGGGAAGACCTGAACCAGAAGAAAAAAAAAAAAAAAAAAAAAAAAAAAAAAAAAAAAAAAAGCATTAATTTTCCTCATGCGCTTCTGGACTCCCCGAACGGCATGCAGCCACACGAGAAGCCCTGAATTCCATGATGTACATGTACATCCTTAGTCCTTTAGGGACATCCACTCGTGACGCACATGTACATCATGGGTCGTTAAGGGGTTATGTGACGGCCGCATGTGACCGTCCTTAAGTGGTTACAGAAACACAAATGCACAGTATTTATGAAATTAACCCCTTGGATGCTAGCATCCAAGTGGATACAATTCAAATTTGAATCAATGGGAAGTTCCTTTGTCAAATATTACGTAGTTTTGTCCCAGGCCTGTTCAACTTTTGTCTTCATACCCATGATCATACCTGGGAACTCTCCGGATCTGTCCTGGAGACTCCGGGTTGGGAGTTAATTACCAGGTATCTGGGGACGGAGACAGATTCTCCGGTGGTGGTGAGTTTCCTGTGAAACTGCCCAATTTTCCTCCTCCTCACCCCGTTTCACTTCCCTCCCATTTCTCCTCCTTCCCACCCTGTTCTGCCCACTTCCCACACACTTTATGATAAAACGATGACAAGCCCTACTCGTCCTATTAATCCCCACCACTTTATGACCCAAATCGAGTAATTTACAAACCCATGGTCACAGCACATGAGTCCCCTCCAGGGGCTCAAGAGTATGAACTTACCAGGTAGGGCCATGACCATTTGCTTTTGATTTTAAGTTGATTTGTTAATATGCAGGCTTCTGACTATTTGACCTAACCATTACTCAACGGAACTTTAGGTGTGTGAAGTGTATTCATTGAGCATGGTTGGGGGCATTTGGAACGGTTTCAGCATACCCTCTCTCATTCACTTATATAGGAATATATAGTCATTTTGCTGGGTGATCAAATTATCATCCATTATATTTCGCTCTTAAAAGTACCCTCATGTGGAAGAGAAGCTTTCTCTCTCTTATGTTGGTGTAACTGACCCGCTAGTGTGTGAGTGGTGAATACCCCCCATTCATTCTAATAGCCACCCTCCCTATGCTCACATACAGTTCCAATGAATTTATGTTGGTGATCTGTGATCACCTGACATGAACACGTTGAAGACTAGCCTTGTCTGAAAGAAGGGACTCCTCTGTTTCAAATGTAGAAGTCCTGAATTTGTGGGTGAAAAGTGAACCCAGGATTGGAGATCTTTTTCAAAAGACTCCCCTCCTCTTCATGACAATATTTTCTGGTGGTCTGGGTCGCATATATGTCAATATGTAGAAGCATGACTACATTATTTCTACAATGGAGGACAGGAGACTTGCTCAAAAGGTAACCATTTGGCTCCCTGTGAATAGGATGCCTGGGAAACATCATTACCAAGTCAGGGGAATTCCGCAACTTAACCCCTTAATGATCCTTGATGGTCCTGGCACGTCATGGGTGGATTTGCGTTAAGGACCGTCATGGAATTCCGGGCTCCCCACGCTGCTGCACGCCATTCGGGGAGTCCGGAAGCAGATGCAAACAACAACAAAAAAAAGGTCTGTGGTCCTTAAGGGGTTAATGGAGGCTTTTGTTGCCATACTATAAGAGATCATCATCAGACAGGCATTTAAAATGCACTTGACACCCTAATATAAGATTATGTTTCAGAGAGTTAAAAACTGCCTGTTTATTTTGCTAGCCAAATGGGTGGCACAATGTGGAATCTTATATGAATTAGTTTATGTGCTTGGCACGCGCACCCCCCCCCCCCCCAGTGGCACTGTGGCCCCTGTAATGGGCTCTTCAACTAGTTTAGCATAAAAAAAAATAATAAAAAAATTATATATATTTGCATACTGGGCAGGAGAGTATCATAAAGTGCTACAATTTTCCATAAAAATATTGATGTTAACGTCTCAAACCCTATTTATTTTACAGAACAATATATAATATAACATATACACAGATTTAAATTTTTAGTAAAATAAGCTAAATTTAAGGTAACAGGTCTAACTTAATATATACTTCAAAACGGAGATAAACTGTAGGTTCAGCTTTTTAAGGTAAACGGTCATTATTCAACAGTGATTTATTTTTAAAAGAATTCAAATTTGATTTACAAGTATATCAAAAGATTAATAATTGGTTATTAAGTGCACTTTTTCCAGTTCAACAAAATAAAATATATTTTGTCAAGACATTAACCCCTTTGAGAGGTATCCAACGCATTGTGTGTTGGATACCTCTCGGGCACTCAAAGGGTTTAACGTTTTTAGTCAACCCCTAGCATGGCTAGAGATGTCTCCAATACATTATTTTGCTAATAACATTATGTATTATGGATTTTCCCCCATCTCTGAAGACATAAATCCACATTTAAGAACTGCAACTAACATCTGTGATGTTATCTTGTAGGCTGAGAACACAGAGTCCCAATGGGTAAATAGAGCGATTAAACTAAATTATCTATACAAAAGCCTCTAGGATTTGACAAAATTGGGTCCCTAATCCATGAATTACCACAATTCATTTAAAAAGCATTTAAACATCACATAAATATATTATTTCATAATATTGAATTAGAATTTATAATCCTTATTCCATGAATAGATATATTTGAGGTATAATGTACCTTGAATAAAAGTATACTTTTAAAATCCAGTTTTATGTAGAGATTTATTCTCCCTGTAACTCAGAGATGTGTGATGCAGACTCCATAACGGATGCATTCATAATGCCGTTACCAGTCTTCCTCACTGTATACATGCAGTACATTACATGGCAATGTAACTATTTTATTTTTATGTCACAATCAACATATCCGAGAACCTACTTGTCCCTGGCCCCCAAAGAAACACATAGGGCTTAGTGTGGAGGTGTCCAAATGAGGCGATTCACATATTAATATGAGTGAGGCTTAAACTGGGTGGGCAGAATAGACAGTTGAGAGGCGAGGTCTGCACACAAATGTGTGGAGAAGTAAGTAGAACATGGCAGAAAAGTGGGAAGGATTGCCACTGAATTCACAGAACTGGAGATTTGAACTCTCTGTGTGGGGATTCAGTAACTGGACAGATCTGGAGAGTTCATAAGTATGACTATAGGCTGTATTCAAAAAGCTATAGCGATGCAAATATGGAGCGTTACAATTCTACCATTTGTGTCAATACAAATTTTCTTTGACTTAAATGAGGCGTTTAAAGGGATAGTAATGTTTCAAAATGAAAGCAGCTCCAATTAATCTTCATAGTATTTGGGCCATGGAGAGTGTTATTTCAATACTGTCAGAGTTGTAGTTCAAGAGTAATTGAAGTATCCCCCCCTCTTGTGCCTTTTACCTAGTGTAAGCCACCTCCCCTCAGATGTGGAATCTAGTCTTGAGACCAGACAGCTCACAGCAATGGACAGTCTTCTTACTGTGAGAACAATGAAAACCCTGGCCCCTCCTTGACAAGTTATTCATGTTTTTCCCTTATGCTAATTGAAGATTGTCCCTCTCTGCAAACCACCTGGACACCACCTTTATGTTCTGAGGTGAGCAGTGTTACATCAGTAAAAGGGGTGGGAGGGGGATACTTAATCACTCAATTACTCCTGAACTGCAACTCTGATAGTACTGAAATAACACTCTCCATGGCCCAAATTCTATGAAGATTAATTGGAGCTGCTTTTATTTTGAAACATTACCAGCTAGAATACATTTGGGCCAGCCAGATGCCTCCCTGATGGTATTGCATGATAGATAAGTATCTACCTGTAGTTCTTAGCATTGAGGAGACAATTAATTCTGACCAAATCCCCAAGTACATTTGCAGAAATGCAGCCCCAAACGTGCAAGGAACCTCTACCATGCTTCACTGTTGCCTGCAAACACTCATTCTTGTCCAACTCTCCAGCCCTTTGGCGAACAAACTGCCTTCTGCTACAGCCAAGTATTTCAAATTTTGACTCAGTCCAGAGCACCAGCTGACATTTTTCCGCACCCCAGTTCCTGTGTATTCTTGCATAGTTAAGTTGTATGGCTTTTTGTATGGCTTTCATGAAGACCACTTCTGAACAGGCTTCTCCAGACAGTGGATGAGTGTACCCGGATCCCACTGTTTTTTTGCCAATTCTGAGCTGATGACCGTGCTGGACATCTTCTGATTGAGAAGGGAAGTAAGCATGATGTGTTTTCATCTGTTGCACTAAGTGTCCTTGGCCAACCACTGCGTCTACAGTGCTAAATGTTGCCTGTTTCTTTGTGCTTCTTCAAAAAAGCTTGGACAGCACATCTGGAAACCACTGACTGCCTTGAAATTTCTGCCTGGGAGAGACCTTTCTGATGCAGTATATAACTACATTGTGTCTTGTTGTTGTACTCAGTCTTGCCATGGTATATGACTTTTGACATTAAAAGGTCTTCAGCAACATCACCTTCTTAGCAGAGTTTGGCTGTTCCTCACCCAGTTTTATTCCTTCTACACAGCAGTTTCTGTTTCAGTTATTGATTATGTTTCAACCTACAATTTGCACCAACAATCTGTTTTTGTACACTTCTACACTCCAGAAAATTTGTAATTCATTGAAACTAGCTGTAAATCACATAACCTAAATCCACAACAATCACTAATAATACGAAGTGTTATTTCAGTGTTGCCAAAAGCAAAACATTTGTCTCCACCCATGTACACTGTGTATATGTTTGTTTTATATATATATATATATATATATATATATATATATATATATATATATATATATATATATATATCTTCAAATTGATAAAGCACTCTCAGATCTTCATAATTTGTGACAAAATTAGCAAAAGTTTTATTGTGTAGATCAATGTTTTGGTTAACTTACAGTAACCTTCATCAAGAAGAACCTTCACGATGAAGGTTACTGTAAGCTAACCGAAATGCTGATCTGATAATTTTGTCACAAATTATGAAGATCTGAGAGTGCTTTATCCATTTGAAGAATCTGTACAACATTAGGTGGATTAATAGCACCCCGGCAATTGTCTCTACTAAGCATGAGTGCTTCTCTAGACTTTTGCTATATCCTATACAATAATTCGCTACAAAGTTTGTAACGACACAGTCATGCACAGTAGAGACTGCCCGTGATGAGGCTGATACAGAGCAGGGCGCTCCGAAGGAGCATCCAGCTCTGTATCAGCCGCGGCGCGGGCAGTCTCTACTGAGCATGACTGCACCACAACCGGTTGGCACTGTATCAGCCACGGCGTGGGTAGTCTCTACTGTGCATGACTGCCCCGCGACCGGCTGGCAGTGGCACTGTGGCCAGTGTAACGGGCTCTTCATCTAGTCTGCAGATAATCCAATGGTGGTTATAGCACCACTGCCATCCACTCCCTGAAATGCTTTGAATGGACTACTAAAAGGAGTACAGTAAACTATATGCAACTACAGAGCCCACAAGACCATAGTAGCACAGAAGTTCAGGAGCACTGTGCTGCAATGCCCTCGATAACGCTCTAGCGCTCAAAGGGTTAAAAAGTAAACCAATAAACAACATTTTGAGATTGTAAATAATCAAGTCTAGTTGAACACATAACCCCACCCACCACTGATTTAAATTGGCCTTTTAAGCCGTTTAACCCAGTGAATGCTAGAAAGGTCTCCAGTACATTGCTTGCCAAAGCACTGAAGATGTCTAGCGTTCAGTGAGTTCACAGCCCCTTTTACATCACTTGGGATTTGTATTTGTTCTTTAGGAACAGGTGGTTTGTTCCAGACTTGCCCCTTATTTTGTGCACATGGTGATTACGGACACATCTACAGAAAGTTAAAAGGGACATTATCACCTAAAATGAACAGCGGTGATATCCTTTTAAATGTCCATCATTCCTAGCTAGCACTTGTCCAAAATACTTGTTAGCTGCATAAACCCTGAAATATGGGATGGATGAATAGACAGAGAGACACACAGACAGAAAGGCAGGCAGACAGACAGGATAGGTAGATAGAAAGCGATAGATGGATATACACAGAAGGATGATATAGACAGACTGAGACACAAGCAGACAGATGGTCTTTGAGTCTATGATTAAGCACTGAAGAAAGTGAAACGAGTTAGACTGTGCTTGGGGCACCTGGCACCTCCATGTATGTCCTGCTACCATTGCCTTTCTATGCTGAAATGTTGTTTTAATTTCTATCAATAAAGAGGACTTTTTATAATACTTCATATACGTTACATTGTTTTGTCTGTTGAAGTCTCCTGAGAGCAGCTGCACCCCTTTACACTTGCTTTGACAGAGACAGGCAGACAGATAGAAAGAGACAGATGGATATACACAGAGGGATGATATAGATAGACAGACAGACAGAGACAGGCAATGGACCCCTGTTTGTTTATACAACCCCTTTACAGTGTTAAATACAATGGATGTCACAATTGAGGCAAACAAATATAAAACCAAAAAAAAAAAAAATGAGTCTGTCAACTACACTAGATTATTTCCAATAAAAAATAATTGTTTATTGGTACTTTTTTTTTTTTTTAACCCTTTGAGTGCCAGAGAGGTATCAAACTCATTACGGGAAACTGCGTTTGCTACCTCGCTGGCACTCAATGGGTTAAACAAGCCAGATAACAAATTTAGCCAAACTGTTACCACTTTACTCTGAAACATTTTACAGCTTTTCCACCAAATAAAATGCAGACTAGTATTATATAATATCTCAAAGGGCAATTATCATATTGTACACAAATTGGAAGTTTGTGGCTCATAGTTTATATAGAACTTGATACATTAGGTCTATGCGCATCTGGATCACACAGGATAGGAATTTGCCCTACAAGATTCAGGAGAAATAAACACTAGGAGTGGTGGTCTCCTTTCAGACTCCTGTTCTACTCCTCTGTTGTAGCCCTGACAATCAAAAGGTCTGCTCCCAGGGGGAAAAGTTCTGCTGATAGGACAAAGTATCATGATCGTTACCTTTTAATTTCATATAAACCCTCTGTGTTTTATAGTGATAATGTCCCTTTAAGCATGCATAGTAAGCAAATAAATAGGATGTACTGTGAAACACGGTACTAGCATTCTATATAATAATTCTGTAGGATGTTTGTCAGAAGCAGTCATGCGCAATAGAGACTGCCCAAACGCACAGAGTGCTGGGAGTTCTGTGCTGGGAGCATTCTGTACTTTCGGGCAGTCTCTACAGTGCATGACTGCGTCGGTGGCAAGACGCAGAACAGGACCGGCCTCTTAACATCACCTGGACCTTGGCCCATGTACACGGGCTTTTACAATAGTGTTAAATAAAATGACAAAATTAAAATTATCAGTCAGAATATTCACCTGTTTCATGAACAACGCACCTTTCCATTTAATTCAAAATATGAATTTAGTTAACATTTTGTTAAATAAAGGAAATACCACGAGTTAGGCTGTTTATTTTTTTTTAAATATTAGAACAGTTTTAAGAATCCAATACTTTGTAGAGCTTTTCCTTTCAGGTAAAACAGCTCTTTTAAATATTCAGCCTTTTTAAATAAATGAAGCAGTTGAAATCCCTTGGATATATAAGCACATCCACCAATAGGTGTGAGCAGGAAGAAGCCATCACCACTTTCCTGCTAGACCGAATATGTCAATGTGAGAGACTGAGATGTTCAACAAGGGACGTGCATGTCATATACTGTAGCAGGCTTTAAGGACCTTTTCTTACCCAGGGTGCAATGTATTTTAGGTAAAAAGTGTCATACTCTGAAGAAATATCCCTCAGCACACTAAAGCAATCCTGTCCAGAAATGACAATTCAGCCCAATGCCAGACAATTTTCCTCTGAATAAGAAAAGCAGCTGAAATCCAATAGTACATTTCAACCTTCTTGGGCCTGGTCAGTGAAGTACAGCTGTTCATTCTAAACACCTGAGAGGAAAGGTCCATGTCTAGATTATCTCCATGGACTGTATATGTGCTGTACTACTGTTTATCACTGTTTGTGTGCAAATCATTAAAGTTATAGTAATGTCTAAAAAAAAAAAAAAAAACTTTTTTGCATTTAGAAGAGCTCAAAAAGCTGATCTAAATGCAAAAAACCGTATCTCTCAAACCGCTATGGTTTAAGAGATACGGGCGTTTGAAGTTTGATTTCTCCTACTGACAGCTGTAAAGCTGTCAGCAGGAGATTCGTGTCGGTCGACACTGTGGCGCTTGAGAAGTGCCAGGATCTCGTTACTTACACAGAATCCCTTTATTGGAATGGTCTAAAACATGTGCCTGAACACTAGGCACACGTTTTAGACCATTCCATTGAAGGAATTCCGTGTAAGTAACGAGATCCCGGCACTTCTCAAGCGCCACAGTGTCGACCGACACGGATCTCCTGCTGACAGCTTTACAGCTGTCAGTAGGAGAAATCAAACTTCAAACGCCCGTATCTCTTAAACCATAGCGGTTTGAGATACGTTTTTTTGCATTTAGATCAGCTTTTTGAGCTCTTCTAAATGCAAAAAAGTTTTTTTTAGACATTACTAACACTTTAAGCAAACATAACTTGAAAGTTAGAAACTCTCCCAGCAACAGGACTAGATTTACATCCCAGGCTTCCCTTAGCCAAGGCAATCTAGGTGCCCTTAGCTCTTGCCATGGCCACACACCCCACTCCTTATATGACCCCCTGCCTCCTGGTCCCATCCAATGTTTCCTGGCACAGAAAATACCATTGGTCAAGAACAAGCAAGATAAAAAAAATTGGAGATCTCTATAGCATCCAAGGGGTTAAATAGTAGCCTGTAATAATGCGTAGAACTAGAGCAGGGACACTGAAATTACTCTGGCCACACCCACAACAGTTAATATGGGTGTGGCCAGCACATCTGAGGCTCCCCTCAAAATATGGAGCTCTAGGCAGTTGCCTTCTTTGCCTATTGGGAAATCTGGCCCTACCTGAAAGGTACATGTAAATACATTGCAAAAACAGCCTGGGATGGTATTCAGTGTACTTTTGTAACATAGAACTCACAATAGTGATGTAAAGGTGATATCTCTTAATGCCTGAGAACATAGAAAGTGCAAGCTTGTACTAATGTTCTTTCTTCAGTCTAGGGTTCTTTCTTTTTTCCCTGGAAAAAAACACCTTAGAAATCCCATGAGAGGACGTAACACTGCCAACATTTGCTAAAGGCAAACTGCCCTGTACGTGATAACAGACGGGGAGGAAACATTCTTTACATTGATTTTTTCCATTTGATTGCCAAAGGGCTAAGCCACGCATTGCATGAATCACTTGCCTCTTTTGCACTCAAAGGGTTAATTTGAGGGATTCACTGAAGAAAATACATAACCAGCAATAAACATTTACACCTGTAACAATCAAGAGGTTAAAAGACCGTATTTGCTCCATGTGGTGCAGTTGGTTTGCCCCAGTATGAAGCCACTTTTGTCTTTGGTGAATAGGTTGTATATGAAGCCTTATCTTTGGAACTAAATAAGCTCAATAAGCTTAAACCCTTAAGAACCAGTGGACCTGGAGTACCTTATCCTAAAGGACTGCATAGACTACATTAGCGGAGCCGGCATATATGCTCTCCGAGAGGTTGAAACTGACTTCTGTTGTGATCACAGCATGCCCACCGTCGCTGGTCCTTAAAGGGACAGTAATATTTAAAATGTAAAAAATATATATTGTAGGGTTCATCCCCCTGAGTAAAACAAAGGTACTCCCGCTACTGAGAGGTGTTTTATTCAAAAGTTATTACAGCTCAAACTTGTATTTTTTAGGTGCAGTATCACAGTGGCCTCAAATTGTACAGTGGTGCTGTTGCTACAACATCCTATGTAAAGCTCTGGTCAGTTGACCATAAATCTCCATAGGATGGTGTAGCAACAGCACCACTGTACAGTTTCAGGCCACTGTGATACTGCACCTAAAAAATATAAGTTTGAGCTGTAATAACTTTTGAATAAATCATCTTTCAGCAGTGAGAGTAATCTTGTTTCACTCAGGGAGATAAACACTACAATATACTTTTCACTGTCGTCCAATACAGGTCACTGGTACTCTGGGAGGCGTAAGTCCCCTTTAATAGGCAGGAACAACTATGCAAATGATTTGCAAGGGGCGGAGCCTCCCCTCTTACTTAAGCCACCTTCTGGCCAGAGCCACTTTAGATTGATTTGTTCCTGGTGTGCTTGCACACCAGGTAGAGAACATCTATGCATCTTAGTATTTTATTATTTTTTTATTCAAATATGGAATACCACCATTAGGAGGGTGACCATGGCTGTGAATTGCCCTCTTTAAAGTGGCTGGTGCAGCTTCCAGGGATTTTCTATGGACCTTACGCCCTGAAGAGGGGACAGCTTGTGTTAAGCAGCTCCCCTATTGGGGAATTTACCTCTGGTTCTTTCCCTCCTTATCATGGTCACCTGAAGACAGAAGTCCAGCAAGGAAGGTGAGTCACCCATTGAGTGCTGAAGGTCCACTTGTCCCCACAGTGTCCCTTTGATGGGCTTGTATTTGGGAGTTTTAATACACTCCAGCACTCATAGGGTGTTTTTATTGCATTATTACTGTTTATGCAATTTCTGTGTTATTCTCTGAGTTTTGGAGCATTGGGTATTCATTTATTTATGTTTCTCATGTGTTTCATGCTTGTTTGGGCACTTTTTAATGTTTTACTAAACTTTATTAAAAATGGTGTTCCGCGCCTTTAAGCGCGGCTTTTTCCCGCTCAGACGCAAGGGCTCCTTTACTCTCTATGGGAATTCACAGTATGGGACATATCTCTGGAACCGCTTATCACAGCAACTTCAGAGAGGGCTCATTTTAATTCTAGGCTCCTGCTCTATCATCCGGAATGTGTTTTAATTATGTGGGGTGTTCAGGGGGGCTTCGGGCACTGTTTGGGGTACTTGTACAGGAAAACTACATTTCCCATGAGCGCTTGGTTCGCGCTCGTTTCTGATTGGCTGTCATGACGGCCGCCATTTTGTGGTACTTTTCCTAGGCGAGTACACTACGCAGGGACCGAGCCTTCTCTCTCCTCAACAGATTAACCCTTCGCTGGCCAGATAAGTCCGTTTTTAGAACATTTCTGGGGTGAAACTTTAATCTTTCACACTTTTTCTGGGTGATAGTGTTATTAGTGGGGTATATTGACGCTGTGAGCATGTCTACTTCACTGGAGCTAGGGGCTAGACCCAAGTCTAAGGAGGATGGGGGGTCTGCTACCCCCATGGCGTTTTGCTCCTCTTGCCACATTGGGCTGGATGGCGATAATGTGGGGGATCTATGCCCTAATTGTACTGGTCAAGATAGCAACCCTGGGCTTCCCAGCCACGCTATTGAGCCATCTTGGGTGAGGGAGTTTAAAGCTGCCACTAGGGATCTCAGATCCACGCTTCAACTCTTTCCTTCTCAGATACAGGGGGCTCTCCAGGTCTGGCAGACCCCCTCTACTATCAGGACCTCCCTGCCTAAGCCACAGGGAGCTCCTGATATCACTGATTCTTCTGAAGAAGAACTTTTACAGGATTCTGATGCTGAGGAACGTACTGTTATTGAATCTAACAGGTCCATTGGGGACCCCTATGAGTGTGACCCTGAAGTTTCGGCTGAGGGTCTGATCAGAGCGGTTCTGAATACGCTCAACCTTCCTCTGACTCAGGAATCCACTTATGATCCTACTGATGTTTTTCAGAAAAAGCCATCTAAACCAGTTGTTTGTTTTCCAACTAACCCTACTCTTGCCCGTCTGGTCTCTGAGGCATGGAAGAATCCTGATAGATCTTCCTCTGTCTCCAAAAAGTTTGCTAAACTTTACCCTTTTCCTGAGGCGGAGCTGGCAAAATGGGTTCATCCTCCCAAAGTGGATGCTCCTGTGTCTAGACTATCCAAATCTACTGCTTTGGCTGTCTCAGATGCCTCTGCCTTGCAGGACTGGACGGATAAGAAACTAGAGCTCTCTCTTAAGTCTATTTTTGCCTCCATTGGCACAGCCATGCGCCCCACTTTTGCTGTGGCATGGGTTAATAGAGCTATTGCGGCCTGGACTGAACGACTGACTGAAGCAGTTCGCCAGGATGCGCCGGTATCTGAACAGTTGCAGCTTCTTGCTAATATCACTGAAGCTCAGAACTATGTTGCTGACGCTGCTTTTGATGCTGTGCGCATGATGGCGAGGGCCTCCACTTCTTCTGTGGTGGCTAGACGCGCTCTTTGGCTGAAAATTTGGTCTGCTGATACAGCCTCTAAGAAAGCCTTGCTTTCCTTGCCCTTTCAGGGGAATTTGCTTTTTGGGTCTGAACTCAAAGAAATGATCAGTGAGGCTACTGGCGGTAAAAGTACTCTTCTACCCTCAGTCTTTAAGAAAAAGTTTCCAGCCAAACGCAATCGGTCCTTTCGTTCCTTTCAGACTGAGACACGCTCCTCGGCCCAAACGGGTCCTCCCACTACGCGCTCCTCCTCCAAACCCAAACAGTCCTGGAAGCCCAAAGTTGCCTCCAAGGCCAAGACCTCCAAGACTGCTTCGGCATGACTCGCCGAACCCGGGTCCGCATCCGGCTGTAGGCGGTCGTCTCCGCATCTTTCGCCGGACTTGGGAGGAGTCAGTGGCGGACCCATGGGTTCTTCAGGTGGTGTCAGAGGGATACAGGATCCCTTTCTCTTCCCTTCCTCCTTTTCGGTTCCATTTTACTCGTCCTTCTCAGGAACCCACAAAAAGGCGTCTGTTCGACGACGCTATTCAGGATCTCTTGGACAAAGAGGTCCTGGAGGCGGTTCCTCAAGGGGACACAGGTTCAGGATTTTATTCCAACCTGTTTGTGGTAGCCAAAAAGGACGGAGGAGCCCGTCCCATTTTGGATCTCAAAGATCTCAATGCCTATGTGGTGACTTCCCACTTCCGCCAGGAGTCCCTGCGCTCTGTGATTGCAGCAATGTCTCCAGGGGAGTTTCTTGCCTCCCTGGACCTTCAGGATGCTTATCTTCACATCCCTATTCATCCAGAGAGCAGGCGGTATCTCAGGATTGCCTGCCACAGGGGACACTTTCAGTTTGCAGCGCTCCCCTTTGGGCTGACTTCAGCCCCTCAGGTCTTCCAGAGGGTGTTGGGCTCCTTGATAGCGGTGCTCCATCAGGATGGGATCAGAGTGACCCCCTACATGGACGATCTCCTACTGAAGGCCTCCTCAGCGGAGCTTCTCCTTCAGCAATTACAGATGTGCATGCACACCCTGAACCGTCAGGGCTGGATCCTGAATCTGGACAAGTCGGACTTGATTCCATCTCAGAGGCTTCTGTTCCTGGGTCTCCTGTTCGACACTCGCCAATGCATGGTGTTTCTTCCAGAGGACGTGGCTCACCAGATAGCCGTCAGAGTGGCTGGAATTCTGGACATGGACGAGATTCCAATACCGAAGTTGTCGTCCTTAGTGGGGAAGTTCATTTCCACAATCGAAGCAGTACCATTTGCCATGGCCCACTCCAGGGATCTTCAGAGATTTGTGATCCAGTCGTGCAAGAATCATCCAGATCATCAACATCTGTCTGTTTCTCTTCCTCCTCATGTCGAGTCGAGTCTGCACTGGTGGTTAGATCTCTCTCATCTCCTGAAAGGGAAATCCTTTCTAGTTCCTCATTGGACCACAGTCACTACGGATGCCAGCCTTCGGGGCTGGGGTGCAGTCTGGGGTCGATTCAGTGCTCAGGGGAAATGGGGTCTGGAGGAATCCATGCTCTCCATCAATGTTCTGGAACTTCGAGCTGTCCGGCTGGCCCTGAGGCACTGGGAGTCTCAATTGACCGGTCTTCCAATCAGAGTGAAGTCCGACAACGCCACGGCGGTGGCTTACATCAACAGGCAAGGCGGCACAAGAAGCGGTTCCGCCTGGTGGGAGGTCAAGGATATTTTGTCTTGGGCAGAAGATCACGTGCCTGTCATCTCTGCAGTTCATATTCCAGGCGTGGACAACGTCATGGCAGACTTCCTCAGTCGTCACACCGTCGACAGCGGAGAATGGGCTCTTCACCCAGAGGTGTTTCACATGCTCACTCAACGGTGGGGGATGCCTGTGGTGGATCTGATGGCTACCAGACACAACAGGAAGGTTCCGGTGTTTTGCTCCCGGTTGAGGGACTCCCTTGCTCTAGCAGTGGATGCCTTGTCGATCCCTTGGGACTTCCCTCTGGCTTACATCTTCCCTCCTCTTCCTCTATTGGTCAGAGTTATCCAGAAGTTGAAGAGAGAACGTTGTCCTGTCATCCTGATTGCTCCAAACTGGCCTCGCCAGTCCTGGTTTCCGGAGTTGATGGCCATGTCAGTGAAGGGTCCGATCCCACTTCCAGCCCGTCCGGACCTGCTTCTTCAGGGGTATCTGTGGAAGGAGGATGTTCACTCTCTCCATTTGATGGCATGGCGGTTGAATCCTCGATTCTAGCAAAGAAAGGCTTTTCTCCTTCTGTGGTATCGACGATGCTCAGTGCTCGTAAGCCTGTGTCTTCCAAGATCTATCATCGCATATGGTCAACTTTCCTGACATGGTGTTCTGACAAGAAGTTGTCCCTTGACTTCCATCTTCCCACTGTCCTGGCCTTCTTGCAGGACGGTGTGGATAAGGGGCTCAGTCTGAGTTCCCTCAAAGTTCAGACTTCTGCCTTGTCTGTGTTTTTCCAGGAACGGATTGCTGTCCTTCCTGATGTGAAAGTCTTCTTCCAAGGTGTGACTCATGTTCGACCTGCCTTTAAGAGTCCTGCTCCCCAGTGGGATCTCAATTTGGTGCTGGGAGTTCTACAGCGACCACCGTTTGAATCCTTGGCTTCCATTCCATTACGTCTTGTGACTTGGAAGATGGCCTTCCTCTTGGCTATTGTGTCAGTGCGCCGGGTGGCAGAGTTACAGGCTCTGTCTTGTAAACCTCCTTACCTGGTGTTCCACAAGGATAAGGCTGTGCTTCGCACTACCAAGGAATTCTTACCCAAGGTTGTGTCCGAGTTTCACATCAATCAGGAGATTGTGGTTCCCTCTTTCTGCCCTAATCCTTCATCTGACAAGGAAAGAGATCTCCATCTGTTGGATGTCGTGCGTTGCCTCAAGTTTTATGTTCATCGCACCGAGTCTATCAGGAAGTCTGACGCTCTATTCGTCATTCCTGAGGGGCCTAGGGCAGGGAGACCGGCTTCCAAAGTTACCATTGCCTCTTGGATTAAGGCTACTATCCGTGAAGCCTACAAGTTGAGGAATAAGCATGTTCCCTTCCGGGTGACTGCCCATTCTACCAGATCTATTGGGGCCTCTTGGGCCTACAAGAATCAAGCTTCTGCTGATCAACTGTGCAGAGCGGCCACTTGGTCCTCTGTGCACACTTTTTCTAAGCACTATCGAGTTGATGTACTGGCTTCGGCTGATGCCAGTTTTGGAAGGAAGGTCCTGGAGGCAGTCTTGCCTGTGTAGGTCTTCCACTCTGTGATCCTTAGTGCTTCCTTACTGTTGAGCCCGGTTGGCTCTAGTTCCGTGTGCTGTGTTAGTTCAGGGATTGTTCCCTTGGTTGGTGTCCGTTGACACTTACAGTTTGGGCTATGTTATCAACTGGTCATAGCAGTTCTAGTGACTTGGGCCTTGCGCCTGGTCCTTGCCTTACTTCCCGCCTCTGGATCAGCTCAATGTTTGTACATCCCAGAGTACCAGTGACCTGTATTGGACGACAGTGAAAATAGGATTTTAGTCTTACCTGTTAAATCCTTTTCACTTAGTCCATACAGGTCACTGGTCTCCCACCCTGTCAAGGGACCAGTCTTGGCTCTCCTGTGGCATTCAGTGGGAGACCGTTCGGGCATGCTCACAGGAGTCTTCCTTTTTGCTTACCTGTGGTCAGTTTTAGGGTCTCAAATCAATCTAAAGTGGCTCTGGCCAGAAGGTGGCTTAAGTAAGAGGGGAGGCTCCGCCCCTTGCAAATCATTTGCATAGTTGTTCCTGCCTATTAAAGGGGACTTACGCCTCCCAGAGTACCAGTGACCTGTATGGACTAAGTGAAAAGGATTTAACAGGTAAGACTAAAATCCTATTTTTTTTTTCTTTTACATATTAAGTATTACTATCCCTTTAACACATGGACACTCGTGACGGTCCTGCCAAGTCATTGGCCCTTAAGAGGTTAAGATATGCAGCTCTGCAGGAAATCACCTGCACCACAGGGGACACACAAAAGTTCCCACTGAATTAAATGGTTTATTGCTTTGTGTAGAGAATGACAGTTGGGGATAGGACACTCCAGATAAAGATTAAAAAAAAAAAAACAAAAGCGCGCACATTTTTTTAAAGTCATAGTAAGCCTGTATTTAGACTTTCTATATTCTGCAAGTGAAGAATAAAGTCAAATTTCTTACACCACCCTTCATTTTAACACTTTATGTCCCGAACGGTAAGCTCCCTGGATCTCTCTTTTTAGAGCGTTTTCTGGTCAATCAAAGCAAGTGAATAAAAAGGAAAATAAATTTTATTTGACATATTATTCAGAATATGTTGAGACAAAATAAAAAGTTTCTACCCATTTAACCCTTAGAGTGCCAGAGGGATACACAACCATTGCAAAGCAATGTGTTGCGTACCCCTCTGGCACTCAAAGGGTTAATGAAGAGTGAGAATACAACTTTATTTATACAGCAGGAAAATGTGTCTGTGCGATTTGTTTTAAAGCGGAACTAACACCACTAAGAAACTTTGTAATAATTCCTGATCTGGCGACTAGCCGCTTAGTAGCGCTAGTCGCCATAATTATTACCTCTTTATGGAGAAATATGCAGTCATCCTCGGCTGACAGGCAGGACGGAGCGCAGACATCTTACCCTAGTGACGTCCGCGCGCCTGCGCTGTCAGTCCCAGGCGGCTGTAGGAGGCGTAGCTAGGAGCCATTCGGCTCTGGGAGGGACTGACAGCACAGGCGTCACTAGGGTAAGATGTCTGCGCTCCGTCCTGCCTGTTTTGGTTCAAATTAGCTTTATTTAAGATAAATATCAAATACAGAAGGACAAAGGAAATACAGTAACAGGTGTAATAAAATGATGTTTACAGAAAGTTAGTATATCCATATAAGACATCTCAGTAAATGTAATTGCTTGACCCGCCAGTGTACACAATAAGTACATTATTTAGAACATAATGAAAGGAATGATCTGTTAGAAGTACAGTAAACTGTACTTTGGGAAGTTGGCTGAAACACCTAGTAACAGTAGAGAGATAGCCTGGCTAAGTGTAGAGTGTAAAGGCACCATAGGGAGATACTTGTTCATCCAAAAGCGTAGCCAAACATCAGATAATCATTGAAAAGGGAAGGTTAGGAGAAGGGTGAGATTAGAGGCAAGAGTCTTGTCTCAGGGGGTGAAGGTAGAGACCAGAGGTAAACTATTACCTGAGGAAGAAGAAGAGTAACAGAGGGGATAGTGGGGAAGAATGGGGGGGGGGGGGTAGAGAAAGGGGAGTGAAGAAAGGGGAGGGAAAGGCACCAAAGACAGCATAGTGGTTCATGAGACAGGAAGCCGACCTGATTGTAAGTATTTCTCCCAAGGTTTCCATAGCAGCCGGAACTCATGCTGGGTACAGGTAGTTTTAGCATGTAATTCCTGTACAGAAATAAACTTTTTTTTTTTTTTTACACAAAGCGAAGGTCTAGGATTATAACAGGCCCTTTTGGGTCCATGTAAGGAATAAAAAAATGAAATATCCCTTCTGTTTTCCAGAGACATTATGTGAATCAGTGAATAGCAAATATGAGTTTTAGAGGCACTAGTTTAATAATCAAGTTGCCAAGTTCTCCGCTATGCCCACAAGCTGGATCTGTCACCTTTCCAACATGGCCTGAAGTCTAAGAAACCAAGCGAAAAAGGACTGAATTTGATTTATTGTCTGCCAAATTCCATGCACAGACCTGTTTTCTAATTTATGTTCTCAGGACCTTATGTTTATAAGAGGAAATCTGCAGGAAACCAGCTCTACCACAGTGGAGAGATACAGATTCTCAATACTCACATTGATTTTAATGGGGTTTTTAACCACTTGAATGTTAGAAGTCTCTAATGTACTGCAAAGCAAAACCATTGGAATTAGGGGACTTTTTTCCCCAGTGTGGTGCAGCTGCATTGTGCCACATTTTCCTCACCTTTCTACGTGCAAAATTCCTTTAGCTGCATTCTAGCTTGTACATGTAAATCAGGTACTATTCATACTAGGGTCGCACCGATACCGATACTGGTATCGATACCAGCATTTGTGTGAATACTTGTACTTGCGCAAATGCGGCCAATGCCAGCACCGATACCCTGTGTCAGGGTCGGTGCTGCAGAGAGGGAGCCCGAGGAGCTGCTCACAATGCTCCCCGGTCAGCTCTCTCCCTACTGCAGCGTCGGAGCGTTGCCGCGGGTTACCATGGCAACGCTCCGACGCTGACCTCTGCCGGGGCTTGCGAGAGAACAGCGAGCACCCAGCACAGGAGGGTAAGGGAGGCAAGATGGGGCAGCGGGTGGTGAAAGAGGCAGAGAGTGGGTCAAGAGGGAGAAAAAGAAGCAAAGGGAGGAAGGATCAGGAGACAAAGGGAGGGGGGGCCAAGAAGAGGCAAAAGGAGGGGGGATCAGGAGGGAGAGAGAGGCAAAAGGGTGGGATCAAGTGTCAAGGACAAGGAGTGGGAGAAAGGGGGAAAAAAAAGGGAGAGAAAAAGCCAAGGCATAAGAAGGGGGCACAAGAGGGGGAGAAAGAGTCAAAAGGGGAGAATCAAGAGTTAAGAGGTGGTGTGTGTATATGTGCGTGTGTGTGTGTGTGTTTCAAGTACTCACCGATACCAATTACTTTTTTTTGCAGTCATTTGCCAGTTTTCCAAGTACCTAAAGCATATAGGTACATGGAAAACTGGCAAATGACTGCAAAAAAAAGTATTGGTCAGTACTTGAAAAAAGTATCGGTACTCGTACTCGGTCTTCAAAAATCGGTATCGGTGCATCTCTAATTCATACTGTTACGCAGTTGACACACAGAGGAGCTTCCTATAGGTGAATCAGATCTTGCAACAATGTAATATTTTCTATGGCAGGTGGTTAATGTGCAAAAGGTGAGATAATCTCCACACTCACTCAATTTCAGAAGGAAAAAACAAAGTGTACGCACCAGAAACCCAACACTGCCTGACAAAACAGGTGATCCAATTAATATGTAAAATAGTCACGTTATTGATTCACAATTAAAATTATGATAAAGATAATACTTGTACGTTGCACGGAAAGGACAGACAGGAGGAGACTTACATAGTGGGGAACAAACACTGTTTAAAGAAGATCAATGCGTTTTGTGCCGGCAAGGTACTTACTCATGATCCAACAAAACTATTCATAGGTACTACCTCCAGATAGCATGTTTAAAGGTCTTATTGTCAGCCTGCAGCACTTAATGGTGCCTATCTCCCTTAAAGTAATGGTGAAAATGGACTGTGCAGTGCACTAATAGTGCATTAGGTTGGCCCAAACCCTGTCTTTCTTGCTAACACTTGAGAGAATAAAAGCCCCATTTAATAATTTCAGTCACAGAGGAGTGTGCAAATCATATGTGCGTAATGTGTTGCGTACCCCTCTGGCATTCAAAGGGTTAAATAAATGGGAACGTTTACTTGTTCCCTGTGCTACGTTTGGTATGCCATAGAAGTATTCCACAACTATTATATATTATATATACATATATCTTAATGTAAAAGGAAATAACATTCTACCTGGTTCTATAGCAGCCCAGAAAACAGACCTCCAGCACAAGATTATTAATTAAAAAAAAAATAATAATAATAATTATATATATATATATATATATATATATATATAATATACACACAAACACGATTTGTAGTCAAATTAACCACACTCACATGACTTCTTGAAGATAAAGAAATGTGGAAATTATTATATATATATATATATATATATATATATATATATATATATATATATATATATATATATATATGAATCAAGTTTATGGTGGTTGAACTGAAAATTAATGAACAATGAGGTTCTGACCACTGTAGTGTAGGATGGGTACACAACACAAGGCAACAGATTGTGATGATCATCAGAACCTCCAATGAATGTCAGACCCATGTGCAATTAATGATATTAGAATGGGAATGCAGGAGGTGAGTTAACCCATTGAGTTGGATACCCCTCTGTCACTCATAGTTAAAAAGGTGCGTTATGGAGGCTTGCACATTGCTGTTTTCCATGTGAAAATGCCCAAAGGGATTAAATCATTATCCATCAATTTTCTAAAATGTTGTTAATTTAAAAATAAAGGATAAGCACGACTGGTGCAGACGGATATGCGGTACTATGCAGTTTACCAGAACATACAGTAAATATGCAGATGACCTGAGACTGGAATCTCTTCTGTAATAATTACAGCACAGAACAGATTAGGAAACTGCTGATATCATGAATAATAAATGCTTGCTATAATCCAGTGGTTCCTACCCCTCTCCTCAGGGATGCCTACCGGGCCATGTCTTTAGGATTTACCTAATCAACTGAATGAGCCCCTAACTCACCTGTGTACAAACAGAGAAATCCTACGGATATAGGGCTGGGAGTTCAAAAGACAAGTGGTGAAGATCTGGAACAAACCAACTGCACTATAGAGAGAACTAAAAGTTCCAAAAATTCCCATTGATTTAAATGGGGATTTAACCTCTTGAATGCCATGGAAGGTCTCCAGCATGTGACCTCTCTAGCATTCAAGTGGTTAAAATCCCCACTTAGCACAATGGGATTTTCCTAGTTCTCCCCCACAGTGCAAATGTTTTGCCCCAGAACTCCTCTACTGTTCTTATCAATATACGGCCCATAGACCGTTAGGTGCCATGTTTTGGAAACCAGTGATACAAATTGCATGCTCTATAATGTACTGCACAATTAACTTGGTACTTAAAGGGTTATGTCAAAATGTACAAAGTGTTTCAAGGGAAAACACTATAATGCTATTTTGCTTTACTCAGCAGAAAATGCTCACATTTTTTTCATTAGCCCTTTATCCCATTAAGTGCTGGAGAGGTATCCAACATATTGTGCTGCAAGGCACTGTCTAACTCTTCAGCACTCAAAGGGTTAAGGATCAAAGGGAGTGTGAAAAACAACACATTGCACAAACCTCTTTTCCATAAAGTGTTAAAGTGCTATGTAATCACATCTGATATTGGTATGGTAATGTCGATATCCGCTCCCAGAAGCCCACATGGTCCTCTCAGTCCATGAGTCTACATAAAAGTTCTTTCTATACACTTGATACTTTTAGAGAAGAAAATGAGCAGGAGGAAGATGAGCCCAGATGAATTTACCAACCCCCGAGAAATGGAGAGAAAATATCAAAAACTAATTGCACCTTTTTATAGCACAAGGGCCATCTAGGAATGCCAAACATAAGGGGGAGGGTGTTATTCACTATGGTGTGATAAAGAGGTGATAAAATGGAGATGACTTTTCCAGTGATATCATGTCTCCAGTTCCTATGTTATTCTATGAACCTATGCACTAAGATCCCCAAAGATGGCACATAGGCTCCATAGAATAACACTGGAGACATGATATCACTGGAGAAGTTCTGTCCATTTTAATACCTTCCAATCACGACTTAGTGCGTCTCCCCAAGGTCTTCAATCTTGCAGGGTTTTTTTTTGTTTTTTTTTCCCCTGTGGGAAGCACCGCCCCTTTAAGAATCCAGTGATCCATATCAGTTTGGGTGAAGATTTTAAACACAATTTAAACTCATATTTATAATATATATATATATATATATATATATATATATATATACACAACTAGTGCAAAAGCCCGTGTACACGGCCAAGGTCCGGGTAATGTTAAGAGGCCGCTACCTCACTGCTCCATGCGATGCAGTCTTGCGTCGCCTCACTCATACGATGCAATCATGTGCAGCGGAGAATGCCCAAACGCACACAGTCTCTATTGCACATGTCTGCATCGTGACAAACATCCTGCCGAATTATTACATAGGATGAGGTGACAAAGCTATACTATATTTTATACTGCAGATAATAAACCAAAGGATGTTGGATTTTGTTTTTTTAAATGTCACCTTTCAGTAATTCACTGTTACCAGCATGGTCTTTACAATACTTTGAAGCAATTTCCCTCCTCACAGTGGCATGGAACATAATCTTTTACTAGTGCGTGCCAGGGCTTGTCCAGCTTTTGTCGTGGCAGCACTGCTACAATCATTCATTGTGCGTTTTTTATCCAGATTAATATTCAGAACATTTTTATGGATAACATTTACAAGCTGCACTTTATTAACCCTTTGAGTGCCAGAGTGGTACACAATGCATTGCAAAGCAATGCATTGCGTACCCCTCTCGCACTCAAAGGGTTAAGCCAAGCGCTGTGCAACGTCTCTAGACTGGTGGACGGATAAGTGTTTTCTGCTAGATGCACATGCTCTTGAGCTGGACAAAGAGGGATAATATCAGGATATGTCCGTATCAACCCTGTTCATATTCCACAAATAACACAGCAGTCCCTATATTCTGTCTGTACACATCCACAGAGAGCAGAGATACTATCGCTTCACATCCTCACCACAGGGCCCTTGACCACATTCTGTATCCTCTGTATCTCTGCTCCAATCACCTCATGTTCTCCATACTCATACAATACCCTCAATTACAAATAACCTTCATCTATCCATGCTCATACTTTAGACTGTAAGCCCTACACAGCAGGGACAGGGACCTCCTATGCTAATGTAGTCATCTCTAGTGTACAGCCTATGATAATCATCTGTATAACTAATATACTTACTGTGTCCACTCTATAGTGAAGGTAAACTGTGAAGCATTAAAGGGTTAGTCATGTCCAATGATAACTTTATGCTGTTGTAGATTTAAAATGCCATCTCTCAAACCATAAAGGTCTAAGAGATGGGATTTGCTCCACATAATTCTCACCTCCCTCCCCTTCTCCTGACGTCAGTGCGCTACTGACAGCAGGAGATCATGGTCCTGGGACCAGCCAGCGGCTCTTCAGCAGAGTTGAAATAGCGCTATTTAAAAATAATTACTTAATTGGAAAGGTTTACAAAGCGTGCCTGGTTTGAGAGATGGGATTTGATACACAAATTCTTTTTTTAAAATCTACAACACAGCATAAAGTTACCATTGGGCATTACTAACCCTTTAAGTACACCCGTTACTGCTATAAAAATATACATACTCTCGATACCCTCCGTTTTAAGGTCTATGTTCCCATTAAAACATTAGTGTGCCATAGATATCCACATCGGATAAAATGTGAATGTTGAGTTTCAGGTGTATCTTTGCAGCAAATTTTATGAACAATGTGTTGTTTTTTTGTTCATCTGATTGATGTAAAAATAACTGTATATTACTTTTTACCCTTCATAACTTCCTTGACAAATGACATGTAAAATGATAGGGGTGCCCTGAAACATCTAGATTACATGTTGGGGTACCCTGAGAAAAAAAGATTGAGAACTATTGCATTAAACCTTTAACAACAAAGAGATATGAAAGCATTGCACAGCAACTTATTGCACACCCCTCTAGTTCTTAAAGGACTTTCAAAATAAAAGCAGCTCCAATTAATCTTCAAAGTATTTGGGCCATGGAGAGTGTTATTTCAATACTGTCAGAGTTGTAGTTCAAGAGTAATTTTTTACTAATGTAACTCTGCTCACCTCAGAGCAGTAAGATTGTCCGGATGGATCGTAGAGAAGGACGATCTTCAGTGAGCATGAGGAAAAACCTTTCTTGGGGGCAGGGTTTTCCTTATGTTCACAGTAAGAAGATTGTCCCTTGCTGTGAGCTGTCTGGTCTCAGTACCAGATTCTACACCTGATGGGAGGTGGCTTACACTAGGTAAATGGTGCGGGAGGGGGATACTTTATCATTCAATTACTCCTGGACTACAACTCTGACATTACTGAAACAACACTATCAAAGGCTCAAATACTATGAAGATTAATTGGAGCTGCTTTTTTGTGAAACATTACTATCCCTATAAACCCCTTCTTATGATCCTGTGTTCCATTCATAATTCCAATAACCTCCATTACTCTGTGGGTCTATTTTATGTTCCCCCAGTCCTTTCTTACCATGCGATACACTTCCAGCATCTTCAGTCACTTTATGTTCAGTCCATAATGGTCCTCTCCTCCCCATCATTCTACATACATTCATATCACTGCTGGAAAGCCTTTATGTTCACTCTATAATGGTCCTCTCCTCCCCATCACATATACATACATACATTCATATCACCACATGAATATCTTCAATCTCACTCATTGCTTTTCAAATAGCACTTCATTCTTGGCTCCACCATTACCATTATCATCTCTATTTTTCAACTGCCTCATAGTTCTACCAACAAGGGGCTTTTACTCAATAAATGACTATTATAGGAATATGTGGGATTGATTAACAGAAGGACATTAATAGTCCTCCATGCATCTTGTGTGTGTATTTGCTTTGCAATGAACGGTTGATATAGAATAGAGATGCAGAATTTCAGTTTGCAGTCTGTTTCTCTTCTTGTATTATTCTAAATAAATAATGTAGAAGTGGCTTTGGAGAGACTTTCTTTTGCTAGGAATTTTCCATTCATTGTGTGTTAAGATGGATTGTGTGTACATGTGAAATGAGATCTGTAAATGCATTCATAGCACACACCATTCATACCACACACCATACAAATAAGGGGGCATTTTCCTCTAGGAAAAGTTCCCCTTTAGGAAACAGAGGGTGTGTGCAATTTATGGTTTTGCAATGTGTTGCTCACTCCTCTGGTCCTTACAGGATTCTGTGTGATCGTGAGTGGAAAGGATACCTGCCCACATGTGCATTCCACTATGACTTACCACTCAAGTTTTCTGGCAGAAAAGATTAATGCTCCAACCATTCCTTACAACCCAGCACAACATGCAGGGAATATTTATCCACTTGTCCCTGCTCAAGTCTCAAAGGTAAACTCTTCGCCAAGGAATTCTTCAGTCAACATCAGCAGTAAGCCAATGGGGTTAACATTATAAAAGTATCTCTTAGACAGAAATGAGAGAATAGTTGTGCTGAAAAAATATATACTAGATTTATTAAAGGGATAGTAATACTTCGTTTTATCTTTATTTTATTTTGTAGGCATTAAAAAACATGAAGAACAATATAAGTCTTATCTCTCAAACCTTTATGGTTTAAGAGATATTCACAAGCAAAGTTTCCCCCTCCCGCCCCTTTTTCCTAGTGTAAGCCATCTCTTCTCAGATGTGAATCTGGTTGTAAGACCAGACAGATAACAGCAGGGGACAATCTTCTTTGTATGAATACAATGAAAGCCCTTCTCCCCTTGACAAGTTTTTCAGCTTTTTCCCTTATCTTAATTGAAGATTGTCCCTCTCTGCAGTCTACCTGGACACCTCCCTTCTGATCTGGCTGAACAGGGGGGGTACTTTGCTTGTGTATATATTTCTTAAACCATAAAGATTTGAGAAATAAGACTTATATCGTTCTTCATGTTTTTTTAATGCCTACAAAATAAAATAAATATAAAACAAAGTATTACTATCCCTTTAAAACTCAGCTCAGCCCATTAGCCTCTGCAAATTTTGTGATCAACTTGCTGAAGAGCAAAGCAAGAGGGACGTATCCAGGGCCTAGAAATCCCTCACGGACTCTACTGCCCATGTCTGATAAAATGAAATAGAAAGATTTAGGGCACCAATAATAAGAAATCTTTGCTGCTGTTGTACATATATCTATGTAAGAGAGACTGGCATCCCGAGGGCCTGCAAGCTGTGGTCCACATCTATCATACTCAGCTGGTTAATGGGAGTTGTAGACCAGTGGTAGCGGGGAACCAACCTTGGTCTATGAATAGGCTACAATGGATTTTGGATGCAGAATTATACAAATATAATTCTGACTATTGGTTTTTTGTACTTTGTTTTTGGAAACGTCTTTGTGGAAATCCTGGTTTTTCCCCTGTTGTTCTCAAGAGAAAGGAGGAAAAATGGGAGAAAACTACAGTATTATAGTAAAATTCAAGCATTTCTTAAATGGATCTAAAAATGTTGCACATTTAGTTCAAAGCACTGTACAACAGAACAAAAACACCATGGCAAATCCTCTCTTAATCCTGAGCCGTGAATGATTAGTTTCCTACTTAACAAAATAAATCCTCTGAAAAGGACATGTTTTGGCCAAAATACAACCTTGAATGCCATTTTCTGGTGAAGGACAACTGTGCTTCCTTTTCATGCACCTCATCCTTGGCATACACACTTGTGTGCACATTTACATATGTGAAACAGATAATAAAAAACAATGCCTACAGCATATAATCCACAGCTATTATTGTTTCTGTTGCATTCCCAGAATTCCATGAAGCAACAAGATTCTTTGAAATACGCTAAAGACCACCCTGGATCCAAAGGGTTAAGGGTCTGCTGATCTTATTTACACATTTTAAAAAAAAAAGTATATTTTGCATATAGAACATGTAATATATTTATAGTTGTTACAGTTCCTTTAAGTAGGAGAGAGAGGGACCAGTACAGTGGGTACTGGGTACAGGGAAACATATAAGTAAAATGGTGGATAATGGGAAGCCAAGGGGGGGTATGAAGAAGGGGAGTATGAGCTGCTTTAGTTGAAACGTTTGAAAATCCTAGCTTCTCATGGGAGGCATATGTAGGTATATGATAAATTGGATAAGGCTATGCTTGAAAGGGCAGCCAGCTTTGACATGATATTGTTGCAGTCTAAAACCGATCACAGAGACCTTTGTTCAGATGTTCACATGAGCCAACACAGTATGCTGCAACTTTCATGTGCTCTATACAAATCTATGTGACAATGCACTCGTGCAAGTGATGTGTGGATGGTATGGATTGTTGCAAAATTTGTCTCAACTAGTGGGCCCATCTGAATAGAAGATAACCATTTGTGGCCCATTTAATGTTGCGCCGCAAGACTTTATGTTTGCATCCAACCACCATAACAATGACTTCCAGTGCGCATGCTCAGGTATTACTGCCTTCTCGCACGTCCACTCTCTTGCCCCATGTGTTTCGTCTCACTGATGTTGCCCTCGCTGAAGCCTCATTTCCTTCTTCTCCCAGTCTCTTCTAAAAATGTTCATTGCTTCAGATTTCTCAAACGGTCACATCCACACTTACGTTTTCCTAAATCTGTTCCCACCCCTTCAAGCCATCATTTTCAGCCACTGCTCTTAATGCACTCCCACCACACCCTCTTGCCCCGCCCACCTTTTAGCCATTCCGCCTGTACCTCCTACACTCACTTTTGCCATTCCGCCTGCCCCTCCTACACTCCATTTCACCTTTTGCCGCTCAACCTGAGATCCTGTGCCTGATGAAACAGGGATGCCTCCTACCAATATCCCCCATTTCATCACCTGCTCAAAAAAATTGGTTCAGCAAAGAAGTATCAGTAAAAATAAATTATTCCTGAAAACGCGAATTGTATGGAGTATAATACAACAATGCGGTGGAGATGACTCTTGTGACTAAAGGGGTTAATGGCTGCTGAGTTTTTAGCACATTATGTAATATTAATTTTACAAGGTCACTATATAGTCAAAGCAAATGTATGTGAAGAGTGCTAGTTATTACACAGCAATGCATTGCACACCTTTTCTAGAATTCAACCAGTTAAAAATCCCATTTACATCCATGTGAATTTTCATGGTGAAATGTATTTGCCTTTCAGCCGCATCACAATTCCTATACATATGGCCCACAAAATGCCCAAGTTAAACAATATGACATACATTGGATGGCACTTGGTTAGACGAGAGTGTTTTGTTTGTGAAAGTAACATGGCTGGTAAAACACATTAAAGTCAGCAGTGCTGCAGGGAAAAGAAATTAGTAACGGGCACAGCAAAGAAAGAATGTGAACTCCTGCCATGTCCATGTTGCTCAGTATGATAGTTCTCCTTTAGCCGCCAGCTCTGTTTTATTAAACCACATTCTTTCATTGAGAATAAAGAAGGACCTTGGGCCATATGTCCAAAACAATGTGGAACAATTCTATGGTAATACAACCGCACAGCAGAAGAAAAATAACAGCACCCATTGATTTAAATTGGGCTTTTAAATAATTGAATGCTTGGTCTCCAATGCGGCATTTTGAAATTGAAAGCATTCAAGGGGATAAAAATCAGTGGGCACTGGAGGAATGTTGATTTGTTCTGCTATATACCCCCATCAGTGGCAACAAGGGGCCAGAGTCATTAACCCTTTGTGTGCCAGAGGGGTACGCAACACAAGGGTTAAGATAACGCAAGTAACTGCACCACGAGGAGGAATTAAAATCCCCTAACTCCATTTGATATAAACAGGAATTATAACTTGTTTGCAATGAATTGTTAAGATAAAGGAGAATTTGGGGAGTTTTTTTTTCCTCTGTGGGATAGAAGGTTTGTTCCAAAATTGCTCCACCTTTATTCTTAGTATATTGCCCTTTGACGTTTCCTAGTTTGTACAAATAAATCAGTGGAGTTGCTAGGTTCGGTTTAATGTATGCTAGAAATATCTCCAATGTACCATAAAAGCAACATACTATAGACATCTGAGGAATCCATGAGGTTAAGGAATCATTATCTGCCACCCAACCCAATGAATAGCTCAGTCGCATTTGCAGAAGTCCTGAGATACATGAATGATTATCTCTTCTGTTAAATATGCTGATGGCCATTCTTAGGAGATCAATATGAAAATGGCAGATACCATGCCAAAAACTGTGGGCTTTGAACAAAATCACAGAGAAAGATCCAGTCATAACACGTGTTCAGGCAGGGAAAACCTTAAAGCAGAACTACCACCCCTTAGAAACATGGCCCCAAATAATTACCGATCTGGCGACTAGCTGCTCAGTAGCGTTAGTCACCAGAATTATTACTGCGTTCATGAGATTTACACACTGCTCCGGAAATGACAGGCAGGAAACCGAGCAGACATCTTTCCATAGTGACGCCTGCGCTGTCAGTCCCAGTCTGCTCTAAGAGGTGTTGCTAGGAGCCGTTCGGCTCCAAAAGGGACTGACAGGGCAGGCGTGCAGACGTCACTATGGAAAGATTTCTGTGCGGTTTCCTGCCCGTCATTCCCGGAGCAGTGTATAAACCTCATGAACGCGGTAATAATTCTGGCAACTAGCGCTACTGAGCAGCTAGTCGCCAGATGAGTAATTATTTGGGGCCATGTTTCTAAGGGGTGGTAGTTCCTCTATAAAACCTGGGAGGAGGGATGCATCATGGTGGGATAAAGGAGATACTTCTCCAGTGTGAAAAACTCTCCATTTCCTGTGTTATTCTACGGACCCTTCGCATTAAGATCTCTCTAACTCGAGAGAAGTTATTGTGCAGACTCTGCAGAACAGCACTGAAACAGGAAAGTTCATCACACCGGAGAAGTTATAGCATTTTAGTACACCTTACTGCAAACCCCCAGCACTGTTACTGGTGACTGAACCATGCTGTTGTATTTTATAAAGCGCATTGATTTTTAATTGGATCCTTCTCCTTCAAATAAATACCAGCTCTTCATAAATTAAATTTAGTTGTATTGAAATTTGAGATGATAAACAAAGAAAGGACAAAAATATTGCATTTCATTAACACCTAATCCCTATCCTATTACAAATCTTTAACTCCTCCTTTGCCACCGCTACCTTTCCTAATGACTTCAAACATGCCTTAGTAAAACCTATCTTTAAGGACAACTCTTCTGAATGTAACACACCCTTTCGCTATCGACCAGTTTCTCTTCTGCCTTTTGCCTCTAAACTCTTGGAACGCTTAGCCTACTCACGCCTGCTTGACTTCCTCAATGCATACAACCTGCTCGACCCTTTACAATCTGGATTTCGTAATGCTCACTCCACTGAAACTGCTCTTACAAGAGTTGTCAATGATCTTCACATTACCAAATCTCAAGGTCACTATTCAATTCTTATCCTGCTGGATCTCTCAGCAGCTTTTGATACTGTTGATCATGCACTCCTCCTCCGCATTCTTCACTCTTTAGGAATCCTCAACACAGCACTGGACTGGCTCTCCTCTTATCTATCTAACAGATCCTTCAGTGTCTCCTCTGCCACCTCTTCATCCTCTCCCATCCAACTCTCTGTTGGGGTTCCTCAAGGTTCTGTTATAGGACCGCTTCTGTTTTCTCTTTACACAATAACACTTGGTGATCTCATTAACTCATTTGGTCTCAAATATCACCTCTATGCCGATGACACCCAGATTTACTTATCTGTACCTCAACTCACTTCTGATATCCAGGCTAAAGTCACAGATTGCCTCTCGGCTATCTCAGACTGGATGGCTCATAGGCACCTCAAACTCAATATGTCCAAAACTGAGCTGCTCCTCATCCCACCTAGACCTGGCCCTGTAGCGCCCTTCCAGGTGACTGTAAATGGCACTACCATAAATCCAGTATCAGAAGCACGGTGTCTAGGGGTGATAATTGACAACTCTCTCTCATTTTCCTCTCATAATAATGCCATTACTAAATCCTGTCTTTTGCGTAACATTGCAAAAATCCGTCCCTTCCTCTGTTCCTCCACAGCTAAAATTCTTATACAAGCAATCATCCTCTCCCGTATGGACTATTGCAATATTCTTCTGTCTGGCATTCCTGCTTCCCATCTGCAACCACTTCAATCTATACAGAATGCTGCAACACGAATTACTCTTCTGTCACCTAGGTTTGTCCCTGCCCCACTCCTCCTCAAAACTCTCCAATGGCTGCCTATCAAACTCTGGATATCTTACAAAATCTTACTTCTCTCTTTCAAGACACTTCTCTCCTTTACTCCTTCTTACATTTCCACTCTGATCTCCCTTTATACCCCATCCCGCCACTTACGTTCAGCCAATGACTGTCTTCTCTCAGCTCCTTTTGTCTCTACAGCACGTATCAACCTTTTGCTCATATTGCTCCGTATCTATGGAATGCTCTACCATCCAACATGCGCCATTGCACCTCTCCGAAAACCTTCAGATTTCGGGCAGGGACCTCAAGCTTTCGGGCAGGGACCTCACACCCAATGTTTCACTCTACAAAGCACCTGTAACCCTGTATTGTTTAAACCCTGAAATTGTAAAGTGCTGCGTACACTTGTGGCGCTATATAAATAAACATATTCATTTATTTATTCATTCATTCAACACCTTAAAAACCCATGACGTGCCAGAACCATTGTGGGAAAACTTCAGTCAAGGACCCATGACGGTTCTGTCCGTCATGGTATTCAGGGGTTCCCAAGCAGCTGCACGCCGTTCAAGGACTACTAAATCCACTGCAGCAAACAAAATTGTATATATTCTTCATGGTCCTTGACTGCTGGATGCGTGTCCGGTTAAGGGTTAATAAAAAGTCTAACATGTACCTTCAGAGGTCTTCCACCTTTTCCACAGATCCTCCACGGTGATATGTTTGTCTTCTCTGTGTAAATGATTGTGCTTGTGAGAGGCATCCTTGCAGTTCATGTCTTCTCGAAGAAACTGAAAAGATGAGAAAAGAACATGAAGCTTGCTGAGGCTAAGAGCCAACCAACTGCACCATACGGGGAACATATACTTTACGTTTCAGGTGGTGGTGTTTTTTTTTTTTTTTTTTTAATTAATATAAGCAAAATCTTTATCAACACAGTCTTGCATAAAGTTGTGTGCATAAACCAAAACACTGACACACTTCTCTCAGCAATAAATACTGCTATATGGTAAAACCTGCAAGTACTCCTTCATTGCTTATTTTATATACATATATTCTATATCCCATAAAATCTTGGCTGTAATACACACCTGTGTATATATACAGGTATAAATTATACCCAAGGTTTTAAGGGTAAAAAAATAAGTACACTCTACTCAAAAATATATACATAAAAAATAATAAAAATAAAAAAAGAAAAAATGAAACACCACTGGTCTCCCCTCTTCCCTCCCTCCCCATCTTAACACTCTATGTTAACCCTCCTTCCCCCCCCCTCCCCAGTAACGTAATTGACCCCTCCATTCCCTTGCCATGCCAGTAATCTTTTGGTTTTTTTGAGCCCCTCCACCCCACTTTCCCTCCCTCTACCACTGCTCATAAGTATTAGGAGTCCCTGAGGAAGCAGCCTAGAGCTCCGTCCAGCAAATGGCATGCTTAAATTTGCTGCCTGCTTCCCTAGCTGTTCGTCAAAGAACCTCTGCCACTGGGGAAAATGTGGTGATGCTCTATCAGAACCTTTAGGTCCTGACAGGGAACTACCTTAGTTTCAATGCTCAATGATCTTCCCATTGAAACTACACTAGTGCACTGTCAGGACCTAAAGGTTCTGAAAGAGCACCAGTGCATTTTCCCTAATGGAAGAGGTCCTTTGAAGAGCAGCTGAGGAAGTGTACGGCAAATGGAAACGTGTATTATATTTGAGATTTTACGGTAATCACACTCACATATAGGTACATACATATATAGTTTCACACTGTTTGCTATGGAAGTATGTAGACGCCCATAACTACAGACATCCATTTCATACTGTATATGTAATTCATGCCTCCTATACTCCTCAAAAGAGAAGCATGCAAAAAAACAGCACTTCCCACCAAGAAAAAAAATTCCCTTTTCATTGGATTGATATTAATTATAATTTATTTCCACCAGAGTTCCCCATGTATTCTCACAGTACTACTATAAAAGAGGTGTCAGTATTCCACACACTGTCAGTCAGTGCTTGGGAGAGAGTAGGAAGGTAAATTAATTTTGCACCTAGCTAACACAGACAGACAGGCAAAGAGTGGGAGCTGGAGTTGCTTGATAGAAGTGTTTGTGGCACTCACTGCCAGTTGTTATCTGGCTACGGCTGTGACAAAAGAGTTAAAAAAAAAAAAATAAATAAAAAAAAAAAAAAAACCATGAACATGAAATAAGAGGATTTTAGTCTTACCTGTTAAATCCTTTTCTCTTAGTCCATACAGGTTACTGGTAACTCTGTGTAGGTGATCTGCCCCTTTAAGTAGGCAGGAATAATTATAGAATTGTATGCAGGGGGTGGAGCCTACCTTCCCTCCTTGGCTGCAGCTAGCCAAGCAGCTCCAGAAAGATTTGAGACACTAACTATTGACTAGATAGTGGAAGGGAAGAAGACTCCTGTGAGCATGACCCCGAAGGACCCCCACGGTCTGCCACAGGAGAGCCAAGCATGGTCCCTTGACAGGGTGGGAGACCAGTAACCTGCATAGACTAAGAGAAAAGGATTTAACAGGTAAGACTAAAATCCTCTTTTCTCTGTCATCCAATACAGGTTACTGGTAACTTTGGGATGTCCAATCATTGAGTTTCCCAGAGGTGGGAAGTAAGGCAAGGACCAGGCGCAAGGCCCCCAAAGTCACCAGAGCAGATATGAACCATCAGATCAAGATAGCCCAACAACTAATGAAGTGTCAACGGACACTGAACAGGAGTAACAACACCCCAACTGTTACACAGCACACTGAACTAAAGCCAACAGAGCTCAAATGTGAAGGAAGCACCAAGAACCAAAGAAAATCCTAGACAGGCAAGACTGCCTCCAGGATTTTCCTTCCAAAGCTGGCGTCAGCCGATGCCAGTACATCAACACGGTAATGCTTCGAAAAAGTGTGCAAAGGCGACCAGGTGGCAGCCTTGCACAACTCATCAGCAGAGGCCTGATTATTGTAAGCCCAAGAGGCCCCAATAGATCAAGTAGAATGAGCCGTGACCCTGAAGGGGACAGGCCTCTTGCTCAGCTCATAAGCCTTACGAATAGTGGACTTGATCCAAGAAGCAATAGTCACCTTGGATGCAGGTCTTCCTGCCCTAGGACCCTCAGGAATGATGAACAGCGTGTCTGATTGCCTGATAGACTCAGTGCGATGTACATAAAACTTGAGACAACACACCGCGTCTAACAAGTGGAGACCCCTCTCCTTGTCAGAGGGGGGGTCAGGGCAGAAAGAGGGCACCACAATCTCTTGATTGATGTGGAACTCCAAAACAACCTTCAGGAGAAACTCCTGAGAGGTGTGAAGCACTGCCTTGTCCTTGTGAAACACCAAATAGGGTGGTTTACAGGACAGACAATGTAACTCCGCAACACGACGGACAGACACAATCGCCAGGAGAAAAACCATTTTCCATGTCAACTGATGTAGGGGAATAGTAGCCAAGGACTCAAATGGAGGGCGCTGAAGAACGCCCAAAACCAAGTTAAGATCCCATGGAGGCAGGATGAGTATGAGCAACACCCTGGAAGAAAACCTTGACATCAGGAAGGATGTCAATGCACATCTGAAAGAAAACAGAGAGCAGACGTCTGAACTTTAAGAGAACTCAAACTGAGACCCTTATCCACACCGTCCTGCAAAAAAAGCCAGGACCGTAGGCAGATCAAATTTCTGAGACAGGTCCTTGTCAGCACACAGCACAAGGGTTTTTCATTTGGAGTTCCTATTGCACACTCCTGCACTCATTGGGTCTATCTGTATGACTGTTGGGTGTTTGGAGCAGGTTTATGTGGTATTTAACCCTTTAGCTGCTGGTTTGGCATTCATTTGGTGGTTTTCTGACACTTTTCCTACTGGTTCAGTGTTTTATTTTGGGTATCCTAACATGTTTTAGTGATGTTTCATGTCTTAATATTACACCTTCAATTTTGTGTACCTATACACATCCTATATAATCATTTTCTAAAACGTTTGTCAGGGGCCGTCATGCTCAGTACAATTGGCTGCCAGAGCTGCAGTCATGCACAGTACAGACTGCCCGCACAGCGGCTGATAATGGAGTGGGCCGCTATCAGCCATGGCGCGGGCAGTCTGTACTGCGCATGACTGCACCACAGCCATTGCTGGGTGGCACTGTGGCCCATGTACACGGGCTCTTCAACTAGTCTAAAATAAACAAAAAAGGCAAGTTTTGCATAAAGGTTTAATGTAACATTATATAGATTACAGGATCCTGCACAATAATCAGTCATGCATGCAGACTACATGTAACAGGAACAAGGAAGTGATCTGCTAGTAGTTCTTAAGAAAAATGTTTTATGGAACAGAACATTTGCAAAGATTGAGGAAACTTCTAAAGTACATGACATTAAGAAGTGTAACTTGTAGTTAACACCTTAAATGATGCAGGAGTTGAAACTGCTGTTGCAGTTTACAGTCATATTTCAGATACAGTATTTGTCTGTGAGAAATATACATATACCATATACTGTGCAGAAGTGGACTTTTTCTACATTCCACTAGCAAATGCATTTGGTGCCATCTTCAGTCGGTCCTTGAGGCCATGTCCACCAGCATGACATCTGCTGGTAGTTTTTATAAACCGAAGAAGGTACAGCGTATGAATATGTTAACCCTTTATGAATATTTGCATGAGCAGTTAAGAGTTTGAGATGTTGTTGTCCTGCTAGCAATAGTCATGTCCATCTCCAAGGTTATGACATCCAGAACGGATTTAAGATGCCATTTCTTGAATCAAGGAACAAATGTAAAATTCATAGGGACCATTCGGATTTTTTTGGCCATACTAAAGGTATGTGGGAGGCTATTATTAGTAGGTGCTAGTTCTTTAAGGAACAGGTACACAAGGTATAGCATTTTGGAAACTTAAACTGAGGCATAAAATGAGGGGTCACTTGCCTTTTCATTTCAAGGCTGGCTTTGCACCAGTGCATCCTGAAGGTGGTATTATAGGAAATAAATATTTACTTTCCTCTATTTGAAAACTTAAACATGTTCGAAAACCATGACATTTCCTACTGCTCTTTGGAAAAAATTAACCCCATCAGCAGGGGCTGGCATACATTAAGGGGTTCCACAAGCACTGAATATTGCCTACTACAGGCTACTGAAGGGGTGAGTAATTTTATTTTCCTCAATGGCCATCCTGGGAATAGAGACGCCTTTCCAGAGATGCAAAACTGTGTATGTAGAAACCTGAGGGACTGAGATATGGCTTCCTACATCTGTCACGCTTTCAGCTCCTACCTTCAACATGTCCCTAGTGGTCCAGTGGGAAGCCAGTCTTGTGCAAGGTGACAATCCAAGATGACACCAGAACAACAAAAGGAACCATTATAGGATGTTCAGGTAAGTAAACCCCAAATGCAGCCACATACTGAGCATAAAAGGAAAGGTTTTCAAAGGCAATAGCTGCAGGCAAACTGTTAAATTGTTGGGCATTGGGGAAATGCCCCCTATGATGCAGTTGGTGTGAGTGGGAACTGCATTTCTTTAGTCTAGTGTTCCCTCATTCAGAAAGTATGACGGTATATAAAATAATAACTGGAGTATATAGTATTGTGTAAATTCATATATTTGAATGATTTCCTTAAACAAATGTCATGTGTCAAAACATGAATGAACATGAATTGATTTTTTTTTACCTTAAAAATGAGTCTGAAACCTTGTTTCTAATGATGTGCAGAGAAAGCTCATAGTTGTGAAATACCATAGCCAAAAAAAAAAACATATAACTGAAGATTCTAACCTAGTACTGTTTTTGGGTTCCTTTTAGCGCAAACCCAACCCTTGCTTCGCCTTATCTCTAAGATCTATAAGCTGCTTTGGTCTCCTCTTCAGATGGATTCTCTTTATTTCATTTGTCCTTGGCATGCAGAACTGGGGAGCCACTTGGATGAATATATGCTGGATTCCAGTTAAGAAAATCTAACTACACAGGTCTTTAACCCCTCAAATCTTAGCAAAATTCCAGTCAATATGCTCTTCCCTCTGTTGGCACTCTCAGAGTGAGAGCTACGCCATGTCATGCATCTGATCAACCTGTGACCTGATTGCCCAGGTTTGGAAATCTGCTTATTCAGCCTTATTCAGGATCGAACTTTCGCTTTTCCACCCTCCTTTGCCCCGTTAATACACTATATGTTACAGGCAGCCCGTTCTGTAATCTCATTGCTGTGGAAATCATCTACTCCCACTCCTTGGATCTGTGGGGGTTGAAGGTACAGTCTTTCAGAGAGATACGGCTGCCCCGTAAACATTCTAATGACCTTCGCATTGGCTATTTGTTTATATATCTATTCGTGTAAAAGCCCATGTACACGGGCTCGGGCAGTGTCTACTGCGCATGACTGCACTGGCCTGTGTTCAGGCAGTCTCTACTGCACATGACTGCATCGGACAAACATATCTGGCCTTTTATTATATAGGATTTGAACATTTGGTTGCTTTACTGACACTACCACCTCCACATAGATTTGTGGGATATGTGCCAGGCTTTACTAGCTCTGCTCCCCTGTCTAACTCGGTTTAATTTTCCTTCACTTTTCAGCCCCAATTCTTCATCTTTTCTTCTCTTCCTTTTCTTATCAGTCTACTGTTCCATTTCAGGCATGACAAGAGACCGCTCCAGCGGGTGTAGGGTTTATCCCCCTGAGTAAAACAAGGGTACTCCCTCTGCTAAAGGGTGTTTTATTCCAAAGTTATTGCAACTCAAAGTTGAATTTTTTAGGTGCAGTATAACAGTGGCCTGAAATTGTACAGTGGCACTGTTACTACACCATCCTATAGAGATGTATGGTCAACTGACCAGAGCTGTACATAGGATGATGTAGCAACAGCGTCACTGTACAATTTCAGGCCACTGTGATACTGCACCTAAAAAATACAAGTTTGAGCTGTAATAACTTTTGACTAAAACACCCTTTTTTTTACTCAGGGGGATAAACAGTACAATATATATTTTTTTTTTACATATTAAGTATTACTATCCCTTTAAGTACAGACCAAGCTTGTAATTGTTGTTTAATTACTGAAAAAGCCAGAAGTGTGACACAACAAAAACAAACCAGAGCAAATGATTATTACACGCTAGTCTCTATGCCGATGCTTAACATTTTAGCTCTCTAATGCCATATTGCCATATTGACTCTTGTTCTATGTACACCTTTCAATGCATGCATAGAGCCTTAAAGGGATAGAATAGTAAAATGTATCTTGTAGCCATTAAAAAATTAAATTTAATGCCCCCAGTCCCATTTCTCAAACCTTTATGGTTTGAGAGATATTCGGCACTAAAGTTCTCCCACTCCCTCCCCTTTCCGTGACGTTGGCGCTCTATCTAGCTGACTTCATAGGAATCCGCTCCCAGGACCGGCAGAGGCTCTTCAGCAGAGCAAAGATCACCAGATAGAAAAATAAATACTTCACTGGAACGGTCTACAAAGTGTGCTTGGTTTGCAAGCACACATTGCAGACAGTTCCAGTGAAGTATTTATTTTTCTATCTGGCGATTGTGGCTCTGCTAAAGAGCCTCTGCCGGTCCCGGGACCGGATTCCCCTGAAGTCAGCTAGAGCTTTGACATCAGGGAAAGGGGAGGGGGGGGAACTTCAGTGCCGAATATCTCTCAGACCATAAAGGTTTGAGAGATGGGACTGGGGGCATTGTTTAATTTTTTAATTGCTACAAGATGTATTTTAGTAAAAATTTGACCATAATATCCATATTAACAGCAAATGTCACACGAATAGGGTGCTCACGCACAAAAACACACTTTAACTCAAAACACCTAGTACTATCAAACTATCAGGAAGTAAATTAGTGTGTATACTTCCTGGAGGTTCTCACTTGATAGCATGACAAATGTAAATTGTAATAACTCTGGAAATGTGCATTTTTCAGCAGTGGAAAAACCCTTATTTTACTTAACAGGAAAAGCGCTACAACACAAATTTTTTCAATTAAAAAAAAAGTACACCACTCCTTTAAGTATGTCAGTAACCATTAGTTAAGCAGGCTGAAGAAGAGACAATTGCTTCCCTACCAGCTAAAAACTGCCCATGCTAAATTCTTCAGTTACTTAAGTTACTGTGAATGTTAAAATATACACCTAGATAGTGTCTATCAACAAATCTGCTCCTCAGAGAGAAGACTTGCCAATGAAGCCAAGGCAGCATTGTGACCCTCAGCGGGGAGAGCTAAACAATGGCTTAAAGGGATAGTAATGTTAGATATTAACCCCTTAACGACCGCATGATCCGGTTAAGGACCACTGAGTTTTTTTTTTTCGAACTGAATTCTGGGATTGCAGAGACAAAGGACCGGTGGGATGGCCCTGGCATGTCAAGGGTACTTAAAGGGCTAGGTTATATTACAGTGTCCCCCTCCCACCCATTTTCCATACGATGCAATGCCTCCCCTCAGATCTGAAATCTGGTCACTTGACTGGACATAGTGCAACGAGGAACAATCTATCAATTTAAGGAAAACCCTGTCCCTCTTACACTGAGAGAAGATTGTCCCTTATTGCAATCCTTCCGGACCGGCTTGTAGCTCTGAGGGGAGGCATCGTGATATATGGAAAAGGGAAGGGGACACTTTAATATAACATAAAACAAAGAGGACAACATTATGGACTGTTAGAAAGGTATAGTTCATTATAAAAGATTATGTTGAAGAATCAACCTTGACTTAATATCTAACAATTACTAACCCTTTACGTAGACACCAGTGGTCCCTCATGTGTGACTGACTCGCAATGCATTAGAGACATCTTTAGCATACAGAGGGTTAGTCAATTTTTATATATATATATATATATATATATATATATATATATATATATATAAAATCATTTTAAGCCATCTCCATTTTAATAGTTTTCCTTCATTCAATCCATACTCTCAATTCACAGACCACGTTACTCAATTTGTCCTGCTGACTTGCTTGTAATTTTGCTGGTCATGCACTGAACAGCTTGCCTGACTAACTGCACTGATTTGATTATCTGTAGAATCAGGAATGATTTATGACAGTCCATTTTCAGTCACTTAGGGCCGTATTCGACAAGCTAAAGAGGTAACACAGTTCTGGGTCATGCCAACTGCACCAAAAGGAACTGAAAATTCCAAAAATTCATACCGGAAAAAAATACATTAAAATTTCTGCTTTTTCACGACTTCCAATAAATTTCCCACTAGAACATTGACAATTTCCATATACGTTTTATGGAAGAAAAAGTTCCTGTTGCAATATTACTCCTGCAGAGTTCTGAAGTAGAGAAATCCATAGCTGAACGTAAAGGTTATTAACAGGCTGATTCCTATGGCACAAAAGCCGTGAAAAAATTATTAGCAGACTGATACCTGCAGCAGCATATATAATAATATTAGCAGGCTGAGGCCAACAGCAACATAAGACTTTTAAAAAACTGTTAGCAGGTTGGTAGGAACCTGCATTGTAAGCTAGGGATGTGTCAGGTAGTTATGTTCTTGCAAGGATTATAATGCATTGCTTGCATGCAACAGTAAGTCTAGACTACTACTACTGAAACAAGTGGTTACACTTCATTTTGAACAGCAACATAAGCAATCGTCATAGATGAACTGTGCTCCTATTGAGCCAATAATAGTGAGTGTGATTGGGTGGCGGATGGACTTGTGTAAGTGGCGATGCTGATGAAGACGATAGTGACTGAGATGATGATTGTATATTTTTAGCCATGTTTACTTGTACAGACTTTCCATTTGATCTCCAAAAGTTTTATAAACAGGCAAAATGCTTATTTTCAGTGGTCAAAATGTTTGGTTAGATCATAATCAATCTAATTTTCTCGATCTGTATTAGAAGAAGGGAAGGAGAGTGGATATTCTAAATAAACATCTTCATCATCAATAATCAGAGCAGCAGCAACAGCACCAGAAGCATCCTTCTCTTCCTCCGTAGTATTTCTGCAGGTTTTTGTTTAAATCTGAAAAAAAGCTTCATTTTACTTTTCTTCCACCACTATGGTAACAACACTAAAATGTGACTCATTATCTTTAGTGTTACTATTAGTGTTGGAACTTTTCATATCACCTTTACAAATAGCATTCTCAGTAGGAGGATCAATCATTTACTGAAAAAGCTGCATCAAGCTTGGCTGAGAAAGTTTTTGTAGTACAATTTTACTACTACTACCACCACCATGACCATGCACTCCTAGTTCTTTCCCATTACCCTGCACCTACCATGTTTGGTGGCCATAATGAAAGCTGATTTTTTTTACTGTAAAGTACACTGCACAGCGGTTAATGTGTGTATTTTTTATTTTATTATAAAGTATGATATGATGTTTTTCTATCTTTCGTTTATGACATGGTCACTCCCAGTCTCTGTTCAAAATTAGGATATATTGCCTGTTACTTAAAAATCAAAACATTGTTAAACTGGTTCTATATGTCCCTGTCACTTCATTTTCTACAAAACATTCCCTTCAACTGCAAGCAACTCAGACTCCACCTCTTTGCCTGCCTGCCTCTAGAGCAGTAGCTAGTGTAAACATTTCAATAGCTTTCTCTCTCTGTCTCTGACAAGGATTGTAGCGTTAGATTTTATAGTACAGTACAGGATAGAACTGTTAGCTGAAGAATCAGCTTGCAGCAGAGGAAAAAACACACAGCAGCAGCAGGTGAAATACCAGAGTCCTCTACACTCCAGTATATGCTTGCACCTCTTGTTACTGACTTTGTAAACGTGAGTGAATGCGTTTAAGTAACACATTATGTCACAATGTACCCATTGTCTTAGCCAGTTTAGATAGGAAGATCACCTATCACCAATACGTCAAAAAGTTTTAATAGATAAAGGAAACTCTACAACTACAAGGAATTATACTACTAATTAATTTACTTACATTTCAAACAAAATTAAAAAAGCTGAAAACTGGAAGGCAGGACGTGCCATTTTTCACATGTTACCCTCTCTAAAAGTCAGCAGTAGTAAAAACAAAAAGTAAATAAACAAAATCATATTTTCCCATCAATATAGAAGCATGTGTTTATACACACCATGCACAAAGTGTGTGTAGCTGTACAGGATATAAGAGCTACTCACAGGGAGAAAAATGTGCTCTGTAGATAGTTTATTAAACAAAATGATTAATGACAATGGTGATCACAAAAAAATAATGTCTGTTCAGCAAAGAAATTTATTGTGTTTATCCTTCACAAGTAGCAGAACAAGAGTGAAAGCTCTGCTGGAAAAAATAAGGATTCCCTAGTACAACAATTATTTCTACAGTAAACTGACCATTTGTCTGCTGTGCCAAAAGCTACTTAATTCATATTCCAATTACACAGAAAAAATAATTATCCATACTTGCTGAACTGGCAACCAGAGATGTAGCAGCATTAGAAGTCTAAGCTTTCAGGCCCACTGAGTAACTACATAAATGCAAAGGGCATTAAAACAAACAAACAAAAAAAAATAAACACAACTGGAGGAAGTCAACAGAATCATAAGGACCAAACCAAGATTTTAATGAACTGTTAAATCCTATTCCCTTTAGTCCATATGGAACACAGGAACCATCATGGAGGTTAAGCTCCCTCATCAAGAGGGCAGGGCACTCCAAAATACAGGGTCTTTTAGGCAGAGTTTCCCTCCTCCTGCCCCAGTACCAGAGAAAAGAATCAAAAGTAGGAAGAAGAACAGAAAGCCCTAAAAACAAATACTCCAAGAGGACTCCTCTGCCTGGGGAAGGAACACAGGTAGGTTTTTTCCTCCGGGTGGGAGTCTTGTGTTCCATATTGACTAAAGAAAATATAATTTAATGGTAAGGTCACTAAAATCGTATTTTCTCTCATGCCCAATATATGCCCAATAAGCAACACAGAAACCATGGGAATATAGAAAAAGGATCCCAAATATTCCAGGGAGTAAATAGAGAAAGAAAACAATTCTCTCTATAGTATACCAGTATTCCAAAGGACTAAACTGGGTCTGTTTGACCACAGGTATCAAAGGACACCAAACTATTGCAGAAAATTAACCGAACAAGAGCCAACTGGACTCAAATTACTGAATGGAACTTGACAATAGGAAAGAAAGGAAAAGAGTCCTTAGGCAAGCACTACTGCTTGAAGGACGTTCCAGACAAAGCTGGCCTCAGCCAAGGCCAAAACATTGGCATGCTAGTTTTAGTGAATATGTGCAAGAAGGACGATCATGTATCAGTTTTAAACATTCATCTTATTCAGCAGGGACCTGATTTTTGTAGGACCAGGAGGCACCCACTGACCTGGTGGAGTGTTCAGTGATGCTTAAAAAGGAACAGGTCTCTTCCTGATCACATATGCCTAATGTATGGTAGCCTTAATCCAAGAAGCAATAGTGACTTTGGATGCTGCCTGACCTGCCCAAGGACCCTCAGGAATGACAAAGAGAGAATAAACCTTGAGGAAAGGTTGTATACAATACACAATACTTAAGGCATCTCACCACATCAGAAAGTGAAGATCCTTCTCCTGTTCTGAGGAAAGGTTAAGACAAAATGATCTTCTGAATGATGTGAAAATATGAGTCAACTTTGGGTAAAAACTCTTGAGAGGTATGAAGTACCTCATTGTCCTAATGAAAATCCAGGAAAGGAGGTTCACAAGACAAGGCATATAAAACTCATCAACCCACTGTAGGGAAAGCTATCTTGAGTGTCAAAAAAGGTAGGAAGACAGGGGAAAGGTTCAAAAGGAGGTCTCTGAACAACATTCAGGACCAGGTTAAGATCTCACAGGTGTCTGGGACCTCAGAAGGAAAGGAAGTCGTAAGCTACCCCTTGAACAAAAGTCTTGACATCCAGGAGAACAACAGTATACCTGAGGAAGGGAAAATATTCTCTAACTAACCCCTGGAGCACCAAAGTGGAATGCAAAACTTTGCTTTGCAATATGCCGAATACCCCTCTTGTCCTTAAGGGGTTAAAGACACACTAAAATGTAGAAAAGGTGAAGGACTTGTGCCAAGTCACACTAATGCTAAAATACAATTTGGAGCATGCATATACTGGTTACCAGTGTATTGCATATCCCTTTGTTCCATAGAGCAATGAGGTACGTAGCTTTCTGGCACTCAATGGGGTTAACTCATGTATCAGCTGGCTGCTTTTGATACAGTGGATCGCTTGCTGCTCCTCCAAGCCCTCCATTCTCTTGGCCTCTTTGACACTCCCTTGTTATGGTTTTCTTCCTACCCATATAACCTCTCCTCAATTCCCAATCTGAAGCCACTTCTTTAGCCCTACTACAGTCTGTTAGACAACCAGAAAATTCTGTCCAGGACCAATTGCTCCTTCTATTCTTCCCTTGGTAAACTACTAAACTCCTTTGGGTTTCATCATCATCTCTATGCTGATGGAACCCAAATCTGTCTTTCCTCCCAAGACCTTTGTTTGCTGTGATGTGGTGTCACTTCACCAAAGATCACTGTATACAGGGCAAGTGAAGTTATATTCGTCTATCTACCTGCATTATATTTATCTATCATTAATATAAAGGACATTTATCTAGAATCCCTTATACATAGGATATAATTCTTATTTATTCTAGGCCTGAAATTTACACTATAAATCAGTTCTGTTTAGATTAGTTACCCAAAACTAATCTTTAATTAGTACTTAATGTCATGTCCATGGAGGCAGCCATGATTATTTGCTTTCATACTCCAAAATGCTCCTGTTTAAAGAGATAGAAACACTTAATATACAAAAAATAAATATTGCAGGGTTTATCCTCCAGAAAAAAAGGGTACTCCTAGCGCTGAGAGGTATTTTATTAAAAACTTATTGCAGCTCAAACCTGAATTTTTTTTAGGTGCGATACATCAATGGCCTGAAATGTTACAGTGGCGCTTTTGCTACACATCCCCTGGAGATTCATGGTCAACTGACCAGAGCTGTCCATATGATGATGATGTAACAACTGCGCCACTGTGTAATTTCAGGTCACTGATATATGGAACCTAAAAAATTCAAGTTTGAGCTGCAATAAGTTTTGAATAAAACACCTCTCAGCACTGGTAGTTCCCCTCTGGCACTCAAAGGGTTAAGGTAACATGAGTGTTTATTAGGAGATGTTAGTTTTAACTCAAAGGGTTAATTTCCCAAGTGGACATGTCACATTTAATTAATCTAAAAGCTATGTAGGTATATCACTGCCTAATGTGTGTGGTTTTTGCTTTGGAAACACATACTTTTAGAGAATTCTGATTTATTAGTTGGGGATCTAATCTTAGAGCTTTTTTCTCTGACTTGCTCAGGTAAAGCCTACATATTTAATGACTCACATGTTGAGAAAAATCAACTCTCTCCACCATCTTAGGCAGCTAAAGCCAGTTTCCACCAAAGGGGTAGAATCAATTGATAATCCTTTCAAGATGGAAGCTTCAACTGAGGGGAGGGCTCGGAAAGATGATAGGCCTCAAATCATCCATTCAAGAAAATCACCAAGACAGAAGGTGCAGTAATTATCTCATATGAGACAAGATATCACACTGTGCCTGCTTCATCATATTGTAACTTGCTGCTTCATAGATCAGCGTAATAAAATAAAACATCATGCAGTGATTATTTATGAGAGCACATGAGAAGATTAGGTTAATGCTCTTCTTATTGCACTAAATAAAAGTACATTAATTTTCATTTCTGTGAATAAAAGCGTACAATTGCAAACAGGCATGTTAATGAATATTGATGCGCATGTTTGACTTTTTGCCAGGCGTGTAAAAAATCAATAGCACTTATGGAAACTATGTCAGAAAATAATGAAGGGTTGTTTCAGCAGTAAAAACAGGAAACCCTTTGACATCTGGGGGAGGCTCTGTAACTTATCACTATCAGCTATGTTGGAGTCTGAGACGGAAACGTTAACATCCACACACTTCCTCCTACTGTAAAACATAACGTGATCACACAGTAATCCTTCAGCTCGCAGTAGACTTTTTATAATCCGTAGAAGGGACATATTACCAACTGTACAATAGTTAACCCTTTGAGTGCCAGAAGGATGTGCAAAGTATTGTCCTGCAATGTGAGGCACATCCCTCGGACACTGAGGGTTAAGTAAAATACAAGTATTATATTGCATGGCCAACTGCTGCATTAGAAAAAGCTGTGAAAAAGGGGAATGTACGAACGTGATTCTGTATAAAACAGGAAAAAGGCAGGATGTTTTGTGTGATGTGCCTACCTAAGGTCTACGTACAAAACCTTTTACACTATAAATGATGGCTTGTCTAAGAGAAGGGCAGGGTGTATATATTTGTTCTTCTGCACTTATTTTAATTAATAATGCTATGTATAAACAAGGTGCAGAAGAAACCAGCTCAATTCATTTTCTTGCACATGCTATAGTGTTTGTGGTACGGGCCTGCTGGCTTGTGCTCCAGGAGTGCTGTCTGAACAAAAGCTTATGAATGGGCACACTGGATTTGTACATCTCCGTCAGTCTAAACACAAGCAACAGTGATGTTTTGCACTGAAAATGACTCCACTGGACTGCTCTGAATTTTAAATTACTACTTGAGAATTCTGTATTTTATAAAATATGAGAGAGAGAGAGAGAGAGAGAGAGAGAGAGAGAGAGAGAGAGAGAGAGAGAGAGAGAGAGAGAGAGAGAGAGAGAGAGAGAGAGAGAGAGAGAGAGAGAGAGACCTGTGGCCTGTTAGGCGCCTCTAAGGACAGGGATTAGAGGCACTGAAATAGCGTAAAAGAAAGTGACTCACAGGACTTAAAACGTATGTATGTTTATTGCTGTTGATATAGCAACATTTCCGCCACCATGACAACACTCACGGAAGAGATGAAACGTGGATACATTAACACGGATACACTACACTAACACGGATACACTTACACTGATAAAATATACATACAGGGTTATGTGAATGTTTGAGCACCTCTAGCCAAATTACATGTTTTCTTGATTTTCTAAGTGAAAAGAAGTTAACATAACCACTGCAGCAAATAAAACAAACTAGATATTTCTTCAAATTGTAATACAAAATTACTATATAGTTGCTGAATGTAACAGATTGAATAAATAAATAAATAAATAAATAAAAAGAAAATGTGGTGAAAAGTGTGGGAACCCTATCAGTGAGTACGTAGTAAACACCCCCTTTGGCTGAAATCACAGCCTTCAGAATTTTTCCCCACTTGCAGAATGCTTCTAGTTCAGACATATTCTTAGCTTGTCTTGTATGCACTCCACTTTTGAGATAGACAGATTCTGAAATATATTCCAAAACGTTAAGCTTTTGTTTCTTGAAGTCAATTCATGGTTGATTTTGAGGTATGTTTGGATAATTGTCTTCTTACAATATCCAGCCTATTTACAGCTTCAGTTTCTTCATTTTCTGTGGGACATTAGCTTTCAGGATGTGTTGAAACTTTGTAGAATTCATTCTTCCCCCTACCTGCACAATATTTCCCTTGTAGTTGCATGCCACACAACCCCAAAGCATAATAGATCCATCCTCATGCTTAACAGTTGGCAAGGCGTTCTTTTCTTCAAATGCTTCTCATTTTTCTTCAAAAAAACAATAGTGATTGCAGCTATAAAGTTCAATTTTAACTTCATCACACCACACCTCTGGCTTATCCAAATTTTGTACTGCATACTACAGGCATTTACTTTTGTGATGAGATCACAGGTAAGGTTTCCTTCAGATGACTCTTACATGTAGGTCATGTTCGTGCAAGAAATGCCACACAGTGGACTGGTGCACCAGTACTCCCATGCTAGCTAAACCTTTCTGCAGGTCCTTTGCAGTTCTGTTTTGCATTCCTCTAAAATTTTTCTTGGTTTTACCAGATCTTTAACAATTCCCCTTAAAGGGATAGTAATACTGTAACGGATGTTATCCGTTACTTAGGCCTTGTCTGGCCATAAGGTTGTTTAACCAAAAACTGTGGACATTCCTGTCATGCCTAAAACAACCCTTGTCTAGGCATATGGATTGTCAGCCCAGTGACGCAGGCTATGTAGAGCTTTGGGATATTATATTGGTGGACAGATGTGCCAAAAAGGACTAAAAATCATAGCCTGCTTTCAGGGAACAGGGCCATTAGGGGGTTAATAATTTGATTTTACCTAATGTTACTTGCAATGTGTATTGTAGGCACTGAGGCTATTGTATTGAGACCCCCTGCTGGGTGATAATTCATTCAAGTCCCTCCAGTCTTTATGTCCATTGTGTGAGTTCAGCAATCCTTTTGTATTTGATATGTAATGAAGTCGGAGTCATTGTATTTGTTAGACCATTGACCTTTTGTCTACTGTGTGATTGAATTATGTTCCTAATGTATTTGCTTGGTCCATTTATTTGAATGTAAGGTTTGACTATAAATATGTGTGGTTTGTTTCAATAAAGTGAGTTCTGTTTTGGAGTGAACAAGGAGTCCTGGAGTCTTGTATTGCTTATGGTCTAAAGTATCCACTCTGATACCCATCTGCGCCAAGTATCCTGAATCACCGACCGCCTGCTGCCAGTTTCCTGCGACCTAACTTCGTGGACTGTCAGGCGGCGACGTGGACTCTTCCCTGCTTCCCTGCTTCCAGCGATCCTGTGGCTGTTTCCAGTGACTGTTCATACTCCAACCAGTGCATCCGACGGCGCTTATCTGCGTCGAGAAGGAGAGACCCAGGAACGACGGCGGAAGGCGACGCGGTCCCTTCACTGCTTCCGTTACATTGGTGGCATAGCGGTGGGATTTCTCCTTCATATTGGGTGCAGCAGTTGAGGCATGGCAGATGAAGCAGTGCTGGCAGACACTCTTGGAGCATATGAGGATCGCTACAGCGCCATCCGAATACAGTGGTGGACCCGGCTGGGCGATGTTATCTATGACTTCGTTCCAGAGTTGGATGCGTGCATTACAGAGGAGCTCAGAGTACAGGAGGAGTACTGGGACTTTGTTAAATACTTGGACCAGGAATATGGATCCGAGGGCCTTTTTGACTGGTGCCCATCCCGCTTGCGATGGGACATCCAAGGGCTGGTATGGAACGCCTACCACATGGACTCTACTTTTGGGTGCCCTGACTCCAGCAGATACTGGGAGATCCGGGACAAAAGAGAGGACCGTTTTGGTGGATACATTCCTGCGGACTGCCAGGGAAATTTGGATATTCTGGCAGGATGTGAATGGGACCTGGAGCAACTATATGCTGGGTTCATTCAAGAGGTCCGGGAATTCCAAAAAGAGGAAGAAGAATGGGGGGGTAATGCATCTGAGGAGGACTTCAGCGACTTTGAGGGCCAGGATTGTGTTACCCCTGTTCACTCCACACTGGTGAGTGGGAATTCGTTCCTCACCAGTGCCCCTGTTGTTGCCCCTGCATCAGGAAGTGGGAAAATCGTCCTTCCTGATACCCCTTTGCCCCTGGACTGTGTGTTGCCTGAGCTGAGGAGTGGGAATTCGTTCCTCCTCAGCCAAGAAGATGCCTCTGCATCAGGGGATGGGACAGATGTCTCCCCTGATAGGCATGTTGCCCCTTCCCCTGTCTTTCCAGCTGCGGTGGATGAGATGCAGGTCCCCACCAGCAGCGATTGTATGTCCCAACTGATGGGTAGGAGAGAGCCCATCAGTCCCTGTGAACCCCCTGCTGTGGTGAGTGTGGAAGAGCTCACCAGCTGCCCCAAAGTGATGCCCCCTGTTATTGTGGAAAATGCCCTGGAAGCGGAGCAGTATGTGCTCTCCAGGGCCACAGAGGATGCCGCCTTGAGGGATGGGACTGCGGTCTCCCTCAAGGCAGAGAAGAGCCTTGAACGTGACGGCCTACAAGAGGAGGTCCCCAGCGGGCTGGAAGAGAGCAGCGCTGCTGGCCCTCCTGTGAATGTGTTATGTGACCTGATGGGTAGAGAAGAGTGCCCCATCAGCCCCCCTGTGACCCCTGGCCTGGTGAGTAGGAGCGAGCTCACCAGGGCCTGGGATACCCCTGCTGTGGTGAAGGAGATGCAGGTCCCCACCAGCAGCCCCAGTCCGTCCCCTGTTACTACTGTCCTGGAGAAGCGGAAGAGTGTCTTTTCCAGGTATCTGAATAAGATGGCGAGGAGGATTGAGATTGCCCTCCTCCCCAAGACAAGAGATGGCCCTGATGTGGGGGGCCAGGAAGAAGAAGGGTCCAGCAGTGCTGCTGCTTGCCCTGGAAACCCTATGTGCTGCCCCAAGACCCCCATGCTGGAGAGTAGGATAGAGCTTTCCAGTCCCCCTGTAACCCCTGACTTGGTGCATGGAAGCAAGCGCACCAGGTCATGTGAAGCCCTGGCTGGGATGAGTGGGACGGCCGTCCTCATCCCCAGCCCAACACCTGTTCTCCCTTTCCCTGAGACCCCTGGCCTAGTGAATGGGGGCCCAGTGATGCTTAAGGAGCCTGTTTTTACCCCTACACTGGAGATCCCCACCTTGGTGAGTGGGACCGCGATCCTCACCAAGGATATTTGTGTTGCCATGTCCCCTGTTGACCCTAGCTTGGTGGGTGGGAATGTACTCCCCATCAGGCCCATACCTGATTTGACTCAGGAGCGTGGGAACTGCATCCGCTCCTGTCCCTCTGGGGCCCTGGCCCAACTAAAAGGGGGAGATGTGCCTCTCTCCCCAAACTCTGCTGCCCAGAAGCCAGCGTCATCATTGCCTCAGGGAGATCCCCCTTATAGACTGGCTCTGGACCCTGAGCCACTGGCCCCAGACCCAGAAGGATTTGACTGTAGCCCTGCCTGGAGAAGGGCCCAGGAGAGGCCCCCTAATCTGCTATTGGTCAGGGTAACCCAGTACCAGTTCCCCTGGCCCAGGACTAAGGACAAAGGAACTGGCATTCTCTTCACTGGCCCAGGAGCAGGGCCTTGTGCACCACTACCAGGCCCAGACAAAGGGCTCCTGTTTTCCCCTGGCCCAGGACAGAAAGACTATTTCAATCTCTGGCCCAGGACAAGGGGCCCCACAGTTAAAACTGGCCTAGGACCAAGGCCTCCGGACTAATGTACTGTCCAGACAAGTGCCTCACCATCTCTATGCCCTCCTACAGCTCCAAGCCAGCGTTTCCTGCTGTACCCGCTGGCTTGGTACTAAAAGGGGGAGAAATGTAACGGATGTTATCCGTTACTTAGGCCTTGTCTGGCCATAAGGTTGTTTAACCAAAAACTGTGGACATTCCTGTCATGCCTAAAACAACCCTTGTCTAGGCATATGGATTGTCAGCCCAGTGACGCAGGCTATGTAGAGCTTTGGGATATTATATTGGTGGACAGATGTGCCAAAAAGGACTAAAAATCATAGCCTGCTTTCAGGGAACAGGGCCATTAGGGGGTTAATAATTTGATTTTACCTAATGTTACTTGCAATGTGTATTGTAGGCACTGAGGCTATTGTATTGAGACCCCCTGCTGGGTGATAATTCATTCAAGTCCCTCCAGTCTTTATGTCCATTGTGTGAGTTCAGCAATCCTTTTGTATTTGATATGTAATGAAGTCGGAGTCATTGTATTTGTTAGACCATTGACCTTTTGTCTACTGTGTGATTGAATTATGTTCCTAATGTATTTGCTTGGTCCATTTATTTGAATGTAAGGTTTGACTATAAATATGTGTGGTTTGTTTCAATAAAGTGAGTTCTGTTTTGGAGTGAACAAGGAGTCCTGGAGTCTTGTATTGCTTATGGTCTAAAGTATCCACTCTGATACCCATCTGCGCCAAGTATCCTGAATCACCGACCGCCTGCTGCCAGTTTCCTGCGACCTAACTTCGTGGACTGTCAGGCGGCGACGTGGACTCTTCCCTGCTTCCCTGCTTCCAGCGATCCTGTGGCTGTTTCCAGTGACTGTTCATACTCCAACCAGTGCATCCGACGGCGCTTATCTGCGTCGAGAAGGAGAGACCCAGGAACGACGGCGGAAGGCGACGCGGTCCCTTCACTGCTTCCGTTACAAATACTTCATTTTAACTTTATTTTATTTTGTAGGCATTAAAAAAACATGAAGAATGATATAAGTCTTATCTCTGAAACCTTTATGGTTTAAGAGATATTCACAAACAAAGTATCCCCCCCCTGTTCAACCAAATCAGAAGGGAGATGCCCAGGTAGACTGCAGAGAGGGACAATCTTCAATTAAGATAATGGAAAAAGCTGAAAAACTTATCAAGGGGGGAAGGGCTTTCATTGTTTTCATACAAAGAAAATTGTCCCCTTCTGTTATCTGTACTGTCATACAACCAGACTCACATCTGAGAAGAGATGGCTTACACTAGGTAAAAGGGGCGGGGAGGGGAACTTTGCTTGTGAATATCTCATAAACCATAAAGGTTTGAGCGATAAGACTTATATCATTCTTCATGTTTTTTTAATGCCTACAAAATAAAATAAAGTTAAAACGAAGTGTTACTATCCCTTTAACTTACATTTCTTAATGACATTTCGGACAGCAGACAGTGTTTATAAGTCTTTTTATAGCCTTCCCCTGTGTCGTAAGACTCAATTATGTTTATTTGCAGAACCTTAGTCAGCTCTTTAGATGAGCCCATGGTTGTTGAGTGTTAGTACAACATCACAAGAGGTTTGAAGAGTCAGGGAATTTATTAAGCTCTGGAATTGTCATCACCTAATTTAGAGTATAGTCTAATGGGTCAATCGTGTCTGGAGACATTAAAAAAAATAATAATAATAAAATAACACCAGTGGATCAGCCAGAAGGGTGCCCAAACTTCTGCACGTTGTACATTTTCTGTTAAATTCAGCAAATAAATAGTAACTGTGCATTACAATTTGAAGAATTGTCTCGAGTTTAAATTTGTTCGCTTCAGATGACATGTTAAATTCTTTTCACTTCGACTAGACAGTTAAGAAAAAATGTAATTTGGCCAGGGGTGCCAAACATTCACATACAAGGGTATACTTTTAAATCCTTTGAGTCCTGCGTCAACTTCCTTTGATCTGTTCTCATAGGATACCACCTGTGAATCTATACTATATCTACCGTTGTGGGAATTAGCAAATAGGAAGATGTAAAAATTGTTTGGCCTCGCTTCACAGTCAATTTTTACATGACTTGGGTCATCACCACCAACTAAATTCACATGGGCAGTTACTCAGAGTTTTGCAGATTTCAATTACTAGTATAAAAGTAATCTCAGAGAAGAAAGCTTAGTGGAAACTTCAGATAGATTATCTTTACATAGATTATCAGGGAGACAAAGGTAGAGCAGGTTCTCAGATTCATCAAAATACTGATATGGCTATTTTAAAGGGATTGTAATGTTTTGAAATAAAAGCAGCTCCAATTAATCTTCATTGTATTTGGGCCATGGAGAGTGTTATTTCAATACTGCCATAGCTGTAGTTCAAGAGTAAGTGAATGATAAAGTATCCTCCTCCCGTCCCTTTTACTGCTCATCTCAGAACAGAAAGGTGGTGTGCAGATGGCTTGCAGAGAGGGACAATCTTCATTTAGCATAAAGGGAAAAACCTGTCAAGGGGGGGGAAGGGTTTTAATTGTTCTCACAGTAAGAAGATTGCCCCTTGCTGTGAGCTATCTGGTCTTAAGACCAGATTCCACATCTGAGGGGAGGTGGCTTACACAAGGTAAAAGGGGCAGGAGGGGAATACTTTATCATTCAATTACTCTTGAACTACAACTCTGATAGTATTGAAATAACACTCTCCGTGGCACAAATACTATGAAGATTAATTGGAGATGCTTTCATTTTGAAACAGTACTATCACTTTACGAAAGACTCTGGGCTAAAAGCATAAGAGGGCCTATGCTGGAGCAAAGCAGCTGCATGAAATAAAGATATAATGCAGAAAGTTCTAAATTGCATAACCTGTGTTCCGCAACCCTCTGGCACTCAAAGGGTGAAAGGAACTCCAACCAATAAATATGAAATGTGTAAATACACCACTAAATATAAAGTGCATACAGTTAGCATTTGTAAAAATTATTCATGTTATATTCCTATTATAATCCTTTTTTAATGCATGCGTAAGCAGTACTATATAGATACCATCTGGCTAATTCTGTTTCTACTGTTTGCAATGCTATTGTATTCAAAAAGGTTGGTACCTTATCTCAGGCTGAATACAGACAATACAGCACTATCACTTCAGAGACATCCATGAAAGATTGACATGATTAACTGCATGGTAGCTCTCCAGTTGTTGCTTTTTGTTCACAGACCTGGTAGAGGGGGGTCCCAAAGGAATCCCTTTAGCTATAGTTGAAAAAGGGCAATGGTGTAGGCCTTCTGCTGCCCAACCAGAATCTATCACAGTAGCAAAAAGACTTGACTTTACTGTCAATTTTCCATCCAATATGGCTGTCGCAAACTCCCATATCTTAAATGGATAGTAATACTTTAATATTACTAATCACCATAGTGTAACTCTTTAAAAATAATTCAATTGCCTCCAGTGTCATCTCTTAAACCTTTATGGTTTGAGAGATAACAGAATGCAAAGTTCCCCCCTCTCTCCCCCTTCCCTGAAGTCAGCTTGCAAACCAACCACATGTAGAAGACCATTCCAGTGAAATAATTCTTTCACTAACGCGATCTCGGCTCAGCTGCAGAGCCGCCTGATGAAAATCAGACTGGATATCCCTGCAGTCAGTACAACGTTGACTTCAAGGAAGAGGGAGGGAGGGGGGAACTTTGCTTTCAGTTATCTCTCAAACCATAAAGGTTTGAGAGATGACACTGGGGGCAATTGAATTCTTTTTTAAGGAACTACACTATGGGGATTAGTAATATTAAAGTAGTACTATCCCTTTAAGGGCTCCAGTGACCAGTAATGAAGACGGACTAAAATGGGGTAAAATATTAGTAAGTGCAGAAAGAGGCCACCATCGAAGAGGAGAGGAAGGGGAGTGGGGATGACAGAAAAGAAGAACAGAGTGAAGAACTAGTGATTCTACCAGAGAAAATGGCCGACAGAAAGCCATCCTCTAGCAGAACCAGGTCCCTTAACATCGTGTACTGTGGTCCATATCCAGAGGTAGGAGCCAGCCATGGAGGATTACAAAGGAACATTTAAGTTAAGTCGGCAATAAAAGAAAAGAAGGCTAGCTATGTCTGGTGGTGGTAAAATAGAGCAGGGAGGGACTTTCTGCCTCCAGAGAGCCTTTTTAGGCAAGTGCCCTGCTCTTCTGGTTAGAAAAGCAGTTCTGTACTTCCCACCTTGATAGAAGGCCACCAAATGACACAGAAGAGGACAAGTTTAAAGGGGAACTATCACCCCAAATTAAGTCTCCCACAAATAATTAGCCATACAGCGATAAGCGTACCAATGGTGCTATTAGCCTGCATAATTACCGTGTTAGTTGGAAATCCTACTTGTGCCGAGACTGGCGGCCAGTTAACAGCGCAGAGATCTGTGTACCTGAGCTGTCAGTCCCAGTCTCCTCTAGGAGGCGTTGCATGGTAGGGACTGACAAACAGTAGCGCAGATGCCTGTAAAGCACTGTTGCCTGGCCGTCCGTATCATCAAAAGTAGGATTTCCAATAAACACTGTAATTATGCTGGCTAATAGTACCATTGGTACGCTTATCGTTAGATGGCTAATTATTGGTGTGGGGGGGGCTTTATTTGGGGTGATGGTTCCCCTTTAAAAACATGTACTGAAGTATCAATAAAGCCATCACAGAACACTCATACCAGAGATAAAACTTGTGGACAGGAAGAACGAGATCTGACTCGTAGTTCTAGTTCTCACTAGGAGGATTTTGCTGGATTAATGTTTTAATAAACTTTATTGATTTTACAGCCTTGAATCGCCAATGTGGAGATTAATCTTCCACATATGAATTAATTGTCCTGGTGAACACACACTGAAGCCAATATTTCTTCTAGACAAATACAAATTCTGAATGATTTAAATGTGTCTTTTAGCCCCTTGAATATTGGCGAGATCTCCAACAATTTTCTTTGCAATATGATGGAGACCTCTCTAGCATTCAAGGTTAAAAGCCCCATTAAAATCAATAGCAATTGTCTTTCATACAGCTATTGGTACATGGAGTAAGCTCTTAAAGCAATAGATAGAAGTGGCAAACACCTCTAGCAGGAATATTGTTTGCCATGTGAGGTAAAGATAAAATGTGCAGGCAAATGGCTTGCTAGTGACAGATGTGTGTTTAGAAAAGGGAAAATATTCAAAAGGTGTGTGATGAGAACCCTGGCACTCAAAGGGCTAAAGGTGTGGATGGTGGCAATATGGGGGGTGAGATGTGGGGGAGTTATAAATAAGCAGTAAAGCCAGTGCCAGCAAACACAGGTATGGGCATTACAGGTAGTTGTGGTGAGTAACAGAGCTAGTGGCAACTGTGAAGGGGCATCACAGTTAGTGGTCATTGTGGGAATATAGAGATAGTAAATGTTATGGGGGGTTGAGCTAGTAGCATTAGAGCCAATAGGAGCAAGTGCATAAACTGTTCTAACAATCTAGCAGACTAGCATGTCATTTTTCACGTGAGCAAATTAAAGTAGAAGTAAACTCTTACTGTGAAGGAAAAAAGTTGCAGTTTTTTTTTCTCTCTCAGTAAACCAAAAGTATTCTCACTGCTGAAATTTGCTTCATTCAGATGCTATTACAGTTCAAACTCTTTGAGAATATTACATTTAACAGCAGTACCACCTGTTGCTCTGACAGATTAACTGCTATCTTCAAAAGTTTTCTGCTGTATTCTGCACGTGTGGTGAGCCTCCATCGTGTTATGACAGTTTGAACTGTAATAAGGTTTGATTACACCAGCTGCCAGCAATAGAAGTACCCTTGCTGTAATCAGCAGGAAAAGCCCTATTTTTTCATAAAACCTAATTCACTGTAATTATTCTTATTTTAATACTTGAAATTTTTATTTAAATAATGCTTTTTTTTCTATAGTAATTTCTCTCAGTGATAAAAACATACAGATTAATAACAGATAAACAGCTGCAACATGTTCTTGTACATAATTTAAAATTTAATCCAAAATCTGCAATGGAACACAGAACAAAAACTGAATTTAAGTCTTAAATTGTCTCTGACATCAGTGGGTTTATTCAGACCAATAAATGCCTAGATTAGGGTTGTCTGCACAAAGGCCCCTTAACCATGGCCAATCTGTCCTTCATACAAATTCTGTTAAATATTAAAAGGAAAACTTGCTGTAAAACAGAAAAAATCACAACATGAGAAATGAAGCAGATATTTAATGATAAGTACGTAAACCAATGTAGCTAAATGTATGTAGTTTAATCCCATCTATGGATTGGATAGTCAATACAAATGTTTTAAATGTTGTGCTGTTTGCCTTTAACCCTTTTCTGTGCCAGAGTGGTATCCAATGCATCACAAGTTCTTGGATATCTATCTGGCATTCAAGGGGTTAATGCCATTCCTTTACTAAGTAGTGTCATAGTCTCATGCTTGATGAAAACAGTTTGGGCATCCCTGGAGTAAATTTGGGATTTAACCCTTTGGTGCCTGAGGGGACGGAATGCATCGTATTCCGTACCCCTTTGGCACTCAAAGCGTTAAAAATTATCCTCTTGGGGTCCTTTGTACTAAGGTAAATGAAAAGATGAAAGGCCACTAATGTCACCCAAAGGCTCTCAGTATTTTTTGTTACTTAAGTCATCCCTAATGCGCAGTCTGGGATTTGCAGCATGCCCCTATCAATTTTATACCATTTGTCATAGGTGAAATGAAGGGCACAAATACATGAATATAGGCTTATTCCTAAATCTTACAATCAGAATAACCAAAACAGACATATTGTGCACAAGAATGTTACTAGGTATTTATTGGAAATGCAACATTCACATTATTATCAGAAAAAAAGAGGCACACTACGTGGATACCCATGGCACAACGAAGTGCAACGGCACCTTGACAACCACTGGCTTAACCCCTTGAGCACCAGACTGATAACATCCTTGTGCTACTTAAAGGGACATATGCAGAAAAAAATAGAGTAATTCTGGGGCAAACCAACTGCACCATAGGGAACAAATCATTGATTTAAATGGGGCTTTTATCATGTTGAATGCAAGGGAAGGTCTCCAAAATATAGCGAAGCAACGAACTGTAGACACCTATAGCATCCAAGAGGTTAAAGTACCCATTTAAATAATCAGTGCAGTCAGTTTGCCCTAGAAATGCTGCACCTTTTCTTTGTGCACATTGCATAATGGGTAAACATATCCATGCTGTGGACCAAAACACCAGTAAATGTTTGGTGCATAGCAGACTGGTGTTTCCACAGTTGCAAGGGGTCACTGCAAACTGTGAGAGGTGCAGGAAGTCCCTGATGGGCCCCGCGCCATTCACTTCACATGCACATTCATCACATCCGTTACTGCAGGGTTACTTAACTGTTCAACTTCCAGCTGTTGGGCATAAACTCCCACAATCCCCCACCAACGGTTGGCTAGTTCAGGATGATGGGAATGGTAGTCCCCACAGCTGGAGGACCAATAATTGAGTACCCTTGTGCCACTGTCTGATGTAGAAGCTCTGCAACTCAGCCTACAGCGATACACTACAGTATTTACAAATCATGTTGTTATTCAATTGAAGAGGCACTTTAAACACCATCCTACATAATAATTCGCTAAATTGTCAGAAGCCGTCATGAGCAGTAGAGACGGCTGCATGCACTGCAGTCATGAGCACTACAGACTGCACGCTCTGCGGCTGATAATGGAGTGGGGCTCCCATTATCTTCAATGGAAAAGCTGGATTCTTTCCAGGAACATGAACTGGTCTAACAGTATGCAAGAGCTGTGCGTTCTTCACACAGGTAGTGTGCCAAACCAGACATATCATGTCTCCATTCATATTTCTACCTATTGCAGTGTGAAACAATATGTTGGAGACATGTTGAGCATGCAACGGGCTCAAATATCCATTTAAATAATTTTTTGTCGTGTACAGAACAGGTAATGCCTCAGAATTCCTCCTCTTCACAATGTGTGTATGCAGCCCTAAGGACCTTATGCAGAAAGAAACATTAGCAGTTCAGAAGCAAACCAACTGCACCACAGGGTAGAAATTAGAGTTTACCAAACTACCATTGTTCTGAAACTAGTAGCATTCAGTGGATTCCATTTTAAATCAAATCAATGGAAATTTTCTCCCCCTGTGGTGCAGTTGGTATGCTCCAGAATTTTGCAGGTTTTTTTTTTTTCAGGCAAAGTATTGGATATAATGAATTCATATAGATTTCTATCTTTTTATAGATAGCTTTTTCTATTAAGGTAGATGACTGTTACAATATGGACATTCATATTTTAGCATTAACAGATTGTAACATACAACTCATGAGTGAATCTACGTAGAATGCATTTTTCTTCTTAAAGTGCACCTGTCACCCTAGGAAAAGTGTAGTTTGTTTTACGGGAAATTAATATTAAAGCAGTTTGAACTAGCCATTTTTACGGGAAAATATTTTTGAGAAAATAACCTTTATGTTTTGTTAGCACATTATAATACTTCTCTGATTAGTACATTCATTCATTCTGTTAGATTCCAAACGTTCCCCTTACTGCCCCCAGTGTGTGAACTCTATGTTCATTAACAGTACAGTGTGTGTATCGTGTGCCTTTCTGTGCAAGCGTCTGTGCGCCGTCTCTGTCTCCCTCTGTGCGCCGTCTCTGTCTCCCTCTGTGCGTTGTCTCTGCCTCCCTCTCTCTCTGTCTGTCTGTCTCCCTCTCTTTCTGTCTGTCTCCCTCTCTTTCTGTCTGTCTCTGTGTGTGTGTGTCTCTATCTGTGTGTGTCTCTCAGTGTGCTTTGTGTGTGTGAGAATACTAACCCCATACATATATTAATTAGACTAAAGTGCCATATTGTGCCATCACAAATAAAAGGTTAATTTCTCAGAAACTATATTACAAACATATAGAATAAATTTAAAATTAACCAAACTTATGTTATGGTGAGAGGTCTGTTTTAGCCCATTTATACAGCCCTCTAGTATTGAAAAGGTTAATCATATATGGCATGTTAAAGTGGGAATGGACATGATAAGTGCACACACATACACACAAAATGAAAACTTACTTTGTAGCTAGCTGGGAAGCATGAAAAAGGAAACCAAAATCATTATTTAACATCAAAGAATGCATTTAGTACATGCAGCAGCAGCAGCACCTTAACGTTCAGAGTAATGTCAAGCATTGTACAATGGCTCATGGAGCATTATGTCATGAAAAAGTTAACCCACTGAGTGCCAGAGGGGAAAACAACACTCTGCATAACACTCTTACACTCAGAGAGGTGTGTGTGCGTGTAACAGTGACCAACAAGTAAGCATTCCTTCGGATAGGGGGAATAGAATATGCACAGTAAAATGGTACATTGTGAAATAATGAAACATGCACTGATATTAGAAAAAGGCTTAGGAATGAGCCAAGATTTTCTTAAAGCTATAGTACCTAATTATAATAGAAAAGAAAGGTGTACTATGGGGTGCTTCCTACTGAGTGGTAGTCCACCTACTGGCAGTTGTTTTATTCAGTTATTATTAGAGTTTAAAATGGTGAAGCGGTTATCACATTGCATGGAGAACTGTAGTCAGCTGCTTGACTGCCCCACAGAATGCAGCAGATTAACTGTCCGGACACCAGGTGGCACTTTATATAACAGGACTGTGATAACTTTGGAGCAAGATCCACAAAGCATTTAGAACTTAGCAGGAAAAGCATTGCAATATGTTTTTTCCTTTCTCCATTATAAAGGTTTTCCGTGCATTTTCAAGATGTACATAGTGACATGAATGTATACAGCTGACTGCTACAGTCCACGTTATTGAACTTTTGTCCACGTACGAAAACAAAAACTCCAAACAAAACCACTGTAACTCAAAAAAATAAATGTTTTCTGAAACAGATCATTCCACAAAGCTTCTGGCTGTTTAAAGCGGCACTACTACTGTCTCCCATAAAGGTATGTAGCATTTACTTACACAATTTGTGCTCACCTCCCTCTGAGTGCCAAAGGAGTATTTAACCCTTGGCGTGCCAGAAGGGTACGCAATGAAAATGAGTTGCGTACCCCTCTGGCACTCAAAGGGTTAACACCTGCACAAAGTAAAGGGTAGAGTTTCTGTGGCAAACCAACTAAACACAAATCAATGTTCACAGAATCTCCACAAATTTAAAATGTGACACTTAACCCCTCAACTGATAGAAACATCTCCAACACACTGCAAAGCCTCTCCAGCATTCACAAAGTTAAAAGCCCAATTCACATATTTACTCGAATATAAAGCAAGGTTATTTTTCTGGCATTTTAGCCTGAAAAAGCAACATTACCTTATATGCGGGGTTGCAATTTATTTGGGCTGCCCACCGAACTGGAAGAAAATCCATTCCAGTGGGCAGTGTGGATCATCTTTCCCTCTGCCTTTAAGGCTTCAATAATATACCTGGAAGTATCTGCCTCCACGATGATGCCGTGTGATGTAGAACTTTCTTCAATACGCAGACTCCATATGCATAGAGAGAAGGATGCTATAAGGACCTTTCTGTATCTCGCGTCAACAGCCTAGAGGCAGACCGCACTACAAGAAGACTGAGGGGTACAGTACTGAAACTTAAAAGGTAGAGGGGGAAGAGAATGTTGGGTGCAAAAATTAGAAACAAAAAATCCTCAACACAAGAAGGTTGCCTTATATAGGGAGAATTTTTTATTTTTTCTAAACCCAACCTCTGGAACGTTGGGGGGGGGGGGGGGGGGGGGTTTTGCCTAACAACCGGGGTCATCCTGTATGCAGGAAAATATGGTTATTCAATGGGAATTTTTATTTCTTCACTGTGGTGCAATTGGTTTAACATGAATTGATCCACTTTTACTGGTCTTTAACGTTCTACCAGTGAGACAAGCATTTAAGAGTACTTTAATGCAATTAAATAAATGGTTTGGATGGTTGGATTCAAACTGCTCTAGAAGTGGATAGAGGGAGTTTCACTGCTGGGGGAAGCTGCTTCCAATCTCTCTTATGAAATCATGCACACAAGCTAGTGTAAGCACAACATATAGATTGTTGTTTACATTTTAACTGGTTACCAATATAAAATAATATTAGGTTTAGACGGCCTTTAAATACTACATGCCAAAAGTATGTTGACACCTGACTGTCGAAAATCCCAGTCTTAAATCATGGCCAATATGGAGTTGGTCTACCCCTGCATTTGCTGCCATAACTGCCTCCACTCATCTATGAAAGCTTTTTGCTATATGTTGGAACACTGCTGGGAGGATTTGTTCATTAGCGAATTAGGCCTGGCTTGTAGTCCGCATTCTAATTCATCCCACTAGTGTTAAATGAGGTTGAAGGTAGGACCCCGTGCATGCCAGTTCTTTCACATCAATCTCAACAAACCATTTCTTTATGGACCATACTTTGTCCACAGGAGAATTGTAATGCTGAAACAGGAAAGGACCATCCCCAAACTGTTGCCACAAAATTGGAAGCACAGAATCATCTAGAATGTAATTTTGTACTGTGGTGTTAAGATGTTCCTTCACTGGAACAAAGGAGCCTAGCCTGAACCATGAAAAACATCCCCAGAACATTATTTCTCCTCCTCCAAACCTTACAGTTGGCACTATGCAGTCACGTATGTAGTGTTCTCCTAGAATCCGCCAAACCCAGAGTCGTTATTAGAATGTCAGATTGTGACAAGTTAGTCATTACTCCAGAGAACAGGTTTAAAAAGAAGGCCCCAGCTAGCGACTAATACTCCGTGTATTAAATGAACTCTGGGCTTCAGCAATGTCATAGATTTAGGGAAGAAGGGATAATTAGCTTAGTCATCTCTTAGCTTTAGATAAATGTGAAAAGAATGCTGCTAGTTGGACTGGCACAGTTTTAACCCCTTGAACGCTTCATCTCATAGCTTTAGATAAATGTGAAAACAAATGCTGCTAGTTGCACTGGCATAGTTTAAAAATGAACACATTGCAAAAACATGTGTTGTGACCTCTTGGAGTGTGTACTTGTCTCTTTAAACAAATCAAAAAGCCGCTTATCCCTAGTAAAGTTTCCATTTTAGGCTTGTACACTGGGGGGACTGGTATCAACTACTTTGACACCATGATGTCACCAACGTATTTCAAAGCAATGCTATGGAGATGAAGCTATAATAATAAAAAAAAACATGCAGAATATGTGCTTTAATGTGTTACTGGATGTAAGTGTCCCTTTAAATAAACTAAACATGCAGGAAGCAGGAAATTAAGAACAGGGCGGAAATGAACCATACTACTCTCAAGAGAAAACACAGGTGCATACGTGCCAGGGTCTGTAATAACAATAAGGTCAAACTGCAGCGGTAAGTGGCAGTAATTAGAAGCTAGTAATAATGCTTTAGTTTAAAGAGGATGTTTCAAAGAAAAAACTTCCATGGATTTCAGCACAACAGCATTTAAAGCGAACTATCAAAACTGGCCCGCAATTCATTTTTACTATAGCGAAAATCATTTAAAAACTTTGCTATTCCTTATTAGGTCAGGCATTATTTAGAAACTTAAATTATTGGGAGACTCACTGACAGACAACAGTGCAGCCATCTTGCCAAAAGGCATCTCTGCAACTGCACTGTCCATCCCTGTCTCCTCACTGATTGGCAAGGGGAGTTGCATTGTACCTTATGGTACAGACAGGGACGGACAGTGCAAGTGCACAGATGTCTCTTCAGCAAAATGCCTGGAGGCGAGTCTCCAAAGAAGTTACATTTCTAAATAATACTGGACCTAATAAGGATTATCAAAGGATGTATATGTATTTTGCGATAGCAAAAGTTAATCGGGGGGCACTTTTATATGACTGATAGTTTCGCTTTAAAATCTACTGCCTCTCTGTAGTACCAATAATGCTACTTAACACCCACAAACTTACCATCGAAAAATCTGTTTTTATTTAGTAAATGCATGAACTTTCTCTTGTAGACAGTTGCATCATAAGATGTCTAAGTAAATAACACTTAAAGGGACACTCATGTCCATTAAAAAATGTATACTTTTGTAGATGTTAAAAAAATAAAATATATGCCAAAAATCCTCTCTCTCAAAATGCTATGGTTTGAGAGATACTCCCACTGGAAGTTCCCCCTTCCCTCCCCTTCTCCTGACATCAGTGTCTAGCTAACAGCAGGAGATCCCGGTCCGGGGACCAGCCGGCGGCTCTGCTGCAGAGCCGAAATAGTGTTATTTCAAAAGAATGACTTCGCCTGAAAGGTCTACAAAGTGTGCTTGGTTTGCAAGTACACTTTATATACCGTTCCAATTAAGTAATTCTTTTTAAATAACGCAATTTCGGCTCTGCTGAAGAGCCTCCTTGAGTCAGCCGACTTGAATCTCCTGCTGTCAGCTTTATAGATGACATCAGGAGAAGGGGAGGGAGGGTGGAAGTTTCAGTGCAAATATCTCTCAAACCATAGCTGTTTGAGAGATAGGATTTCTGGCACATTTATTTTTTTTAACACTGACAAAAGTAGAATAATTTTTTATGGGACATTACTGTCCCTTTAAAATATTTAATGATACATCATCTTCCAATCCTTTAGGTCAAAGCAACTTTGTTGAAACAAAGTAAAAAAAAATGTTGCACTAATACAATGTTGCCATTCAAAATTATACTTGTAAAGGTCACCCATCTCATCTAGGCCCAAGGCCAGGTTTAAATAGCTGATTTGACAGAGCTGTGCTGCAGTGATGATTAAGCAGCCCATTTAAAATTAGCTGCGCTGTCACTGCATTTACTTTGTAATGGAATTCCTGGGGGTGTTCCGGTGGTGTGGCTTATGTCACCCACATTACTGGTGTCCGCCTCATGGAAGGCCCAAAGAGTACTATGCAGACTGGCTAAATCCTGAGTCTTGCACTGAATGAAAGAAAGTTTCAACAAACTGGGTTTGGGCTGCATGATTTGAGGTGTGTTGTCAAGGAGAGAAAGCATGCAATGGACATGGTCTTTATACCACTGATATAGACAGACTCATACCATAATTTAACGAGCAGTAAACTTTTTTTTTTTATGAAAAAAATATATATTGTAGTGTGTTTCCTGTTGAGTAAAATAAGGGCACTCACATTGCTTAGAGATGCATATTTATTACGGTTGTTATGGTTTAACCCCATGTTATGTTTTGTTTTTTTTTTTCATTAGCAGTGCCCTCTAGTGGTTAAATTCCAAACAGTTATTCTGCTACATTCTAATGTAGAGGAAAGTCAGCGACCTACAGTTGTATGTAATAGAAACTGCTGAGTCTTGTGTCAGTTAGAACTATCAGGAAGTAAACACAGTAAATTCACTTCCTGATTATTTGAACTGTTACATCATTTGAATAAAACAACTGACAGCGGGGGGCATTCCTTACTTTACTCAGCAGTTTGTTTGTTTGTTTTAATGAAAAAAGTTTCCTGCTCCTTTAAAACCTACATTCTTTTATTTCCATAGCAAGACCATCTGAAATTCTACTACACACCTGCATTTATCTGATGGCAATGAGTTGTGTACCCCTCTAGCACTCAAAGGTTTAAAACTTGCTGACAGTATAGACAAGTACTTTATGAGTCCTGGATTTATTTCTGTTGCATCCAGTGGGGGGCAATGGGGGTAAAGTATAGTCCATCATGAGGCAGCTCACTTAATAGCTGACCTCTAAACCAGGAGAAATACCCTACTTAACCCCTCACACTAAAAAGTCAGTGTACTTGTCATAGGAGGTACTGAGCAGTCTCCTTCTGGAGATTTTCAAGATGACTGTTATGAATTGTTCCATATGTCTTAGGAGACCTTGGATCAAAGGGCCCGGTTCTGCACCCCTGGTACCTCTTAGTGGGATAGCTCCACTGTGGTCCTCCATTGGGTATTTCTGAAAACAGGCTGTGTCCAGGGGGACCCTTTGAGCACATGTGTCCTAGAAACCCTTGATTGCCCTTACATGGCCAGAAGCCCTACATCTTAAAAGCCACTGTGTCTTGTGATCAGGGTACAGTACATAATCTACTGGGAAAGTGGAGTTTGGTAAGATAATAAAGGTGATGTATACTTTTGCTTATAACGATTGAGTATATAAGACTGATTTGTCTCATAAGTCTATAATTTAAACAAGGGTTTCTACAAGGCTACAATCACCGGTGTGTACAATACCATAGAGGGAGGTTTATATCGTATTCCTTCATTGATAAAGCTGAGGTAGTCACCCTTGTGAACACGGCATTAAAGTGAACCTGTCACTTAAAGAAAAAAACAAAAACAAACAAAAAAAGCCACACATATGCATGGTTTTATTTTTACTGCTGCATCTTGAATGTGTAGGTGTGTGAGCTCCTCTAGGTTTTAAAATTCCTGATCTGAACTGTGACCTTTCACATGGGTGAAAACTTCATTACTGGCCAAACCACATGGGCTTCAGCAATAACATATGCCCGAGTGTAACAAAGGCCAGCTAGTTGTCACACCTCTGCCACACTTCTACCAAGTAATGGATGTGCAAGGGAAATGGAAGAGATCAAAGGCAGGTAGACCTGGGCAACTTTACCTGAGTTATAATGCAGCCCAGTCTATTCACCTTAGGGAAAAAAGCTCGAGCCCATGTAAGTTCATAAATATATACATAACAGTTTGACACTTAGCCGAAGTAGATCCTTAGAACAGTGGAAAGACAACTCCGGTTATGGAATAAGTGCAGAAAGCTGTATTCATACATGATTCAGTACTTGCATTACAAGATCTGAAGTCCCTTATTACCATATTATTTTTTTTATAGGGAACAACTGAAAACGACTCCACTACAGCAATTGACAAACCAATTATAATGAGCTGGCGCCCTTCTTGTAGAGCCAAACAAAGGTTTACATAACCCAGGGCTTATTTTAGCTAGGGAAAAAGTTTGCATGTAAGCAAATATTTGAACAGGTGCACCTTATGATGTACTGTATTTGCATAGGAAAAAGGAAAGTCTAAGTAATCTATTTGAGAGACTATGGGTGTCTTTCAAAAACTAAAGACAAGCAATTCTGGACCAAAACCAACTGAACCATAGGGAACAAGAATTCCCCAACCCACCATTGATTCAAGTAGGCATTACAGCCACTTGAATGCTAAAGAGGTATTTACTGCATTGCTATACAATGTGTTGGAGACCTCTTTAGCAGTCAAGGGGTTAAAAGCATCATTTAAATCAATAGGAAATTTCATTTGTCCCCTATGGTTAAGTAGGATTGCTTCTGAATTGCACATCTTTAGATTCCAAATACGACCCTGTGGACTCAATAGCCCTGATTTGAGCAAGAGTTTGAGAAGAATTACCAAGTAGTGGAGACATTTTACCCCTAGTGAGAGATTCCTGCAGCACATTTTACCATTTTGTGCTTTATTATAACACATGTATAACACAGGAGACAAGCAGAGCAAAGATGATACCTTTATTGGCTGTCTGAGCAGCTTCAGGTCCCTTTCACATGGGCAACACCAAAGCAGAGATGAAGAGATGGTGAAAGGTAACGTAGACCACAGAGGCTTTCACATGTGTGATTGCGACCTCATGAGATTACACCAAAATCAAGCATTCTGCAACTTAACTGTGTTTAAGTGGGAGCACAGTACAACTGTAATATGCAAGGTCTAAACAGCAGCCAATGGGGTCACTGGCAGACCTTACATGAGAACTATGCTGGAGTTGCTCATCACAGCCTCCAATAAATGGCTGCCCCATAAAGGTACCAGCCAGTAATATTGGCTGGCACTCAAATGGACTAGCCATCAGACGAGCCCTTCTAGTGTTCCCATCTGTAGTGGAAAGAGGGGAGTAACGATACACAGGTGAAAGAATTATTGCAGGGGGCTGTGACAGTTGACGTCCATGTTAAAGGGAACTTAGTGCAAGCTTTCAGTCATGTTACAGAACAAGAGCTGAAAGTATCCCACATTTAGAGAAAGGCACAAAACATTACATTTATAGTGTAGTAGATAATTATCACACAATCATGGCAGTGTGAAACGCAAGTTCTTGGGTAAAAGGATAGTAAAGCTATTAAACACAATGCAAGTTATTAAGCTTGCCATAGTGAAGACTCAGATCTATTTAACTTTAGATATTACTATCACTTTAATACCAGAGAGAAAAACTAAGTAACCTATGCATTTCCAGCTGTTGGCATTCCCAAGAGTTGCCTACCCCTGCCATAGAGCACTGATGTTCGAATTTGACTGTGTGCCAGAGAAAAATCCAGTGCATGGCACACAAAGCGTTAAGGGAGGGAGACTAGAGCACAGCACAGGCAAATCAACTCCACAAAACTAAACATGTGCAGCAGACTGTTTATCCAAAGCATTTATTGGGTTTACATTCAGCTACAACTAAAAAGACTCATTAAGGCAGTTCTGGTCTCATAATATAAAACAACCCATAAAACACAAGAGTAATTGTTGAAGTGATGGCAAGTCTTGTTAATATGGATTTGTTACACAAAGCTGGACCACTGGAGGTATGCTTCATATAATAGGGTTTTAAGCTCTGCATTACAGTATGTAGCACTGTTGAAGATAAAGGCATATACTGCATGTACACTGCATGGCCAAAAGTATGTAGACACCTTCTAATTAGTGGATTCATCTATTTCAGCCGCACCCATTGATCACAGGTGTATAAAATCAAGTGCACTGTACTACAATCGCCACAGACAAACACTGGCAGTAGAATGGCTCACAATTTCAATGTGGCACCAACATAGAATGCCACGTTCCAAAATAAGTCAGTTTTTTACATTTTTGCCCTGCTAGAGCCCCAGTCAGTGTAAGTGCCATTATTATGAAAAGGAAACGTCTAGAAGCAACAACAACTTTGTCGTAGGTAAGACACACAAGTTCACAGAAAAGGACTACCGAGTGGTGAAGTGAACAACATATAAGCATAGTTTGCCCTCAGTTGCAACACTCACTACTGAGTCCCAACTGCCTCTAAAAGAAGAGCTCCATGAAATAGTTTACCATGGCTCAGCAGTCACACACAAGCGTAAGATCACCATGAGAAATGCCATAATGGAAATTGGAGAGGTGTAAAGCTCATCAGTATTGGACTCTGGAGCAGTAGGAAAGTGTTCCCTGGATTGATGAACCATGCTTCATTATCTGGCAGTCCGATGGATGACTCTCTGTTTGGCAGATGCCAGGAAAGCACTACCTGCCTGACTGCATAGTGCCAGCTGTTGGGGACTGGGGTAGTTTTTCATGATTTTGGCTAGATCCCTTTGTTCTAGTGTAAGGATGTCTCAATGCTACAGGATTCAGTAAGATTCTAGATGATATCCTCCCAACTTTGTGGTAACAGTCTGGGTAAGGCCCTTCCCTGATTCACCCTTACAATGTGCTCGTGCACAAAGCAAGGACCATACAGAAAGGGTTAAATGTCCAAATGAAATCAAAACAATTCCATTGAATTTCAGTGTGCTCCCTATAGACACTTAGTCTGTACCAGAAATGTTACATTTTTTTCTTAGTACTTCAGTCTCATTGAAAACATAGGAGCTAAAAGAGAATTTTAGTCTTACCTGTTAAAGGGTTAGTATTACTTCAAAATTACTATCCCTCGTATTGTAGCCCTTAATAAACTGAGTTAAATGACACCAGCAGCATCTCTCAAACCTTTATGGTTTAAGAGATAGCCACTTTCAAAGTTTCCTCTCCCCCTGCTGTCAGCGTTCTGCTGCCAGCAGGGGAATCCGGTCCCGGGACAGGAGGAGGCTCTTAAACAGAGTCGATATCTCGTTATGGAAGGAAAAATGATTCACTGAAACAGTCTTCTACGTGTGCTTCTCACAGATCAGTCTCCTGTTCTACAAAATGCTGTCCCCATACACCCTCTACATCTGGCTTGAAAGATCTACACCAGTTCTGAACTAGGGTGCTGTGGCACTTTGGTGTGCCTTGGACACCAGCTTCTTTAAAGACTTTGACAAGACTGTTGAGTTTGTAATTTATTTTTTGGAAATTCTTATGCAAAATATACTTTAATTTTACTGAGACAGAAGAGTAACCATCCATGTAAGTTTTATGCCTTTTATTATATCCATGTTAAGATACCTATAAAATTCTAAGGGTGTCCTGAAAATTTCGAATTGCATGTTAAGAGTACCTTTAGTGAAAAGAGATTGAGAACCACTGTTCTACACAGAGGGCCTATGGAGTCTGCACCTGATCTCCTGAACAGCTGATAGGAGACATTTTGGGGCTGTAAAATGAAGACCCTTTTGTTTCCATAAGAACAAACTTAGTAGAATGCAACAATTGCCCAATAAGTTTTCTCTCTCAAACAAGTTAAAACTTTCAGGCTCTCCCACAGTGAAGGGGTTAGAGCAAAGAGTTAGTAAAACAGTGAGAAGGGAGGTATGCTCTGAGGCAAATGAAATATTGTTTGTACTGTGAGACAGATTATAGAAAAAGCAAACTGGGGTCACAAGAGAAGCCTCTGAGGGCCATACGTTGCCCACCACCATTCTAAATAACAAGATCTAGGAGAAAACAAAATAATAAAGGCTTCATGCACCTTTAATGTGGACTCTGCAACACCAGGTTTTAAACTCTTAAGCTCATTCTAACAGCTTAACTCAAAGTACAAACGCACTGTAAACTTGGCAAGTCACAATGTAATAAGCTGAAAAGTATTTTCAAAATGCAGAGTGATTGTTAACCCTCTGAGTGCCAAAGGGGTACGCAATCCATTGCTTTGCAATGCGTTGCGTACCCCTCTGGCAATCAGAGGGTTAATTTGTCCCTTTACTTCCCATTAGGTGCAGGGTGTATTCTTATGCTTGCTCACTCTAAGATCCAAATTCCTTGCTTAACTCTTTGAATGTCACAATGGTACACAAAACACTGTGAAGCACACCCCTTTAATAGTCAAAGGGTGAATGAGAGAGAAAAAAAAAAAAAAAAAAAAGAGAAAAAGAAAAAAAAAAATACAATTGGCATTTCTAGTAGTCCAAAGACAGCAGAAGCAGATTGTATATTTTGATGGTTAGAAAATCTTTTCAGCAAGAAGGTGGGAAAGGCTCCAGTAAATGGAATAGATTTGTTTAACTTTTGGATGCTAGATGTATTCGAGACATCAGCAGCATAAAAGAGGATTTTAGTCTTACCTGTCAAATCCTTTTCTCTTAGTCCATGCAGGTTACTGGTAACTTTGGGTATGCGATACGCCCCTTTAATTAGGCAGGAACAATTCTAGAATTGATTGCAGGGGGTGGTGCCTACCTTCCCTCCTTGGCTGCAGCTAGCCAACCAGTTCCAGAAAAATTTGAGGCACTAACTATTGACTAGGTAGTGGAAAGGAAAGAAGACTCCTGTGAGCATGACCCCGAAGGACTCCCACAATCTGCCACAGGAGAGCCAAGCATGGTCCCTTGACAGGGGGGGAGACCAGTAACCTGTATAGACTAAGAGAAAAGGATTTAACAGGTAAGACTAAAATCCTCTTTTCTCTGTCGTCCAATACAGGTTACTGGTAACTTTGGGGTGTCCAACCATTAAGTTTCCCAGAGGCGGGAAGTAAGGCAATGACCAGGCAAAAGGCCCCCAAAGTCACCAGAGCAGATATCAACCATCAGATCAGAGACAGCCCAACAAAACAATGAAGTGTCAATGGACACTGAACAGGGATAACACCCCCCCCCCCAAGAACTGTTACACAGCACATGTAACTAGAGCCAACAGGGCTCAAAAGTGAAGGAAGCACCAATAACCAAAGAAGATCCTAGACAGGCAAGACTGACTCCAGGATCTTCCTCCCAAAGCTGGCATCAGCCGATGCAAGCACATCAACACGGTAGTGCTTCAAAAAGGTGTGCACAGAAGACCAAGTGGCAGCCTTGCAAAACTGATCAATGGAGGCCTGATTCTTGTAAGCCCAAGAAGCCCCAATAGACCTGGTAGAATGAGCCATAACCCGAAAGGAACGGGCTTCTTCCTCAGCTCGTAAGCCTTACGAATAGTGGACTTGATCCAAGACACAATAGTCACTTTGGATGCAGGTCGTCCTGCCCTGGGGCCCTCAGGAATGACGAACAGAGCGTCAGATTGTCTAATGGACTTTGTGCAATGTACATAAAACTTAGGACAATGCACCAAATCAAAGTAGAAATCCCTCTCCTCGTCAGAGGTAGGGTCAGGGCAGAAAGAAGGCACCAGAATCTCTTGATTAGTGTGGAATTCAGAGACCACCTTCGGGAGAAACTCATGAGAAGTTTAAAGCACCGCCTTGTCTTTGTGAAACACCAAAAATGGTGGTTTACTGGACAGAGCATGTAACTCTGCAACATGGCGAACAGACACGATCGCCAGGAGAAAGGCCACTTTCCATGTCAGCAGATGTAGAGGAATAGTAGCAAAGGACTCAAAGGGAGGGTGCTGATGGACGCCCAAGACCAAATTAAGATCCCACTGAGGAGCGGGATTCTTGAAGGCAGGACGAGTATGAGCAATGCCCTGGAAGAAAACCTTGACATCAGGAAGAATAGCAATGCGCCTCTTAAAGAAAACAGAGAGCAAAAGTCTGAACCTTAAGGGAACTCAAGCTGAGGCCCTTATCCAAACCGTCCTGCAAGAAGGCCAGGACCGTAGGCAGATCAAAATCCTGAGAGAGATCCCCATCAGCACACCAAGATAGGAAGGTCGACCAAACACGATGGTAGGCCTTAGAAGAAATGGGTTTGCGGGCACTAAGCATAGTAGCCACCACACTAAAAGAAAAACTCTTCTTCTTCAGTATTGAGGATTCAATTTCCAAGTCGTCAAAGCTAGACGATGAACATCCTCCTTCCACAGGTAACCCTGTAGAAGAAGATCCGGATAGCAAGGGAGCCTGAATGGTTCCACCACTGACAGATCCAGACGCTCCGGAAACAAAGCCTGACTAGGCCAGTAAGGAGCAATCAGAATCACTGGATAGCGCTCCAGTCTCAATTTCCGTAACACCCTGTGCAACATGGGAAGGGGAGGAAAGATGTAAGCCAGAGGAAATAACCAAGGAATAGACATGGCATCCACCACTAGAGCTAGAGGATCCCTCCAGCGAGAGCAGAACCTAGGCACCTTCCTGTTGTGTCTTGTCGCCATCAGGTCAATGCAAGGAAGACCCCACTTCTGAACAATGAGGGAGAACACCTCCGGGTACAGTTCCCACTCTACGCTGTCCACCGCGTGTCAACTGAGGAAGTCTGCCATGATTTTGTCTACGACAGGAATGTGCACTGTGGATATGACAGGAACGTGTTCTTCTGCCCAGGACAAAATAGCCTTGACCTTTAACCAAGCAGCAAGACTTCTTGTACCACCCTGCTTGTTGATGTAGGCCACGGCCGTGGCATTGTCGGGCTGTACCCAGACTGGGCATTCTTTCTATCGCCCGAAGCTTCAACACTTTGCACGCTGCTCCGGAAGCCCTGAACCAGAAGTGGGGGGGAGCCCCATGGCCACCAAGTGCCGGCCGCGCTTGCGCGCGCCGGTCGTTAAGAGGTTAAAGAAAAAATAACACCTCCTGATAACTTCCCACTTCCATTACTATGGTCAGAAAATCCTAATTGCCTCTATGAATTTTGCCCTTGTGTATTTGCTCTGGAGGTAACCTCTAACCATCCTTGCATGTTATGTCCATAGAGGCAGGTATCACAGTTGCTGGCCTACTTAACTCTTCAAGGACCATTGGTGCGTGCAATGTATTGGGAAGCAATGTGCTGTATCTGCCCTGCTGGTTCTGAAAGGGTTAAGAGTCAGCAGAGTTTGCCCCCTGCGGTCCTGTTAAAATCTGCCATGCACGCTCTCCGTGGACACAACAGCCAGGACTGATTGAAGACGTTATGTCTTGAGCCATGATGCATGGGAAATGAATCACAGCAGCCATAGGGGATTTACTGGCTATAGTAATCTAAGTGGAAAGTCATTACTAGGACGTAGTAGTTCTCCTTTAACCCTTTGAGTGGCAGAGGGGTACGCAATGCATTGCTTTGCAATGCGTTGCGTACCCCTCTGCCACTCAAAGGGTTAATCACTAAATGCATGCTAGCTGATAGCAAGATGCACAAAGCTGAATTCACTGGATCTTTTTCAGATTCAGACTAGTCATAGGTTGTTTTTACAGACATCGGGTAAACAAAGCCAACATCACTGAAGTGGGGAAAGACAGATAAACCGTTAACTAAAACCAATTAAACAAAAACAAAGCCAGCATATTACATAAACCATAATATTATGAAAGTTAAAATATTGAGATGCAGTCTGCATTAGACATACTCACAAACCACTTATTCACAAGCACAATGTGAAGGTTTCTGGCAGAACCAACACCCAGCTGTCCTTTCCTAATAAACAGGATCACATTTGCCATTTACGGTTGTTGTTTAACATTTTTTTTTTTTTTTTTTTTTTTTTTTTTTTATGTAATTTGTCAGTTTCCATAACGATTTTGAAAAGGATACTTAGAAGTGTTTGTCGTTTTTTAGAATATTCTCAAAGAATATGAAATGACTCATTAACCCTTTGAGTGAAAGAGGGGTATGCAATGCATTGCTGTGCAATGTGTTTCATACCCCTCTGGCACTCAAAGGGTTAATACATTTGATTTGTAAGTCAAATTATTTTTCCTGCCACAGGCTGTGTGTGTGAGGGGGAAGCATGAATAGATAAAATAGTATACTGTATGTTTTAAAATAATATTATTTAAAAGTTAACAAATGGGCTTTAGAATTAACCTTTTCTGTGCTAAAGGGGTACACTGAAAGGTTTAAGCAATAATAGTAAAAAAAAAAAAAAAAACCCCACAAAACAATTCTAATTAGGAATTTACAGGAAGTCCACTAGAGAACAATAGAGAAATGCACTAGAACGTGGGCATCCAACATTCAGCTCGACTATCCCATGGCGCAGACCCTGGCAATTTTTTTTTTACAAATTGTGTTGTTTTTTATATCCAGTTACCTAGCATAAAGGAACCTGGGACTGTAGAGCCTAACCAACTGCCCACAGCTACTACTGTGTAGCTGAAACCAAGCAGCTTGAAAATGATTCAGTTTGTTAAATACTGCTTGTCACAAGCGAGGACTATAGGCCCTGCTGAGACAGTGGGGAGAGTGTGGGAGTGAAAAGGTTAACAATACCAGATCCTTGGTTCCCTGTTACTATTCCTACCAACCACCAAATTAAAGGGACAGTAATGTCCCCCCCAAAAAAATAAAAAATAAAAAAAAGGCCAGTTTTGTACAGTTTAAAATATGAATCAATATGCTCCAAGCCCTAACTCTCAAACCACTACGGTTTGAGAGATATAGGGGTTCAAAGTTCCCCCCTCCATCCCCTTCTCCTGATGTCAGCTGTAAAGTCGTACGACTCGAGGAGGCTTTGCAACAGACCTGAAATCTCCTTATTGCTAAAGAATTCATTCGTTGGAAAGGTCTAAAAAGTGTGCCTGGTTTGCAAGCACACTTTGTAGACCTTTCCAATGAATTAATTCTTTTTAAGTAACGCAATTCCGGCACTGTTGCAGAGCCGCCTGCTGGTCCTCGGACCAGGATTTCCTGCATTCAGCTAGACGCTGACATCAGGAGAAGGGGAGGGGGGAACTTTGAATCCCTATATCTCTCAAACCATAGCAGTTACTGTCCATTTAACCCCTGAATTCCCTCCTGCACTATCACCCCAGTACACAATTTGCTGCCACCACCAAGACTTTATATCTGGGCATCTTAGGTTACACCAAATACAACAGAATTACAGTATAAAATCACCTTAATAATCAGACATAGAATTAACAAAAACAAAAAGGGGCGCTCCTAGTGTAATAGTTCAAAAGAATGTACCACCACCAATTAATAGACCACACTCACAATTTCAGAAACCACTATAAGTGGTCAGCTTGATAGATGGAGGAATCTAGACTGCCCCCACTCAGTCCTCCAATGTAGTTGAAAAAATGCTGCTCCCTCATTATTGGGGATTATTATAATTTTTATTTGTTATTGCGCCCCTTTCTGGTGTTTTTTCAGACATAGAATTAACCCTTGCTGTAGTGTGTTATAACTGAGCTTCCTTCAGAGTAGTGAGTTCATATTAGAGAACAGAGACAAGAGCTGATTAATTAAACATTTAATCTGAAAAAAGGTTTTACAGTGCTGGGTACAAAAAATACAGAAATAAAGGATATACAGAAATAAAGATTACACGTTGGCAAAACAGTCCATAAAATAAAATGGGAGAAACACAAGAAATCCCTATATACAATTACTGATGTATTAAGAGTTCTTGTGGGAACTTCTGAAGGTAAAAGTTCTTTCACCCATTTTTATCGAAGACCCACATTAAATAAGAGTCCACAGTTGCTTCTAAGAGGCCAAACCCCCTTGGTGTTACCTGGGGGGAGGTTTGGCCTGACAGTTTGCTATATACACGTTTTCCCTATTTCACATTATGTGGCTGTTCCCTGGATAACTTCCATCAACGCAGAGGGCCCAATACCTTTTATGACAGTCTAGATCCTGCTCTGGTGATTGTTATCTGCTCATTCAGTTTATGGCCTAGGACTGGTGCACTTTGAATAACATACACATACAAAAATAAACAAACAAATTATACATACCAGAGGCCTACAAAGGCCAAATCATGCCTTGGCATGACACTGGAATTCATCACCTTGATTAAAATTAACTTATAACTGGGCACTTTATTCTTACAAAGTCAATTTTTTTTTTTACTGTTGTATTACTGCTAAGAAAAAAAAAACTAATAAATAAATAAATATATAAATAAATATATGTTTGAATAGCTATGGCTATAACATATTTTCCAGGGACAGTCCCTGGCATTGGCTCCCTGTCCCTGGATGTAAACCCATATTTTATATGCTTCTCATTAAAGTTTAAACACTTTCACGGTTTTTCAGAGTTCAGTATTAGAAAGAAAAATGTATAGGTCTTTCCTGTAGCATTTAGGCAAGGCCAACTTCTACTGTGAAATGCAGCTCTGAGCCTGTTACAGGAGATGCTCTGTTGGCGTCTCGTTATGCAGCACCATGGACAACTAAGGATGCTGTCATGTGACTATCCAGTGGTGTGGGTGTGTGCAGGGGGTGGGGGAATTGAGGGCCCAGGCAAGTATGCTACAATTCGTTATTATTATCAGTGAAAATGTAATGAGGGCCTTAAAAGTATGGATTTTCGTTCACGTGCGGATGACTAACAAAATGTGCATCTTTTATGTCCGTGCACCTCTTATTTTGAAGCCAGGGATTGGATGCCTACCTTCTTAAAGAAACAAAGACCATTATTAAGGTATAAGCCATTTACACCTATTCAATCACAGAGCAACAGAAAGCATTCACTTGACATGTGGCTGAGAAACACTTTCATATCTAGGAAAGAAACAATGTAAGACACATGTACCCAAACGAACAATAACAGCGGTTTAACTGTAGATGCCTTCACTTGTTTGTTTCAAGATTTTGCAAGTTGACCAGAGCTCACAAAAATGTTTTAAATATATTATTACAAATATGTAAAAGAATGAATTAAATTTAAATCCCAATTGAGAAATTACGGCACACAAACATTGGACATCAGACTATGTTTACAAATCATTGCAGGACAAAACATTGGTGCTAGATTGCTATGGCAACAGGTTGATCTGCTGGCATCTACATTTCGCATTTTCAGTGCCAGTGAAAGACAACAGGCTGCTTTGTAAAGCTTTACCAATTACTTTAACTACTCTGCTGCCCCAAGGCATTGCTTCGCAGACATCTCACGCAGCCAAGAGATTAACCCTTTGAGTGTCAGGAAGGTGCACAACACAGTGTGAAGTGCTCGATGCTTTAAATGGACATAAAAAAAGAATGACTGTATTAGCCCAAGCAACCAGATATATGGCCTTTAAGTTCTCCCAATAATAAATATCAACTCTTCTGAATACGCCTCACCCCACACATTACATTACCCATCGTGGTGATCTGTTTAAAGCGCTGTGGGCTAGATTCTATTGCATGTGCTAATTTTATCACTGCTTTCATCTCCAGTTTTCCTCCAAAGACTTCAATAGGAAAATATCTGACAAAATAGGAGGTAACATTTATCTCCTGCAATAGAATTCAGCCCTGAATTAGCTAACACTTGAATCTAGACGTGCCCTTTCATGCCTAGTTTAAAATCACTTCTCTGGAAAGCTTCCAGAGCACCTGAGCAATACGCTCACTCCAACTCACTGAGTGTCCAACACTACAAGAAAGAAGCAGGTCGGTAGCTTTCTCCGTCACAGCTCCGAAAGTCTGTAATAACCTACCCATAAATAAAACTGATCTTCTCCCAGTCTAAAATCCCTTAACATAACTGCTTTGTTGTAACCAAAAACAATATGTAATTGTACATACATTTTGTGTATGAACTAGGGTTGCACCGATACCGATACTGGTATCGGTGCCGATACCAGCATTTGCGCGAGTACTCGTACTCACGCAAATGCGGCCGATGCCAGCACCGATACCCTGTGTCAGGGTCGGTGCTGCAGAGAGGGAGCCCGGGGAGCTGCTCACAATGCTCCCTGGTCACCTCTCTCACTCCTGCAGCGTCGGAGCGTTGCTGCAGGTTACCATGGCAACACTCCTATGCTGACCTCTGCCGGGGCTCGCGAGAGAACAGCGAACACCTGGCAGAGGAGGGTAAGGGAGGCAAGATGGGGCAGCGGGTGGTGAAAGAGGCAGAGAGTGGGGTCAAGAGGGAGAAAAAGAGGCAAAAGGGGGAAGGATCAGGAGATAAAAGGAGGGGGCCAAGAAGAGGCAAAAGGAGGGGGGGGGATCAGGAGAGAGAGAGATAGAGGCAAAAGGGTGGGATCAAGAGTCAAGGAGAAGGAGGGGAGAAAGGGGGATCAAAAGGGAGAGAAAAAGCCAAGGCAATCGGAGGGGGCTCAAGAGGGGGAGAATGAAGCAAAAGGTGGGAATCAAGAGGGGGAGAAAGAGTCAAAAGGGGAGAGTCAAGAGGTGGTGTGTGTGTGTGTGTATATATATTCAAGGACTCACTGATACCAATTACCGATACTTTTTTTAAAGCATATAGGTACTTGGAAAACTGGCAAATGACCGGAAAAAAAAAGTATCGGTAATTGGTATCAGTGAGTACTTGAAAAAAGTATCGGTACTCGGTCTTAAAAAAATTGGTATCGGTGCATATCTAGTATGAACGTTTGTGTGTGTGTATATTGTCTATTTGTGTACATATGTACAGTTTTACTGTAAAAGTTCTCCAGGACAGACCTGAAAATGAGATGTGTTGCAATGTATTCTTCGTGGTAAAATATTTCTAAATAAATAAATAGAACATTAACCTTTTAAGGTTGAGAGAGTTAAGCAACACATTGCTTCACAAGAGATAGTATCACTTAAAAAAAATGTATATATATAATTTTTTTTATTTTCTTACAGGTTTATCCTGCTCAGAAAAACAAGAGTGCTCTCTCAGCTGTGAAAGTATTTATTCTAATGTTATTGCATTTTAGGGTGCAGTACCTCCATATTCTGACAATTTGCAGTGGAGCAGTTGCTACAGAAGCACATGGTGAGTTATTGTCACTGACTACAGTTGTCCATAGACTGCTGCAGCAACAGCTCCACCATAACATTTCAGGCCGGACTGGTTCCCCAGAGAATCTTTAATTGGTACTGGATATTATGTCCGGGGAGGTAGGCAGGAACACAAACTCTTCCCAATGAAGTATTTTATGAATGAATATTTCAGCAGTTTGGGGTCATGGAGTCTGACAACAAAAAAACACGTCCACCTCAAAGAACAGGATATCAAGTACTAATTAAAAAGGATTTTGCATGTACTTATGTACTAATAAATCTTTTCTCTTTGTCCATGTGGGACAAAGGAGCCATGGGGGTGAAGTCCTCTCCATCAGGAGGGCAGGGATAAAAGAACTCAGACCGTTATATGCCAAGGCATGAGTTGGCCTTTCCAGGCCTCTGGTATGTGTAATTTGTTTGTGTATTTTGTATGTGTATTTTATTGTAGCCTTTCAAAGTGTTAGCAGTACACCAGCCGTAGGCCATAAATTGGATGATGTATTGGTACATCTGCTCTGAGATGGATTATCTGGGGACAGCCACATAATATGAAATAGGGAGAACATGTGCATATATTGTAAAAAGGTTCAATACAAATATATATTTAGAATGCTCAGGTTTTATCCTTTTGGTGGATACCAGTCATGCCCAGGGAGAGGTGTTCCTGCTATGAGTTACAAGAATGGCCACTTTGCAAGCAGTCAGGCCCGGCATATTTGGTGTCCAGATATTCACAAATATGAGGAATGTGATTATGATAACCTTATGGAGGTGTGCAGTAAACTGCATGTTTTTGGAAACCTTGTGTCTTTTAAGGTTAAACTCTGCTGTAGCATCCCTGACAAGTCTGACTGAGTGGGCCATAAACTGTCAGGCCAAACCTCTGATCCTCCCAGGTAACACTATTTAATACGGGTCTTGGATAATAAAAGGGAATTTCTTTTTAACATCTGGAAGGAGAACTTTTACCATCTGAAGTTCCCACAAGTAGTCATATATCGGTTATCGTATGAAGGGTTTCTGTGTTTCTTCCATTTTATTTTTGGACTGTTTTGACAATTTGTAATCTTTTTGCTTTATGTCCTTTATTTTTGTACACAGAACTGTGAAACTTTTTTCAGATTAAATGTTAAATTAATTAGATCTGGTCTTTGTTCTCTAATATGAACATGTTACTAACGTGTTAATTCTATATCTTTGATCATTAAGGCGATTGCTTTTATACTGTAATTTTGTTGTTTTTTGGGTAACCTGAGACACCCAGATATAAAGTCTTGGTGGTGACAGCAAATTACAGTATCGGCGTGATAGTGCAGGAGGGATTTCAGGGGTTAATTTGGTGGCTGCTGGGAATAGTAACAGGTAACCAGCAATCTGGTGTTGTTAACCCTTTCACTCCTACACTCTCCCCACTGTCTTAGCCCGGCCTACAGCCCTCGCCTATGACAGAGACATTTACTATGAAGGTTAAACGTACATCAAATGTGCAATGAGAGGTGTAGTGTATCTGCCGACTTGTTCCAGTGTCACGTGTAAGTAGAAAAGACAAGCAGAACATTAAAAGAAAGAGTAAATTAACATCTTAGTGACATTAGTAGTACAGATTTTAGATATAATGTATACTCACATTTCGAAATTCATCATGCAGGAGGTCCTGATTCCTTGATAGTTCAGGGTTTGGAGCATATAATGTTGGGAGGTGGGGACTTAAACAGTTAACTGTATGTGAGGTCTTTTGGATTATCATACTCAAGGCAAAGCATTCCTTTGATTTAAAGCGGAACTACCACCCCACAAAATCTTTAGTTTAACTAAGTCCCCATCTGGCGACTAGCTTTTTAGTAGCGCTAGTCGCCAGAATTATTACCTTATTTAATAGATTTATGCTGTCTTCTATAGTTGACAGTAGCACAGAGCGCGAACATCTTGCCATTATGACGTTTGCACGCCTACGCTGTCAGTCCCAGCCGGGTCTAGGAGGTGTTGCTAGAGCCAGCCGGCTCCAAAAGGGACTGACAGAGCAGGCGTGCAGGCGTCAAGATGTCCGCACTCCGTGCTACTGTCAGACATAGAAGAGAGCATAAATCTATTAAGTAAGGTAATAATTCTGGTGACTAGCGCAACTAAGCACCATGTACAGGGTATATGAGGACATACTTTTTACTATTTGATATGTTTGCACAGCCTGCATCACTGGCCAGCTAAATAGTCATTGCTGGATCATTGTGCATTACATCTGTTGGGGCTTGTTTCATATTTTTTTTTATAATCAACTTATTAGAATTTGTTTGGTTGATTTTTAGGACATCCTTGTGTACTAGGTGGATTCCCATTTTAAATTTACTTTAAAATTATTTTCAACTCTGTGGTACCTTCTTCTAAAGAACCTTCTTTTATTTTTTTGTTCATTTATTTCATCCTTGTAATACTGCACTAAGTGGATTATCCTATATGTTTTTGATTTTAACCGTGGATAGATTACATATCACTCTGGGCTCCACTTTTGTTTTAAATCAATGCCTTAACCTGTAAGGTTTTCCTAATCAGGTTTTGTGGACCTATACATCGTCTTGTGAAGTTGTTTATACATAAAACTGTTTTTACATAGTAGTCAAGGGGTGTCTTAAATATCTATATTTTGTCACCTTTGTATTAAAGTTTTTTTTAACTAATTTATACCAAACTGATATTCTCTTTAATGGCCTGTTTTTGATAAACATTACCTTTATTTTAAGGCAGAGTTGCGATATGGAGATGAGCCCCTTGAGATACTTGATTGGTTACTCTTAATTCTCATAAGTAATTTGTGATAGACTAATTTAGAGATTGTTTGATGCATCAGTTTGTTTGACCATGAGTAAGCATAGTCTGCATGCAAAACGCATTGATCTGCTTATGTCTTCGTAAGTCTCTCTTCTAGGTCTTTGTTTTTGCCAAGATCTTTTTGTGCAGGTATGACATTTTATCTTCTGGATTTAAATAAATATTGATGATTTTATACAGATTCACTTTAATTGTTATTTATTATGGTCCACACCAGTGGTTCTCAACCCGTGCCCTCAGTGGCTACTAACAGGCCAGGATTTGAGGATTCCCTTGTTAGAACACAGGGGAGTTAATCAATATGACTGAGCCTCTGATTAACACACCTGTGTTCTAGCAGGGAAATTCCCAAGTCCTGGCCAGTTAGTGGCCACTGAGGGCATGGGTTGAGAACCACTGGTACACACCTTTGGTGAGAACTATATATGATCATTCAAGTCTTGTAGGTAAGATTGTCCCGCTTGAACCAAACCCCCAAAGGTAATGTGTCTCCAGCAAGCAGCTTATGAGCTACTGGTAGCTCTTCAAGCTACCAATAAGTATCTCTCTCCACTCCAATCAGGTATCAAGCTATCTGGTCAGCCAGAGAGAGGTCCAGAGGTTGACATCTGCTAGCCCACTGGGAAATACTGAAGTCAAAGTGGGTAACAGTCACAGGGTGACTCCATATTAACTCACCCACTGAAACAAAAATTGCCAGATTTCTTTAAAATTAATTAAAAGATTTATAAACCACTCAGCTTTAAAAATGCTTTGTGACATGCAATAGTGTCATTAAGAACAGGAAGGCACTATTAATCAGAAAATGTGTCTCACAGGATTTGTCTTATATAGGGATAAAGGATTCTTGCTGCTAATAACTGTAACAGAATTTTAGCACCCTGAGCTTTTACGAAGGTCACAGATTTCCTTTTCAGAACTTTTTTGGAAGGTGTGAGAAGGAATGAAAAATTTGTAAGAGCAGCTTTGGAGATGGTTTAATACCATCATATTTTCAATATATGTTTTAGAGTAGCTCAGTACATCGTTCATTGATTAAGTTGCTGTTTTGGGGCTGCTCAGGGCTTTTTACTATCTCCAATCCATAGGTGCAAAATTGTAAAACTTGATAAATTGTAATTTATGCATGAATCCCAAATCATTCCACTATGGACATTGTTTAAGTTTAGCATAACTAAAACCTGGACAATTCTTATTCAGAGAGCCAGAAAATGCTGTTGCATATATTTCAGTTTCACTTTATTATATTTTAGCACACCATTTGTAATAGGATTTAAAAATTATGTATTAATTAGTAACGTATTTGATTAGTGTGGCAACACTAGTATATTTGTGAATTCTGCTTGCTGACATCGAAGGAAGGTAAAAAACTGATAATGTGATTGGCTTAGCCAATGAAAACCAACAGTAACCTTAATATAGGGAGAAAATCCTAACAGCCAATATGGATTGGGCGTCCAAAATTATTGCCTCGTGCATGGGTAGCTTATTGTTTGTCCTCTAGCTGATGGGGACTACAACTCCCATCAACTAACATGCCAGAGTATTGTGTACAGTACTGGAGACGCCATCTACAGAAGACAATAGATATTCTGGAGAGGGTTCAGAGAAGGACTACCAAAATGGTGAATGGTTTACAGGATAACAAATATCAGGATAGACTAGACTAAAGGATCTGAGAATGTACAGCTTGAGGTGAGAAGAGAGAGAATGAGGATATGATAGAAACATTCAAAAACATAAACGGACTCAACAAAGTGCAGGAGGCAAGTACACTTTAAAGGAATAGAAATGTTAGGACAAGAGGCCAGTCTAAAGCTAGTGGGACAGAGGCTTAGATGTAAAGTAAGGTTTTACTTCATCAGGACGGTAACCAATAAATGGAACAGCCTATTTGCAGACGTGGTAGTGGTTAATTCAGTGATGAAATTTAAGCATACATAGGATAGGCATAATAAGGCTGTCCTGAACATAAGAAAAGATGAAAGACCAAATAAGGTTTGAGGTTTTTATAGTAGGAAAAGTAGGCAGACAAAATGGGACAATTTACTCTAATCTGTCCGTTAAGCTCTATGTTTGACCCCTTTCAGTGCTAGAATGGTCTCAACACAATTTGATGCAATGCATTAGAGACATCTCTACAATTTAATAAATTAAAAGCTTCCATTTAAATCACAATCGCTGCACTTTGTCTTTAAACACAGAGCCCTATGCTACACGACAAGAAAGCAAACAAGAGATAAGTAAAGATGCATCTTTTATTTACAATGGAATTTTAGCCTTTGTTACGAACAATAATGAAATGCTTCAGAAGTTCTCCCTCCTATAGTTACCTTAATCCGTTGGCTCCTTGAGACATCTTTGCAATGATTCACAGACTTCTCTAGCATCCAAGGGGTTAAAATAAAGGATTACGGAGTACTGAAGCATAAAGTAATTACAGAGCCAGCAATAAAATGAGCAAGCAAATATTCAGCCTGACACATCTAAATTGAAGGGCTGTGTCCTACATGAATGCAGATCTCTCCCATAGCAAATAGGTCATGAATTTTTGGAGCCAAAAATCTTGTTTAGCACAGAGGTTTGCTACAGCACATTCGTGTGTCGCGGCATCAAGTTTAACCTCTTTAAGGATCGGAGGGTGCATAAAGAAAGGAACCGCACATGCCTCTGGTCCAAATATTTTCATTGTTACCTTGCTTTTGAAGCATACGTGTCATGGGAATTTTTATTTTTCAGGTACATATTTCATGACTTCCAGTGCATAACCTGCAGTCATATTACTTTTTATTTAGTTCACCTTCTCTCAGGACTGTGAAAGCAGGTGTAGTGATGCGGTATAAAGTAAGATGATGTAAAAAGGGTAGCACACAGCATACAGAGCATGCAAGAATGGCTACATTGTATCACTATACCGCTGCATGGTTCACTGTCAGGAAAGTGTATAAAAAAAAAAAAAAAAAAAAAAAAAAAAAAAAAATTATATATATATATATATATATCTATATATATATATGGTATAGGCAAAATCTGACTTTACATGTAATGCTCTTGCATATAATTAACCCTTTGAGTGCCAGAGAGGTATCCAACACATCACGAAATTATGTGTTTGATATCACTCTGGCAGTCATAGGGTTAAATGTATGTGTAACAAGTTTAAAAGGCTGGGAATCACTGTAATAATGTAAACAGTGTGACATTGTTCTAACATAGATATGGGCAAAACATGACCAGTGGGGCAGATCTAGATTTATTTGCCCTTGTACTTGGGGTCTATCTGGCTGTTAAATGTTTCTGAACACAGTGGTGACAGTGGTAAATGTTGCTTCCCCTTTAAAGACTATTTCTGTTTCTTTGGAGGTACTTATTTTAGGTAATCATGTGTTGGATGCCATATTTCTTCCTGTTCCAAAAACAACAGGACCTTTATACATTATGACAGGGCTGTTCTGTCATAGACTCAGCAAGCAAAGATGATAAACAGTAGAGTTGTTTAGAACAGAGAGACAGAAGAAAAACGAGCAAACAAATGTAAATCTAGCTATGATTATACTAGGAGTGGGCAGGACACTTGCTAAAGTGAGATGGGGTATAGGATACATGGGGATGAGGGCATAAATGGTAGTAGCCATAAAGGACTGGCTGACACCAGTACAGTCTCTAGAGTAGAAGTAGGCAGTCTGAGGCCTTCCAACTGCTGTGGACTACAACTACCATCATTGTCTGTCAGGGAATAATGGGAATTGTAGTCCTTCCACATCATCTGGTAGGTCTCACATTGTCTATGAAAACACAGAAAAGAGAAGAAGCGCACACAATCTAAGTGTAGATTATTCTTTCCTTTTTCCTATTTCTTCTACTCCTCCACCATGTGTGGGTCTATTTTCGTTCACCTCCTTCACCGTGTCAGTCACCCGATACTTTAGTGAGTATCTCACTCACCTTTTCCCGAGGCAGACCTGCCTCTAGGTATGCTTGCATCCACTGGGTAACCCCCAAGTGACGGTATCTGACGGTTCACTCCTCTGTGTATCTCTATGGTCCCAACTGGCTTCTCCTCCTGTATCTTCGTTGATAAGTTCAACAATTATACTCGTCCTCTATCTAGGACTATTACAAACTCACAGGTTTAAAGGGACACTATAGGAATACTCAGGAGTCTGGTAATTATTCTTGACGTTGAATTTGATTTATTACATATATGTAAAATTAACCAGAAAAACTCCGTACAGATTAGTTAAAATAATCTCTAATCATACAATACTTTCAGACAAAAAATCCAACATAGGATTACCCAACGCGTTTCGCTACTTATAGCTTCTTCTGTGGCATATAAATTACCGTCACTTGGGGGTTACCCAGTGGATGCGAGCATACCTAGAGGCGGGTTTGCCTCGGGAAAAGGTGAGTGAGATACTCACTAAAGTATCGGGTGACTGACACGGTGAAGGAGGTGAACAAAAATACACCCACACATGGTGAAGGAGTAGAAGAAATAGGAAAAAGAAAAGAATAATCTACACTTAGATTGTGTGCACTTCTTCTCTTTTCTGTGTTTTCATATATGTGGGGACTTTGACTGGAGGTCTATGGAAGTAAGCTGCACCACTTTGTGGAAGATTTGTCTGGGATCCCATATTGCCCTTTATAATAAGGTTATATTTGGATTTGTTATTGGTGTAATAAGAAGTTGTGTTTGTTGCTCACATTGTCTATCCCTGCTCTAGAGACAGGGCGTTCCACTGATACTCAAAACACCACAAGCTCAACAATGGTTAATTATGAAGGAGATGTAGCAGGCAATCCATACAGCTTGAGCCACAGAAAGCAAGTCAACCTGTAACAGTGGCTTGGGTGCAGCAGCAACGACACAGACCAATCCAATTTGCCAGCAATACAGCCAGACATATTTCTACGTTCTTGAAAGACCTCAGTCTTGGGCCAACCTAATATTCTATTAGAGCACAGTGAAAGCCAAATGCACCATTACCAGTAGGAAGATTAGCACCATTATATAGCCCAAGCACGAAATAGGACCCGAGGCTTTATATTTTCAAGTGCCAGAGTGGTATGGAAATCATTACATTAATATACATGATATATACAGTCACGTGTGTACATATACCATAAGCATTATATATACAGTCCTGTGTCAGTGAGACTTACATTAACCCTTTGAGTGGCAGAAGGTTACGCAATGCATTGAAATCTGTTGTGTAGCCCTCTGCCGCTGAAAGGGTTAATCATTGGTTGAAAAATAAACAGACAGGCAACTCCGTCCTGTACTGCTAGTGTATATTTATATTAATAAATAAATATATATATATATATACACACACACACACACACACACACACAGATAAATACATATAATACGGATGAAAAGGCTTCAATGAATATTACAAGTTGTTCCACCTGCAGTACAGCACTATATAGGAATATATACTGTGAGGGAAAAAATTATTTGATCCCCTGCAGATTTTGTATGTTTGCCCACTGACAAAGAAATTATCAGTCTATAATTTTAATGGTAGGTTTATTTGAACAGTGAGGGACAGAATAACAACAAAAAAATCCTGAAAAATGCATTTCAAAAAAAGTTAAAAATTGATTTGCATTTTACTGAGTGAAATAAGTATTTGACCCCCTATCAATCAGCAAGATTTCTGGCTCCCAGGGGTCTTTTATACAGGTAAAAAGCTGAGATTAGGAGCACTCTCTTAAAGTGTTAGTAATGTCCACAAAATCTTTTAAACCGCTATGGTTTAACCCCTTAAGGACCGGGAAAATCTGAGGTGGATTTCACTTAAGGACCGGGGCAATTCTGACCTTTTTGACTATGTCTTTGTTCAACAGTGTTTTCCCTCTAAGTCTTTTATTCCACCCCCATAAATTATATACTGTTTTTTTAAGCACAAATAGGGCTTTCATTTGATACCCTATGTATATGGATAACCCACCATTTACTTTATTAAAATTAAAACAAAAAAAAGTAAAAAAATTTAAAAAAAACAAAAAAAAAAAAACCCCACAATTTTAGTTTTTTTTCTTGGGATTAATTGGGCACAAAGGGTTAAATTTTTATGGAGACTGCATGAAAGGTATGACCGGTCAGTCATACCTACAAAATACGCAGTCTAAAGTGGCCACTGTCCCCCCTGGGTGAAAATCCCCATGTCCCTTTTTCTCACCCTATTTTGACACTTTTTTTTCCCCTGGCATTTGGTGGTGTATGTAAGTGTATCACATAGCTCCACAACAATTAAACTTTCACTTTTGTTTAATTAGATTTTTTTTTTACAAAAATATTTTATTTAAAAAAAAAATAAAGTGTGTTGTGTTTAAAAAAAAAAAAAAAAAAAAAAAAAGTATTATTGCAGGTCAGAAATTGACCTGCATTTAGCAAGCCTTTGGCACCAGCAGTTAAGGGGTTAATACCCCTAGCTGCTGTATTTTCTTTCACCACTAGGTGTCTCCTGTCTACTTCTATCTCCCTTACTTTCATAGCAACGGAGACAGAGGCAGACGTGACAGGCAAAGACAGCATGCTTTCTCTGCTGCCTCTGTCTGTCACTATGCCGGTACGTGTGATCGCTGCTACGGCGATCACATGAACTGGCAAGGGCAAGAAGGGCTGAGACTGAACGACCCAGTCTCGGAGCGCTCAGTCTCAGCCTGGCATTAATGATAGCAGCGTGCACAGAGGCACGCTGCTATCATTTTAGCCATGACGGTCCTGGTACGTCATTGGTCCTTAACTCAAATCCAGGCATGACATGCCAGGACCGTCACGGGTCCTTAAGGGGTTAAGAGATGCAGGCGTTTAAAGTTTGATCCCTCCTACTGACAGCTGTAAAGCTGTCAGCAGGAGATCCATGTCGGCCGACACGGAGGCGCTTGAGCAGACCGCAATCTCGTTATTTACCACTAATCCCTTCATTGGAATGGTCTAAAACGAGTGCTTGAAAACCAGGCACACGTTTTAGACCATTCCAATGAAGGGATACATGGTAAATAACGAGATTGCGGCTCTGCTCAAGCTCCTCTGTGTCGGCCGACACGGATCTCCTGCTGACAGCTTTACAGCTGTCAGTAGGAGAGATCAAAATTTAAACACCCATATCTCTTAAACCATAGTGGTTTGAGAGATTTTTTTTTTTGCATTTAGCTCAGCTTTTTAAGCTCTTCTAAATGCAAAAAAACTTTTTTGTGGACATTACTAACACTTTAAAGAGAGTGCTTCTAATCTCAGCTTGCCTACTGTATAAAAGACACCTGTCCACAGAAGCAATCAATCAGATTCCAAACTCTCCACCACGGCCAAAACCAAAGAGCTGTCCAAGGATGTCAGGGACCAGATTGTAGACCTACACAAGGCTGGAATGGGCTACAAGACCATCACCAAGCAGCTTGGTGGGAAGGTGACAACAGTTGGTGCGATTATTCGCAAATGGAAGAAACACAAAATAACTGTCAATTTTCCTTGGTCTGGGGCTCCATGCAAGATCTCACCTCGTGGAGTTTAAGTGATCATGAGACCAGTGAGGAATCAGCAGCACAGAACTAAATGGGAGGATCTTGTCAATGATCTCAAGGCAGCTGGGACCATAGTCACCAAGAAAACAATTGGTAACACACTACGCTGTGAAGGACTGAAATCCTGCAGCACCCGCAAGGTCCCCCTGCTCAAGAAAGCACATGCACGGGCCCGTCTGAAGTTTGCCAAATAACATCTGAATGATTCAGAGGAGAACTGGGTGAAAGTGTTATGGTCAGATGAGACCAAAATCAAGCTCTTTAGCATCAACTCCACTCGTTGTGTTTGGAGGAGGAGGAATGCTTCCTATTACCCGAAGAACACCATCCCCACCGTCAAACATGGAGGTGGAAATATTATGCTTTGAGGGTGTTTTTCTGCTAAGGGGACAGGACAACTTCACCGCATCAAAGTGACAATGGACAAGGCCATGTACCGTCAAATCTTGGGCGAGACCCTCCTTCCCTTAGCCAGGGCATTGAAAATGGGTCGTAGATGGGTATTCCAGCATGACAATGACCCAAAACACATGGCCAAGGCAACAAAGGAGTGGCTCAAGAAGAAGCAAATTAAGGTCCTGGAGTGACCTAGCCAGTCTCCAGACCTTAATCCCATAGAAAATCTGTGGAGGGAGCTGAAGGTTCGAGTTGCCAAACGTCAGCCTCGAACCCTTAATGACTTGGAGAGAATCTGCAAAGAGGAGTGGGACAAAATCCTTATATAGACAGTAAAAACTAAGAACAGGTCAGACATTGCCTTAAATATTTGGAATAATTTTGGTTGCTAAATTTTCGCCAATAGTGACATTTCTTTATAAATACGCTGCACCAATTTTTTTTTTTTATTTTATTTTATTATTTTTTTTTTTTTTTAAAACTTCCTTACTCCATTTAAAAAAAAAATACTACACAGAGTTATGTCCTCCCAAACTGTCCCTAATACTTTTATAACTACCAGTGGCAATCTTACAGCCATTTTGATGCTTCTTTTCCATTAAATCCACTTTTATAAATCTCCCCCAATGTTCGCTCCTGTCTGCCTAGGACACATGCAAAGTATCCAATTTAGAAATCACTGTTCCTTAACCCTTTGAGTGCCAGAGTGGTACGCAACGCATTGCAAAGCGAAAGCGATGCATTTTGCAGTACCATAACTTTGGCACTCAAATGGTTAGGAATGAGCATTTTTTATGACTATTGAAATGTATTATTTTAATAAATATTCTTTGATTTAACCCCTTTACAATGCATGATGAGCCATTATGTGTTAATGATCACAGCGCTCCTCAGGGTGCACCGCGATCATTGCAGGTAGGCTTTGAATTGGAACTTTCACCTTAATTCAAGTTTACATATTCAAACACTACATTAAAAACTACCAATATGTCATGTTAACCAAAAGTCCAGCAGATGTACAGTTAAAGGGTTAGTAATGTCTTAAAAACGAAATATTGTAGGTATTATGGTTTGAGAGATAGAACATTTTAAAGTCCCCCCTCCCTCCCCTTTCCCTGATGTGAGCTGTAAGCTGACAGCAGGAGATCCTGGTCCAGGGACTGACAGGAGGCTCCTCAGGAGATACCGAGATCTAAAAAGAAATACTTCATTGGAATGGTCTACAAAGTGTTCTTACAAACCAGGCACACATTGTAGACTGTTCCAATGAAGCATTTCTTTTTAGACTTCGGTATTTCGGCTCTGCTGAAGAGCCACCTCGAGTCGGCCACACATCTCCTGCTGTCAGCTTTACAGCTCACATCAGTGATGGGGGGGGGGGACTTTAAAATGTTCTATCTGTTAAACCATTAAGGTTTGAGAGATGGGACTAATATCATTTAGTTTATTTTTTAATAGCTACAATATTTTGTTAGGGTTTTAAAATACATTACTATCCCTTTAAGGAGATATTCACACTTGTTACCATATGTCAATTGCGGTACCCAGTAAAACTTCATATGCTAATAATCTGCAGTTGTGTCATATGCTAATGAAGATTTCATTTATGCTTAATAAGCTGATTAAGCTTTGTGCAGTACCAGGAAATGTTCACTTTAATTCTGCCCGGAAATAAAAGTGCGAATATCTGTAGACTTTTGGGTAACATCACATATAGGAAGTTTTTAATGCAGTTTTCAAATATACAAACTTGAATTAAGGTGAAAGTTCCACTTTAATGTACTGCTCCATGACTGTTGGGTAAAGTAACACCTGAAGGACCAGCCGCACATGCACACAGCCGTCACTTAAGGATCATTAAGGATATTCTTTATTTAAATCTATAGTTCACAAAATATTTAGCTTTACTTGCAGGTTGAGCACACTAGGCAGTACTGGCTGGAACAGCCTGGTGAGTCAGATACCAAGATTCCACTTTCCCTCCCAACTGCCACTTCTACATAAACTGAAAATAAATAAATAAATCTGAATATCTCAAACAATAAATGTAAATTAAGAATGGCAAACATAAACAGAAGTGATTTTGAAAGACTTTTCAAAATTACTCAAGTTATTATAAAGTGTTAGTTCTACTTCATTGGCTATAAAACAGCCACAATGCATAACCTGCATACTTTTCTGGGGGGAGAAAAAACTATAGACATGCCTACTCTACTTCAACAATGTTAACCCCTTAAGGACCCATGACGTGCCAGGACTGTCATGTGTAAACTTACATTAAAGGGATAGTAATGTTTCATAATATTCCAATACTGTCAGAGTTGTAGTTCAGAACTAATTGAATGATAAAGTATCCCACTCCCTCCCCTTTTATGATGTAACACTTCTCACCTCAAAGTAGCAAGACTGTCCAGATGGATCACAGAGAGGGACAATCTTCAGTGAGCATAAGGGAAAAATGGAAAAACCTGTCAAGGGGGGCAGGGTTTTGCTTATGTTCACAGTAAGATGGTAACCTGTCCTGTAAAGCGACCAGATTCCACATCTATGGGGAGGCAGTTACACTAGGTAAAAGGGGAAGGAGGATACTTTATCATTCAATTACTCTTGAACTATAAAGGGCAGTATTGAAATAACACTCTCCATGGCCCAAATCAGTGGTTCTCAATCTTTTTTTTGTTCGGGGCACCCCTAACAAGTTATCTAGAACATTCGGAGCACCCCTAACATATTTATTGTACTTTATCAAGGGCATAATCAAGGTACAATACATAAATATACATCTATTATTAGGTCTTACAATCATAATAACAAAACTAAACATAATGTGCATAACAATTTCTATAAATCTTTATTTAAAAGTCCCTTTCTGTTAGTATTCATAGAAAACATGGGGCACCCTAAGCTGATGTCCATGGCACACCAAAGTGCCACGGCACCCTGGTTGAGAATCACTGGCCCAAATACTACGAAGATTAATTGGAGCGTTTTTTTGTTTGTTTGTTTGTTTTTTGTGAAACATTACCATCACTTTAAGGACCCATGACGTGCCAGGACTGTCATGGGTAAACTTGCATTAAGGATCTATGATGGACCTGGCACATCATGGAATTCAGGGGTCACTGTGTAGCTACACACTGCTGAGGGACCTCAGAATCCATTTAGCAAAATGGTGCTTAACTGTCGGTCGCGCGACCTGTCGTTAAGGGGTTAAGCACGTTCTGAAGCGAGGGTTTTTTTCCATCTTTGGGTGGGTTTGTCAGCTAATATTTCAATGTGATGGTAAATATACAAGCACAACTTAAAAGAAACCCTTTACAGAAAAAGGAAGTGATTACACAGAATAGCAACAAAAGACTATTTTTAGATGTGTGAACATTTTCACCCACACAAATAAAGATATTGTTTTAGTCAAACTCACAAAAGGATTTCCTTTGCAAAAGTTATAACCGTAAACGCCACATTATTTAGTAAACACTTAGAAATGCCAAACAACTAAAAAAATGTAAGTAATAAAAGTAAACCTGTGTTAAATGTGTGTGACCCTTTAAAGGGATAGTAATACTTCAGTTTAAGGAAGTTTATAATTGTGCATATTAACGTGTTCAAGTGCCGTCCGGTCACAGGACCAGGATCCCAATCTGTCAGCTCAGCTACAGTGCTGACGTCTGTAAAAGGGGAGGGAGAGGGGAAACTTTAGAAGCTTATCTCTCAAACTAGCAAAGTTTGAGAGACAGGACTTACACCTTTTCATTTATTTTTCTGCAATGCGTTTCGTACCTCTCTGGCACTCAAAGGATTAAATTAGACTTTAAGTGGGCCTCAGTCAAGTATTCTTTTCTCATTCTGCCACTGCATGTAAAATATTGAGATACCCCTGCTGTTGATCCATTAATACCATGGTTACAATTATAGTATGTTGATAGAGGAAGACAAGTTTCACCAAGTTGAAACTGTGGTCCTTTATGTGCACCAAGAGCTCCATACTGGATAGGTTTAGGTTTAGTTTTTAATGAACCTCTATGTGACTGTAGCAGTATGTTCTGTGGTATAAGCATTCAGTCAACACCGGGCAAGATGTACCAAGCACAATCACCACTGGTGGGCAATGCCAGACACACCGCACCCCACTTGTATAAATAAATAGCATCCTTTTGGATGCAAAGTCTCCCACATTAGCCATGGAGTTTCTGCTTCTTGGGCGTGAGTTCACAGGTTAACGTGCACAATTACATAATAGCAATGTTACTCCATCATGAAAGCAGTCTCTCCATCTTTTCAAATGTAAACCTTATCATTTCATAGATATTCTAGTTGAAAATCCCGTTTACACGGGCCACAGTGCCACCACTGCAGTCATGCGCAGTAGAGACTGCCTGCGCCGCTGCTGATACAGAGCGGGGCGCCCCGAATTCAGACCAGAGTCCGCTCTGTGTACCTTCCTGGGAAGGTGCAGAGAGGACTCCGGTCTGAATTCGGGGTGCCCCACTCCGTATCAGCCGCGGCGCGGGCAGTCTTTACTGCTCATGACTGCAGCGCACGCAGCCGTCTCTACTGCACAGGACCACTTCTGACAAACATACTTATCAAATTATTATTTAGGATTTTACGTGCTAGGATTTCTAGCCCCTTTTAGAGAACACCTATAGTACACTTGTGTGTACATCAACATTTCTGAAAACCTGTTTCCAGCAAATAATCAAAAGGTTTACAACATTTGCATTGCATACCAAATGAGAATATACAATGAAGTCACTTTTTTATATTCCAAACTCATACACATACGGGTGCCTTAGTTAATGCACAGTTTTCATAACTTATGCAGAAAAAAAAATGGGTTAGAAAAGCTCGAGTCAATTTACCTACCCACAGACAGCCTTGTGGGTCTGCTCATTGTGGGGCTAGCGAATCTGGTAAAAGGCAATATGCCAAACCATCAACAAGTTTATGTTGAGAAAAACAGTGACAAAATTTTCTACTGTACAGACTACCGTACCTATATAATACACTAGTTTGTACATTCACATGCCTGAAACAGGCAGCTGCTATTCAAGCCTTACTGCTACAGGCCAAAAGAAACATGCAGTGGATGTGCAATGGGCAACTTCAAGGAATAGGTATGCAAAGCAATAAACTGGATACCACTCAGACACTCGTTAACCCTTTGAGTGCCAGAAAGGTCTCCAAAGGGTTAACCCTTTGAATGCCATAGTGGTACGCAACTCGGTACCACTCTGGCACTCAAAGGGTTAAGGACCAGAGGAGAGTGCAGTGCATTTGGGAACCATACTAAAAAGCACAGGATCTAGTAATCAGCATTTTCTACAAATGGATTGCATTAAAGAGATATTAATATTTCACAAAAAAGCAGCTCCAATTAATCATCATAGTATTTGGACCTTGGAGAGAGTTATTTCAATACTGTCAGAGTTGTAGTTCAAGAATAATTGAATGATAAATTATCCCCCTCCCGTCCCTTTTACCTAGTGTAACATTGCTCACCTTAGATGTGGAATCTGTAAGACCAGACAGATTACAGAAGGGGACAATCTTCTTACTTTGAGAACAATGAAAACCCTGCCCCCCTTGACAGGTTTTTCAGCTTTTTTCCTTATCTTAAATGAATATTGTCCCTCTCTGCAATCTACCTGGGCACCTCCCTGCTGCTCTGAGCTGAGCAGTGTTATATCAGTAAAAGGGACGGGAGGGGGATACTTTATCTTTCAATTACTCTTGAAATACAACTCTGACAGAACTGAAATAACACTCTCCAAGGCCGAAATACTATGATGATTAATTAGAGCTGCTTTTATTACGAAACATTACTATCCCTTTAAAGTGACAATATGCAAAGAATTTTCAAGATATTATATTTACATGCAATTTTGTCACAGACTATAAATTAGCATACAGTTGGTCAAAAAAATTATTTGTAAATTATTAGCGTTTCACAAAATTATTCTTGTTTCTCCTCAGAGATATAAGAATTAAAGAAGAGCTTACTATATTTAAAATAACAACATACTCACAGTGCAAATATTTGATATAATGTAAATAGATGTAAATGAGGAAGTAACTAAAGTGAGCACAAACATCCAGCTGATAGAGCAACTTCACATCCTAAGGCCTTTCGCACAGAAATGACATGATTCTTTAGCTAACCAGATGCACCATAGGGAACATGCCAATTCCCCAAATTCTTACAGATTTAAATTGGGCCTTTTACCCTTTGAATGCTTAGCAAAACATTGGAGATCTCTTTAGAATTCAGAAGAGTTTAATCCTTTGAATGCTGGAAAGGCATCCACTGCATTGTGCCACAATGCACTAGGTACCTCTCTGGTACTCAAAGGGTTAAAAGCTCATTTAAATAAGTGAGAATTTTGAGAATTGTATTTGTCCCCTATAGTGCACTTTTCTTTTGTGCATAAGGCCCTAGGTATCTAATCCTAAACTGGCTTTCTAATGTATATGTATACTGTCATATACAGATATTATTTGGTCATTGCAGCCTGTAATGTGAGAAAAGATCTGAACCAGTTGTTTTATGGTGTCAAGTACCCACCTCACTTCCACTCAGAAAAACACTCATGTCTGAGAATCTGAGGTAACTATGCAGATTTTTATTCAGTCTGAAGTTCACGAACAAAGCAAAAATAGATGCCTCCAAAGACAACATGTAAGACTAGTTGTAGATCACAGATAACAAATAGATCATTTTACAGATGCCAAGTTGGAGTACAGACCAGTTAAATTCATAGAGCCATCTTTAATCCTAAATTATCCCATGTACTCTCTTCGAAATTGGGTGCAAATATTACATAAAAACTTCTGGGACACTTATTGCAGTCTTACATAGACAACAAATAGTCTTACAGCCATGCATAACTACCTACACAAGTCAAGGCTGGAAGTTAGAGTTTGTAAAATAATTTTTGGCATCCAAAACACTGATCTGGACATAAAAGGGTATCAACGTAGGTGGACTATTTCTAATGGTACTGCAATTAGCCAACCAATTATTTATAGTTTAAAGGGACAATAAAGGCCTGGAATAATATAGTCCACAATGGCCCAATAAAATTAAGAAACATGTAATTCTCATATTATAAAGCATTTTATAAAACAAAAAGAAAAGATATTCATTCTAATGTCTACAGTGACATCACAGTAATATTTTGTAGAAATGGACAGTCGCAAATTCAACGGTAGTGATCAAAGATTTAAATTATAATGCTGCGTGTTACGCTTGCTGCTTGTGTACCTCTTCTCTTATGACATTGGGTTTCATCTCTCTTAGAACCAGGGCACATATTCACGGCTCAAAGAGTAAAATACTGTTTATACAGAACAGTTTTCACAACGTAGTTACATAATGTTAACATAGCTAATGGTTTCTTCTCTAATTTTCAACTGAAATGGCCCAATGAGGTTTGCTCATCAATATGAATCACATTCTCACATGCTGGTTTAACTAAAGGGACCCTCTCAACCTAAAAACAACTTTGGTTATTTTGAAAGAGTGTTCAAAATCACATCTGTCATGCCAAGGCAAGAGTTGGACCTCTGGGTTGTATAATTTGTTTGCTGACCTGTATGTTATTCAAAGTGCACCAGTCCTAGGCCATAAAATTAGCTGAGTAGATAACATCACCAGAAACTGAATGAGTAGATCACCGGAGCAGAACAGCGTGTCATAAACTATATTTAACGCTCTGCTCTGATGGGGCTCATCCAGGGGACAGTCAAATATTATGAAATAGGGAGAACATGTATATATAGTGTAAAATGGTTCAATACAAATATATATTCAGAATGCCCAGAGGTTTTCCCTTGTGGTGGATACCAAACATGCCAGGGGGAGGTGTTACTGCAATGAGTTACAAGAATAGCCACTTTGCAACCAGTTAGACCCAGCATGTTTGGTGTCCAGATATTCACACAGATATGAAGAATATGATTATTATAACATTATAGAGGTGTGCTGTGGCATGCATGTTTTGGGAAGCCTTATGATTTTTCAGGTAGAACTCTGCAGTAGCATCCCTGACAGGTCTGACTGAGTGGGCTGTAAACGGTCAGGCCAGACCCCTGACCCTCCCAGGTAACACCCAGGGGGTCTGGCCTCTTAGAAGCAACTGTGGGTTTTTGGATAAAAACAGTAAATTTCTTTGTAACAACTGAAGGGGGATATACCATCTGAAGTTCCCAAGGACTCTTAAAATATCAGTAATTGTATTTAAGGATTTCTTGTGTTTCTCCAATTTTATTTTATGGACGGTTTTGCCAATGTATAATCTTTTTTTTGTGTTTGTCCTTTATTTCTGTATTTTTGTAACCAGCACTGTGAAGCCTTTTTTCACTTAATCAGCTCTTGTCTCTGTTCTCTAATATGAACTCACTACTCTGAAGGAAGCTCAGTTAGGACACGCTACTAAAGTGTTAAGTCTAAATGTTTGATTATTAAGGTGATTTTATACTGTAATTCTGTTGTGTTTGGTTTAACCTAAGACACCCAGATATAAAGTCTTGGTGGTGGCAGCAAATTGTAGTACTGGGGTGAGAGTGCTGGAGGGATTTCAGGGATTAATTTGGTGGTTGCTAGGAATAGCAACAGGTAACCAGGGGTCTGGTATAGTAACATAGTAAATTAGGTTGAAAAAAAGACAAGTCCATCAAGTTCAACCTTCGCCTCATACCTCGGTAACTGAGAATTTTATAGCTTTCCTGCTACCAATTAAATTAGTCTTTATCAGACCTTCCTGATCAGCCTACTGATAAACAGTATAACTCTGTATGTTCCCTTTTGAAAGAAATGTATCTAATCTTCTCTTAAATGTATCCATTGTATGTGCCATAACTACCTCCCTGGGCAATGAATTCCACAATTTGACAGACCTTACCATAAAAAAACCCTTCCTCTGCTGAAGTTTAAACCTCCTTTCCTCTAATCTCAAGGGGTGTCCCCTGGTCACCTGATCAGGCCTTGGAATAAATAGCTCACCGCAGAGATCCTTGTATTGACCTCTCATATACTTGTACAATGTGATAAGGTCTCCTCTTAGTCGTCTTTTCTCTAAAGTAAATAAACCAAGTTTGTTTAGTCGTTCCTCATATGTCAAGTCCTCCAATCCCTTAATTAATTTTGTTGCTCTCCGCTGTACCCTCTCTAGTTCTAGTATATCCTTTTTCAGAACCGGTGCCCAAAATTGCACTGCATACTCAAGGTGAGGTCTTACCAATGATTTGTATAATGGCAAAATAATGTTATCCACTCTTGCTTCGATACCTCTTTTTATGCAAGACAGGACTTTGTTTGCCTTTGCTACTGCTGTTTGACACTGGTCACTGTCTCCAAGTTTGTAGTTGACAAGGATACCCAGGTCTTTTTCTAGCAATGAGTCACCTAAAATTATTCCATTAAGTGTATAAGTAGCCTTGGGATGGTTTCCTACCAAATGCTAACCCTTTCACTCCCACTCTCCCCACTGTCTCAGCAGGGCCTATAGCCTTCTCTTGTGACAACATCTATATGTTGTAATATCCATTTTATTTAGGAAAGTAGTTGTTGAGTTTGGATGTACAGATTAACCGTTTGAGTACCAGGGGTAAACAATGCACTGCGTACCCCTCTGGCACTCAAAGGGTTAATTAAGGAATGACATTACATAACTACTAACGCTACATTACCTCCCCCACTCACCAACACGGTTTTGCTAACCTCCCCAAAACTTAAAAACTTTAAGTTTTGCCATAGCATGCACTGTAGAAGAAAATAAAACAACTATTACAGCTTATCGCTGTATGAAGATTATTATGAGCCAAACTTGCATAGGTCTGATAGTTCCCCTTTAAATGGTTAACCCTTTAAATGCTGGAGAGGTACTCAAAGCATTGCATATCTCTCTGGCACTTAAAGGGTCAAGAATCAATGAGTGGGGAGGTAGCATGGGACTATGACAGAAATGGTCTGCGCGTTATGCCTTAAATTAATAAACTATTTAAGATTAAACTCCAAAAATAGTTTTTCTTTGTTTTTAAGAACGAAAATGGCTAATACTACATACAGGGGATTGTGAAGGCTTTTTCAAAATAACCAAAGTTGTATGAGGTGATAGTGTGCCTTTTTAACCCCCTTGGATAGCGCTTCCCAATGCAGAAGTCTCTGTCATTTATAAAGCAATTAACCCTGCATCCCTGCATCCCACAACGGTCCTTAAAGGATTAAACTGCATTTTCTCTTGTGGTTGCCAGGTGGCACTGTTCGTATTACTCATGGAAAACAGTAGTCCAAGACTCACGCCCTCCCAGAGTGTACACTATTTACAAAAACATTCTCTCCTGGACACCATTTGGCACTGCAAATTACCATGTACTTATTAACTAGTTACATCTTTGCTCATCCATTAGTACTAAGGATACAAAAACAAGTAAATACACATTTTCATATGTATAGCCCTGAGAGGGTATGCCTCTTCTTACCTCCACACTTTCCTCCACTTCAATACCGCCATCTTTATCATCATCCATTTGTTTGTGGATTGTACGAATCGCCTCCAGGCTGGATCTGTCCTCTTCAGTAAGACAAGGTGGACTCAAGGATATAAAAGGGTCTAGAAAAGAAAAGGAAACAATCATAACAAAGAAATAAAATCTCAAATGAATCTTAGATAAAATGTGCAAAATACAAAAACCTTATAGGAGAAGTAACAATAATAATAACCCCCACTCATTTACCATATTATGGACAAAATCTCCTAATGACACCTACGCATTTTGCTCTTGCGTCTGTGTTCAAGTGAGAACTCTTCAATTAACCCTTTAAGCACCAGAAAGGTATACAGTGCAATGTGCTGCAATGCATTAAATACCTCTGGCACTCAAAGGGTTAATCCTAGATGCCATGTATATGGAGGCAGACACAATATCTGCTGGCAGAGCCATGGGACACAAATTTCCCCCACTGAGCATGGTAATCTTAACCCTTTGAATGCCAGAGGGGTACAGAATGCATTGCTTTGCAATGCATTCTGTACACCTCTGGCACTCAAAGGGTTAACTCTTTAACCCCTTAAGAACCAGCCTCGCATGCATGGTGCAGTCACTTAAGGAGCAGGGACCTTGTTTTTCCCATAATCGGATTCCGGACTCCCCGAACAGCGTGCAGCCGCGCAGGGAGCCCGGAATTCCATGACAGTCCAGGACCGTCATGGGTCCTTAAGGGGTTGAGGGTCAGAATGGTAGACAATGCAATGAGTTGTGAACCGTTCTGGACCTTAAATGGCTAGTACTGTCCACAAATAACTGTATCTCCGATTGGTCAATATACTTTTTATAATAAAGAGCATGGTCTGCAACTCCCTTACCTTCATATTAGCCTTGAAAATCCAATTACAAGTTTCCCTCTCCTGCCTCTTTGGAGTACGTCACACCGGCTCCCCTCACAGCAGAAAACCTCTCAGACGGATTGTGACAACGGACAACATTGTGTCAGCATAAGGAAAAACCTGCACTCCTTTGTCAAGTGGGGCAGGGTTTTCCTTTATACTGACAGACAAAATATCGTCCCTCATTGGGATCCGTCCTGTCAAGCGACTAGTTTTCAGTTCTGAGGGAAGGCAGCATGATGTGCTCAAAAGAGTCCGGGGGGTGGGTGGGAGAAACTTGTATTTGGATTTTTAAAGCTAATATGAATGTTAGGGGGTTGCAGAAAATACTATTAATTGTAAAAAGTACATTGAACAATCGGAGGTACGTTTATTTGCGGACAGTACCATTCCTTTAACCCCTTAAAGAACAGCTGTCCTGGGATGTTTCCGTCCCATAAGTACCGCCTTGATCTTTGCCGACGTGACAGTACACGTGACCTGTTTCGTGTATCAGCGCGCAGCTTTGGGGCCTGAAAGAGATCGCTCCAGTCTTAGAGCAGTCAATTTTAGGCCCCATTTTTACTTACAGCGCTGTAAGTAAAAAGTATGTGACATACTATGATCATCATCGGTCATAGTTGCCTACCCCTTTGGCACTGAAAGGGTTTAAAAAAAAAAAAAAAAAAAAAACACACTGAAAGCAGCTAACATGGCTTTTCCATGGACATGACATCAAGAGCCATAGTAATGTAAGAATGTTGTTATTTCTTCTTTAAAATCACACAAACCCTAAACCACCATCTAAGTAGTAGTTTTGCTGACCAAGGTACTGCTCAGTCGCACTCAATACTGACCTGCAATTGAACCTGGTCCCACCGCCGCTTCCCTAGAGACATTTCTTGCCTAAGTAATAAAGCTAAAAACAGAAAGTCTGGTGTAACCACTTATACCACGAGGTACAAATACAAATGTAATAGCCCATGTAAATCAAAGGGCATTTGAGGAATTTTTTTACTTTACAGATTTTTCACCCCTCAATTGCTCCCACTTTGCTTTTTATCCCTTTGTGGGCCAGAGTGGGGCATAATGCATTGCTTACCCCCCTAGCACTCAAAGGGTTAATAGAGCCCAATAACACTTTATGTACACTCCACCATATGCATATCAGAGTTTCTCCCGCACTTCATCATGGAAATATTTTGGTCAGTTTACACAGGAAAAGCAGAACCCTACAGAACAAAAAAAAATGGTGTTCCAAGAGAAATCACCTTATTTAACACCTTAACATCCTGAGAAGTGCCAGGACCATCACGCCAATTTGGACATTACTGATCGGCACGTTATGGAATTCTGGGATGGCAGCCTGGCTGCACGCTGCTCTGCCATCCCAGAATTCAATGAGATGGAAAAAAAGTGCAGCAGCCCTCCTCCACATCGGGCATTCATTAAGAGGTTAAACTTACTGAAGACAATTATTTTTTGATGCACTTTTCTTGAAAGTAGTGAGGCCATTTACATACAATGGCTAATAATTCATAACACACTTTCAAAGAGAAGAATGGTGACCCAGTGCTGACACAGTCAAATTGTCTGTAAATATCCTTTGATACAAGCTAACCCACTAACAATTACAAAGTAACAGATCGAAAGCCAATAGTTCTGACAAATATAAATCAAGAACTTAGTCATGCATGCCAAGTGATTATTTACAAGGAATTAAACCAAAAGGCATTTATAAGATTAATATTTGCTCCGCAGACTTCAATCCACCTCTCTTAAAACCATCTTTGTCTTTCAGATTCAACTGTCACCACAAGGGGGATGGAATAATGTGAGATAAAGTGGAGATGATCCATATTTGGTAGTCAATCTAGAAGGATATTCACTTTTAGGGTTAATAAAAGGGGAGGGGGTATTCCTATATATAAAACATGCCTTAAAACCTAGTATAACGGAAGATATTAATGAAGGGCCCATTGAGAATGTAGAGGCCCTATGGGATGAAATACACACTTGGGGACACATAATAAAAAGACGTTAATGAGGATTTGCTACCTAATATTGGGGAATTTGAGGAAGCCCAACTGTTACTGCAAATGAAAAAAGCTTCTCGTCAGGAAACATAATAGGAGATTTTCACTATCCTGAAATTGGAGAATTAGGACTTCTAGCACAACAAACGGAAATTATTTAATAAGTAGGATTAATAATGATTTCTGGACCAACTAGAAAAGGAGGCCTTGCTTGACCTAGTGCTCTCAAACAACTCGGACATGATAAACAGTATACAGGTAAAGGAACATTTAGGCAGAAGAGGCCACAATATGATATCCTTATTATGAGAAACCCACTTGCAAGGGTTGAACCAAGACAATCAATTTTAAAAAGGCAAATTTTACAATGATAAAAGCAGTACTAAAGGATATTCAGTTGGATGTAATCTTCAAGGATAAAAATTAACAAGAATTATGGAATTTGTTTAAAGTGCTTAGACAAATATATGCATCAATATATACCATTGGGGAATAAGAACAAAAGGAGTATATTGAGACCAATGTGGCTTAATAAAAGAGGTTTGCAGGGAAATAAGAAGCAGGATTTTAAACAGTTTAAGTCAGAAGGGTCAGTTGCATCATTAAAAAATATAAAGAATGTAATAAAATCTGCAATTTGCTAGCTAAAATTGAAAATGAGAGAAGAACAGCAAAAAGAGGAAAATCCTAAGCAAGTATATAAATAAAAATATTAGGGCTGATATTGGTCCTCTTAAGGCTGAGACGTGATTAGTGAAGATAAGGCTATGGCAGACACCTTAAACACATTCTTTTCTTCTGTATATACAAAGGAAGCAGCAATGACAGGCCATGGGCAAACAGACAAAACCACAGAATTTCTTCTATCATGTATATGGCTTACTGAGGACAAAGTCCAAAAGAGACTGTAAAAAGTTAGAATGAATAAAGCACCTGGTGGTACACACCCAAGGGTACTTAAGGAACTTAGTTCAGTAACAGTAAGACCATTATACATCATTTATTGATTCACTTTCATCATGCGTAGTGCCCTGTGATTGAAGGAAAGAGGATGTAGCACCAATGTTCTAAAAGAAGGCAAGATCCAAAACCGAAAATGTGAGTTTGGCTTCCATAGTGGGTAAGATATTAGAAGGGTTACTTACTGGAGGTATTCAGAATTATGTGAAGACCAACAATATTAGTAGGAGCCAGCTTTGTTTATTTGCATTTTATGAAAGGTTAAGTAGTAATTTGGACAAGGGAATTGCTGGTGATGTAGTACACTATCAAATTCCTTTGATAACAGTGCCTCGCATCAGGTTCCTGCATAAATTAAAAGGCTTCGGTTTGGGAAGTGATATCTGTGCATGGATAGAGAGCTGTTTAAATGATAGATGGCAGAGAGTTGCTGTAAATGGAACCTTTTCAAGTTCGTCTGAAGTTGTAAGAGAGGTTCCGCAGGGTTCAGTCCTGGCCCAATGCTTTTTTATTTGTTTATTAATGACCTAGAAGTGGGAATTCAAAGCAATGTTTCAATCTTTGCTGATGACACTAAAGCGTGCAAGGAAATATATACAGGTCTGGATGTTTTTTCTCTGCAGAAGGATTTAGATGGGAAGAAAAGTGGCAGATGAAATTGAACGTAGATGCACCCAAGGTTATGAAACTGGGCTGTAGAAACAAACATGCTACAAATACACTAAACAGGAAACAACTTTGGGAGTCCTCATTACAGAAAGATTGAGGAGTACTGATAGACAAGAGACTTCACAGCAGTATGCAGTCACTCAGCTGCTCCAAGAGCAAAAGGTACTATCCTGCATTAAAAAAGGGGTATAAATGCACTGGATGCAAATATAATTATATAATTCTATATGATTTATTTTATTTTTTTTTTTGGACTTCCACATAATCATTCTGAGGAAGCTCCCTCCTAGTCACATACCTTGGCAAATGCAAACGCCAATTATACCATCTGATCCAAAAGAAATAAAGCACTTGTAGCCTGGAAATCCAAACAAACACCTAAATGTGTTTTCATTTCCTGCATATTAAATATCTTTTATACAGATGTCAGTATGCATGCCTAATAGGCATACAAAAACTCAGAAACTGGGCTCCTTACGTTTCAGTTACCTGCAAAAATGTACATATATTATTCTTTTATACATCCTAGCAGCTGGGCTCCTAAAATTTCTTGTCCAGGATCTTAAGTTTTGGGAGGAATTTGATATACATATAACACTTCACTGGTTCATAAACGCTCTTTTGCTTCTAAACTTTCAATATTTTTGTTCACATACATGGAATATTTTAATATATATCAGTTCTATAGAAAATGGTTTCCAGTTAACTCCATTTGTTTAAGTCCTTTGTGATGAAGGCTTTTTGACACTAAAGTACAAGAGGAATTTTGCCCTTTTCTTCAACCACATTTTACTGTAATTCATTTAGTCCACTCACAGAAATTATACATGTTTTTAAGCACGAGTAGGGCTTTATTTTGATTTCATATTTATATGGATTACACACCGTTTCATTTAATAAAAATAAAATTAAAAACACCCACAAAACCTTTTATAGGTTTTCCTGTCATAATTTGTGCTCAACTGCTTCATTTTTAAAGGGGATGTATCACCTTATAAAAAGGTGTTACCATCCACTTTGTTAATAAAAGTTATTATAGGAAAGCGGAGTTAAAAAAAAAAAAAAAAAAAAAAAAAAAAAAAAAAAAAAAAAAAAAAAAAAAATAATGAAATACTTATAAATATATCCCCACTTCTGTGCTGTGCACTTCCACATTATGTGCGCAGCACAGCTCTACAGCAGGTCGCATTTCTCCTCCCACCTCCCTCAGGGAGTGCGTTCATGTCTCCCTTCAGTGTGCTGTGAATGGCTCCTAGCGTTACAGCAAGCTGCGATTAGCAATAAACTGCAACCTCAGTATAATGCTAATCGCAGCGTGCTGTAACGCTAGGAGCCATTCACAGCACACCGAAGGGAAGCATGAACGTGCTCCCTGGGCCAGCTGGGAGGGAGGTGGGAGGAGAAATAACGTGCAGAAGACCTTTGCCGATCAGCATAATGGGACATGCTGATTCTTTGGCATTGCTCTTCTGCACTTCAAGATGAAATATCTTTATAAGTATTTTGAGATTAAAAAAAAAACAAACAAACCTCAGTTTCCCTTAATGACTTTTATTAAAAAAAGTGGATGGTAACACCTTTTTGCAAGGCGATTCATAGTGACTTGGTAATATACATATCAACACATACCTCCCAAATGTCAGTGTGAGGCGTACATCCCTATGCTCCACATTCCTACCCTGGTTTTTAGGAGATCAGACTATGTGGCCCTAAAGGACCCATGATGTACATGTACATCATGGATTTCAGGTATCCCCGTGCAGCTGCACGCTGTTCGGGGAGCCCTGAATCAGATCCTGAAAATTAAAATGTTCCGTGGTCCTCAACTGCTGGCTGCGTGTGTGCACAGCCAGTCCTTTAAGGGGGTTAAAAGGATAATAATGTCTTAAATATATAACAAGTAATATTTCAGAGAATAAAAAAATAAATAAATAAAAATAAATCCATTGATGCCATTTCTATCTCCCAAACCTTTATGTTTTAAAGATCTCCCCTCCCTGATGTCAGCTGTAAAGCTGACAGAAGGAGATCCATGTCGGCCGACTCAAGGAGGCTCTTCAGCAGAGCAGAAATAGTGCAATTTAAAGGGATCATAATGTTTCACAATAAAAGCCCCTTTTACTGATATAACACTGCTCACCTCAGAGCAGCAAGACTATCTGGATGGATCACAGAGAGGGACAATCTTCAATTAGCATAAGGGAAAAACCTGAAAAAAAACTGTGAAGGGGGGGCAGGGTTTTCCTTACTTTCACATTAAGAAGACTGCGCCTTGCTGTGAGCTGTCTGGTCAAGAGACCAGATTCCACATCTGAAGGGAGGCGGCTTACACTAGGTAAAAGGGGCAGGAGGGGAAACGTTATCATTCAATAACTCTGACAGTATTGAAATAATACTCTCCATGGCCCAAATACTATGAAGATTAATTGGAGCTGCTGTTTTTGTGAAACATTACTATCCCTTTAAAAAGAAATACTTATTTGGAACGGTCTACAAAGTGTGCTTGCAAACCAAGCATACTTTGTAGACCTTTACAATAAAGCATTTTTTTTTTTTTAAATCGCACTATTTCAGCTCTGCTGAAGAGCTACCTGTTGGTCCCCGGACCAGGATCTCCTGCTGTCAGCTTACAGCTGACGTCAGGAAAAGGGGAGTGAGGGGGAACTTTAAAATGTTCTCTCTCTCAAACCTCTCAAATGGCATCAATGGATTTCTTTTTTTATTCTCTACAATATAACTTTTTATTTATGCAAGATATTACTGTCCCTTTACACTTCAGTATATGTGCTTATAAGTTAAGCTGTGAAAATAAAATACTTTGGCTTGCTACAAATCATTTATTCAGTTACAGAAAGTGGTGGCAGTAGGCCATCAAGTGACCAAACCTCTTCCACCTCTATTTCTGCCCCCAGCACCAACACTTTTAAAGGGATAGTAATGTTTAACAAAAACAGCAGCTCCAATTAATCTTCATAGTATTTGGGCCATGGAGAGTGCTATTTCAATACTGTGAGCATTTTAGTTCAAGAGTAATTGAATGATAAAGTATCCCCCTCTCGCCCCTTTTACCTATTGTAAGACCCCACTCCTCAGATGTGGAATGTGGTCCATAAATCAGACACCTCACAGCAAGGGACAATCTTCTTACTGTGAGAACAATGAAATCCCTGGCCCCTTGACAGGATTTTTAGCTTTTTCCCTTATCTTAATTGAAGATAGCCCCTCACTGCAATCCACCTGGACACACCCTGCTGCTCTGAGCTGAGCAGTGTTATATCAGTAAAAGGAATGGGAGGGGGCTATTTTATCATTCGATTACTCTTGAACTACAACTCTGACAGTACTGAAAAAACACTCTCCAGGGCCCAACTACTATGATGATTAATTAGAGCTGCTTTTATTGTGAAACATTACTATCCCTTTAAGTAAAGTGCCCTCAAATGTTGCCATGTCCTGTGGGGACATGTGTGCCTTGCTTCTCTCTTCCTCATGATCATTGTGAGGAAGAGAGAGAGAGGGGGGGGGGCAAAGAACACAAATTGTATATTACACATTGCCTTTATCACTGACTCAGCCACCACAGGTGATCACTGTAGCAGCAATAACATGTACCGAGCCAGCGGGGAAAGGCTGGAACTGACTGCTCCAGAAGAAGTCAGTTATTGCCCTGTCTTGCCAAGGCATGAGTTGGCCATTGCAGGGCCTCTGGTTTGTATAATTTGTTTGTTTATTTTGTATTTGTATGTTATTCAAAGTGCACCAGTACTAGTCCATAAAATTAGCTGAGTAGACCAGTGGGGGAGATATTTAACTCCACAGATGAAAGGAAAAGCTTTGGATGTGTTTGTGTCCCTTCCCCCAGAGACTGATAACGATTATAAGCAATTAAATCTGCTTTGCTAAAAACTTTTAACCTGACTCCTGAGGCCTACAGGAAAAAGTTTAGGAGCATGCAGCAGAATGTCTCATCCAGCTGCATTCAATATGTTGGACAACTGGAAACCGCAAACAAGCAATGGATTACAGGGTTATAAGCTACCACCTATGAAGCAGTTAATGACTTAATGGTCCTGGAACAGTTCTTACACAGAGCCCTGATGTAAGAGGGTGGATTCTAGAAAGAAAGCCAAAAACCCCTTGGATGCCGCAGAACTGGCAGATGACTATGCAGACATCCACACACCAGCATCTAGGCATAGAGTTATGTCAGCTGGTACTCAAACCTGGAGAGGAGATACAGTTCAGTCACCATCTACAAGACCTGCAGTGAGGACCTCACCACCAGCTGCGAATAGCACAGGGGCTATGTCGGGTGGGACCCATACCCACCGTTGTTTTCAGTGCGACCAGATTGGGCATCTGAGGTTTACTTGCCCAACTAAGAATACGCTGCCACCTGCACATGGAGGTGGGAGTGCCACTGAAGGGCCACCATCAGTTTTGCTTGTGGGTGGGCCTGTAGGAAAAAGAGAGGATAACATGCAGATTGTAACTGTGAGTGACCGGGTGACCATGAGACAGATTCTGGGGCTTCAATCACCTTGGTGCGCCCTGGAGTGGTGAATACAGAGGACATGATCCCTGGAAGAACCATGTCCATCAAAAGTATTGGGGGTGTGCGTCTCGCTGTGCCCATGGCACGTGTGTACCAAAGGTTTGCGGGAAGTGGGGGTTTCTAAGGATATCCTTGTTAATGTTCTGCTGGGGAATGATTTGGGCCGGATGCTCTGTCATTATGCTCTAGAGGACACCGAGTGCAAACTGGAAGGGCTAACTGAAAGTCCTGCTCAATCTAAGGTACTGTGTGAAACTTTGCGGTATGTTGTGAAATGTGATCGCTGGGAGGGAGAGCAGGGGATGGATAAATGCCTACCTGTAACAGAACCAGTGATGCCTTCTAAAGGTCAGGTTGGGTGTGTTGTAAAATGTGATTACAATGAGCTCCAAATGCCAAAACTTAGTGGAGAAGGGCTAGGGAGAGGGTTTGGTGGGCCCCCAGGTAGCAATTAAAGATGAGGGACCAGGAGTGAGTGGTGATTTGCCTGTGAGACAGTGATGTCTGAGAGTAAGAGGGAGGAGGAATGGGATTTTCCTTCTGTAACATGTTCCCTGAATGGGGAATGCAGAGAGCAGAGGTTGTGCTCCCAGGAGGAAAGTGGGAGCCAGGGAGGAATGCCAATAGTAGCAGGGGTAACATGTCTGCAGTATGCCAAGGCTGCAGCTGAAGAACATGAGGAGGATGGTAATGAAAGGGTCAAGCTATCTGACCAGCAGGCAGAGAAAGGGGTAGACCTCATGCCCCCAATTCTCTGCCAGAGGTTGCTGTTCTCTCTGGTGCAGCAAGGTGGGGGGAGGGTAATACGAATTTCCTGGACTCTCTGCGCAGGGACCCCTCCCTTGAAGGGCTGAGACACTGCGCTGTGAAGCCAGGTGCTGACATGGATAGGCACTGGTTAAATGGGGATAACCATATTTTATACTGGAAGTCACTTCCCATTGACATGCTGGGGCTCAGGGAGGGAGAAATGCAGATTACATGGGAATGCAGATGGCCCGTCTTGTTAGGGGGAAATGGAGGTTAATGGTGGAAAAACTGATCAGCATGTGGCTTGATCCCTCTGTCCACCATGTTAGGAGGGAGGTGTCACGCCAAGGCATGAGTTGGCCATTGCAGGGCCTATGGTTTGTAAAATTTGTTTGTTTATTTTGTATTTGTATGTTATGCAAAGTGCATCAGTTCTAGGCCATACAATTCGCTGAGTAGATAACATCACCAGAAACTGAATGAGTACATCATCAGAGCAGGACATAGGGGTCATAAAAAAGGTCTTGGGCCCTCTGCTTTGATGGGGGGTTATCCAGAGAACATGTGTATATTGTAAACTGTCAGGCCAAACCTCCCCCCAGGTAACACCCAGGGGGTTTGCTCCCTTAGAAGCAACTGTGGACTCCTATTTAATATGGGTTTGTGGATAAAAAAAAGGTTTCACAGTGCTTGGTACAAAAATCCTATATAATAATTCGCTAGGATGTTTGTCAGAAGCCGTCACGCGCAATAAAGACTGCCCGAACGCACAGAATGCTGGGAGTTCTGTGCTGGGAGCATTCTGTGCATTTGGGCAGTTTCTACAATGCATGACTGTGTCGGCGGCAGGACGCAGAACTGGACCGGCCTTTTAAACCTTTGAGTGCCAGAGGGGTACGCAACGCGTTGCTTTGCAATACGTTGCTTACCTCTTCGGCACTCAAAGGGTTAACATCTCCCAGACCTTGGCCCATGTACACGGGCCTTCAATACTAGTACAGAAATGAATATATAGAAATAAAGATTACACATAAGCAAAACAGTCCATAAAATAAAATGGGAAAAACACAAGAGATGCTTAACTACAATTACCGATATTTTAAGAGTCCTTGCGGGAACGTCAGATGGTATTTCCCCCTTCAGTTGTTACAAAGAAATTCCCCTTTCACATTAAATGTTCAATTAATCAGCACTTTCCTCTGTTCTCTAAAATGATCTCACTACTCTGAAGGAAGCTGGGGTGATAGTGCAGGAGGGATTTCAGGGGTTAATTTGGTGGTTGCTAGGAACAGTAACAGGGAACCAGGGTGTCTGGTATTGTTAACCCTTTCACTCCCACACTCTCCCCACTGTCTCAGCAGGGCCTATAGTCCTCGCTTGTGACAGGCCCAGCACACATCCTTAAAGAATGGAAATGTGTGAGAAAGGTTATAACACTGTAACTGAAACCTTAATCGGTAAATTTGGACATTGATTCACTAACTTTCTGAAGTCCTGAGAGTGCTTTTTTACCCTTTACACAACAGATTATCTTATTGCCAAAAAATATCACCCAGGCACTTCCCTTTGGTAATATATATATATATATATATATATATATATATATATATATATATATATATATCCTATAATATAATTCGCTATTATGTTTGTCAGAGGCAGTCATGCGCAGTAGAGACGGCTGCGCGAGCTGCAGTCATGCGCAGTATAGATTACCCGTGTCGTGGCTGATACAAAACGGGTCACTCTGAATTCAGACCATTGTCCCCTCTGCGCACCTTCGGACTATGGTCTGAATTCAGAGCGCCCCGCTCCGTATCAGTCGCGAGTGGGCAGTCAGTACTGCACATGAGTACATCACCGAGAGTGTTGGCCTGTGTAAACTGGCTTTAAAACTAATATATATATATTATATATATATATATATATATATATATTATATATATATATATATATATATATATATATATATATATATATGTATACATATATATTGATAATGGGTTGGAGTCCTAGTACGGACTACCATTGTCCACGAATTTACTCTAAACCAGTCATCTCTTGTAAATCAAAGTTAATGGCTTCCTTGAGAAGTTGCAGTACACTGATAATGCTCCTCCTTCCCACACTAAAAAAGGCTAATTTTCAAAGCAGGACTCAAGGAACCCCAGACAGGACATGACTAAAGAGATTCCTGCATGAACACAGGAGTGCCAATGAAAACAAGTCAGTGAGACTGATGTACTAAGTAGTGCAATTCTTGTGGCAATTCAAAAGAATCAGTGAACAAATTACATTTTCCACAATTGCTGCTGATTTAAACTAGGCTTTTAACCCCTGCAAATCAATACAGTGGATTGTTAACATTCAGTGGGTTAACTCTTTGAATTCCAGAGAGATACCTAGCACACTGCATCTCTGGCACACAAACATTTAAGGAGCACCATTTAAAGAAATGGAATTTGTATTTGTTACATAGGATAACATTTTTTCTAAAGAACTGCACCACGTTTGTTTAGGCCATCAGCCTCTCTGCTAAACTCCAATTCGCTCACCTGTGTTCGAGCACAAAAATAAGATCCAGGCTTCCTTGCACACAGATTCTGGAACCACTGGACCATTAAAACCATTCATAACATCACAGTACTGTGACTAATGTTTTACTAATGATCCATATTAAGCAGCATGATTCTTTCAGTTTGTTTTTACTTGAATATTTGATCAATGTTTTATATATATATATATATATATATATATATATATATATATATATATATATATATATATATATATATATACCCCTTTGAGTGCCAAAGAGATATAACATAGATTGCAACACAATGCATTGGATACCTCTCTGGCACTAAAAGAGTTAAAAGGTTAAATAACGGTTTGCCCTTTATTTTTTCTGCTTGTAAAGGTAATGGAAATTAATGTCAGTCTCCCACCCAAATGACATAACATTGCAAGTAACAAAATATAAAAGATGCTTTAACACAAAATCACAATATAAAGCAAAAGGAATGTTATGGCATTATTATTCAGATCTGAAATTCTTTGTCAAAAAAGTATTTTTAAAAACTTCCACAGATCGACTTGACTGTTCTTTATACACTGGGTTTTTTTTTGTTTGTTTGTTTGTTAAAGCACATTCAGTATATTAGTGTAGGTACTCACCATATATTAAGGTACCCTGATGGTGTTGGTGAGCTTATATCTTTTGGCCAAAACATAACTAAATCCTCAATTTTATTTATATAGCGTTATTATATAGGATTCTTAGCACAGGGCACATTATAGCACTATTATGTGGAGGAGCGCAGGGCTTTCTTTGTTTGTTTGCACTTGCACTTTAAACTGGAGAACCCCTCTAGTCCTTGCAGCCTTCTATACACTAGTTATTAAATAGTTATTAATTATTTGCACTACATTAATCACATGGATATATTAAGGTTAGCTAGAGTTTGGAGCTTTCTTCTTTTTTCTTGGAACTACATCCTATGACTAAGTAACTCAATGGGGATTATGCACGAAGTTGTGATAAAGTGGAGATGACTTCCTAAGTATTATCACTTCTCCGGTTCCTATGTTCTTCTATAGCGATCATGCACTACGATTTCTCCATCTCTGGAGATCTTAGAGCATAGGCTCTATAGAATAACATAGAAGCGATATCACCGGAGAGATTTTCTGCACTTTATCACCTCTTTATCATACCTTATATCTACTGGTAATTGTCTCAGTTAAAGGTATAAGTCTTAATTACATAAAAAGTCATATTGTAGACCATAAAATAAGAAACCTTCTGTGCTATTCCTATCTCTCAAACCTTTATGGTTTGAGAGATAGATCATTCTATGGTTCTCCCCTCCCTGATGTCAGCTTTAAAGCGGACAGAAGGAGATCCGTGTAGGCCGACACGAGGAGGCTCTTCAGCAGAGCCGCAATAGTGTGATTTAAAAATAAATACTTCTTTGGAACAGGCTAAAAAAAAGTGTGCTTGCAAACCAAGCACACTTTGTATACAGTTCCAATGAAGTACTTATTTTAAAATTGCACTATATCGGCTCTGCTGAAGAGCTGCCTGTCGGTCCCCGTACCAGGAACTCCTGCTGTCAGCTTACAGCTGACGTCAGGAAAAGGGGAGGGAAAGGGGAACATTAGGACTGAATAGCTCTCAAACCGTAAAGGTTTGAGAGATAGGAATAGCACCAATAGATTTCTTAGTTTATGCTGTACAATATGACTTTTTATGCAATTAAGACATTACTATCCCTTTAAAAATCTGATAAATGCAATTCCCCCTTATTCAGGTCTCCTGAAGTGAATGGTTTGTTATGAGGTATTTGACCTACAGCCAGACTGCAAGAGAGAATTTTATAGGAGACTGCAAATCGTATGAGACAGAGACATACAAGACTTCTATGTAAATAACACTGCAGGAAAAGCCCTCATAAAAATACAACTTTTTTTGGGGGGGTGAAGGGAGGGGAAAAAAAAAGGAAGCTATTTAAATCAATGGTAAAAATTCATTTGTCCCCTATGGTGTATTTGGTTTTCCCCAAAATTGTTCCAGTTTCTCACTAAATCACCCGAATAGTTAATAATTTGTCTGTGTACTTCAAGCTTGGACATTTTTAAGTTCTTTCCATAAGCTATACTCAAACATTAAGTGATATTCAACGACTTGTTTAAAGAAAGTATGTGTAACTCACTTTATTTTAGTAAAGACATAATAAATACACTGGCTGGATGAGCATTGCAAAACTCTGGACTTTTCACAAAAAGAGCAAGGAGATCAGAAAAACAAAAATAGAGAGGATGAAATAACGGATACCATGAACAAATCAGGCAAAAACAAAAGGATTTGAAAATGTGTATCATATAAAGCAGAAAAATACACTGTGCAAGTCAGTGTGGAACATGTGCCTAGCAAAGCTCAGTCATATCTTCTCTGGCTGCTGCACGATTCGCACTTCCTTCCCACACAGTGAGGCTAATGCACCAAGAAGTGGACACATTTTGGCCCAAAACCAACCAACCCCAACGGATAAAAAAACAAAAATGTATTTAACTCTGAGTGCCAGAGGGCACTCAAAATGTATAAAATGCCATTGCAAAGCAATGTGTTGGATAGCCCTCCAGCACAAAAAGGGTTCTATGGGATTTTTAACCACCTGAATCCTAGAGAGACCTATTGTGCAGAAGAGTGTTTGAGGCCTCTCTATGCAATGCATTTAAAACCTGGCAAAGGGTTAAAATAATGCAAATTTAGGGAAACAATGCACCCCCTCCCAAATTGACTGGGCAGCCCTCATGCCTTATGTTTAGAATAAATCTAGATAAATTTTGGAGCAAAAAACTGCACCATAAAAGGGAGAAATAACATTTCGGCAATTCCCTTTGCTGTACACATGTAGCCGTCTTTAACGGCTACGTTTCTGATTAAAGGGATAGTAATACTTCATTTTAACTTTATTTTATTTTGTAGGCATTAAAAAAACATGAAGAATGATATAAGTCTTATCTCTCAAACCTTTATGGTTTAAGAGATATTCACAAACAAAGTATCCCCCCCCCCTGTTCAACCAGATCAGAAGGGAGCTGCCCAGGTAGACTGCAGAGAGGGACAATCTTCAATTAAGATAATGGAAAAAGCTGAAAAACTTGTCAAGGGGGGAAGGGCTTTCATTGTTTTCATACAAAGAAAATTGTCCCCTTCTGTTATCTGTCCTGTCATACAACCAGACTCACATCTGAGAAGAGATGGCTTACACTAGGTAAAAGGGGCAGGGAGGGGAACTTTGCTTGTGTATATCTCATAAACCATAAAGGTTTGAGAGATAAGACTTATATCATTCTTCATGTTTTTTTAATGCCTACAAAATAAAATAAAAATAAAACGAAGTGTTACTATCCCTTTAAAGCCATGTTCATGTGATAAACAACTTCCATTGACTTGCATGGGGATCTTAGCTGCTTCACACAGGAAGCAATACATCTCTTCCTCACGGTGATCATAAGGAAGATGAAAGCAGAGAACAGAGCACCTAGTGTCTCAGATGGCCACAAATGAGGCACTATGAGGTAATGGGAGTAGGACTGGTGGGGAAGGGGCAATCTTAAAAGAAAAATAAAATACAATTTGAACCCTCATTAAGTCACTGAATAAATGATTTTGCAGAAGTCCTAAGTATTTTATTTACACAACCTCACTTATAAATACATACTGAAGTTTAAAGGAGCAGTAAACTTTTTTTTTTATGAAAAAAATATATATTGTAGGGATTTTCCTATTGAGTAAAATAGGGGTACTCCTACTGCCAAGATATTTATATTTCCAGAGTTATTACAGTTTAAACCCGTGTTTTTTTACATTAGCAGTGCCCTCTAGTGGTCAAATTCTAATTCGATTTCCTGTTAGATTCTAATGCAGAGGAAAGTCAGAAAAGTCAGAGACATACAGGTCTCCATAGAATGTGATAGACACTGCCTGTCACTTCCTGTCAGTTAGAACTATCAGGAAGTAAACACAGTAAATTCACTTCCTGGTTATTTGAACCGCTATAAGTTTTGAATAAAACCTCTGACAGCGATGGGAATGACCTTGTTTTATTCAGCAGGAAATGCTATGTAAAATATGTGTTTTCATAAAAAAAGGTTTACTGCTCCTTTAAACAAGTATTAATATGAGTTTTATGCCTGTGGTGTGGAGCAGTTTGATATACTTATGCACACCATACAGTCTGATCTAACAAGAGGGACACCAGGGTGGGAAAGAGGGACAGTATCCACCTAACAAGGGACACTTGGGAGGTATGAACATACATACCCTTTATCCAGTCCCCTAAAAATGAACTAACCAAGCACAAATGATCACAGGAAAACATTTACCTTTTTTACATTATCATCAAATTAAAAATTGTAGGTTATCCATATAAATGCAACATAAAAGAAAGCCCTACTAATCTTAACAACAAAAAAAAAAAAAAGAAAAAAAGAAAAACAGTGTATCATTTGTATGGGTAAACTAATTGAATCCTAAGAAGGATATGGTTGGACATAGGCATGCTAAGGTGGCCAAAATTACTGTTGTACCCCATTGTAAAAAAAGGGGATAAGGTCCAAGAGTGCTGATAAAAAGTCACGTATTACGGCCTAGGGCATCAGAACAGCTTTGTCAATTTGTGCCTTTATCCATTCTCTAGCGAAAACACAGTCTCTTCTGAAGTGAATATACCCAAGTGGTCTTTTTTCATAATAAAATGAATGCTGGTCAATATAAAGGGCTATCTGCCCCTGCTTCCTTGACAGGCACACTCAGGGGTGGCAGTAGGGAGGAGTGATGTATGTTCATCCCTGTTGCTGTCTTCAGGATCCTGCCTGTTTACCCTGCCATATCTTGGGGGGGGTGATTTAAGGAGGGGGTTAAGGCATCCTTCCCAAATCCCTTCAGGAGCCTTCTGTTGTGCGTGTTACCCACTTCTCTCCATATCAGTGTCCTGCCATCTCTACCCCACTTCCCTTATATCTCCCTGTGTACTCACTTAACCCTGTGAGTGAGAGGACTGTCCACAATGGATTGGGAAGTCCAAGAGCTAATGGTGTGTCAGTTACATCTGTGGTATATTGCTTGTGTCTTTATTATATGCCCCTATCACCCCTTGCTGTTCCAGTGTCCCTCTCTCCTCCCAGTGCTGCTGTCTCTGTACCAATGGTCCTCTGCTACAATGAGCAACTTCCTGTCTCTCTGCAGGCAGCTGTGTATTGAAAGACTGTAGACCAAGTCTTTTCCCTGTGCAATACGCAGCAGCACCAGAAAGAGAGATACAATGCCAAGGGACACCAGAAAGGAAAGAGGGGGTGTCAGGGAAGGGACAAGGCAGTCCCAGCCACGAAGTACCAGGCAATTCCCCACACGTACGTTTTGGCCTTGTTGGACCTCGTTAGTGAGGTGCAGCTGATCTCTCTAGGCACTGTGAGCAAGGGGTCCATGTCTGGATTACCCGGTTACCCTTAGGATGACGAAATATCCTAAAGCACATCATACTGATCCTACCAAAAGGCAGTCCAGCCAAGAAGTTCCAGATGTATGTTTCAGCCTTGTTGGGCCTCGTCAGTGAGGTGCAGCTGATCTCTATAGGCACTGTGAGCAAGGGGTCCACGTCTGGATTACCCTGTTACCCAAAACGTACGTCTGGGGTTGGCTGCTTCTCTTGTTCAGAGAGGAATTGCCTGGCACTTCGTGGCTGGACTGCCTTTTGGTGGGATCAGTATGATGTGCTTTAGGATATATTTCCTCTCTGTGAAAGGCACTAGAGAGCTAAAATAGATTGCACCCTGGGTAGGATACTTATCCTATAGAGCCTCATCAATTCGAGGGCAGACTCGTGCCTAGTTGAGCGTCTCTGACTATCTCTTTGCAGTCAACCCATGCCTCTCTCGCCAACCCCATATACTTTTCTCTTTTACCTCCTACCCCAAGCCCTCCCTCCATGTCTCCTCACTAGAATTAAAAAAGGTGTTAAAAGCCCTATGTAAATCAATGGGAATTTGTGCCGGAATTTAGCTTCCTACATAAAGACCATAATAACAAAATACATCAAACATTGAATTTTAGTATAAACCAAAGAAAACCAAGCTCATCCTCAAAGCTGAAGCTGTATTGTGAGGCCCAGAAGAACAAGGGAGCACAAAGAATGTATGAAGCGAGACCCACAATGTAACCCCAGTGCATCACTGATGCCTCACACATTATAGTTCTCTGTTCTGTTCAATGCAGATATCCGCAGACTCACTGTATCAGGCTCAAAAGCCAGGCACAGCAGATCTATGGGGACTGCACACGCAAACCAGTATTTTGTGGCTGAGAGCCATGGACTTCCAGTTTGAGTTCCAGATGGGAGGGATCAGTTTCCTGACAATCTTCCCCCTTAATGGGGGGTTGGGGGCACAAAAAAAAAAAAAAAAAAAAAAAAAGATTTTGCCTATGACTGGATTAAAAATCCTGTAAAGGAGAAGCTGAGGTAACTATAGTCCAGCCAGCAGTAACAGACAATACATGTCTTTGTGGTAGTATGAAAGGATTCCTTGAAACCATAGCGTGAAAAGACAGACACTGTCCTGCCAGACTTGTTTCATTAATACACCCAGGTACAATTACACATGAAGAGTCTCTAGTCTCATGTGAAAAGTGATCCTATAACACATTTCTAATGTTAACACCTGTAGCCACACATCCGAGGCGCTCTGCTACAAAGGCAAAATCTTACTCCATGAGAAACTGTATATATAACCATGTGACAAGCTATAGAAAGAAAAATATTTCACAAAACACACACATTTGGTAACATTGTACACATTCAGACATGAATATAACTCTGGGGCAAACGAACTGCACCATAGTCATAAAATTCCCATCAATTTAAATGTCTCCATTGCTATAACCCTTTGAGTGCCAGAAGTGTCCATAATTCATTGCTTCGCAATGTATTGCAGACCACTCTGGCACTCAAAGGGTTAAAAGCTTTATAACATTTTAAAGAACTAGGGCTATATGCATTTCAAAACCCTCTGGTCCTTAAAGAGTTAAATCAATATGAATATTTGTTTTGTGCAGTGATACTGATTAACCCCCAGACTGCACCCCAATTTTCTAATTATTATCCTGTGAGAGGATTTGTTTTTTTGTTTTTTGGAAAAAAACAGATTTGTGTGCAATGTATTGCGGTGATGTGTGCTGTACACCTCTCTGGTCCTCCATGAGTTCATTTATGCTAAATTTTGCATTTGAGAAGTACTAATCCCAGTTTACATCATTAAGAATTCTAATACACACACACACAAGGGCTTTTCACCAGTAGTTAATGTCCCAAATGGAGACACAAAAGGTGAAATGTACTCACCAATATTTCTCTCTTTTGTGCCCCTTCACGGCATAATTATGGGTGCCCCCAGCTGGCAGCACCAATCCAAAAAGTACAAAAAGGCTGAACTTCCCTTCAATGCCAGTTACACTACTGTCCAAGCTGTAAAGATATATGTTAAACATTCAGACACATTCAGATTCAAATAGATTTCTTAGGGTAGGGCGTGTCGTGAAGGGGCATAGAAGAAAAAGAATATTGGTGAGTAAATTTCACCTTTGCTTTTGTGTCCCTTACACAGCATAATTATGCAATACCATATTAGGGTGGGATAGTCCAAAGTACCATATCATAATATTTAAATATATCTTTAAACAGATATTAAAGGAACAATCCTACCCTTAAACCATTACAACGGCCTCCAGGACATTTCTTCCAAAATTTGCAATCAGCAGAAGCCATAGTATCTAGGCAACAGTGCTCGATAAATGTGGAAATGGAAGCGCAAGTGGCTGTCTTGCATATTTCTTCAGAAGCCACTACTTTTTGAGCCCATGTCGTCACCAGAGACCTAGTGGAATGTACCTTCACTTTTACTGGTTGATCTTTGCAAGCCATATTATATGCCAAAATGATACAGTTTTTGATCCATCAGAAAATGGAGGGTTTTGATGAGGCCGAGCCCTTAAATTTCCCAAAGAAATGCACAAATACAGCCTCAGACATCCAAAATGAGGACATTCTCTTTATATAGACTGAAATGCAATGGACTAAGTCTAAATTGTGAAATAGTCTCTCCTTATCATTTTAAGGGATTTCACAAAAGGAATGAAATATAATTTCCTGGTTCAAATGGAATTCGGAGGAAACATATTTCTTTATACTCTTTTGTCTGTCCTTGGAAAGAAAAGCTTTCCCTTCCACGGTATTGAATTCTATTCCCAGGAATATTCAGGTTTGAGATGGAGCTAGATGACTTTTTGAATAATTTATGAGCCATCCTATCTTTGTTAGATGTTCTACACAAGTTTGAATGCTTGCCCTGGTTTTCTGTTCCGATTCTTCTATCAGATGATCGTCCAGGTAAGGCAAGATCTTTATCCCTTACTGCCTTATCCACTCTGGACAAGGAGTCAGAATCTTTGTGACTACCCTCGGAGCAGAAGCCAGTCCGAATGGCAGGACTCTGAATTGAAAGTGTTTGTTGTTGAATATGAACCTCAGATACCTTCGATGACGTGATCTGATCATGACGTGATAAGCATTTTGGAGTTCAATGCTGGCTAGGTATGATCCTGGGTACACTGCCCTGATTACTGAAGCAACTGACTCCTTCTTGAGATTCCTTATTTTCATGAATCTGTTTAAGTATTTTAAGTCCACAACAAGCCTCCTTTCCCCTGATTGTCTGGGGACTGAGAACAGGATGGAGTATATCCCTTGTCCCTTCTGGAACCCTGGAACTGGCTCTATTTCTGCATTTTCTTATAGATCCTTTTATTGCCATAGTCATCTCTCTCTGGCTTTTAACTTGGTTCTTGGTGTTGCTGAAATTCTTAGTTTTGACAAAGGGGGGTGGCGGCTTTTCAAATTCTAGTGGGTACCCTAGCTCCATCGTCTGTAATACCCATCTGTCTGTCAGACAAGTTCTCCATATTCTTGCAAATTGTTCTAATCTGTCCCCGACTGGAAATTGAGATAAGGCCCACTTCTTTTCATTGTAAATCTTTTTTGAATTGGGTTTTTCTAGGGAATTCTTTTTTCACATTTCCTCTAGCTGCATATTTCTTCTCTTTTGAACATAAGATCTTCTTTCTCTATATCTGGTTCCAGGTGATGAGAACTCCCTATGATTTTTCTCCTGTGGGAGAAAGGAGCCCCACCGATGATTTTTTAATTATTTCCTCTAACTATTCTCCAAAAAAGACTTTCCCTCCAAAGGGTAATGATAAAAGCTTGTTCTTAGAAACAGAATAGGCATCCTATGCTTCTAGCCATAGGGCTCTTCTTGCTGTTACAGATAAAGCAGGGGATCTGGACAACATTTTGAGGTTATTCAACCAAGCAATACATGAAAAAATTATGGCATCTTTCATGGTAGCTAATTCCTTTAGAAGGCTTGATTTAGGGACTGATGACTCAACTTTTTCTTCGAACTCCAATAACCAAATTCTTAGAGTACGAACTATGCACGCCAAAGCTGTAGTAGATTTTAAATTTTGGGCAATAAATTGTTTCTTTAAGGAACTATCTGCTCTCCTATCCATAGAATCTCTCAATGATATTCAGTCTTCCAAAAGAATTGTTGTTCTTCTAGAAATTTGTGTTACAGCCATGTCAACTTTGGTGGGATGATCCATAGAGCCATCTCTTCTTCTGAGAATGGACACATTTTTTGTTGTCTTCTTGAAGTTGACACTCTTTTGTCCCCCTGACTCCATTCTTTCTTTATCATATCCTGAATTGAGCTGTGAACTGGGAACACAGGAGAGGGCTTTTTGTGTCCCAGAAATGCAGCATCCATTACAACTAGCTCTTTATGTGCGTTGGTTAATCCTAGTGTTCTTCTCATGGTTTTAATTAAGCCTTCAAGATTGTCCATGCTGAAGGCCCCAGACTCTTCCACTAGCTCACCTTCCTCAGCAGAAGAAACTGAAGATCCTTCCATAATACTGCCTTCTTCCTCCTCATATATTGCTGAAGACGGACCCTCCTCTGGATCAGCTAGCCTAGGTTTCTTCTTAACTGATTCTTGCATGGCTGAAAAAGTTTCTTGCAAGGATGACTTCATCCACCCAAGACACTCCTTGAACTGGGCTGGCATGTCTGAACCAGAAATCTTTTTAAACATTCTGAGCATAATTTTGCTGGACCAGCTACCATAGTGCCACATCCAGCACAGCTTTTCAGATTTTATGAGCTGGCTTATCTTCTTTAGAAAGAGCAGTCTCAATGGCCCTAGGCTTCTCATTCTGAGAGGCTGTAGACACTATGAGTAAAGAAAAACAGTAATACTGCACAAGAAATATAACCACAAATACAATATAAAAAAAAAAAAAAAGTCAGCCCTTACCAGCCTTAAGTAGTCTTGCCCTCCTCAGAATGATCTCCACGTTGCCACCGATATGCGTTCCATCCATGGAAAGCATGCTATATCTGTTTCAGTTTCTGCATCCTAAAGACGACGCTGGTATCCGTACCTCCTGTTTGCCAGCTGCTGTATATTGCCGGCTCCTGCAGCTTCATGCCGAATCAAGGCACAAACATGGTGGCTACAACACAGCATGCTGGGAGTATAAAGAGACCCCATTAAAGGCAAGTTGAGTCCCATGCGATCCTCCTCTTTCGGAGGATATCTGGACTGTGGGCAAAACATATAACCCTCATCTGCTGGAGGGAAATATAGGGTAAAATAATTAACTTTTTTCTTTTCCCTTTTTTATATAGGAGGCCTTAAAAGCCTCTGCCCCCCAGCGTGGCTAGGAGCAAACTAAACTGACATTCAAGGGAGGTCCAGCCTTCTTGTACTTTTTGGATTGGTTCTACCAGCTGGGAGGCGGAACTAATTACCCATAATTATACCATGTAAAGGATGCAGAAGAAATAATAATTACCACAGTTAAAACTATATATAACTATAAACACTCACAGATGCACTGTATTACTTGAGGCATGACTAGTCAAGTAAGCTGTTACACTCTTTCTTCCTGCCCAGTGTCACTACCTCCTTTCCCTAAGCTCTGAAATCATACCCCAGATGCATTAAACGGCTTGTGCAGTGCGCTCTGGCACTGAAGGGCTTAAATGTTCATTTAACCCTTTGAGTGTCAGAGTGGTACGCAACATATTGCTTTGCAATATGTTGCGTATCACTCTGGCACTCAAAGGGTTAAATGAATGGGACTTTTTATTTTCCCCCTATAATGCAGTTAATTTAACCCACAGTCATTGCAATTTGCCCAAAGGTCCTTATAAGTCAGTTCACAGGAGGAAATGTATTCAGCAGATGTCAGAGGCAACGCATCTTGCTGCAACTTTCAGTGAGGCCTAAATAAGGAAAAAAGCTGCAACACCATAGAGAAAAAAATCTCCATTAACATAAAATGGAATTCTTAATCCCTTGAATGCTAGAGAGGTCTCTATAGAGTTGTTTTGCAAAACAAATGCATTAGAGACTTCTTTATCGTTCAGGAGGTTAAAAGTTCCATTTAAATCAATGGGAATTGTGAGAATTATTTTCCACATGGTGCAGTTATATTGCATCAAAATTGTACCAGTTGTAATTGGTACATAAGCTTCAGAGTGTTAATGCATATACAAACGATACAAACTTGCATTATAGGTTTCAGTGTCACGTGACAATGTGATGTTTATAAACAGAGAGTAAACAAAACACTTGCTACGAAAGTTCATGCAAATCATATCTTTTTTTTTTTTTCCTCTCCTGTATAATTTTATTGCTACAAGAAAGTCATTCAGGTGTCACCCTAACGTACAAACTAGAAAAAGAAATAAAAGTTGAAGAAAATAATTGATCGATTTGTCCACTTTGGTATATCTATCCACAGAAGTGAGCAAAAGTTCAGGAAAACGAACAAAAGATAAAACACACACAAGTCAATGAGTAGTTGCAGGAGACAGTAAAGCCGTGCATTCACTTACAGTAAAATCTCGGGTATAATATGCACAATTTCATCCCTCTTCACCTTATGTAAAGTGGGGGATGCGTATTATACCGGAGAGTTTTTTGCCGAATTAAAAAAATAAAAAAGAAATTACAGCTGCCAGCTACCTTCCCTCCTTCCCTCAGTGCAATTCGATGTGAAAATAAGACTTACTTGCTGATACAGCTTAACCCCTTAACGACCCTTGACGGTCATAGTACGTCAAGGGTCGATTTGACTTAAAGGGATAGTATTTCTTAAAAATTACTATTCTGCATCTTGTAGCCCTTAAAAACTGAGTAAAATGACACCAGTGGCATCTCTCAAACATTTATGGTTTGAGAGATATCCGCTTTCAAAGTTCCCTCTCCCCTGATGTCAGCGTTCTAGCTGACAGCAGGGGAATCCGGTCCCGGGACCGGTGGAGGCTCTGCAGCAGTGCAGAGATCTCGTTAATAAAAAAGAAATCCTTAACTTAAAAGGTCTTCTATGTGTGCTTGCAAACCAAGCACACGTAGAAGACCATTTTAGTAAAGGATTTCTTTTTTTATTACAGTGATCTCTGCACTGCTGCAGAGCCGCCGGCTGATCCCAGGAGAGGATTTCCCTGCTCTCAGGTAGAACACAAATCTGGGGAAAGCCAAAAAGAGGGAACTTTGAAAGTGGATATCTCTCAAACCATAAAGGTTTGAGAGATGCCGCTGGTGTCATTTTACTCAGTTTTTTAAGGGCTACAAGATGCAGGATAGTAATTTTTAAGTAATACTATCTCTTTAACGACCGATGACGTACTATGACCGTCATCGAGTTCCGGGCTCCCCCCGCGGCTGCACGCCGTTCGGGGAGTCCGGAACGCAATGGAGCAATAAAAAAATTGCTACGTGGTCATTAAGTCACGTCCGCTTCCGGATTCCCCGGTCGTTAAGGGGTTAACCCATTCAAGTACAGCATGTAAAAAAGCTCCCTCTGTCCCATCTTCCATGTGGGCGGCATTCTTGCATTTGCCGCCCACTTCCTTCAATGGGCTTTCAAGGCCTTCCACCTTCAGCCAATGGTAATGCCTTGTGAGGATCTCTAGGTCCTCACAGGGAAATACCATAGGCAGAAGGTCCTGACAGCCCATTGAAGAAAGTGGGCGGCAAATGCAAGAGTGCCACCCGCATGGAAGATGGGACAGAGGGAGCTTTTTTACATGCTGTACTTGAATGGGTTAAGCTGTACCAGCAAGTAAGTCTTATTTTCACATCTGATTGCACTGGGGGAAGGTAGCTGGCAGCTGTAATTTTTTTTTTTAGGAGGGGGGAAAACAAGGGTATGTGTTATACATAGGCACTCTTGTTTCCCCTAAAATCTTGGGTATAACATACACCTGAGTATTATACACAGGTGTTTATTATACCCGAGATGTTACGGTATACTGTTAAGTGCATCAAATACCCCAAATTGTAAGTGATCTGGGTTTCCATTACTGTCTTTATGTAAGTGAAAATTTCTGAAAGGTTGAAAAGACAAAAATTCACAACCCAAGAAGACATACTGCATATAATCATGTTATTCAGGACAATGTGAGGCGATTTTGGGCAGAATCATAGCATTTCAAGTAGTTTTAGAACCATGTATTCAGAGAGTAAGATCGGTCTGTGACAGTATATAAATTAAACTACATTCTGATTAGGTCTCTATGACCCATATTTATAAAAGCAAACTGAAGTTATTAAGGAGTAAACCAACTGCACCATAGGGGAAAAATAAAAAATCCCATTGAATAGAGCTTTTTAAACACCTTTAATGCCAGAGAGGTGTCCAATGAATTGCTTTATGATGCATCAGAGACCTCTTTAGCATTTATGGGGTTAAAAAAAACTATTTAATATAACAGGAATTTTTATGCGTCCCCTATGGCGCAGTTGGTTTACTACAAAAAAAGTCCAGTTTGCTTTTACAGCTATGGGCCTGTGGAGCAAACCATCGGAACCTAAATGATAAAGACTATTTTAACTCTTTGGGTGCCAGAGGGGTACGAAATGCATTGCAATACATTGCATACCCCTGTGGCACTCAAAGGGTTAAAGCCTCTGAATGCTGGAGAGGATTCCAAAGCCATGTTTTGGAGACCTCCCCAGCACTGAAGGGGTTAAAAGCCCCAATGAAATTCAATAAACCTTTTTTTTCGATTGTTTTCTTGTCCCCTATGGTTCAGTTGGTTTGCCTTTATACTTATACTAGGCCCTATACGCCATGTCCCCTACCTACTTTATCCACTTTATTTATGGCCGTTAAAGATGAAGTACAGAATCACAAGAGCAATTACAATATTAACCCCTTGGACGCTAGACACTCCTCCAAAACAACTGCCTACAATGCATCTATGGGGTTTTATGTATTAACTCTTTGAGTGCCAGAGGGGTATACAACGCATTGCAATGCATTGCGCACCCCTCTAGCACTCAAAGGGTTAAGGCTTTACAGCACACAGGGTCATATTCAACACTCCAAACCTGGTCAAACTCAGCTGTATTATACAGGACAAATATTCAATCACCTCTAGTCCTCAGGGGGTCAACTGTGCTTTTAAGCCCTGGAATGCTAGAGGTCTATTATGAACTGCAAAACTCTCTAGCATTCAAAGTGTTAAAATCCCCACTTTAAATCAATGGGAATGGTGTTCCCTGTGGGTAATTTGGTTTACCACAGATTTTTCCCCTTTTGACTTTACATATACAGCCCTCTGCATCATATTACACTGTTAACATGGTTCATTTACTGTGCACATGGGTGTTACCACACGAGTATGGGTTTCAATGAGACTGCAATAGAATAGCACTCGCTCTTGTACAGCAGATAGCTGAGAAAAGCTAACTGAAAATGGAGCTATTTATACTGACAGCATGTGACAATTTACGAGTGTTCTAAAAGCACTATTGCCCCAAAGGAGGGACGGCAACCGTTGGCTAGCCGGTGATGATGGAGATTGTCCCCAATGAATGGTTGGTAATAGTGCGAATAAGGCAAATGCTAAAACAGCTTGAGGGTCACAGTTTGCCCAAATAAATAAATAAATCACGGTGCATATTATATATACAGATATATACAGTATATATACAGTAGGGTCCAAAAGTCTAAGTCCGCTACCACAATCTGCCATTATATCAACATTTCTAAAACTTATTTGTTTGACAAAATATACAGTATTTCTCAAACAAAAAATACATCATTTTCATTAATAAAAGTAAAAAAATATGTTTGTTAGTACATGCTGAATTCAAATAAACATTCTCAATATTTGGGATGACCACCATTTGCCTTAATCACCGCTTTAAATCTGTCTGGCATTGATTCTACAAGTTTGTGCAGAATTTTGAAATCTGCATTATTACAGCTCTCCTTCAGAAATTACCAGAGAGTGTCTAGAGATGTCACAGTGTGGTTTGCCTTTCCTTTTTCAAATATTCCAAAGATGTTCATTGGGGTTGAGGGCCGGAGACTGCAGTGGAAAAGCCATGCACATTAGCACTCCTTGCTCTTCCTTGGACTTTGGATAAGCCATAGACAGATTTGATGTGTGTTTAGATTGTTGTCCTGCTGGAAAATGAATACTCTTCCACACAACTTTAAGCCAGAAGGGATGGCATGCCTCTGCAGAATAGAGTGGTACTTCACTTTGGTCAAAGTGTAGTTGATCTTGTGCAAATCACCAACCCCAGAAGAGGCAAAGAACCCCCAAACCTGAATATTTCCTATACCATATTTAACTGTAGGTTTTACACACTGTGGTGTAAGCCTCATGTGGCCGTCTTCTCACATGGAAGTTCTGAAAACGTAGAAGCAAATGGTGTGGGGAGAGGATATTCCTCTAAATGTCAATTTCACATAATGATTTAATAAAGATAAAAAAATTAGTGCGTGTATGTGTGTGTGCGCGCACTCATATTCCCACCCACCGATCCACTGTCAGTAAATGCCCCCTTACCCTCATTATCTGATCACCCTGTCTGGTTTCACTACAGGTCCCTACATTCAATGTCAGACCCCCAAACCTGGTTCTTCTGCACACTGGATCTCACAGATTCCCATATTTATTGTGACGCCCCCCCCAGCCTGGTTCCACTGCCCACTATTAGTCACAGGACCCTGCATTCTCACTCTTACCCCAAGCCTTTCCCCACTGGTAGCTGTGGAAGCTCACACATACTGCCTGTTCCCCTGGAAGTCATGCTCTTGGTACCCGCTGCAATATGTCAACCTATACCAACGGGCTACCGTTTTTCTCAGACTGGTATTAGGTACTGAAGGAACTAGGAGATTTCACGAAGTTGAAATTCTTTATCTTTGAACTAACTGAAATATAAGAAAGTATGTTTTTTTTCCTACAGAACAACATTCTAGATATAGTTGTGAACAACAGCCTAGAGGTAGAAAAGCAAAAATACCTTCATTTGATGGAGGCAAATGTCTACTTTCCAAAATGTCTTGCATACCTTTCCATTATATCTCTAATAGTTAAGAGCATTTTAGTCCTGGCAGCCTATTTAAAAAAAAACAAAAAAAAAAACAGGCAAGCGGGCATTTGTGATCTGAAACCTTCTACAGTACAGTATGTCATGCCATACCAACGGGGGTAACATTTTTCTTGGACATGTAGTAGCTAACGAATGCACTAATAAATTACATAGTTTTGAAAGTTTTTAGTACATTTGAAGGGGTGTAAATATAAAAATAAATAAATGAAAACCGAGTTTTCTTCTCACACCACCTTCTGGAAATGTGTGCACACCAGGCTTGAGGTTCAGGTTGAGCCACGAGAAGCTCTGTTCCACGTGAAGAGGGAGAGATAGGGATCTATCCAGTAGATCTGGTCGACCCCTGTATGCCAAGATTAGAAACCTCTGAAGTTCCCTGGTGTGAGCCATGGCAAACAGAACTGCTTCTATGGTGGAAATGAACTTCCCCAGCAAGGATCACAACTTCTTGGCTGGAACCGGATCCTGAGACAGGATAGCCTGGACCTTCAGTGCTATCTGCTGAGCCACTTTGTCCGTGAGAAATACCATCCCTCTCTGAGTGTCGAAGAGGAGGCCCAGAAAGACCATCCTCTGGGAAGGAACAAGGTCTGACTTGTCCAAATGGATGATCCACCCGTGATAGGAGAAAGCATGAATGCAGTCCTGCACCTGCTGATGAAGGAGTTCTGGAGAAGAGGACTTCAGTAGGAGGTCATCCTTATATGGAGTCACCCTGATACTGTTCCGATGTAGGACGGAGATCAATGCTCCCAGGACTCTGTTGAAGATTTGAGGAGCCGTGGTTAGGCCAAAGGGGAGGGCAGAAAACTGGAAATATCCTCAGTCGCAGGCAAAGAGGAGATACTGCCGACTCTCTGGATGAATGGTGATGTGCAAATAAGCAGGAGACATGGCCGCTATCACTGTGCGAGGAGACTCCTGTCAGTATTGGGACCTGACCGCAAAGGAGTTGAGATCTTTAAGATTCAAAATGGGACGACAGCCGCCATCCTTCTTGGAAACCACAAAGAGGTTGGAGTAGACTCCCAAGCCCATCTCCTGAGGAGGAACTGGTTCCAGGACAACCTTGTCCAGAAGGGCCTGTATAGCTTCCTCGAAAAGACGGGTGCTTTTCTGCTCCCAATGGAGAACGAGAAGCAAAGGTCCTGGGAGGAGGAAGAGAGGTGAAGGGAATCCTGTACCCCATAGCCACCACCTGTAAAACCCACGGGTCCACCACAGAGGCCTGCCAAGCCAAAAGGTAGTGGCGTAGGCAGCCACCTACCTGCGGGTGGGGACCCGGGTTCGGAAAGTCATGCAGAAGAAGGTTTGAAAGCCTTGGGCATCGCAAAAGACTTGGATCTCCATTGCTGCTTAGGCTTGGATGAGAAGCGTGGAGCCTGAGAGACCGCCTGGGTCACTTGGTGCGAGTCTGCTTGAAAGGAACGAAAAAGCAGATTCCTCTTGACAGGCGCCTTCTTCCTCAGGACCACTGGCAGGTGAGTACTCTTGCCCCCAGTGGCCTCGCTGATGGGAGGAGCCCTGAAAAGGCAAAGACAGGAGAGCCTTCTTGGAGGCCGTGTCAGCAGTCCAGATCTTGAGCCAGAGCACATCTGGCTACCACAGACATGGTAGAAGCCCTGGCTACCATACGCACAGCTTCAAACAGGGCAGCAGAGACATAATGCTGAGCCTCAGCAATGTTAGCAAGAAGCCGCAACATGTCAGCAGTAGGGGCCCCCTGAAGGACAGCTGAATTGAGCTGTTCAATCCAAACAGCCACAGCCCTATTCACCCATGCTGCCGCAAATGCAGGGCAGAGGGCAGAGCCAGCCATCACAAAAATAGCCTTGAGAGAGGTCTCAAGCTTCTTATCAGTCTACTCTTTCAGAGCTGAGGCGTCAGCCACAGGCAAGGCAGTGGACTTAGAAAGCATGGAAACAGGGGCATCCACTCCACTGCATGAGGGCCATTCAGAGAATGGGTAAAGCTTAGCTAACTTCCTAGACACAGATAGTTTCTTGTCTGGAAGCTTCCACTCCTCAGCCACCAAGCGGTCAAGGGTGGGGTTAGGTGGAAAACAAGTATGGGGCCTAACAGGCTCCTGGAACACATCAGAGGGGTCAGAAGACACCTCCTGTACCAAGGGAGTGTTCAGGGTGGTCAACACAGCCCTGATCAGGCCATCAGCCGAGGGAATGGGGTCAACCTCAAAAAAGTCCCCAAAACACTGAGATGAAGGAACAGCTGAACAGTCATCATCATCATCATCATCATCAACAGAGTCCACCAATAATTCCTCCTCAGAGGAATCAGACACATCAGGTACACCCGACGGTTTATGCAGGGAAGATCTGACGGGGGGGGTCTGCCACGAGTGGAAGACCCCTGTAAAGTGGATGGAAGGAGTTGTAAGGTGGACCGGAGGTCCCTGGTAGTAGCCTTAAACTCCTGCAAGGGATTCAGGGGCAGTAGCGCATGCTGGGCAAACATGATCTGAGTATTCTCTAGGCAACCCTGAGTGACAAGAGGAGCAATGAGCAATGGGGGACACAGACACCCCAGTATCCTTAGTCTTAGGTTTAGCCGTAATGTCTAAAGGAGTAGACATTCTCACAGAGTCAAGCAGTCAGTATCAAAAAACACCCTCAAAATAGTGTGTATGATAAATAAACGCACCCCAGAAATGCTAAATAAGTCTTATCTGGTAGGCGAAGGGTTAAACTGTGGAGGAGAGGAGAGAAGTAGAGTCCAAGCCCTGCCTGTGACAGAGGTGCACTGGCATGCAGCGTTTTCTTGCAATGAAACAGTCCTCTTACCTTTAATAGGCTGAATTAATTTAGCCACAACCCTAGTACAACTGCTATAGAGGGCAAGGTAACAGGCACTCATAGGTTTCTTACGTGCAGTATTCAGTCAACCCTCCCATCATTTAACAGGGCTGGTGTGGATTTAGAGGATATTCCGTCAGCCGACACTTTTGGAACATAGGATCTGATAAACTGCTACAATGGTGTGGATCGTAATATATACCTCTTAATTCAATAGTACTAACATGTATATTAGATAACACTAATGGGGACTGGATAATTATATATATATATATATATATACACATATATATATATATATATATATATATATATATATATATATACACACACACACAATGTTAGTGCTGATTTTGACATTTTAATTTTCATACAGCGAGCAAAGGATGCCATGAGAAGAAAGGGGGAAACAACAAGAATACAAATCACATATGAGAAACAGCCAGCATGCACTTCAAATGATTTCCCCTGTTATGAAACGGCTGTCAGTGTGAACACAGCCCAATTCTTCCACATTTAATAGAAGGCTATGTAATCAATTCACTTTGCACACACTCAGGGAAGTATTCACTAGTCTATGACTAGCATTAAAAAAAAGTGTACAAATAATAAAATATTGGTGCTGTTCTCATATAGGCCTTTCAGGGCCAATTTTGAAAATGAATATCTTACAGTGCAGGAAAATGCAACCATTTGAGTGTCAAATATATCAAACGCATTGGTAAGCAAAGGTTAAAGAATTAAAAAAAAGTTAACCTATTGGTCTTAAGTTAAAAAAAAAAAAAAAAAGTCTGAGTGCTAGAAAGAAATTGACCTTTAACCCTTTAAGTGCCAGAGGGGTAAGCAACACATTGCTTTGTAACGCACTGCGTACCCCTATGGCACTTAAGGGTTAAAGTATCAGGTTTTGTTTAGCTGAAGGACTTGCCTAGGAATATGTCATTCATACAGCAGTCAGGGATAAACTATGTACTGGGTTTTTTTTTTGGGGGGGTTGATTTTTGTTTTGTTTTTTTGAGACGGGAGGGGGGGTCCTTCTTCCACTTAAACTATGCTGTAATCCTGTTCCATTATAGAATACTTTACTACCTTAAAGCAGAACTACCACCTGTTTTAAAGTTTACATCATCTAATTCCCCATCTGGCGACTAGTTGCTCAGTAGCACTAGTCACCAGAATAATTATCTGGTTAGATAGAATGATACCCTGCTCCGGGGCTGAGAGACAGCAGAGCGCGCAGACATCTTTCCATAGTGACATCTGCACTGTCAGTCCCAGTCGGCTCTATGAGGCGTTGCTGGTAGCTGTTCGGCTGCAAAGGGGACTGACAGCGCAGACATCACTATGGAAAGGATATCTGCGCCAGATGGGGATGGGGAATTAGATGACAAACTTTAAAATAGGTGGTAGTTCCACTTTAATGATGTGCATAGGGCCCTTTAGAATAGGGATCTCTATAACCAACCCCACTCATTATTTTAACCCTTTCAGTGCCAGAGGGGTACGCAATGCATTGCAAAGCAATGCACTGTGTTCCCTTCTGGCACTGAAAGGGTTAAAACATTTTCAAGATGGTTAACGTTCCTGTTCGGTTTGAAACTACAGCATAGTTCATACGCAGACTGATGGAAGAAGGGCACCTACCTAGGTAAGTCCTGTTCTGATTAAGAGCCACTTATTCATGGGAGTATATTTCCACTTTAAGATCGGGTACAGAATAAGTTACTCTCCTGCAATTAATGACGAGGTGAAGTAAAACAAGCCTTAGCATTCAGCAACTGGGATAAGATATCCGATATTATGAAACTTCTGTGCCAATAGGGGAGGGATTTAATTGAACAAGCAGATGGCAAGCGTTCCTTCATACAGCCTACTCATCGCAAGCCTGTACTTTAAATGATGTTAATGTATTACTTTGCAGAATAGAACTAAACAGACTGGTACATTGTATTTATTGTGACACAGTTTTCAGCCAGCAAGTAAATGTTAGTAATTAGGAACATTTGGCAGTGTAAAAAAAATTAACTGTACGTTTACAATGGCTTACAAGTTACAATACATTCAAAAGATAGGTAAATATAAAAAATTATATTCGGGGGGGGGTTAAAGTTATTCTGATTATAACATTGCAATGCAATGCACTTGAACCATCCCCATAATCCTCGGGGATACAGGATTAACAAACATTAACCCTTTGAGTTTAGTCTTACCTGTTAAAGCCTTTTCTCTTAGTCCATACAGATTACTGGTAACTTTGGGTAGGCGATCCGCCCCTTTAATTGTAGGCAGGAACAATTCTAGAATTGTATGAAGGGGGTGGAACCTACCTTCCCTCCTTGGCTGCAGCTAGCCAACCAGCTCAAGAAAGATTTGATACACTATTGACTATAAGACTCCTGTGAGCATGACCCCGAAAGACCCCCACGGTCTGCCACAGGAGAGCCAAGCATGGTCCCTTGACAGGGTGGGAGACCAGTAACCTGTATGGAGTAAAATAAAAGGATTTAACAGGAAATACTAAAATCCTCTTTTCTCTGTCGTCCAATACAGGTTACTTGTAACTTTGGGACGTCCAACCATTGAGATTCCCAGAGGCAGGAAGGAAGGTAAGAACCAGGCACAAGGCCCCCAAAGTCACCAGAGCAGATTTGAACCATCAGATCAGAGATAGCCCAACAAAACAATGAAGTGTCAAAGGACAGTGAACAGGGGTAACACCCCAAACTGTTACACAGCACACAGAACTAGAGCAAACAGGGCTCAAAAGTGAAGGAAGCACCAAGAACTGAAGAAGATCCTAGACAGGCAAGACAGTTTCCAGGATCTTCCTCCCAAAGCTGGCATCAGCCGATGCCAGCACATCAACACAGTAGTGCTTCGAAAAGGTGAGCGTGAGAAGCAAGTGCTCATAGGAAATGTAGTTTTACCAGAATAAGTACCCCAACAGTGCCTGAAGCCCCCTGAGCAGCCCTCTGAGCCCCCCAACACACTTGCAATGGTAACCGGATGACAGAGCAAGGGCAGACAATTAAAATGAGCCCTCTCTGAAGTCGCTACATTGAGCGGTTGCAGAGATATGTCCCAAACTGAACAGTCCCATAGGAGTGAATGGAGCAATGGCGTCTAAGTGGTAATGCGCACCTTTAACTCAAATTTTGTCAAAGTTAAAACTGTGAAATAAAATTACATGAGACATCACTAGAACAAGTTAGAAGACCCAAAAAACACTGAACCCAGTAGGGAAAGTGTCAATACCCCCCCCCAAAGATGCAAACCAGCAGCTAAAGGGTTAAGTTACCACATAAACTTGCTCCAAAACACCCAACAGACATACAGATAGACCCAATGAGTGCAGGAGTTTGCAATAAGAACTCCCAAGGAAAAAAACCCTGTGCGGAGGGGCACTGTGGGACATGTGGACCTGCAGCACTCAAAGGGTTGCTCACCTTTCCTGCAGATCTTCTGTCTTCAGATTACCATGTATCAAGAAGAAGCCTCGGTGGGCAACTCCTGAGGAAAGAACTTGTACCCAAGATTTTCCCCCCAGGGCTTAAGGTCCACAAAAAGCACCTGGATACTGAGCTTTTCACATCTAAGGGCATTGTCAGTTATGGTAATCCGCCTAATTGTGGTATTCCATTTCTAAATCTATAGCAGAACTGTTCTCTTGCCTGTGTCTTCATCAAGGAAAAAATCTTTCTGGAGCTGGTTGGCTAGCTGCAGCCAAGGAGGGAAGGTAGGCTCCATCCCCTGCAATCAATTCTAGAACAGTTCCTGCCTACTTAAAGGGGCAGATCGCCTACCCAATGTTACCAGTAACCTGTATTGGACGACAGAGAAATATACATACACACTATAATATATACATATACATACAAACATTATAATATATACACACATATAATATATTATATATATATATATACACACATACACACACACACACACACACACACTATACATAAATACACACACACTATAAATGATAATATAGTACACAAACACATTATTATACATACACGTTATAATATATACACAAACATATTATTATTAATACACATAAAAGATACACACACACACACACACACACACACACACACACACACACACACACACACACACACCCCATACCAGTCTCAACATGTGGCCACCCCTACTCTAGATGACACATTGTCCTGTGTCTGGATATCCCAGTAGACTATCTCATTCTCAATCTAACTGTTCCCATCTTCACATATTCATTATACATATTATACGTCATTTGAAAAACTAAACTTTGAGAACACCAAATGCACCACAGTGGACAAATAAAAAGGTCTACTGATTCATATGGGACTTTGAACTCCTTAAATGTGTTGGGAGACTTCTCTAGCATTTAATAGGTTAAAAACATCATTTGAAGCAATAAGAATTTTTAGTTGTTGCCTATGGTGATGTTGGTTTTCTCAGCTGCCAAAGAAGGTGGCTTTCAATTTCAGGGGAGGGGGATCCAGACCTCCCCAACATACAGACACAGGTTTATATAAATGTTTTAAAACATGAATTCATTCAGAAGGAAACACACCAGGAAGTTTGGATTCCACCCAATCAGGAAGTTTCTTTAGCCACTTCAAAGCAAGAAATGTATCCAGCCGCCAACATTAAGACCTCATTCACATTCAGGGGGTTAACCCTTAGAGTGCCAGAGAGGTATGCAATGCATTGCGGAGCAATGCATTGTGGACCCCTCTGGCACTCAATGGGTTACATTTTTTATTGGAGAGGGGGTACATTTTTTTTTTTGTATTGAAGGTTGTTTTGCTGACCGCTGTCCAAATTGTTTCTTACAAAGCTTGCCCATCTGGCTCAGTGCGCACGGTGACATCATATGCCTCAGCATCCACTTTCTTGAGAAGTATCCAAGCCTGGGAAGGAGCAGTGACTGAAAAGCAGGACGTACCCTCCCCTTCCTGCAGTGCTAACACTACACAAAAGACACTGAATAAAAACACCAAACACAGCCAAGTTTAATCCATTAGCTGCCAAAAAAAGACATCAATTTCAAGTTATACATTTCAGGCTTGATTGCCAGCCAAGGGGCGGCTACAGTATCTTGGAATAATCCAAACTCTGAAAAGATCTAGCAGCCTAACATACTTTGTATCTCATTTAACTTTTAATATTTTAAATTTGTGAAAGTTTAAAGGAATATCAACCCCTTATTTTGACTATAAATATGTGAGCGCATATAATATATGTGAAGTCAGAACTGCCTATACTATTTTTTTTTTTTTTTTTTTTTTTTTTTTTTTTTACCATTTTGACCATCTTGATGAATTTGTTTACACATTTATGTCATTGACAATAAACTAGCTCCCTGGATCTATTTGCAGACAGCTTTGTGTCAGGAAACATGAAAGCAGGTCTAGTGATACAATGTAAACAAGACAGCTCACACAGCATTCAGTGCTGCAGGGAGACTGCAGCATTGTATTGATGATCAAACCAGAAATCTTACTATACATCCTAAAGGGTGTCCTTGCACACTCTCACATCATTACTTATACAGAAAACCAACAGGGGACAAACAAAAACATGTAAAGTAAATGGCCCTTAGACTACAAATCAAAGGGAAACAAATATTCTTCAGTTCTCAATCTGTTTTTGTCCAATGCGGGGTGCTAATAGGAAAGCACGGCAAGCATAATGTTCACATTTCTGTACAAATCTTCAGAGCAAAGGTGGCACTTTAAACCTTTGAGTGCCAGAGAGGTACGCCACGCATTGAAAAGCAATGCGTGTCATACCCCTCTGGCACTCAATGAGTTAAACTGGTGGCCACTGCATGCCAAAGAACAAAAGATGAGAACCACTGAGTCAGTTAAAGGACTGTACAGCACTGGTATTTCATTGGAAAGAGTCTATAAATAACACAGAAGAAACCTGTCTTTCTGGTCACAAACGAGTCCAGCCAACTATCATGTTAGGTTTTCACACACATCACAGTTCAGCAGGTAAGTCATATTAACAAATGGGCTCAAGTAGAGTAGATGCATGTACGCTGGTGTGTAGAAATACTCCAAAGCCCGCTGATGGGATTTCTCCACCCCATTGTAGTACAATAAAAAGATGGAAATTGTATTGCAGGAGACATATAACCATCATCCTTATGCAGACAGCAAAACATGAACAGTTCTGGAGTATGCCTAGTGCACTATGAGGAGATATAAACATTCACACCAGTCTTAATGGGGTTTTAATCTCTGATGTTAGATAAGGATGGGCACCACTCTGCATTTAAGAGGTTGAACACCCCATACAAATACATAGAAATTAAAATAAATGTTGTTTAAACCTCCACCCCCATGGTGCTGTAGGTATGTTCCAGAGGTTTTCATCTACTGCATTCTCCATAAAGTCCTCTGTTTCCCTTAAGACCCTTCACACAGGAGACAATGGGACAATCACAAGCTCCTGTATATGGGTTGGGGAACAGTAAAACATTACAGGTGCTTCTCAAGTCTTCCATGTGACCCAGAGCAATGGTCCTCAATACATGCACTCAGGATCTACTAGCAGGGCAGGACTTGACAATTCCCCTGCTACAGCATGTGTGTGTGTTGATCAGAGTCTCAGTCAATTTGATTAACCCCCAAACGACCAATGAAGAGCCAGGACTACAGTCCAGGCGTTAAGGACTGGTGATGGTCCTGGCATGTCAAGCAATTTCATGATCGCATTGTGTCTACACAGCACTCTGATCACTGATCAGGACAGGCATAAAGAAGAAAAAAGAAAAGGAGAAGTGTGCTGGTCCTCCAGCGCACCCCACCCTCGGGCCCTGTGGCCCTTAAGGGTTAACTCACTTGTGCTCTAACAAGGAAATCCTGGAAGAATTCTTGGGCAAAACTGCACCATACTATATAAGAATTTGCTAGGATGTTTGTCAGAAGCCGTCATGCGCTGTAGAGACTTTGCACGCTGCAGTCATGCACAGTAGAGACAGCCTGAATGCACCACGGCTGATACAGAGCGGGGCACTCCGAATTCGGACCAGAGTCCTCTCTGCGCACCTTCTTGGGACCACTTGGTGAGCAGAGGCGCTCCGGGCACCAGCCGAGGCTGCTGGGTGGAACTGTGGCCCGTATACACGGGCTTTTAAACTAGTAGGGGATAAATGCACATTTGAATTGCTTTGAATGGCATTTTTAACACCTTAAATATGCTAATGCCATCTCCAGTAGAAGCCCTCTCAAGCATTCAAGGTGTTAAAAGTCATAATTAAATTAACTGCAATGTTTATTTATCCCTAAATGATGTAGTTGGTTTGTGCCACAATTCCTCTCCCCCCTTCTGTCACGCAACGGGTTAATCCCCTGCAACCTGCTTCTTCTAAAATATGCAGCTTATTTTAAGCCTGAAAAATGTACTTCATCTGAATCGCCTTTCCTTTATGGATAATGCTGTTACCGTCCCTTTTAGCAGCAGTGGGGAGTGGGATTCAGTAGCAGATATGGATACTGAACAGTGGGACGCCTGGCCACAAAGCATTCTAGGAATGAAAATAATCAGACTGCATCTCGCACATGTTATTGCAATCACTTGCCACTTAAAGGGAAACTGTATCTTCTAGAAACAAGTGGTTTTCAATTTGTTTATTATTTATTTCGAAAATGTTTTACCAGGAAGAATACACTGAGATTTCTCCTGTTTTCAAGTATTTACTGGAGAGCTTTTACAGTAAGACATTATATTTACACAAAACAGAGAAATAAAATAAACATTATTTACAGTTACATTTTGTTTTTAGACATAAAGAAGCAGTTATTTTTAGGGATTTTAGACAGGGAGAAAATCTGATTTTTTGGGATAGGTTGTTATTGGCTTTCAGACCTCTGAAGGAAAAGGCAGATCGGCCAGCTTCTTTCTTATAGTGTTGGATACTCTGAGCTGTTAGCAGTGGAGTGGAGGTCATATGGAGAACTGCAGGAAGCACACTGCTCTGGTAGTCTGACAGCTTTCTAGAGAAGTGGTTATAAATTAGGGAAGAAAGGTGAAGGGCACCTCTAGATTTGAGTATTAGACACTCTAGTTCTTTAACCCCTTAAGGACCAGTGACATGTCAGGACGGTTACCACTATCCTTGCCTAAAGGACCGATGACTGAGCTGGCACGTCATGTATTTTGTGCTCACAGCACATCTGCGGTGAAAAAGGGTCTGAAGTTGACCACTACAAGACTGGAGTGGTCACTATCAGACCTCCTGTTTAGCGTTCTGGCGGACATATGATCATTCATGTAAGCCAGCGTGACGGACGGCATATACGTGGTCATTAAAGCGGATCTACCACAATTTTAGCTTAAATAACTCCCCATCTGGCGACTAGCTGCTTAGTAGCGCTAGTCGTCAGAATTATTACCTTGACAAATAGGTAGTCTTTCTTTCCGGGCTGACAGCATCACGGAACGTGGACATCTTGCCATAATAACGTCTGCGTGCCTGCGCCGTCAGTCCCTTTTGAAGACGGATGGCTCCTAGCAATGCCTCCTAAACCTAAACTACGCTGTCAGTCCCTTTTGGAGCCAGACGGGTCCTAGCAACACCTCCTAGACCCAGCTGGGACTGACAGCGCAGGCGCGCGGACGTCATTATGGCAAGATGTCTGTGTTCCGTGATGCTGTAAGCCCGGGAAAAAAGGCTAAATCTATTTGTAAAGGTAATAATTCTGCCGACTAGCACTACAAAACAGCTAGTCGTCAGATGCGGAGTTATTTAAGCTCAAGTTGTGTTCAGGTGGTAGTTCCACTTTAAGGGGAATCCAAACATAATTATACAGAACGTGTCCCATTTATCAAAATAGATTTGTGGAGCAGAAGTATATACTACATCCCCACAGTCTAAGAAGGGCATTACCATCTGGTGAACAATGTGTTTCCATACCAGGTGATTTAGATAGGATTTATTTCTAAACAGAGCACCTATTTTACGATAAAGTTTGGATGCTCATTTATATATGAAGACCAAAAGTAAGGTTGGGGTCAAGACACGTACCAAGATATTTGTAGGAGTCAACCTGGGACAAGTTCAGATTAAACTTTGTTACAATGACTAAATTGGTATTGTGGAGTTTAAGTAGGTTGTGATTTGTACCAAATACTATTGTGATCATTTGTCAGTATTTAAGAACAGTTTTTTTTTTTTTAGTGATCCATCTTTCAACTTCAGAGTAATCATCCTGTAACACTGCTTCAAGTTAAATAATAGATAAATTTGGATTTTTAGTGTAGATTATAGTGTCATCTGCATAAATGTATACAGTAGATGCTTTGCAAACCATGGGTAGATCAGTTATAAATACAGAAAATAGAATAAGGAAGGGGCCTTGGGGAACCCCCACTTATTACTTTGAGTGGAAGGGAAATATTGTCAGGAAAAGACAAATACTGTGTTCTGTCTGATAAACAGGATTGGAACCAGTTTAGAGAAAAGATGATTTTAGTCTTACCTGTTAAATCCTTTTCTCTTAGACCATACAAGTTTCTGGTAACTTTGGGTAGGCGATCCTCCCCTTTAAATTGTAGGCAGGAACAAATCTAGAATTGTATGCAGGGGGTGGAACCTACCTTCCCTCCTTGGCTGCAGCTAGCCAACCAGCTCCAGAAAGATTTGAGACACTAACTATTGACTAGATAGTGAAAGGGAAAGAAGACTCCTGTGAGCATGACCCCAAAGGATCCCCACAGTCTGCCACAGGAGAGCGCCAACAGTAAAGACATTCTCACAGTGTCAATAACCTTACAGTATAATAAATAACCCTATTACAGTGTGTAGGATTAAAGTTTCACCCCAGAAATTGCTAATTTAAACTTATCTGGCAGGCGAAGGGTTAATCAGCAAAGGAGAGAAGGAGAATCCAAACCCTGCGTAGGATACTCGTTCTGGAAATAGCACAAAATGGCTGCCGCGGCGGGAGACAATCAGAAACGTGCGCGCGAAGCAAGCGTTCATGGGAAATGTAGTTTTCCCAGAAAAAGTACCCCAACAGTGCCCAGAAGCCTCCTGAGCCCCCCCAACACACTGGAAACATGAACCGGATGATAGAGCAAGGTCAGACAAGTAAAATGAGCCATCTCTGAAGTCGCTAGGTTAAGCAGTTGCAGAGATATGTCCCAAACTGTACAGTCCCATAGAAGTGAATGGAGCAATAGCGCCTATGCGGTAAAGTGCGCCTTTAACGCAAATTTTACAAAATTGAAGGTGTAATATTAAAAGACATGAAACATCACTAGAACATGTTAGGATACCCAAAAAACACTGAACCAGTAGAAAAAAAGTGTCATAACCCCCCCCCATTAATGCCAAACCAGCAGCTAAAGGGTTAAGTACTACATAAACCTGTTCCAAAACACCCAACAGACATACAGATAGACCCAATGAGTGCAGGAGTGTGCAATAGGAACTCCAAAGGAAAAACCCTTGTGCGGAGGGGCACTGTGGGACATGTGGACCTGCAGCACTCAAAAGGTTGCTCACCTTTCCTGCAGATCTTCTGTCTTCAGATTACCGTGTAGTAAGAAGTACCTCAGTGGGTAACTCCTGGAGAAGCGTTTGGAATCAAGATTTTCCCCCCAGGGCTTAAGGTCCACAAAAAGCACCTGGTCACTGAGCTAGCCACATCTAAGGGCATTGTCAGTTATGGTAATCCGCCTAGTGGTGGTATTCCTTATTTAACAGAAATATAAAAAACTTCTAAAGCTATAGCAGAACTGTTCTCTTACCTGTGTTATCTTCACCAAGGAACAAATCCTTCTGGAGCGGGTTGGCTAGCCGCAGCCAAAGAGGGAAGGTAGGCTCCACCCCTGTGAACATTTTTACACATGCTAGAATGAATAGTCAGGTATTTAAGCGTGTATAACCCCAGATCACCTTAGGTGTTAGTGTTCCTTTAAGAATAATTTCAGATGAGTGACTTTAAACAAGCTATTCAAGTCTAACATGGGCCTTATGTATAAAGGCAAAGTGAAGCAATTGTGGTTCAAATAAAGTGCGCCATAAGGGACAGAAAAAAAAATTCAAAAATGTCCCATTTATTTAATAAATGGCTTTTGACACCTTGAATTCTATTGTTTCCCCATGTTTTAGAGACAATTCTACTCTAGAATTCAAGGAATTAAAAAGCTGAATTACTGAGAATGTGTATCTGTTCCCTGGGGTGCAATTAGTATGTTACACTCAAGGCCCATTGTATCTTATCACACAAGCAATTTAGTCAACGCACATCAATGCATCTTGCAAACTTGGTCTGACTGCAATTTAAATTTGTAGTATGGTTTTCAATGGGATGTGAATTTGCGTTCACTAATAATGCAGGTAACTAAGCTTTCCATGTATCTTTGATCACCCGTTTATACAAAACAATACAATCACATGAGATAAGAAGCCAAAATGTATCTTTTCTTCACAGCACGATTTAAATGGCACAGAACAGTCGCCTCCTGAACATGGCCTAAGGCTGACTTCAGAGATGAGCGAATACAGGCGAACTGCAGTTACAGTGCAAAAACTTCACGTAGATAAACCCAGCTACTGTTAGAAAGACACCTACCAGCATAGGTACAACTCTTGTTACATTAGAAACACACGTATTCCTAGAATATAATTGGTTTCTTAACCCTTTGAGTGCCAGAGGGTTATGCAAGGCATTGCTTTGCAACGCATTGCGTACCCCTCTGACACTCAAAGGGTTAAACATTTTCAGTTAACCTAATTCTTAACCCTTATGAGGGCCAGAGGAGTAGACTGCAGCTGTATGTCTCACTTAAAGTGACAGTTAATGTCCTTTTAGGACTACATGTTCTCCAAGTGCAAATAGTCTACACTTAATTTGTATCTCCCAACAGTGATCACTGACTTCTGCAGGGATAATGTTACACTGTATCACTACCCCTGTTTTCACAGTCGCTGACAAAGAGCTCTAGAAATTTTAAAACCCCTTAAGGACTGGCACGTGCTGTCAGCACTTGAGGACCACAGGGTTTTTGGTTTTTTTTACCTTCACTTCCCGTTCAGGGCTTCCAGAGCCGAGTGCAGCTGCGCCGGGAGCCCTGAACTCCATGATGTGCCAGGATCGTCACTGGTCCTTAAGTGCCGGACCACTGGCACGTCAGTGGTCGTTAAGGGGTTAAGAGAGCTCACTGTCAACATAAAAGTGTACATAAATAGATGAAGATGGAAATGAAACAAGGAAAAGTTATAGGCAAATTGACTTTAAATATTTATGGACTTAACCCTTTCAGTGCCAGAGGTGTGTCCAACACAACACCCCTTTAGCACTGAAAGGGTTAAAGAAACTGAATACAAACTGAATACAATCCTTTGCCTCATCACCTGCCCTTCTCCTCCTCAACCTTCACTTTCACCACAGCGAAGGGGAGGGGCCACCATCTACTACTCTGATGTATATAAGCCCATGGCCTAACAGGGACATGGGGCCTTTCACCGCCTCTTTTATTACCCTCCCTCTCTTTCACCACTACTCCGATACCATATCCTCCTCCTCATCTCTTCCTCCTCCCCTTTGACTATTAGGAGGTGATGAGGTGAAGGAGGAGGCAGCTTCCATCAAAGAGTATGAGGTATCAGGGAACGCCTCCACATTGACATGAAAGGCTTTCCTGATTCTGTTTCCCAAACTCACTTTACACAATACTGCTATGTTCTGCATGCTAGGTGCACAGATCCTCTCCTCTTACATCCCATCCTTCTCCAAACTGCCTCCACACACATACCTTCACTGCATCGCATTGCCTACAACACTCTCTGCCTCCTCCACTTCACTACTGTGTATAATATTCCTATTCATGTACTAGACACACATCAGGTCATCTTTCTAGGTAAATTAGTCATCTCTCTGTTTTTATTGTACTTCTAGTGTAAAAGTCCGTGTACATGGACTAAGGTCTGGAACCCTATGAGTGGCAGAGAGGTACAAAAAACATTGCATTGCTTTGCGTACCCCTCTGGCACTACCTCACTGCTCCACACGATGCAGTCTTGCGTCACCTCACTCACACGCCTCACTCACGCGATGCAATCATGCGCAGCAGAGACTGCTGAACGCACGCAGTCTCTACTGAGCATGACGGCTTCTGACAAACATCCTAGCGTATTATATATGATGCACAGTCTCCCACAGTACAGGATACTATTAACTGCAACACCTTTCTCACTACCTATTCACAACATAGTCCTCATTCACACAGCAGCACACAGTCAAAATCTCAGCTTCATTCCCAAACTCACATAACATTGTCTCCTTACATTCGCTCTATAAAAAAATAAATAAATAAAATGAAAAAAAAAAAAAAACACCCCTGTTTCATCCTCACCCCTCTGCTTTCATTCACCTTCATCACACACCCTTTCCATTCTCCTTACAGTACATCAGCTCCAAATGAATATTACACACATTACACCCAGGAAGCCAGATAGAATGCCACCATTTCACACTTTCAGTGCTAGACAGGTATTCAATGTATTGTACCTGTCTGGCACTCAAAGAGTTAAATACTCATCCTTTAGCTACAAAATTCATTACAAACAAAACAAATCCAAAAAGAAGAGCCAGGCAACTCTGGCATCACATTGCTAGTGTATATATTATATATAAAATTCACCAAAAATTTAGGAGCCAGAAGTAAAGTTTTAGGAGCCTGGACTCTCAATCTCCTGGGATTCTTCCATCCCTGCACAGATTTATGTAAATGTAACCATGAGATATACGATACTGAATGCAATGGCTTTTCAACCCTGGAAGAAGCAATTTCCCTTTGCATTCCTTGCTTCCTGCTTTGTCTTGGACACAGACTACAGCCAAATCTATTCAAATACTGCATTGTGGCAGTCGTTCTGGGCTTGGAGGAAAAACTCTCCAACTTATTGTGATGGGATGCCACACCCGGTCAAGATACGGAAGAAGGAAATATATATTAAAAAAAAAAAAAAAAAATGGCTCAGACAAGGCATGGAAACCCATTAGCAATATCGTAAAAGACAGAAAAAAAATGCAATTCAACTCTCGGAGACTCATATTAAAGAAAAAAAAAAATCTTGAGCATAAGCTGTGTAAGAGGGGAGAAAAACAAATTGCCAATTACTTAAATAGGACATTTTAACACCTGAATGCTACAAAGCTTGGTGAAGCAATGTGTGAGCAATCTCTCTTGTACTCAGGCAGTTAAGTGCCTCATTTAAGTCAATGAGAATTTATTTTTCCATATGGTGTAGTTAATTTGCCCCAGAAATCCTCTACTTAGAAAATGAGTCAGAACAAAACTAACTGAAGCGGAATAAGAGATGCCAAAAAGCCAACATCTGGCCATTCAGAGACTTGCCTGCAGCTGTGAAGTCTCCTCACAAGAGCCTGATACTTACATCAGCTGCACAAAAAAGGCCTTGTACTTTCAAGAATCAGTCTGAGTATAAACAGTGACCAGCAGACAATGACCTCCAGATAGTTCTGACCAAATCAACAGTTGGATGTGAAGTTTGCAAGAATTTTAGAGCCTGGGATACATAGTTTTTTTGTGAGCTGCCTTAAACTGAAAAATTGCCTAACAACAGAGAGTTGAACAATATGAACTAAAGCCTACAATGTTCAAGTAATGGCTTGTAATAAATCAGCCTAGTACCAGTCTGAAATAACTATCAATTCTGGACACGTCTCATTGTGCACACACAGCAGGGACTCAAAACGTACAATATTTGCCTGTGTATAAAGACAAAGGGGGGGGATGTATAAATCCACTGCTAAAGCTCGCTTACTGTAGCTTAGATGTAGGCTTAGGATATCCCTCTGGCAATCAAAGGGTTAATTATGATGCAGCTGCAACTCTGGCTATGTGCATTAGCACACTCTGCCATTGTTAAGACTTTAAATGGGAAGTAATGCCTGATAGTAATAACCCCCACTTACCTTACTGTGGCCAGAAAAGCCCAATAGCCCCTCAGATGTTTTTTTTTTTTTTCCTCCTTGTTTTGTGAGATACCATTGTCAATCAGTCCTGTATGTCATGTCCATGGAGGCAGACGTGACAGATATCAGCAGTTTTTTTCCTGAAACAAGCAGACTGCATGAGCCTAGTTAACCCTTTAAAGTGGAACTTTCATGTAATACCAAGTCGCCATGCATTCATTAAATGCATGGCAACTAGATTGAAAATAGATGTCTTACTATAAAAAATAGCTGTGTAAAGGAATCCGTCCCGTTTGGAGACCAGAACTGAGGCTAGAGCGCAGACATCTTGTCTGTGCACATGCACCGTCAGTCCCAGTCTCCATAGAGTAGACTGCAGTGCACCATATGGTCACCAGAAGGGACTGGCGGCGCAGGCTCACAGACCGCACTAACCTGCCCGTCAGTCCCAAAATGGGACGGATTCCTTTAGGCACATGTATTTTTTACGGTAAGACACCTATTTTCAAGCTAGTCGCCATGCGTTTAATGAAAGCATGGCGACTGGCTATTATCTGAAAGTTCCGCTTTAAGGATCAGAGAAGTGGGTAACAACTCTGGTCCTAATGGAGTTAACCCTTTGAGTGCAGAAGGGGTACGGAACCCACTGCAAAGCAAAGCATTGTAAGCGGCAAGCAGTGAGAATCTTGCTAGTGGTGTTCTCTCTCTCTCTGACCAAAAAAAACTGGCCCTGAAGTAAATCAGAACTTCTCTCTTCATCACTCACTCTAGTGGTTTTACTGTGTTTATTGTACGCATTGATTACCAGAGAGTCTTAGGACTCGTCGTCATATCACTGTCTAAGAAACTCTATGATAATTTACCTTAGACTCGAGAGTCTTAGACAGTTAGGAGTCACTCGAGTCATAAGACTCTATGGTAATCAATGTCTACAGTAAAACCACTAGTGTGACAAAAGGAAGTTCTGATTTACATTATCTTATGAGAAATAAACAAGCTGTGTTCAGTTGTTTATAAAAAAAATTAAAAACTATAAGTTATACTAAGAAACGGGACAAAATTTACATTTATATTAAAAAGACGGGACTGTCTGGAAATATGAAAAAAAGGGTACTGTCCCATTTAAAACGGTACTTATGGTCAGCCTACATAGGGGTATACATTGCTTTGCAATGTATTGCGTACCCCTCTGGCACTCAAAGTGTTAAAGTCTCCCTAAGAAGACGTCAGTGGAAGGAGTTGAGTACAGGTGCCTTGTGACAAAGAAAAATGCCTGAGGTAAGTGTGAGATTAGTATTAGGATGTGTTAATATTTCTTTAACGACCAACGATCAATCCATAGTGCAGGATTGCTAGATAAATCTCTTCACTCCCAAAGTAGCCTGTACCATCTGGAAGTAATGGTTTCCGTGATAACAGAGATCAGTCACGTGGACAACAGAAGCTGCCCAGCTGTTTTTTTCCTTTCCTAATACAGTGAGAAAAAGTAGATATGTAAGTGGGGCAGATATGATATTACAGCTAAATGCTGATGAGCACAGTCCTAGCCAGAGTGTTGTTTACACGAAAGAAAGACCAACAAAGCCAAACTCCATATGAATGAGGCTTGCAGATTAATTGTGAATAAAAAAAGTGCCTTTACGATTCCTAAAAGGCAAAGGTGGACAAAAAAAATATATATAAGAAACTTTGGAGCCAGACAGTATTTGTAGGAACTAGTGAAGGTTTTACTAAGCAGGAAAAACCTTATGGTATTTATTAATTAGCCTCTGCATATGTTTTTCAAATCTGCCATTCGTAAATGGCATTGTGCTCTGTGGTCCTTATGTGAACTGCAAAAAAGAATACAATTCTGGAGTTTTCCAGTGTGCTGGATTCCTCTATGGTGATCAAAGGAGCAAAAAAAGAGCTGGGACTCACCAACAATATCCTTAGCTTATTGGCTGGCAGAAGTCATGTGTAGACAGTACAGACCAAGATAGGAAATTGGTCTGCATTGTAAGTGGTAGCAGGATAGTCATCTCCAGTGGACCCTGGGCCCTGTGACAACTGCACCCACTGACCCCTGAAGTTACACCCGAACAATTTTGTTTTTCGTCATCACTTTTTAACTCCTTGAGTGCCAGAGGGGTACGCAACGCATTGAAAAGTAATGCGTTGCGTACCACTCTGGCACTCAAAGGGTTAACTTCTGGAGGACCAGAGAGTTGTACAACACTATGCAGACTCCAGTCCAGAAGTGTTTTGTAACTACAACCAACATGATTTCTGTGTAAGTAGATGCTTTATGTTCAGAATGTTCAGTTTGTGCAACCAGTGATGAGAAGTGGATAATATTACTGGAATCCCCCAATTATGTACATTTGTGGCTATTAACACTGAACCAACTAAATCAGTTTCTAATGTCATACAGGGTAGTGGATCATAGTTTTAAACAATTCTAGGCAGGAAAGGCCTAGACCACCAGCATTAAAGCCACACTGTTCATGGCATGTGCCTGAGGAAAGAAAATCCAAGGCTGTCTGTTTGCTAGAACAACCCAATACAAATTAGTTCCTTTACCCCTTAAGGACCGGGAAAATCTGACGTTTTCACTTAAGGACCGGAGCAATTTTGACTTTTTCCTTACATTTTCCTGTCAGAATTTGAATACCATTAGTTCATTAACAAAAAAGCCCCTAAATATATTAATTTGTTTCTCCTGAATATGAGTACTCCATATGCCTAGTATTTCAATCCCTTTCTCACATTTACAAGGTAAATATTACAAGATGGATGCCATTATTTCCAACCTGTAATTTTTCAACAATCAGCATGTGAGCATCATAGCTTAGTTCACGGTGCCAGGACCAAAAACGTCCCACAAAGGTATATATTTCTGAAAACTAGACAACATAAGGTAAATAAATCAGGAGAATTTTGGAGTTTTTTATGCAGCTATTTTTCCAGAAATATTTTTCAAAATTGTGGTAATATTTTCTATTTTTGCAGTTTTCACACTTACGTTTCAATATTACTGTTGATATCAAGCACGGGATAGTAGACCATTTTAAAAAAAAAAAATGCATTGTTTAGTGTTCAGCTACTTCTTCTGAGTACGGCAATACACCATATGCATAGGTTTCTCAAGGTTTGGGGGAGCTACGGGGCCCAAATTGGAACATAAGCGTTTCCAGTTCCACACTTTGAATTTTCACAGCTTTCGTCACTTGTGCCATGTCTCATTTGGGGCTGTGTACCAGTGCTCCACCTTCAAATTTCCCCCCAAAAGTGTATATTTTTGGAAAGTAGACACCCCAGGCTTTCATTTTTTATGCAGCCATAGGTTTCTCAAGGTTTGGGGGAGCTACAGTACCCAATTTTAATCAAATATTGAATTTTCACATTTTGCTTAACTGGTGCAATGTCTCAACTGGGGCTATGTAACAGTGCTCCACTCTAAGATTTCCCCCAAAAAGTGTATATTTTTGGAAAGTAGACACCCCAGGCTTTCAGTTTAGGTGTGTATTCAAATTTTATACACAGCCATTTTACCACCAATCCCTCATAAACCTTGATGTAAGTATAAAAAAAAAATAAAAAAAAATCAGCGTTTTCCACAGTTTGACTTCAATGTTGATGAGAATTTCAAACACAGGATAGGTGAAGATTTTATAAACTGCACTGATTAGTGTTTAGCTCCTTCTTCTGAATGCGGAAATGCCCCATATGCATAGGTTTGTCAGGATTTGGGGGAGCTACGGGGCCCAAACTGGAACATGCGCGTTTCCAGACTCACACTTTGAATTTTCACAGCTTGCGTCACTGGTGCCATTTCTCATTTGGGGCTGTATAACAGTGCTCCACTCTAAGATTTCCCCCCAAAAGTGTTTATTTTTTTCAGTTTAGGTGTGATTTCCAATGTTATACACAGCCATTTTACCACAAATCCCTCAAACATTGACATAAGTAAAAAACAGCGTTTTTCACATTTAGACTTCACTTTTTATGTGAATTTCAAGCACAGGATAGGTGAAGATTTTATAAACTGCATCGATTAGTGTTCGGCTCCCTCTTCTGAGTACGGCAATGCCCCATATGAATTGTTTTGTCAGGGTTTGGAGGAGATACTGGGCCCAGTTGGAACATGTGAGTTTCCGTTTTCAGACATGCCATTTTTACAACAGGTGCCTTGTCTCATTTCGGACTGTTTGGCAATGCTGCAATGAATATTACCCCCAAAAGTATATGTTGTAGAAGAGTAGACAGCCCTGGCTTTCATTCTATTTGCACTTCATCAATGTTTTCGCTGCCACTCTATTAGCAATCCCTCCCAAAATCTGCAGTAAGGCAGAGAAACACCATTTTTCACACTTATACTTTAGTGTTGCTCTGGATTTCAAACAGATGATATTTGCAGATTTTTTTTAAGTGCTTTACATTAGCGGGGAGTTACATCGTCCGAATGCATAGGTTTGTCAGATTTTGGGGGAGCTACTGGGTCCAGTAGGGAATTTGTGTGTTTCCTTTATCAGAGATGGAAAAAACTTAGGGTGCTTTGATTCCCATTATATTTTGATAGTGTTAGATCTAAGGAGGGATGTGTTTTGAAAAATAAAAAAACAGGATATTTCATGAGGGGAAAGTGGCCAAATAATAAAATAAACTTTACAGCACCACTGCATTGTGCCTTCATGGTACTGCTTGAAGCATTCGCCCATGCAGAGGCCAGGTTTGGAAGGGCAACCAGGACAGTAAGTGGGGGTTTCTCTCCATATTCCCTTATTGTAGCAAACCCTGCAGCACTTTTGTGGGTTTTTCTTTTGGGGGGTTGGGGAGATTTTATAAATAAAGTGTACTACCCCTGGATTTGGTGGAATTATTTCTGTTGCCCCTTGAAACAAAACTTGGGAAATAATATGGAGCTGATCCTGCAGAAAACTAAGTTTTAGAGTGGGGTTTGCCAATTCGGAAATCAAAAAAGAATTATATACTGCAGTCTGCATCATGTAATTGGCAACCTTTTAGTACCATGCCCTACACTTTCTCATGGTGAGGTACGGCTGCATGAGTTGATCACACAGATCAACTTCCCCCATGTGCTTGTTGTAATCTCTGATGCAGACTGGCTTTCTTAGTACTCTCCTTCTACGAACAGAGACTGCCACAGTTTTGTCCTCAAGCATGGTGGAAAGAATGTAGACATATTTTCTGTCCTTGAACTTAACTGCCAGCAGCTCTTGTTGGCACAAAGCTGTGAGATGAGCAGTGTTACATAAGTAAAATGGGTGGGAGTGGGATACTTTATCATTCAATTACTCTTGGACAGTATTGAAATAACATTAACCATATCCCTACTACAGAGATTAATTGAAGCTGCTTTTATTGTAAAACATTACTATCCCTTTAATGGAACACCAGCTCCTAATAATAAATACCCAATTTTTTAATGTCCTGTAATTCTTAGAACTCCATGCAATATAGCCCACTATAAAACCAAGGTACAAAAGGGATAGCATCACATAATATGGCAAACATACATCCTATATAATAATTCGCTAAATCGTGTGTAACGCCCGACATGCGCAGTAGACACTGCTGCGCGTGCGGCAGTCATGTGCGGTAGAGACTGCCTGCGCCGCGGAGGAGCGTCCAGCTCTGTATCAGCCATGGCGCGGGCAGTCTCCACTGCGCCTGACTGCCCCGAGACCGGCTGCCAGAGGCACTGTGGCCCGTGTAACGGGCTGTTCAACTAGTACATACACAATGCAGTGTTTATCCTGCTGAGTAAAGTAAGGTTACCAACACTGCTGAGAGACGTTTTATTAAAAAAGGACTTCAGTTCAAATGTGCACTTTGACTTCGGGTACAGTTCTTTCATGGCAATGCTGATACAGCAGTCTCTACTGACAGGTAATGCCTGTAACAATAGCCTTCCCATAGGCAGCTGGAGCAATAGCGCCACTAGAGCATCTCTCAGCACTGCTAACACTTGTATTACTCTGTATTATTTCTTCCATATTATGTAATCGTTTAAAACTTCAAACATGAAAAACTCAGAACATCAGGTTCTGTTTGTTCTTTGCAACTTTATATGCAGAACAGATCTATACTATGAAAATCAACACATATTCTAACAATGTACAAATCAGCAATTCCTGTGCAGCATAGTACAGCATAGTGCAGCATGTTATAGCAATTCACCAGTCAGCAAATACAATAGGGAATACTAATGCATTTTATAAGCATATTAGAATAGCAATCAATAGGACAATACATTGATAGGGATATTTCAGTGGCCAAAATCATTGTTAATCATTCTTTAACCCTTTGTGTGCTCTGCAATGCGTTGTGTACCCCTCTGGCACACAAAGGGTTAAGGAAGCATAGAAAAAAAAAAATTAAAAACATATGTTAACCCTTTAAGTGCCAGAGCGGTACGGAATGCATTGCGTATGTTTATCCCCACTTACATCCACTTCCTCATTAAAACCTGCTTACAGCTCTTTTTACTTCAGTCCCAATAATCCCATTGTGCCCTCCTCTGGTACAGTGCTCCCCATAGCTACAGGCTGAAGTGGAACTAAAAAGAGGGAGGGATGCTTATTGGACCTTATGAACCAAATCCTATTGTATCCCCAAGAAAGGTACTCACGAAAAAAAGCTGCTTACCACCGAACTTATGCTCTGGAGTATAATGCCCACAATGCCTTAGCCAGTCAGACGATTGGGAGTGTAAAACCCACACTACACCATATAAATGCAGATGTTCTACTCACAGTTATAGGAATTCTGGCACTGTCATAAAGCACTGGTATAAGGTACACAGGGAGTGTGATCCTGGTCCCTGCTCAGGCAGCTCTCTCCCTCTCTAGGCTCCAAAATCAGCCAAATATGATAAGATCACCTGTATCATCCTTTTAATGTTAAACTGATTTACAGGGAGAGAGAGGGATGAGCGAGTAGGAAAGGTATCATTCTCCCAGCAAGCTTTACTCTGGTTCTTCATGGAGGTGCCAGTGTTCCTATAGACGTACGTAAACTATATTAAACTGTAGATAGAGCGTGGTAATGTCAAGGGAGGGACAGCTGTGATGATTATGCAAGAAAGCAGCACCCTCCCCAGCTGTACTGGACAGCAAGTAACATGAATTATTTCTCTAATATGGCAATCAAAGGATTAAAAATGGGTGAGTGAATGTGCTCTGGGCTCATTGAAACCCAATCATTTGCTTAAGCACCACTGTCTGCAGCTTCCTCATTCCACTGCACACAGGAGGGTGCAGATAATTACAACCAAGGATTACATAAAAGGCACAGGGCTTGCCTTGTGAGAAAGTGTTCTGCTTGCACAGGGAGGAAGCACACAATAAGCTGCACTGTGTGCACATTCCTGCAGAGCTCTGCAGATGCTGCTTCACAGCCTATCTACAGAGTCAAGCTAACTGCATTACTAGTAGCAAGCTATTATATGGTTTGTATGATGCCTATTTTCTGGCTTACAGAGTACCGCATTGCTGCTCATTCCCTCTGGTGCTGTGTTTCCACAAAAAAAAAAAAAAAGGTGAAAAAGAAAGGAGGTAGTTTCCTGCATACACAATTCTCCTCAGACACAGAGCAGCTCCCTGCTTTGATTTCACAACATCACTCACAGGATCAGTGGGAAAATCATACAAACAGTTCGGGATATAGACCTGAGAAATTGAGCGATTCTGGGGCAAGCCAACAGCACCACAGGGAAAAATATAAAGATTCCAAATGACGCATTACATTGGAGCCCTCCATAGCATTCCAGGGGTTAACAGGCCCATTTACATCAGTGGGGACTTTTATTTCTCCCCTGTGGTGCAGCTGGTTTGCTCCAGAATCACTCCTCTTGCTTTCTGCATTCAGTATTTCTTAGTATAGGTTCCCCTGGAATACAACGGACCATATGTTTAAAAGCAAACAAGCAACTTGGGAACAAACCAGCATTTCCCAAAATTCCCATTCATTTAAATGGGTCTTTTAACCCTTTGAGTGCCAGAGGGGTAAGCAACGCATTGCTTTGCAAAGCGTTGCATACCCCTCTGGCACTCAAAAGGTTAACCCCTTGAACTTTAGAGAGGCCCCCAACACATTGTATAGCATTGGCCACCGCCCTAGCATTCAAGGGGTTAAAAGGCCCATTTAAATCAATAGATTACTTTCTTTTGGCCCCTATGATACAAGTGGTTGGCCCCAGATTTCCTCCAGTTAGCCTTTATACATATCTATGCCTACTGACACAGTCTACGACACATACTGTCCTCTGAAATGTATCTGGTTTTCTGCAGAATCGGCAGAAGCACCAGCAGGCTTGCAGCTTGGCTTTTTTTTTTCTCTTTAATATTGATGAAAGAAAATAACTACAAGCTGGCAGGAATTATACCACTTTTTTTTCATCCTTTATAAAAAGACGAGTATTAAAATATGATATCTGGAGGAGATTCCATTACACCAACCCAAACATAGGACATTACTGTCTAGCATTAGTAAAAATAAGCCTGGCGTTGATGTAATCATATTGCTTGTAAGAAAACAGTAGGAAAAATATTGCACTATATGAGCAGCGGATAGCAAACCAAGTGCAAACGTAGGGAAAATGACAATTCTACTTCATTTAAATGGTCATTTGACTCTCATGAATGCTACAGAGGTCTCCAATACAATAAGCTGGAGAGCCATCTAAATTGAGGGATTAACCATTTGAGTGCCAGAACAGTACACAACACATTGCTGAGCAATGTGTTAGGCACCCCTCTGGCACCCAAAGCATTAAAATCCCCATTTGTACTTGATGCATCCGGCAAAAGAGTAGGATGACTCTTGTGTTTGGGGAGGGCTAATAATATTTTTATATCTGATGAGTGCTACCATTAAAATGTGTGTCTTGCTGCGGTTAATTCTTGTAGAGAGGATAAGCCACCCTGGCCTTCATTATTTTCCTCCTATGGCAAATGAGTTTCATCCACTATTGCCTGTGTATAAGGCCTACAGATATAATCATCCCACACAAGAATTTCTCTAACGAGAGGCAGAAGTGTCAGCTTTCTTCTACTGTAAAAATAAAAAGAATAAAAATCTAAAACTGTGAACCAAAACACATAAGGCTTTAGAGACAGACATAAATGTTAGGAGAGAGATTCTCTCTCTCCCTATATCTATAAACACATTTTCACAACCATTATACAAGTGAGATCCTTGGGCTAATGGGACTTTACCATGCCTGGGCTCAAAAAATTTCACAGATAATTTCTTCTATTGTAGCGGTATTATCACTTTTTTTTTATAAAGGCAGATTTAATTGATTATTGGAAAAGAATAATTCTTTAATGCCAAGGAACAAGCCTCCCATATGCACCAACTTCCAGTAGCATTCCATAGGAAAAGCGGGGGAAGGTTACTGCAAGCTCTTTCCTGCTAGACTTGAACAACAATAGAAAGTCTGGATTTACTGTACATCACTCCTGTCCAGGCTTAAGTGCTGTTAACCCATATACTAGCTGTATGACCTTTCTGCTCTCAGGGTCATCAGACATGAAGGCTGTCAGGAGTACATCACAGACCATTTCAATGGCATGCACATCTGGCCCCTAATTGCCAAGTGGTGAAATAATGGCCTGTCTGAGAGTTCACCTATGAATACAAGCCATTAACCAATGAAGGCCTGGAGGTATGTGCAATGCATTGCAAAACAATGTGCTTCAAACCCCTCTGGTTCTACAGAGGTTAAGAACCACATGCTAAATAAAAGTGAGAATTCTGGGCAAAACAATTGCACCACATAGGGCAAGTAAAGAGTCATATTCAGGAAACTAAAGTTAAATAATTCTGGAATAACCAACTGCACCAAAATGGGCAAATGAAAATTCCTATTCACTTAAATTAAATGGGCCTTAAGCACAAAGAAAAAGTGGAGCTAATTCTGAGCAACCAACCAAATGCACCATGGGGGACCAATAAATATCCCCCAAATCCTCTTTGATTTAAATAGGGTCTTTATTTCCATGAATGCTGGAAGTGTCCTCAATGTATTGCTTCAGATTGCCCTTCTAGAATGCAAAGGGTTAAAAGTCCCATTTAGCCCTTTGAATGCCAGAGAGTTATCCAACTCATTACATAGCAATGCACTGAATACCTCCCTGGCACTCAGAGGGTTAAACTCAATAGAAATGTTCATCTGGTTTCTTTTAAAATGCAAATGTTTTATTGATTTTAAAATGGCATACACGTAAAACAATTCACAGAGTGCAATATTCATCTGTTCTTTTAGTGCTGATGGTTTAACCCACAATGATGCCACTTTTATGCATATGGTTCTATGAGCTCTCCATCTATGCTTCCGAGAGACAGCACTAGATTCCCTGTCACTTTAAGATGATGTGAGAAAGAGTACCCTCAGCCCCGCATACAAATGCATTAGAAACAATCTGCCCTCACACCTACAACCACAGAGGGCTGAGAGGACACAACCTTCCCTCAAACCTAAAACTCCCAGCGTGACCCTGCCTGTCCTTACCATGTATCAATAGGGAACAAGGAAGAAGAGCAGCCTGTGGCCCTGAAGTGACAGTGGAGACAGGAAGCTGATTCACGAAAATAGCTGGTGCAATTTGTGGTCAAAGCAACAAATCCTAGAGAGGCCTCCAACACACCGAAAAAGCAATGCATATCAGACCTGACTAGCAATCAAGTGGTTAAAAAACCCACTTAAATCAACTGAAATTATTTATGTCCCCTGTGGTAAACCTGGATTTTGTCACAATTGCTCCAGTTCTTCTTACATCAGCCTCACTGTGGAACTTCTTGTAAGTAAAGTGTGTTTCACCTATAACCAGTTTATGGAAGATACTGCCCCTTCCTCGTGTCCCTGTGGATGACCATCTGCTTTCTCTAGAACTTACATTCCATTGTATTTAATAAGAGGTTAGCACTGGTTTTAATAAAAGAGTCTCACTGAAGTCTATGGGGAAATTTGTAGAAAAAAACCCTTACTAATTTTATTAAAGGGATAGTAATACTTAAAATAAAAAATATGTTGTAGGGTTTATACCCCTGAGTAAAACAAGGGCACTCCCACTACTGAAAGGTGTTTCATTCAAAAGTTATTAATTTTCAGAGTTGAATTTTTTAGGTGCAATATCACAGTGGCCTGAAATTGTAAAGTGGCGCTGTTGCTACACCATCCTATGGAGAGTGATGGTCCCGGGACCAGAGCTGTCCATGGGATTGTGTAGCAACAGTGCCACTGTACAATTTCAGGCCACTGTGATATTGCACCTAAAAAATCCAACTTTGAAAATTAATAACTTTTGAATGAAACACCTTTCAGTAGTGGGAGTGCCCTTGTTTTACTCAGGGGTATAAACCCTACAACATATTTTTTATTTTAAGTATTACTATCCCTTTAACTACAACTGAATCCAGGCCCATGATTAGGGGAAGATACTCATTGTTCTATCTTAGATACACACTTTGCTTTCTCTTCATACCCACAGGAGGATATACTCTACTCACTGGCTATGCCCCAATAGAAAACAGCTATGCCTCTTCACTATGCACAGGAAGTATGACACACTCTAACATGCTGGGGTTGACGTCTAATATCCATACAGAAGTTCGTTCACACATTGGGGAAGTTATGGGAAATCTGAGGCCCCCTAGCTGTTGCAAACTACAATTCCTGTCACCCTCAGTCATCTGTCTTTTGGCTGAGGATGATAGGAACTGTAGTCCTCAACAAATGGAGGGCTTCAGGTGGTCCACCACTGCAGGGAGGGGTAGTCTTACACCTGCCTAACAGCAATTTACTAAGCTACTTACACTGAAAATTCTCTCCTGAATTCCACTTCACCTTGGGAACAACAATGGGGCTTGTCTAAAGGCATGGCAGTGTATTAGTTTTCTCTACTCCATGTATTAAACAAATTGCAAATAAAATAGTGTAACTTTCTTGAAATACATGCAAGTGGCTTGCTGGCATTAAAGTCTTTACAACAGAAATGATACATTCTAGTGCATTTCCTGAATTGTATCCACTCTGGTGCAGTGGCCAGTGCTGGCAGATGCGTACATTTACACCACTGGGTCTTAGGTGCATAAAAAAAGAAATTATGAGCAATTCTGGAGCAAACCAACTGCACCAGAGGGGAGAAGTAAAAATCCCCAAAACCTCAATTTATTTAAAAGGGGGTTTTAACCCTTCAATCCTACATAGGTATCCATCACATTACAAATCAGAGTGTTGGAGACCTCTATAGCACTCAAGGACTCATAAGTGCCAGAATCTTCTGCTTCTCTTCTGTGCATGAGGCCCAGTTATTTGTGCTTGATGAATTGTACATATAAACACAGAAGACGTGAACCAATTGGTCCACCTAGTATTCCCAGAGTGTATCACAAGTAAACTCACCAGGCGGTGACATAAGATGCCCTCTCTGTAATAGCCTCTGCCCACATTAATTTATATTGGGGGTCCAATCTCTGCCCCTCTTTTACCAGAGGTGACACCCTTTCCTCTCTGTGGGAGAAGTAAACACACACACAATCAGTGCCTCTAATGTAACAAGCACTGCCCCATTCCAGTGCCAGGAAGGTAAAGATCTCAGCCTTCTCTCAGTGCCTGGAAGGCAAAATGTTTTGACCCGTGTCACTACAGTGACAGCTACGTGACACACTTCGCCCTCTCGCTGCCAGAGAGGTGACACTCTCTTTCCCCTCTCAGTGCCAGGGAGAGAATACACTCTCTTCCCCCTTTCAGTGCCAAAACAGTGACAATTTCTATCCCCTCAGTACAGTGCCAGCAAGGTGACACCCACTGCCCTTAGTATCAACAAAGTGACACTCTCTGCCCCTAGCTCGACAGCAGTGAAGTGACATTCTCTTCTCCTCTCTCTGTGCCAGGGAGGTGTCATTCATTGCCTCCTTCCCAGTACCAGTTTAGTGAAATCCTCTTACCCCCCCCCCCCATACAGTGCCTGCTAGGTGACAATCTGTCCTCCCAGAGTAGTACCAGCTAGGTAACACACTTCATCTCTTCGTGCAAGCTAGGAAACACACACACACACAATGACAACTAGGTAACACACTGCCACCATCTAAGTTCCAGTGAGGCCACACTATCTGCCCCCCCCCAGCTAAGTGCCAATGAGGTGACTATCTGCCCCCCTATCTAAGTGCCAGTGGGGTGACACTCTGGCCCCTTCAGTTCCAGTGAGGTTACATACTGCCCCCCTCAGTGCCACCGAGGTAACACACTGCCCTCCTCTCACTACCAGCTAGGTAACACTCTTCCCTCTTGTCAGAGTGGAGACACTCCAACAGCCTTTCAGTGCAGGTAAGGTGACCATCTCTCCCCATCAGTGCCAGGTAGGTAACAAACTCTACCCACATCTTAGCTCCAGCTAGGTAACACACTCTGCCCAGCTCTGAGTGCCAGCTAAGTAACATTCTGGCCATCTCTGAGTAGCTAACATACTCTAGCCACCTCTTAGTGCCAGCTAAGTAACACTCTGGGCACCTCTTAATGCCACCTACGTAACATACTCTGCCCACCTCTTATTGCCAGCTAGGTAACACTCTACCCACCTCAGTGCCAGTTAGATAACATAGTCAGCCCACCTCAGTGCCAGTTAAATAACATACTCTACCCACCTCAGTGCCAGTTAGATAACATACTCTGCTCACCTTTTAATGCCAGGTAGGTAACACACTGAACCCCGTCAGTGCCAAGGCAGTTAAGCTCTCTGTCCTGTGTAATGACAGCCGATGCGGCACTCTTACCTGTAAGCAGTGCAGAAGAATCCCTCCTTCGTCGGTGTCCGCCGCTGTCAGCCTCGCACAAAGTGCACACTGAGGCCGGGGGTAGAAGCAACAACACGGCAAGAAGCAGTACCAGACACACACCGGGGCACCTCTTCCATCCACCGTGCGCCCACCAATCACAAACCCATTGTTTCTTCCTCTTCTTACAACCCTGGCCACTCATGACTGCCCCGGTAACCGGTGCTCGGGTCATCACATCGCAGGAGGAATGAAGAGGGTCCAGAAAGGACTCGCAGCTCTCACCGCTCCGGAGATATGCCGGCCCGCGAGACACACACACACATACGGCGCGCGCACTCCCACCCGCGAGACACCACACAGAGCGCGCGCACACCACACCGATCTATAGTCTATCACTCAGTCTTTGCCTCTGGAGCGCGTACACGTCAGCGAGGCGTAGACGCCGCAGTGCTGGGGAGGAGCTGTGCCGGCTTCAGAGTCGTCCTCCTGGAAACCGTTTGTGGGAGGGGCTCTGGCTAATAGGAGCTGTAGATAGGTGTGTGTCACTGGGAGGGCGGGGTTCTAACCAACAGGAGCATTACATTCTATAGGTATGTGTATAGAGCCGGGTCCTCCTTTTTTGAGTAGTTATTATGTAAGCACATAATGTAAATTTAATTACCTCTGCGCTTTATCATACCTCCCAACATTTCAAATGTCCAAAGAGGGACATTTTCGTTGTATGTGGTGGTGCTGGGAGGCGTGGCTGTTGTGTGGGGCATTACTGAGAATATTTAGGTTATTTCACTTGCTACTGACACTTCTTGTGTAGCTGAATAAGTGATTTAGAGTAAGATCAAAGTATTTTATTTACACACACTCATTTATTAACACATATACTGGTTTAATTAAAGATTAATGCAAGTTTTATTTCTGTAGAGCAACATATACACAACAAAATCTGATCTCCTAAAAAGAGGGACAGTGGGGTAGGAAAGAGGGACAGAAGGATTTGTGTCCAAAAGAGGGACACTTGGGAGGAATGCTTTCTTTTCTCTGGCAGTAAGTTTGTAGGAGCACTCTGTTGGAGACTGCGAAAGCAGATATATTTATGCAATGTTGCAATCATTTTTCAGCTTTGGATGATCTGTATGCAGTTGATATGGCTTTTCTACATTGTTTCATTGTCTTATACATTGAGTCATTTTTACATTGTTGAGTTCTGTCTGCTTTCACAGTCGCCAACTGAAAGATGTCTGAGAGCAAATTCAGATTTCTCACTGTCAGCTACAAAAAGTGTAAAAACAATCCTATATAATAATTCGCTAGGATGTTTGTCAGAAGCCGTCATGCACAGTAGAAACTGCCCAAACGCACGGAATGCTGGGAGTTCTGTGCTGGGAGCACTCTGTGCGTTCAGGCAGTCTCTACAGTGCATGACTGTGTCGGCAGAAGGACGCAGAGCAGGACCGGCCTCTTAACATCACCTGGACCTTGCCCGTGTACACGGGCTTTTACACTTGTAAGTGAATACAAAAATAAAGGTATAAAAAGTTTGATTTTATGCACTTGCATAATGTGTAAAGAAGGAGACTGTCAGTTTAACAATTGGCCAAAGTGGGAAACAGGACCTGTTGAAGGGAAGCTCTTATGCACATATCCACGTAAACACAGTATTTCCCATGCAACAGTCAGAGCTGAAGACTCTACAGGGCGCTAGACAGATCACAAACTGTCCCCACGTGCACGAGCACTTCCGACTCATACCTTTCAGTCAGAGGTGTAACTAGAAGCCACCGGGCCCTGGTGTAGAAGTTGCCATGGCCCCCCTGACCAAATTGCCCCCCCATTTCCCCCAATCTCCAAATTGCCTCCACATTGTCCTCAATCTGAATCTCCACATTGCCCCTATGACCCCCCATTGTCCGTCTCCTACCTCACTGGTGGTCCAGTGGCGTGGCAGGAGAGGTCTCTGCCTCCTTCTGCACAGACCTCTCTACAGCTGGAGCTCTCATCCGGTCCTCTCTTTACTAGAGTGCCGAAGAGGGAGCTCAGCTGATAAGCACAGACCTCAGCTTGTTACTTGTTGCGGGCAACGGGCAGGAGGGTCACAGGGAACTTCCAGACCCCTGGAGTGACGGGCCCAGTCGCAGGTGTGACCCCTGCAACCCCTATTGTTACGCCACTGCTTTCAGTGACTACTTTTCTTGTGGTTAGTACCAACTTAATAAAGACAAAATTTAGTTCTTTCACCCTTTGATTGTCAGAGAGTCATTGGGCACCTCTCTGGCATCTAAGGGGCTAAAAATATTAGAAATGCACCACAGAGCCCATAATTGTAATGGAGCGACACCAGTGATCACATACAGCTTATAAATGAAATGAGGCTACAAAATGTTACTACAGAGCTTACAGCTGAAATTGAGTTACTTAAAGGGATAGTAATACATCGTTTTAACTTTGTTTTATTTTGTAGGCATTAAAAAAACATGAAGAATGATATAAGTCTTATCTCTCAAACCTTTATGGTTTATGAGATATTCGCAAGCAAAGTTTCCCCTCCCCACCCCTTTTACCTAGTGTAAGCCATCTCTTCTCAGATGTGAATCTGGTTGTATGACCAGACAGATAACAGAAGGGGACAATTTTCTTTGTATGAAAACAATGAAAACCCTGCCCCCTTTGACAAGTTTTTCAGGTTTTTCCCTTATCTTAATTGAAGATTGTCCCTCTCTGCAGTCTACCTGGGCACCTCCCTTCTGGTCTGGTTGAACAGGGGGGGGATACTTTGTTTGTGAATATCTCTTAAACCATAAAGGTTTGAGAGATAATACTTATATCATTCTTTATGGTTTTTTAATGCCTACAAAATAAAATAAACTTAAAACGAAGTATTACTATCCCTTTAAGTGATACCACAGTGTTTACAATTGAAATGGGGCTACACAAGTGATGCCACAGAGCTTAGAATTGATATGGGGCTACACAAGTGGTGCCACAGGGCTTACAGTTGAAGTGGGACTACACTAGTGATATCAACCACAGAGTTTACAGCTGAAATTGTGCTAGAATCAATGAAGCTATGGATATAAAAATCCTATCCATTAATATATAGTGGTCTGATAGATTAGGAACTGGATATGTATCTCCTAAATTCATTTTCAGTTTATGCCACTTTATTTACAGTGGTCTCATTAAAGGGATAGTAATTCTTCAAAATTATTAATTCCTATTTTGTTGCCCTTAAATAAATAAGAAAAATGTCCTCAATGGTATCTCTCAAACCCTTTGAGAGATAACAGCTTACAAATTTCCCCCCTGCCTGACATCAGCGTTCTATCTGACAGCAGGGAAATCCATTCCTGGGACAGTCGGAGGCTCTGCAGCATTGCCGAGATTGTGTTAATGAAAAAGAAATCCTTCACTTAAAAGGTCTTCTACATGTGCTTGCAAACCAAACACACGTAGAAGACCTTTTCAGTAAAGGATTTCTTTTTCATTAACGCGATCTTGACTCTGCTGCAGAGCCGCCAGCTGATCCCAGGGATTAGTAATTTTGAAGTATTACTATCCCTTTAAGGAGTTGTTTCTACACTCCACTTTATATATAGTGGTTTGGTGGCTATAATTTTATTCACATATAGCCACATTATCTACAATGGTCTATTAAAACAGATATTTATAACCTAGATGAAATGGGATTCTGAGGCATCTCACTAGGTTATAAACATCCATTTTAATAGACCGCCATAGATAAAATGACTATATGGATAGATTAATAGGCACCAAACCACTAAGCATAAAGTGGAGCATACAAACATCTCCTTAATGAGACCAATGGAAATTAATTTCAGGAGACAAATACACAGTTCCTAATCTATCAGACCAGTATATATTAGCAGATAGACTTTTTACATCCATATCTTCAAGGATTCTAAGTGTGGGCTCTAATAATAATTGCAGTTCCCCTTCATTGTTGAGCAGTTATTCACAGTGGGAATCTCCTTTATTTTTTTTTTCCTATATATCTCCCATTATTAATTAACTAGTGTAAAAGCCTGTGTACACGGGCCAAGGGCTGGTGAGGTAAAGAGGCCGATCCTGCTCTGCGTACTGCTGGCACGTCACTGGTGGGGCACGCGATGCAATCATGCACAGTAGAGACTGCCGGAATGCACAGAATGCTGGGAGCATTCTTTGCGTTCGGGCAGTCTCTACTGTGCATGACTGCATCGGACAAACATTCTGGCCTTTTATATTATAGGATAAAGTTATATTTTTAACTGTACCCTGATGGGTGCCTTTTAAACAGGATTCTTCATTTGTATTTTTTTAAAGCTTTATCCTTAAGGTGCCAGAGGGCTCTGCAGTGCATTGTTTCACTAAAAATGTTTAATATTGAATTATTTGCCCATGTGGAGGAGAGAGAGAGAGGGAGAGAAATACATATGGGTGGAGGAGTGGAGAGAAAGCCTCATGAGTGGAGGGAGTGGAAGAAAGAGAAAAAGCTAGCTGAGGAGACACAGATGGATGACAGAAAAACTTGTCAGGAAGAGAGCAAGATTGGATAAGAGAACTGTGTCACAGTGCCTTACCTCAGTCTGCGCCATTCGTCTGGGAGCAGGATTCTGGACTGACGCTCCGGTGTCACTAGCCGCGTCCCTCGCTGCCTGTGGCCTGGTCACGTCTGGTTCATTGTTACTGGCATCATGAATCAGGCACTGGGGGACCTAATTGATCCCGCCTTCTCCTACTCCTTTATAAACCTCTATGGCCCTGTGTAACAGTGACCCTTACGTTGTTGTTCTGAGCAGTTTTAGTTACAGTTGTTCCTGTATCCTGTGTATGACCTGGCTTGTCTGACTATCCATTCTGGTGCTGACCCGTGGCTCTGTCTGATCATTCTCTCTGTGCACTCCATCTGTCTTGACATCCAATCTGGTGCAGACCTGTGGCTCTGGCTGACTACCCGCTCTGTGTATGAACCTGGCTTGTCTGACTATCCTATTTGGTGCTGACCTGTGGATCTGTCTGTTTACTCCGCTTGTGGCTCCATTACCTACAGACACCCATCCTGGTGCAGACCTGGGGCTCTGGCAGACTCCAGCCTTACTGACTGCAGGCGTGAGACAGTAATCTCCATTGTTGCCATCCTTATTGGAGAAGAGCTCTTCCATACTGACTGCAGGCGTGAGTCAGTAGTCTCCTCTGTTGCCCCTTACAAGAGACTGTAGGTTCAGTGTTGTATTCTCTTTGATTCCTGAGACTACCAGCTGGCTTCGGCCTAGTCTCCAGCAGTGTGGTTGACCCGTCGGCAGGCTCCTATTGCTGATAGAGTCTCTAGCCTTTCCAGTTATCCTCTGCTTGTACTGTCATACTTAATTGCATTTGCTTATTATTATTATTATTATTATTATTATTATTATTAATAAAGGTGTTCTTAACTATACCTTCTGACTCCTTGTCTTGTTTTGCTAACAGTAACAAACTGGCTGGGTAGAGCTAAAGACCTGTAGGAGGAAGAGGAAGGGCAGAGGTAGGTGTGTGTTTGTGTATGTGTGTATAAGTCCCTCTGTTATATGTATTGTGGCAGGAGTGTATAATCATGGCAGGGTCAGCCAAGGTGGACAGATCAAAGGTATTAGACCAGGCTAAATTGATCCAAAATCTGCAGAACTGCACTGGACCAGCATGGCAGATTACGGTCCATTCCCTCAGCATGTCTTTACAACAAAAACAATTGCCCTTGTTCCCCAGAGGCTTGCAAGCTACTTCCTATGGCAGCAGGAAGACCAGCTCAATGGCAGAGGGTGCGAAGAATCACCAGGTTCTACCAGTCTGCCTTTGGTCTTTAGACATTGGAATGCCTAAAATTTGATATACGAGTATGGTTTCACTCTAAGATGAACTAAATCACATTAGCTGAGACATCATCGGCTTATGTGAGACTCGTAAAAAAGGTTAAGATTTAGTCAAATTAGAAGATGGACACTGACTATACTATAAAGGAACCAATGGTGTATGATGTAGAGGGATAGGATGCTTGATTACCAAAAGGCTGACAGATTCAGTAGTAAAAGTGGAAAGTATGTCAGAAAAAATGGCTTCATGTGTTATCAAACTTTACAGTCGCTACGTTCTTTAGAAATTATTGACTTCATAATTGCAAATAATAAAACGAGTTCCATTGACTGCTTGGTCTTAAATTGTTTTAACGTTAGAAGTGACCATCCTAGTGAGAGCCAACATCCAAACTGACTGCAAGAAAGAAAGAATAAAATGATCAAATAAAAAAACCTGAAGATCGAATCTAGCCAGCTATTGAAAAATTATCAGAATTTTGAAATAGCACTGTCTAATAACTTCATTGTGTGGCAAGACCTTTAAAGGGATAGTAATATCCCAGAAATTTTTCTTTGCATTTTGTAGTGCATCAAAAGTTGACTTGAATGCAAAAAAAACTTCTCTCTCAGACCGCTATGGTTTGAGAGATATCTGCATTCAAAGTTTGATGTTTCCTGTTGTCAGCTATAAAGCTGTCAGCAGGAGATCTGTGTTGGTCGACACGGAGGCTCTTCTGCAGAGCCTCAATCGCATTTTTTAAAAAGAATGACTGCATTGGAATGGTCTGCAAAGTGTGCTTGCACTATCATAGACACTGCCCAATGCTCTTACACCTACTGTAAAATAAGAAAAATACAACCCGAATATCAAAAGAAACAGTTTCTATGATGAAAAAGCGATGACACGGAAGCAAAATGGTAATATTAGAAAGAGTGTAGAATATGTAGAAATGTGTAAGACCATAAGAATTAAAGAAGAAAAGCTCAAGTTCAATGCTGAGCTAATCAAAAGGACAATGAAAGAAAATCAAACAAAAGATGGCCGCACATAGGAGTCACATATCTCCATTAAAGCTTGAAGATGGTACAACAGCAAAAACTCAACAAGAAATACTACGAGTGGAATAATTTTATTCAATCTTTGTAAGATTTGAATGCAGTATCAGAGGCTGAAGCTGTGCCAGAAGTTTTGGTAGAAGCTGCAATAAAATCAATGAAAAATGACAAAGCAGTTGGATCTGATAATGTTACTATTGAAATGTTGAAAACCAGAGGTCAACCCTTATTTAAAGCCCTAACTAAACTGTTCTCAAAATGCCTACTACTCTGTAAAGTGCCTGAAACATGGGAAAAATGGGAAAAAAGTCATCCTACCGCACAAAAAAGAGGATAAGGAGGATCTAAAAAAACTACAGGCCAATAATTGTATTTCCAGTGGTCTGCAAGATTTTCACAAAGGTACTATCAAGAAGAATGGACACAATACATAACGCAGCACAACCTAAGGAAGAAGTAAGCTTTACAAGTGGTTTCATTATAATGGACCACATCCAGTCAGTGCAGTAAGTTATAGAGAGACATAGTTACGGTTTTATGGACACTCAGACACAGAAGGTTTGGTAAAACACAGTTTTATTGATAGCACAAGGATCATGTGACCCACACTGGTCCAGTACATACAAATACACAATACTGACACAGGTCAGGCTACAGAAATGAATAGTAACCCACACAGGTCCAGTAGATACAGATGTTATAATACTGACACAGGTCAGGTCACAAGAGTGCCAGTAACCCAGTAAGACCCAGCAGGTACCAAAGGTACAATACTGACACAGGTCAAGTCACAGTTCGTGTGAATCTGGTTATGCAAATGAGCAATGACACTACTATGCCAACAAGCCCTAGCAGTGCCACGGACAACGGAGACTCCCTACACAGGGAGTGAGTCCAATCGGTACGCCACTAGTAGGTGACTGAGAGGAGGCCACTACTATCCCAAGGGACAGTAAGAGAGAGACTAGGCAAACGGAACAAACGTAGGCTCGGAACAGGAGACCAGCGGACAAATACCTTTGCAGTCTAAGGAAGGCTACAGACTGTAGGGTACTTTACGCATCAAAGGCGGACTGCCGTGTAGTGAGGACAAACGGTACAGACAGACTGAGAATCACGGGAAACTCCCGGACGACAGAGCAGAGCTGTGACCCTGACGCGCTGTAGCACCAAGCAGTAAAGGTGAACGGATGCTCAGACCTGGACAATACTGCCTAGTACTAGAGGCTAACTGGGGTGCCCTGAGACAACCCAACATCGGGAGGTAAGAACATACAGGTCAAGCGTACCGGGTGCAACCACAACACCTAACACCGTAGTGAAAGTATAACAGTGCATGGTAGTAACTCAGGGACACTGAGCAGTGCTGCACGTAGTGCTAGGTGGAGACAACAGTGACTGTCAGAGACAGCAACTGTAACGGAGGAAGGACCTCTGAATAGCAGGCAACTGGTAGAAATAGTACCGGGAGGTACACAGAACAGGAACATCAGCTAGTCCGGGTTGGTACACAGAGCAGGGACGTCAGCCAATCCGGGTCGGTACACAGAGCAGGAACTTCAGCCAAGCCGGGTCAGTACACAGAGCAGGAATGTCAGCCAAGCCGGGTCGGTACACAGAGCAGGAACATCAGCCAGGCCGGGTTGGTACACAGACCAGGAACGTAAATCAGGCAGAGTAGTCAAACAGTCCAGGTCATACACAGGATTCACACGAACAACAGGAACAAGCACTGGCAACTGGTACAAAAGGGCAGTGCTGAAGTGACAGGGCTCAGTATAAAAAGGCTAGAGCTGGGCGGAGACAATCCACAGTAGCCAATAAAAGAGAATCAGGAAGTAGTTTTGACATAACAATGTCGCCAGCGAAAACACGGGCACCGTGATAGACATAATGAATACAACCTTCCATTATGCATAGTCTTCACTGATTACAAAAAGGCCTTTGACTCAGTGAAAAATCAAGCTATAATCAATACCCTGATCAACCAAGGAATAGATAGAGCTTACATCAATATCCTGCAATCAGTATATGAAAATATATGAAAATGCAACTATATCAATATAGGTAAACACATAGAAAAAAAAGGGGTCTGACAAGGAGACACAATTTCCCCCAAACTATTTTCAGCTTGTTTAAAATAAATTTTCTGCAAACTAAATTGGGACAAAAAAGGATTTAAGATAAATGGAGAATACGACATCACATTTTGCAGATGAAATCATACTCTTTGCCAGTAGTCGTGAAGAACTGCAAAAACACATTGAAGAGCTACAACAGGAAAGCTTTGTCTGAAGATGAATATCAGTAAAACACAAGTCATGTTTTACAAATTTACCATAACAAGGAAAATCACTGTAAATGGACAAGAACAAGAAGAAGTGAACAAGTATGTTTACCTTGGACAGGAAATATCAACAGATGGAAACACCATGACAGAAACTGAGCAACAAATAAAATTGTGACTGCAAGTCAAAGGGTTCAATTTGGTAATACTACAGCTCCCCAAATGTGTAAAAAAAAAAAAAAAAAAAGAAATCAAACCTGCTCAGACGTATTAAATGAACTGATGTACAGTAAAAGATTAGGGCCTAGATTTAAAGGCAGCCGTTAAACCATCCGCTAAGTAAAAAAGGCACATCGGCCGCAAAGAACACATGGTTTACGGCAGATTCAAAGGTAAGCGTTCAAGAATAGCTATCGGGCGTAGGCACTTCAAAAACACGTTAAACAAAAACCAGCGTCGCACCTGATTTTGCATCACCGTGCGTCCCAAACACCCGTTAAAACACAACTTAACTCAAAATGTTACATTACGGCTGCCGTTGTCTAGCAACCCTGATAGATGCACAAACAAAATTCAAACCTACAGCCAATCCCAAGGCCCCAAAGTATCAAAAATGTTCAAATACACCTATATATACCTCAAAATAACGGTTACACCCTGTCTGTGTTTCGAGTTTCAGCAAGCTAGAGCACAGGACCCAGGAGTGGAGGATAGCATTTAGAGAGAGAGAGAGAGAGAGAGAGAAGCATACAGAGGAGTAAGGTAGAAGGATTTTGGAGAGGAGAGAGTTACATTTAAATAGACACATAGCACACTTTTGCACATAGCACATACATCCATACAAACACATACACATACATACACATAGTCTTTTTTTTTTCATCACACCTTACACATTTTAAACTTTATTTTCACAGTGTGAATCCGTGAGTGAAAGTGTGTGACAGAGAGTGAGTGGGATCGAGTGTGTCTGTGAGGGCGTGTGAGAGTGCCTGGGTGTGACTGGGTGAATGATGGCCAGGAGAGGAGGACAGGAGAGAGGGATGGGGAGACTAGTGGAGGAGGAGGAGGAGGAAGGTCAGGAGGGGATCCCTCAGCAGAGCAGGGGTGGGAGAGGGAGATACGCAGGGCGGAGGTGGACCAGGCCCACAAGAACAGGCACACGAAGAAGAACAGGGACAGATCCTGCAGTGGGACGAGGGGTAGTGCCTGGGGACCATCACACACAGGCAGGGGCAGAGCAGGCAGGACACTCTGGGTCTGACTCCTCGCATGCCGGAGCTGAGGGGGACAGGGTCAGGGATCCCCGATATACCGAGGAAGAAAACACGGCCCTCGTGGAGGCTGTGCTGGAGAGGGAGAGTGTCCTCTTCCCGGGGGACAGACTCCCTGGCCTGTCTGCGAGGAGGAGAGCTGCCTGGAGTCAAATCTGCAGCAGAGTTAATGCGGTGGCCACCTGCAGACGGGATGTGGACTCAATCAAGAAGAGATGGGGCGACTGCAAAAGGCAGGTGAAGAGGAAGATGGGGGATGCCGCCCTGCACGCCCGAGCCACCGGAGGTGGGCCACCTGTCCCCATCACCTTCAGCGCATGGGAGGAGAGGCTGCGGCAGACACTGTCGTCTACCCTCATTGAGGGGGTCCCTGGAGGATCAGACACTGGGGAGGAGCGGAGCCTCCACACCACCGGTAAGTGCATCACCCCAAAACCACACACCACCCCAAACCACACACCCATCACAAACAAGCACTCACATCCCAACATCTGCCCTTCATTCAACCACACAATTGCACCAACGCAGCACCCTGAGGGTTTAAACAGGAATCAAGACAAGGACAAATGTCAATGTTCAACAAGGCCAAAAACTGTACAACTCCCTGGTTAACCCTCATGTTGCTGTGCTGATCACACACAATACACACAAACCATGCTCAGTAAAGTGTTGTATGTCAAACATCACAATTGTTGTCACACAGTGTTACCCATGTTCACACAGGGAATCCAGCATATAACCCCATGAGTGCGAGAGGGATCATCAATGCATCGATCAACAATGCTTTGGCAACCCCTCTGGTACTCAAAGGGTTAACCAGACAACAAACATATGTCGATAGGTTAACAATTACATGACACATAGGGGACATTCACTAAGCGGTGAAAAAGAGCTGATGTAGAGAATTTGACACTTACATACCCTCACTTTACCAATTACAATGTTAGTCTATGGAGAACATCCAATAACAGGATTCAAGCTGCACAGGCCCCATTGTGTGGACTCCATAGAAAACACTGCAGATGGGGAAATGAGGTCAGCGGAGAAGTCAGCATCATAATCAGTTCATCAGGTCCACTTAACCGCTTACTGAATCACCAACAGGATGGATCAGGTCACAAATCACAGTGCCACTGAGAATAAATGCTTGTATGTGCAACACACACGCCAAAAACAATCACACATAACTAAAGGTGAAAAAGTTGGCCTTGGTGTTGTGTATGCAATCATTTACGCTAACTTCAATTTACATAGCTCACATTTGATTCACATATAGATCCTCAGGAGTGCTGATGCCATGGATGGATGGTACACCACACACTATTTGCAGGATACATATGGGAACCAAATATGAACCATTGAGGTTTGGTCAATAACAGGCCAGTGATTATGGATATCTATGATCGGGTCTGGCTGCCTCACACAGAAGGATGGATGGGCTGATCCAGGAAAAAAAAGGCCTCAATCAATGATATCCTTCAATACTGGCTTGATTGTTGCCCCTCAGGATTCAACTTGAACAGACCTCATGGACAGAATCCTGTAATGTACATCAATCCCTGATTGCCACGGTGGTATCCCATGCATCACAATGCAATGCATAGGATACCATCATGACAACCAGAGAGGGACATGTCTAATCTGACAAAATCCAGCACTGTACGGGATGAACTGATAACATAGGGATGAATACTACTTGAATCACACTGCAGATCTATTCAAAAAAGATATGTACAGAAAGAAAAACAACCAGATTTGTATGTGGATATGTCCCTTTCAAATGGGTACAAATAGGTCCCAACAAGATGTAAACCCAGAGTTCGGTTCAGTACGTGTGATTGTCCAACTGCCCATATATGTGCACCCTCAACAAAATAACTCATATTGATATCACCATCAGAGTACATATACCCAGTATATTCATACCTGGGAACTCTCCGGATTTGCCCCGGAGACTCCGGTTCTGACAGAACTTTACCGGGTCTCCGGGGCAGAGGCTGATTCCTCCGGATGTGGAGAGTTTCTATTGAAACTCTGCCACATCCGCTTTTTCTCCTGCTGATACTCAGTCCCTAGCCCTCTGAGTGCCAGAGTAGTAAGGAATGCATTGCTTTGCAATGCATTCCGTACCACTCTGGCACTCAAAGGGTTAAGCCCCCCCTCCACTCGCGGCAAGCCCCGCCCCTTTTTGACGCGATTGGCGTCATTTTTGTCACCCCCTGGTGAACAGAGGACTACCCTCCGGGTAGCCCTCGACTGGAAGTTCCCAGGTATGAGTATATTACACCTACTTGGATGGGTATCACTTGTATCTATGAAAGTTCATTTGTGATGGCTGTACATATATAGGCAGTTAGACAATCACATGTTCTGAACAGATCTCTGGGTTCATATCTATCAAGGATATGTTTGTAACCGTATGAAAGGTACATATACACACATATCAGACCATATTCCTCACTGTGTACCTTGGCATGGCAATGGTTAATTTCACTTGATGTAACCTTGCAGGCATCATAAAGAGATGTTTAGAAAGATGTTACTGTATGTGACAGCTGGAGATGTCAGTCATATGACCACACGGAGACTCTTCAGCAGACCCAAAATTGAACCAATTGGAGATGGATCCATCATTGACATGGTCCACAGAGCGTGCTTACAAACCAGGAACACTTAGTAGACAATGGCAAAGATGTAGTTATCTCCAAATGGGTCAATGTGGAGTCTGCTGAAGAGCCTCCGTGTGGTCAAATGACTGACATCTCCAGCTGTCACATACAGCAACATCTTTCTAAACATCTCTCTATGATGCCTGCAATGTTACATCAAGGTGAAATTAACCATTGCTATCCCGTTAAAGAGATAGTAATACCTAAAATGTGAAAGGAAAAATACATGTCATAGGATTGATCCACCGGGTAATGCAAGGGTATTCCCACTACTAAAAGGTGTTTCATCACAAGAGTATAACAGCTCAAAGTTGAATATTCCATGGACAATATCACTGTGGCCTGAAAATGTACTATGCCAATGTTGCCAGACCATCCTCTGGCTAGCTTTGGTCCAGGGAGCAGATATCCACAAAGGATGATGTGGCAACAGCGCAAATGTACAATTTCAGGCCACTGGGTTGTGGCACCAAAGGAATTCAACTCTGAGCTGCAATACATGTAGACTACAACACCCATCACCAGTAGGAGTACCGTTGTTTCACACAGGGGGATACACCATACAACATATATGTTCCTTTACACATTTCAAGTATTAATATCAATTTGACACCATCATGGCTAAGTTTACTGATCACACAATCTCAATCCTCCACACAGGTTATGTGTCTCCAGCACATCAGGAGCCCATGGAGGAGGCCACCTCACCACCCAGTGAGGAGTATTTGGAGGAGGGGACCAGCCAGTGGGCACCGTACCCAACGACATCCACACCTCTTGGCCAGCTGGATGCACCAACCCTGCCTGCATCAACTCTGCCTGCACCAACTCTGCCTGCATCAACTCTGCCTGCACCAACCCTGCCTGCATCAACTCTGCCTGCACCAACCCTGCCTGCATCAACTCTGCCTGCACCAACTCTGCCTGCACCGACTCTGCCTGCACCGACTTATTACAGTGACTGGATGCCCCCCACCACCTCCAGGAGCTATTATCCCCCAGCAGCAGCACCACCACCACCAGGGAGGCAATGGCTGCCCGGTGATGTGGCCACCACCCAATACGGGCCATACCCACAGATTGACCTACCCTCCTGGATGGCTCCCCAGCATGGCCCCAGGTATGATCCTAGGTGGGGGCCAAGCACATACCAGTGGCCAAGGTTTGACCCTTGGCCGCTCGACTACCAACACCTGGGCCTGCTTGGGGAGCCCCAACAGCCTATGCGAAGGGACGTGTTTACCCCACCACCTCCACCAGCACAGACATCGGTGGGCAGCAGTGGGTCAATTGATGTGGTGGGCACATACCCATCTGCAGCACAACCAGCACCAGCAGAGGAGGACACAGCAGCAGCAGAGGAGGACACAGCACCAGCAGAGGAGGACACAGCACCAGCAGAGGAGGACACAGCAGCAGCTGATTCACCAGGCACAAGCATCACCAGTAGTGAACAGCCCACGGGGATGGAAGCTGAGTGTATGGCTCTGCAAAGGAGACTACTCAGGTCAAGCCTCCGCACCAATGACAACATCACCAGGAGCCGTAGGGAATCCCGTAGAAACACTAACAGGATAGAGGCAAGGATCCATGCCCTGGAGTCGGAGGTCATGAGGATCAACACTCAACTCCATCAGCTACACACGGGGGTGATGGACCTGCTTGCACAGCTACTGGTGGAGTTGAGAGAGCTGAACCGCAGGGAGGACTTACATTTGGAGAGGGAAAACCTGCGCTCCACAGAGGGATCCACTGCCCCCACCACCCCCTCTAATGTGACCCCCGAAGCCGCACCTAGGGGGCAAAGGGTGACCAGGAGATCATCCAGGTTATCCACTTCTGCCACACAGTCTAAGCCCCCCCCCCTAAGAAAAAAAAATAAAATGCCCAACATGTTAAATTTCCCCTGAATAAAGGAACATTGTGCTTTTGAATCCTGTCTGATCTGCTTTGAATTTGGTCATAGATTTGGGTGGCAGAGTTGTCTCCAATGCATTGCCAAACAATTCAGTGAATACAACTCCTGCGTAGGTAAGATGTTTGTGGGATGTTACAACATGGGTTCACACACACATCGTTGTACAAAATCAACTGTAAAAACATCCCTGTTGCCATATTACACAACTGTGTTATATGGCAATGTTGTGTGTTGATTTTGCATAACAAAACATTCCCCTTAGCCCAACATTTGGTACAACATTGAACATTCATCTACATCATATGTTGTGTTTGCAACGCATTGCAAAGAAATGCGTTGGGTACCACTCTGGCACTCAGAGGGTTAAGGGGATAACAAACAAACAGCTTAGCGGTGAGATAACAAGCAGGACAGATAAATGGGACATGTATCCATATTGTCTTGGATTCACACACTCATTGTGCAACAGACTGACTGGGGAAGCCAATGTTTTCAACCTAGGATTTCAATGTGTAGCACACACATTGATATCCTGGGGTGAGCATTGGGGCCTCCAGTAAGTTGACTTGTTGTTTTTTCTAAGGGTGTAACAGACTTCCCCAGTGAAAACACTTGTCCACTTGGTCATGTACTGTGATATGTCCCAGTGGAGCAATATCACTGAACATTGATTATACTGAGCAACACATTAACTGTGGACAGGAATTCACTGTGGAAGTATGTCCCCTTTATCACCTCTTTATCACTCCCACAACACATTAGTGTATCACTGCCACCATCTGTTAGCGTGAATACATCTCTGAGTCCACTCACTTGCAAACAAGTGGTGGAGTCCTGTGATATGGGTGATGCCTTTCCATGTATGGGGATACTCTACCCTGGGTGTGGTAACGCATTGACAACTGTGTTCTCAAATATATCCTCCTACAGACACAGATAGAATGGTGATGGTTCATCTTTATTGTGTCTCAAAGTACATTAGGATGTACATGTGTTTTCTGTGTATGTATTGAACACCTGTATGAGAACACTAAATGTACTTTGAAACAAAAAAATAGTACTTTAGTAACACTGCTGCCCAGCTCATGTGTTGTCCACAAGGTTTGACAACTCTGTAGCTGAGCATCCTAACTGTACAGGTTATAAAACTCAGGAATTAGTGTTTTCTGTGTCTATATGAAAATGATCCAGTAGAGGTTTGTGTGAACCTCAGGTCAAACTTTGCATCACCAACAACATCAACATAAACAGCAAGGGGTGATCTCCATGAAGGTGATGTCAAGACATCAATCCAGTCACATAGAAGAACTTCAGTTCAAGGATGGATCATGTTACGGATGCCTGTGGAAGAAGAGGACAGGATTTGGAGCAGTTGACCGGAACTGATCATCAAGCAACAACAATTTAGTCTTTTTGATCCCCTCAATTTTCACAGTTACAGGTGAGTACACAAACCATTGCTTGACAATGTGTTGTGTACTCATCTGTAACCAATTATGTGGAGAACTAAGGACATGTGCCCCAGCCCTATGGATATGTGCCCCTGACATGGATACACACATCAACAAGTGTTCTGAGAGCTCCATGGAAGTTATGAATTTGGGGTGCCACTGTTAATGTGACAGTGGCAGCCCAATGTAATTTGTTCCATGGAACTGTTAGGACACATTTGTTGATGTGTGTATTCATGTCGGGGGCACATATGTCTGCACACTCACAGGTCAGCATGGTGTCCCTGGTAATCTGATCTACGTCTCATGACCTCTACATTGTGTGCCCATACCACTGTACATCCACCCCTGTGCTGCTCTTCTCAGCTGTAGCACAGTACAGGTCCCATATTGAGTCCAATGGTCCTTTAACCCCTGATGTGACGGAGTATTATCCAATGCATAGCATTGGATAACACTCTTTCGCTACAAGGCTAGCATGGTTGCTCTGGCTATGCTCATGGCAAATCAAGTTAGCTGCTGTCAATCAAGCCCTGTAAGGCGATGAACATGGGTTATGTGTTGTACCTTGTTTCTCCTGAGGGTGTGCGTGATATCCTTGGGGTCTGTATGTCAACGTGGAGAGTGGAATGGAGGATGGTTTTTGAGTCCACACACACAATTTGCCACGTCCGCTGCCAGTGCAGTGCTGTGTCACTGTTCCTGTGGGGTGAGACAGAACAAAATGTGCAGTGTGGTTAGTGTCACAGGACTGATGGGGGACTTGCATGGATTGTTTGCATGCCTGTGTTATACTCACATGTAAAGTGTTCCGTGATGAGCCTGTCTCTGATCTGTGTCCCTCTCAGGGTCTCCTCAACGTGTCCGATGTCCATGGGCACTTCCTGTATGGGGGGGGCCTGGATGTGCTCCAGCAGCCTGGTGTCCACTGCGATGTTGTGCAGTATTGCGCACGCCACAATGATGTCGCACACCTTTCCAGGTGCATACTGCAGTGCTCCCCCCGAGTGGTCCAGACATCGGAATCTTGACTTGAGGAGGCCAAAGATCCGCTCAATGGCATTCCTCGTTCTGCCATGAGCCTGGTTGTAGCTTTCCTGGGCATGTGTTCGGGGATTGGCCAGAGGGGTCAGTAGCCAGGACTTGCATCCATAGCCAGCATCACCTGTGTAATGTGAGTGACATGGTGAGACAGGGAGCACATGTTGTGTGAATGATGTTTTGTGTGGTAGACGTAGTAGCTGTGGGTCAGGAGCATGCTAAGCAGCGTTGTGTGTACGCCTGTGTATGTGATGTGATTTTGTATTGTGAACTCACCCAAAAGCCATCCCCCTGTAAAAGTTCCATTCTTGAAATCTCTGTGGACTGAGGAGTTTTGGAGAATGTATGAATCATGTGAGCTGCCAGGATACTTTGCACAGACATTCATTATCCTCATATGGCTGTCACACACCATCTGCACGTTGATGGAGTGAAAGTTCTTCCTGTTGATGAATATCTGTGCGTCACGTGCTGGGGCCTTAATTCGGACATGGGTGCAATCTATAGCACCCATGACCCTGGGCATGCCTCCCCTGGCGTAAAAGGCCTGCTTGACTTGTATCCAGTCCATGTCGGTGGTGGGGAAATGTATATAGGTACTGGCCTTGCTTTTGAGGGCTGGCAGGACCTGGGCCAGCACCCTGGAGAATGTGGCCTGTGACATGCCAGATGCGTAACCCTCTGTGGACTGGAAGGCCCCGCTTGCCATGAAGTGCATGGCACAGAGTAGTTTCTGCAGGCCAGTTAGGGCATGGTTGTGGATGTAGATGGGATCCACCTGCTCCTTGATGACCTCATACAAGGCAATGATGCTGTCAGGCCTCAACCTGTAGCGATCAATTACCTCATCATCGGTCATTCCAAAGAGGGTGACCCTTGGGCGGTATACCCTGGGCCTTGGTGGTCGTCTATACATCCTGTGCCCTCCAGGTGGGGATGGGCTCCTGTGTGGCTGCTGAGCCAGAGCCTCCTCACTTGCAACTGGTGGTGACTGTTGATCAGGCATGCTTGGAGGTTGCTGATGTTCCCCAGCTCTCTCCCTTGCACGCCTTCTCCGCAGCCTTCGCAACAATATGTAACCCAACATACTGTTTGCTCTCTCTATCTGTCTCTATCTGTCTCTCTCTCTCTACCTCTCTCTCTCTCTCTCTCTCTCTATCTCTCTCTATCTCTCTCTCCCTCCTTGAGTGGAAAACAAGCCACAAGTGAGTGTGTTGAGTTGTCCCTTTAAGTACTTGCTAGGGCGTTGTGTGGGTGTGGTGATGAGGTAAGTGCTGACCAATGGTGAGTTGTTTTTGTCCAGGTAAGTGTTTGCAGGTGTGTGTGTGTTATAAGATGTGGTGTATTGTGCTTGTTCTGTGTGTGCCATTTGCGGACGTGCAGTTGTGGGGTGCAGGTGGCGTGTTGATGTTGCCCAGGTGAGCTTGTATTTGCAGGTGTCCGCTTTGTGTGATGACCCCCATTGTTCCGTGCCATGTTGTGTTGTTGTTTTTTTGTGTGTCGTTGTCCCTGTGGTGTTGCTTGTTGTTGTGTGTAGATTGATTTGTGTTGTGTGTCCATGTTTTTGTGTTGTTTTGGCATTGCACGGGTTAATTTTCCCATTTACATGGTTGTGCGGTAAGCCTTTTGTGTCTTTTCCTATGTAACGGGTGTTTTCTTTTGGCCGTTAAGTGTCTAACGGCTAAGAAAAGTGGGTCTTAACTTTTAGCCGTTAGGTGTGTCTTTTTTTCAGCCGTTAGCAGTACCGCAAGCCTTTGAATAGCTCTGGGGTATGTTTTTCCATGCGTCTGAATGCACGTAAGTGTATCGGCCGTAAGGATTCTACAACTGCCATTAGCTGTTCTTTAGACGGATCTTTGAATTGCAACATGTCACTTAACGCACCCGTTAGTGATTTTTTTTGCTAACGGCTGCCTTTAAATCTAGCCCTAGATCTCTTCGGACGTGGAGCAATTAATTGACCTGCAGCTGAAATAAGCACAACCATCAACCCCATCTGGAGGCAGCATGCGCCATGCTTTGATTGGTAGCCGCTTCCTCCACTGCTGTGTGTGTGTCCCTTACAGAACCTCTTCAACTCAACATACATTTCTGCCCTATGAGCTCACATACTTTCAGTGCACATACAAGCATAGCACACTCTGCTTGTAGATGGGGTGGTGAGGGCCGTGTTCATTACAGCTGCAGGTGAATGAAGTGCTTCATGTATGAAGAGTTCTGATCTAAAGTGTGAGTGTACATTAATTTGTTGGTGAAATAGGTCTGAGCAAGTCTGTTTTGTTTTTGTACATTGTGTCAATAATGCAGGCGGAGGCCTGCAGGGAAGGGAGTGCTGGGGAGTGACGCTTGTGGGCGTTGCTCGAAGTCGTTGGCTGCCAGTAGGTAGGTGATGAGGGAAGATCCTGGTCTGTCCTCCTATGGACAGCGTAAGCTCCCCTGCAGGGGAGAGTGAAGGCTGGGGAGCGGCGACTAGAGTGCGCGGCTGGGGTGCGTTGATGATAACTCTCCTGTAGAAGCACCGTAGTGACGAACTAACGCACAATCAGTAATAAATGGACAGTAATATCGCCTTGGTCATACACTGGATCAACTGGTGGGATGGTCAGGGAATAGCCTGGGTCATACACTGGATCAACTGGAGGGGTGGTCAGAGAAAAGCCAAGAGTCATACACTGGATTAAGTAGAGATAACTGAGACAGACTGGAAATGCAGGCTAACTGGGAAATAAAGGGTCTAGCCCTAACTGTAGGCTGGAACTGGAAGGCTCACTGGGAACTGAGGACCTAATAGAGGGTCTAGCCCTAACTGTAGGCTGGAACTGGAAGACTCACTGGGAACAGAGGACCTAATAGAGGGTCTAGCTCTAACTGTAGGCTGGAACTGGAAGGCTCACTGGGAACACAGGACCTAGTAGAGGGTCTAGCCCTAACTGTAGGCTGGAACTGGAAGGCTCACTGGGAACAGAGGACCTAGCCCTAACTGGAGGCTGGAACTGAAGCGGCTCCAAAGCTGAGGACCGACTAGAGTGCCCCACAGAACACTGTGACAGTGCACCGGATGAGTACGGACGCTCAATTGAAATACCCCGCCACGCCGTGACGTCATCCGCACAGACGGACGAAACCCGGAAGCACGACGCTGCGGCGAGGCTAAGCTGCGGGCGGGCCAGATTAGAGGAGGAAGAACAGCAGAAGGGAGCGAACCGCATAAACAGAGGTATGGGCGAAGCAATCGGGTGACACTATCCCCCCACCAGGAGGCGCCTCCGGAGCCTATGGAGCTGGTTTGGAGGGAAAGCGTCGATGGAAGTCGCGGACCAAAGCAGGCGCATGTAGATCAGACGGTTTCACCCAGGACCGTTCCTCGGGACCGTACCCTTTCCAGTTTACCAGGTATTGCAAACGGCCGCGCGAGAAACGGGAATCCAAGATTCCGTCCACAACATATTCCTCCTGGCCGTCAACAGTGACCGGCGGGGGAGGTCTAGGTCGAATGGAAGAAGGGAATGTAACAGGTAAAAAGGGTTTGAGTAGGGAAACGTGGAATACGGGGTGTATTCTCATACTCCGGGGTAGGGTGAGTTTGTAGGAGACCGGAGACAGTCGTCGAAGGACGCGGAAAGGTCCCACGTAACGAGGTCCTAATTTACTGGATGGCTGGGAAAGCAGGAGATGTTTAGTCGACAACCAGACCCGCTGGCCAATCTGAAAGAGAGGAGCTGGAGACCTGTATCGGTCTGCTGCACTCTTCTGACGGATCTGGGTATTTAAAAGAGTAGTTCGGATGGCTCGCCAATGGGAGGAAAGAGATTGAAGCCTGGATTCGGCAGCAGGCACCAAGGGGATTCCTGGTGTCAACAGGAGGACACGGGGATTATAACCCAAGGCTGCAAAAAAGGGAGAACAACCAAGCGAGGAATGGCGAAGAGAATTGTATGAAAACTCGGCCCAGGGAAGAAGCTGAACCCAGTTGTCATGTTGTTGGTTGGTATAGGACCGTAGGTACTGTTCCAGGCCCTGATTGAGCCTTTCAGTCTGCCCGTTGGTCTGTGGGTGATAGGCAGTGGAGAAGTGTAAGGATACACCTGACCGAGCACAGAAGGCCCTCCAAAACCTTGACACAAACTGAGTCCCCCGGTCCGAAGTTATGTGGAGGGGAAAACCGTGTAGACGTACCACCTCTGAGATGAAAATCTCCGCAAGTCGTTCTGCAGTTGGCAGTTCTGGCAGGGGAACAAAATGACCCTGTTTGGAGAAGCGGTCGATGACCACCAGAATGGTGTTCATACCTGCCGACATGGGGAGGTCTACAACAAAATCCATGTATAAGTGAGTCCATGGGAGCTCAGGAACCGGCAGCGGACTGAGTAATCCCAAAGGTTTAATCCGGGGTACTTTGACTTGGGCGCAGACTGGGCAAGAGGAATCCCAGCTAGACACATCCCTCCGACAGGAAGGCCACCAAAAATACCAATTAAGGAGATCGAGAGTGCGATAGATTCCGGAATGGCCAGCCACCTGGGACTGATGTGCCCATGCCAGTATTGTTTCTCTGTGCTCCTCGGGAACCAGAAGACAAGAGGATGGACATGAGGCCGGCAGAGTATGTGGTTGGGCATCTTGGATACTTTTCATCATAGAGGTGGTCAGAACGTCTAGGAAGACAGTGTTCGGGAGAACCGATACTTGACTTACCAAGGGAGCGGACTCCTCGTAACGTCTGGACAAAGCATCGGCCTTGACGTTCTTGGTTCCTGGAATATATGAGATGGTGAAGTCAAACCGCGAGAAAAAGAGAGACCATCTCGCTTGTCGAGGAGTCAAACGCTTGGCTGATGCCAGATAAGACAGGTTTCGGTGGTCTGTAAGAATATTTATGGGATGAGCAGCACCCTCTAGGAGGTAACGCCATTCCTCCAGAGCTAGTTTAATGGTGAGCAGTTCCCGATTTCCGGTGTCGTAATTTCTCTCTGCCATGGAAAACCAATGAGAGAAGAAGGAACAGGGATGTAGGACACCGGACAAGGAAGACCGTTGGGATAACACTGCACCGGCTGCAATTTCAGAGGCATATACCTCCAAGGTGAAGGGCAGGTCAGGGTCAGGATAAGCCAGAAGTGGTGCTGTGGTAAAGGCCATCTTAAGTGAGGAAAATGCCTGTAAGGCCTCTTTGGACCAAGTGCTAGGATCAGCCCCTTTACAGGTCAAGAGCACAATCGGGTGGATTACTTTAGAGTAGTTTCTAATGAATCTGCGATAGTAATTCGCAAAACCAATATATCTCTGAACAGCTTTAACGGTGCGAGGAACCGGCCAGTCATGTATAGCTTTGAGCTTTCTGGGATCCATGGCCAGACCTGCCGCAGAGATGACGTATCCCAAAAAGGGTAAGGATGGTTCTTCGAAGGTACACTTCTCTAGTTTAGCGTATAGGTTGTTCTCTCGAAGCCGTTGTAGGACGGTACGGACGTGAGTTCGATGTTCCTGTAGATTCCTGGAAAAGATCAAGATATCATCAAGATATACGATCACGAATGACAACAGGAGATCGCGGAACACATCGTTGACGAATGCTTGGAAGATGGCCGGAGCATTACGGAGACCGAAGGGCATTACGCAGTACTCATAATGTCCGAATTGAGTATTAAATGCTATCTTCCACTCTTCACCGCTCCGCATACGGACAAGATTATAGGCCCCCCTGAGGTCTAATTTGGTGAATACGGTCGACCCGCGAAGCCTCTCTAACAGTTCCGGGATAAGCGGGAGAGGATAGCTGTTCTTGCGAGTGACGGAATTGAGGCCCCTGTAATCTATACAAGGATGAAGGGAACCATCTTTTTTCTTTACGAAAAAGAAACCGGCACCTGCCGGAGAGGTGGAAGGACGGATAAACCCGCGGGCAAGGCTCTCTTGTATATAGGTCTCCAGAGCCTTAGTTTCGGGTAAGGACAGGGAGTATGTCTTCCCTCTGGGCGGAGTAGCACCGGGCAGGAGTTCAATGGTGCAATCATAATCCCGATGAGGGGGAAGAAGCTCAGACTTGGCCTTAGAGAATACATCGGAAAAGGAGCGATAGGCAGGAGGAAGCAAGACCTCTGTCGGCTCCTGTACTCCTACCACTGCTGCGGAAAGGGGAGTACCAGGAGAAAAGGTAAGAGATCTAGTAGCCCAGTCAATGGAAGGATTATGTTTCACCAACCAGGGAAATCCTAGGACCACCGGAGTCTGGGGAGCAGAGATGACGTCAAAGACGACGTTCTCCGGATGATGAGGACCGATGTGCATGACCAACGGTTCGGTCTGGAAGGTAATACGCCCGCTTCCGAGGGGGGAACCATCAATCACCACTATGGTGACCGGCTTTTCCTTGGGCACAAGGGGTATTCTATGGTCCTGAGCAAAGGATTGGTCAATAAAGACCCCGGCCGCTCCAGAATCTACTAGGGCTGTGACCTCGACCATAGAGGTAGACAATGCTATACGTACCCGGATGGTCAGATGCTGCATCAGTTGTGAGGGAACCTGGGTGTGACTTAGCAGAAGCCCCTCTGTTCCTGCTAAGTCCGGGCGTTTCCCGGTTTATTGGGACAGGCACGGACGTAATGGCCGGCAAGGCCGCAGTACAAACACAGTCCCTGGTTGCGTCTCCCGGTTTTTTCTTCAGCCGTGAGATGGGAGATTCAACCTATTTCCATGGGTTCTGGCGTTGATTCAACTGGTACAGTGGGAGCCATGAACCTTGGGGCCAGACGCACGGGAGGCCGGACCGCAGGACGTCGGGTTCTATCTCAATCTCTCTCCAGTCTCCTCTCTTGGATCCGGGAATCAAGTGAGGCACACAAAGTGATTAGGCCCTCCAGACTTTCGGGAATGGGCCGAGTCGTAAGCTCATCCTTGAGTCTCTCGGACAGTCCACGGCGGAAGGCTGCCTTCAGCGAGCTGGTTCCCCAATCCGTGTCATAGGCCAAAGTACGGAAAGCTATGGCATATTCTGCGAACGACTGTGAGCCCTGTTGTAGCTCCAGAAGAGCGTTCTCTGCCTTAGCCTGACGACCCGGTATGTCAAAGACCGCCCGAAAGGCCTGTAGGAACGAATCACAGTTGTCCAGAAGGGGAGATTGCCTGTCCAGTAGTGAAGATACCCAGGACAAAGCCTGGCCTCTGAGCAGAGAGATAATAAAGGTGACTCTGGACTGGTGAGAAGAGTACACGTCGGGCTGGTTGCGGAAATGCAAGAAGCAGTGATTCAAGAATCCGCGAAGAAGCTTCGGATCCCCATCATACCGATCCGGAAGCTGAAGCCGTGAAGTCCTGGTGGAGTGTTCACCAGTGGAGGGTCCAGGACTGAAACCCGGAATCCCCGGCACTGCCGGCATGGGATTACGCGTTTCCAGCTACTGTTGCATGTGTTGTAACATAGATGTTATCGAATCCAATTTCTGATCCAGGGATGCAATATGCGAGGAGTGTTGCTCCAGAAAGGCACCTTGCTGGACCACTGCCTCAGACAATCCCTTTGGGTCCATAGAGCAGTAATGGCACTGTCACTGTGTCAACAATGCAGGCGGAGGCCTGCAGGGAAGGGAGTGCTGGGGAGCGACGCTTGTGGGCGTTGCTCGATGTCGTTGGCTGCCAGTAGGTAGGTGATGAGGGAAGATCCTGGTCTGTCCTCCTACAGACAGCGTAAGCTCCCCTGCAGGGGAGAGTGAAGGCTGGGGAGCGGCGACTAGAGTGCTCGGCTGGGGTGCGTTGACGATAACTCTCCTGAAGAAGCACCGTAGTGACGAACTAATGCACAATCAGTAATGGACAGTAATATCGCCTTGGTCATACACTGGATCAACTGGTGGGATGGTCAGGGAATAGCCTGGGTCATACACTGGATCAACTGGAGGGGTGGTCAGAGAAAAGCCAAGAGTCATACACTGGATTAAGTAGAGATAACTGAGACAGACTGGAAATGCAGGCTAACTGGGAAATAAAGGGTCTAGCCCTAACTGTAGGCTGGAACTGGAAGGCTCACTGGGAACTGAGGACCTAATAGAGGGTCTAGCCCTAACTGTAGGCTGGAACTGGAAGGCTCACTGGGAACAGAGGACCTAATAGAGGGTCTAGCACTAACTGTAGGCTGTAACTGGAAGGCTCACTGGGAACAGAGGACCTAGCCCTAACTGGAGGCTGGAACTGAAGCGGCTCCAAAGCTGACGACCGACTAGAGTGCCCCACAGAACACTGTGACAATGCACCGGATGAGTACGGACGCTCAATTGAAATACCCCGCCACGCCGTGACGTCATCCGCACAGACGGACGAAACCCGGAAGCGCGAAGCGGCGGCGAGGCAAAGCTGCGGGCGGGCCAGATTAGAGGAGGAAGGGAGCGAACCGCATAAACGGAGGTATGGGAGAGGCAATCGGGTGACACATTGTGGGAGCTGTATTATTATAAATTTAACCAGGTGATTGTGGGAAAAGTATCTAGTGCAATGCATTAGATATGAGTGGAGACAAGGAGCAGGGTTAAGTGATCATGCAAAGTGGAGTCTGAAGCAATGAATCAAGTGAAGGGTTGTATGAGGCGATAAGGCAAAGGGTAGTGTGAGGGGCAATCAGGCAAAGGGGTGTGTGAAGCTTTCAGATGAAGAGTAGTGTGAGGCAATGTGGTGAAGAGGAGTGTGAGGCAATGTGCTGAACAAGAGTGTGAGGCAATGTGCTGAACAAGAGTGTGAGGCAATGAGGAGAAGGGAAGGGAGGGTGTACAGGATAGGAGTTGTGTACTGTGGTGAAGGGTGAAGTCCTGTACTTGGTGAACGGGAGGGAGGGTGTAGAGGGAGGATATGTGTATTGTGGTGGTGGGTGAAGTCTTTGCAGAGATTTCCAACACCAATGGGAAAGGCAGTATAGAGGAGATATGCATATCTGGGTGTGTTTGGCTTTGGGCAAAGCTTGTTGGTCACATGATGCTCCCTCTTCCACACCATCTTCTTCATATATACTCTGTGAAACTGGTGCCTGAACAAAACCATCACCATAGCAACATGTACAATAAAAAAAAAAATCTGAAAATATTATAAGAAAAAACATTCAAAATATGAAATCAAAATAGCATAACCACTTTTGCTGTAATGACTTCTATATTCAAGACAGAAATGTGAATATTTAATAACCCTTTGCCTGCTGGATGTCCCAAAGTGTCTATCAATATATGAGAAAGATTTCTATTAAATGAAAAAACTACAAAGATACAAAGTAAGCAATTACAAGGAAGACACCCAGTTTGTTTCTTACCTCTTATGTGGGTGCTCTGCGGGGTTAGCAGTAAATCAGTGTTATATAGAATTAATAAGAATACACATCTGGTTACTGCGATGTGTCATACTCTCATGTTGCAAAGCATTGCGGTAACCAGATGTGTACCCCCATTAACACCATACGACACTAATTTACTGATAACCGTGCAGAGGACCCCATAATGAGTAAGAAACTAACTGGGTGATTTCCTTGTAATCGCTTCCTTTTTATCTTTGGATTTTCCATTTAGTAGAAATATTTGTCATATATTGATAAGCACATTGGGACATCTTTTTTATAATATTGCTTTTATGTGTTCTTATTATGCTGTTTACACTGAGGATGTGCTTGCCACTTCTACTTGCTGGCATGGGTCTTCTAACTTATAGTCAGTGATCTCTGCACTGCAGCATGACCTAATCCCTCCCTCCCACACATGAGGGAAAAGTCCTGGTACATGTGCCCTAAGCAGTTTGATTTGTGTGTGGACAAGATGGGGGTATGTCTTCCTGTGTCCCTGATTCGGCTTCATATGGAGGCAGGCAGGGGGGGCATGGGGGCCACCTCAATTTAACAGGGTCCTAGGCACGTTCCTATGGTGCCTAGTCAATGATCCAGCTTTGGCTATATTAGGTGTAAGTGTTTAGCACTGTCTGAACCTAGCTGTGATCCCAACATTCTTTGAAGATGGTTTAACATCCTATATTATAATTCGCTATGGATGTTTGTCAGAAGCCATCAAGCGCAGTTGAGACGGCTGTGCACGCTGCAGTCAAGCGCAGTACTGACTGCCTGTGTCGCAGCTGATCCAGAGCGGGGAACTCCAAATTCAGACCAGAGTCCTCTCTGTGCACCTTCCTGGGACAAGCGGTCCCAGGAAAGTGCGCAGAGAGGACTCCGTTCTGAATTTGGAGCTCACCGCTCCGTATCAACCGCCGCATGAGCAGTCAGTACTGCGCATGACTGCTGCGCTGCCGGTGTTGGCCGTGTACAGGGGCTTTACTACTATTAATTTAATAATTGTGTTAAGATATTTGTTTGCATATTCACTTTTAGCAGAAGGTGTAATCAGGCGCAGTTAACGCTCAACCCCTTGGACACTTGAGAGGTCTCAAATCCATTGTGAAGCAATGTATTGGAGACCACTATAGCATCCAAGCAGTTAAGAGGGCTTGCTACTTTATACTTTGTCCAGGAACAACCAGTGGCTTAAACTGGCCCTGTGTTCATCAGTGTAAGGGCAGGGTTCTGACTAATAGGAGCAGTAGATAGATGTGTTACATGTGTACATTCATGTACTGTTTTCTCTCTCGTTCTTATGTATCGGTCTCCCCGGTACTGGCTGTACTCTGGCTGCTGGATTTCCAAAACATGAAGAAAAACTGCTGACATATTCCATGGTAGGTGATAAATGTTTTCTCTGCTTTATCTTACTGATTCCTATTAAGGAGACATTTGTATAAAACCCAGTTATCAAGAGCAATGTAATCCAGGTCAAAATGAGCAACATTTACTGAGTTGAAGTTATTATTGACAAAATTAACCCTTTATGGTCCAGAGAGGTATGCATACATATTTGGTTTTAAAGTGGTAAATTGTGTTGAGGACCTTTTGTTTTCAAGGGGTAATAATTTTTTACCAGTGCCTCATTTTAATCTACCCTTAGCTTAACCCTTTGAGTGCCAGATGGGTATGCAATCCATTGCTCTGCAATTAATTGGGTACCCCTATGGCACTCAAAGGGTTAACCCTACTGCATATCGTGAAGAAGTGTAAAAAGACAGGGAGAGAAAATATCCATCGGGAAAAGTCTCCCCTGGTTCCCCAGAACAATGTATGTATTTTCAGATTGCAAATGACACTGGGGTCAATACACCAGTGGCTGAACTTAAGGGTATGCATTACAATATATGACCTTGGCCAGTTTACTTGGACAATATTTTAATTAGTATAGGGTTTCCTGACTGATCCCATATCAATTTTAAAGTGGAGCTACCAGTTTATAATGAAGGTGATTTTTACATAGTTACATATATAGTTACATAGTAGTTTAGGTTGAAAGAAGACTTGAGTTCGTCAAGTTCAACCCTTTTCCTATTCCTGTTTACCGTTGTTGATCCAAAAGAAGGCAAAAAAAACCCCTCAATACAGCAATTTTAAATTTTGTTTTGAATGGTGGGGGGGATTCCTTCTTGATTCCAAATGGCAATCATATTTCTCCCTGGATCAACAAGCACTAAATAAATATTAATCCCAATACTAACATATATAGCCCTCTATGTTCAGCTCTTTTAACCCCTTAAGGACCAGCAGTCCTGGGGTCTCTGGTCCTTTAAGGACCAGATAGGGAAGTTTGACATGCCACCCCACGTGACTGATCATGTGTGCCTGCACGTCGAACGAGGGACTGAAAGAAATTGTTCCAGTCTTGGATAGATCAACTTCAGTCACCAGTGTGACGGTCCAGGTACGTCACCGGACGCGAAGGGGTTAAATAAGTATCCAGGCCCTTTTTAAAGGCATCTAATGTATTTGATAACGCCACCTCGTCAGGCAGTAAATTACATACCTTTATTGTCCTTACCGTAAAGAATCCCTTCCGCTTTTGTAGATGAAATCTCCTTTCCTCAAGTCTAAGCATGTGACTCCTCCTCCTTTGTACTGTTCTGTTAACGAAGAGGTCTTTGGAGAGCCCTTTGTATGGGCCCCCGAACATATTTATATAATGTTATCATATCCCCTCTAAGACACCGCTTCTCTAGTGTGTATAAGTTTAAATTTTCTAGCCTTTCTTCATAACTAAAACTTTCCATTCCCCTTATTAGTTTTGTAGCCCTCCTCTGCCCTTTCTCTAGTTCCATAATGTCCTTTTTCAGAAAAGGCACCAGAATTGAACAGCATTTTCTAGGTGGGGTCTTACCATGTACCTGTAAAGAGGCAGAATAATATTTTCAGCCCGTGAGCCAATACCCCTTTCAATACATTACAATATAGTATTGGCCTTTGCAGCTGCCAGCTGGCACTGCACACTACTGCTAAGTCTGTTGTCTACCATTACTCCCAATTCCTTTTCATTAGTAGATTTCCCAAAAGAAACACCATTTAAACTATATGTTGCATTTTTTTATTATATTCAAAATGAATAACTTTACACTTGTCTATATTGAATCTCATTGCCATTTGCCTGCCCAGTTACCCGATTTGTCCAATTTGTCTGAACAGATCCAGTTCCGACTTTATTACCCAACTTAATTTTGTCATCAGCAAACACTGACACATGGCTCCCTATGCCCACTGGGAGATCATTAATAAACACCACCACTCTTTTCATTCTATCTTTCAGCCAATCCATGCACAAATGTTTGCCCCTAAGCCTATTTCATTCAATTTGTACAGCAACCTTTTGTGTGGAACCGTATCAAATGCCCTGGCAAAGTCTAAATATTAATCGCAGCACCCAAATCTATATTTTTACTCACTTTTTCATAAAATGCAATGAAGTTAGTTTGACAAGACCTGTCTTTAACCCCTTAACGACCACGTGCCATGCTATGACCGTCACGCTTTTTTTTGGTAAGGACCGGTGATGGTCATAGCATGTCACCTGTTAGTAAAAACGGGGAGTGAGATTGACTGCTCCAAGAATGGAGCTGTCTCTCTCAGTCCCCAGTGCGGCGTGCCAGTACACATCACAGGTCACGTGTGCCGGCACTTTGGAATCTTCAAAGAGGTCCTTAAGGGAAGGTTACTTCCCAGGACCACAGATGCCAAGTGGTTAACAAAGCCATGTTGTATCCTGCTAATAATATTCCTGCTCAAGATGAATTCCTGAATATATTCCCTTAGCAACCCTTCAAACAGTTTCCCCACCACAGATGTCAAGCTTACAGTTCTGTAATTTCTCGGCTGGGATTTTGATCCCTTTTTAAATATGGGCACCACATCTGCTTTATGCCAATTGAAAGAGCTATATATATATATATTTATATATATATATATATATATATATATATATATATATATATATATATATAGATAATTATACAGATGTGGAAAGCACTCACTCATAAGATTGTTTTTGCCCAGGTGCACAATCCCTTAGAAGTATGTACAAACTAAACAAAAGAGGGCAGCACCCATGGGTCTTATTACAAATAATTTAAATCTTTTATTATGTGCAAAGAAATCATCAACGTTTCGGTCCGCACAGGGACCTTTATCAAGACGCTAAAATTTTTCATTACCTCGTGTTATATCCCCTTGCTGATCATGGTACCGTCACTGGCGCCCGTGACGTCATCACCTCGGGCTCGTTCACTGAATGGCCCACGGTGGACCAATCACGGCAATCCTGTCGGCCCACTGAAAACAAACAAGTGAAACACTACATGTACCGAATGACCGCACCAATAAGCTAAAAACAAACTAAAGCCTATGCGATAAGAACTGTATACAGTAGCGTATTATAGCCCACGGAAGGAGGTGTTACTCCAGTCCACTCGGTGAACACCGTGATCTGGTTGTAACACCGAGATGGATGGAGCACATTCTCCCTCATCATTGGGCATCCGCTGTATTAACTCTTTTAATGAACCAAAAAATTGATGCAGTCGCTCTGAACTGATACTACTAAGATTACAATAAAGCAATCTTCCAAATACACCGTGGAATAGCCTTTCTCTGCCCGCATCCACAACAAGTCAATCCCCCAGGGAGAAATGATTAACATCTTCGGTCCTGAAGAGGTACAGAGTAACAAATCCAGATCTCTATAATATTTAGGTTTATAATAAATCAGATATAGAGCACAACACACTACCATACTACCAGAGTGGCAATATAACTAAAGTGTCTCAAAATAATAAATAATGCCCAATGAAGAAATAAAAATATTCCATATGGGTCTTATGTTAATGAACCTAACCGAAGCAACACCACAAGTCATAAGTTCAAACAACGTGCTATAGTGTCACTGAGTTTCTACATGTAATTCCAGGGTTTGTCACTCGCCCTTCATAATTCATAGAATATATTCCCATAAATGGTTAATGAGATAAAGTAATAATGTACCACATCATACATATACGATGCTCCAGTAGTCAAGAAAGAGATACTTAGTAATCAGGTGTAACTTCAAATGTTCGTACGGTACAGTAGACATTAACCACACAATTCTGGGAGGAAGAGAATTAGCTAAGGTGTTACTGTAATAACCATCTAGTCCTATTATGGGTTGATGTTTAAAATAGCAACGCCCCCAAAAACTTCTCAATGGGGTTTCTATGCCCATCTAACCCTGGAGAGGTGGTAATCAGATATCCAGATATGACAAAAGTTTCAACTCAAACCCCTTAGTTTATTTTAGGGTAGGTCTACTATCATATCTCACAACACCACTTTTACAGAAAGCAGTTCAAAGGGAATCTGTCATTAAGGCCTCTAGGAGCCACAGTATCCAGTTTATGTATCCAAAAGGCTTCTTTTTGTAGAAGACTGCGGCCCCTATCATCGCCCCTAGGCAATACTGGCTGGAAGTCAATGATCATATATCTTAATTCCGCCAATGAATGCTTGGCCTCCACAAAATGTCTGGCAACTGGTTTATCACTTACTTTGCCATTCAGTGCTTCCCTGATGCTTGATCTGTGGTTTGCCATTCTCTCCCGAAAGCTAGTTGTTGTTTTGCCTACATAAAAGTGACTACATGGACACTTGATGAAATAAATAACAAAAGAACTGGTGCAGCTTAATTTGTGTTGAATTTTAATTGTTTTTCCAGTGTAGGGATGTGAAAAATGTTCACCCGTTAACAGATATTTACATGTAGTGCATCCTAAGCACTTAAAGCATCCCTTTTTTTCCGTGGGAAGCCATGTCGAGTATTGTGTGGTATAACAATGTCTAGGGTCCGTATGCACTAGTATGTCCCTCAAATTTCTCCCTCTTCTGTAACAGTTACGTGGAGGGGTTTTCAATGAATTAGGTAAAGATCTGTCTGTAGACAGAATATTCCAATATTGCTTAATTGACTTGTTGATGCAATTGCTTCTGGTGGTATAGGTAGAGATAAATGTTAATTTGTTATCTGACTCTTTTTGAACTTTAGACTTCAATAGATCTGTCTGAGTGTGTGTTGTTGCTCGTCTCATAGCCTCATCCAATAATTATTTTTTGTATCCTCTTTGCAGAAACCTCTCATAAAGCTCCTCTAGCTGAACTTCTGCTTTCAAGGGATCTGTGTTATTCCTCACAATTCGCAGAAATTGTGCGTAAGGCACCCCTCTTTTAAGATGTCTCGGATGGAAGCTATCAAAATGTAATAGTGTGTTCCTGTTGGTATTTTTTCTATAATTTGTCGTGCCCAAACCATCTAGATTACGGAACACAGTTAAATCTAGAAAATTGACACTTTGGGAGTCCGCATTAGCTGTAAATTTAATTGGAGTATCAAGTGCATTGAGTTGATTGGTGAATTGAAAAAAATGTTTCTTTAGTGCCTCGCCAAACCACAAACAAATCATCAATGAATCGTTTATAAAAAATAATACGTGATGGTATTAGAGGTAATATATATTTCAATTCAAATTGAAACATGTAGAGGTTGGCGAAAGCCGGGGCTACATTCGACCCCATTGAAGTCCCAGAAATCTGGAGGTAATAGTCTCGCTCAAAGCAGAAGTAATTTAGTGTCAAGCAATATTCCAGAAGTTCCAGAAGAAATCCCAATGGTGGGCGATTTGGTGGTTCAGGAGTGCTGTAGCTACTGCTCCAATACCATCATTGATTGGTATGACGGTATAGAGAGAGCTAACATCTAGGGTGGCAAGCGTTACCTCACCCTCCAGACCCCCCACGGTGAGAACTTGTGATATAAAGTCTCCTGTATCTCTAATGTAAGAAGGTGAACTTTGTACTAATGGTTGCAGCCAATGGTCCAGAAATTGGGCCACCGGTTGCAGCAGGGACCCCCTTGCTGAAACAATCGGCCGTCCCGGTGGTGCTGATAGATTTTTATGAATTTTCGGTAAGGTATAAAATATGGGGCATACCGGATGTTCCACCATGAGGTATCTGAAAGTAGGTTCATCCAGCCACCCATGTGAGAGGGCATTTGTGAGTGATTTTTCCAATATTCGCTTGTGACGTGGGAGGGGATCCATTGTGAGTTCTTGATAGACCTCCTTGTTCTATAATTGCGATAAAGCCTCTTTCCGATAATAAGAATAGTCTAATACCACAATGGCCCCTCCTTTGTCAGCTGGGCGAATAACAATGGTTGGATTATCGGCTAAGTTCTTTAGTGCATTTTGTTCAATTTTAGTGAGATTGTTGCGTGGAAGTGTCTGGGGTTCAGTTTTGCTCTCTGTTTCAACCAACCTCATGAAGCTCTTGATAGAGGGGTTAATATTAATCGGGTCAAATGTGCTCCTTGGAGCAAACCCACTAGTGGATACGTTCTTCTCCTTTGTGTTTTGAAAATAGTCCCTCAGTTTTAATGTGCGTTGAAATTTATATAGTTCAATAGAGGCATTAAATTCATTGTGCTTAGTAACTGGTACAAAAGACAGACCCTTTGATAATACCTGCATTTCTGTGGTGGTAAGAACATGAGAGCTCAAATTGAACACTATGACTTCTTTGTCGGTGGTTTCAGTGTGACTTTTTTTGTTTGAAATTGCCCCTCCTGGTATGGGATCTTTTGCGTTGGCTGCGGACCTTGTGGTTACCCCCAAAAAAGTTTCCTTGGGGGCAACCACTGGTGTTGACGATTTCTTTGCACATAATAAAAGATTTAAATTATTTGTAATAAGACCCACGGGTGCTGCCCTCTTTAGTTTATATATATATATATATATATATATATATATACACACAGGGTTGCCATTGTTTAGTTAAAGGGTTAGTAATGTTTCAATAAAACATAACCTATGATTGCTCTCCGACACTGGCACTGCTTATATCTTTATAGTTTCAATGAAATTACGTTATAAAGCGTCTACCTCCCTCCCCTTTTACAGAAGTCTATCTTCTTGCCTCAGAGCTGAAAGTGGATCACTACGAGGGACAACCTGCAGTCAGTATCAGGAAAAACATTCCCTCCTTTAACGAGGGGAGCAGGGTTTTCCTTGTACTGACAGAAAGAAGATTGTCCCTCTTTGCGATCTGTCTGGTCCGATGACCGGATTTCAGATCATAGGGGAGGTGGCTTACACTAATGAAAATGGGAGGGAGGGGGACACTTTATAATATAATTTAATTCAAACTATAGAGATATGAGCATTGCCAATGTAGGAGAGCAATAATATCAATTATAAGGAACAATCTTGGCTTATGTTTTATTGAAACATTACGTACTCTTTAAAACTAAAACTCAGGAGGTATTTTGTTTATTTATTTGTCAATTCATGAACATGGGGCAGTACCGGCTGGCAGAACCTATTCCGTCAGATGCTAACATTGCACTCTCCTTCCCTACCGCACGTAATGGATAATGAGCATACACTGATAAATACATAAAGCTAAATACATGGCGGAGAGGACATTTTATATTTGGGGAGGCTCATAAAGTCCTCTTTCCAAGAAACTATTTGACTTTTGAATGTTTAAAATATGTTATTCATATCACAGTTTCTCATGGAAAATAGGATTATTTTGGCTAGCATAACAAATAGGCAGGTTTAATTTTAACAACACACAGTGAATATTGGCGCTAAAGTCTGATTTCAGAATAGAAGAGAATTAAAAAACAATACCAATTAAAAACAATGATGTTTATCTATAACCACGTACAAATTATTTTTATAATCAAAAATAGAATACAACTCTATTGTGAAGATGTTACTACAAATGAACCTACTAAGTCCAATATTCAGCTTGAATTGGCTCCATAGAATAACATAGGAATCGGAGAAGTGATATCACTGGAGAAGTCATCTTTCTTTATCGCCTCTTTATCACCTCTTTATCACATCTTAGTGAATAATCCCCTTTGTATTCTATACAGATCTCAACACTTTCCAGACTTTGGGCGTATACCCAGATGACATAGAGGCATTAATTAGGGTTGCAACAAGACCAAGGCACTGAGCTTTAATAGCATTGCTTTTAGTTGGTCAGGGTGTTCATATATTTCACTATCATGTATTGGCATGAAATTGAATTTATTAGCATCACTGGACCAGGCAGCAGGTGATAGAGACTGTTCCTTGCACGTTTCTACTTCAGAATTACCTTTGTTTTATGTAATCAGGGCAGTGGCACATCCAACAAAGTCGTTGTTAAATGCATTAGCTATTTCTACTAGACACTGTATTGTTTCTTTGCCTGTGGTTATAGTTGATGAGTGAGAGTGGTTAGTAGGGTTTTCAATGTTTTTAATAACCTTCCAAAAGTTGCCGGTTTTGATATTATCACGGTGCCCATGATTGCTGCAGTTCCTTGTCTGTCACCAGTAGGGGGCTGCTATTGGCTGTCTGCAGATAGCCCGCCTTTCATTGCCTATTTAAACCTGGATTGGGCACCCTTTGGTTGCCCTTTTGTGCTGTTTCTGACCTTCTTGCTATCACTATGCCAGTGATAGCTGGGCCTCTGTTCCAGTGTTCCTGAGTTCCTGATCTCATGTGTTCCTGAGTTCCTGATCTCTACTGTTCCAGTGTTTCCTGCATGCTGAAGTACTTCCAGTCCTGGTTCCGGCCTAGTCTCTGGTGTTGCAGTTCCTGCTGAACTTCTTCTCTGCTGTTTCCTGACCTGACTGATCGTTGCTGGTTCCTGTCATCGCATCGCCTGTCTCCTGTATCCTGGTGACCTCCTGCCTGGTCGTGTCGGCGACATTGCTTGTTACTCCAGTGTGCGGTCACTGGTTTGCCCCACTGCCTATCGGCTATACAATTCTGTGTTGGTCCCAGCGTGCGGACGCTGGTTTGCTCCAAAGCCTTGCGGCTAGACAAACTCACTTGTTACACCAGTGTGCGGTCACTGGTTTGCTCCAAAGCCTATCAGCTATACAATTCTGTGTTGGTCCCAGCGTGCGGACGCTGGTTTGCTCCAAAGCCTTGCGGCTTTACAAACTCGCTTGTTACACCAGTGTGCGGTCACTGGTTTGCTCCAAAGCCTATCAGCTATACAAATCTGTGTTGGTCCCAGCGTGCGGACGCTGGTTTGCTCCTAAGCCTTACGGCTATACTAACTCGCTTGTTACACCAGTGTGCGGTCACTGGTTTGCTCCTAAGCCTATCGGCTATACAATTCAGTATTGGTCCCAGGGTGCGGACGCTGGTTTGCTCCAAAGCCTTGCGGCTTTACGATTTCCCTGTTAGTCTCAGTGTGTGTACACTGGGTTGCTTACGATCCTGTCAATTTGCCATTACCATCTGACTGCTGCTACTATCTCTGGGCTGCCCTGCCCGGTATTGGTAAGGCCGGTAGAACCTTTTGCCACATTCCATCTGAGGTTGCCTTACCCGGTATTGGCAGGGCCGGTAGAGCCTACATTATGAATCTATTGAGGCTGCCTTGCCCGGTAATTTGGTAAGGCCGGTAGAACCGTTGTGCGATTCCATCTGCAGGTTACCTTGCCCGGTATTGGCAAGGCCGGTAGAGCCTAACATTCTATTACTTCAGACTGTCCTGTCCGGTATATTGACAGGACCGGTAGAGTCTGCCTTCTGTCTTGTTATATTCTGAATATATCTATATGTATGTGATTGCCATCCTACGTTATCAATTTATTATTTCAATAAAATTGATTTTTACCTAAAACTTGTGTCTGAGAGTCATAATAAACCATGACAGTACGAAAGGGCCATGACCTCAGACAGCAAAGGTGAAGGTAATGCACAGAATATCCATTGGAGGATGGATGTGCACGAGCAACTTTTGGATCAGTTGGCAGTTGCAATTCAAACGATCCTTGAACGCACGGTACTTGCTGACAAATCTAGCTCTAGCCCGGTGGTCTCGCCAAGTCAGACACCGGAGAGTGATACCAGACCCCTAGGGGGCACTGTTAAAGGGTTAACGGCTTCTGCACCCTTGCCGCTAAGATATGATGGTGACCCTAGTCTCTGCAGAGGGTTCATCAACCAACTCGAAATCTTTATGGAATTGACGGCACACGCATTTCCCAATGATCGTAGTAAAGTGGGGTTTACGATATCTTTGCTCACTGGCAGAGCTTTGGCTTGGGCTAACCCCTTGTGGGAGAATGCTAAACCTTGTACTAAAAACTTTAGAGAATTTGTGCAATCCTTTCGAAGAGTGTTTGAGCCTCCTGGTAGAACCACCTCTGCTGCCAAACGCCTTATGGAGATACATCAGGGCAGGCGTACAGTAGGCGACTACGCCATAGAATTCCGCACATTGGCAGCAGAGGTAGGTTGGAATAACGAGGCATTATTGGCAGCTTTTTCTCAAGGCCTGAATGACCACATTAAGGACGAAATCGCTGCTAAAGATCTACCTATTGATCTAGATGACTACATTGAATATGTTATGATAATTGACTCCAGAATACGTGAGAGATCAATTGCCAGAGATCGTAAGTTACGGTCAAAGAATAATGAGCCTAGTGGCATGTTTTGCCCACCCATCCCTCCCCTGGCATTGAAGTCTAGTGAACCTGTACGGGAGATAAGTGAACCTATGCAAACAGGCTTCACTAGACTAACCAAGGCTGAGAGACTTTATCACAGAAGACAAGGGTTGTGTTTATACTGTGGTAAAAAAGGGCATTTGCTAAATTCCTGTCCGGTATGTCCGGGAAACACACACACCTAGGGTACCTTGGGGGACAGGCCCTAGGTGGTGTACAATCGTCCCCAGTGTCGGGCACAATGAAACCCACCATACAGGTGGTATTATCTTGGGCACAACGCTCTGTGGAGGTTTTGGCCTTGGTTGACTCTGGTGCAGCAGGGTATTTTATGGATAATACCTTTGCTGAATTGCACAGAGTTCCACGCATTGAAAGAGAAAATCCCTTGACTATTGAAGCGATTGATGGCAGACCCCGCCTCAGGTTATGTTTGAAACTATGCCACTGTCTATGACTATTGGGGCACTTCACAGAGAAGAGCAGCAGTTTCAACTGATTAATTCTCCGCACCATGCGGTAATATTGGGCTTTCTGTGATTACAGTTACATAACCCACAATTTGATTGGAAAAAGTGTGAAATTGCTGCTTGGTCCCAGTTTTGTATGGACAAGTGCGTCATCCAGCCTGTTAAGGTCCTGTGCACCTCCTCGGCTATACTGGATGTGTACCAACAGTTTGGCGATGTTTTTAGCAAAGGAGAGGCCAGTTTGCTACCTCAGCATAGACCTTATGATTGTTGCATCGAATTGCAGCCTGGGGCAGTACCTCCAAAAGGACGCACTTATCCATTATCTTGTGAGGAAAATAAGGCTATGGAGGATTACATTTCTGATGCCCTTGCTAGAGGGATCATACCAAAATCTACCTCTCCAGCTGGGGCTGGGTTCTTTTTTGTAAAAAAGAAAAATGGCGAATTAAGACCATGCATTGACTACCGGGGCTTGAATAAACTAATGGCAAAAAACGCATACCCAATACCACTCATCACCGAGCTTTTTGACAGGCTTAAGGGCGCTTCGATTTTTACCAAATTGGACCTACGGGCCGCTTACAATCTGGTGCGCATTCGAGCAGGTGATGAGTGGAAAACTGCCTTTAATACTCGAGCTGGGCACTACGAGTATCTTGTAATGCCATTTGGGCTCTGTAATGCCCCCGCAGTTTTCCAGGAACTGATAAACGATGTTCTGAGAGATATGTTACAGACATGTGTTGTGGTTTATCTGGACGATATATTGATTTACTCTCAAGACATGGCACAGCACATCAAAGATGTATCCGCAGTATTGCTACGACTCCGTGAGAACAAATTATTTTGTAAACTGGAAAAATGTGACTTTCATAGAACCAGTGTGCCATTCTTGGGGTTCATAATTGGCAATGATGGCATTGCCATGGACAAGGATAAGTTGTCAGCTGTCTTACAATGGCCAAAACCCAAGGGGCTTAAAGCCATACAGCGTTTCCTGGGTTTCGCTAATTATTATAGGCGGTTTATTAAGAACTTTTCTTCCATTGTTAAACCTTTGTCCGATCTTACGCACAAGGGCGCTAATCCTTCTTGTTGGCCGGTATCTGCTGAGAATGCCTTTGAGAATTTGAAGCTGGCATTTGCTGCGGCTCCTGTGTTATCCCACCCCAATCCTCTACTTCCATTTACGTTAGAGGTGGATGCCTCAGATATTGGGGTTGGGGCAGTACTTTCGCAACGACACGAGAAAGGTGGTACTCTCAGACCTTGTGGGTTTTTCTCTAAGAAGTTGACTGTCACTCAAGGCCACTATGAGATAGGTGACAAAGAATTATTGGCCATTATCCTCGCTCTTAAGGAGTGGCGTCATTTGCTTGAAGGTACCAAGACTCCCGTATTAATCCTAACAGATCATAAAAATCTGACTTATCTCTCGGAGGCCAAGAGATTGTCCTCCCGTCAGGCCAGGTGGGCACTGTTCCTGTCTCGATTTAATTTCATTGTATCATACTTACCGGGGTCAAAGAATATCAGGGCGGATGCACTGTCAAGACAATTTGAGGCCGACAGTGACAGAGTGGAAGCACCAGCACCCATCATCCAACCTGATAGAATACTGGCTACTATACGCACGAGTATCACTTCTCCTTTAGGGGAGGAGATCCTGGCCTCTCAGGGGTCCGCTCCCCATGAAACTCCAGTGGGCAAATGTTTTGACGATGAACCATTTCGTACTAGGCTGCTTGAAACCTACCATTCCTCTAAGGCTGCGGGACATATTGGTAGAGACCAATTGTTATGTTCCCTTTCTTAGTTATTTTGGTGGCCCTCCATGAGAAACGATTGTGCCGAATTTACGAATGCCTGTGCCACCTGTGCCCGCGCTAAGACCCCGAGACATCTCCCTGTGGGCTTGCTTCAACCGGTGCCTAATGGCGAACGCCCCTGGTCTCATGTTTCCATTGATTTTATGGGAGAGTTGCCTATGTCCAAGGGGTACTCCTTTATATTCATGGTGGTGGACAGGTTTTCTAAAATGGCTCATTTCGTGCCCCTCCGTGGTTTTCCTTCAGCGAAGGAATTGGCAATGGTGTTCGCCAGAGAAGTATTCCGGTTGCATGGAGTGCCTAGGGTACTGGTGTCTGACAGGGGGAGCCAGTTTGTGTCTAGATTTTGGAGGGCATTTTGCCAACAGATGGGCATACAGCTGTCCTTCTCCTCTGCCTACCATCCCCAGACCAATGGAGCCGCTGAACGAGCCAATCAGGGCTTGGAACAATTTCTCCGTTGTTTCGTTACTGACCATCATGATAATTGGTCCGACTTGTTGCCTTGGGCAGAGTTCGCCAGGAACTGTGCGGTCAATTCTTCATCTGGGAGCTCTCCATTTCTGATTAATTATGGGTTCCAGCCCTGTTTGCTTCCAGACTCATTTCAGACGCAACAGATTCCAGCTCTGGATGAGCATATCGAGCAACTCCGTTCCACATGGGCACAAGTTCAGAGGGCACTTGGTCAGTCATTTCAGCGTCATCAGCGCCATGCTAATCACAGAAGGCTTCCAGCGGTTTCCTTTCAGGTTGGGGATAGAGTATGGCTTTCCTCCAGAAACCTCAAGCTGCAGGTTCCGTCTAATAAGTTGGCTCCCCGGTTTATTGGTCCATACAGAGTTATTCGCAAAATTAACCCTGTCTCCTATGCACTAGACCTACCTGCATCCATGCATATCCATAATGTGTTCCATGTGTCCCTTCTTAAGCCTCTGGTTTGCAATCGCTATACTACCACACCTGTGGTGCCAGGACCTGTTGAGGTCGAGGGCCAGGAGGAGTACGAGGTTCAGAGCATTATTGATTCCCGTAGGCTTAGAGGAAGGGTACAGTACCTGGTACATTGGAAAGGGTATGGTCCTGAGGATCGATCATGGGTGGATAGTACGGACCTTCATGCACCTAGGCTAACTAGGGCCTTTCATGCCAATTACCCACAGAAACCTAGACCCTATTCTAGGAGAGGGGGTCTCACATGCCCGTGATTGCTGCAGTTCCTTGTCTGTCACCAGTAGGGGGCTGCTATTGGCTGTCTGCAGATAGCCCGCCTTTCATTGCCTATTTAAACCTGGATTGGGCACCCTTTGGTTGCCCTTTCGTGTTGTTTCTGACCTTCTTGCTATCACTATGCCAGTGATAGCTGGGCCTCTGTTCCAGTGTTCCTGCGTTCCTGATCTCATGTGTTCCTGAGTTCCTGATCTCTACTGTTCCAGTGTTTCCTGCATGCTGAAGTACTTCCAGTCCTGGTTCCGGCCTAGTCTCTGGTGTTGCAGTTCCTGCTGAACTTCTTCTCTGCTGTTTCCTGACCTGACTGATCGTTGCTGGTTCCTGTCATCGCATCGCCTGTCTCCTGTATCCTGCCGACCTCCTGCCTGGTCGCGTCGGCGACATTGCTTGTTACTCCAGTGTGCGGTCACTGGTTTGCTCCACAGCCTATCGGCTATACAATTCTGTGTTGGTCCCAGCGTGCGGACGCTGGTTTGCTCCTAAGCCTTACGGCTATACTAACTCGCTTGTTACACCAGTGTGCGGTCACTGGTTTGCTCCTAAGCCTATCGGCTATACAATTCAGTGTTGGTCCCAGCGTGCGGACGCTGGTTTGCTCCAAAGCCTTGCGGCTAGACAAACTCGCTTGTTACACCAGTGTGCGGTCACTGGTTTGCTCCAAAGCCTATCGGCTATACAATCCTGTGTTAGTCCCAGCGTGTGGACGTTGGTTTGCTCCAAAGCCTTGCGGCTAGACAAACTCGCTTATTACACCAGTGTGCGGTCACTAGTTTGCTCCAAAGCCTATCGGCTGTACTATCCTGTGTTGGTCCCAGCGTGCGGACGCTGGTTTGCTCCAAAGCCTTGCGGCTATACAAACTCGCTTGTTACACCAGTGTGCGGTCACTGGTTTGCTCCAAAGCCTATCAGCTATACAATTCTGTGTTGGTCCCAGCGTGCGGACGCTGGTTTGCTCCAAAGCCTTGCGGCTATACAGACTCGCTTGTTACACCAGTGTGCGGTCACTGGTTTGCTCCAAAGCCTATCAGCTATACAATTCTGTGTTGGTCCCAGCGTGCGGACGCTGGTTTGCTCCAAAGCCTTGCGGCTATACAAACTCGCTTGTTACACCAGTGTGCGGTCACTGGTTTGCTCCAAAGCCTATCAGCTATACAAATCTGTGTTGGTCCCAGCATGCGGACGCTGGTTTGCTCCTAAGCCTTACGGCTATACTAACTCGCTTGTTACACCAGTGTGCGGTCACTGGTTTCCTCCTAAGCCTATCGGCTATACAATTCAGTATTGGTCCCAGCGTTCGGACGCTGGTTTGCTCCAAAGCCTTGCGGCTTTACGATTCTCCTGTTAGTCTCAGTGTGTGTACACTGGGTTGCTTACGATCCTGTCAATTTGCCATTACCATCTGACTGCTGCTACTATCTCTGGGCTGCCCTGCCCGGTATTGGTAAGGCCGGTAGAACCTTTTGCCACATTCCATCTGAGGTTGCCTTACCCGGTATTGGCAGGGCCAGTAGAGCCTACATTATGAATCTATTGAGGCTGCCTTGCCCGGTAATTTGGTAAGGCCGGTAGAACCGTTGTGCGATTCCATCTGCAGGTTGCCTTACCCGGTATTGGCAAGGCCGGTAGAGCCTAACATTCTATTACTTCAGACTGTCCTGTCCGGTATATTTACAGGACCGGTAGAGTCTGCCTTCTGTCTTGTTATATTCTGAATATATCTGTATGTATGTGATTGCCATCCTACGTTATCAATTTATTATTTCAATAAAATTGATTTTTACCTAAAACTTGTGTCTGAGAGTCATAATAAACCGTGACAGATATATTATTCATGCTGTCAGAAAAATATTGAGTTTTTGCTAATTTTATTTTATAAGGCATCTCTGAAACGGTATAACTCAAGCAGGTCAGCAGAGATCCAGGGTAGATGGGCCCCCTCCTTACCCTGATCTTCCTTAGAGACCTGTAAGAATTCTGAGTAAAAAATCAATTGCTGATTCTAAATCAGGTATAAGGTGTATTCTATACCAAGGACAATTTCTTAAATATTTTAGGAAAGCCTGGAGATTACATTTTCTAAATGATCTAGTACAGTGGTTCTCAAGCTTTTTTTACTCAAGGCACACCTAGCATGCAGTCTGGCATTTTAGGGGCACCCCTATCATTTTATGTCATTTTTCAAGGGTGTAATGAAGTTTACAAATACATAAATATAGAGTTATTGTTAGACCTCACAACTAAAATAAACATATTGTGCATAGTAAATATACAGTTGGAAGTCTTCTCAGAGACATTGCCATTATGGGGAGGAAATGGTTAATTTTTCTTTTAAACCAAATTCTCTGAAAGTCTGTTTTTAAGATGTGTGTAATCATCTCATGGTATAACAATGACTCCATTTTAGAGACAAAAGGGGCCTCTTTTTACTTAGATGGGAGTAAAAATAGTTGAGTGAATTTTACGATTAAATATGACTATCCTGGAGACAGCAGGGATGATAAGGGATTCTACCATGTGGGAAAGTCTAGTAGGGTGACATATTTATGTCAAGTCCAATGACCTCGTGGCCATTCTTATCTGTTGATATAAGACAGATACAGATATCACATGTAAAATTTTAATGTGGAGTAAGAGCAACATCATGAGAGTGCATAGCATTATTACTAGTGCTTTGGAATTTTTTTCCATTATGATATACGTGATGTCATAGGGAAATTAGGGATTAGGAGTATCCAATCAGATAATAAAGATGATTTCACTGCATAATGAGATGGATCTGTATCCAATTAGAGGAGATTCTGATAAGGGTAATTTTACATTATAAATATGTAAGTTTTGAGAGAGAAGCAGTGGCGAAACTACAGTGGTCGCAGGGGTCGCTGCGACCAGGCCTGTCACTCCACACTAGACAAAAGAAGTCGCCATCTTGGGTGTGGCATCATATATTCCTAAGTGGTTTAACCCTTGGAGTACCCTATAGGTTTTACATAGGATTGCTATGGTCATGTGTATGATATATGTTACATGACGTTTGGTAAACTGTCTAGACATATATTATTAGATTGATTCTGAGTATATTCTTAGTATAATCTATTATTGACTATATTAAATGCAATTTATATATTTTATTCAGAAGTTATGCAATATTTGAAATCGGTATATAATTAAATTATAGTGATTTCAGTCTGGGATTTTATTTCAGTTAGTTTCTATAAATTTGGTTATTATATATGGTATAAGGGAATTGTCAGAGGACCTGGCTTAATATTAAAGCTTACTCACCTGACAACATACCTCAAACCTCAATTAGCATAGTTTATACAGTTTTTGGGGCAGAAGTATTCATATATGCTGCTGCCAACTGTATTTTAATTAATTATAGGATCAATTATCCTTTTCTATGCTGCTGAGTTCAAGTATTGTTATCTAATGCCCTTGAATATACATATGTGTGGTTAACCCTTCAATTGCTGGTAATCCTAATGGTGATAATTGCGGTTCGAGTTACTGTATATCTATTGTAATTGCTGGTCACTCATTTATATTATTGTTGTTTACACTTTATATATAGTATATTGTATTTAATAAATTATATATATTTTTGCACAGATATGTGGGATTGATTATTTTAATCATTTCTTTAATGTGAAGTAGCATGTCAAAACTATTATAGTGTAAAGTTCTCAATTTTAATTTTATCTATTTATGTGAAGATATCCATCCTAATTGGTTCTCCTATTAACCCTGTTAACCCTTGAATATCTCCTACAGTCTACATTCTCATTTTTGTCAAAGCCTTATAGATAAAATGGGACACCCTAAGTAGATGTCCGTGGCACACCAAAGTGCCACGGCACCCTGGTTGAGAAACACTGATCTAGTAATTATGATTTTGGGACATGTTTGGTTTTATTTTGTGAACACAGTAGATTATTAGACATTTGCTAGTACACCTGACTCTTGCATTATGCTTGGGCAGGATGAAAGGATATAGTCTAGCAGAGTATTGTTTGATGTTTGAACATTTATGCGAGTAGGGCAGGAGATTAGCTGTGATAAATTCAATGTTCTAAACAATGAACAGAATGTTTCATTCCTGGAGTCCAGCCAATTAATATTAAAGTCTCCAAGAACCAACAGTTCACTTTTCTTATTCTGAGTAGCAATCTCATTGAGGTGGTGGGAAATGTCCGTAAGGGACTGTGCTGGTGAATCTGGCGGTCAGTAGATGCCAACAATTATGATTTGTTTTGAGAATGTAAGAACATTTTTGCCTGCAATGGATTCATATAAATCAGATTTATTAGTCGTTTGAAAGTGTAAAGTTAATAGACTCTTGTGTGTATATGATTATACCTCACTTTTCTTGGTCCTTCCTAGAACATGAGTATCCTTCAATAGCAACAGCAGTATCTGGCACTTTAGGGATTAGCCAGGATTATGAGGATTATGGGTTTGTACACATAATACCACGCTTTTAGTTAATCTATTCTGGGCAGTATACTGAGTATGTTGCATTGCACAAAGAGATACCTTTTTTTTGCCATTTATTGCTGTTTGAGGGCCAGGGTTGGTTTTTATGTTATTTGCCAAGGGAAGTAATAAAATGCATAGAAATTTAGTGAGTCGTTTGCAGTGAGCATATAGTGAAAGGGCGCATCTATTGCTATAATTTCTGGGGATGGGAGAGCATGTTTTCAATACTCTCCACCAGCACTCAGAGGGCAGTGGACATGTAGGCAGAAGTCTATTATTAAGTTTTGGTGCAAGTAAGGAGCATGATTGCGTGGATATGAGGAAAACTGTATTAAAAGTGTCAGGGTTAGAATGATAGTAGTAATATGTTCATTTTGGTATGCATCTCAAAATATAGCACGGGGTGGAGGGAGAAACGAGTAGTCAGAAAACAGGTGAAATATAAAATTTAACTAAGATTGTTTAGTTTACTTTAATTAAAGGTGCCAAATTATACCCCTAGCAAATTATTACACCCCTAACTGTGCCTGGATTTAAATTAGTTAGGTGTTGCTACAAATATTGACTGACTGAATGTGTGAGTCCAAATTACAAATTGTTTAGCACTGGAGTGCCCTGAGTGCAATCAGGTGTTACACCATTAAAGCGGAACTTTCAGATAATAGCCAGTCGGCATGCATTCATTAAATGAATCGCGACTAGTTTGAAAATAGATTTCTTACCGTAAAAAAATACATATGTCTAAAGGAATCTGTTCCGTTTCTGGACTGACAGGCAGGTTAGTGCAGTCTGTGAGCCTGCGCCGTCAGTCCCTTCCGGTGACCATATGGTGCAAAGCAGTCTACTCTATGGAGACCAGGACTGAGGGCCATGTGCACAGACAAGATGTCTGCGTTCTAGCCTCAGTTCCGGTCTCCAAATAGGACGGATTGCTTTAGACACATGTATTTTTTAATGGTAAGACATCTATTTTCAAGCCAGTTGCCATGCATTTAATGAATGCATGGCGACTTGCTATTATCTGAAAGTTCCACTTTAAAACATCTGGGGCTGGATTCAAATGCAGGCGATAATTGTTACCTCCCATTTTATAAAATTTTTTCCTATTGAAGTCTGTGGGGATACCCAGAGATAAAGAGCTGGATTCAAATGTAGGTGCTAATTCTATCTTTGCTTTTATCTCCAGGTTTCCCCATAGACTTCAATAGGAACATTTTTGATAAAACGTGAGGTAATATTTGAATCCAGCCCAAAAGCAGGGATAAAATTAGGACCTGCATTTGAATCCAGCCCTTGATGAGAAAGACACATGGCTTGATACTACCACCAGTGAGAAAAAAACAGGAGTTGGTGTTTTTTAAGTCAGATTTCAGTATCCTGTTACCCAATTTGCTAAAACAAAATTTGTGTGTAATTGTACGCACCTCCAGTAAAAAAAAAAAGCCCATAAGAAACATCTAAAAGAAATGCTCAAGTAGCACACTATTACCTATGATCAGTATTACAGTGTGTTTTGTGGTTACATTTTCATCTGGTAATCCTGCACCTCAAAGTTGAGGTGTAGAAGCCATAATGACAATTTTAAACCATCTTTCAATGGAATCAGAGCAGAATACATACATGCATGCTCTCTAAGGACAAAACTAATGGAGACCTGTCAATTTAAACCCTAAAAGCATACAAACTAATGGAGAACTGTCAAGTTAACCCCTGAAAGCACCCAAACTAATTGGAAACTGGCAAGTTAATCCCTGAAAGCACCCAAACTAATGGAGAACTGTCATCTTGTATAATATTGCTGTGGACACCAGATTATTAGCTGACCTCCACCCTGATTCTCTTGATGAGTTACCAGTGCCACAATCATTGGAGGGTGATACCCTCAGAGGTGGGGAGACACGGGACAGGGTGATCAGGGAATACTTTGCCTGTGAGTATCATGCGTACACTCACCTTAAGCCAACAACACCAGATCACCAACATAACTTCATATTATTCCCGAAATCTCAAAAATGTTTCCTCTCCATTCCCAGGATGATGATCTCCTGCTGGTCACCTTCCACTGCACGTGAGTGTTGTGGAACTAACTGTTCCTCCTGGACTTCTTCTTCAGAGCTGACACCAACTCAAACAACAAAACCCTGGAACATGCAGCCTGTCACATTCCTGGGACATAGCCTTCAGTGGTTTCAAAGGATACAGATGTCTTGCAATGGATGGCAACAGGTGAGTCTGTATTGACATCTAACATGCGTGATATCCCTCAGTGTCAGTTGTCCCCTATGTGACACACCTCACATAGTCACCTGCGATTTGTTCACTGTCTCACATCTGTTTAATTCTCTTTCTGTACAGATTTATACATGTCACTAATCTGCAGCGGACCCTGTGACTCATGGATGCAGAAGAGATGTGTGTGTGTGATGCACTTCACCTTCTTCCTGTAATTGTATATTTCTACTTCTAGTACCATTACAATCTACACTGTGTTCATGAGCATATCATGTTGTGCCATGCTTAACAGATCTATGCTTTATGCTTAACCCTATGAATACCAAGAGGAAATACTACACATTGCTTTACAACACATGGCTTCCCCTCTGGCATTCAGAGAGTTAATGAAACGTCAACATGTGAGAACTTACACACATCCACTATGCCACATTCCTATGAACCTGTTCAATGGTAGATATGTCTGCAACACAAAGGTGTAGGGAGTGTGACAGACCAATCGACCATACTGGGGGAATTCATGAAGGCGTGATGAAGAGGTGATATCATTTATCCAGTTCCTATGTTATTTCGTGGAGCCTATGCACTGAATCCAAAGTTGAAGAAATCTTATTGCCTGGGCTCCATAGCACAACAATGAACTGGAGAAATAAGGAACTGGAGAAGTCATCTCCACCTCATCACCTCTTCATCACAGCTTAGTCAATCCCCCCAAAAGTGTTGGAGTGTCAGTTCACATGTAATGTCATATACACAAATCCAATGTTGTATACCCCCATAAATCTGAAGCACAGTGTGTGTAAGTGTGTTTTTCGCCAAACCACACATCAATACACTGCAGTAAGGCATGTTACCTGACCTCAGCCCACGTTCTGGAACCAATCATTGTTCCATGGCGATTGATCACATGTAAACAACATCACATGTGACACACTGAAGGGATCAAGAACACAAGCAGTGTTGGGATATTTGAGATGTAGTTTGGGGAATACAGACTCAGTGATTGTTACCTGATTCACTTGTGCTTGTGTGTTTGCATGTGTCCCACATGTCATTTGGCATGCATATTGCCATCCTGTCACCTGTGAAACATTTTGTTGTCCCTACACTGTCCCAATGTTACAAATCTGAACATGCATGGACCCATAACAATCTGTGTGTGCATCAGTTGTTTTTGACCCACAGCTTACATGAGACCCATCTGTGCCCCCCCTGTTGATGAGTCCCAGGTAATATGAACGTCAGCAACAGCTGAGGATTGTTGGTTGCACTGATGCAACACACATGAATCCCAATGAACTGTGGAGTCCCAGAGTGGTGTCCATTGTATTGCTTTGCAGTGCATTAGATACCCCTCTGGCAATCACAGTGTGCAACCACAGTGAAAAACACAGACACCATCTTACCAAGGAAGGGATGTTTTATTATGCTGAATATGATGAAATATCACTTCCTTTCCTTTTTTCTGGGGGGGGGGGTCATGAGTGACTAAAGGGTCAGATGGTCCCCACCTTCCAGGCCTTCTTGTGGGCACACCATGGGTTGTGGTCTGGGCTGGTGTTGCGGTGAAGGATGAGGGGGCGGAGGCTGACTGCTGTAGAATGAGGAGCTGAGTCTGGATCCGGTTATGGTCCCTCAGCTCCATGACCCAAGTGGTCATCCATCACACCCCTGTATTGCCTTAGTTCATGAGTCAAAGTAGACACCTGGCCTTCCAGGTGTCGATGATGCTGCGTGTTATTATGCATCATTTGCCACTGCAGGTACATAAATTCCCTATCCAGGGGAAGTACACCACCAGCTGATGCAGGCAGAGATGGTGCAGGTGGGATGGTGCTGGTGAGATGGTGCAGGCGGGGATCGTGTAGCCCATGATTCCTCCCCAGAGGAATGTCCTCCTTCAACAGCAGGCTGCATTGATGGCTCTGGCTCTGCTGATGATGAGGATCCTCCACCCACATCACATCAATTTCCTCCCCTTGTGAAGATCCTGTCTGGTTTTGAGGACTAAATTGGGCTTGTGGCTGCTGGGGCTCACCCACAAGCCCAATGTGGGTGTAATCCAGTGACCATGGTTCGCCACCAGGTATACCCTGTACCGCCGTGTTTGACAGGCTACCACAGAGCAGCTCCTCCCATCCGTTAAAGGTGATGAAGGATGGAGGGCCACCACCTGTTCACCTTCTGTAGGCTGCAAGCTCACCCATCTTGTTTTTCACTCTCCACTTGCAGTCCATCCAGTGTTTGAGGTCTTACACCATCCTCCCGCAGGCTACAATGATATTGACAAGGCCAGTCACCTCCTGCCATGCAGAGATGCCCCTGACCTTGTCTGAGGAGTACAGGATCCTCTCCCTGTCTAGGATCCCATGGACCAGAGCCATATTCTCCTTGAAGGTGTACTTCACCTCTATGACTCTGTTACCTTTGACTGCAGGCTCAACATTTTGGGACATGGAAGGCCTTACCTACTCTTGCCCTGACTGTATGTGTCCCTCCCCAACACCCTCACCCTGCCCCACTGGCATCTGTCTCCCTGGCTGGCGTGTGCCTAGCTGTTGGTGGGCCCCCCTCCTCCCACCTGCTCTCCCTTTCCTTCCTTGCTCAGGGATGCTCTGACCACTTTCCTCAACCACCTCTCCCTCTAAACTCCACTCCTCTCCCTGCCATCTCTCCTCTCCCTCCAGCCTCCACTCCTCTCCCTGCCATCTCTCCTCTGCCTCCAGTCACCACTTTTATCCATGCCATCTCTCCTCTCCCTCCAGTCTCCACTCCTCTCCCTGCCATCGCTCCACCTCCTTCACACAGACTCACACACAGTCACTCACACAGGCACTCACTCACGCACTCGATCACAATCACCCTCTAGCATACCCTTGCACTCAGTCACACTGTATAAATAAAAATATATCCGTATGTAATGTTATATGTGTTTGTGATTGAGTGTAGATGCAATGTGTGTGATATGTTAATAAGTGTAATATGTGTTTATGAATAATACAAATCTTGCCTCTACCCACTCCACCTCTTTCCAGTGATTGTGCCTCTCTCTCTCTCTCTTTCTAATATATCCACCACTCCTGGGCCCTGTGCACAGGCTCATAGAACACGATACACAGGCAGTGTTTGGTGTTTGTTGGGGGCTTTTTTTTCTTTTTGGAACTAATATTGATACTTTTGTGGCTTGTGATTGGCTGGGGCTTGGATTTGTCTGTGCCTTGTCAATGCCATTGTAACCTGCAGGAGGATGGCGGAAGGCCTCAAGAAACACTGGACAGATTGGAAGTGGAGAGTAAAAAACAAGCTGGGTGAGTTTGCAGCCCCAGCCAAACTGGATTTCTTTGCATTAGAGAAGAGATATCTAAGGAATGATATGATTACCATTCACATGTATATTCAAGACCAATACAAATAACTCTCTAAGGAACTATTTACTCAAAGGGCAGAGCAAAAACCAAGAGGTCAGCCATTAAAACTAAAAGAGAGGCATGCTTAATTAAAACAAAGAATGGATGTTTTAAAGTAAGGGCAGTAAAGTTATGGACGTTTTTGATTCTGGATGCTGTGCTTGCAGATACTATAGTTGCTTTTCTAGCTCTGATTTATATTAAGAATTGTGTCAGTTGGTTTCAAAGCACATAGGCTGTTTATCCAGGGAAATAGCCCACTGCCATTTGGAGTCAGGAATCATTTTTTTATTACGTACTTGGGGCTTATCTTTTTCAGCATCAACTAGGTAACTATGTTAATACATAAATATACAAATATATAATCAAATGTATTATATGTATACTCATGGGAGATATTTTTACAAGTTATGATGCAAAGGAATGGCTATATCGTGGTCTGGCACATGTGTTTACATATATATATATATATATATATATATATATATATATATATATATATATATATATTTAGTATGATTTATTGAGATTAATAGTAATATTAGTAAGATTAAAATTAATATTACTTAATATACTATGTATATTTTGTTTGAGTTAGTTTCATATATAGTTTCTGTGTTTATGCCTTAGACACAAGAGGTTTTTTTTTTTAATCAGAAGGCATTTGATAAAGATGAATCAGAACCAATTTATGCAAAATAGTTATTCAGATATTGTTCAGCTATTGTTAATATTGATTTTGAATAGTTTAGTGATGATCTACTGATAGAACTATGGACTCAAATGCTAGCACCCTGCTTCTCCGTACAGACCTCTGCATTGATTGGCTGGCTGTTCTTGCCAGCATGGGTGTATAGAGAGGGTGACTTGTGCTGGCGGTTTCATTATAGCCTGGAGTTTCTGATTAAAGGTTGATCCTAACATAGTAACATAGTAATTTAGGTTGAAAAAAGACTTGCATCCATCTAGTTCAACCCCTTTCCTATTCCTGTTTACCATTGTTGATCCAAAAGAAGGCAAAAAAACCCTCAATACAGCAATTTCAAATTCTGCCTTGAATGGGGGGAAAAAAATCCTTCTTGCTTCCAAATAGCAATCAGATTTTTCCTTGGATCAACAAGCACCAACTAAATATTAATCCCAATACTAATGTACATAGCCCTCTATGTTCTGCTCTTTTAAATAAGTGTCCAGGCCCTTTTTAAAGGCATCTAATATATTCGATAGCACCACCACTTCAGGCACTGAATTCCATACCTTTATTGTCCTTACTGTAAAGAAACCCTTCCGCTGCTGTAGATGAAATCTCCTTGCTTCAAGTCTAAGCGGGTGGCCCCTTGTCCTTTGTACTGTTCTGTTAATGAACAGGTCTTTGGAGAGCCCTTTGTATGGGCCCTGAACATATTTATATATATATATATATATATATATATATATATATATATATATATATATATATATATCCTGAAACACATCGACTAGGCATTTTACATTATTTTGTATATCTTATATTGTATTTAACAAATATCATATTTATTATTATTTGGCTGATCATCACTTGAGTCTAAGGTTTCCAGTAATTCCTTGGAGTCCCTCATCAAGGACAGGCTTTTCCCATGATACATAATACCAATTACGGTATTGCACAATCTTTCTCTCTATGAGTATGTTTTAGTATTGCATTATATTCTGCTGACATTCCTAGAAGAGCTCCTCTGTTTATGTGTACTTTGATTTAAATCAATGGGCATTTTCATTTCCCTCCAATGGTGCAGCTGACATGCTCCAAAACTGGAGCTCCTTAACTTGATGAACAATTTCCTAAATGTCCCTTTTTAAAGAGCAGTAGACTTTTTTTATATAAAAAACATATTGTATAACTTTTCCTTTTGAGTAAAACAAGTGTACCCCCACTGTGCATTTTGCAGAGTTATTACAATTTAAAGTGTTTTTTTTTACACTTACAGTGAACTCTAGTGGCCAGATTTCAGACAGTTATTCTTTTGCATTCTATAGTAGAGGTGAGTCACTGACAAACAGTCCTACATGGAATGCGATAGTAACTACTGAGTCGCTTCTGTCAGTTTGATCTTTCAGGAAGTAAACTTGGTGCTTTTCCTTTTAGAAAATCACCCCTGAATATGAGAATCTGACTAAATGCCCTCCACTATTATCCTTTGCTTGAGTTAGAAAGCAAATGGAAATTGTTAAAGGAGAGGTAACACTTCCTATTAAAGTGACAGTAACATCCCATAAAAAATATTTAGATTTAGGTAGACATTGAAAAAATAAACTATTTGCAACAAACCCTATCTCTCAAACCGCTATGGTTTGAGAGATATGGGGATTCAAAGTTCCCCCCTCCCTCCCCTTCTTCTGATGTCAGCTGTAAAACTGACAGCAGGAGAATCGAGTCGTACGACTCGAGGAGGCTCTGCAGCAGTGCCGAAATCATGGTACTTAAAATAATTAATTAATTGGAACTGTCTACAAAGTGTGCCTGGTTTGTAAGCACACTTTGTAGACCCAATGAATGAATTCTTTTTAAGTACCGTGATTTTGGCTCTTTTGCAGAGCCTCCTGCTGGTCCCCGGACCAGGATCTCCTGCTGTCAGCTAGACACTGACATCAGGAGAAGGGGAGGGAAGGGGGAACTTTGAATGTCTATATCTCTCAAACCGTAGCGGATTGAGAGGTAGGGTTTAGTGCAAATAGTTTAATTTTTCAATATCTACCTAAATCAAAGTATTTTTTGGGGGACATTACTGACCCTTTAATAAACCCCCACTTAACAAACAATTTTAATGGCTCCTATGAATTTTGCCCTTGTGCTTTTCTTCAACAGATAACATCTGCAATCATTTCTGTATGATATGTCCATGGAGGCAGACATGATAGTTGCTAGAAGGACCACAAGATACAAACTCTGCAAATGGTAAGCTTAACCCTTCATGATCCAGAAGGGTGCATGCACCCGAAGGTCCTTAATGGGTTAAGTCAGGAAATGCATCTTGCCTACTTCAACTTGAAAAAAACTGCCAATAACTGTCATGTCCGCTTCCATTGACATGATCTAAGCAACTGATTGATGATGTTATCTCTTGAACAAAGGCACAAAGGAAAAACTCATAGGGGCCATTAGGATTTTCTGGTCATAGTAAAGCAATTGGGGTTATTATTAGGATATATTACTTAGCCTTTAACAATATAATCCAAAATTACCATTGACTAAAATGGGGCTGTTAGCCCTTTGAATGCTAGAGAAGTCTCCCAATATACTACAAAGCAATACTATAATTATTTCTTATTTGTTTTTTTATCTCTTCTGTAGTACACTGTTAACGGTTTCTTTTTGCATTTTCACTAAATTGTGTCCCTTACGAGTCATTGAGTCTTTTGAAGCCTATTGTTTGTGTAAAGAGGTGTGAAAGATCAGACTTCAACAGAGATCACTGTGTACAGGAAACCTCAGATATAATTCAAAACTACATAGACAGATATACCTGACAGCTATATGAAGGACACCAACTTAATCAAGTGAGTATGTTAAACAAAGTAAGAATCACTTATTCCTATGGTATGGTTCCCTTTTGATGCCTGTCATGATAAAGCCCAAAATCAAGGCGTTCTGTGTCTCATCAGCAATGCAGAGGTTAACCTGCAAATTATTTAGATTTTTTCTAACCTCTGCACAAATGTCTAATACAGGAGGGAGAGGTTGTGTCTTGGAGAAGATGATGTCAGGGACCATAAACCACAGCTGAAACTTACTGACCAGAGTCCCACCAGATGCGGGGGGTGTTGCAGTCCAAGCCAGAGCAGATATATTACCAGCACCACCGTAATCCTTGGGAAATGTAAAGCACTGTGTGTGTAGTCAACATTGTGTGTAGTTTGTGTGTGTGGTCAATGTGTGTGTAGTCATCTTTTTTTGTACTGTATGTGTGTGTTTAGTCATCTTTGTGTGCAGAGTATGTGTATGTGTAGTCACCTTTGTGTGTAGTGTGTGTGTCTGTAGTCAAGTGTGTGTGTAGTCACCTTTGTGTGTAGTGTATGTGTGTGTAGTCATCTTTGTATGTAGTGTGTGTGTGTGTGTGTAGTCATCTTTGTGTGTAGAGTATGTGTGTGTATAGTCATCTTTGTGTGTAGCGTATGTATGTGTGTGTGTGTAGTGTATGTATGTGTGTAGTCATCTTTATCTGTAGTGTATGTATGTGTGTGTAGTCATCTTTGTAGTGTGTGTAGTCATCTTCGTTTGTAGAGTGTGTGTGTGTGTGTGTGTGTGTGTGTGTGTGTGTGTTTGTGTTTGTAGTCATCTTTGTCCAGCTCTCCTCCAGAGCAAAGACTTTTATGTACAAATTGTATTTCATGTTCTTACTTGTTTAATAGGTTCTCTCTTTGTGTTCAAATTGAACTCCACTACTGAAGTGTCTGTTGATTAGGTAAGGTAACCCATAGAAAAGCAGGGTTTTAAGGTACTTACTGGGGATTCTACTTAATCAGGTAAGCGTGGGTTGAAATTAAGGGCTTCCTGAGTAGTTAGACCTAGAAATATCCCTTAGTAGTAGCAGTCTTTGTGTGGGTAGGGGTTAATCCTCACTTCTTAGCCCTGTGGTATGAGCAGTTGGACTAGAAGTAGAAGTCACAGAATAGTCACATATGCAGGGGGTTATAAGATTTTGCCATTGTGATGATACACTAGCATGACAGTATGGTGTGTGTGTATAAATATAGTGACAAAAGTACTCTTTAATGTTTTGTACCTTCTGTCTTGGGATCAGCCTTCTAGGTTGCAGAGACACTTCACATACAGGAGGAGGATAATTTAAGTCTTTGCCTGTTTATTTGTATCCAAGTAGTGAGACAGCAGTCTCACAAACAAAACAAATTCCTTGCTCTACTGAGCACTAACTAAACACATCAGCTCCTTACTCTATTTGGACTACTAGTCAGTTTACCAGCTTGATAAATAAACATACAGCAACACAGTCCAGCAGGCACAAGTCAACTCACAAGTTGCAGGCTTTCACAGGTTAAATCCTTCCTCTCTGGGAACTCAAACAAAAGAATCTCAATGCAGGGGAAATATTTGACTGCTGGCTGCACTAATTACCAGATGCAGATGAGTGAAAGTAGGGAGTGATAGAACTCCACTTGACACGACATGTACTATGACACTTTGGAGTGGAGCACTGGCCCAAACTGCACAGATTTGCAATGTATAACAAGTTACATATACATTATATTTCCCTGGGGCTAATCAGGGTAGATACCCTGCAGGATCTGGTGATATATATATATATATATATATATATATATATATATATATATATATATATATATACACCCTCCATCACTATTCCTGGAATATATATATAGGAGATCAAATGCAGGTTAAGAAGTCCATGCACCCATCCCCTCCAGTAGACACTCTGACTGCTCACTAGGCTCTTGCAGCTTCTTATATCACAGGAGCCTGAGGGATAATACACAGGCTGCTGAGATCACTTTTATAACCCTAGCCTTAAGAACAGGTAGTTCTGTTATTAGAGCAGGTGTATTTGTTAAGATACCTCATCCACTGAGTGATCCATCAGTGAGGTGTGACATTAGGAACAAGAGACATAAGAGTTCACATATCAGTAAAAGGAGAAGGAGAAGGTAACAAGCTACACATAAATATGTTAAATCTATATGGAACCAAGGCGAAGAATTTGTGAAGGTAAATATCATTTTAACCCTTTGTTTGCCAGAGAGGTATGCAGCTCATTGCGTTGCAACATGTTGGATACCTCCCTGGCACTCAAAGTGTTAAGCCCCCAGCACTTATTTAGACTACAGAAGTTGCAGTGGGTTTTAGGAAAGATAGCTGATGTTTTCCTGTAATAGAGACAGAACGAAGGGAAATATGATAAATACAAAAGAACAACATGGAAGTTATTCAGGTGGCAACCAAAAAGGGGCCATTTTGGGGCAAAGAAATTCCACTACAGGGGGGAATCAAAATCCCCCTAATTTCCATTGATTAAGCTTTGCTTTTAACTTTGAGAATGCTAGAGAGGTTTCTGATACATTGGGGGAGATTCACTAAGCACTGATAAAGAGGGGACGACTTTTCCAGTTTATCACTTCTCCAATTCCTATGTTACTCTATGGAGACTATGGACTAAGACTGAACCCATAGAATAACATAGGAACTGGAGAAGTGATAAACTGGAGAAGTCCTCTCCACTAGTGTTGAGCGAGCGTGCTCGGCCGATGCTCGGATCGGCTCGAGCATCGCTCTGCTCGGCACATGGCGGTACTCGTCGAGTACCGCCATGTGCTCGCCCGCCATGTTCGGGTGGCGGGGATCTGTGCCGGAAGAGGCACAGATCTGAAGACGCTCCGCTGGACCACCAGGGACTGGAGGTACGGGGGCATTGCGGAGATGAAGGGGGCATTGCGGAGATGAAGGGGGACATTGTGGAAGAGGGGCATAGAGTCTATGCCCCTCTTCCACAATGTCCCCCTTCATCTCCGCTATGCCCCTCTTCCACAATGTCCCCCTTCATCTCCTCTATGCCCCTCTTCCACAATGTCCCCCTTCATCTCCGCTATGCCCCTCTTCCACAATGTCCCCCTTCATCTCCGCTATGCCCCTCTTCCACAATGTCCCCCTTCATCTCCTCTATGGCATAGAGGAGATGAAGGGGGACATTGTGGAAGAGGGGCATAGAGGAGATGAAGGGGGACATTGTGGAAGAGGGGCATAGCGGAGATGAAGGGGGACATTGTGGAAGAGGGGCATAGCGGAGATGAAGGGGGCATAGCGGAGATGAAGGGGGACATTGCGGAGCTGAAGGGGGCATTCGGAGATGAAGGGGGCATAGCGGAGATGAAGGGGGGCATTGACCAGGCACCCTCCCCTCATCAGAGCAGGGGGTGCCTGGTATAATGCTTGTGTCGCCCCATTGCATTCAATGGGGCTCGGGTGCTCGGCCGAGCACTCGAGCCTCAGGGGGTGCTCGGTCAGAGCACCCGAGCATCGGGGTGCTCGCTCAACACTACTCTCCACTAAATCTCCTCCTTATCACTGCTCAGTGAATCTCCCTGCAAGGTGTCTTGTGTAGGAGACCTCTCTAGTAATTTACATTTACTCCACATACAGCCCTTGATGAACAGAAAGCTGTATAAAAAAAAACAAAATAACAAAATCCTATATAATAATTCGCTAAGGATGTTTGTCAGAAGCTGTCATGCGCAGTAGAGACGGCTGCGTGGGCTGCTGTCATGCACAGTAGAGATGGCTGAGCTGGCTGCTGTCATGCGCAGTAGAGACGGCTGCTTGGGCTGCTGTCATGCACAGTAGAGACAGCTGAGCTGGCTGCTGTCATGCGCAGTAGAGATGGCTGTGCGGGCTGCTGTCATGCCGCTGCTGATATGGAGCGAGGCAGCCGGGTCGCGGGCAGTCTATACTGTGCATGACTGCAGCTGTGGCCAGTGTAAATGGGCTTTTCTACTAGTTATCAATAATAAATTACATTATTTGGAAATGCTGCAATTTTCAGACATTAATTTTAAATGTTTATCAACTCAATAATGTATTCTTTTCTTCATGTATTTATAAATGTGAGATTTAACCCTTTGAGCGCCAGGTGGGTACGTGACAATGCATTGCGTACCCATCTGGCATTCAAAGGGTTAAAAAACATGGCACACATATATGACAATTTGCCTTTGCCTGGTCTGAGCAGGCAAAGTAAATGTTCTTAATGGGGACAAATATGCAATGCAATTTGAGTACACACGTGTGTATTCCTCAAGTGTGCTACAACTTTATTTCATGTAAACTTCTACCAAGATATTTCTTTTGTAGTACATGATACTCCAGTAAAAACAAGATCATTTATTTGCAGACAGTTGTCCATAAACCCTGCTTTTGTTCTTTTTCCCCCAGATCAGAGAGACACCAACATTTTGCATCCCAATAATAACAAAGGTTTATTCTGGTTGGCCACATGACTGTAACAGGGGGGCAATCTGTGTTCTCCTACCAGTTGTTTTACTACTATTCCCATTAATGATGAGAGCTGTAGTACAACTACAAGCCTGATGAAAGAGTATCAAAAATATTAAAGGGATAGTAATGTCAGAAAAAAAGTATTAACTAAATGGTAGATACAATTAAAAGAGAGTACTTGCACTTATTCGTATCTCTCAAACCGTTATGGTTTGAGAGATATAGGAAAATAAAGTTCTCCGGTCCCTCACTTTTCTGCTTGACGAGCTGTAAAGCTATCAGAAGCAGATTCTGGTTGCTTGTCCAGATGCGGCTCTTCAGCAGTGCCGATGTCACAATATCTAAAGACAAATACTTCATTTAGAACTGTCTACAAAGTGTGCCTGGTTTGCAAGCACATTTTGTAGACTGTTCCAATTAAGTATTTATTTCTAAATAGCGTGATTTCAGCTCTGCTGAAGAGCCTCTGTCTGGTCAAATGACTGGAATCTACAGCTGTCAGCTAGATGGCAGACTTGAGTGAAACAGCCAGGAAAAGTTAACTTTAGCAAGTTATATCTCTCATACCATAAAGATTTGAGAGATAAGACTTACATAGATGTTAACTTTTTTTAATGTCTACAATATTAAATCAACTTAAAATTAACCATTACTATCCCTTTAAGTATATCGGCCTCACTATTACTGAACTAAATTCCATAAGTACTCTTGAGCATAAATCATCATATTCAGGTGCTTTATTTACCATAACATTTTCCAGTCTCTTTCAGACTTTGTCCTCAGTAAGATATGTACATGACAGAGAAAATGTTGTGATTCTTTCTGTATGCCCGTAGCCAACCATTGTTGTCTATACAGTGAAGGAACAACTTTGTTTAAGGTGTGGGCCATTTCCTTTTCCTCGATAATTATTTCTTCGGTCTCAGTTTTAAGGGGCCTATATTAATTTTCATCTTTTTGCCAGTTATGTACTTGTAGAAATTTGTACAATTTCTCTTACTCTTTTGTAGTACTTTTCTCATTTTTTTAATTTTTAGCTAGCCTAAATGCTTGTTTGCAGATTATATTGTTTTTACTATTATTTTAAATGATGCATCTGACTATTCTGACCTCATTCTGACCTCATTACGTGTCCCTTTTTAAGCCACATTGCTCTTAATTTGGTCCTCAAATATTTAATCCACTGTGGTATATATTGATGGATATTTATCCAAATCATTCATCTTTTTTCTGATTTTTGTTTAATTTGAAGACTACATCATATTGAATGTCTTCTAATACTGTTTTAAAGTGTTGTAAAACTGTTGTTTTTAAAGTGAAATGTTTTGTTGAATTCTTGTTAGGCGGTCTATCACTCTGCAGCTACAACAGGGACACAGGTAATGGCTATATCTAGCTTGCGGTGATACCTTCCTGTCTGTGATCTAGTACTTGCTGCTATCCGAAGCTGGCAAATCTTACTGAAATCTATGGTGGAGGGCACACTCATGCACGTACACTGTATACATATATGTGTATCAATAAAAATGGCAGCATATACACTATTTATTAATCATATTTCTCTGCCTTTCATATGCAGTGCAGGGGAATGTGATAAATTATTGATACATTCCCAAAGGTACTTGTCAGTATTCATGGTGAAGAGTGGTACTTATGATACACTGCACTTCCTACTGCTTGATGAATCATAGCTTAAATCTGCCTGAATGTATCAACCATACGGTAATCCAATACCACGTGCTTGTAAACGATTAACAATCAGGAGATGACTGTGATCAACGGGAAACTGTTTGGCAAATACTGAAGTGTCTAATTGCAAGATCCAGTTGTTAAAAGTGTAACGTTTATTTTCATGTGTAGCGTTGCTAACCTTTAAACACTTTTACAAATTAATACATGGAATTATTTTACCTGACTTACAACCACAGACCTTTCAGCAGTTCAGATCTCTAATAGGACACTGTGTACAGTAACAGCTGCTTGCTCCATTTGATGACAAGTCACTACTTGATGTTGACTAGCTGGATAGAGAAAAAATGTTAAATTGCAGAAAACGTTTTCATTGGCTGTCAAATATGACAGCAGTTGGCAGAGGTGGACACCACTCATTAACATTGGAAAGGTTCATGTCTTACGTAATTGTCTCTATACAAATACAGTCAAGAAGATAATCCTTTTTCTAATTAGTTTTGCAGCCTATTGCAACAAGTGCAACAATTATGGAAACTTAAAGGGATAGTAATACTTCGTTTTAACTTTATTTTATTTTGTAGGCATTAAAAAAACATGAAGAATGATCTAAGTCTTATCTCTCAAACCTTTATGGTTTATGAGATATTCACAAGCAAAGTTTCCCCTCCCCGCCCCTTTTACCTAGTGTAAGCCATTTCTTCTCAGATGTGAATCTGGTTGTAAGACCAGACAGATAACAGAAGGGGACAATTTTCTTTGTATGAAAACAATGAAAGCCCTTCCCCCTTGACAAGTTTTTCAGCTTTTTCCCTTTTCTTAATTGAAGATTGTCCCTCTCTGCAGTCTACCTGGGCACCTCCCTTCTGATCTGGTTGAAAGGGGGGGGGATACTTTGTTTGTGAATATCTCTTAAACCATAAAGGTTTGAGATATAAGACTTATATCATTCTTCATGTTTTTTTAATGCCTACAAAATAAAATAAAGTTAAAACGAAGTATTACTATCCCTTTAAGGTGCCATATGTACAAAGACAAAAAGTCATAATGCTAGGCCAACCCATCTGTACAAGAGGGACAAATACAAATTCCCTTTAGATTAATTCTTCAAAAGGATAGTAACAGTTAACCCTTTGATTGCCAGGCGTACGCAACAAAAATGCAGAGCATTGCATTGCGTATCCCCCTGGCATTCAAAGTGTTAATATGTAAATAAATATATTGTAGTATTTATCCTCCTGAGTAAAACAAGGCTACTCCCACTGCGGAGAGGCACTATATTCAAAAGTTATTGCAGCTCAAACTCACATTTTGTGGTGCAATATCTCAATGGCCTGAAATTGTACAGTGGCGATATTGCTACACCATCCTGTGGAGGTTTATGGTAAAATGACCATATGATGGTGTAGCAACAGCGCCACTTTAAAATGTTAGGCCATTGAGATATTGCACCTAAAAAATTTAAATCTGAGATGCAATAACTTCTGAATAAAACACTTTTCAGCAGTGGGAACAGCCTTGTTTTACTTGGGAGTAAAATCCCTACAATATATATATTTTACATATTAAGTGTTACTATCCCTTTCTGGACCAGATGGGTGCATAACACATGGCAAAGCAAAGCATTGCTCTTCCCCTTGGTCCTTAACCCTTTGAGTGCCAGAGGGGTACTCAATGCATTGCAAAGTGGTTTAATGGGGGCTTTTAACCCCGTGAATGCTAGAGAAGTCCCCCTTCACATGTAAAAAACTTTTGGCTTATGTTATTAAAATGATATTAGGATAATTTTTTTTTATATTTATTTTACTTGCATTGTTCTTAAAGCTGAACTAACACCCCTATAAGATGCAGCCTGAATTAGAGCGATATAATCCGTTATAACGCGCTGTGTATTTATTTTGTTTTGTAAACCTGTTATTAAAGAATAATCACTAATTGCAAAAGGTACCTGGTGACGTCTTCCCCCTGGAAAAGAGCTTTGCGCATGTCAGCACAGAGCCGATCATAACTCCTCCCGGCTACACGAAAACACCTACGTCATCAGCTTTAGATTCTCAGACCAGCAGGAGACTCTAAAGATGATGACATAGGTGTTTTTGTGTAGCCTGGAGGAGTTACAAGAGAGCCAATCGGCTCTGTGCTGACATGCGCAATGCACTTTTCCAGGGGGAAGACGTCACCAGGTACCTTTTGCAATTAGTGATTATTCTTTAATAACAGGTTTACAAAACAAAATAAATACACAGCGCGTTATAATGGATTATAGAGCTCTAATTCAGGCTACATCTTATAGGGGTGTTAGTTCCGCTTTAAGATATGCAGACTTCAGTCTGTGCACTTCCGCATTCTGCGCCACACTAAATCTTCGGCACAGCGGTGCAGAACTTCCCAATCCTGTAATTCTCCTCTCACCTCCCTCCCAGCTGTCCCAGGTAGCGCGCTCACGCTTCCCTTCGTAGTGGTGTTTATCTGGTCTATCATTACAGAGGGCATACAAAGGGTTAATCACTTGGATGTTAGAGGTGTCACCATGCGTTGGAGATGTCTCTCTATCAACTGAAGCAGGGGTAGTCAACCTTTGGACACTTCCAGCTGCTGGGGACTATAACTCCCATCATTCTCCAGTGCTAATGTGACCAGATCACCTGTCTAAGGGGAAAGTAATACTTCATATGTAGGGTTTATCCCCCTGAGTAAAGCAAGGGTACTTGCACTGCTGAAAGGTGCTATATTCAAAAGTTATTGCACCTCAAACTTGAATTGTTTAGGTGCAGTATCACAGTGATATGAAATGGTACAGTGGCGCTGTTGCTACCCCATCCTATGGACAGCTCTGGTCAGTTGACCATAAATCTCCATAGGATGGTGTAGCAACAGCACCACTGTTCAATTTCATATCACTGTGATATTGCACCTAAAAAAAATCAGGTTTGAATAAAACACCTTTCAGCAGTAGGAGTACTTTGTTTTACTAAGGTGATAACCCTACAATATATGTTGTTTAACATATTAAGTATTACTATCCCTTTAATACATGACTCTAATGAGATTCAAACACTGCAGGATTCAGCAGGTTCCTGTGAAGTCCTGCAGAATGAAAAAAAGCTTTTTTGCATTAACCCTTTGCGTACCAGAGAGGTATCCAATGCATTGCAACTCAATGCATTGGATACCTCTCCGGCACTTTAAAAAAAAGGAGATCTGGTCACATTACCAAACAACTGAAAGTCCAAAGATTAACTACCCCTGATTCAAGGCATTAACTGGCCACATTAAGATTAATGGTACCCAAGTGGCTCTTAACCTTTTCATTGACTAAGGGCTATGCAATGCAATGATCTGCAATGCACTACACACTCCCCTGGTCCTCAAAGGGTTAATTGTAGGTAAGAGTCCTTCAGACAGGAGTCAAGTATATCTATTTATGTTTGCATTGTCTGAAGTTTCCTGTATTAAATAATCTCTATTGATGTCTACTTCTCAGTCATGCCTCCTCGCAGAAAACAATAAGCAACAATAGACCTGAATGTCTAATCAGGTACATACGTCTTTATCAGATAGTGAACAGAAACCTTTAGCAGTGGACTTAATCTTTTGAGGGACAGTGGGATATTCAACACAGTGCATAGCAATTATTTTGCTACCCTTCTGGCACTCTAAGGGTTTAGCAAGATCAGAAGCAATGAAATAAATATGAAGATATACCACACTGCTGTTTGAAGGATAGTAATGTTTCATAATAAAAGCAGCTCTATTTAATCATCATAGTATTTGGGTCATGGAGAGTGTTATTACAATTATGTCAGAGTTGTAGGTCAAGAGTAATTGAATGATAAAGTATCCCCCTCCTGCCCCTTTTAGTGATGTAACACTGCTCACCTCAGAGCAGCAGGGTGTGTCCTGGTAGATTACAGAGAGGGATAATCTTCAATTAAAGGGATAGTAATACTTCGTTTTAACTTTATTTTATTTTGTAGGCATTAAAAAAACATGAAGAATTATATAAGTCTTATCTCTCAAACCTTTATGGTTTATGAGATATTCACAAGCAAAGTTTCCCCTCCCTCCCCTTTTTCCTAGTGTAAGCCATCTCTTCTCAGATGTGAATCTGGTTGTAAGACCAGACAGATAACAGCAGGGGACAATCTTCTTTGTATGAAAACAATGAAAGCCCTTCCCCCCTTGACAAGTTTTTCAGCTTTTTCCCTTATCTTAATTGAAGATTGTCCCTCTCTGCAGTCTACCTGGGCACCTCCCTTCTGCTTTGGCTGAACGGGGGGGGGGGTACTTTGCTTGTGAATATCTCTTAAACCATAAAGGTTTGAGAGATAAGACTTATATCGTTCTTCATGTTTTTTTAATGCCTACAAAATAAAATAAAGATAAAACGAAGTATTACTATCCCTTTAAGATAAGAGAAAAAGCTGAAAAACCTGTCAAGGGGGGCAGGGCTTTCATTGTTCTCCCAGTAAGAAGATTGACCCTTGATGTGAGCTGTCTGGTCTATGGACTGGATTCCACATTTGAGGAGAGGGGGTTTACACTAGGTAAAAGGGACGGGAGGAGGATACTTAATCATTCAATTACTCTCGAACTACAACTCTGTCAGTATTGAAATAACACTCCCTATGGCTCAAATACTATGAAGATTAATTGGAGCTTCTGTTTTTGTGAAACATTACTATCCCTTTAAGTAAGTCTTCCTGTTAAATTAAGAAACACTTATTCTACACCTAGGATATAGCTTCCCTTTAATAAGGGATCATCTACCAAAATGAATGCAGCAGCTTGTACAAAGTCTCACTGACTAGTTATGTAGCAGCAGTAAAAACAAACTGATGGCAGATGTCGGAATCCCACTGAATTAGGATTGGAATGTTGCACTTTACTGCAGTATCTTGTGCCTTAACTGAGATACTAATGCACTAATGTGGCCACTAATGATAGTTACATCTGTATGTAATTGTCTGTTCCAGGGAAAGCATTTTAACCATCCGCAACCTTTGACATAGTAGACTATTGTAACTGGAACACAGATGCTTGTATTTATAAATACAAACATAGGCATGGATTCTACTGCAGTTGATAAGTATATCAAACATATTATCTGAAAAATTCTCCATAGACTTCAGCTGGAATTTGGTTGATAAAATCAATGATATCACTTATCAACTTCAATGGAATCTTGTCCATATTGTGGTAGCACTCTAAAGTGAAACAATATAAGATTCAGTAAGTCCTTTAAAGGAGCAGTACATTTTTAATGTATTGTAGAATGTTTCCTGCTGTGTCAATCAATGGTAATTCCACAGCTGGGAGATGCATATTTCTAGAATTAGTACAGTATAGCTTGAACTGTCAGTGTTTTACATTCACAGTGCTCTATAGTGTCCAGATTTCAAACAGTTATTCTCCTGAATTCTATGGGAGACGTGAGTCATTGCCAACAGCTCTCCATAGAATATTATAGTAACTGTTGAGTCCCTCACTGACAATTCCAACTTTCAGGAAGTGATAAAGCTGTTATTCACATCCTGTAAGTTCAAACTGTTATAACTTTCTAGATGTGGCATCAACTTTGTTATATATATATATAGATATATATCTATGCTTTCTCATAAAAAGGTTTACTGTGACCTTAAGGGGTTACTTGAACTTGCTGTTGATATGGCCCATTACCCCACACTTTGTGTGAGACAATAGCAAAAGCCACAGGTGGGCTTCTGTGGTCTGTAACCCAACTCAACTGGAATGCAGGCCCATCAGCACATTTATCCATAAATTTAAAATGCCCATTAAAAGTGCATACCTGACTATGCCTTAAATGCACCCATGTCCTTCAGCCACCTCTGCAGTGGTTGAGGGTGAGAGTAGGATATTGACACTGCTTTGACGTACCCTTACATGTTGTTACGGTAGCAAACAAGACAAGGAGTCAGACGGTATAGTTAAAATCACCTTTATTTTGAATGAAAATAAAAATGATATCAATGGTAATATAGAGCAGAGGGTGACTAGATAGGCTAGAGACTCTATCAGGAATAGGAGCCGCCACACTGTCAACCACAACTGCTGGAGACTAGGCCAGAGCCAACTGGTAGTCTCAATGGTAATTAGTAGAGCCCAGGATAGAACCAGAAGTCTCCCGCAGGGAGCTACCAGGGAGAACACTGACTCATGTCTGCAGTCAGTAGGGAAGAGCTTGTCTCCAATAAGGATAGCAACAATGTAGACTGCGACTCACGCCAGCAGTCAGTTGGGAAGAGTTCATCTCCAATAAGGGTCGCAACAATGGAAAGTACTGACTCACACCTGCAGTCAGTTGAGCCGGTGTCTGCCAGAGCCTCAGGTCCGCACCAAGATGGATGTCTGTGGGAAATGGGCAACACAGCAGATCAAACAGACAGAGCCACAGGTCAGCACCAATGAGGATAGTCAGACAAGCCAGGGTTATACATGGAGCGGGTAGTCAGCCAGAGCCACAGGTCTGCACCAGATAGGATGTCCAATAAGAGTAGGCAAAAATGGGAGGATATTAGGACAAAGCCTCAGGTCAGCACCAGAATGTATGGTTAGACAAGCCAGGGTCATACACTGAGCGAGTAGTCAGCCAGAGCCACAGGTCTGCACCAGATTGGATGTCTAAGAAAAATGGAGTGCACAGAGAGAATGGTCAGACAGAGCCACAGGTCAGCACCAGAATGGATAGTCAGACAAGCCGGGTCATACACAGGACACAGGAACAACTGGAACTAGAAGTGCACTAAACAACAACATAAGGGTAATGAAACACAGGCCCAGAGAGGTTTATAAAGGAGTAGGAGAAGACGGGACCAATTAGGTCCCCCAGGCTGGGCCTATAACAGGGGTCCAGGCAAGTGTCTGATCAAAGATGCCAGTAACAAGGAACATACGCGAGGAGGCCGCAGGCAAAGAGGGACACAGTCAGTGATGCCGGAGCGTCAATCCAGAACCCCGCTCCAGACCAAATGGTGAAGGTTGATGTAAGGCACTGTGACACATGTATTATAGAAGATTTATAAGCGATATCAAGAAATCTTCATTTCACTGTCATACCAGCCCTCCATGTCAATGGTCTACTCCAATGTCTGCATTGGCACTGTCCTAATGGCATTCTAGCCACTACCTGCTAAATTGTTATTTCATTGCTTTAACAACATGACTAAAGGTGGTAGATGTGATGATGGTGACAGCTGTGGGGACTCTGTGACTCTTATCACCTCCTCCAACTAATCAGTCATGCTCCTCCATGCTTTGTAATTTCATAACAACATCAGGAGACACAGGTTGTCCCACTCTCTTAGACATACATCTGAAACAGTACTATTATGTGTCTGTGTCCCCCATGCACTTTTCAGAGTGCACTTATAATTTTTATTATTATTATCCTTTATTTATTTACCCTATACTGTCAATTATTCTGCTACTTGTTGCATGTCTGGAATGCTATTGGTTTGTCTCCCAGTCAGACCTGTTGTTTTCCTTCAGGTGGGATCTCAATGAAGATGTGTCTAGATGGGTTCCTGCTATCCACCTACTCATAGACAGCAGATAGCAACATGTTTAACTTTTGAATCACGAGTGATGTATTTCTAAACTGGAGATTGCATAGACTGAGGTGTTACTGAAGGAATACTATACTACTGGAGGTGCTTGATGTTGTAATAGTACTAGCAGTAGGTATCAGTCTGAATAGCAGCAGAAGCGTTATAGTTAGGTTTGTGAATATTAATGACTCACATTGCTGCAGGGTCATCAATAGTGTGTGTGTGACTGGGTAGGGGTTGGACTTGGAAGTGGTGACTGATGATGATGATTGAGATGATGATTATGTATTTTTAGACATGACTGCTTGTCCAGAGTCAGACTTTCATTTGCTCTCTCAAAGAGTTTATAAAAAGGCCTCTTCCTTTCAGCTAATTTTCTGGTTATATCATCATCTCTCTCACTCTCTACTTCATCTGCATCAGAAGAAGGGGAGGATGGTGACAGGATATATTCTAAATAAACATCATCAAAAATTAGGTCATCATCCACATTGTCAGCTTCTTCCCCACTATTTTAATACTCATCTATGTTTTTTTTAAGTTCTGAAAAAGTTACTCTTTTCCGCTTAGGAGGAGTTATAGAACATTGACCACTACTTTGCCACAGGGTGTTACTGCCAATGACAGCAGTTGGTCTCATTGCTAAATCTTCCTCTGCTATGGCAACAACACCAGAATATGATTCCTTACTGACTTTAGTGCTGTTAAAGTGTTAGTAATGTCTAAAAAAAATTTTTTTTGCATTTAGAAGAGCTCAAAAAGCTGATCTAAATGCAAAAAAACGTATCTCTCAAACCGCTATGGTTTAAGAGATACGGGCGTTTGAAGTTTGATTTCTCCTACTGACAGCTGTAAAGCTGTCAGCAGGAGATTCGTGTCAGTCGACACTGTGGCGCTTGAGAAGTGCTGTGATCTCGTTACTTACACGGAATCCCTTCAATGGAATGGCCTAGTGTTCAGGCACATGTTTTAGACCATTCCAATAAAGGGATTCTGTGTAAGTAACGAGATCCCGGCACTTCTCAAGCGCCACAGTGTCGACCGACACGAATCTCCTGCTGACAGCTTTACAGCTGTCAGTAGGAGAAATCAAACTTCAAACGCCTGTATCTCTTAAACCATAGCGGTTTGAGAAATACAGTTTTTTGCATTTAGATCAGCTTTTTGAGCTCTTCTAAATGCAAAAAAGTTTTTTTAGACATTACTAACACTTTAAATAGCCTAGCTGGTACTGGTAGTGGTGGTGGAACTTTTCATGTTACTTTTACAGACACAAAAGAGAGAAATACCACTGTGATTAATAACACATGGGATAAATACTATCCCAGTGCAGTGGTCACAGTGAATTAACCCCTTCAACACTGGCAAGGAGTCTTGTACCTTAAGTGATGAGACAGGTTAAAACTTAACCTTTAATTATACTTTAAAAATACTGTGAATTAAAAAACACATTGGCCATGTGGAAAAGCCTCTTCCATCCACTGGCTATTTGGTGTATCAGTACAAACGGTGTGCACCATCAATTAGCGTAGGTAAGCTATTAAGACCATTATTTGCTGCAAAATACTCTTTACAAAAACTGATTATAACCCTATTAAGTCTAGAGAGAACAAAGTTCCTGGAGCTCATATATATGAAATATGAGCACTAATATAAACTTTCCAATTAGCTGTGAGTTTTAAAATTGTGAAGAGAGAGCAGTGTCGTCTTCCAAATGCTAAGAGGTGGGCTAGCAACCCTTGATTATTCCTACATGTTTTACCTCTCCTTGTGGCAGCTTCATCCGGGGCTAAATTTGAAGTTTACTTACTTCTTTCTGTTGCGTTACCTTACTCGATCTATCCTCCTTTTTTCTGATGTGACTCCGGGACACTTACTGGTGAGGTGCATACCAATCCAGGAGGTATATTAGTGCTCATATCTCATATATATGAGCTCCAGGAACTTTGTTCTCTTTATCCTATCTTAGATGTAATAGGGTTATAATCTTTTTTTGAAAATAGTATTTTGCAGCAAATATTGGTCTTAATAACTTACCAATGCCAAGTGACAGTACGTAATCTTTGTGCTGATATTAAATTAATTCTATATAGTCACTTTGTTTAAATTGATTATTCATTATTATTTACTCTATAATAAGTATTTCTTATTTATCTATACATTTAGAATACAATATTTTCATAAATTTGATAAGATTGACACCATCATTTCATCCATTATTAGACACTTTATAATTATTCTCCATTGCTTTATATAGTACACTAGAATAATACACTATTATTTTAATAGGTCACTTTATATATTATATTAAAACATCATATACTTAAATCACATCTACACAATATAAAGGGTCAGTGTACCAATATATCCCATTTTTTCTATTCTCCCGATAGTTAGATTATGCATGTTATGCATTCCATCTGCTCATAGATATTAAATCAATTGCATCTTTTCTGTCTTTGTGGTAGTTAGATCATACATGTAATGATCCATTCTATTCGATTCTATCCGTTTTCTTTTAAAAAAATGTTTTTTCTGTTAATAAGATGCCCTATATTATGTTTATTAGTGTTGATATTAATGGAAATAATATAATTGTAGATTAATGGTATTGATATTTATCATCTTTTTAATATGTATAACAAATTCTACTTAGTCCGCTTATTTTTTTTTTTAACTTATTTGGATATTCGTGTCCTCTGTAAAAGCATCGGACCAACATATTCAACCGTGGTTGGCTAAACTAAATGCAAGGAACCTTTTATTTTTATTTCATTTTTACTACTGATAATCATATATTTTGAATTTACTTATGCTCCATATTTTCACGATCTACCACTGAAATGCTAATTATATAATTGTTTTTACATTTTTTAATTCCTTTATAGCTGATGATTCAGTTAAATTAACAAGTATATATATATAAATTATGGGCATATATGTGGCTATGTCCATATGAAATATGTATGATTGTAATATGAATTTAACAACTTTATTGCTCAAATGCTTCTCATGATGTCGGCATCTGTTGAGAGCTATCAACACACTTGACATAGGATACAATTAATCAATTAATATATGAACTAACTAAAAATTATCCAATCGTATCAACTCTTGAGAATTTGAAAACTTACTAAAGTAAGTAACTCGTGTGGGTCTGCTCAATATAGAATTATATCTGAACTGTTTTTATTTTGATTTATAATAAAAGACTGTTGTTACACTGATTGTCGACTTTGGAGTTTTGCGATTATTGAAAAGCGGAACCCTTGGAGCTCCTGTACAGGGGCAGGTGGATCTATCCCTTTTTTCTATCAACTGGTTATGAAGATTATAACTGGTATACATATAAGAGTGAGTAAGCAATTTTTAATTTGAATCTTTGGAAGCCTGATTTATGTTGAAAGTGCCCCTTCTGTGTATTTCAATTTGCTGTGTCCTTTCTTTATCTGTTTGAAGGTATCAACAAGGGAGCTGCTGACATGAAATTGTATCCGCATGGAGGGCAGTGTAATATCCCCCACTCTCCTATTTGCCACAAATTATCTGAATGTGGGCATAAATATATGTGAGTGCATTTAATCATCTTACTTATTATTGTGAGTCCTGTGAGCTTATTAACCCTATGAGCGCCTCCCCTTTGTGTTCTTCTTTTCTGATGCTCTCCTCCTATTCCTTTCCCCTTACTCCTGCCCTTAGCACATTTGTGCACATAATGAAATTAGTGCTCAATTTTCTATAAATTACACAACAGCGATGTTATCATATACAGTGATATTTTTTTCCATCTAAAAATAATGTATCTGTCACTGGCAGTCTTTGTCACAGCTCAGGTCAAGTACTCTCCTTCTTTCTCGGTCAACTGTCAGTCAGTTATTTTAAATTCAGTCTCAGTCTTTCACTGTGTACAAAGAAATCACACCAACACTCCCTGCAACCTCAAGCAACTTCAACTCCCTATCTTTGTATGTAACTAGTGTCAACATTTCAGTAGCAGCTTTCTCTTTTTCTCCTAATTTGACTGGAGTGTTATTTTTTATAGTACAGTACAGTACAATATGATGATAGACCTGTTAGATTAAGAATCAGCAGTTTAAAATAAATGACAAAGAACATTGCACAGCAACTGCTGCAGGCCTGCAGCACCACCATATCTCTGTATATGTTTGCCCCTTTTGTTCTTGTAAAAGTGGAAGTGAATGTTAATTAAGTATAAACAGTTTGTCAAGTAAATTGTACTTGTCTGTTTGTCTCTAAAATGTATGATGCATTTAGGTCTGTTATGCAATCAAGTATATATGATGTATTTAGGTCTGTTTGTGATTCCACTGATATCTCTGATATCACTAGTATGGATGGGAGAATCTTTTCACCTCAAAAGCGAAGCAGGGGAAAAATGATACTTCCCACTGTGGGAGACATTTTTACAAAAAGTTCTAATTCTCTTCTTTTTTCCACCTTGCTCATTGCATTGAAGTCAATTGTAAGAATTAATCCCCCAGTAAAAAGTCTCTCTTCTTTAAATGCTGGGATAGTATAAAAGGGGTGTCAGGTTAACCACAGGATGTTATTCTGAGTTTGATAGAGAGAGAAAGCAGCACAATTTTGGAGCTAGATAAGTTAGGCTAAGAAAGTGGAGTTGCAGTTTAGTTAAGGGAATCTGTTGGTCAGGTAATTTGTTCTCTGTGATAGGGGATTTTGGAGGCCCTGGGGGAGTGTGAATGTGTAAAGGATAATTATCTAAATACCCCCAAATTCTGCTTAACTGAGAAGAGATAGGCAGTTGATACAAATTCCTTCATTAGTTCACAGATTCTCTGTTAGGGTAGTCTAGGGGAGTGGGAATTAGAAAAAAGATTTATCCCAAATACCTCCAAACCTTGTTTACCTAAGAAGAGACAGGCAGTTGATAAAAATTAATTACTGAGCTTGCTGAGCCTCTGTCACAAGCTAAGGCTATAGGCCCTGCTGAGACAGTGGGGAGAGTGTGGGAGTGAAAGGGTTAACAATACCAGACCCTTGGTTACCTGTTACTATTCCTAGCAACCACCACATTAACCACTGAAATCCCTCCTGCACTATCTCCCCAGTACTACAATTCGCTGCCACCACCAAGACTTTATATATGGGTGTCTTAGGTTACCCCAAATACAACAGAATTACAGTATAAAATCACCTTAATAATCAAACATTTAGACTTACCCCTTTAGTAGCATGTCCTAACTGAGCTTCCTTCAGAGTAGTGAGTTCATATTAGAGAACAGAGACAAGAGCTGATTAATTGAACATTTAATCTAAAAAAAAGGCTTCACAGTGCTGGTACAAAAATACAGAAATAAAGGACATATACAAATAAAGATTACACATAAACAAAACAGTCCATAAAATAAAATAGGAGAAACACAAGAAATCCTTAAATACAATTACTGATATTTTAAGAGTCCTTGGGAACTTCAGATGGTATATCCCCCTTCAGTTGTTACAAAGAAATTCCTTTTATTCCTTTTATCCAAAAAACACATATTAAATAGTTTCCACAGTTCCTTCTAAGAGGCCAACCCCCTTCAGTTGTTACCTGGGAGGGTTCAATATAGTTTATGACACTCTGTTCTGCTCTAGCAATGCTCATTCAGTTTCTGGTGATGTTATCCACTTAGCAAATTTTATGACCTAGGACTGGTGCACTTTGAATAACAAGCAAACAAATTATACGTACCAGGGCCCTGCAAGACCCAACTCATGCCTTGGCATGATAGCCTCTGTGACTGACATACTGACTGACTAACTGACAGAATTATTTGCAGACTGACATCCAAGAGACAGACAAGTTCAACTGACACTGACTCCTGGAACAGCCAGAAGAAGAGGGGCCAGCATACTGAGTAAGGTCTATCATAGTTCTGTACTGTAAAAACATTAAGACTGCAGTGAGGTTTGGAAAGAGTAAGCAGTAGCTGAAATCCTCTTGATAGTATCTACAGGCAAGAGTATGTTTTTGATAGACGGTGACAGAAAGAGATTTTTAACCCTCTGAGTGCCAGAGGGGTACGCAACGCATTGCTCTGCAATGCATTGCGTACCCCTCTGACACTCAAAGAGCTAATCAAAAGAAATGTTTGACTGATAGGTGACAGAGACTGGGACCTTGACATGAACTATGACTGAAGCTGACCATGACAAATACTCAAGACAGAAACAGCATTTTGTAAAGGGCAAGACTTCACAAACAAATAGCTCTGTTGTCTGCTTTACTGTTAAACTGACAGGACTTTGATAATGTCCAGCAAAAATGCTAGAGGCAGGGGTAGAGGAAAAGGAGTAAGGGCAGTGCAGGAACTTGTAGTAAGGTTGTAGTACAAAAACTAACTGCTGGTTGCTGCAGCTTGTGCAATAAAAGATGATGATCCTTCTCCTCCTGAGGAGGCTGTTTATTAAAGTGATATAAAAAGTTTCTCTACCACCACCAGTATTAATAAACTATTCAAGAGCTGAAGACAACAACAAATCATATTCTAAAGTTGATGGCACAGCGGAGGAGGGTATAGCAGAGCAACCAACTGCTGCACCTCACCATGTTAAAAAAAACAGTATTCAAACTAGTGGCAAATGTTCTGAAAATCCCTTTAAGGGGAAAAGTAAAGAAAATAAAAGTCTGCAACAATCAGAAACCCCAGAGTAATATGAAAGATGTGGAGAAGAAGTGGCAGGTGATACTGAGGGTGACCTAATTATTGATGATGATAATGTTGCTGTAGAAGATATCCCTCCAGAGCCCTCTTCTTCTCCTGCTACAGATGAATTTGAGAGTTGATGACACGGATGGAAAATTAGCTGAAAGGTAAAGGTTCAATCATCAGCAAGTGGAAAGGAGAACTATACCTGTTTATTTACTGTTTGAGAAATCAATTGGAAAATCAGACTCTGTATATGTAAAGTTGCCTAAAAATACACAGGCATCCTGCCAGATATCATCAACATTGTCACCATTTCCAAGTCCAACACCCAACCAGCCACAAAAACTATTGTTGATTAATGAGTAAGATAAGTAATTACCGTCCACAATAGTAGTAGTAATAGTTACACCTGCAGTGAGCCAGGTCCTCTCTGAGTTCAGCTCTTTCTCTATAACAAAGTAAAACTAGCAGGAAGAGTAGGACATGACAGGATCCATAGGACTGGAGACACTGGGATCTTCTTTAGGCATATTTCCCATCATAACAGTCAATGACAATAGTATTCCAGCTAGTATCTTTATAAACGTACTTTTTAGCCAAACTTCTATAGGGGTGATAATTTAAAATCTAGTTCATAATATGCACCTGTGTATAATACACAGGTATAAATTATAGACAACATTTTTGGTAAAATATTTAGTTCTTGTGTACAATACGCAACCCCTGTCACTCCCTCTACTCCCAAACAGTTCAATGTCCCCCTCAATTTCTTTTCCCCTTACCCAACTGCACATTGAATCTATGGTATTGCCTTGTCTGGAAGTCCTGACAGGGCAATCAGATTCGCTTGTGTAGAGTCCCAGGAGCAGAGAAAGCAGGCAGAGAATACAAGAATGTCTCCTGCTGCCCCAATGTCATGGCTCCCTCCAGAGTGGGGGGATCCTGGTTATGCAGGTGGGTTTGAGGATGCAAAGGGAGGCACATGTAGTGGAGAAAGTGGGGGGTTAATGCAAGATTGCCACCCGCTGCCCCAGTGTCACGGCTGCCTCCACATGGGGGGTCCTGGTTATGGGAGGTAAAGAGGCATGCAGGTAATGTTATTGAGGTCAGGGAGGATGGGAAGGGCAAGGGAGATTGAGGGGAGCATTTCACATTTTTTGGGGGTGATTTTTTTTTCACAAATGGGGTAAAAATGTGCATATTATACCAGTGATTTTACAGTAAATACCCAGGTAACCATTTTAGTGCTTTTATTCTCTAGTAAACCTTTGGACACTAAAGTATCTTCAGACTTAACCCTTTGAGTACTACAGGGGTACGTGACGAGTTACTTACCCCTCTGGCACTCAAAGGGTTAATCACATGTAAGTGTAACCACTTAATTCATTGTAACAAATACATTGAGAAACGTATGGATTGGTATTGGGTGGTGGTGTGGATGAGGGCAGTTGGTGTCTGGCAGAAGCTGGATGGCCTCACGTTGCCAACCACTGTATCATGTGTACCACTTATGTTATCGACATCAATTCTCTTGTTTTGCTTTTTCATTTTATTTAAAAGCGAGTATCTCTTATTCTAATGATCTGATTGACTAACTTTTGAAAAAAATAAAATATGCAGTACTTATCAGATTAAGCCATCCTGCAGATTTTCATGAGCATCTGTATGGTAGATTGGGCTAAAAGTCTGACTATATTTTCTTGTAGTGTCAAATAAGTAACAAATAAATAACATTTATTTTTAAAATGGTTTGGTACTCAAAAACTACACAACCAATTTTTATGAAACTTCAAAAGGGAAGGGACTGCCGATCAGAATTGGAAATGAAAGTTTCATCTAATTTTGTTGTTGCAATCAAGAAGTCAAATCACATAGAACCTTCAGTCAAACGTCACCATGGAAGCTGTATCGGGCTTCCATAATATACACACAAATCATTTTTTATACCTGTAATTAATGTAGAGCAAAATGTTTTTTTTTTTGTTTTGTTTTGTATTGTTTTTTTACCTGGTCCCTCAGTTGCCCTACTGATTCCAAGCTCTAGGCCAAGATTTTGGGTTTACCCTGTATGTAGATTAAAAATTGTTTTAGTTCCTCTGCAATCTTTGTGCATAAAAAGCTGGGGCCACTCACATGGGCCCACCTCCCAGGCCAAATGTTGCTGATACCTAAGTATCTCAGTCACTATATGTATATATTGATGGAAAAAGCAGGTCCCAACACTCTCTTCTTCCTTTTCACAAATAAGAGGCAGTCAGACACCATTTATAGTAGCTTGGAGTGGATGGCTTTTATGTCCTCTTCTTCTTATTCCCTCATGTTTTCTTGGCCCTCAAGAACACGATATATGTGGGTGTGAAAAAGCATTGACGGACACTCCATTCCATACAGAATACATTGTGCGTAACTGCCTCATAGGTGTTGAAGGGAGGAAAAAGGCTTGGGGACCTGTTTCCTCCATCAATACATACAGATCATACCTGAGAACATGAAGTTAACAACTTTACAGCCCAATGGCCAGCTAAGGATTTTGGGAGTTGAAGGCAAATAACCACTGGAAGGCTGCAGGTGGCTAACTCCTAGCCTAAAAGCTTTCATTAGCCTCCCCAGTAGTAAAGTGACCCTTCATTCTCTGGTTAAATACCTATATCATTCAGAGAAGAATTAGATTAGAAAGATTAGGAACATTAAATGCATACATTCTAACCAGTCCATAACGTGTTTTGACAGTATATTATATGACAGACTTTTGTGAAAGAGGATGGCCACTCACCTCTCTTTCCTCCTAACCATTTATATAAGGACGTTTTTGCCTTATATTCAATTAATGATTCAGGTTTATTAAATTTAAGCTCTTCTTTGTTGGGCCTTCTTGAACGCATTTATTACAATACATTCCCAGCCAATGAATCTTGCATTGGAGGGGATAATGGTGGGCTCAGTTGGGCTACTGTAGGCATACCTGGGAACTTTTGAAATGAGCTCACCCTGAAATCCTTGAAATATTAACCCTTGATGATCCCAAGAAAGTAGGTTTTACATGCTATCTCAATGTTTGATCTAATCCAGAGATGTTCCAGTCAATTCTAATGGAACCTATAACATGCTACACTTCTAAAATATCACTTCTTATATACTCGAAAGACAAGCAGGACTTCTCCTTTTGCCTTTCTGGAAGAAATGCCACTAATTTGGATTAAATTATCAGTAAATTGGTGTAAATCGTATAGTAGGTAACTTTGGACTCTCTCACCCTGAGAATTTGGCCCTTCCACCTGAGACTCTGAGATTTGGTTCCAAACCCTGAGAGTTCCCAGGTATGACTGTAGGGTGTTATGTAGTTTAGGTTTGTTTTTTTGCACAGTTAACCCCTTTGATACCAGACAGTTTACAATGCATTGCACATCTATGCTTTTCAAGTTGCCTGGCATCTGAAGAGTTAAGAGGGACTTGTGTTAGTATGGGGAGGTTGGTTGGGGGCATTTCTGGACAATGGTGGGTTGTGGTGGTTGCAGCTTTCTGAGGCTGAGTAATCCTTTCTCCCATGCACAGCAGTCCATTGCAAAATAGCATTGCAAATTGCCATTTTATTATCACACTGTCGTAAAATGGGTTTTGTAGTGCTCCCCTTTGGGGCTAATCCCTAAAATCCGTTAAGGGCACACTTTATCGTGGGAAATTCTGCAGATTTCCCTTATCGAATCTATAAAGTGCTGACGCATGAATTGAAAGTAAAAAAATACATCCCTTGTGGATGTATTGATATGGGGCCCTAAGCCCCACAGCAATACATCCAAAGTACACCCAAAATGTGTCCAATGTTAGTAGAATTAACCCTAGGAGTGCCTTTAATCCTGATGTCAAGCATTTCCATTCTGTGATTCCTGTGAAAAAGAAAATAAGTCATATTAAAATAATGTGTGCCCAAACATAACCTTCAGATCCGTGCATAGTGTAAACAATGCACAGATCTCAGGATAACATAGAGAGAATGCCAACTTAATCAATCAATTACCCCATAGGTCCAGCTGAAATAAAAATATTTGTTCCCCCCAAAAGTTAACTGAAGTGGCCCACAGCTATAGAAATTCAAATGGACCCATTGTTTTCTCCGCCGATGTAGGTGGTGTTGGCTGCGGCAGAGAAATGGCAGATCAGCAGACCCTCCCCCCACCCACCTCTTTGTACCTGACTGCCCCATTCCAGTTCCACTATGAAGGCATTTTGAAAAAAGTCTACCTTTAGTATGGGCAGTCTCCATTCAAATGGACTCACAGCCATTGGCTGGGATGTGTGCTTACGCACATTCCAGTGAATACGTTTCGAGCAGGGGACTGAAAAAGATACAATGCATTATAAAAAACTAAATGGCAAAATTATATATAATTTTATTCTATAAACCTCTGTGATAAGTATTGTCTGCTTTTATATAAATAAATTATATATGTGTGTGTGTGTGTCTTTGTTCACTACTACTATCAGTGTACATTTGTATATTACTGATTTTTAAGCACTTAGAGGAAGATTTATAGACATGGTGTTATGAAAAAATACGGAGTAAAATTTTCCTAAAACTGAATTTAGCTTTTAAATATAAGCCTGCTGCAGTTTGGGAAACCTTAACGCTGAGTAGTAACAATAGCGTACAATAAAGTACAATAAAGTAACAATAAAACTGGGAAGAATTCTTGCACATTGAATTTATAAAGAAATGTCGCTAAATGCAACAATTTAGCAACATCATTTTCGCCAGAATGTTAAGCTAAGGTATGAGGTGTTCTTAGATTATAATGTCTAAATACAACTATATTGCCAAATCTTCTTTAGATTATAAGAAACACATTATGTTATATAAAAACACTTACTTTTGTGTAGTTCTAAAGATATGAACTGTAGAAGGATCTCCCTCCCTCCCCTTCTGCCTATGTCACTCAGTAGGTCTCTCTGGTCCAGACGCATGCGGCAAGTGACAAACTTCAGTAAAGCAAAGGAAAATCCTGCCCTCCTTCATCAAGGGGGGCAGGATTTTCCTTATACTTACTTACTGAAGTTTGTCCCTCGCTGCATCTGTCGGTCTCACGATACGACTAGCTACTCAGTGGGAGGAGGCCAGAAGGGACGGGAGGGGGATCCTTATACATTTCATATCTTTAGAACGATGCAAAAGTAAGCGTTTTTAAATAGCACAATGTGTTTCTTATAATCTAAATACGACTTGGCGATATAGTTTTTTTTAGACATTCCAATAATTTATAAATAAGAACTAGCTGCCCTAACTGAAAGACAATTCTTAAGACTGTATCTTAGTTAGCATTTAGCAAGGATTTATTTGATGCATTTAATCCTGGCCATTTAGACACTTAATTCACAATGTATATTGCACCTTTTTTCTGTATGCATTTTTTTATATTTTATTAGTCTCACAAATTAGAGGCTATTTGTATTATTGTAGGTCAATATAGATTCTTGACTATCCCCTGTTCTAAGTATGAAGGAATAATACTTACATATTAGGAAGGTGGCCCCTTTTGTGTGTGTTTTTTTATTGTTTTTTAATTTTTAAGGGTTGTTTGGTTGTGCACCAATATATCGGAACATTTTAGGTTAATGGGTTGCAGTTGGTTGCCGGTTACCCTTATACATTTTTTATTTATGTTTTTTTTTCTAGTGAGCACCACTTTGTTACACATATATCTCTCATCCACTTAGCGTCTTCAAAAGAGATTGCTCTCTACTTATCAACTTTGCCAGTATCAAAGATAGTGCCCTATCCTTCATTCCTCACATCCAGTCAATCTCCAACTCATGCCGCCTCCACCTCCGCAACATCTCTAGAATCCGACCCTTTCTCACAGAAGACACTACCAAAATTCTAATCCAAACACTCATCATGTCCCGTCTTGACTACTGTAACTCTTTACTAATTGGCCTGCCTCTCACCCGACTAACCCCGCTACAGTCCATAATGAACTCTGCTGCAAGACTAATCTATCTCACTCATCGTTTCTCTAACACCAAACCCCTCTGTCAGTCCCTACACTGGCTCCCATTAGCATACAGAGTAAAATTCAAAACTCTGGTGCTAACTTATAGAGCCCTTACTAACACTGCACCCCCCTATATTTCATCTCTCATTTCCAAATATACTCCCGCCCGCCATCTTCGCTCTGCACTACAGGACTTCTCCCGTGCTGCACCTGAGCTGTGGAATTCCCTCCCCCGTCCCATCAGACTCTCCCCCAGCCTTCAAATCTTCAGACGCTCCCTGAAGACTCACCTCTTCAGGGAGGCCTATCAACTGCCTCCATAAACATCATCACCAAGATTCACCCCTTGCACGGACTACTGCACTCAATGGCACTTCTCACTCCCACCCACTGACTGGCAGTTCATGTGGCAGGAGGCACTTAAACGCAATAGCACTTACTCCTTCTGTATCAAACCTACCTTCCTCTAGACTGTAAGCTCTCACGAGCAGGGCCCTCTGATCCTCCTGTTCTCCACATCTGATTGTACTATTTAATACCTCTGTATGTCTATTCCCCAATTGTACAGCGCTGCGGAATTAGTTGGCGCTATATAAATAAAGAAAAATAATAATAATACCTACAAAATCCGACTTTATGCCAACGGAATCCCAAAGATCAGGGGAAAGGTTACAAGTCCAGCAAACTCCAATGTGAAAGAGAAACCAAAATGTGGTCCTCTGAAACCAAACTTGGATCCTGTTTGCAGCAAGCTAGATTCTAAGACCTTGGGTTATGCTCTCGTGATCATGAACTTAAAGAACAGCAACACATTGACTGTTGTAGTTTTCTTAATAATAATCAGAGTGGGCTTGTTGTTTGCTGGTACACTGTCAGGTTTCGATTTTATCATCTTAAAAAAAAGAGCCTGTAAGATGATGTTCAAGTGGAAAAGGAAATTCATAACACAGACATGTGTGCACATATATATCTTGTTTTTAATGTCTAATAAAGTATAGTATCATCTCTCTGAATCTGACATACAGGATTGATTGAAGATTTTCTGTCTTAAACTAAAGAGCAAGAGTTAAATTCACAGTATGTGTGTGTGTGTGTGTATATGAGGGGCAGTGTTCCTTAAAGAAGTCCTTTAATGATGCTATTTGCTTCTGCATTGTGTGCACAATCATGTTGATTGTTCCATAAATCCTTCTATTTAAACTTTATATTTAGAAAGATTGTTTTTATACCTGAAAATATTCTAATCATTGTAGCTCCAAAATTTGCAAAAATAAAACATTTAAATATGTACTTAATAGGGGTGTGTCTAAAGGGGGTACAGAGGGAGCAGTTGCACCACAGTCCATCATCCAAGGGAGCCCTATGTGCCCCAAGACCCAATAGGTTTTATTTATATACCTTTGAAAATATTTTTGTGATAGGGGACCCAAAAGAAAGGTTGCACCAATGCCTGCAATGACTAGTTACACTAATGGTACATACAGTAGCATACTTCTCTGAACACCCTGAAAAACATGTAATTTGGTACAAAATGCAATCTCCAGAAATCAATAATTGATGAAAATGAGATTTATTGAATGCAATAAAGGGTTATGTCAGATTTATAAATACAAAAAAGCTGCATTATAGATGATTTAGAAAAATATAGCTTTTTAAGGAATATGAATATATTTTTAATGTAAACAATATCTGGAATTCCCTCACTGCTTAGTCTAATTTTCTGCCATTTCCTTGGAAACCCTAACTAAGGCAATAAATCATTGTCCTTTGTTTATGAAATGCAGGATCTTATGTAATACCTCTGCTTGATCAAAACCACAGCTTTCTCCTGTTTGCTAGAATAAAAGATTTCGTTTCTGAACAAAGAAAAAAAGAAGACCAATAATGTAAACTTTTTTTATTTACAAAAAGATAAAATCATGTCCTGTAAAACTAATACATATATGATATATCCTCTCGGGAACAAAACAATAAAAATGGAGTTGAATAAAGAACCATCTAAATATGAAACAGCAGTAGCATACTTATGTGTCACAGTGGGGCTCACTAATGGGAGAGAAGATTCTTTACCCATGATATAGGAAGGGAGTCATAGGCTGTGGAAAGGAGTGGGCTACACAGGCATTGATCACACCAACTTTATGACTCCCTCAATGCCCATATCAAGTCTAATCTAAATCTCCAGCTGATGTAGGACTACAACTTTGATCATCTTCAGCTGGCTGAGGGCGATGGGAGTTTGGTGTCTAACAAAGATTGTAGCCCTATAGATTACCCACCCACGCTCTAAGCAGCTGCATGATGGATCAGCAGAAGGTTGATCATTAGATCACAACTTGATAGTTGACAAAATAGTGTCTAAAGCAGAAGTAAGAAAAATACAGACAACTAACAAACTTGATCTGGCCTGCAATTCTTTTCTATCAAAGAAAAACAATATTTTAAAGGGATAGTAATACTTAAAATATAAAAAAAAATGTTGTAGGGTTTACCCCTGTGAGTAAAACAAGAGTACTCCCACTGCTGAAATGTATTTTATTCAAAAGTTATTACAGCTCAAAGTTTAATTTTTTAGGTGCAATATCACAGTGGCCCGAAATTGTACAGTGGCGCTGTTGCTACACCATCCTATGGTTCCAGAACCAGAGCTGTCCATAGGATGGTGTAGCAACAGTGCCACTGTACAATTTCAGGCCACTGTGATATTGCACCTAAAAAAATTCAACTTTGAGCTGTAATAACTTTTGAATAAAACACCTTTCAGCAGCGGGAGTACCATTGTTTTACTCAGGGGGATAAACCCTGCAACATTTTTTTTTTTTACATTTTAAGTATTACTATCCCTTTGAAAGTGATGCCAGCAAGTCTCACACATCTTGACCTGACATCTCAACTCCTCACATTCCCATCATGACTCAGAGGGGTCAGTGAGATAAAATGTCATGACAGGGAATGGTGAGTAAAGAAGATTAGGATGTGGGGGACCTGCTGGCTTCACATTTAATGTAAAAAATGTTTAACAAAACTGTGTAACGGTGTATTTCAATGTGTGTGGGCATCAGTTAAATATATATGTGATGCTGAATATATGTGTATGTGTGTGTGTGTGTGTGAGAGAGAGACAGAGACAATTTGAGTGTATATGTGTGTATGTGTGAGAGTATGTAAGAGTGTGTGTGGGTGTGTGAGTGTGTGTACTTTATATACTGTTACATGTAAATACAAAGAAGCAGTTAGCTTTTGGGATTTTAGACTGGGTGAAGGTATGTTTTTTTTTCCGGTAGGTTACTCCAGGCTTTTGGAGCTCTGCAGGGGAAGGCAGATCAAATTCTTTCTTGTAGTATGGAATCCTCAGTGAGTTGTTAGCAGTGGAGAGTAGGTTATAGTTAGTACGGATAGCTGACATGAGCATGCTAGTCTGGTAGATTTCCAGAGAAGCAGTTATAAACTAAGCAAGAAAGGTGAAGGGTATGTCTACATTTGTGTGTTATCCAATTTAGTTATTTAAATATATCACCATGACTAGTAGTTTAATTACACTGGAGGACAAAGTGGTATCATGAATTATAAAGAATGTTGCGTTTACCAAGATGGATTTGTAGCATAGAAGCATATACTATATCCTGAAGTCTATGCCTAACGTTAATTGCTGACATCCACCAACCACCTAGTACCCCCACGCAGTCCCTCTCTGACACAGCCCATCTCCTCAGCCACACTGCCACTCAAATAAAAGGAAAATGAAAGGAATGCAGCTATAATCCCTGGTCTTCACAAGGGCCATAGCCTAAGATATCTTTTGGATGAAACCAGCTTGTGGATCATCATCATAGTGGTAATGAAATCGTCCACAGGTTGGAATCAAGAGCCAAGCCATCACAGCCTACTTCTGCACCAGTAGGTGAATGGGGAAACCCTGAGTCAAGAGGTCCAGAAGGATCTGAACTTAAAATATATGATGACAGATAGACTGAGAAGAACTTAGAACCTAATCCAGCAAGTCCAAAATGGGGTGATCAGGATTACCTGAGCCCCCTCCATCCTGACATTCCTCAATACCCTGTGAATCAGAGGAAACACACACCAGGGGAAACTGCCACAGAATGACCATTAAGTCAACAGCAAAAGTGAAAGGGTCTCAGGATTTGGCGCAAAATGGGAACATAGCAGTTTAACCAATAAGCCATCAGATCCATAGCTGTTAGACCCCATCGATGAACTATGGAGTTGAACCCCATTTGGTTGATTTCCTAATTCTCAGGATCCATACACTGATGGCTGAGAAAATCTGCTGTCTATCCCAAATACAAATGGAGGAGAGAGCCGGCATGCAAGCTTCCACCCAAGCAAGAATCGGCCAAATTTCTGACTATGTAGCGGTACCTCTAGACCCTCCTTGGTGGTTGACATAGGCCACTACCATTACAGTATCAGACTGGATCTGCACCAGACCTTGGAGAAGCAGAAACCAATGCAGCAGAGCAAGATGAATTGCCCAGAGCACCATCACCTTGATAGAGAGAAGATTCACCATTGGACCAAATGCCCTGAGTAGTAAGAAAGCCCAAAGAGGCTTCCCAACCTGTCAGGGTGGTATCAGTCATGACTAATACCAAATCCAGAATGACCAATTGCCATCTCAGAGAAGAAAGAAAGAAAGAAAGAAAGAAAGAAAGAAAGAAAGAAAGAAAGAAAGGTATGTAAAGACAAAAACAAAATTGTGTCTAGATGGTGTTGGATAAGGCATGGGTCTTAGCCTTCAGTTTCATGCATAGTTGCATCATAATTATATACATTGTTAGATGTTAATTAAAGCTGACAAAAAGACATGTAAATCAAGTTCAACCTTTGTCACAGTATATCCCAGATAAGGAAAACTACATAATCCTTCCTGACTCCAAGATGAGTGTTAGTCTATTTACAAGAACCTCCTATTTAATCTACTAACATAGTGTAATGTCATACATCACCTTCTGATATAAATGCATCTAATAACTTTAATGTATCTATTGTATATGCTTTCACCACATCCCTTGGCAAAGAACTGAAAAATGAAATAAACCTTACTGTAAAGAACCCCCTCTTCTGCTGAAGGTGAAATCTCCTTTCCTTTCATCTTAATGCGTGGCCCCAATTTATTTTAATATGCCTTTGTACAAAACATTCACTTGAGAGATCTTTGTACCGACCTCGTATATACATGTACAATGTAACAAGAGCCCCATATTGGCGTCTGTTTTCGACTATTTTGTTTGCTTTTGCTTCTGCTGTTTGCCACTGATCACTATTGCCAAAACTGCACTTTACAAGTAATGCAGAGCCAAATCCCTTATAACGATCCCATTCCATTTATACAAAGTATGCTTATTTCATGTACTTCCCAAATATATAACTTTACATTTTATGTAAATTCACATTTTTTCACCAGAGTGAAAAATCCCTCCTAATTTTGGTAACATTGCATTTACCAATATAAGCAGATTTATCATCTCTTTACATTTTTTAACATTTATGTTCAACTCACTAACATATTACATTACATTGAAGTAATTTAATTGCTGGCTTAATATATACACTTGTAAAGCAGTTGAAGGCCTAGCATTTTCCTGGTGGTAGTCAGACCCAGTGGTGTTTTGAAGAAGTCTTTTTTTAACCCTTTAAGGATTTGGGAATGTGTGCAAAGCATTGTTCCAAATCTCTTGTTATTAAAGAATTAATTTCCCATAATTCAGCATCTTTGTGCTAGGTCAGGTTTTTCTGTTTATGAAGGTTTCTGTATAATTCCATGTTTTGTTGAGTCTTTGCGTTATAAATAATACATTTCTAATAAATGATAATAGCAAGGATTCTTCCTTGCTAGGGGAGTGTGTATTGGTCTCTATGGAGCGGTGGACCTCCTTGGGATAATACAGGACATGAATTAGTTACTCTTGCAGAGTTTTGTGAAACACCAATTTTCCTTTTTGCTTACCTTCTCTTAATCCTTTGAGTGCCAGAGTGTTACCCAAAGCAATGCAAAGCAATACATTGGGTACCCATCTGGACCACAAAGGGTTAAAAAGCCTGCTCTTTGTACCAGGTTCCTTAGTTCCGCCAAGTAGTGGTAGCAGCATTACAGCTTCCTCTGCGCATTCTGCAATGGCTTCCAGAACAACTGATGCCAGATATGTCTCAAATGCATTGCTGCCCAATAATATGGAGTCCTCTTGAGCATCCAGGAGAATATGTAAAATGATGTACTAATGAAATGATGAGGGACTCCCTTTTACCCTTTGAGTGCCAGAGGGATCTATAACTCGTTGTGCTGCAATGCGTTGCACACTCGTCTGGCACTCAAAGGGTTAACATTATCACCTACTAACAATGCTAGTTATTTTGAAAATGCTTTTCAAAATCAGCTATGGTGTATAAGCCATTTTTTATTTTCAAAATTAGCTTTTGGGGCATTTAGATTCATAGATTATGATAACATGGACCTGATACCCAAAGATACGTTTTGCTTGTTTCACAGGGAATGAATATCTGCCTCTGTGTCATACTAGTCATACTAATTTGCTCTGTTAGAGGCTAACATGGGTGTCTGCAGGGGGGGTAAGAGGGGTATCCCCCCCCAGGATAAACACAGTGGGTGGGTGGCATGGACTAGGGGGCATGTTTTGGCTTGGCCATCCCCAGGAAATATTTTTGCAGATGCCCATGGAGGCCAAACTTACTCACTGTGCTATTAGATATGCCCCCAGTATGTGGGCTCTGACTAGATTAATTCATAGCACAGTGTGTGGTAATATTGGCTCAGCACAAACATGAATTAGCATAATGATCCACTCTGTAGAACAAACGTATGTTTATTTATAAAAATGTAATATTAACTTTTTGAGTGCCAGAGAGGCATCCAAAGCATTGCAACACAATGCATTGGATACCTCTCTGGCACACAGAGCATTAACCCTTTCAGTGCCAAAGGCACTGAAAGGGTTGAGCATAAATATACAGACTATGTATATTTATAAATATATAAATGTAGACGTATAAATATCTATAAATATACACTTAGATTTTTTTATGTTGCAAACATAGCTAATACCAAATATAACCGGTTTTAATTCTCTTTAAATTTAACTAAATTCATATTTGGGTGACAGATCTACTTTATGTCGTGCTATGCAAAGTATGACCACATTTCCATTCTGCTATTTAGGGACACGGTAGAGACAAGAGCAGTAGAGTACTTGTCCTCAGCTCTAGAACAGTTATACAGGATGGGTCATTATACATCACTGGACATCAGTGCACAACCTGTTCTTTCTCCTGCACTACAGAGTTCTAAACACCAGAGGGAGAACTGCCCATTGCCTGCTGTGACACAAAGCAGTAGTGGTGGCTATTAGAAAATGTACATAATGCCCAAAGCCTTAAATTAGCATTATACTACAACACAGTTTCACTGCAGCTCCTGTTTGATGTCAGGATTAAGGCTTGGTTTTCTCTGTAGAGTTTACAGCTATTTTTGTAGCCCACCAGAGGCATTACTTCCTGTTACAGTAGGCAATGGGCAGTTCTCCTTTGGAGGCTTCATTCCATTACTTTTTATTGTCGCAGAAGAGGGTTGCACGGGACAAGGGATACTCATTTAAAATCAGGGATGGTTCTGGGTAATCTGGGACACCTTAACCATGCAGTCACTGCCTGTCTTATCTCAACATTATCTCCCTCACTAATGGACACTTAACCCTTTCAGTGTTATGGGAGGTGGGAAATACATTACTGAGCAGTGTCAGTGAGTGAAGGAGGTAATGTAGGGCTAAAGCAAGAAGTGCCTGCACAGCATGCTTTAATTAGTATAATCTATAAATATAAATAACTCAATAAACAGTTTTCTAAATACAATATGGCTAACAAAAGATATAGATGATTTTGAAACCACTTCTAAAACCACAAGAGTTGCTTTTAGGTGATACAGTCCCTTTAAGTGCTAATATTGAGAGAGCATTGTCTAGGGTAGCATGAAGGGATTGCCTTTGTTGGATTACTATGTCATCTATTTGTGACCTTAATAGGTCACTTATAGGTGGAAGCGGCAATTAGTTGAGCATTTACACATACACATAGAATGTAGGACCGAGGGGGGAATTATAGAAGTGTGTAGGTCAGTGCCAGTTTTTTGTTTTAATTATTATCATCATCATTATTATTCTGGAGACTATAAGAAGACAGTTCAGTTCTCTCTGTAGTGTTTATAGCTCTGTCTGGAAGGTATGTTTGTACCCCAGCAGAGGCATCATTTTCTGTCACAGTAGACACTGGACAGTTCTCCTTGTAGTGCTTAGAACTCTGTGCTCTGGAGTCTTCATTCTTGGACTTTGTGTTGTTCCTTAAGAGGGCTGACTGAGACAAGGGACACACATTTAAAATCAGAGACTGTCCTGGGCAATCAGGGGCATGTGGTCAGCCTATGCAGGCATTGCCTGTCTTAGCTCTACATTATCTCTCTCACTAATGGACACTTAACCCTTTCAGTGTTATGGGAGGTGGGCAGTGCATTGCTGAGCAGTCACTGATTGAAGGAGGTAATGTAGGGCTAAAACCAGAAGAGCCTGCATGGCATGCCTCAATTAGTATAAGAGAGAGCATTGTCTTGGATAGCATGAAGGCATTGCTTTTGTTGGATTACCATGTCATCTCTTTGTGACCTTAATAGGTCACTTGTAGGTAGAAGTGATAATTAGTTGAGCATTTACACTTACACATAGAATGTAGGACTGAGGGGGGAATTATAGAAGGGTGTGTAGGCCAGTGCCAGTTTTTTTTTATTATTATTAATTATTATTATTATTATTATTATGGAGACTATAAGAAGACAGTTCAGTGATTTACAAAGTGATATATTGATAGCTGGGGCAATTCTTAGATAAGCCCAGTACATCATAGGTGACAGTATGTCAAGGCACCCTTAACTCCACCCATGGCTATACCCCCACTCTTCACATGACCCCACCCTGAGTCCCATTCATTGTTTCTTGACACAGAAAATAACCCTGGCCTATAATAAGCAAGAGCAAATAAAAGTTCTGCATTGCATTGGAGATCTCTTTAGCATTTAAGAAGTTAAATAATAACTGGTAAATAGGTATAAAACTTGTCCAGGGACATTGAGATTGCTCTTGCCATGCCCACATTACAGAATATGGGTGTGGCCAGCACAGCTGAGGAACGCCTCAAAATCTGTAGCTCTCCTTGTTGCCTGAATACAAGATGGAATGCATCATGCAGACTGCTAAGGTTTCTGTGGGGGCTCCATGCACCACATGATGCCCTCCACTGGGACTCCACAGCCATCGATTTCCTGGGAGACAAGGTGGCCATTTGAAAGGCCACCTCTATCCAATATGGAAAACAATGGCATATTCTCGGATATACAGCTTCTTATGGGAGCATATTTATAGACTGAATAGGTGGCACAAAAGCAGATGGGAAGCCCTAGAGCCCGTCAATCTGGGAGATGGCTGCTTCTTTGGGTTTCAAAGGGTTCCAGTAGGGGGCACCATCTAGGGTCTAGAGACCCCCAGACAACTTTAGGAAGCTGCTTTATGCTTCTCTTCATGTATTAACTTAACACGGACACCTTTGCATACATGTTAGTGACCCTTTTATTTTGTAGGCATTAAAAAAACATGAAGAACAATATAAGTCTTATCTCTCAAACCTTTATGGTTTGAGAGATATTCACAAGCAAAGTTTCCCCCTCCCACCCCTTTTACCTAGTATAAGCCATCTTTTCTCAGATGTGGAATGCAGTCCATAGACCAGACAGATAACAGCAGGGGACAATCTTCTTCCTATGAGAACAATGAAAGCCCTGCCCCCCTTGACAAGATTTTCAGCTTTTTCCCTTATCTTAATTGAAGATTGTCCCTCTCTGCAGTCTACCTGGGCACCTCCCTTCAGCTCTGGCTGAGCAGTGTTATATCAGTAAAAGGGGAGGGGGGGATACTTTGTCATTGAATTACTCTTGAACTACAACTCTGACAGAATTGAAATAACACTCTCCATAGTCCAGATACTATGATGATTAATTAGAGCGGATTTTATTATGAAACATTACTATCCCTTTAAGCCAATTCCCTTTAAGTCTCAAGTGGGTTACAAAAATCTTTCCAGGCTCAAAAAAGCATCCAGATATCTCCGTAGATCTACATTATAACTACATTGTAATCAACTGTCATTGTATACACAAGTAAAAAGGTATTCAGTATTTTTTGTACGTATCTATAGTACCTGCAAAAAAATTCCATGTCCTTACTGCCTTTCATTTGTTTTAGTTGAAAGCACATTTCAATCAGTCTTAAAGAATGCCACCTTGTGTTTTGCTCAGTTTTGAGTAAAGAGTTCCCCAGGCCGTGCTTTATATTGGATATACACAAATATTTGTATTGTGCAAAATGGGGAAAACGTGGTAGAGGTATATACAAATATTTGTATTGCGCAAAATGGGTAAAATGTGCCTTCAATATATTTGCCAGCAGTAATGATATTCATTATAGATGTCTGTTTACCTACACAGTGCTTTGGAAACATCTCTAGCATTCAAGGGGTTAAAAGCCCAATTGAAATCAAAAGGATTTTGGGGTATTTTCATTTGTTCCTTATGCTGAAATTGGTTTGCTCCAGATCTTAGTATATCAACCTCTGCATTATTATGGTAAATGCACCGAGAGCCAAATGGATTGCTTTGTGACACCCACATAAATGTGCTTAGTCTATTAATACTACTTTTTTTGCATTTCAAACTTATAAGAAAGAATACAATTGCACTTTGATGAATGAAAACTGCAACATAATCTAAAAAAACTTGGACAAGCAATGTAAACCAAAGCTAATGATATAAGTACATGATCAGGGGCTCGATTCTATTACTCGCACTAAAACCGGCGTTACAATAAAACAAGCAATGTGTATTTTGAAAACGTGTTACGCCAGTATTCTATTGCAGAATCACAGTAAAACAAAACTGACTTAGACAGCACATTTCTATGAACTAACAAAATTGACGTTGTCTGCTTTTATTCAACTACCGCCTAAAAAAAAACACGTAAAAAGTCCAAGGAAATAGGCGTATGTTTGACGACAGAAAGATCACGTTTAGCGTTAGATGTGTTCACCAAATTATTAAAATCCGTAATAGTGTGCCCCCTTCAACATATTAACCTACCCTTTGAAATTTGTATTACTGTGCTTACTTTCACCATTTTAATTCAACAAATATTGTTTACATTTGACATTTTAACTCGGTGACAGGGCTCATTCATTCAAGGCAGCGCTTGTACTGGAAATGCCTTATACAGCCACTCCAGTACTAAAGAAGGCAGAAAATGCCTTCAGGGTCGCCCCATGGATCATCTATCCTTTTGGATATATTGGGGAGATGTCAGGAGGGGTCCTGGTGCCCCTCTCGAGGTCTGAAAGTAATATTTATCCATAAAAAGCGCATATAACCTATGTTAAACACAAGTTATATGCGCTTTATTTAAAAAGTCGCCCCATGGATCACCTATCCTTCTGGATAGGTGATCCATGTTAGGGGGGGTGTCTGGAGGGGTCCTGGTCCCCCTCAAGGTCAGGACAATATATTTAAAATATATTTAACAAAAAGAAGAAGAAGAAAGCCCATATAACATATGAGACACATATGTTATATGGGCTTTATTAAATATGCCGGCAATTTTCGCTTGCATTGATCACCTATCCTACTGGATAGGTGATCAATGCTGGGGGGTGTTAAGATGGGTCCTGATACCTCCCTTGAGGTCTTAACTATTTATTTTAAATACTATTAAATACAGTTTAAAAAAAACTATTTATTTCACATATACAGGCAAGGTATGCAGCCGTATACCTTGCCTATTAATCCTATGAGTAACATGTGTTTGCTGCCTCTCTGGTACTCATAGGGTTAATCATGCAATACAAATACAACAAGGGCATGTTGAAAAAAATAGAAGAAGAACAATGTCGAATCTACTTGGAGAAAGAAAGTCACTGGAGCACTATAAGTCGAATTTTAAAGGGAGGGGGTTAAAATGTCAAATGTGCACAATATTTGTTGAATTAAAATGGTGAAAGTAAGCACTATAATTCGAATTTCAATGGGGGGTTAATATGTCGAAGGGGGCACTCTGTGTCGGACTTTGATAATGTGGGGAACATATCTAACATTAACTTGATCTTTCTGTCGTCAGACATAAGCTTATTTCCTTGGATTTTTTCATTTTGCTAATTTTTTAGGCGGTAGTTGAATAAAAGCATACAACACCAATTTTTGTTAGTTCGTAGAAATATGCTGTCTATGCCAGTTTTGTTGTACCGTGGTTTTGCAATAGAATACCGGCGTAACACGTTTGCAAAATACACTTTGCTTGTTTTTAATGTAACGCTGTTTTTAGCACAGGTAATAGAATCGAGCCCTGAGGGGTAGATTTAAAGGAAGGCGTTAGTAAAAAAAAACACTAACTGGTGCGTTAACGTGTTGTAAGCCAATTAAAGGTCTGTCTTAAGAACAGCTAACAGCAGTTTGATAATCCTTACGGCCGATAGACTGACGTGCTTTGAGACGCATGGAACGAGATTCCCCAGAGCCATTTAAAGGCTTGCGGTACTGTTATCGGCTGAAAAAAAGATACACTTAACGGACAAAGTTAAGAGCCAGTTTTCTTAGCCGTTAGACACTTAAAATGCTTACCGCACAAGCATGTAAATGGCAAAATTAACCCGTGCAATGCCAAAAGAACACAAAAACATGGACAGACAGGGGCAACACCACAGGGACAAGGACCCCAAAAATACACAACATGGCACGGAACAATGTGGGTTATCATACAACATGGACACCTGCCAATACAAAACAAGCTTACCTGTGCAACATCACCACACGATCCAGATGCAACCTGCACCCCACAACTTCACACCCGCAACTGACAGAGAAACATCAATCAGAACACACTACAATTTAAAACACAGACACACCCACAAGCACTTACCTGGACAACAAACACCTTTCCATTGGTCAGCACTCATCTCATCACCACACCTACACAACGCCCTACCAGGTACTTAAAGGGACAGCACACCACACTCACTTGGGGTTTGTTTTCCACTCAGGGAGAGAGTTGTTGCCTGGTCACCCTTTGCTCCCTAGGTGTAGGTTCAGGGGTCACACTGGAGGGAGTGGTGGGTTCAGTGGACCCCTCTGTCGACTGCTGCTCCCTATCAACCCGTAGGTTCTCACTGCAATTGTGGTCTCTCAACTCCACCAGCCCCTGGCCAATCATGTCCATCATCCCAGTGTGGTACTGATGGAGTTGTGTGTTGATCCTGGTCAGTTCAACCTCCAGGGCATGTATGCGATCCTTGAGGTGTTCCTCCGGGATTCCCTTCGGCATGCCCGGAGTAGCATCCTCTGAAGCACCATGCACTCCATCCCCATCATGCGTGCAATGTTGGAGGTGGATGTGCCTGGTGACTCTGCTGGTGGTGTTGCCTCTGAATGTGAGTCCTCTGCTGCTGTGGCTGCTGCTGCTGCTGTGTCCTCTGCTGCTGTGGCTGCTGCTGCTGATGCTGGTGCTGAGTCCTCTGCTGGTGTGGATGCTGCTGCTGGGTCCTCTGCTGCTGCTGCGGAGTCCTCTGCTGCTGCTTTGGCTGTTGTGTCTGCTGCTGGTGTGGCAGCTGGTGAAATGGCTGCTGTAGATGATGGGTATAGACCCACCACATCAAGTGACCCACAGCTGCCCACTGATGTCTGTGCTGGTGGAGTGGTGGGTAGAGGGCACTGGGGCTGTCCAATCAGGCCCAGATGCTGGCAGTCCAGTGGCCAAGGTTCATACCTTGACCACTGGTAGGTGCTTGGCCCCCACCTTGGATCATACCTGGGGCCATGCTGGGGAGCCATCCAGGAGGGTAGGCCCATCTGTGGGGAATATGGCCCATATTGGGTGGTGGCCACTGTCCCTGGCAGCCATTGCCTCCCTGGTGGTGGTGGTGCTGCTGCTGGAGGATAGTAGCTGGTGGATTTGGTTGGATACATCCACCTCTCCTCCTGTTGCATCCAGCCACTGTACTAGGGTGGTGCAGGCTGTGTTGGTGCGCCTGTGGTGGAGCAGCCTGTGGTGTTGCAGAAAGTGGTGGTGCAGAAGGTGGTGGTGCAGACTGTGTTGGAGGAGATGAGGATGGTGTATATGGTGACCACCGGCTAGTCCCCTCCTCTGTGTACTCCTCACTAGGTGGTGACGTAGCCTCCTCCATGGACTCCCGATGTGCTGGAGGCCCGTAAGCTGTGTGGAGAAATGAGAGGGTGTGATTACTAAACATAGCCGTAATAGGATTAAAGGGATAATAATACTTCAAATGTAAGAAAAATATTTTTGGGGGTTTATTCCCCTAAGTAAAACTAGGGTACTCCCACTGCTGAAAGGTGTTTTGTTCCAAAGTTATTACAGCTGAAATTTGAATTTTTTACGTGCAATATCACAGAGGCCGGAAATTGTACAGTGGCGCTGTTGCTACACCATCCTATGGAGATTAACGGTCCCAGGACCAGAGGTGTTCATGGGATTGTGAAGTAACAACCCCACTATACAATTTCAGGCCATTGTGAGATTGCACCAATGAAATTCAGCTTTCAGCTGTAAGAAATGTGGAATGAAAAAACCTTCAGCAGTTGGAGTACTATTGTTTTACTCAGGGGGATGAACCCTACATAATATGTTTCTTTTTACATTTGAAGTATTACTATCCCTTTAAGGGATAGCGATGGTTGATTTCACCTTGATGTAATATTGTAGGCATTGGAAGAAGATGTGGATCCATGTTAGTCCTATCCCTCAAACCCTCATGGTTAGAGAGATATTGCTGTGAGAGATGGAGATTTCACTCATTTGACCACACGGAGGCTCTTCATCTGTGTCAAAAATGCGCCATTTAATGATTAATACTTCATTGGGATGTTCCACAGAGTGGGCTTGCAAACAAGGCACACTTATTAGACCGTTTAAAGTAACATATTTATCTCTAAATGGTGCAATTTTGGCTCTGCTGAAGAGCCTCTGTGTGGTCAAATGAGTGAAATCTCCACCTGTCACATAGAGCAATATCTGTCTAACCATGAGGATAGGAGGGATAGGACTAACATTGATTCATCTTTTTCCAATACTCACAATATTACATCAAGGTGAAATTAACCATTGCTATCCCGTCCAAGGTACACAGAAAGAAAGATGGTCTGATATGTATGTGGCTATGTACCTTTCATATGGGTACAAACATATGCTTACAAGATATGAACCCAGAGATCAGTTCTGCACATGTGATTGCCTTACTGGCTATATATGTGAACCCATCACAAACTAACTTTTATTGATATCATAAATAAGAACATACCTCGTATATCCCATGTAAGTAAGGTGGGATATACTAGGTATGTGTATTTTGAGGGTATCAATAAGAGATAGTTTGTGATGGGTGCACATATTTGGACAGTAAGGCAATCAAATGTACTGAACTGATCTCTGGGTTCACATTTTGTTGGGGCATATTTGTACCCATTTGAAAAGTTCACATACATATCTGACCGTTTTTCTTTGTGTACATATATTTTTTTAACAGATCTGCAGTGTGATTCAAGTGGTATTCATCCCTATGTTATCAGTTTATCCCGTACAATGCGATATTTTGTATTATTTTACATGTCTCTGGTTGTCATAATGGTATCCTATGTATTACATTGTGATGCATGGGATACCACCCTGGCAATCAGAGATTGATGTACTTGACAGGATCCTGTCCATGAGGTCTGTTCCAGCTGAATCCTGAAAGGCAACAATCAAGCCAGTATTGAAGGATATCTTTGATTGAGGCCTGTGTTTTTTTTTCTGGATGAGCCCATCCATCCTTCTGAGTGAGGCAGCCATACTCAATCAGACGTATCCATCATTCATGGCCTGTTGTTGGCCAAACTACAATGGTTCATATTTGATTCCCATGTGTATCCTGCAAATAGTGACTGGTGATCCATCTATCCATGGCATCAGCACTCCTGAGGATCCATGTTGGAATCAAATGTGAGATATGTAATTTCAAGTTATAGTAAATGATTACATACACAACAAGGCCTACTTTTTCACATTTAATTCTGTGACATAGTTGCACATACAACCAGTTATTTTCAGTGGCACTGTGATGTATGACCCAATCCATCCTTTTTATGATTCAGTAAGCGGTGAAGTAGACTTGATGAACTGAACATGATGATGACTACTCCAGTGATCTCATTTGCCCCTTTGCAATGTTTTCTATGGAGTCTATACAATGGGACATTAGCAACTTGATTCATGTTATTGAATATTCTCCATAGACTAACATTGGGATTGGTGAAGTGAGGGTATGTGTTTCTCTTCATCATGTTTTTCACCGCTTAGTGAATGCCCCCTGTGTAGCATGCAATCGTTAGCCTATTGACTTGTGTTTTTTTCTGGTTAACCCTTTGAGTACCGGAGGGGTTGCCAATGCATTGTTGAGCGATGCATTGATAATCCCTCTAGCACTCAAGGGGTTTTGCTCTGTTTTCCCTGTGGGTACATGGGTGACATTGTGTTGGAGCAGTTCTGATTTTGAACATACAACACTTTTATGAACATGGTTTGTGTGTATTGTGTGTGATAAGCACAGCAACATGAGGATTAACCAGGGAGTTGGACAGGTTTGGGCGTTGTTGAACCTTGACATTTGTCCATGTCTTGCATCCTGTTTTAACCCTGAGGATGCTGTGTTGGTGCAGATGTATGGATGAATGATGGGCATATGTTGGGATGTGACTGTGTTTGTGTGTAATGGTTGTGTGGGTTGATGTGGTGTGTGTGTGTGGTTATGTGATGCTGCACTTACCGTTAGTGTGGAGGCTCCTCTCTTCCCCAGTGTCCGATCCTCCAGGGACCCCCTCAATGAGTGTGGCGGACATATTCTGCCGCACCATCTCCTCCCATCCGCAGAAGGTGATCGGGACAGATGGACCACCTCCAGTACCTCGGGCGTGCTTGGAGATTTTGGCCAACTTATTTTTGACCACCCTCTTGCCGTCACCCCATCTTTTCTTTATAGAGTCCACGTCCCTTCTGCATGTGGCCACAACTTTCACCCGCCTGCAGATCTGGTTCCATGCTGCATTCCGCCTCACAGACAGGCCAGGGACCTTCTCCCTTGGGAAGAGGATGGTCTCCCTCTCCAGCACAGCCTCCACGAGGGCCCTATTCTCCTCCTCAATATAACAGGGATCCCTGATCCTGTCCCCCTCAGCTCCGGCATGTGAAGAGTCAGAATCAGAGTGTCCTGCCTGGTCTACCCCTGCCTGTTAATGGTGGTGGCCCCCAGGAACTACCACTCGCCCCACTGCAGGTTCTGTTCCTGCATTCCGTGTGCCTGCTCTTCTAGGCATGGTCCCCCTCCGCCTTGCGGATCTCCCTCTCCCACCCCTACTCCCAGCAGGGATGTCCTGCTCTCCTTCCTCCTCCTCCACAACTCTCCCCATCCCTCTGTCCTGTCCTCCTCTCTAGCCATCACTCACCCATTCACACCTAGGCACTTGCACAGGCCCCCACAGACACACTCGATCCCACTCACTCTATGTCACACTCTGTCACTCACAGATTCACACTGAGAAAATAAAGTTTAAAATATGTGTGTTAATGTTTGTATGGGTATATGTAATATGTGCAAAAGTGTGATATGTGTATAGTTAAGTACACCTCTCTCCAAACTCCAAAAACTCCTTCTACATCAAGTGTACGCGCCTCTCTCTCGATCAGTAGCCTCCGCTCCTGGGTCCTGTGCCCTAGCTAGCTAAAACTAGAAACACAGACAGGGTGTGACCGTTATTTTGGGGTATATATAGGTGTATTTGAACATTTTTGCTATTTTGGGGCCTTGTGATTGGCTGTAGGTTTGAATTTTCTTTGTGCATCTATCAGGGTTGCTAGACAACGGCAGCCGTAATGTTACATTTTGACTGATGTTGTGTTTTAACGGGTGTTTGGGATGCACAGTAATGTGAAAACAGGTTCGATGCAGGTTTTTGTGTTACGTGTTTTTGTTGTGCCTACGCTCGTTAGCTATTCTCGTACACTTTTAAATCTGCCGTAAATCATGTGTTATTTGTGGCCGATGTGCCTTTTTTATTTAGCGGCTGGTTTAACGTGAACCTTTAAATCTAGCCCTCAGTCGGCTCTCAGAGGAACATACCTGCAACTAGTCCTTGGGCTAGATTCTATTGCAGATGTTAATTTTATCACTGCTTTTATCTCCACATTTCCCCATAGACTTCAAAAGGAAAATGTTTGATAAAACAGGTGTTAACATTTAGCACCTGCAATAGAATCTAGCCCCTTACTTCAAGTGATAGTTCTCATTTAAAGGTCATATTCAATAAGATAAAGAGGTACAGTTCTGGAGCAAACCAACTGCACCATAGGGGTTGGATTCTATTACAGGTGCTATTTTTATGACTGCTTTTATCTCCGTTTTTTCCCATAGACTTCAACAGGAAAATGTTTGATAAAACGGGTGTTAACATTTAGCACTTGCAATAGAATATAGCCCTAGAGGAGAAATAAAAATTCTCCAGATTCCCGCTGAATTTAAACTGTATAACACCTTAAAGGGATAGTAATACTTCATTTTAGCTTTATTTTATTTTGTAGGCATTAAAAAAACATGAAGAATGATATAAGTCTTATCTCTGAAACCTTTATGGTTTAAGAAATATTCACAAACAAAGTATCCCCCCCCCTGTTCAACCAGATCAGAAGGGAGATGTCCAGGTCGACTGCAGAGAGGGACAATCTTCAATTAAGATAAGGGAAAAAGCTGAAAAACTTGTCAAGGGGGAAGGGCTTTCATTGTTTTCATACAAAGAAAATTGTCCCCTTCTGTTATCTGTCCTGTCATACAACCAGACTCACATCTGAGAAGAGATGGCTTACACTAGGAAAAAGGGGCGGGAGGGGAAATTTGCTTGTGAATATCTCATAAACCATAAAGGTTTGAGAGATAAGACTTATATCATTCTTCATGTTTTTTTAATGCCTACAAAATAAAATAAAGTTAAAACGAAGTATTACTATCCCTTTAAGGACTCTTGACGTGTCAGGACCGTCACACTGGTCCTGTCATGTCATGGAATTCTGGGATGGTAGCGTGGCAGCATGCTGCTCTGCCATCCCAGAATCCAGTGAGCGGGAAAAAAAAAAGCTACGTGGTTCTTAACGTCCGCCTGCACGCCGGATCGGTTTGTCGCTAACGGGTGAATGCTAAAAAGGGCTCCAGCATTCAATGGATTAAATTTATGTAAAAAATAAACAAATAAGTAAATACATTAAATAAAATAAATAAATAGAAAGGTCCATTTTTCCCCTATGGTGCATTTGGTTTGCTCCACAATTGCACCTCTTTAGCTTCCTGAATATGTCTTTTAGGGAAGTATTCACTGGGCCAGAGATGTGTGATCCTGGAGCAAATCAGCTACACTACAGAGGTCAAATACAAGTTCTCCAGTGCATTGGCTAGCATTCAAAGGGATAAACACACCATTTAAATATCTGGGAATTTCATTTGTTCTCTATGCTGCAGTTGGGTTGCCCCAGAAGGCTATTGAATTTGGCCTTAATGGCTGTATGTTCAAAGGAAAAGTGGAGGTTTTCTGGTGCAAACCATTTGCTTTATAGGGAAGAACTAAAAATGCCCATTTATTTAAATAGCGAAACAATTCAAGGGGTTAAAAGTTTTAATTCAACGGAAATTTGGAGAATTTGCCCCAGAATGCCTCCACTTTTATTTTGAACATCCACCCTTATATGTGTTTTACTCGTCATAAAAAGATCTCCAAAATACCATACCTTCATTATGCAAGTTTAATCCTTTGAATGCCAGAGGGATACGCAATGCATAACCATGTACCCCCAAGATTACTAGTACCGCAGGTTGCAAATCAATGCTTTAGAGTCACAGAAGTCTGTGGAGGACTGTAACCATGGATATATCTGCACCAACATTTCATGTGGCTAAAGAGGGATGCTTGTAGTTTAGAAGGTATTGCTGAGGGGGTTAGAGGGTGGTGCATTACCTAGTGACACCTCATGACCTAGTGACACCTCTTTGTGTAAATGAATAAATGATTTAGAAGAAAACTAAAGTATTTTATTTACACAGACTAATTTCAGGGCTGGTGCAAGGATTTTTGCCCCCTTGGCTCCTCCCCTTTATGTCCACCCCTGTGTCAGTGTCAGTGTGTTTGCATGTTCTCCAGAATGTGATGTCTCTGGGTAGGGGGTCCGGTGTGATGTCACTGGGTAGGGAGTCCAGTGTAATGTCACTGGGCTGACAAGCTGGGGCTCAGAGTTGACACCAGTGAGAACTTAGTGGCTATTCTCATATTGGCTTTTGAGTGACCAAGACACCAATCCTGTTGGAACTTTAAGGAGCCATAAACTTTTTTAATGAAAACATTTATGTTACAGGTTTTTTTCTTGTTGAAGAAATCAAGGTCACTCCCACTTCTGAATAAGACTCAAACTGAGGGGAATATCACCATTAGCTTAGAAGTGCTGTTGCCCTACCTTAATATGAGTCTTAGCTGTAATAACATTTGAGGAAAACATCAACCCTTTCTATTGCTTTACTTGGCAGGAAATGTTCCCTGATATACAGTATATTTATTTCATAGTAAAAATGTTTTTGCTCAGTTGACCCTTTGAGTGCTAGAGAGGTATATAACTCATTGCGTTGAAATGCGTTGGATACCTCTCTGGCGAGCAAAGGTTAAAAATAAGGTATCTTGAGAAATTAAGTAGAAAAGAAATGGACATACCTTCATAATTAAGAGCCAGATTATGCCTAGCTTGTGTTACAGGCTGATCTTGACTGTTCTTTGTTGGAGAGTTTGGCATAATGCCAGTGGCACTTGCTGCCAGTCTGTAATGTACTGAAGAAAGGGAAACTTTGTGTTTGCCCGCACTGTCTCCAGGGCTAGATCTTTTCTTTGTTCAGTGATTGAACTTGTTCCCATATTGCAGGGTTTCTAACCAAAGTCCATTCATCTTCACTTCCATTGTTGGTCTAGTGGGGCCAAGATCCCAATGAGTCACCCTACTGAAACACTTGTCACTTTGGTTCCACCTAGTAATACTGTACACTCCCTGAGACACAGGATACCTAACCCTAAGGATTAACAGAAATCCCCTTCCTAGGGGTAGATTTAAAGGCAGCCGTTAGCAAAAAAAATCACTAACGGGTGCGTTAAGTGACATGTTGCAATTCAAAGATCCGTCTAAAGACCAGCTAACGGCAGTTGTAGAATCCTTACGGCCGATACACTTACGTGCATTCAGACGCATGGAAAAACATACCCCAGAGCTATTCAAAGGCTTGCGGTACTGCTAACGGCTGAAAAAAAGACACACCTAACGGCTAAAAGTTAAGACCCACTTTTCTTAGCCGTTAGACACTTAACGGCCAAAACAAAACACCCGTTACATAGGAAAAGACACAAAAGGCTTACCGCACAACCATGTAAATGGGAAAATTAACCCGTGCAATGCCAAAACAACACAAAACCATGTACACACAACACAAATCACTACACACACAACAACAACCAACACCACAGGGACAACGACACACTAAAAAACAACAACACAACATGGCACGGAACAATGGGGGTCATCACACAAAGCGGACACCTGCAAATACAAGCTCACCTGGGCAACATCAACACGCCACCTGCACCCCACAACTGCATGTCCGCAAATGGCACACACAGAACAAGCACAACACACCACATCTTATAACACACACACACCTGCAAACACTTACCTGGACAAAAACAACTCACCATTAGTCAGCACTCACCTCATCACCACACCCACACAACGCCCTAGCAAGTACTTAAAGGGACAACTCAACACACTCACTTGTGGCTTGTTTTCCACTCAGGGAGGGAGAGAGAGAGAGAGAGAGAGAGAGAGAGATAGATAGATAGATAGATAGATAGATAGATAGATAGATAGATAGAGACAGATAGAGAGAGCAAACAGTATGTTGGGTTACATATTGTTGCGAAGGCTGCGAAGAAGGCGTGCAAGGGAGAGAGCTGGGGAACATCAGCAACCTCCAAGCATGCCTGATCAACAGCCACCACCTGTTGCAAGTGAGGAGGCTCTGGCTCAGCAGCCACACAGGAGCCCATCCCCACCTGGAGGGCACAGGATGTATAGACGACCACCAAGGCCCAGGGTATACCGCCCAAGGGTCACCCTCTTTGGAATGACCGATGATGAGGTAATTGATCGCTACAGGTTGAGGCCTGACAGCATCATTGCCTTGTATGAGGTCATCAAGGAGCAGGTGGATCCCATCTACATCCACAACCATGCCCTAACTGGCCTGCAGAAACTACTCTGTGCCATGCACTTCATGGCAAGCGGGGCCTTCCAGTCCACAGAGGGTTACGCATCTGGCATGTCACAGGCCACATTCTCCAGGGTGCTGGCCCAGGTCCTGCCAGCTCTCAAAAGCAAGGCCAGTACCTATATACATTTCCCCACCACCGACATGGACTGGATACAAGTCAAGCAGGCCTTTTACACCAGGGGAGGCATGCCCAGGGTCATGGGTGCTATAGATTGCACCCATGTCCGAATTAAGGCCCCAGCACGTGACGCACAGATATTCATCAACAGGAAGAACTTTCACTCCATCAACGTGCAGATGGTGTGTGACAGCCATATGAGGATAATGAATGTCTGTGCAAAGTATCCTGGCAGCTCACATGATTCATACATTCTCCAAAACTCCTCAGTCCACAGAGATTTCGAGAATGGAACTTTTACAGGGGGATGGCTTTTGGGTGAGTTCACAATACAAAATCACATCACATACACAGGCGTACACACAACGCTGCTTAGCATGCTCCTGACCCACAGCTACTACGTCTACCACACAAAACATCATTCACACAACATGTGCTCCCTGTCTCACCATGTAACTCACATTACACAGGTGATGCTGGCTATGGATGCAAGTCCTGGCTACTGACCCCTCTGGCCAGTCCTCGAACACATGACCAGGAAAGCTACAACCAGGCTCATGGCAGAACGAGGAATGCCATTGAGCGGACCTTTGGCCTCCTCAAGTCAAGATTCCGATGTCTGGACCACTCGGGGGGAGCACTGCAGTATGCACCTGGAAAGGTGTGCGACATCATTGTGGCGTGCGCAATACTGCACAACATCGCAGTGGACACCAGGCTGCTGGAGCACATCCAGGCCCCCCCCATACAGTAAGTGCCCATGGACATCGGACACATTGAGGAGACCCTGAGAGGGACACAGATCAGAGACAGGCTCATCACGGAACACTTTACATGTGAGTATAACACAGGCATGCAAACAATCCATGCAAGTCCCCCATCAGTCCTGTGACACTAACCACACTGCACATTTTGTTCTGTCTCACCCCACAGGAACAGTGACACAGCACTGCACTGGCAGCGGACGTGGCAAATTGTGTGTGTGGACTCAAAAACCATCCTCCATTCCACTCTCCACGTTGACATACAGACCCCAAGGATATCACGCACACCCTCAGGAGAAACAAGGTACAACACATAACCCATGTTCATCGCCTTACAGGGCTTGATTGACAGCAGCTAACTTGATTTGCCATGAGCATAGCCAGAGCAACCATGCTAGCCTTGTAGCGAAAGAGTGTTATCCAATGCTATGCATTGGATAATACTCCGTCACATCAGGGGTTAAAGGGCCATTGGACTCAATATGGGACCTGTACTGTGCTACAGCTGAGAAGAGCAGCACAGGGGTGGATGTACAGTGGTATGGGCACACAATGTAGAGGTCATGAGACATAGATCAGATTACCAGGGACACCATGCTGACCTGTGAGTGTGCAGACATATGTGCCCCCGACATGAATACACACATCAACAAATGTGTCCTAACAGTTCCATGGAACAAATGACATTGGGCTGCCATTGTCACATTAACAGTGGCACCCCAAATTCATTACTTCCATGGAGCTCTCAGAACACTTGTTGATGTGTGTATCCATGTCTGGGGCACATATCCATAGGGCTGGGGCACATGTCCTTAGTTCTCCACATAATTGGTTACAGATGAGTACACAACACATTGTCAAGCAATGGTTTGTGTACTCACCTGTAACTGTGAAAATTGAGGGGATCAAAAAGACTAAATTGTTGTTGCTTGATGATCAGTTCAGGTCAACTGCTCCAAATCCTGTCCTCTTCTTCCACAGGCATCCGTAACATGATCCATCCTTGAACTGAAGTTCTTCTATGTGACTGGATTGATGTCTTGACATCACCTTCATGGAGATCACCCCTTGCTGTTTATGTTGATGTTGTTGGTGATGCAAAGTTTGACCTGAGGTTCACACAAACCTCTACTGGATCATTTTCATATAGACACAGAAAACACTAATTCCTGAGTTTTATAACCTGTACAGTTAGGATGCTCAGCTACAGAGTTGTCAAACCTTGTGGACAACACATGAGCTGGGCAGCAGTGTTACAAAAGTACTATTTTTTTGTTTCAAAGTACATTTAGTGTTCTCATACAGGTGTTCAATGCATATAGGCAATACACAGAAAACACATGTACATCCTAATGTACTTTGAGACACAATAAAGATGAACCATCACCATTCTATCTGTGTCTGTAGGAGGATATATTTGAGAACACAGTTGTCAATGCGTTACCACACCCAGGGTAGAGTATCCCCATACATGGAAAGGCATCACCCATATCACAGGACTCCACCACTTGTTTGCAAGTGAGTGGACTCAGTGATGTATTCACGCTAACAGATGGTGGCAGTGATACACTAATGTGTTGTGGGAGTGATAAAGAGGTGATAAAGGGGACATACTTCCACAGTGAATTCCTGTCCGCAGTTCATGTGTTGCTCAGTATAATCAATGTTCAGTGATATTGCTCCACTGGGACATATCACAGTACATGACCAAGTGGACAAGTGTTTTCACTGGGGAAGTCTGTTACACCCTTAGAAAAAACAACAAGTCAACTTACTGGAGGCCCCAATGCTCACCCCAGGATATCAATGTGTGTGCTACACATTGAAATCCTGGGTTGAAAACATTGGCTTCCCCAGTCAGTCTGTTGCACAATGAGTGTGTGAATCCAAGGCAATATGGATACATGTCCCATTTATCTGTCCTGCTTGTTATCTCACCGCTAAGCCGTTTGTTTGGTTATCCCCTTAACCCTCTGAGTGCCAGAGTGGTACCCAACGCATTTCTTTGCAATGCGTTGCCTACCACTCTGGCTATCAAAGTGTTAAACACAACATATGATGTAGATGAATGTTCAATGTTGTACCAAATGTTGGGCTAAGGGGAATGTTTTGTTATGCAAAATCAACACACAACATTGCCATATAACACAGTTGTGTAATATGGCAACAGGGATGTTTTTACAGTTGATTTTGTACAACGATGTGTGTGTGAACCCATGTTGTAACATCCCACAAACATCTTACCTAGGCAGGAGTTGTATTCACTGAATTGTTTGGCAATGCATTGGAGACAACTCTGCCACCCAAATCTATGACCAAATTCAAAGCAGATCAGACAGGATTCAAAAGCACAATGTTCCTTTATTCAGGGGAAATTTAACATGTTGGGCATTTTATTTTTTTTTCTTAGGGGGGGGGCTTAGACTGTGTGGCAGAAGTGGATAACCTGGATGATCTCCTGGTCACCCTTTGCCCCCTAGGTGTGGCTTCGGGGGTCACATTAGAGGGGGTGGTGGGGGCAGTGGATCCCTCTGTGGAGCGCAGGTTTTCCCTCTCCAAACGTAAGTCCTCCCTGCGGTTCAGCTCTCTCAACTCCACCAGTAGCTGTGCAAGCAGGTCCATCACCCCCGTGTGTAGCTGATGGAGTTGAGTGTTGATCCTCATGACCTCCGACTCCAGGGCATGGATCCTTGCCTCTATCCTGTTAGTGTTTATACGGGATTCCCTACGGCTCCTGGTGATGTTGTCATTGGTGCGGAGGCTTGACCTGAGTAGTCTCCTTTGCAGAGCCATACACTCAGCTTCCATCCCCGTGGGCCGTTCACTGCTGGTGATTCTTGTGCCTGGTGAATCAGCTGCTGCTGTGTCCTCCTCTGCTGGTGCTGTGTCCTCCTCTGCTGGTGCTGTGTCCTCCTCTGCTGCTGGTGTGTCCTCCTCTGCTGGTGCTGTGTCCTCCTCTGCTGCTGCTGTGTCCTCCTCTGCTGCTGCTGGTTGTGCTGCAGATGGGTATGTGCCCACCACATCAATTGACCCACTGCTGCCCACCGATGTCTGTGCTGTTGGGGCTCCCCAAGCAGGCCCAGGTGTTGGTAGTCGAGTGGCCAAGGGTCAAACCTTGGCCACTGGTATGTGCTTGGCCCCCACCTAGGATCATACCTGGGGCCATGCTGGGGAGCCATCCAGGAGGGTAGGTCAATCTGTGGGTATGGCCCGTATTGGGTGGTGGCCACATCACCGGGCAGCCATTGCCTCCCTGGTGGTGGTGGTGCTGCTGCTGCTGCTGGGGGATAATAGCTCCTGGAGGTGGTGGGGGGCATCCAGTCACTGTAATAAGTCAGTGCAGGCAGAGTTGGTGCAGGCAGAGTTGATGCAGGCAGAGTTGATGCAGGCAGAGTTGGTGCAGGCAGAGTTGATGCAGGCAGGGTTGATGCAGGCAGGGTTGGTGCAGGCAGAGTCGGTGCAGGCAGAGTCGGTGCAGGCAGAGTCGGTGCAGGCAGGGTTGGTGCATCCAGCTGGCCAAGAGGTGTGGATGTCGTTGGGTACGGTGCCCACTGGCTGGTCCCCTCCTCCAAATACTCCTCACTGGGTGGTGAGGTGGCCTCCTCCATGGGCTCCTGATGTGCTGGAGACACATAACCTGTGTGGAGGATTGAGATTGTGTGATCAGTAAACTTAGCCATGATGGTGTCAAATTGATATTAATACTTGAAATGTGTAAAGGAACATATATGTTGTATGGTGTATCCCCCTGTGTGAAACAACGGTACTCCTACTGGTGATGGGTGTTGTATTCTACATGTATTGCAGCTCAGAGTTGAATTCCTTTGGTGCCACATCCCAGTGGCCTGAAATTGTACATTTGCGCTGTTGCCACATCATCCTTTGTGGATATCTGCTCCCTGGACCAAAGCTAGCCAGAGGATGGTCTGGCAACATTGGCATAGTACATTTTCAGGCCACACTGATATTGTCCATGGAATATTCAACTTTGAGCTGTTATACTCTTGTGATGAAACACCTTTCAGTAGTGGGAATACCCTTGCATTACCCGGTGGATCAATCCTATGACATGTATTTTTCCTTTCACATTTTAGGTATTACTATCTCTTTAACGGGATAGCAATGGTTAATTTCACCTTGATGTAACATTGCAGGCATCATAGAGAGATGTTTAGAAAGATGTTGCTGTATGTGACAGCTGGAGATGTCAGTCATTTGACCACACGGAGGCTCTTCAGCAGACTCCACATTGACCCATTTGGAGATAACTACATCTTTGCCATTGTCTACTAAGTGTTCCTGGTTTGTAAGCACGCTCTGTGGACCATGTCAATGATGGATCCATCTCCAATTGGTTCAATTTTGGGTCTGCTGAAGATCCTCTGTGTGGTCATATGACTGACATCTCCAGCTGTCACATACAGTAACATCTATCTAAACATCTCTTTATGATGCCTGCAAGGTTACATCAAGTGAAATTAACCATTGCCATGCCAAGGTACACAGTGAGGAATATGGTCTGATATGTGTGTATATGTACCTTTCATACGGGTACAAACATATCCTTGATAGATATGAACCCAGAGATCTGTTCAGAACATGTGATTGTCTAACTGCCTATATATGTACAGCCATCACAAATGAACTTTCATAGATACAAGTGATACCCATCCAAGTAGGTGTAATATACTGGGTATATGTACTCTGATGATGATATCAATATGAGTTATTTTGTTGAGGGTGCACATATATGGGCAGTTGGACAATCACACGTACTGAACCGAACTCTGGGTTTACATCTTGTTGGGACCTATTTGTACCCATTTGAAAGGGACATATCCACATACAAATCTGGTTGTTTTTCTTTCTGTACATATCTTTTTTGAATAGATCTGCAGTGTGATTCAAGTAGTATTCATCCCTATGTTATCAGTTCATCCCGTACAGTGCTGGATTTTGTCAGATTAGACATATCCCTCTCTGGTTGTCATGATGGTATCCTATGCATTGCATTGTGATGCATGGGATACCACCGTGGCAATCAGGGATTGATGTACATTACAGGATTCTGTCCATGAGGTCTGTTCAAGTTGAATCCTGAGGGGCAACAATCAAGCCAGTATTGAAGGATATCATTGATTGAGGCCTTTTTTTTCCTGGATCAGCCCATCCATCCTTCTGTGTGAGGCAGCCAGACCCGATCATAGATATCCATAATCCCTGGCCTGTTATTGACCAAACCTCAATGGTTCATATTTGGTTCCCATATGTATCCTGCAAATAGTGTCTGGTGTACCATCCATCCATGGCATCAGCACTCCTGAGGATCTATATGTGAATCAAATGTGAGCTATGTAAATTGAAGTTAGCGTAAATGATTGCATACACAACACCAAGGCCAACTTTTTCACCTTTAGTTATGTGTGATTGTTTTTGGCCTGTGTGTTGCACATACAAGCATTTATTCTCAGTGGCACTGTGATTTGTGACCTGATCCATCCTGTTGGTGATTCAGTAAGCGGTTAAGTGGACCTGATGAACTGATTATGATGCTGACTTCTCCGCTGACCTCATTTCCCCATCTGCAATGTTTTCTATGGAGTCCACACAATGGGGCCTGTGCAGCTTGAATCCTGTTATTGGATGTTCTCCATAGACTAACATTGTAATTGGTAAAGTGAGGGTATGTAAGTGTCAAATTCTCTACATCAGCTCTTTTTCACCGCTTAGTGAATGTCCCCTATGTGTCATGTAATTGTTAACCTATCGACATGTGTTTGTTGTCTGGTTAACCCTTTGAGTACCAGAGGGGTTGATCGATGCATTGATGATCCCTCTCGCACTCATGGGGTTATGTGCTGGATTCCCTGTGTGAACATGGGTAACACTGTGTGACAACAATTGTGATGTTTGACATACAACACTTTACTGAGCATGGTTTGTGTGTACTGTGTGTGATCAGCACAGCAACATGAGGGTTAACCAGGGAGTTGGACAGGTTTTGGCCTTGTTGAACATTGACATTTGTCCTTGTCTTGATTCCTGTTTAAACCCTCAGGGTGCTGTGTTGGTGCAATTGTGTGGTTGAATGAAGGGCAGATGTTGGGATGTGAGTGCTTGTTTGTGATGGGTGTGTGGTTTGGGGTGGTGTGTGGTTTTGGGGTGATGCACTTACCGGTGGTGTGGAGGCTCCTCTCCTCCCCAGTGTCTGATCCTCCAGGGACCCCCTCAATGAGGGTAGACGACAGTGTCTGCCGCAGCCTCTCCTCCCATGCGCTGAAGGTGATGGGGACAGGTGGCCCACCTCCGGTGGCTCGGGCGTGCAGGGCGGCATCCCCCATCTTCCTCTTCACCTGCCTTTTGCAGTCGCCCCATCTCTTCTTTATTGAGTCAACATCCCGTCTGCAGGTGGCCACCGCATTAACTCTGCTGCAGATTTGACTCCAGGCAGCTCTCCTCCTCGCAGACAGGCCAGGGAGTCTGTCCCCCGGGAAGAGGACACTCTCCCTCTCCAGCACAGCCTCCACGAGGGCCGTGTTTTCTTCCTCGGTATATCGGGGATCCCTGACCCTGTCCCCCTCAGCTCCGGCATGCGAGGAGTCAGACCCGGAGTGTCCTGCCTGCTCTGCCCCTGCCTGTGTGTGGTGGTCCCCAGGCACTACCCCTCGTCCCACTGCAGGATCTGTCCCTCTTCTTCTTAGTGTGCCTGTTCTTGTGGGCCTGGTCCCCCTCCGCCCTGCGTATCTCCCTCTCCCACCCCTGCTCTGCTGAGGGATCCCCTCCTGACCTTCCTCCTCCTCCTCCACTAGTCTCCCCATCCCTCTCTCCTGTCCTCCTCTCCTAGACATCATTCACCCACTCACACCCAGGCACTCTCACACGCCCTCACAGACACACTCGATCCCACTCACTCTCTGTCACACACTTTCACTCACGGATTCACACTGTGAAAGTAAAGTTTAAAATGTGTAAGGTGTGATGAAAAAAAAAAAGACTATGTGTATGTATGTGTATGTGTTTGTGTTTGTATGGATGTATGTGCTATGTGCAAAAGTGTGCTATGTGTCTATTTAAATGTACTTCTCTCCAAGATCCCTCTACCTTACTGCTGTGTATGCTTCTCTCTCTATCTCTCTCTCTCTCTCTAAACGCTATCCTCCACTCCTGGGTCCTGTGCTCTAGCTTGCTGAAACTCAAAACACAGACAGGGTGTAACCGTTATTTTGAGGTATATATAGGTGTATTTGAACATTTTTGATACTTTGGGGCCTTGGGATTGGCTGTAGGTTTGAATTTTGTTTGTGCATCTATCAGGGTTGCTAGACAACGGCAGCCGTAATGTAACATTTTGAGTTAAGTTGTGTTTTAACGGGTGTTTGGGACGCACGGTGATGCAAAATCAGGTGCGACGCTGGTTTTTGTTTAACGTGTTTTTGTAGTGCCTACGCCCGATAGCTATTCTTGAACGCTTACCTTTGAATCTGCCGTAAACCATGTGTTCTTTGCGGCCGATGTGCCTTTTTTACTTAGCGGATGGTTTAACGGCTGCCTTTAAATCTAGCCCCTAATGAGGCTCACCTCATTAACATACATACCTATCTACCTAACTAACCTTATCTACACTGATCCCCAGATACACAATCTATCTGACATATTAAATGAATTCTGATATAAATTAGAACTTCAGCAAACTGTAAAATAAGATGGGCTAGTTCATGTGGCTCTCCAGCCACTATCAGGATTGGAGGGTCTGGCAATAATATGGTTCACCAGCCACTTACAAGATAAGGGGAGCTTTACAATAATTTGTGGCTTTGCGGCAACAAGCAGGATGTATGGGCTGTAGCTTTCCGGTCACATATAAGAATAGTGGAAGGTTTGGCACATACTATGCTGCTCTCTCCCTCCCTCAGACTCTCCTTAAACTGCTTCACCTCTCCATACCTCCCAAGTCTCCCTCTTTAGGAGGGGCAGTCCCTCTTTTGAACCCAAATCCCTCTGTCCCTCTTTCTTCTCCCGGTGTCCCTCTTTTTAGGAGCTCCGACTGTGTGGTGTGTATATGTGTTAGGGATAGATTGTGATTTCGGGATCAGTGTAGATAAGCATGCATTATTTAGCAGAGTGGGAAAGATAATACTAGTAAACCGGATCGGTTTGTCGCTAACGGGTTAATGCTAAAAAGGGCTCCAGCATTCAATGGATTAAATTTATGTAAAAATTAAACAAATAAGTAAATACATTAAATAAAATAAATAAATAAATAGAAAGGTCCATTTTTCCCCTATGGTGCATTTGGTTTGCTCCACAATTGCACCTCTTTAGCTTCCTGAATATGTATGTTAGGGAAGTATTCAGTGGGCCAGAGATGTGTGATCCTGGAGCAAATCAACTACACTACAGAGGTCAAATACAAGTTCTCCAGTGCATTGTCTAGCATACAAACAGTAGTAAAGATAAAGATTTGGATGCAAACTGGAAACTACACTTAGTGTTTAACCTTTTGAGTGCCAGAGAGGTATCCAGCTCACTGCAATGTGCTGGATACCTCCCGGCATTTAACAATAAATGTCATTAGAGGGACATGAAATGATGGATTACTATTAACTTTACTATTGTAGCTTCACATCAAGTTGCACATGCATCACAAGGATTGAATTTGCTCTGCGGGTGTATCACAGGAATATGGGTGCATCAATATTTGGGTGCCTTACTTGATTAAAGGGATAGTAATACTTAAAATGTAAAAAAAATATATGTTGTTGAGTAAAACAAGGATACTACCACTGCTGAGAGATATTTTATTAAAAAACTATAACAGCTCAAACTTGAATTTTTTAGGTGCAATATCACAGTGGCCCGAAAATTTACAGTGGCGCTGTTGCTACACCATCCTATGGACTGCTCTGGTCTGTAGACCATAAATATCCATAGGATGGTGTAGCAACAGTGCCACTGTAAATTTTCAGGCTACTGTGATATTGCACCTATAAAATTAAAGTTTGAGCTGTTATAATTTTTTAATAAAATATCTCTCAGCAGTGGGAGTGCCCTTGTTTTATTCAGGGACATAAACCCTACAACATATATATTTTTTTACATTTTAAGTATTACTATCCCTTTAAGCCTATAGCTTAGACTTACATTTCTGACAACAGGACATCCAGACTGAGAATCTAATTGGCTGTTCAGTAGTCAAACAGCAGAGGCTTTAAAACATTTAGAATTTGCCTGGTTTGTCCTTGAGGCTGATTTACTAAGTAGAACTGGATCGGAACCAACTGCATCACAAGAAACAAAAATTCCCTGGATCCCCATTCATTTAAATGGGGATTTTAACAGCATGAATGCTAGAAGGGTCTCTAACACCTTGCAAAGCTATGTTTTGGAGACCTCATTAGCATTCAATGGGCTAAAAGCCCCAAATCAGTGGAAACCTTTATCTGTCCCTTGTAGTGCAGATGGTTTGCACCAGAATTGCTCCAATTCTTCTTAGTACAACAGCTGCTGTTCTTAACTTTTTCAAGAATAATTAAAGCAGCTCTGTACGTCTTTTTTCTATGACTGCCACAACCTGAGTTTTGCACTTAGTCCATAGATCATATTTCTTAATAATTATTCTCATTGTAAGCCTGCATTAAGCCCCAGTTTTACTGAGTCACTACTCAGTTTATGCACATAACCTGAAGAATCCTCTGCTACATCTATAAATCTACCAGTACCTCTGATCAAAACAGGCCAGGGGCTTCATTTTGCTGTAGCACATAAAGACATCCTGCTGCCATCTGCTGCCCATTGCTTTATTCTGAAAAAGTATATATTTCTGTTTTTTACTGTTTACAGATAGGGTTGCCACCCAGCCGGTGTTTTACCGGCATGCCAGTAAAAAATTGGCTTCTGTCCAATGTTAAGTCTATGGAGGGAATACCATGGCCGGTATTTTTTTTGAAGAAAAGGTGGCAACCCTATTTACAGATAATCAAATATATTTATATTTCATTTCGATGATTTTTCAGGGGTGTTCCAACTTTCCTCTGCTTGATTTCTTCTGAATACAAGAGGAAACAATCAGGGGAGGGCTGGCCTGGGGGGCAGAGGGGTAATTGCCCCCTGGGCTGGTTACATGTCTGGGCCAGTGGGCCAATACCTCACTCAATCTCCCAGCTGCTGCTGTAAATGGAGCTACCCTATTTATACCACAGAGCTTAGAATTAAAATGGAGCTACACAAATGATACCACAGAGCTACAATCCAAATAGAGCTACACTAGCAGCATAACCCATTTACCTTGTAAGCTCTATGGTATCAGTCAAGTAGCTGTACTTAAATTGAAAGCTCAATGGTATCACTAGACTAGCCATATTTCAACTGTAAGCTATGTGGTCTTGTTTGCCTTGCTTAACAGCATTAATGCAAATATTAAAATTAACTAAATGGGATGGGATGGGCCAGTGGATTGTATTTGCCCCCCAGGCCACAAGTTGCCAGCCCTCCCCTGGAAACAATCATGGTATGGAAAGTCCTCTACCACTGGTAGATATACAAATATAATTATAAACAGGAGACAGAGACTGGGGGGGGGGGGGGGTGACATCGTGGTCACATCAGTTCTGCTCTGAACATGACAATGCTTTTTAATGGGAAGTGTTAAGGACATAACAATTGCTAGCAGGACCTCAAATTCAAATCATTGCACATGGTAATATTAACATTTAAATACTAAGCCTGGTCCTTAAAGGGTTAAGTAGCATTATGCACTGTTTGCTTTAACTGCTAGCAACTGTCATGCTTGCTTCCATGCACAAAGCATTCAGGATTAATTTAAGATGTTATCGCTGGAACCAAGAACCAAGGGCAAAATTCACAGTGGACATTAGAATCCTATTGCCATACTATGGTAAGTGTGTGTGTGTTTGGGGGGGGGTAGTATTAGGATGTTCTTGTTCCCAATTAATGGTGTATTGCTGTATGTTATAAGTAGCTTATAGGATAAAGGGCCATATTCAAGACTCTAAAGATGAGCAGTTCCGGAGCAAACCAGTGGCATTATAGGAGCAAAAACCCTTCATATTTCAATGGATTTAACCCTCTTGCACTTAAGGGGTTAAATTGAACTTTTTACTACTCTAGTTCTCACAGATGTAAAAGCCCTATTTAGATCAGTGGTCATTTGCGTTTTTCCCCTATGACGCACTTGGTTTGCTCCAAAATTGCTCCTCCCTGTCTTTCTGAATACTGCCCATGTGTACCTCAGTTGCCCAGCTGGCTAATATTGCTTTAATGTCTAGCCTGCAATTAGGAAGGAATAGAACAAAAATGTCTGTGCTATGAAGAAAAAAGTTGTAACAGGAAATTAGGTAGAAATGTGCTAATCCTCTCATGTGGCACATAAAGAGCAAATTTGTCCTTTAGTAAGTCCCCATCAAAATGACGACTACATTCAAATGTACCTGGGAACGTTCCTGTCCCTGGCCCACAGAGAAACACATAGGGCTGGGGATGGGAGTGTACAGATGGTGATTTGCATCATAATCTGGGTGTGACTTCACTGAGGTGGACAAAGTTGAAAGTTTGAGAGACAGGGTCTTCGCTTTAAGGGGCAGAACTGTTCGCAAGTAGGTGGAATGGGCTGAAAAGTAGGTGAGCTCCTTCTAAATTCACCGAATCGGAGCATCATCCTTTGTCCCCTGCAACCAGGTCATTAAATCTCTGTGGAAGATCTGAATAGTTCCTGTAAGAAGTGGTCCAGAAAGTAACGTTCTGCCATTATTCACAGCTTTGCCTGTTTTCTGGTCACATCCGCTTCATTTACCTCAGCTCTGCTATTACCGGTCTTCTAGTCTGCTTTCCAGGACACATACCTGCTGAGGACTATGTTAAGCTGCCTCACAGGTTCTTCAGTACATTTGTATTGTGTCTTACTGACTACTGTTTGTATTTTTTCCTGTATTTAGTGCATGACCCTGACTTACGAATTCTGACCAAGTTTCTCCTGATCTTCATGTCAGACCTCAATTTGTACACATATTTGGTCTCAGACCCTACAGCCTTGGTTTGTTTGTGAGCTGCTTGTTCAGTTTATCACCTGTGTTAGCCTTTTGCTGCTTCTACATTCCATTGATAATCAAGTGCGACCATTGTGGTCCAGGTGTAGGTCAAGCACTGCTAGCTTTTTGTGTTGCAGCCAATAATGTTTCACATGGCTTGTAACCACAGGACGGCCACACTTGGTTAACACCACTCACTAGCTAGGTACCACAGCTTTACTCTCAAACAGCTCTCAGTAACAGCCTTCAGACTTTGTTTTTTCTACCTGCCTGTGGCTATCCAGCATCCCGTTCCTCTCTGCAAGTAAGTAGTTTTTATTTACTGCTTCCTATCACTAAGTATTTGTCCCTGGCTGGTGTTTCTACTTGTATTCTGCCTAGTAAACCCCCTCTGCTCTGTGGGTCCACCTCCTGCCTTGTTAGTCAGTGTAATTGTTCACAGATATGTAGTAAAATTGTTTCAAAAACTCATAAATATTAACATAGTGGATTTAAGGTAACATATACAACTTAGCCTTAGGCATTTTATTTATATCATTTTTATAGAGTTATATTTTGAAAGGGGAAATAAAGGACATAGCATAATTTTCCAATACTGATTAAGGTATAGGGACGGAATGTATTCACAAATCTAAAATATGCCTTAATAATATTTAACTAATTTGATTTTCTGCCAGCTAAAACAATTAATTTATGTTAACATATGCACGGATATAAATTTTTCTTGTAGGGCATGTGATTCCTAATGAGAAAACATTTATAATTAGCTCCCATTAATTAATTTTTTAGTTCCAGAGGGGCATGCAATGCAAAGCAATCCTGCGTTGTGTTCCCCTCTGGCACTCAAAGGGTTAAAGAGCTGCACGGTGATATGTTTTTGTTTAGTCTTGAGTGATCTTGTTGCCTGGTCTCCCATATGAGCCCACAGTCACTGGCACCTGTCCCACTGATCATCAAAAAGATTTATATATGTAATAAAGTTATATATAGGTAATCTAAAGCTGTAACATATCCATGAAAAAATATTCTAACCTTCCAAAAAATATAGCAATTTCACATGCAGTGATAATAAGACAGAAATTGGCTGCTAAATACTGTAAGCAGACCTGCAGCTGAGCAGTAAAAACAGACAAACAATAAAAACAACTTGGACAGGAGTTAGAAACATGTTCACCCAACACATTTCATATGTGTAGAGCGTGAAATGCATTAGGTGGGCATGTTTATCAGAAGGGTTATTCTTGTTTTTCTTGTCTTTCAATTCTAAACAGAGCTGCATCATTACATTTCACTGTTAAAAATGACCTGAGAACACCATCTGTTTAGATGACAATAGGCTAAACATTTTTTTCTTAAAGGGATAGTAATGTTTCACAATAAAAGCAACTCCAATTAATATTCATAGTATTCGGGCCATGGAGAGTGTTATTTCAATACTGTCCGATTTGTAGTTCAATATTAATTGAATGATAATGTATCCTCCTCCTGCCCCTTTTACTGATGTAACACTGCTCACCTTAGAGCAGCAAGACTGTCCAGATGGACAGTTGAAATAACACTCTGTATGGCTCAGATACTATGAAGATTAATTGGAGCTGCTGTATTTTTGAACATTACTATCTGTTTAATAATAATTAAACCAGAATTTTCTTTTGCTTGGAACAGCACTTAAAGTGGCTGATATAACACACAATGGGCTGTATTCAATAAGTTAAAGAGGTTCATTTCTGGAGCAAACCAACTGTGCCAGAGGGGAGAATTGAAACTTCCCATTAATGCTAGAGATGTCTCCACCACGCTGGAAAGCAATATGTTAGAGACCTCTCTAGTATTTAAGGGTTTAAAAGTCCCAAACAGCTGTCCCCTGCAGTGCAGATGGTTTTCCCCAGAATTTCTCCACATTGCATCCTTTCCTCCTGCTGCTTTGCATCCTCACTATCTCCTTTCCTCCTGCCTCTCCCCCTTCACTGTCTCCTTTCTTCCTGCCTCTCCCCCCTCACTATCCCTTTTCCTCCTGCCTCTCCCTCTCACTATCTCCTTTCCTCCTGCCTCTCCCTCTCACTATCTGCTTTCCTCCTGCCTCTCCCTCTCACTATCTCCTTTCCTCTTGCCTCTCCCCTCACTGTTTCCTTTCTGCCTGCCTCTCCCCCTCACTGTTTCCTTTCCGCCTGCCTCTCCCCCTTCACTATCTCCTTTCCTCCTGCCTCTCCCCCTCACTATCTCCTTTCCTCCTGCCTCTCTGAATCCTCAGTATCTCCTTTCCTCCTGCCACTCCCCCTCACTATCTCCTTTCCTCCTGCCCCTCCCCCTCACTACCTCCTTTCCTCCTGCCCCTCCCCCTCACTATCTCCTTTCCTCCTGCCTCTCCCCCCTCACTATCTCCTTTCTTCCTGCCTCTCTGCATCCTCACTATCTCCTTTCCTCCTGCCTCTCCCCCCTCACTAACTCCTTTCTTCCTGTCCCTCCCCCTCACTATCTCCTTTCCTCCTGTCCCTCCCCCTCACTAACTCCTTTCCTCCTGCCCCTCCCCCTCACGATCTCCTTTCATCCTGCCTCTCTGCATCCTCACTATCTCCTTTCCTCCTGTCTCTCCTCTCTCCACCTCACTATCTCCTTTCCTCCTGTGTCTCCCCCTCACTATCTCCTTTCCTGCTGCCTCTCCCCCCTCACTATCTCCTTTCCTCCTGCCTCTCCCTCTCACTATCTCCTTTCCTCCTGCCTCTCCCACTCACTATCTGCTTTCCTCCTGCCTCTCCCTCTCACTATCTCCTTTCCTCTTGCCTCTCCCCCTCACTGTTTCCTTTCCGCCTGCCTCTCCCCCTCACTGTTTCCTTTCCGCCTGCCTCTCCCCCTTCACTATCTCCTTTCCTCCTGCCTCTCCCCCTCACTATCTCCTTTCCTCCTGCCTCTCTGAATCCTCAGTATCTCCTTTCCTCCTGCCTCTCCCCCTCACTATCTCCTTTCCTCCTGCCCCTCCCCCTCACTACCTCCTTTCCTCCTGCCCCTCCCCCTCACTACCTCCTTTCCTCCTGCCCCTCCCCCTCACTATCTCCTTTCCTCCTGCCTCTCCCCCCTCACTATCTCCTTTCTTCCTGCCTCTCTGCATCCTCACTATCTCCTTTCCTCCTGCCTCTCCCCCCTCACTAACTCCTTTCCTCCTGTCCCTCCCCCTCACTAACTCCTTTCTTCTTGCCCCTCCCCCTCACTATCTCCTTTCATCCTGCCTCTCTGCATCCTCACTATCTCCTTTCCTCCTGTCTCTCCTCTCTCCACCTCACTATCTCCTTTCCTCCTGTGTCTTCCCCTCACTATCTCCTTTCCTGCTGCCTCTCCCTCCTCACTACCTCCTTTCCTCTTGCCTCTCCCCTTCACTGTCTCCTTTCCTCCTGCCTCTCTCCCCTCACTATCTCCTTTCCTCCTACCTCTCTGCATCCTCACTATCTCCTTTCCTCTTGCCTCTCCCCTTCACTGTCTCCTTTCCTCCTGCCTCTCTCCCCTCACTATCTCCTTTCCTCCTACCTCTCTGCATCCTCACTATCTCCTTTCCTCCTGCCTCTCCCTCCTCACTATCTCCTTTCATCCTGTCTATCTGTCCCCTCACTACCTCCCTTCCTCTCTGTCCCCCCACTACCTCCTTTCCTCCTGACTCCCCCCTCAATATCTTTTTTCCTCCTGCCTCTCTATCCCCTTCACTACCTCCTTTCCTCCTGCCTTTCTGTCCTCTTCACTGTTGCCTTTTGTCCTCCCTCTCTTTTCCCTTCACTATCGCCTTTTGTCCTCCCTCTCTGTCCTGTTCACTATCTCTTTTTGTCCTGCCTCTCTGTCCCCCTCACTATCTCCTTTCCTCCTGCCTCTCTGACCGTCTTGTGTTGCTACAGCAACATGTACAGTCCTTGCTCTCAGTCCCTCCTCCACTAATGTCTGCTCCTGAAATCCCACCCAGCCCTCTCAACTAATGCTGTTTATTTAAATTCCCATTCAGTGGGTTTGCTTTGATCATTAGTGGGAGGTTTAGTAGAAGAGAGGAGAAAGAGGGTATCATGGGAATTAATAGGACCCTGGAGAAATTCAGAGAAGGGTGAAAATTGCAAAAAAAAAACAACAAAAAAACTTAAGTTAAGTTAAGCATGTTAAAGCAATATTAGGCTCACTCAGTTCTGCCTGCAGACCTCTATGATCTGCAAGGCTAGGGGGATAGGCAGTAAAGGATCTGGCAAAAGAACATTAAGGACTCTTTTACACAAGGATCTCACTCTCGTAATATAAACACGAGTGATAAATTCACAGGTGAAAAGCAGCTGCCTGCAACAGTTGTGCATTTCCAATGTAATTTCTTTGATATAAATGCTACAAATCTGTGGTGTTCTCACTGAATGTTTTTTAAAGTTAACCCCTTAAGGACCGGGAAAATCAGAGGTGGATTTGACTTAAGGACCGGAGCAATTCTGACCTTTTTGACTATGTCTTTGTTCAACAGTGTTTTCCCTCTTAGGCTTTTATTCCACCCCCATAAATTATATACTGTTTTTTTACAAACAAATAGGGCTTTCCTTTGATACCCCACTTATATGGATAACCCACCATTTACTTTATTAAAATTAAAGAAAAAGGTAAAACAAATGTAAAAAAAACATAATTTTTGATTTTTCTCTTGGGATCAATTGGGCGCAAAGGTTTAAATATTTATGGAGACTGCATGAAAGGTATGACTAGTCAGTCATACCTACAAAATGTGCAGTTTAAAGTGGCCACTGTCCCCCCCTGGGTGAAAATCCCCATGTCCCTTTTTCCCACCCTATTTTCCCACTTTTTTGTTAATTACATTTGGCGGTGTGTGTAAGTGTATTACATGACTCCACAACAGTCACACTTCCAATTTTGTTTCTTGAGATGTTGTTTTTTTTTTTAATAAAATATTTTATTTGTAAAAAAAAAAAAGTGTGTTGTTTTTATTTAAAAAAAAAAAGTGTATTTAGCAGGTCAGAAATTGACCTGCATTTAACCATCCTACTGTACCAGCAGTGAAGGGGTTAACACCCCCAGCTGCTGCATTTTTTATTTCCACTAGGTGTCTCCTCTCTGCTTTTGTGTCCCTTACTTTGCTGTAAGGTACTCATTAGCAGAGAGGAGACACTAGAGGCAGTGAGTAGCACTGCCTCATTCACAGACTTAGAATGCCGGTACATGTGATCGCTGACTCAGCGATCACATGACCCGGCACTACCGACAGAGGCTGAGACTGAACGGTCCGGTACTGGACCGTTCAGTCTCAGCCTGGATTGAATGGTAGCAGCGTGCACGGCGGCGCGCTGCTACCATTTAACTCTTGACGTACCAGGACTGTCACTGGTCCTTAAAGCAAATTTACCCTTGACGGTCCTGGTACGTCAAGGGTCGTTAAGGGGTTAAGTATATTATCTGAAAGCTTTGACAAACAAGTTTCTACAGCTAAAGGCACTTTCACACAGGCAATATTGTGGCGCAACTTTTTTGTAGTGTGCCTTTTATTTTGTAGCGCCTGAAAATGTTGGTGCGTTTTTAAGGTTTCCCCAGTAACCCATGCACTCAGTAGCGATCTGCAATAGCTGTGTGATTTTGATGTGTTTCCATTGAAATTGATAAGAGAAATTGATAACTACATTATCAGACTGTCTGAGGAAATTGCCTGCAACAAGTTAAACTTGTACACACTAGAGAAACGGCGTCTTAGAGGGGATATGATAACATTATATAAATATGTTCAGGGCCCATACAAAGGGCTCTCCAAAGACCTGTTCATTAACAGAACAGTACACAGGACAAGAGGCCACCCGCTTAGACTTGAGGAAAGGAGATTTCATCTACAACAGCGGAAGGGTTTCTTTACAGTAAGGACAATAAAGGTATGGAATTCACTGCCTGAGAAGGTGGTGCTATCGAAAACATTAGATGCCTTCATAAAGGGGCCTGATACTTATTTAAAAGAGCATAACATAGAGGGCTATGTACGTTAGTATTGGGATGAATATTTAGTTAGTGCTTGTTGATCCAGCGAGAAATCTGTTGTCATTTGGAATGAAGAAGGAATTTTTTCCCCCCATTCAAGGCAGAATTTTAAATTGCTAATTGAGGGGTGTTTTTTGCCTTCTTTTCGATCAACGATGGTAAACAGGAATAGGAATAGGTTGAACTAGATGGACGCAAGTCTTTTTTCAACCTAAATTACTATGTTACTATGTTACAATATCACTCATGTGAAAGGGGTCTAAAACAAACCTGATGCCTCGTGCAAATTTCCCTGAACTGCAGGACTGGGGGATGTTAGCTGGTCACTGTTTCTGGGACATCACTGTGAGCGCCATTGAAGCCATGTGCCCGAAATCAATGACATCAGGCTTCAGTGGAGAAAATAGCAATCTCCCAGAGGTGCTTGGAGATCTGAAGGAGGCACACTGTTAAAGTTTAAAAACCCCTTAATCGGACCTTAAGGTGTTCAGCCCTACAGTTACTCTTCAGACCCAAGTAAAAAACAACACATACTCAGTAATTGTGGCAAAATTGAAGTCTTTTATTTTCCTCACGTTTACAGACAAAACCTATGCAAAGCACAGAAACCCAATGCGGCATTCCCTTCCCCAGCCAAGGGCCGATGGCCAAGCCATGCCTGCACTTCACCACTACCACAGCCAGGGCCGGATTTACATCTCAGGCGCCCCTAGGCACAACACCTTCAGGCGCCCCTAGCCCCGCCTTTGCTCCACCCCTAACCACACCCTTCCGCGTCTGATTGCCATAGTGACAGATCTATAGGCGCTCTCTCTCTCACTATTCCCCGGAACCGGTAGGTTGAAACTGTGGTTCCAAATGAACAGTGCACCTTAGAAAAATAAATTAACCCTTTTATTACCAGACTTGCGCATCCCCTCCAGCACTCAGGTGGTTAAAACATAAAGTTAACATTTTTAATTAATAGGCAAAACAAATTTTAAAGTGATATGTCTGCTTTAAGGGAAAAGGGGAGAAATTAATGGTGGGCGTGACAAGGCCTTTGCCAGGCGCCCCTGAAAATCTGGCGCCCTAGGCAAGTGCCTTGTCTGCCTATTGACAAATCCGGCCCTGACCACAGCCAGATCTTACCTGCATCTGGCTGCCCTCACTGGTGGAGCCCTGTGCTCCACCCCAACTGTCCATACCTGGGGAGGGCAGGCCGGATGTCTCCAAACCTTCCACCCTCCCCCCAGCTGCGATCGAGAGAGAGGATCAGCAGGGCATCCCCAAAAAGGCTTTTGGTCCCCATGACCCTCCCACCTCGCACGTGCCCATACCTGGCACTAGCCCGCTTTCTTCTAGCACTCTAGCACGCCTGGCCACAAAGTCAGTGCCTGATGTTGTACCGCAGCCAACCAGGTGGCTATGCCTGCGCCCTTCCTGCCATTGCTGAGTCTGACCACAGAATCATTTCCCAGCTAGGCCTGCACAACCTCAACCTTCTGGGATGTTTAATCTACCCCTTGGCTCAGGGAATGCCACATTGCAGCCCCCCCCCTCATCCTCCATCTTCCACGTTCATCCTCTCCCAGTCTGACTTCAATGGCGTTTTTTTGTCTGGTCGCCCTCCAGCTGCTTGGACCTGTTTGGGTAGGGTGGGTGGGAAACAAAGCTGAGAAAAAGTTAGTGAACTGTGAGGCCAGCCTGGCTGACCTCAACTTTATACTAACATCACATGTTCAGATGTGAAAACCCCACCCCCTTACCTTTCCCTCCTTTCTTTTATTTTCCTCATGTTTACAGACTAGACCTTTGCAAAGCACAGAAACCCAATACAGCATTCCCTTCCCCAGCCAAGGGCCAATGGCCAAGCCACACCTGCACTTGACCACCGCCACAGACAGATCTCGCCTGCATCTGACTGCCCTCACTGGTGGAGCCCCGTGCTCCACCCCAAACCTCTAAACCTGGGCAAGGCAGGCTGGACCTCTCCAAACCTTACACCCTCCCCCCCACTGATAGCAGCTGAACCTTCCTGAAACCCAGCTGCTATCACGAGAGGATCAGCAGGGCATCCCCAAAAGGTCTTTTGGTCCCCATGCCCCTCCCCCCTCATACCTGCACATACCTGGCGCTAGCCCACTTTCTTCTGGCACTCCAGCACACCTGACCACAAAGTCAGTGCCTGCTGTAGTACCGCAACCAACCAGGTGGCTAGGCCTGCACCCTTCCTGCCATCGTCAAGCATGACCACAGAGTCAGTTCCAGCTAGGCCCACACCACTGCATCCTTCTAGGGTGTTTAACCTACCACTTGGCCCAGGGGATGCTACATTGCCACCACCCAAAAGTGGGTAGAGGTAATTATCTCATCCTCTTTTACTGTCACTTCTTTTGCCATTTTTCAACAACATCCTGCAGACCAGAATTAAAAATATCCAAACCAATTTCTGAAAGATGTACTCCATCCTGCCTGCATAAAGCCTTGCAACTAGGATGCAGCTCAGTATGTGTGACTGCAAAGCCCCCACGAGAGCACAACAACTTATCCATGGCCCTATTAACTCTATTCCTTATCCTCTCAAGAGCCCTGATAGGGTGAGAGCCTCACCAAACCACCCAGGGGACAATGCAAGACCATACCACCGTGACCCCTGGCCAACTTGCCTGTATTTTTGCAATTGCCCTCTGTAGCGAGAAGACCAGATCCAGTGATTTCACAGAGGTCAAGTCATTGCCCCCAGGCAGTATGTATAATGATGAGGTCCTGCTCCCCCCATCTTTTGTTTGCCATTTCAAACCTGGCTGCCCAATCTGTCAGCCTCATTCCTCTCTCCCCAGCCATTTGACATTGGTATGCTCTCGCCCCATATCCAGCTGCAACCCGTAACTTCTAGCCTCCGCTCTCTCGGTTGCCCAATGAACAAATGAGTGGCCCATAATCAGCACTGATGCTCTCCAATGCTCTGACATTACAAACAATTGTAAACAACGTCCCCTCTTAATCCATTGTCGGTCTAACGTATTTCGTATAAACACCTGAGTTCCACCAACCCAGCCTCTGTATCTCCTGCCCGCTCCAACCTGCCCTAGCTCTCTCTGCGGCTGCCCCTATCCTAAATGAATGTGACCCCAACAATCACAGGTCCAACCCTGTTTGTTCTATAACAGTCCAAAGCTGCCCTAAATTGAAACATTGTTAATGGATTACCATCTATATGTATCAAAAACAACTTACCACCTTAGGGACTGACTACCATATATATTCGAACTGCAGCTACTGGACATGATAGCCCACCAACCACACCCAATGACACCCATTTTCCCTTGGCCACAATGAAGCGATCTAAGATTCTGCTCCCAACTGCCAAAGTTCAGAGGGAAAATTAAAACCTCTCTCTGCCGTCCCTGTCTCCAACATAAAGATCTGCCCCATCTGTCCCCTAGATAGCACGACAGCAATCCCATTATCCACTCCTGGAACATGCACTGCTTTGAATTGGATTTTATGCCTCATACAGCTTAAAACCAACCTCCTCAACAAGCAGCGATCCTGAGGACAAGTTGTTGACAGCATGCACCACCCCCATGTTGTCAGACCAAAACGTCACTGACCTATTCTCCAGCCTGTGCCACCACAGCTCCAAAGCCAGTACTATGGGGAATAACTCCAGAAATGTCAAATTCTTCATCAACCTTTTGTCAAAGTAACCCAGAGTCAGAACGTACAAAATAAAACAACCTTTATTCAAGACACAGAATAAGGTATAACAGTGGACAACTAGGAATGGGCAGTAGGTCAGCAGATAAGCTAGCAATACTATCAGGAATAGTAGGCAGCCTAGGAAAGATCTCACTGCTGAGACTAGGCCAAAGCCACTGGTAGTCTGTGCTGGAACAGGAACCGCATCAGCCAATGATGATCTTCTATAGAACATGAACTGAAACTGGAACAGGTTAACTTCGACCAGGAAGGCAAGTGGGTACTGATTCGCACCTGCAGTCAGTCTAGCAGGAAAGGATAGCTGACTCACGCCTGCAGTCAGTCTAGCAGGAAAGGATAACTGACTCATGCCTGCAGTCAGTACAGATGATAGTCTACCAGAGCCCCAGGTCTGCTCCAGATGGGTGTTCGTGGGAGAGGAGCTACTCAAGGGAGAAGCCGGACAGAGCCACAGGACAGCATCAGATGGGATGGTCAGACAAGCCAGGTCATACACAGAGTGAATAATCAGCCAGAGCTGCAGGTCTGCACTGGATTGGTTGACGGACAAGACTAGGGTCATACACAGAGCGGGTAGTCAGACAGAGCCACAGGTCAGCACCAGATCAGATAGTCAGACAAGCCAGGTCATACATGGAGCGAATAGTCAGCCAGAGCCACAGGTCTGCACCAGATTGGTTGTCGGACAAGCCTAGGGTCATACACGGAGCGGGTAGTCAGACACAGACACAGGTCAGCACCAGATTGGGTAGTCAGACAAGCCAGGTAATACACGGAGCGAATAGTCAGCCAGAGCCGCAGGTCTGCACCAGATTGGTTGTCAGACAAGCTTAGGGTCAAACACGGAGAAGGTAGTCAGACAGAGCCACAGGTCAGCACCAGACTTGTTAGTCAGAGAAGCCAGGTAATACACAAAGCCCAAACAACAACTGCACTGGAACACCACGAAAGGGCAACTGAAGTGGTGTCCAGGCATTTTATATACTGATTGCTCAACCTCTGAGAGGTGGAGCAATAATGTACTGTGCCTTTAAGAAAGCCGGGTTGCGACGTCATCAGGGAATCCCACTAGGGACCGGCCGCTCACTGGGTAACCGCAGCCGTCCTTAGAAAGGTAAGCAGAACGCTTACACCTTTCTGCACCCATTGTGCTGGCCACTGCTGTGCACACCAACTTCCCTTCAAATATGCTCCAAAACCCACTGCCTCTGCTGCATCCATGAATAACTGCAAATCATTATTTGCCTGGACAGGGCCCAACCATAGATAGACCCCCTTTGAAACTGTCCCATACCTCCAAATCCTCTTTCAACTGCCTTGTCATTCTAATCTTGAAATGCCTTTTTGTCACCCCTGCTGTTGCCTTTTCCAATCTCCTACTGAACACTCTACCCATAGGAATCACTCTGCAAGGAAAATTCAAGACTCCCAGCGATTCCTGAACCTTACACAGCTCCAGCTTACTGGCCACCTTTGCTTGTCGTACAAACTGCCTTGCCTTCGCCACTTTATCTGCTGACAGCCTACACTTCCTATCTTTGGTATCAATTTCAATACCTAAGTATGACAACCTGGTGCATGGACAAACTCTCTTGTCCTCTGCCACTGGCACCCCTAAATGTACCAACAATACCAGCAATTCCTCCAGCAGCGTAGACATACTCCTGAACTAGCATGGCCAGAAAAATCATCCAAGTGGTGAGCAACAGTGTCAAGTCCTGCCCTCCTAACTAGGCTTCAATGAATAAAAGAACTAAACACCTCAAAATAAGTTAATGACACTGCACAACCCATAGGTAGACACTTATCAACATAAAACTTCCCTCCCACACAACAACCAGAATACCTAAAACTCTGAAGATTCAATGGCAACAACCTAAATGCTGATTCTATGTCTACCTTGGCTAACACAGCCCCTGGTCCCACCTTCTTCACTATATCCAGTGCATCATCAAAAGACTGATACTGCACACTACAAGCCTCTTCCTGTAGTGCATCACTGACTGAACCCCCTGCAGGGTAAGACAAATGCTGTATCAACCTAAACTTCCCTGGTTCCTTCTTTGGCACAACCCCAACAGGGGATACCACCAAACCAACAATAGGACGCACGTCAAATGGCCCTGCCTTTCTGCCTAACCCCACTTCCTTGTCAGATTTTTCCTGCAAAATATCTGCCTGAACACAAGCTGACTTCATGTTCCTTGGAAACTCGCAACAAAGCTTCAACAACTGGCATAACAAAACCATGCTTAGAACCTTCCAACAACCAATGTTCCCTAGCTTTATCTGGATATGCTGCCAACAATTCTGCCAACTCATTTATCCGCACTGGTGACCTAGCCATTTCCAGGCTTACAAAAGGACTGCCTATTGTCCCCCCTCCCACACAATCCAACACAGATTGGATGCCCCCACATTGCTTACATGCATGCCTAAACATGCATGCAAACCTCTGTTATACCTCTTATCATTTTATGCATAGCACGCTGGCCTCACCACTGCTGGCCCTGACCCTTGCCTGCCAGCCCCCACCACAAGGCCCACCAGCCTCTTTGCTACAGGCCCCATCACCACACTAGTCCACAAATCCATGTCTTTCTGCCCAAAACTCAATGTTTTGCTAGCTGCCGCCTTTCGCCTAAATTCCCTATAGTAATCTAACCATACTGACCCCCCCCCCGTGTTTAATATACATGTCCACAATCAACTCCTGGTACTTCAACAGATTGTGCTCCTCCTCAGGCTTAGGCTCCAAGTACACACTTGAATAAGTTTAATACCCTTTCACCCCCCCTCCTTCGCCTACTCCCGCCATGCACATTCTGAAGCAGGGCAGCCCGGTTTCCATATGCCTGGCTGCCCTGACCTGCTGTCCTGCACTGTCCCCTTGGCCCCCGCCATAGAGCACTTTGCTCATGGCTTCCGGTTTCGTCGTCAGACCCACTCCACCACCAGTAGGAGAGGACTTGGGAATCCTCTCCTCCACAACATGGGCCATGGGTGCTTAATTCTCATCCACTGACCCACCATCAGGGTCAGCAGTGAGCAGGGATGAACTAACAGGCTGGGGGGCTTCCGTACCTGAGGTCCACGCCTGTACAACTCCACGGCGTAAACCTACTGGGAACCCACACCCACTGGGAATTCAGGGAGCAGAGAGGCCACAGAGAAATATGGGAAAACAGAAGGGGGGAGCAAATGGGAAATGCCAGATATAGGGGATGCAACATGAGGGATCACAGCAGAAGGAACAGAGGGAAGAGGTGGATGGAGCAGATGGACAAACGTCTGAGGGAGTCACATACACGGGAGAAGACACAGAGGGACAAGAAGCATTGGGATACTTGCGCAGCAGGTTGGAAGCCAGCCTACCTGCCCTCGAGGGCTCTTGGTGGTATCTCTTGGGGAATTAAATTCTTCTGTGGGGCAATCGCTTCTTCTCCATGGCACCAACCAGTAACTCACTACTGGTTCTGTAAATAAGCACAGCTTCACCTGGACCCCCATGGCTGCCATTTTGCCATGCCAGGCAGTTGCTCGCTCTAACTTACTGCAACTTTAAAGAAAAAGTATATCTTTTATAAAAAAGAGAGATATTGATATATAATTTCTCTTCCCCAAGGCATGATTTATATCTCAGATTCCTATAGGCAAGAAACCCAAGGTGCCCCTCTCTATACTATTACTCATCCATTGAGCCTTTGGAACACTAAGAGTGAAATGGTCAATATATGGTCAATTAAAGACATTTAAACTACAGACAGTGCCCGTCACAGCTATGGCAAGAGTTCCCATAACTTATAATTCACCTATTCTCTCCCTTTTGCTGTGCACATCGAATAAAATGAAATGAGCATTCACCACCTTCCATACCAACATGTCTGCTTCAGGTATACTTAAGCCTTTGAGTGCCAGAAGCGTATACAACGCCTCTAGCACTCAGAGGGTTACAGTGCACCTGTATCTTTCATCTGTCCATCTCTATAACGATTGAATGATTGATATTTATAGCTCGTTGGTCCTACTAGCAAAACTCTTGCAACCAGATGACTGTTTCCATTACTTGTTGGAAGCTTTTTAATGTCCTGCCAAGTGTCAGAGGAGCCTTTGATTTGTAACTGTGCAGGAATGACTGATAGGCAGGAGCAGCCACTGCATTGGGCTTCTGCATTACAGACCAGTCTCCCTTCCTACAAGCAGCGACTGACTGTGGCACCTCAGGCTGATTTAATGAGATCCCTGTGGCTATCTAAAACTGTTCCTATCAAACAGTTGAAACACAAGGCAATAGGATTACTCTTTATAAATATATGCAGCATAATAAAAAAGACTATAGGGACTTCTTCATCAGCTAGGCTCTACAGATTACAAGATGTCATTGTGTTAGACTAGGGCAGAGGTGTACATACGAACTCTGCTGTACAAGTACAGCCAGCCAGACCCTAGTGGCAGACATAATTGGCCCATGATCCTGATCTGGCCACTGGGCCATATTTTTCCAGACTACAGGAAAGGTTTCACCATCTGTATGGAAAGATTTCTTTACCATAAGAACAAGGTGGTGTTGTAAAGCACAAGAGAAATATGAATTGATTGGACTCCTTTTTAGTAAATAAGGATGTAGAGGGTTATAATTAAGAAATAGTAATACTTTAAAAATGATTCTCTTAAATACATTCTGAAGTACTGAAGAGTGAATAATGTAACTATGTACCTAGAAAGTAACATTATATAAATACTTAATCCTATGAATGCCAGAGAGGTTTCCAAGGCATTGTGATGCAATGCCTTGGCTACCTCCCTAGCACTCAAAAGGTTAAAGGAGCTATATCTATCTATATATATATATATATATATATATATATATATATATATATATATATATATATATACAGGGCTCAAAATTTCCACTCGCCGCTAGCCAATGGCGAGTGAAAATTTAACCCTGGCGAGCCCTGGTGAGTATGTTATGGCTTGCAGTCTGGCTAGTAGCAAAGGACTTAAAATTATAAGCCCTGATATATAAAAGCCTCATTATATAATTTATGTCACACATGCCCAGGGGTGGCAGTACGGAGGAGACATTCATAGCTTCTTTACACTGCCAATCTTGGAGATACAGGGGGTGTGATTTTGACAGGTGTGTGCAGGGGCCGAAGAATCCTGCCCACTCCTGTCATAATCTGTGCAAGGAGTTAAAAGGACACTAATGTCCCATAAAAATGTTTTTTTTGTTTTGTAGATTAAAAAAAAAATAAATTCTGTGCTGCAAATCCCATATCTCTAACCTTTACGGTTTGAGAGATATTAGGTCTTAAAGTTCCCCCCTCCCTCCCCCTCTCTAGCAGGAGTTCCCGGTCTGGGGACTGACAGGCGGCTCTTCAGCAGAGCCACAATAGAGCAATTTTAAAAGAAATACTTCATTGGAATGGTCTACAAAGTGTGCTTGGTTTGAAAAGATGTTCCAAATAAGTATGACTGTAGCCAGTGATGTATATAGAAATTTTTTCTAGGGGGGGCAAAGCTATAATATGACCCCCAGGCCAGTCCATCCAGATCCTTTGTTTATATGGAGGGGGTGATTGCCCCCCCCCCTCCGGACGCCCATGACTGTAGCAATCAATTTGGAGTGATAGATGGGCATCCAAGCTGTAGTGTGTGGGGATAACCCTAATGCTCACTATTTGATGAAACCCCTAGGAAATGTCCATTCATTTCAATCAGCATGAGCATGTGGCAAAAAGAGTAAACTAATCAGAGAATCAAGGCCTACAGTGGAAACCGGTAAAGGGTCTCCCTCACATTGCAACGTGGTTTAAAAGGGATAGTAATCCTTCTTTTTATCTTTATTTTATTTTGTAGGCATTAAAAAAACATGAAAAACGATATGTCTTATCTCTCAAACCTTTAAGGTTTGAGAGATATTCACAAGCAAAGTTTTCCCCTCCCGCCCCTTTTACCTAGTGTAAGTCATCTCTTCTCAGATGTGGAATGCAGTCTATAGACCAGACAGATAACAGCAGGGGACAATCTTCTTCCTATGAGAACAATTAAAGCCCTGCCCCCCTGACAAGTTTTTCAGCTTTTTCCCTTATCTTAATTGAAGATTGTCCCTCTCTGCAGTCTACCTGGGCACCTCTCTTCTGCTCTGGCTGAGCAGTGTTACATCAGTAAAAGGGGCGGGAGGGGGATACTTTGTCATTGAATTACTCTTGAACTACAACTCTGACAGAATTGAAATAACACTCTCCAAAGTCCAAATACTATGATGATTAATTGGTGCTGCTTTTATTATGAAACATTACTATCCCTTTAAATGGCATACACTGAAGGATTGATCTTTCTAAGTAAGTTGCACAGTGGTGTGTTAAATATATTCACTAAATCTGTATATATTAATCATAATACAAATCCGAAAAGTATGAAGGTAACATGCAATGCAAGGAGGTAGTGGGTCTCCTTCACATCACAATGCACCAAGAAGCATAGATAGGGATGCCTAAATTTATTATATAAATAATAGACAATGAACTCCTGTAGTGTGTATTATGTATACAAAAAGGTAGTAGTGGAAATAGCACTTGTTATAAGCAAATCACTGAGCTGGTCACCGTCTCTGCAGGATTTGTGGAAATCAGCTTCGAGTAGACTCCATCTGTGCCTTAACCCTTTGAGTGCCTGAGGAGTCCATAACGCATTGCAAAATGATATGTTGCAGACACCTCTGGCACTCAAAGGATTATTGGGTATCCATGTAGTTATGCATAACCTCTGAGAGACACTTAAAGGGATAGTAATAATTAAAATGTAAAAAAATATGTTGTAGGGGTTATCCCCCTGAGTAAAACAAGAGTACTCCCACTGCTGAAAGGTGTTTCATTCAAAAGTTATTAATTTTCAAAGTTGAATTTTTTAGGTGCAATATCACAGTGGCCTGAAATTGTACAGTGGCGCTGTTTCTACACCATCCTATGGAGATTTATGGTCCCGGTCCCGCCACTGTACAATTTCAGGCCACTGTGATATTGCACCTACAAAATTAAACTTTGAAAATTAATAACTTTTGAATGAAACACCTTTCAGCAGTGGGAGTACTCTTGTTTTACTTAGGGGGATAAACCCTACAACATATTTTTTTTACATTTTAAGTATTACTATCCCTTTAAGCATGCACAGCAAATCCTGGCAGAGGTGGTGATCAGCTCAATGATTTTCTTATAACAAGTGCTATTTCCACTACCTTTTGTATACATAATACACACTATAGGAGTTCACTCTCTATCTTCAGTGTATGCCATTTAAAACCATGTTGCAATGTGAGGGAGACCTTTTGCTGGTTTCCACTGCAGACCTTGATTCTCTGATTAATTTACTCAATGCCACATGCTCATTCTGATTGAAATGAATGGGTATTTCTTAGGTGTTTCATCTTTATACTTATTATGTATCAAGTGTGTGTAAGCTGGTCACCAACTCTGGATTTGCTGTGCATGCTTAAGTGTTGCTCAGAGGTTATGCATAACTACATGGATAGCCAATAACCCTCTGAGTGCCAGAGGGGTCCACAACGCATTGCTTTGCACTGCATTAGGGACCCTTTGCCACTCTAAGGGTTAAGGCACAGATGGAGGTTACTCGGAGCTGTGTGTGTGCACGTGTCTTGCATGTGTATGTGTGCATGTGTCTATTCACAGTAAATTAACTGCCTTATATCTTGTTTTTCATTCTTGGATGCAAAATATAAGCTAAACATGCTTTTCCTATAGAAATGTAGACAGCTGTTCATGATCATTTAACTGGTTTGTTTATACCAGTTCCTAGTAAGTGATAAATGCAATGAATATCATAAATGGAAATAGCAGTCTCTACGATCAAAAAAAGGAAAGAGTTCTAATCTCTAAACAATTAGATGTGTGTTATTAGTTTACTGGTGTTCTGCAAATCTAGCCTGTATCATCCCTATCTATTCATTTATGACATACTAGTTGAAGAGTCCGTTGCCAGGTCCTCCTTCCCGTCGATTGCATGGCGGGCTCTGCCGTCTTCCTTTCTTTCCGGGTTTTGTCTGCACATCACCACGTTAGTGTGGTGACATCATCCTCTACTCGCACTTCCATGTCTGGGTCTTTTATAGCCGCGAGCCTCACAGAAGCGTTCCTAGTGCCAGCCTAGTAGCTCTGTGCCAGACCCGCTCCTGTTCTGCGGTATCCTAGGTCTACCTGCTCCTGCCATGTCTCCCTGCCTCTCCTGGCCTTGTTGTCCAGCTTGCCTTCCAGCATCTATAGTCCAGCTTGCCTTCCAGCATCTCTTGCCCAGCCTGCCTTCCAGCATCTCTTGTCCAGCCTGCCTTCCAGCATCTCTTGTCCAACTTGCCTTCCAGCATCTCTTGTCCAGCTTTCCTTCCAGCATCTGTAGTCCAGCTTGCCTTCCAGCATCTTTTGTCCAACTTGCCTTACAGCATCTCTTGGCTGGATTGCCTTCCTGCCATCTGCTGCTCTTTGCTGCCCTGATCCTGCTTCTGCCAGTCTTCACTTGTGACTACCCTGCCTCTCCTTCCCTGAGACCTGCTCCCAGTTCCCTGGCTTCCTGCTCAGGAAATCCTGCCACTGCCTGTGCCCAACCTGCTCTCTGTCCTACCAGCCTCTGGACTTGCCTTAGTGAGTCCCTGTCCTGTATTGGAATTAGACCTTCCCTGGGGTTGGTGGTGGGTGTCCTCACTGTAGTGCGTTCTCCTGGGCCTTCTTCGGCTCAACCGAAGGAGGTCATCTGGCTTTGCGGCCAGCACCTTTACACGGCTTCGGCCACAGCACAATGCACTACAGGGGGCCTGCGAACACCAGCCACGCTCCCCAGCGACGCACTCAAGCCTTCACTCTACCAGCCCTTGTTGGAGGAGTCGCTGTATCTGTGACTACTCTTTCTTAGGTAGAGATTTAGTCCCAGGGGATCCTGACACCCATTACACGGGCCACAGTGCCACTGCCAGCTGGTTGCAGGGCAGTCATGCGCAGTAGAGACTGCCTGCGCCGCGGCTGATACAGAGCTGATACAGATGCTATTTTCGGAAGTATTTTAATGTAGTATATGAGTATAACATATATTTAGTGAGTCTACTAAAAATAATATTAATAATATTAAAAATAATGCTAAAAATGATGAGAAAAAATGGGTATGTGAGATGTGGCATTAAGTTTAAGAATCTGATCTTTTGTATTATTATTCATTTACTTATGTATTTGTATCTGCAATAGGTTTGTGGGACTTTGTTTGTATTTATATTTAAGATTTTATGATATATATATTTTTTATTTATTATCTTTCACTATTGCACCAATCAGGACATTGGAGGTATGTTTGTGTTCCAGCCGTAAATATCACGACCGGAGCGAGGCACGGATCTCAAAGTGAGGCATGGGTTTTTCCCGCGACTCCTATCTCCAGCCTCGCTACGGAGTGTGTTTAGCTAATGGGAACAACCCTGCACCTGCTGATGTGGTATGTCCCATTCTTTTTTATATTGCTGTATTTTATTGTATTAATCAAATGTATCCCCTGAGGAAGTGAGCAACGTTCACGAAACGCGTAGGGAATTATATTAATAAAATCCTGATCACTTGTATACCATATTGTCCGGTCTCTGACACATAGTAGCCAGGGTGATTCCAGATCCATAAATAACATACATCTGGTGAGTAGCATCCATTCGGGGCTCGATTGTATGGGTATTTTCATCAAACAGTATTACCCTTAGAAGGATCTTTTTCCTTTATCAATAGGAGAATTGTTCAGCTCCGTCAATGTGACTGCTCCGCTATTGTGACTATTCTGTCAATGTGATCATTGAGTTGGAAAGTGTGACTACTACCAGTTGGATCAACGTTCCTTTAAGCTGGTCTAAGATTATCTGTGTGGGCTTTCTTAACAAGAATAATTCTTGTGAGTACAATCTAAACTGCATTTGCGTTCATGACATCCTAATAGCCACTCTTAGATTTTTTTGCGCTTGTCTCTCCTTCTTTGGTGTACTTCATAATTTCACCTCTTTAGTTTATTTAATTTGCTCCTTTTGTACCAAAAAACATTTAAAGGGGAACTTTCACCCCGCAATAACTTAACGTTCGCTTGTTGCTCACCGTGTGGTGCAAAAGGGACTGACAGCACAGGCGCACGGACGTCACTGTGAAGAGACGTCCGTGCTTCCTGCTTCTGTCACCATCGGCAAAAAGCCGATATCTGAAGAACCGGGTAATATTGCTGGCGACTAGCGCTACTAAGCAGCTAGTCACCAGGTGAGCAACAAGCGAACGTTAAGTTATTGCGGGGTGAAAGTTCCCCTTTAAATAAAAAAAAAAAAAAGCTAGCTGGAGTAATTGATATTTAATAGATATGAACAATTTTCATTTTCCATTTAGAACTGGAGAGAACTCTGACCAAGTTCCCCCTCCCCAGCTATTCCACTGATTCTCAATGTCTTCAGGACACACCAACAGGTCAGATGCCAGGTGGGAAATCAGTGGATGACTTATTTTAATTGATTTACATGTGCATAGCTAGGGATATCCTTAAAATCTTACCTGTGTGTGCTAAAGACTGGAGCTGAGAATGTCAGAATGAAGTATGTAAGTATGGTCTTGATTCCATTGCATTTCATTTGTTTTTTTTTTTTGTTTTTTTACAAATTCCCATTGAATTAATTGTATGGAGAAATCTGTGGATAGTTATAGTATCCTTGCTGAAGTTATCAAAAGTAATGGATTCCAGACGCAAATTTGATCAAAACTGTTATAGGTCAGCCATGATTATAGTACTATATTTATCAGTGCCGCCAATACTAGCTTCCATCCACTTAAAGGGGTAGTAATACTTTCTTTAGACATGTTTTAACATTGTTTTTATCCAATAAAATGATATAAGTCTTGTCATAACTTGCATAGTTTTCGCAGGCACACTTTGTAGACTGTTCTCATGAAGATTCTCTTTGTATGCAATGCTCTGCAGACGAGCTGTCCAGTCCCAGGACCAGAATCCAAGTTTGTCAGGTAGAGAGCTGACGTGGCTAAAAGGGGCAGGAAGGGAGAACTTTCCAACTCTATTACAAGAAAACTATACAAGTTATGACAAAATGACTTCATGAGATCATTCACTTTATTTATTTAATAAGAACAATATTAAAGTATGTCTAAAGAAAGTATTGCTATCCCTTTAAAGAAAAACCCATTCATCCATGTATGAAAAAAAAAATTCTAGGTTGCTGCAGACCAGTAGTGATCAATCTGTGTTCTATGGATTACCAAGGTTCACTGAAGTGCAAGCAATTCCATGGAACACATTTTTGAAATGGTGGATAATGAAGCTAATAAAATTCCTATTGATTTAAAGGAGCAGAAAAGGTTTTTTATGGAATAAAAGGTGTGTTGTATGGCTTTTCCTATTGAGTAAAATAATAATTCACCCTCTGCTGAGAGATGCATATTTACAGAGTTATTCCAGTTTCAACTCTAGGTATTTCACATTAACAGTGTCCTCTAGTGGCCAGATTTCATTTGTTTTCTTTTGCATTCAATGCAGAGGTGAGTCAATGACAAACAGTTCTTCATAGATTGTGATAGTCATGCTGTCAGTTAGGACTGTCAGGAAGTAATCATGCTGTTACTCAAATTTTAAACAGTTATCACTTTTGAATAAAACAACTGACAGAGGAGAGTACTCTTGTTCAACCCAGCAGGAAAAGTCATACATGTTTTCATAAAACCTTTATTGCTTCTTTAAATGGTGATAAAGAGATGATAAATCAGAGAAGACTTCTCCAGTGATATCAATTCTTCAATTTCTATGTTATTCTATGGAGCCAATGCACTAAGAGTTCTCAAGTGGGAACGATCTTATTACATAGGCTCCATAGAATAACATAGAAATTGGAGAAGTGATATCACTGGAGAAGTTATCTCCACTTTTTCACATCTTTATCACCGCTTCGTGCATAACACCCCTTGAATGCTTGCAAGATCACCAATATATTGCCTTGCAATGTTTTGTAGACCTTTCTAGCATTCAAGGGGTTAAAAGCCATATTCATAACTGTTCTTTTACCTTATATACAGTTGGTTTGCTTCAGAATTGCTCCACATTTCTCAGTACATCCACCCCAGGGTAAGTGGTTCTGTGACTACTACTAGACACATGGAAAATCATGCTAATGGCGATATGAAATTTTACCTGAAACGAGCATTCCAATAGAGGATACAATGTTAACCCCTTCAGTTCAAGAGAACCATCTAACAAATTGCTTTTCAATACATTGGAGACTTCATGCATCCAAACTGATTAAAGGGGTTGATTTTTTTGTTATAATTCCAGTTTGTGTGAAACCATTAAAGTGATAGTAATGTTTCTCAAAAACAGTTCCAATTAATCTTCATAGTATTTGGGCCATGGAGAGTGTTATTCCAATACTGTCAGAGTTGTAGTTCAAGAGTAATTGAATGATAAAGTTTCCCCCTCCTGCCCCTTTTACCTAGTGTAAGCCATCTCTTCTCAGATGGACAATCTTCTTACTGTGAGAACAATGAAAACCCTGCCCCCCTTGACATGTTTTTCAGGTTTTGCCCTTATGTTAATTGAAGATTGTCCCTCTCTGCAATCCACTTGGACACCTCCCTGCTGCTCTGAGCTGAGCAGTGTTACATCAGTAAAAGGGGCAGGAGGGGGATATGTTATCATTCAATTACTCTTCAACTGCAACTCTGACAGTATTGAAATAACACTCTCCATGGTCCAAATGCTATGAAGATGAATTGGAACTGCTTTTATTGTGAAATATTCCTATCCCTTTAAAGCAGAACTACCACCCCTTAGCAACATGGGCCCAAATAATTACCCATCTGGCGACTAGCTGCTTAGCAGCACTAGTCGCCAGAATTATTACCGCGTTCATGAGATTTATAGTCTGCTCCGGAAATGCCTGGCAGGAAACCACGCAGACATCTTTCCATAGTGACGTCTGCGCGCCTGCACTCCACAATATCAGTGAAAAACAAGCAAGACTTTATTCTACACATGCTCTGTCATGCGTCCATGGCAGAGAATGTATTCCACATATAAGAAAAAAATTGACACAAAAATAACAAAAAAAATAAATGATAAAAAATGAATTTTAAAATTAAATTAGTATGAATGATGGGTTAATTTAAACCAATGTATCGGACTCAAAATCGCAATTTGGTGACAAAGGTGTAGATCCCAAACAATCATTTAGATTAATGCATTTATATCTGTTGAATGTTACTTTGAGGTCTTTGTATTCAAGCAAATGTTATATTCCTAAGCTCTTCAATATCATTCTTGCAATATTAAAGGGATAGTACTGTTCCACAAAAACAACAGCTCCAATTAATCTTCATAGTATTCGAGCCACAGAGAGTGTTATTTCAATACCTCCAGAGTTGCGGTTCAAGAGTAATTGAATAATAAAGTTTCCCCCTCCCGCCCCTTTTACCTAGTGTAAGCCATCTCACCTCAGATGTGGAATCTGGTTGTTAGACCAGACAGATAACAGCAGGGGACAATCTTCTTCCTGTGAGAACAATGAATGCCCTGCCCCCCTTGACAAGTTTTTCAGGTTTTTCCCTTATCTTAGTGAAGATTGTCCCTCTCTGCAGTCTACCTGGGCACCTCCCTTCTGATCTGGCTGAGCAGTGTTACATCAGTAAAAGGGGCGGGAGGGGGATACTTTATCATTCAATTACTTTTGAACTACAACTCTGACAAAATTGAAATAACACTCTCCAAGGTCCAAATACTATGATGATTAATTAGAGCTGCTTTTATTATTAAACATTACTATTCCTTTAAAACAATTGCCACAGTAGTATAATCACTTAAAAAAAAAATGTGCACTATAATGCACCATTAACCCCTACAGTGCCAGCACTGCAAAAATAGATGATAGTCTTCACAGTGACGTCCGTGCGCCTGCGCTGTCAGTCCCTTTTGAACCGCAATCAGTCAAGCTTAAGTTATTGAGGGGTGGTAGTTCCCCTTTAACTCCTATAGTGTCACCACTGCAAAAATATACAATGAATAATTGCAGTGCTAATAGCATAGCTTGACGGCACCTTTAAGTGTTTCAAACATGCATTATAGTGCACTGTTAACCCTTACAATGCAACTACTGTAATTTTGAACATTAATTGCAATAACTAGTTGACTAAATTTCACCTGTTATACTTCACTACCTCAAAAATAAAAATATATAACTGAACGATTGATCATAAAAAGTATATATGCCAAAAATGTAATATTTACACAAACACACACACACACACACATATATATATATATATATATATATATATATATATATATATATATAGCAGCAAAGAATGAGAGGGTTCTCCAGTCCCCCAAATCTCAGGTATAGACCCAAAGTGAAATCAGAGAGACAAAAAAGACAAACCTGCGCTCGTCTATATATACTGAAATATGTGCCCTGTAATGTGCATCTATAAAATTTCTTAGTAAATATGTGCCCTGTAATGTGCATATATGATATTTCTTAGAAAAGGAGTGAAATTTTAGTATTCACAAATTGGCCAAGTCGTGGGTAAGCTTGCCACAGATCCAAGGTATCTCACTTGCGGTAAGTCCTACTCTAATACAATTAAAAAACCCTATCTAAATGTAAAATTCCCTGAGGAGATGTTATAGGAAATGCGGTGGAGGGGGACCCTTTAAATGCTTTCTTTGAAATACCTGCAATACCTTTCTAGTTGTCTCACTATTTGCTGTCTGGGTGAAACTTCATGCCAATTTTAAAGTTTTTGCAATAAAGTTGCTTTTATCTTTATCTTCGCCTATTTGTGGTTGGAGGTGCCACCCGATATCTTTCTTTAATTCAGTGATAGCCTCGGATTCTGCTTTGTGTAATTACATTTGTATATATTGATATTTGTGCAACTCCCCATATAGCATCACCAATTTGGTATTTTATATTTGTGTAATACTGATTGATATGTGTTTTATTCCTAAACTAGCGAATGTTGCATGGAGTTGCCCATTCAGCTGGTCACTGCGTGTACTTCAGGAACCCACTAACCCACTGCAGCCCTGAGTATCTCTGCAGCAATTCACCAACCCCGATTCTCTGCCTGTGTCCTCCCCCTTGCCCTGGGGCATGGCAGATAGCGAACCAGAATTAGATAGTATTTTATATATATAGATGCTGAACAGTATTTTTGATGTTCTGTGCACTTTGGAGAGTGACCAACGCCCGTGTACAGGATGCAATAGAGGTGCGACTCTGGGACATACCAACTATACCATAGGGAAATATGAGTATTCCTAAAACTTCTGTTGATTTAAATAGTCACATTAACACCCTGAATGCTGAAAAGGTCCTCAATACCCTATATAATAATTCGCTAGGATGTTTGTCAGAAGCCGTCATGCGCAGTAGAGACTGCCCGAACGCACAGAATGCTGGGAGTTCTGTGCTGGAAGCATTCTGTGCTTTCGGCCAGTCTTTATAGTGCATGACAGCAGAGCAGGACTGGCCTCTTAACCCTTTGAGTGCCAGAGGGGTACGCAACGCTTTGCAAAGCAATGTGATGCATACCCCTCTGGCACTCAAAGGGTTAACATCACCCAGACCTTGTCCCGTGTACACGGGCTTTTACACTAGTTTATAATAATTTGTCACTAATGGTGCAGTTGGTTTGTCCCAGAATTTCTCTCTTTAGTATACTGACTACAACTCCAAGTTCATTTTGCAGTGAGTTGGAGACATTGCCAGTGTTCGAGCGGTTCAGTCCTTGCTTGTTAGTGAGGTCTAGTCCATTTCTATTGCACCCAATGTATTGGCGGTATGTCACATTTGTAGAGAGATTATACAGAACCGACCACACGCACACAAGTAGAGAGCAGCAATGTTGGGGCAAACCAACAGCACTTTAGGTGAGAAATAAACATTTCCATTGTTTTCAAAGGCAATTTAACCCCTTAATTGCTACAAAGTCTCCAAGGCATTTAAAGGTATGTGTTGGATACTTCACTGGCACTCAAAAGGTTGAATGCCCCATTCAAATCAGCTGGCATTTGGGGAATTTGTATGTGTTCCTTAGAGTACAGTTGGTTTGTCCCAGAATTACCCTACTTTTCTTTCGTGGATATGGCCTGTAGTGCACTGATAATATCAAGTCTTAGAAACTGTAGATAGGAATGACCTCTAGCCTGAAGTACATGGATATATTCACATAAGAATGGACGGAGGAAATGCTTTGATAGAGAATTTAAATCTCCTGGCACAGATGATGCATAACAGTGGTAACATACTGTAGCTAAGTTTGTAAGTGAGATTCTGGCAGCTAAAAACTCAGACTCAAGGCTAACACTAACCATTAAAATATCATTTAAAGTGGACCGGTCACCTTGATTTACGTTTGCATATTTGAAAACTTGGGGTGAACCAGAGCAATTTTGACCTTTTTGACTATATCTTTGTTCAACAGTGTTTTCCCTGTAAGTTTTTTATTTCAGCCACACGTTTTATATACCGTTTTTTCACACACAAGTAGGGCTTTCTTTTGATAATACACTTATATGGATAACTCAGCATTTATTTTATTAAAAATAGTGAAAATGATAAAGAAAAGTAAAAAAAAAACCCACAGTTTTTATTGGTTCTCTTGTGCCCAAGGGGTTAATTTTTTATGGCAATTGCATGAAAGGTATGACCTGTCATTCATACCTACAAAATGTGCAGTTTTAGGGGGCACTGTCCCTCTGGGGTGAAAATTCCCATGTCTCTCTTTCCCAGTTTTCCATTTTTTTATACATTACTATTTGGTGTGTATATAAGTGTATTACTGTGCTCCACATAAATAAAACTCACATTAACCTTTACTTTTACTTCAATATTTGTGTTTTAGAATTACATTTTGTAAATAAAATGCTTTCATCTTTCTCAAAATATTTTTAAAATAATCATAGTGGTGTCAGTAGGTCATAAAGAGACCTACATTTATCATGCCCCTAGCACCAGCATTGAAGGGGTTAATACCACCAACTTTGGCCTCTATTTTCTTCATATCATGTCTTCTCTCTACTACTCTCTTCCTTACTTTCATCGTAAGGAAGAGAGAGGCACAGAGCAGACACAAAGGCAATGTGTAAAATACATTGCCTTTGTGAATGAAAATGCAGGTACATGTGATCGCTCCTGGAGCGATCACATGTACCGGCAGAAGAAAGAAGCACTGAAACTGAGTGCTCCAGTCCTGGAACACTCATTTTCAGCCTTAGCAGAATGATAGCTTTGTGCATCGAGGCATGCTGCTATCATTTAACCCATGACATGCCAGGGCCATCATGGGTCCTTATGGGAGGTTTACCCATGAAGGTCCTGGTATGTCATGGGTCCTTAAAGGGATAGTAATACTTAAAATGTAAAAAAATATATGTTGTAGGGTTTATCCCCCTGAGTAAAACAAGGGTACTCCCACAGCTGAAAGGTGTTTTATTAAAAATTTATAAACTTGAATTTTTAGGTGCAATATCACAGTGGCCTGAAAATTTACAGTGGCGCTGTTGCTACACCATCCTATGGACTGCTCTGGTCTGTAGACCATAAATCTCCATAGGATGGTGTAGCAACAGCGCCTCTGTAAATTTACATTGTGATATTGCACCTAAAAAATGAAGCTTGAACTGTTATCATTTGTTTTACTCGGGGACATAAACCCTACAACATATATTTTTTTACATCTTAAGTATTACTATCCCTTTAAGGGGTTAAAAACTGTCTATGAATGTTAGCCAAAAGACCAGCAAATGTTCAGTTAAGGAGATATTCATACATGATATCATATGTTAATATATACTAAATGAGGTACCCGTGCAGCACCAGTGATGCTTCATATGTTAATGAAGCTGTTTCAGTGACATTTCAAATGCTATTGAAGCATTTCTGTGAAATGGCATTTGCAAATGGAGGTTTGCAGTGATGGTTCATATGCTAATTAAGCTCTGTTTTGCACCAGAAGACTTTCACTTACACTTTTCCCAGAAATAAAAGTCTGAACTTTAATTAAAAGATAAAGGGAACAGAGGCGCTCTTAGAGTAATATCGTTAGTGAGAGACTGTCACCATAACCAGCATTTGGAATGACTCTCACAAAGCCAGTGTCTGGGAAGAAGCACCTTGGTGCTCCAGATACAGTATGGTTCTGAAGTCTCATGTCCATCGTATCACAAGAACAGGCAGCGCCTCTCAATACTGTGAAACACATAGAATTGCCTTTTATAAACATATTTTAAAATTCAGTTTAATAAACTATACATTGGATCACCACATTGATGGGAGAAACTGTGTTTTCCTGAAATTTTCCTCAAGCAGAGATGGGCCATTATCTCTGTAGACTGATGTTGTTGATCGGAGGTATATAAGCCCTTGTTGGTCAAGTATACATTTGAGTGCAACATTTATATTGTTACTTTATATTTATGTGAGTGATGAGACAACATATTGGCATTCTCCATGTTTTGCTTTTGTATATCTCCTAAACCATATATCTGCTGAACTTTTGGCTAACATGACACATGGAAATTTTTTTGATGAAACTTTCAAATATGCAAACTTGAATCAGGATGATAGGTCCACAGATAACACTACTGAAAAAGCAGGTTACAGATGGAGTGCTCATGTATGCAACTGAATCACATGCCAGGTTTCCACACAACAGCCAGCACAGATCACTTGACTCGACTTGAGGGGATACGCACTAAGATGAAAAACTCCAGTGTGATAAACTTAACATCTCTCCAACTTAAAGGGATAGTAATGTTTCATAATACAAGCAACTCTAATTAATCATAATAGTATTTGGACTTTGGAGAGTGTTATTTCAATTCTGTCAGAGTTGTAGTTCAGGAGTAATTCAATGACAAAGTATCCCCCTCCCACCCCTTTTACTGATGTAACACTGCTCAGCCAGAGCAGAAGGGAGGTGCCCAGGTAGACTGCAGAGAGGGACAATCTTCAATTAAGATAAGGGAAAAAGCTGAAAAACTTGTCAAGGTGGGCAAGGCTTTCATTGTTCTCATAGGAAGAAGATTGTCCCCTGCTGTTATCTGTCTGGTCTATGGACTGGATTCCACATCTGAGAAGAGATGGCTTACACTAGGTAAAAGGGGCGGGAGGGGAAACTTTGCTTGTGAATAGATCTCAAACCATAAAGGTTTGAGAGATAAGACTTATATCGTTCTTCATGTTTTTTAATGCCTTCAAAATAAAATAAAGATAAAACTAAGTATTACTATCCCTTTAGGAAATCATAATAGATAGGCACCATGGAATACCTTACAGTGGATGTTAAAATTTTGTGAGCAGGGCCCTCATTAGCATTTGTTTCTTCTCTGACCCATTTCTATGCAGTTCTAAGGAATATGGTGCCGCTCAACAAATCATATTATTATTAATAATAATAATAATACAAAATGTCGAGTTGATGAGGCTGATGTAATAAATCGAACTGGAGTTAACCACATGACATGCATTGTAAGTGGGAAATAACATTTGTTAAAATAACCATTGATTTAAATGGGGCTTTTAACCCATTAAAACTTGAGAAACAGTGCAGGGAAATACATTTGATCTCTGATTTACAGAGTTTTTTCCGCTGCTTAGTGTACCCCAAAGGCTGCCAAGAGGACACGTTTTTAAGCAATTTCCAGAGCAAAACAAACTGCACCACAGGGTATAAGTAAAATACTCCATTTTATTTAAGTGAAGTATTTAATCCCTTGTGCTCTTCAATGCATTACGACACAAGGGGTTAACCACTTTGCTGTTAAGGCTGTGGCCATCAGGATGATAATGTGCAGTCTAATGTGCCACAGTCCACAGTGGCCACCACATGGGACTAGGATCAGAAAGTTGTGATATGGGACTAGAACAGGTTCCACTTGCCACCAATACTTCTGGTCCCAGTTCTAGTGACAATGCAGCAGTATTACCACAGCCAGTGGAGGTGATTCTAGAGAAGAAGATGAAGACTATTCTTCTCCACCTGTTCCCTCACTGAAATCACGGGTGTGGGACGGCACTGACCAGTGTGTGTGTGACAAGGTATGTGTGACCTTGGCACAACAGCCATCAAAGCACATGAAATTTAAATCCCCTAACATTTATGTTAAGCATGTGAAAGCCAAATCCCCAAAAAAGACTTTGAGAGCTGCTGTTGTGTGCCCTCGTCCCTCCCCATGCATACAAAGAACATGGGCAAAAATCCTAGGGGAAGACTAGAGAAACCCAGCCTGAGCTTGGATTGTCATTATCTTCTTGTGCTAGGATCCAGGCATGGGAAAATGTACTGACTGTCCCTGCCATGGCAACCTGAGGGTCCTTTACCTCCTGCTCTGGTTTACCACCTTTGCTATTGTTATCTCCCCCCACCAGCTGACAGTGAATCTGCAGATGAGAGGATCTGTCAGTTTGTGTCCACACATTGCACATTGTGTGGTGCACGGACTATTTATGGCAATGTGGTGCAAAGTAATCAAATGTAGGGTATCAGGGCGAATCTGTGGGCATATCATCCTGCTGAATATGCTAAGCTATTGGCAGAGAGAATTCATTATTTTTATTGTCTTCTCATCAGCTTGCATCCTTAGCGGAGTGGACAAGGGCCATAGTGACCACAGTGTTCTGGGGGATTGTTTTACATTGCTGACCTAAGCATCGAGGAGCTGGTTGCAGTTGTGTCAATTGCTTAATAGGAGAGCTGTTGTGTCAACTGTTGTGATACTTCGCATTCCTTCCCTACACTGTGTACATTGCAGTTGCTGATGAAAGGCACAGTTGCTTAAATTTTTTTTCTCTTTATGTTCTCAAGGGGAAAAATAGTATTCCACCACACCCATGATATTAGAGGAGGTGAAGGTATAGATTGGGAGAAGCATAATTGGCCAACTTCTTCACTTTAGATGAACCTAAAGTTGGCGTGGGAGCTTGCAGTGGTGTTGGTCCTGCCTTATCAACATCGTGCCACTGCTTGTCTTACATCAGTGCTGATGATCCCAGTCCCATGGAGTAGCCTAATAATCCTGCTGCTTAGACAACTCAGCAAAGTCAATTACAGCAATAGCAAGTGCCAGAATGTCGCAAAATATGTCTTCTTTCTCAGGGCTTATTATATACTGCAATATTTTTTTCTTAGGACTTGGTTTTGCCAAGCCTGAGTGCTGAAGAGGTTTTTTCTAAAACTTGTTTTTCACAAGCTTGAGTCCTGAAAAATAACAAAAAAAAAAAAAAAAACACATAGTGCGGTTTTGGCAAGCTTGAGTCCCATCATTTTTTTTTTCTCAGGGCATGTTTTTGGCAAGTATGATTCCTGCAAAAATTATTTACTCAGAACTTGTTTTTGGCAAGTCTGATTCCTGCAAAAATTATTTACTCAGAACTTGTTTTTGGCAAGTCTGAGTGCTGCTGCTGAAAAAAAAATTCTCAGGGCTTTTGTTTGGCTAGCCTGAGTCCTGCACACAATTATATTTCTCAGGTTTTTCTCTCAGTAAGCCTGCTGCTATGTTAGCTAATAATTCTTTTAAAAGAGAGTGGGGGCCTCAGGATACACGTTTTTGAAGTGGGGGAGGAAATGAAGATGAAGAGGGATCAAAAGGCGGCAAGAATTTAGATTTTTTTATGTGGGGTTTTTAAAGTTATTTTTTAACTTGTGTATAATATACCCCCCACATTTCACTTAAGATGAAATGATGTAATTAAAAAGTATGTATTATACCTAAGGTTTTATGGTAATTTTTAGATTGATCTCGGTGGGGATACCAACGGAATTTCTTACAGACCAAGGGACCAGAGTTATGAAAAAGTTATGTAAACCTCTTAAAAATAAACAGCTGGAACATTCATATATCACCCCCAAATGGACAGACTGGCTGAGAGGTTTAATAAAACAATGAAGGCCATGTTATATATGGTAGATAAAGATGGAAAGAACTGGTATTGTCTATTACCCTATGTCATGTTTTCAATTAGAGAAGTACGCCATGCTTCCACAGAGTTCTCACCGTTTGAATTTTTATGACAGGCATCCCAGAGACAACTTGATATTGCCAAAGAAATATAGAAGCAGGAATACATCCCTCACCAAAGTGTTATTGAACACGCGGCCCAACTGCATGAGCGGTTTGAAGCCATAATGCCAATATTCAGAGAAGATATGGAAAAAGAACAGGAAGCCCAGAAGGTTAGTTTTAAAAATAAAGACAAAACTCAGGGTCTTCAAACCTGGAGAATAGATTTCAGGTTCTAATTCCTACAACTGAAAGCAAATTTCTTGCAAAATGTCAAGGGCCATATGAAAGCACTGAGTTGGTAATGAGGTCAATTGTATAGTGAGACAGACAGGTAGGAGGAAGCCAGAGCAAATATACAACATTTGTTTTATAGAATTGTTGACAGAGACTTTAGTAATGGTAAAAGGCAAAAATCCCTGCACTGAACTAGAAAAGGATCTTGAGGTAAACATTGCTGAAACTCTAGCATCCCATCAGAAACAGGAAGTCACGGAATTTGTTTCCAGAAATAGAGATGAGAAGAACAACATCCAGTTATGTACCTAATCAGGAATTAAATCCACATGAGATACTCAGTGATTGAGAAAGAATATCTTGTGATACAATATGCAATAGAAACCATAACTTATTACTTGTTGGGGAGAAGGTTTAAGCTAGTGACTGATAATGTACCCTTAACATGGATTAGGCAAAACAGAGCAAAATGCCCAGGTGATCAAATGGTTTCCTAGTCTGTAGCCCTTTAATTATTCAATGAACATAGAGCTGGTAAGACAAATGTGTATCACCTCTTCCAAATTCATTACTTATGGACTAAATCCGCTCACCCCAACTGAGCTTGAGGGGGAAGTGTAACGGGAACCCAAGACAGCAGGGTGTCCTGAGCCATCGTACCGGGATCCTCTCTCCTGAAGTCGGCTGGACGATGTCAGATGTTCCTGTCGGAAGTACAGAGACGAGTCAAAATGTGGAGACCTTGTCAACTGGATTTGCTCGACACCGAGTCGAACGAGGAAGGTCGCCAATTCTGGAAGGCTGAGGCAATTTGGGACGTAGAGGGTGAGGCCTCTAGTCCCGGTCGAAGGTGGCAGTCCGCGGTCAGTCGGCGAGCTCCGATTCGAGTCGTAGTCTGGAACTCCTGGAAGCAGAGGGTGAATCGCTTTTTATGCCTTCAAAGGATGGGAGTCAGAGCGGACTCTTTAAACCATCCTGGCAAGAAAGACACAAGGAGACTGCTTGCCCCAAACTGACACAATCAACAGCACAGCACAATGGAACCAGGTGTTACAAATAGTCAGAACCCCAGACTGATCCCATCACACAGACAACAGTGGATATACAACAGAGAGGAGATTAGTAAGTGGAATCCTAATCGACCTCTGGACCAGACAGTAATACAATCCACATTAGAAGTAGCTTTGCCCAAACACAAATAATTAATCCCTAACTGCCCAGTCCCTTTAACACAAGCCAGCAGGCTATGATTTTAGTCTTTTTGGCATAGTTGTCCACCAGTATAACGTCTCAAACTTCTCCATAACCTGCGATAATGAGCTGACAATCCATGAGCTCAGAGAGAGCTTCCAGTAACGGACTATGATCAGTTACATTTCTCCCCCTTTTTAGTACCAAGCCAGTGGCAGCTTGGTCGAATGCTGTCGAAGGTATCCAAGAAGGGGTTAAACAAGAGAACTAATTAGGTTTGATATCTTCACATAAATAGATAAATAATAATCTAATTTTGAGAACTTTACACAATACTAGGTAGTTACTGATCTCAAAGACAATGTGTAGAAAGCACTGATAGTCTGGATGAATTTGGACATGAAGATACAGTAGGTGTCCTGGAGATCCAGGGAGAAAAGAAATTCTCCTGGGCACATGGCAGCAATAATTGATCACAGAGATTCCATCTTGAAGGGTAGATCTAGTAAGTACTGGTTGAGACACTTCAAGTCAAGAATAGAAGAGTCTGCTATCCTTTTTGGAAACCACAAAAAAGACTGGACTTGTTCCTGAGCTGGAATCAACACCTGGTTTTTCCAACAGGGAGGATACTGCTTATTAAAATGGACACACCTGAACCATATTTCGTGGACCTCGGGACAAGAGGGTGACATGGAGGGTACCCTTACAAAATAAGTTGCAAAACCCCCTGGTTGGTCATAGAAGACTCTCATGCGTGTTAAAAAACCGAGTCAGGTCCGTACTGGAAAGAAGGGTCAGGACTCAGTCATGTGGAGGAAGGCTCATCAGCCTTAGGCTTCTGAGCAGACTTCTTGCTTTGCCAAGCCTGTTTGGGCTTTGGGGAGAGCTGGCCCTTAAATGGCTGAGGGGTTTGAACCCTACCTAGATGCCCTGAATTGGTAGGTACAGATAACCACACGTCTTCGAAGGAATTAAGGCATGTTTAGGTGCAAGAGCAAACTTTTGCCTTTAGCAGCATAACTAGCAGTTCTTTAAGAAGATCCCTCCTAATGACATCTGACTGTTCACCCTAGATAGCCATGGCTCTAGTGACCCAAGTTGTAGTGAAAATGGGTCGCAGAGCAGCCCCAGTTGCTGTAAAATTCGACTGAAAGAAATCAAAGAGCTTATCAGCTTGATCCTTAAGGGCTGTGGTATCTGCCAAAGGCAGCGCAGTGTTTTTAGCAAGGAGAAAGATGGGAGGATCAATGGCAGTGTTACGTTTCGCAAACAAGACAATGAATCAAATGGTATATTTAATTCACCTTTATTAGAAATAATATTAATAATGAAAAGCAAATGAGAAAACGGGAAAAAGGATGACTGAGAGGCTAAGGACTCTATCAGAAATAGGAGCCTGCCGATGGTGTACCTCAGCTGCTGGAGATTAGGCTGGAGCCAAATGGAGTCTCAAGGGATAAGAGGAACACTGCACGGAACTTACAGCCTCCCGTCAGGAGTAACAAGGGAGACTACTGACTCACGCCTGCAGTCAGTAAAGCCGGGGTCTGCCAGATCCTCAGGTCTGCACCAAGATGGATGTCTGTAGGGAACAGAGCCACCAAGCGGAGAGAACAGACAGAGCCACTGGTCAGCACCAGCTAGGATAGTCAGACAAGGCCAGGTTCATACAGAGAGCGGGTAGTCAGCCAGAGCCACAGGTCTGCACCAGATAGGATGTCTACTGGAAGTAGGCAACACTGGGATGATAGTTGGACAGAACCCCAGGTCAGCACCAGAATGGGTCAGACAAGCCAGGGTCATACACAGAGCGGGTAGTCAGCCAGAGCCACAGGTCTGCACCAGATTTGATGTCTCAGACAAGAAGGAGTGCACAGAGAGAATAGTCAGACAGAGCCACAGGTCAGCACCAGAATGGACAGTCAGACAAGCCAGGTCATACACAGGATACAGGAACAACAGGAATAATGACTACACTGAACAACAACTTAAGGGTAACTGACAGAGGAACCAGTTGCCCTTAAAAAGACAGCCAGGAAGTAGATAGGTGGAGCTCCCTAGTCCCAATAGTATACGACAGGACCCTGCGCCATTCAGCAACCACGTGCCAGAAAGTGACGCATGGAGCCGATATGCGCCAACCCTTAGGGCCATCACCGTGTCATTTCAGGGAGTGTGTCCACTTTGCAAGAGGACATGGGTGGCCGCTGAAGGTGCCCAGCGTGCCCAGACCCAGTCCCAGAAGTGACACCTGGGATGACGTAGCGGCAACATTTATGGCCATACACTACTGCGTCAACCCACAAGGTGTTGTTGTATATAAGGTAACTGTGACAGTACCCCCCCTTTAAGGATCCCTCCTCCGAGGGTTCAACTGGGGTTTTTCAGGAGAAAGAGTATGAAATCTGTGCACCAATACAGGAGTGTGCACATCATTGGCAGGTATCCAGGAGCTCTCCTCAGGACCATATCCTTTCCAGTTTATACAACCCCTAGGAGGTGTAGTACCAGGCAGTAAGTTGATTGAACAATCATAAGTCCTATGAGGAGGTAATATTCCGGCCCGGGCTTTATTAAATGCATCCAAGAACTGTGAATAGTTCTCCGGTAGGCCAGAAGACTCGGAACACGCTAGTCTAATGGGGAATGATAGACAGGACTTATCACAACGTGGACCCCAAGACAATACTTCACAAGTACTCCAGTCGATCCTAGGGTTATGTGCCTGTAACCATGGAAATCCTAGGATGATGGCATAGTGAGGAGAGTTGATAACCTGAAACTTCAGGGCTTATTTATGGAGGGCTCCCACTTTCAGGGTTAGTGGAGACATCTCATGTGTAATGTGTGATGGCAGCAGGGGTCTGCCATTGATGGCTTCAACAGCCAAAGGAGAAACGCGTGCTTATAAAGGGATACCATTCCTGTCAGCAAAAGTGGCATCTATAAAATAACCCGCCGCACCAGAGTCTATGAGTGCAGAAACAGAAACAGACTCATTAGCCCATGTAAGAACTGCCTCAAGCATGGGTTTATCCTGCGTGGCTTCAGGGGACTGAGAAATGCCACCAAAGATCTGTCCCCGACAGGCTCTTAGGTGCGGGCGTTTCCCGGACGTACCGGACAAGACCTTAATAAATGTCCAATTCTCCCACAGTAGAGACACAGTCCCCCCCTCCTCCAAAAGGCCCTCTCCTTCGCAGAGAGCCAGGTGGCCCCAACCTACATATGTTCACCACCCACTGAGTCGGAACCAGGAGGCATGAGAGGTGAGGGAGGACTGGGTGCGAAATTGTTCTGGCAGGATGCCTCCACAGGCGCTCCTTAAATGAGGGTCTCTTCTGGACCAGAGAATCAATCAGTATGATAAAAGATATTACTTCATCCAAACCTTTAGGTAAATCGGGGGCAGCAATTTTATCCTTCACATAGTCACAAAACCCTTGTGAGAAGTTCTACCCCACCTCGGCTGCCAGGGTTCAGAACTCGACAGCGTACTCTGCCACAGTACGACTTCCCTGGCGGATGGTCATAAGGTGTTTAGAAGTCGACGTCACGCGACCTGGCACGTAGAAAACACTTTTGAAGGAGGCCACAAATTCATTTAAGTTGTATATTTTAGGTTTGTCTGCTTCCCATAAAGGATTAGCCCATGCCAATGCCTTGCCAGAAAGGAGCAAAATCATTAGCCCAACCTTAGTGCGCTCATTAGGAAAGGCATGCGGAATCATTTCAAGGTAAATGCCCAACTGATTAAAAAAACCGAGACAAAGTTCAGGCTCCCCACTATAGCGCTTTGGGAGTGGAGCGGATCCAGACAACCCTCTGACCAATCCAGAATCAGAGACATTCGGAACTAGTGGTGCCAAGGAAGGAGCTGGGGTGTGCCACCGGTTGAGGGTTAGAGTGTTCTAAGTGAGCAGTCCAATTAAGCAGTGTCTGCAAAGCCAATGACATGTTCAATACGTTGATTTTGTACCTGCATCCTGTCCAATATTTTCTGTAAAGGTGGATCACTATCACCGTCTGTAGTCATAACCCTTACGTAATGTTATGTTTCGCAAACAAGACAAAGAATCAGATGGTATAGTCAGTTCACCTTTATTAGAAATAATAATAATTATGAAAAGCAAATGGGATCGCGATGCATCACTCTTCGAACCTTCCCTGCATCATTCTGGCAACCACACGCCCAAAAGTGACGCAAGGAACCGATATGCGCCAACCCTCAGGCCCATCACCGTGTCATCTCGGGGAGTGTGTCCGCTTTGCACAAGGACATGGGTGGTCGCTGAAGGCGTCCAGCGTGCCCAGACTCAGAAGTGACACCTTGGATGATGCAATGGCAACATTTATGGCCATACACTACCTGCGTCAACCCACAAGGTGTCGTTGGATATAAGGTAACTGTGACAGGCAGGTTGGGTAGCCCATTGGGACAAGGCCCCAGCTGAAATTATAAAGGTTGAAAATGCATTTATTAACCCCTTATTGATCACCTGATCCAGCATGTGGGTGGCGTTTAGGACCACGGAGCTTCCATCTCAGAATTCCATGACATGCCAGGACCGTCACTGGTCCTTAAGTGCCAGGACGGGCACAGTGATCCTGACACATCAAGGGGCCTTAAAGGGTTAATAAAAATATTTCTTGTTTATGTGGCACAAATACTATCTCTCAAACTCTTACGGTTTAAGAGATATTCACATCTAAAGTTCCCCCTCCCTCCCTTTCTCCTGCTGTCAGTGCTCTCCTGACAGCATGAGATCACAGTCCTGGGACCAGCCGGTGGCTCTGCAGCAGAGCCGAAATAGTGATATTGGAAAATAATTACTTAATTGGAAAGGTCTACAAAGTGCGCCCAGTTTGCAAGTACACTTTGTAGACCTTTCCAATGAACTAATTCTTTTTAAATAAAGCAATTTCGGCTCTGCTGAAGAGCCTCTTCGAGTCGGCCCGACTTGAATCTTTACAGCTGATATCAGTAGACGGGGAACTTTAGATGCGAATATCTCTCAAACCATAAAGGTTTGAGAGATGGGATTTGTGCCACATATTTTTTTTTAATCTACAAAAGAAGAAAACATTTTTATGGGACATTACTGTTACTTTATGGAAGAGTCTCTTATCAGATGTCTTTCATTCTTCACAGATAATTTGGTCCAAAGAATGATGGGGAGTGAAAATGGGTGATTACCTTTTGTACCATATTTTTCCTAACAAAATGAAATAAAATGAGAATGGCATAAAATGTAAACAGAGGTATGATTACATGTCAGTACTGAAAGTGTTAACCCCCCCCCCCCCATAACTTTAGAAACATAGCATGCAGGAGATAAAAGAAAGACTGAGTACTAAACAGGCAAGAACACCCCTTTACAGTGGATGCCAAGTAAAAGTAGGGACATGATAGTAAGGACCATAGCTTTCAAATGGTTAAATGAGCCATCTTCTGTTATCAGATTCTCATTATATAAATATAGAACCTCAGAGAAGTTCAGTAAAGAGGCATAGACTTGAAATAAAGTCAACCTCCACAGGGAAATGGTCCAGAAGTACACTTGTGAACTGGGCATTCCAACTCCAGGGAAGCCAGTTAATGAGAGCACACCTCATGGGTGATTATACAGCCCCATATCTGAACATAAAAAATAAGTCTAAAAGTCTAAGAGAGCAGTGCCAGCTTGTCCTTTTGCTGTGGCATGTCACTTGAAACTGAGCAGTGAGGATAACGCTGGAAAGGAAGAGGAGTCTTCTCAAATTCCCAATTTTTAATGTGCCCTGAACTCTGGAGGAGGGCACTTTACCCCATGGTTCCTGGACTCAACAATGGAAGTAATAGAAATTGTATTTTAATAAAAACTAATTTGTGATTATGTTTGGATGAAGCATTTCCTAGCAGTGGAATGTGTTGGAGACATAGCTGGTACCTAAGGAATTAAAGCTGTCCCTTTGCAGCAAAGCAAATGGTTGCACTAGTTCTTTATTATTTTTGAGAGCTTGTTTCCATACCTGTTTGAAGACAATATGCCTGACTGAGCCACAACGTGTATTGCTTTAGTCATTCTGCCAAATGATATGCTATTTTATAAAACAGCGTGAATGATGAATTGGTGACACGAGATCCATTCTCTGCATGTTTCAAATTGATCTGTCATTCTAGTCAAGGTAGGACATAATAATTTCATGCTTGGCTACATTTGTTGGTTTATAGATTAAACAATCTCTTTCCATCCCTCTTTCTAATCTGCACTTAAGCTATATAATTTCTGGGTTTATAACATGCTGAAACGGTTCACTGAAACAGACACAATAAGCCAGATATTCTGGAGCAAACCTACTGCACCATATGGAACACAAAATAGTCTCCAATGGATTAAAGGAGAAGTAACACTTCCAAACAAACGCCCCACACTAACCTTAGTATGGCCAGACAATCCTAATGGCGCATATGAAATTTTCCCTTGTGCCTTTGTTCCAGAAATAACATGTTCAATCACTCCTTGATGTTTCTGTGAAAGCGTAAGCAGACATGACAGTTGCTGGCAGGACCACAGGACCTCAAACTCTGCTCACTGCTTATGGACTAGAGGAGAGTGCTGTGTGTATGTGTGGGGGTATTGTTACAAGGTGTAATATCTTTATATACATTTTTTAACACCTTGTAATGTAAAATGATCCTCACTGCACTGGAGACCTCTTTAGCATTTAATGGGTTAAAAGCTCAAATTAAATCAGTGGAAGTTTTTGTGTCCCCCCTATGGTGCAGTTTATTTACTCCAGAATTGCTACTCTGAATATGGACTTCAATGTGAAACACAAATACATACCAGCCAGCTGTTCCAATTTACACGGGACAGTCACGATTTTAGGGCCCAAACCAGTTGTCCCGCCCGCATAGCTGTTTGTCCCATTTTTCCTGGCCTGTTCCAGTTTTGATCGGCACGTTGATCATGTGACTCTACACTGCGTGATCTGCTGAGCGGTGTCATCATCACGCCAGCCTATTCATTGTGCGCATGTTCCTCACACTTGTTATATTATGCGCACGCACGCAATCGCTCCATACTCCGTCTGCCACCCAAGCGAGTGTGAGGCTGAGCAGCACTCTGCAGAGGAAACAGACCCGCTGGAGCTGCACCTGATTTGAAGAAGTGCTCCATCGATTGGGTCCTGGTATCCTCTAGCCTAGATACACAATATTCTGACTGTTGTACACTGCAGATTGATTCTGACAGATCACGGCGTTGCCACTGGCTCAGCTGTAATTAAGTTCAGTTGTGCAGGGGGAGAGTGGGGGTTGAGAGGCGCTGTCAGTGTCTTGATGGCTGGTGGCGGTGCTATGTTGAATCCGCCTCCAAGTGGGACACAATGAACAAACTGATCATGTCTCCGGTGTAACTTGAAGGAGGCCAGGCAAGGAAGGCGGGCACTGAGTGAAGCAGCATGATGAGCACAGCACTGTGCAGTCAGTGACTGCTGCTGTGCTCATCAGCTAGCAGGTTGCTCAATCTTGAGTGTGAGCACAGCTCCTGTCAGACAGGCTAGTGGAGGAGGAGGAAGGAGTGATTCTCTTCCCCCCCAAGTTGAGGGATTGTGACCAGGGCTGGCGCCATCTATAGGCGAGGTAGGCACCGGCCTAGGGCGCACATCTAATGGGGGCGCAGTCAGAGCAGAGCCGCACGCACCTCGGGGGCTGCTGTGAAGAAGAAGCGAGAAAGGCGACAGTCTAAAAAGAGCGAGAGCCACGGGGAGCGGAGATCAATGGCAAGAGAGGAGGGAGACAGTGAGCGGTGAATGGTACAAAGGGCACACTGAGCCCTGCTGTAGGGGCAGAGTGCGCATACTGATTATACCGCCATAGTGTCTGTGCATCTGGCTCCTCCCGTGCTGTGCTTGGTGTTCCTAGTGAAGAATCAGAGCTGCCAGGTGACCCTGGAAACTGAGCAGGGGCTGCTGTCCTGTACAAAATGGATGACAACTAAATTTGGATGATACATGTGAACCATTGTCATATGTAGAGCTTTTATTAATGTGTTAATACATGAGGAACATTTTAGTAGCAAAGGAGCAGCAATTCTGGGGCAAACCAACTTGAATACAGTGGACAAATAGAATTTCAGAACAGTCACGTTGATGTAATGGGGCTTTTATCCCCATGAATGCTAGAGAGATCTACAACAGCTTTTGAAGCAATGAGCTGTAGACCTCTCCAGGATTTTTCTGGTTAAAATCCCATTATAAATGATGAAGGGGACATTTTATTTTGTTACAGCTGGTTTGCTCTGGAATTTGCTACATTGCTCCTATTGTAGTTTTATTTGTGATATGCAACATAAATACTGTCCAGCCATGAATGCCATGTTATAGTAAATGTGTATATGTGATCACATACACACACACTTGCTGAGCATCCAGGATAAATTTACAGATGGGGCTGGACCTACTCTAACCCACCCATATTCAGGTTGAGGCCAACATAGATGAAGGAATCCAATACAGAGACAGCAGGGCTCAGTGGGCACTTGCAATTTTAGTGTTTTGAGGGCAGGCAGAAAATGATTACATTCTCAAGGCTGCCTCGGCTGTTGGTTCCAGTTATTCTGTTTATCGTGCTGCCTGGGTATTATGGGTCAGAATAATTCAACTGAGGCTGATGTACTAAGAACTTGACCAATTATGGGGCAAATCAACTGCAACATAGAGGACAAATAAATATGACCATTAATTTATATGAGAATTTTAAGCCATTGAATGCTAGATGTATATTAAGCACATGCTGTAGCAATGAATGGGAGACCATTCTAGCATTCATGGAGTTAAAAGCCCTATTTAAATCAGTGGGGATTTGGGGACTTTTTCTTTTATCCCTTCCCCCTCCATCGTGTAGTTGGTTTGTTCCAGAATTGCTTAATTTTTTTTTCTTTCTGCATAATGCCCATAGGACCTATTTACTGTGCAGAAAAAAATCACTTAGCTACTTTATAGCGATTCTGCACACCAAAAAAACATTTAGAAATCTCATACTAAAGACACAATATATGCAGTGGTGATTTTCTACTGCTGGCCATAACAACTCTGTAGTAGATAATCAAAAAACCTATAATGGTGATACAAAATGTACAATAGTAGCAATGTTGTGTGGGACAGTGAGACACTATGAAGTCAAATATACAGGTGAAATATAATATAACATGAAACATAATATAATATAACAAGGCAACATTTCTATTGTAACTAGTGAGGGAGTGTGGCAGCCTTAGATGTCAAAGGAGCACAGAAAATAGAAGGCAACATTTCAATAGTGAACCTGTCGCCCCCATGCCCCCCAACGAGCATTCCTCTTGGCAAGAGTGGGCCCGTTCTATTACATTATCCCGTTGCCTGCCAAGATGTTTTCACTTATTGTCACTTGGGGTGCTCTCTTTCACCACCTTGTGGGGCTAAGAATGTGTATATACCAGCTTTGTGGCTTCATAATCTGTAGCTGCACTATATGAATTAAAAGTCAAGTATTCTGAGTGGCGGTTCCTACTAATAAGTACCCCATGCTACTCAACTGGAGGCTCTCTGCTTCCTGGACACATATAGGGAACACAAACATTAACACACATCTATATAGTAAACACACACATTGACACTTATAAATACACATAGACACACAAGGAGTGTGCGTTGCATACTCCTCTGGCACTCAAAGGGTTAAGAGTCTTGGATATTGAGGATTCAAGGGGTTACAGAATATGTGTGACAAAACATTTTTGATGTCTGGGAAGAAACAAAAATCACACACACAGAAAATCAATACAGATTAGGTATTGGCTTTATTAGGCAGACATGCTTCTATGCAGTATATCATATTTACACAGTTCAGTATTGCTCTTTCACATGCACAATTCATGTCTGTATATATGTCTGTTTGAATGCCTTAACATGTTGTGTTGCTCTCCAGCTGCTGAAGATTATAACTGCCTTCATCACAAATGAGCCTTTGTCTTTTTGTAAAGCCAAATGCTACCTAACCCTCCCTAGATGGCACATTGTGCCTGGAGTAACAGGAAAAAGAGGTGCAGTTTTATAGCAAACCAACTGCAGCACAGGGGACAAATACAAATTATTTAGATTTAAAGGGGACTACAGCTCCTTGAATACTTTCAAGGCCTCCACGTATTGAAAGGCAATGAGCTGGATGCCTCTCTAGCATTCAAAGGCTTAAAAGGCTATTTAAATTAATGGGAACCGGGGAATTGTTATGCCTCCCCTGTAGTGCATTTGGTTTGTTACAGAATTAATCAAATTCTTCTGAATAAGATATTTTCCTAAACATAACAATAGCAGGTAGGACGGACAGGATAATTACTTTCTTGTAAACTAGAAAACATACTTACAAAAGAAAAAGCAAGCTGAACATAATCTTTATGGATCTATTTAACTCTTGCACACCCCACTGGTCCTTTAAGGGGATCTATCACCCCAGTACAATTTAGCCTTAATAGTATAATATATATGAGTATATATAAAACTGTATCAATTTCGTTTTTAAAATCTATGTTTGGCCGAAGTTTAAGTAATAAATGCTGCCCTGCACCTACTCCCGGGCAGACTGAGGTTACCAGCTCTGTAACTGCAGTCTGTCACTCTGCCTCGGCTGGAGCTAGAGCGGTCTCATTGGCTAGTTATCGATCTCTGCCAATGAGACCACTCCAGCTTACAGATAGAAAGCCTCGTCATCAGAGGAAGCTGGCTACAGGGAGGGGAGCCGAGGCAGAGTGACAGACTGCAGTTACAGAGCTGATAGTGCAATTTTGGCCACTGAGAGCTGATGGTGCAATTTTGGGCACTGAGAGCTGATGGTGCAATTTTGGGCACCGGTTCTGAAAAAGGATATACTAGAACTAGAGAGGGTACAGCGGAGAGCAACAAAATTAATTAAGGGAATGGAGGACTTGACATATGAGGAACAACTAAACAAACTTGGTTTATTTACTCTAGAGAAAAGACGACTAAGAGGAGACCTTATCACATTGTACAAGTATATGAGAGGTCAATACAAGGATTTCTGCAGTGAGCTATTTATTCCAAGGCCTGATCAGGTGACCAGGGGACACCCCTTGAGATTAGAGGAAAGGAGGTTTAAACTTCAGCAAAGGAAGGGTTTTTTTACGATAAGGTCTGTTAAATTGTGGAATTCATTGCCCAGAGAGGTGGCAGATACAATGGATACATTTAAGAGAAGATTCGATAAATTTCTTTCAAAAGGGAACATACAGAGTTATACTGTTTATCAGTAGGCAGATCAGGAAGGTCTGATAAAGACTAATTTAATTGGTAGCAGGACAGCTATAAAATTCTCAGTTACTGAGGTATGAGGCGAAGGTTGAACTTGATGGACTTGTGTTTTTTTTCAATCTAATTTACTATGTTACTATAACCGCAGTCTATCTGGAAGTAGGTGCAGGGCAGCATTTATTACTTCAATTTCGGCAAAATAGAGATTTTAAAAACAAACTTAATACAGTTTTTATACTTATCACTATATACTCTAACTATTAAGGCTAACTTGTATAGGGGTGATAGATCCCATTTAAAGGGTTAAACACAATCTCATTTTGGTTAAATGAAGAGGTCACAGAACTCGTGGCTGGATTATAAAGAGAGTTGTGGCAATGAGGCCAGGATGGAGATTAGGTGACCACAGCAAACAGGAAAATTTGAAGAAGAGGCATAACCTTCAGGGTTGAAATGTCAGCGAGTACAGCCTACAGAAGAGAACAAAGACCAGTTAAAGTTAATATCTGAAAACATGTTAACATGGAACTGTGACTTTGCAGTAACTATGTGATCTTGAAAGAGCTGGGAAAAACATCCATATTTATGTTTATTTTTGTTTGTTTTTAATTTAAAACAATTTATGAGATATTTAGCTTTATGTATTTGTCAGTTTATTCACATTAGACCGTGCTGGATGGCATGCCTACCAGATAAACATTCCCCACCGCTCCCTATCCCAACTGCCACTTCCTGCCTGCCGGATAATAACATTAAACACTGCTCTCCCTCCGACCTGCCACTGCCTGGTGACCAGTACTAAAGTGCATAAAGTGACAAATAAAAGGGTCATTTTTGTGTACTTATTGATAAATCTTAGTCCATGTGAAACACAGGATCTATGGGGCTAAGTTGCTACTATCTGGAGGTAGTAAACTTGTAAACAAAGCTCCCTTGAGGAGAAGACTCCCTCCAAGCCCTACTTAACCCGTTAACACCTGATGACGTGCCAGGACCATCATATGTATCCATCCTTTAAGGATGGATGATGATCACAGTGCTCCTCCAGGTGTGCTGTGATCATTAAGGGGAGGCTGTAAATGAGTGCTTCAGGACTGGAGCAGGCAGTTTAAGCCTTTCCCCAGTGGCTCTGCACATGGTATCGCAGCTACAGTGATTACATGTACCAATGGAGCCACATTACAATGATAATGTAATATACACTGCCTCTGTCATTGTTCTCTGGCTCTCTCTTCCTTATTGTGATTGTGAGGAAGAGAGAAGCAGAGAACAGAACTCGCAACAGTTAAAATGGCCAAAGAGCAAAACACTTTTGTTTTAAATTGGTGGTGCTCTGAGCAGGACTAGGGGTAGTCCATAACCCGTGGTAATACTCCAGTAAATAATGACGAGGCCACAGTAATGACTGAACCATCATCAGTATCAACCCAATGACAAGTGTGGACTCCCCTTGTTATGAAACTTGTAGAAGTTTTTGGCTTTTTAAATGTACTCTCCTCATTTTTATGTTTGGACCCTTTGGGTCTAATATCTGTGTCCTTTGCAGTAGACATGACTGAGCAGTGGTGAATTTTGATGTGCAATGTTCCTGTTACTGCTCATTCCCCGGAGAAAGTTATCAGTTGTACGCAAGCACTACACTCCTGCTGAGTGGAGCATTGCTATGTCAACATCTGCATCATGCAATGGGGCATTAAGACTCAGTGAATCATAAAAAAATACAACCGGCAACCAGTTAGTGAGCCAAGATGCTCTCAAATGTAATAAGCAAGCTGAGCTCCATACTGAAGCCGCCCAGAACTGTTAATATATCGTATACTCCTGATACAGGATTAGTTATCATGGTCCCCTGCTCCACAATCCCTACTGGAAAGTGGAGCAACAGAGAACTGTCTTAATAGTCCCAGGAACTCTCCGCACTAAGTGAGGGTTCATTTGGTTAAAAATAATTAAATATAAACTAAACATAACTCTTGAACTACAACTCTCTCAGTATTGAAATAACACTCTCCATGGCCCAAATACTATAAAGATTAATTGGAGCGGTTTTTATTTTGAATCATTACTATCCCTTTAAGTGGAAAAAGTGTATTCCTTCCTCAAGAAAAGTGGAGCAAGAAACTTGATCCCCTTCTGTCTAGAAAGGGCCAGAAGGATGTAAAAACTTTTGTGAACTATGACATTACAGACCTGGAAGAGAGGGTTTCACGTCACAGTCTTGGAAGGGTGGGCAATTAGGCTTTTTTCGAGTCAGCTTGGGCTGACATCATGACCAATCAGAGGGTCATTCAAACCATTTCAGAAGGTTATACATTAGAATTTTTTTGTACCACAACCATCGGGCACCCAGGCCAGTGTTAGATTTAAATGATGTCAACAAATTCTTACTTATAAGAGCCTTCGAGATGCAATTGTACCCCACAATTATTTAAGTTGAGCAACCCCTTGACTAGATATCTCCATAGACCTTCAGGATGCATATTTACACATTAAGCATCAAACGATCTTGAGATTAAATGCGCACCAAACCATTCAGTTTATTCCTTGAACATTTACCACAGTTTTGGTCCCTGCCAAAGCATAGCAGAGAGAGAGAGAGAGAGAGAGAGAGAGAGAGGAGAGAGAGGGGAGTGTGTTTGAGTATCGAGACAAAATCCAGATCCTATCTAAGGATGGTACTCAGTGCCTAGCCAGATCTCTCAATGCAGTTGTTGAAGACACTAGAATGGCTCCTCAATATAGAGAAAAGCAGGCTTCAGCCACAGGGTAGAATGTGTTATCTGGGAGCCAGTTTCAACAGCTTTTTGCCTTTGCCAGAAGAAAAGATGCTGGGTGTAGCCCGTTGTGTTAGGCAGTTCAGAACGAAATCACTCTGGTCTGAAAGAGATAGAATGAAGCTGCTGGACCTGATATCTGTGACTATTCCAATAGTAAAATGGGCCAATGGACCTCTGCAGTGGGCTTTCCTTCAACAATTGGATAGCAGGTGTGATCCATTGGATTCTAGTACCTCTATTCCTGAGGAGATTCTCTGAGATTTGGGTGGTAGCAACAGGAAAAACATTTAGAGAGGATTCATTTTGGGAGATGTAATTTGGGAATTTATGACTGATGCAAGAAGTTTACGTTTGGGGCCTACATATCACGATATATCAGCCCAAGGCAGGTGATCAAACGTTCTAGAACTCTGTAGCTATCATTCATTTCACTAAGCTTGTCAAAGTAAAGTTCTTAAAGATTAAGGTAAACAAAGTGTTGGCAGGAGCACATACAAGGAAACAGAGTGGGATGAAGTTTCTTCAGCTCTTGAAGGAAGTTGCACCCATTCAGATCTGGGTAGTGCTATAGATTCCAGGCCTGTAGCATAGTTGATGAAGCTGAATAACAGGCATGTGTCCATCAACCCAGTCCCATGCCCACCATCCCTGTTGATCCAGAGAAAATTAAAAAAATAAAACATTGAAGCCATTTCCAATTAAGAAAAAATTGCTTCCTGACTCCCAGTGGCAATCGGATATTTCCTTGGATCAACATACTAACTGCTTTGAAGCCAAATGTCAAAATTCTCAATATTGTTCTGTGCTAGATCTGTATCCATTATTTTTTTAAAGCAGTTACAGTATTTCTAAGGACAGCATCTTAGCGCAAATAATTCCATACTGCCCTTGCTGTAAAAAAACACCCAAAAAAACCCCTGCCTTTGTTTTACTCAAACTCCTTTCCTCTTCTTCGCACAGTTCTTTGAGTAAATAGTTCATTGGAGAGTTCTTTGTATTGACCATGAATATATTTGTAAATGATAATCATATGATCCCTTAGATATCTCTTCTCTAATGCAAACAAACCCAGTTTGTATTGTATCTCCTCGGGTCTTCCGATCCCTTTATTAATTTTGTTGCAAGTCTCTGCACTTTTTCCAGTTCAATAATGTCTTTTTTATAAGAACTGGTGCCCAAAACTGTACTCAATATACAGATGAGGGCTCACCAAGGATTTATATAGAAGTAGAATTATATTCCCATCCTGTGAATCTATGCCCCGTTTCATGATGGTAGTTTATATTTCAGAAAAGACCAACAGTTAAAAGGACTTCTCAAGTCACTCTCAACTGGATTCAGGAGAAGCTGTATTCCAGAGTCTTTTGGCTTCAGACCCTAGGAGTAGATGCTCCACCTAAAAGTTATGGCAGTTATCCCATGCTGGCTGACGAGACTCTGGGTTTTCCTTCTTCTTAGTCTGACAAAAGAATAACTTTGGAGATTTCTGAACAGGATTGACCTTCATCAGGGTCTAATTCTTCACCCATTGATGAAAGCCCTGCATCTGGGGGTTTGGCTATTGAATGGGGAAAATTAGAGAAAATGGATCTTTTAGACGCTTCCATCAATTCAAGCTAGAAAGCCTTCCACGTCGAAAATTCATTACAGAATATGGATGATTTTATGCTAGTGGGCCTCTTCTAAGTGCTTCAACCCACAAAGCCTACCAACTCCTGGAATTCCTAATTGAGGATTTTAGCAAGAGTTCGAGTATCATTTCTCTCAGTTTCAAACCTGACAGGCACTACATTGGCACATTAATAGTTGGTTATAAGAGTATTCAAAGCAACATCAAGGCATTGCCCAGTTATTAGAATATCATGCCTACCTGGGATCGACTGCTAGTCCTGGACAACCTCACCTTGCCACCATTTGAGCCCCTACTGCAGATATCCTTGGGGATGCTTTTGTTAAATACAGCCTTTTTAATAGCCATTACCGTGGCCAAAAGAGTCTTGTACCATCTAAGGAATATTCATTTACCACCACTGAGATAGGGTGCTCTGCTTCCAGTTCAGGAATTCTTACTTAAGGTAGTTTTAGGTTTTACCTCCCATCTTGCCATCCTTCAATCCAGTTCAGCTGCTAGGAAATAAATAGCCCTCTATAGAGTTACTTGTTTATCTTCAATTATCTAAAGATTTATCTTGAAAGAACTCAAAGTCAGACTTTTCATTATATTTTCAGGCTATAGGAAGGGAGAACATGCACATTCTTCTACAACTATCACGGTGCCCGTACTTTACACCTATTGGCTGAACTGTGATTGTCCCGCCCAGCATTGTCCTTAAATACTGGGTTCTGGCACATCTCCGGTGCCCTTTCGTGGTGTTCCAGTACCAGCGCTTGTTCCTGAATATTGTGTACTCTCAGTGTATCAACCCGGCCTGTCTGACTACTCTGCATCTTGTTTCCTGCCTGTGCACCGACCCGGACTGCCTGACCATTCTGCTTCTCATCTCCTGTGTACCGACCCGGCTTGGCTGACGTTCCTGCTCAGTGTACTGACTTGGATTGGCTGACGTTCCTGCTCCGTGTACCGACTTGGATTGGCCGACGTTCCTGCTCTGTGTACCGACTTGGATTGTTCTACGTTCCTGTTCTGTGTGACTCTGCCCGGTTGGGCTGCTGTCTCCTCTGCACGCCCTGACCGGTCTCCGGTTAAGGGTAGTGCTTATCTCTCGCTGTCTGTGGACAGCTGTGCAGTTTGGTCTCAGTTGCCTCCGTGTCGCCCCGGCGACATTCCTATTGGTCTGCCTTATGAACCGTTCCAGGTTGAGTGCCTCTCAGTGCGAGTTGCTCAGATTCCGTTACTGCTACGGCAGTGCTCAGGCTGTTCAAGTCTCCGTTAATGCTATGGCCGTATCCAGTTGCCTAGTCTCCGTTACTGCCACGGCTGTGTCCAGTTGCCTAGTCTCCGTTACTGCTACGGCAGTGCGCAAGTGGCTCAGTCTCTGCTACTGCTATGGCAGTACCCCTATTGCTCAGTCTCTGCTACTGCCACAGCAGCGCCTCAGTTGCTCAGTCTCCGTTAAAACTACGGCAGTATCCAGTTGCCTAGTCTCCGTTACTGTTACGGCAGAACTCACGTGGCTCAGTCTCCATTACTGCTACGGCAGTGCTCAAGTTGCCTGGTCTCCGTTACTGCTACGGCAGTATCTAAGTCACTCAGTCTCCATTACTGCTATGGCAGTGTTCACGTTGCCTAGTCTCCGTTACTGCTATGGCAGTGATCAAGTTGCGCAGCCTCCATTACTGCTAAGGCAGTCCAAAATTGTCTGGTATCCATATTCTTGGACGTTACTCGTGCTAAAGCTCTCACCTCTGTTTGAGCTCCTTAAAAGGCCTTACCATACAAGGGCCTGTCAACATTCTCTGTCTGCTATTAACCCATGCAGTACTGATATACTGGGACTCACACAAGATCTGCCTGACCTATGTCAGTATATTGTTCTATGGACTCTTTACTTATACTTGACCTGTGTGGGCTTACCTCTGTATAACCTGTCTAGTGGCTGTATTATATTAAGTGCATATTACAGGACCTGTGAAGGTTATTGTGATCTTAATTGTTTAACAAAATTGTGTTTTATCCAAACCTACTGTGTCTGTGTGTCAAACAAACCGTTACAACAACAGTGGCTACAGCTTTGGCAGCAGAGGCAGCAGCATCAGCAGATGATATTTACAAAGCAGCAACCTGGTCCTCAGTTTCCACATTCATGAGACATTACAGTTTGGACATTCAATCACCTTTGAGGATTTCTTATGGAAAAACAATGTTCTGTTATGGTGTGATGTAAGTAATGTGCTGGGGCTTTGCTGGGTTTTTTTAAGTTTGTTTGCCTCTCATTCGTGAGTTTGTTTGGGTACTTGGTGTATATGCTGGCATATTATGGCTAGGAAAAAAGAAAATTATATCAGCTTAAAATTATTTTTTTTTCCTGGCCATGTGTCAGCATTCCCCAATATCCCTCCCTATCAACTACTCTAAGCTGGGCTTTTCCAGGCATTTTGCTAAATAAGGTGAAATAGGCATGATGAGGAATTTATAACTTTTGGGTTTTCCTGTGCTACAGCTGGGAGAAGGGTTAATCGTTTGGTGAATTTTGGCATACTCATGACTGGTAACGAAAATAACAGTAAGTGGATATCACTTTCCTTTTTCTGTTCATGTCATAATTTTCAAATAGTTTGTGGATGAAGCCCAAAGAGTTTTGGAGACAATTAACCTGAACTAGTGATCTGGATGTACTATATCATACTCCATTTCCTCACTAATCACTTCCTGTTTGGTATACCACTCTGTGTAAATCAATAATTTCAATTCAAAGAATCCCACCTTCAAATGCTAAGGAAGTGCACTTCAACTTAGCCTTTACAAGTACATCAAATACAGATGGTATCATGGGTTCTTGACAGGTCTAACATTTCAAGTTGGTTCTAAAAATAAAAGCACATTATGAATTCTTTGCCTACACCACAGCAATGTTCATCTAAGAGCAAGAATACATCAGTGTGGACATGTGACATCCTTCCAGATCATATTTTTTTAAAGGGGATCTTTCACCCCTTTACAGCTTTGCCTAAATAGTTTTGTCATATATCGTAGATAACGAAAAGCGTGTACATTTTTTTTTTTTTAAAAGATACTTGTTTGGCGAAATTAAAAGAATAAATATAGCTCTTTACCTACTTCTGGGCAGACTGCAGTTACCTGATCTGTACCATAGTCTGTCGCTCTGTCTCTCTCTATCCAGCCTCCTCCGATGATGGAGTCTTTCTATCTGTAAGCTGGAGCGGAAATCAATACCTGCCAATGAAAGCTGGAGCGGAAATCAATACCTGCCAATGAGAGTGCTCCAGCTTACAGACAGAAAGCCTCCGTCATTGGAGGAGGCTGGATAGAGAGAGAGGCAGAGTGGCAGACTGCGGTACAGATCAGGTAACCACAGTCTGCCCAGAAGTAGGTAAAGATCTGTATTTATTCTTTTAATTTCACCAAACAAGCTTCCTTTTTTTAAAAAATGTATACACTTTTCGTTATCTATGATATATATGACAAAATATTTAGGCAAAGTTGTAAAGGGGGTGAAAGATCCCCTTTAAATTCACTCATCAAATTCCATGTTCTAATCAAAAACTGGTGCTAACACTTTGAATACTAGATGGGTATCCAATGCATTGCTTTCCAAAGAGTTGGACACGTCTGGCACTGAAAGGGTTTGTTTGGTTACAGCTGAAAACAAATCAGTAAAACCCCAAGAACCCTTGCAAACTATAAACATATTTTTTGTTCTCATGCAGGTGGCCTGTGAAGCTTCTAAGGTGGCTTCTAAGTTTCTTGATAATACTAGCAATGTGGGACGGCGTTGCCCGTCATGTTATGTTGGGAATGTATAGTTTAATATGAATGAATGTTGTAAATGGTATGATGAAGTGTGTATTGTAGACGTGTGCGTATGTGGACATTGTGCGTATTGGGGGTTATTAGTGGGGCCACACGTGTTGGGGTATGTGCTGCATGGGCAGTTTGCACTTTGTTGTCCACAGAATTTTTGCTCTTCCTTGTTGTACTTTGCACTTAGCACTAAGCCTAATGTAGGGCAGTATGATGGTGGGATGCATTACAATGAGCTTGACATCAATTGGCCCATGTGTGTTCTGAGTATATAGTGAATGTTATGTGCATTTCACAGGTCATTTAAAGTACATAAAAAAATCATAGTTTGTGAGAAGTGAAAGACGTAACCCTCTGCCACTCAAAGGGTTAATGCAGCTGTACACATGTAATCAGGTCCCCCTACCTGGAAGTAATTGCAGTTCACAGGACATGTAAAGTATATAAAGAAACAAAAAAGGTAGTTTGTGAGAAGTTAAAGAATTAAGTGTTTGAGTCGCAGGGGGGTAGACCATACCCCCATAGCACACAAACAGTTACTGAGCCTGTATACCTATAATGAGGGCTCCCACTTAGAACCAGGATGAACCTCCTGAGAACATAATAATGTCTGTATATGTAAAGTGGAGCTCCCCACCTCTATGAAAGCAGATAAGCTTCAATCGGCGCCTGTTCCCTCCACTGCACTGGCTCCCTTGGAGGCCCTGTTGCAGCTTGTCAGAAGTTAAAGAGTTAAACTTTTGAGTGCCAAAGGGGTAGACAAAGCATTGTAAAGCAATGTGTTGTGTACCCCTGTGGATTGAAATGGTTAATCTGACTGTACACCTGTAATGAAGGCCCCCCCGTGGAACAATGCGGTCGCTTCCTTGCCTGCCTCAGAACTTAATGTCGGTACCTGTAATAACGAAGTCCCCCTCCGCTCTGAAAGCAGTGGCCGCCATGTGTGACATATAGAGGAGTGTGGGGTGGGGGTGTAACGATGCAGCTCTGTTCAAGTGTTGTGATTAAGCTTTGCAATGTGATGGCATGTCGGTATAAGTGTGACGCCATGACATTGCAATGTTTAATGATCAAGGGTAAATACATATTGGTGCGCTTCTTCAATATGTATTTAGGCTTGATCATTAAGCATTGCAATGTGATGGTGTGACGCTAATAGGGGCATGTCATCACATTGCAAAGCGTCATCACAATGCTTGGAGAGTCTGGAGCAGATAGAGAAGTTGTTCCATGATATATGCGCGCAGTGTGAGGTAAGCAGGCCTGGTGTGCACAATTAAGGCCACCATGGTTCCTTCATTGGTGTGCCTCCTCCTTGTACTAAACATAAGTTCGTGCTGTCTGGACACCTTACACAACGTTAACATACTTTAACCCTTTAAGTGCAAGACAGGTATGGATATAGCATAGCTCTCCTGCACTTAAAAAGTTAAAGTGTGTTACCGTTGTGTAAGGTGTAGAGACGGCACAAGCTTATGTCTACTATGATTATAAGGATGAAAACGCTGAGGTTAAAACAGGCAAGCCTTCCGGTGCCTCCTAGCTGCGCCCCCTGCAACAATGCACCCACCGGTCCCGACAGTCAGATCATTTAAGGCCTATGAATCATCCAATGAGCGGAGCATGAAGAGAAGGGGAGAGAGAGGCCGAGCCAGTGCTTATCAACAGTAAGGAAAATGTAATATTGCAAGTTAAGCGAAATATGCAGTTATTGCCTCATATACAACACACAGACGAGACACACAGAAACATGCCTCCATACTGCCTACATCTGTTGACATGAGCACCATAAAAATATGAAAAAGTGCCAAATAGAACCAGGAGTTTGCAGGCTTTGTGGAGAGAAGCGTCAGGCAGGACTACTGTTGTACCACAGCTTTGTGATAGCGGATCTTTCAGGATGCTAAATAAAGTGAGTCCAAAGTTGTGTGTGTGTGTGTGTCTGGGGTCCAAAGTTGTGTGTGTGTGTGGGGGGGCTTGTGTGTGTGTCTATGATGTAGGTGGTGTGTGTGTGGGGCTTGTGTGTGTGTCTGTGGTGTAGGAGCGAATGGCGGCCATTTTTCTTTCTTCAGTTGTATAGTGGTGGGTGGGCCAACTCCCTGCCTGATTTTTACACGAGTAGCAGTGGTCTTTCCACTGCAACTCGTGTGAAAATCACGCCCCCATTGAATCACCCAGTGGGAACAGTGACTCCTCCTTACTGCCGTCCCGGGTGTATTTTGCCAGACACAATGTCTTCTTTTATATATATAGATTTAATGCACATTTTTCACATTCAAAGGAAAATATGAATTAAAAAAAAAATTTACTATAAAAATTTCTATAAAAAAATTTTGATTACAGAACTTGTGAACAATTTATACACAAAATAAAAAGTTTTTTTTATAAAATACTGTCATTTTGTGTTTTGTGAAATTAATAGAAGTTTTTGAGGACATTTCTATACGATATCACTAAACTCAATAAGTCTGCTCCAATTCCCTCATTCCCTTATACACACATCCCAGCCAATTAGTTTGAAGCACAGTCGCTCAAATCTGATTGGCTGGGATGCGTGTGTGTAAGCACATCTCAGCTAATGGCTGTGAGGGAATTGGAGCAGAGACTGCCCATATATAAGGCAGCCTCTGCTCTAATTCTCTCAGTGCGGAACGGGCATTGGCCTGAAAGGAAGGGGGACATGTGGTGCACGTCACTGTCTCCGCTGCTGCTGCCTCTGCGGCCAAGCACAACAGCGGAGACAGTTACATTATTAAGCTAAGCATTTACTTTATTTATTCGTAATATATGTAGTATATTTGCGCACTTGTTCTTTGGGGCATATTATATTTTAAGACCCATAATGGCACTCTATATGTATATTACTGGGCACTGACTTAACCCGTTGAGCCCAGAGAGGTCTGCAACGCATTGCTTTACAATGCGTTGTGTACCCCTCTGACACTCAAGGGATTAAACTAAATCTTGTATTCCGCATTGTAGTTATACATTCTTTTCTTTTACAGGAACAGGAAGAAAGAAGAGAATATAGAAGAATGAAGAGAAGGACAGAAGAGGAGCAGGGAGCTGAGGACTCTGCTGGACATCTGGATTAATGGTAAGTAACTTGTAATGTGATGTTGTTTTTTACTTAGTCGGATTAACTCTATGAATGCCGGCGGGGTAATCATACCCCACAGGCACTCATAGGGTTAATTCTACTAACTTTGGACAGGTTTTAGGCACTTTGGATGTATTGATGTGGGGCTTAGGGCCCCATATCGATACATCCACTGAGGACTTTGTTTTTTTTCTTTTTTTTGCCAGTTAACAACTGTGTTAGCTGCCAAAAGATCCGATAAGGGACTTTACAGCTAAACAAACTGGGTCTTAAAGTTTTATGTGGTAAGTGAGTCCCTTATCGGATCTTTTCCGGCTAACTCAGTCCTTTAAATGGCAAACTGGACCATTTTTTTTTAATTTAACATGGACCAAAGCACATGTTAGTGTAGTGGCCGTGAAAGTAGATGAACTGCCGTTAGCAGTTCATTATATGGCCCTTTGAATGGCTTACTACACGTCAAAACACCCGGTGGTCCTTTTTTTGCTTAACGCCTGCCTTTAAATCTAGCCCTAATCCTTTAAAGAACAGAAGGGTGAGAACGCACTGCAAGGCAATGCACTTAGCACCCCTCTGGCACTTCAAGGGTTAACAGGCCATATGCAAATAGAAAAATATGGAGAAATTATGGCACAAATCAACTTTACTATAAGAAATGAATACAAATTCTCCAAATTCAATTGGTATAAATGGGGCTTTAAACTTCCTGAATGTTAGGAATATTTTTGCTTCTTTTTTATTAAAGGGATAGTAATGCTTCATAATAAAAGCATCTCCAATTCATAGTATTTGGGCCATGAAGAGTGTTATTTCAATACTGTCAGAATTGTAGTTCAAGAGTCATTGAATGATAAAGTATCCCTCTCCCTTCCCTTTTACTGATGTAACACTGCTCAGCTCAGAGCAGCAAAGTGGTATCCAAGTGGATTGTAGAGAGGGACAATCTTAAATTAACATAAGGGAAAAACTTGAAAACTTGTCAATGGGGGCAGGGCTTTCACTGTTCTCACAGTAAGAAGATTGTCCCTTGCTGTGAGCTGTCTGGTCTGTGGACCAGATTCCACATCTGAGGGGAGGTGGCTTACACTAGGCAAAAGGGGTGGGAGGGGGATAGTTAATCATTCAATTACTCTAGAACTACAACTCTGACAGTACTGAAATAATATTCTCCATGGCCCAAATACTATGAAGATTAATTAGAGCTGCTGTTTTTATGAAACATTACTATCTATCCCTTTAAAGTATCAACTGCACAACTATGGGCCACATTTATTAAGGTCACTCACAAGAAAAAAATAACTTAAAAAAACAAACAAAAAAAAAAAAAGTGGCTAATTTGCATGTGGCAGCTTGCAAGAGTAAAGGAACTTCTCATATGGGCTAAGAGTAATGGAGTATCTGACAGACCAAAGAGAGCAGACTCGGTGGAGAGCAGAGAGTAATGTGTGATATACAAAGGACAATCAACACTAAAGGCATTACGGAGTAAATTCCTAGAAGAGTTCCTCTTCACCAATTCGCTCCTGAATGTCTTCAGTATCAATTCTCTTTCTTCATATCACACATTACTCACTGCTGGGTCTCTGAGAGGAGGGATTGAGACCGTGCTCTTGTGTTCACACAGTTTAATCCTTGAATGCCAGAGATATCTGCAATGAATTGCTTGGCAATGTGAGTGGATGTGACTGCTTGGCGAAGACAAATCCGCTCCCACCCACTCCATATAACCAGGCACACTGCGCAAGTGGTGCTTAGCAATGTAAGGAGATGCCAGTAGTGCAATCTTTTCAACATCACTCACCATGACCAGTGTATTTGGCGATATGGAGCGGATGTGAGTGGTGGGAGCAGATGTGACTTTGCCAAGCTCATACTATTCATGCGCTACACTACAGAAAGTAGCATAATAAGAGAACATGGCATAGCCCCTATTTAAAATAAGCTTACCAGAACCAGATTTCAATGTCCCACCTTAAATTATATTAGACATCATATGCAAATGCCAATAACCATGTATATAAGAATGAAAGAAAAGCCATCCTCTGATCTGTCAATATTCAGTTGCTCCGTGGTGTTCTATTTCAATGACATTCCATGTGCTCCTGTTGTATTCCTGAATCACCATAGCTCTCTTCATAATCATGATAAACCTTGATAAGACCGGTCCGACATCTGATCCTGATGAAAGGATAGTATTTTTCCCAAAATGCATTAATCATAAATACAAGGAAGAGGACTGGCACTGGTTCAGCAGTAGAGGAGCACATGGCATATCACTGAAACAGAGCACCACAGAATCACTGAATATTGAGAGACCAGAGGCTGGCTTTTCATTCATTTGTATATATACCCTGATATACCCATGAAGACTGCAGTAAATTCACACCTAATGGGGATTGTTGGCACTTGCATACAATTTCAGATATGTTTTAAGGCGGGACACTGAAATCTGGCTGTATTAAGCGTATATTAAATAGGCTTATGCCCTCTTTTCCGTTTATGCTACATTCTATAGTATTGTACTTGGATGAGAGAGCCACCATTTTGAAAAGTGGCACCAGAGATATTTGGAATTATTTTTATGTATGGAACTGTGGTCCATATTTATAAAAGAAAATTGCAGTTATTCTGGACTAAAACATCACCCTGTTAAAAGGTTAACAGGGTACAAATGAATATTCTATAAATTCCCAGTTATTTGAATTTGAATTTTAACCCAATGAAGGTTGGATTACAATAAATTGGAGCCCAGTCTAGAATTCATGGAATTTAAAACAATGTTTTAACAAAGTTTTATTTCTCCTTTATGGTGTAGTTGGTTTGCTCAAAACTTCTGGTCTTTTCTTCTGTAGAGCCACATACACGAGACATGCAGGAGGAAACCAACCACACTAATGGGTACAAATAATAATTCCAAAAATTCCCATGCATTTAAATCATGTCTGGGAACTTTCAAAAATTAGCTGCAGATCTTTTAAATATTTACCAATAAATTGCCCATAATGTAGATTTTAACCAGTATATCCAAGTAACCAAGAGACACGCCACTCAAACCTCAAGGAACCTTTAACATGCTTCAACTTAGAGGTATCACTGCACAAGCAAGATGTATCTCCTGCTTTCCTGGTGGAAATTACCCAAATTTAGAGACTAAAGAAACTGTTAAAGCGGAACAATCGCTGAAAATAAAATGCCCCCCAATCATTATGCACAGGCGCCGTCAGTCCCTTCCTGTACCTTAAGGTACAATGCAACTCTTCCTAGAAGAGACTGGGATGGACAGCACAGATGCACAGATGTCTATTTGGCAAGATGTCTGTGTTGATGCCTGTCCGTCTGGGAGCAAGTTGGATTTATCAATAACGCCGGAGTTATTCAGGGTAATACTGGTATGGATATGCGTATCTCTATATGCATAATGATTTGGAGGGAAATCATTTTCAGTGATGGTTCCGCTTTAATTGGCAAAGATCATTTAGCAGATAACAATGGACCGTCTTACCCTGAGAATGGGGATGTTTACAGTGAGACCATGAGATCTGGGTCAAAACCCTGAGAGTACCTAGGTATGATTTAAATCGATCTTTAAACCCCAGTAATGCTAGAGAGGTCTCTAATATATTGTACATTCTTGGGTTTAAAAGACCCATTTAAACTAATGGCAATAAGCACTTGTCCCCTATGGTGTGGTTAGATTGTCCCAGAAGTACTTCACATTTCCATTGTGCACATGGGACCCTGCTTCTTTTCAGTTTCCTGGAGAAGAATTCACTCACAGAGTTTTGCATTACTTGAGATGAGCATCAGGGTTTAGGTTACGTTAGTTGGCAATGGATCAGGAACTATTTCAATCACATCTAAGTGTAACTTATCCTTACTTCAGCTGCAGCCAGTGATGTCACTTCCATCAGGTTCACTGCTCGGAAAGCAAACACAGCAGCTGCCAGCACTGAAAGAGAATGTGGAATATTTCATCTGCTGACCTACTAATTATCAATAGGAATAACTGACATTCTGCATAGCATTTCTCTGCAGAGCTTTGTATGTTTATGAGGTGTGTCATATGCACAGAGGCAAACACAAGGTGTACCACAGAGCAAACAGGAAATTTCCTCTACTAATGAGTAGCTCTTAATTGTTCTAATGGATGCTAGGTAGGTGTCCTTCATACAGTGCTCAGGTGTATCTATCTGTATCTCTCCCATTTTTATCACAATATATACATAAATGTAGATATATATATTTATATATATGGAGAGAGAGAGAGAGAGATGTACTCAGCCTGAACAGGAGCAGAAGAGACAGCACTCAACACATCTTCCAAAAACAGTAACACAGTTTCCATAACACAATGGAATCTCTGGTGTAATAAACCTGATCATTTTGGAAGATTCGTTGAGTGCTGTCTCTTCTGTTCCAGTTCAGGCTGAGTACATCTCTGTTTATACCATATGGGACGTGCACCAATATTTATATTTACAATACCTGCATTTGCTTCATTTAAGTGTACAATTGCCAGCTCTTTCTGCTGATTATATATATATAGTTAAGATTGTATTAGCCCAGTGATGTAGATGTAAAATAACAAACAAAATTAATATCTTTTTTATTATGGATTGACAAGCTTTCTGGACAAACTCCCTTTGCATACACACATATATACACATACCTATACCCATACAATATATCTATATACACACACACAAATATACATGTATATAGCATATACACATATAAACACATATACCACATATACATATACATCAACGCATATACCTAAATACATACACACAATATGCAGGAATGCATACTAAAACATATATATATATATATATATATGTGTGTGTGTGTATGCATGTACACGTTCGTATATGCATATATGTGTATGTATATGTATGTATGTGTGTTTATCTTATCAGCAGTCCCACTGTGTTCACCCCAGCAAACAACACAGCTTTGAATTCAATGTCTTAACTGTATTAACTGTTTTAACTGTGAATTCTGTGTCCTTGTGCTCAGAAATGGTTTAGACTTGAGAAAAGGAGTTTATTCCGAAAGCCTGTCAATCCATAATTCTGTTAGTCCAATAAAAAAGGTATTACAAGATATTAATTTTGTTTGTTATTTTACACACACACACACACACACACACACACACACACACACACACACACACACACACACACACACACACACACACACACACACATATACATATATATTTTATCACATTCAATCAATTCATCTGTGTGTGTTATGCATGTGCTTGTATATAATAATTTCTATGGAAGTCTGCATTTAGATCATCTGAATGACTTGCAACAGACACAAGCATACCTCCCAATATTTCAAATGGCCAAAGAGGGACACTTTTCTTTTAGGAGATGTTGCTGGGGGCAGGGCCTTTGTGAGAATATTTAGGTTATATTATAACCTAATGACACCTCTTTGTGTTATGAAATAAATGATTTAGAGCAAGACCAAATTATTTTAACCCCTCTGGCACTCAAAGGGTTAAATATAAAGAAGTAATACTCAGCTAAAATTGCAGACTAGAGTGTTATTTTTCTACTGGAAGATTATTAACCCCTTACGGACTGGATGCGCACACACGCGGCGGTCACTTAAGGACCATGGAGCTTTTTTTTTTTTTTAGTTTCCGGTTCCGGACTCCCCGAACAGCGTGAAGCCACGAGGGGAGCCCGGAATTCCATGATGTTCATAGTACGTCATGGGTCGTTAACTCAGATCCACCCATGATGTACTATGACCATCAAGGGTTGTTAAGGGGTTAAATAAGCAAAACAAAATAAACACCATTTGAATCCCTTATTCCCTTTGAAAAGTTGTCTCAGACAGCACCCTATATACATTTATATCAGTTTTAATAATTATCTGCACATATGTTTAACCCTTTGAGTGCCAAAATGTTATGTGATGCATTGCGTACCCCTCTGGCACTCAAAGGGTTATGTTTTTAACTAAGGGTGTAGAAATGTACAGCACTGTCTATGGAATGCTAACATAACAGATAATCATATTATTTTTACTTGGTTTCACCCCTCTAGCGCTCAGATGGTGAAATGAAGGCTCTATATAGCTAATATAGAAGCACAAACCGTAGCACTTTGTTATGTTAGTATTTTGTTTTGCATGTAATTTTTTGTCATTTAAAGGATAATGACTGCCCCCTCACACTTTTCATATCATAATGCATTGCGTAACCCTCTGGCACTCAAAGAGTTAAGCCATAAAATCTTCACATCCTCAAGAAATTTTGACCTTATGTCTTGGTTCAAGAGAGATCTTCAAAAAAAAAAAACGTCATTAAGGTTAGAGAAAAGATGGTTTCGACTAAAGCAAAGGCAGGAGATTTTTTTACAGTAATAGGAGAAAAGTTACGTTTTGGAATTCTGTGCCTCATGATGTTGTGCTTGCAGATGCTGTAGTTGCTTTAAAAAAAACAAACAAACAATGGACACCTTTCTAGCCAGAATAACATTGAGAATTATGATAATTTGTTTCAAAGCAGATAAGATGTTGATCCAGAGAAATATCTGACTGAAATTCAGAGTCAAGATGGAATTTTTTTAACCACTTGGAGCTTAAAGGGATAGTAATGTTTCACAAAAACAGCAGCTCCAATTAATCTTCATAGTAGTTGGGCCCTGAAGAGTGTTATTACAATACTGTCAGAGTTGCAGTTCAGTAGTAAAGTATCCCCCTGCATCATTCAAATGGGTGCATTCAGCAGGTTGCATTGTTTAACACCTTAAAGGGATAGTAATACTTCGTTTTAACTTTATTTTATTTTGTAGGCATTAAAAAAACATGAAGAATGATATAAGTCTTATCTCTCAAACCTTTACGGTTTATGAGATATTCACAAGCAAAGTTTCCCCTCCCCGCCCCTTTTACCTAGTGTAAGCCATCTCTTCTCAGATGTGAGTCTGGTTGTATGACCAGACAGATAACAGAAGGGGACAATTTTCTTTGTATGAAAACAAAACTTTATCATTCAATTACTCTTGAACTACAACTCTGAGAGTACTGAAATAACACTCTCCACGGCCCAAATACTATGAAGATTAATTACAGCTGCGTTTATTGTGAAAAACATTACTATCCCTTTACTTTGAAATGGCATCAATGTTTGTTTTTTTCCTTCTTCTGGATCAACAGGTGTGATTTGGCATGGGCTGGACTTGATGGATGCATGCCTTTTTTCAGCCATGTTACTATGGACATGACAGGATATCACACTCTGTTTATTGGACACGGTCATCTTGCACACCCATCTGGTCCTGAAAGAGTTAAGAAGTTGCATGAACTCTTGCTGCTTAAGTGTGAGAAAAAAACTGCCAGAAACTGTCATGTCCGCCTCCATGGACATGACATCCAGGACTGATTCAAGGTGTTATCTGTTGAAAAAAGACAAAAGGGCAAAACTCATAGAAGCCATTAGGATTTTCTGGCGATCATAATTTAACCCCTTAACGACCCTTGACGGTCATAGTACATCATAGGTAGATCTGAGTTAATGACCCATGACGTACTATGACCGTCATGGAATTCCGGGCTTCCCCCGCGGCTGCATGCCGTTCGTGGAGTCCGGAACCGGAAACATAAAAAAAAAATAAAAAAATGCTCTGTGGTCCTTAAGTGACCGCAACGTGCCGCGCGGCCGGTCGTTAAGGGGTTATTATTATTATGATTATTGAGGAGCTGGTATAGTTCTCCTTTGGATGGTTGAATGCAGGGATCACAAACAGCCCCAATACAGGCAAAGAAAAAGCACATGACTTGTCAGTCCAGAGCTGTAACTGAGGAACTTGTAATAAAAGCTGCTGGTGAGACACTAAAGGTTTATATAATACTGGATGAAAACAAGTGGCCTGACGAGAAAATGAAGCATCCAAGATGCAGACTGCCATCTGGAAATGTCATACACAAGTCTCCTGTGGGTGACATGACACACATGACTCAGATGGACAAGTAGTACATTTACAGATGAATGAAATATGTTCAGTGGGTAGCAGAGATGTTAAGCTGCATTTCAGACACTTTAGCACTGATCTATTCTACATATTAAATGTTAAGCCTGCAACTATTTGAAATGAGTGGACAGATAACAGTCCAAAATAAATGATTTACACACTGCTAAATGGGCAATGATATCATGGGAAAGAACCCCAAGACATTTTTGCTGAAGTACTAAGAACATGAACAATTTTGTGTTTGTAACTGTTCGTTCCCAAACCTACAGCACCATGAAATATTTTGGTACTTAAAGAAATAAAAACAATTATTAATATTATTATTACCTGCAAGAATTTCCAAAGAGTCATACCCAAGTATTCTGTCCCACAAGAGGAGGAGCTGATCTGTAGCCAAGTAGCCAGAAAAGGCTCGGACCATCCACTTGAATGATATTCGGAGACTGAAAGCAGAAAAATAAACAAATGGTACTGGCTGAGTTGTAGCAAACCTGAGGCCCTATAGCTGTTGTTTGACAGACAACATCTATCAACATCTGTCAAGGGCAAGCTGTGGAAGATAGGCGTGGAAAATAGGCTTAGTAGCCCAGTAACATATGGAGAACCACATATTGCCGTCTCCTTATTTATGGAGCTCATTGGGCATTGCTACATGTCACAGGTTGCCAGCGAAATAATTTTCATCATTTTCTTACTTTACAGTAAGGGATTAGTAGGGATTATTCTTAAAGAGGAACTATATCTATGCAGTAAGTGGCTCTTAACCTTTTCTGTGAGGGGGGTGCAACACATTGTTTCCCAATACACTGCAGAGCCCCTTTGGCACTCAAAGGAGGGTTAATCCTTTGAGTGCCAAAGGAGTGTCCAATGCATTGATTCATAATGTACAGGACACACCTCTAGCACTTAGAAGGCTAGTTGTTTAAGAGAAGGACTTACCTAGATATGAATCCTTAAATCAGCTATATCTATTTATTTATATATATATTGCATGTATACACTGGGCTTCATTAAAGGGCAATCTTCATGTTTTATTAAGTCCGTTTCTGTGCAGCTCCAAAACAGCTGCTGATAAGACATATGGCCATAGAAAAGCCAATCCCTGTTACATTCTTTTCTCCTACTGGATTGGGCAAAAGCCTGAGTAGGATTAGGTGGGGAGGTTAGTCTGTATAGGTGGTAGCAGGGTTTTAGTTGTTGTTTTTCTTCAACCCCTTAAGGACAAGGCTTTTTGTGCAACGGAGGACCAGAGCCATTTTATTTGCAGAGCCGGCAAATGAGAGACATCACATGTACTGGCTCACCGAAAGACTGGCTGAAACTGACTGCTGTGGTCTTGATGCAGTCCGTTTTGGCCTCCCGGGATGATCATAGCACTCCCTCAGGTGCTCTGTGATCATTAAACTCATGACGTGCCAGAACAGTCACTCGTCCTTAATGGACAGAAAGTTGTGACTGTCCTGGCACGTCCCTTGTCCTTAAGGGGTTAATGCTTATTTGATAGACTATTCAGAAGACTAGGGTGTTGAGGACACTACTGGACATCCAACATCAAAGGGGGGGGGGGGCAGCTGGGACTTAGTCTTCAGAAAATCAGTGAACACATTTTGTTTGGAAAACCCCCCCAAAGGATGACTAACCAAACAGGGGGGTTAAATGAAATTCATTTCATCTGAAAAATGTTACATGCTAATTTGGGCAACCAAATATTTTTGCAGTGCAGAAGTCATGAATATTCATATCTGAATGCATCTTACACATATATTTTAGGACACTTCGTAAGATTTTTCAGATTGTTCAGGGATGAGGTTACAGTCTTTTCTTGCCCCTGTGTACAGAACCAAAAAGTACACTTAAAATACCATATAAAAATACAGAGAAAAATCTACATACGGTTGAGCACCGATTTCTCGAAGATGATAGAAGACTTGTGGTAAGTGAGTTTGAAGAAGTGTTTCAAACAGCAGACAGAGTGACATTATCCCCTACAAAACAGAACTCCATTGTATTATTTTACTCTAAAAATAAAAACCTAAAATATAAATACTCCAAAGTGTCATGAAAATATTGAACATAAATATTGAACCCTACGAATGAACACCCCTCTGGCACTCAAAGGGTTAAAGAAATAATAACACCATAAAAAATAAATTGATATAGCTTTAATATATGTAGTTGCAGGTATTGTATATAATCCCTAACTACTTTTTAAAGCATATATGAACTGTCCTGTTCAAAGAGTTAACCCTCTGAGTGCCAGAGGGATGCACAACACATTGCTTTGCAAAGCGTTGCACACCCCTCTGGCACTCAAAGGGTTAATGGTATTTTTTTACTGTTTGTATTGTGATAAGAGCTAAAGTTAGTTAATCAGTTGTGATTATGTCCAATGCTCTTCTGTTCAGAAAAGCAGTTATCTTCTGTCAGCCCATTTAGAGTTAATCCTGGACTATCAATGGGAGCACTTGAAAAAGCAGGAATGTCTGCTCCCTCTGAGCATGCAGTATACATATATATATAACACTAGATTTTAGGCCTCACAAAACAAATAGATCATTATACAGATGCTAACATTAAGTACAGGGTGTGTAAAACTAGTTCATTTTTAGGTCTTTGCATTCCTTCATTATTATCAATCTGAAAAAAATAAGGTTACGGTTTCTTACAAGCAGATAATTCAAAGCTGTAGAAAAATAGAAAAGGAGCAAAAATAAGAATTAGGCTAAAATCGGTTTCTACTACAACTAACTTCTTAGTACACAGTCTGATCCTCATGAATCCTGGGTTGTTAGGCTGGAGGTGTGGAGGTCACAGCACACAAAAGCTCGCCCAGTCAGTGGAGGCCCTCCATGGGTCCATGTTCTGGATACTCTGGATCAGGCAGGAACAGATGGCTGCCGCTTGCCAGTAGACCTGTGAGACAAGAGAATTTAGCTCTTACAGGGGCTGGGATGAGAATCACCAGCCATATCCCTTCCAGGCATCCTCTCCACAAATACAGCCGAAACTTGTATAGTGGAGAGTAACAGAAATCTCTTATTCAAGCAGTCCATTTTCTGGCTGACAGATTTAATATGGCAGCGGTAACTTTGGATACAAAGGCCAAGTCTGCATTACTCAACACTAGTTGAGTTTGTAGTTGCGGTTATGTGCGCTTCTTGATCTGTGTTAAACTAGCAGCAATGATTTTGTTTCATGGGATTGTCACTGTGATGGGTCGCGGGTAGCGATCAAATGGATTTGCAGAGATCGTTGCAAGTTTCTTGATCAGTGGGTTTGTGTTCTGATCCAGATGTTCACAAAACCTGTTGTTGAGGTTTTTCATATGTTCATCTAGCAGTTCTATGCCTAGTTTCCTGTGAAGGTCTGTTGTTTTTGTGAAAAATGGAACTCCAGATGCAATCCTTAGGGCCTGGTTCTGTACTTTCTGTAGGGATGATCTGTATTGCTCGTTGCAACTATTCCATACCGGGGAGGCATATGTCAGTGTCTGTCTGATAATTGCCTTGATCACTCTGACTTTGCTCTGGATAGGCATGGTCCTGGTCTTCAGTAGGGGATACAATGCTGCCAGCTTGGTTGTTGTTTTTTTGTATCCTCTCAATGTGGTTTCTCCAGGTTAGCTTGCTATCTAGGGTTACCCCCAGATAACAGATGCTGGTCTCCCACTTGATGGTCTCTCCGTCTAGGTGGATTTGCGGTTATTCTCTGATGTTCTTTCTGGTGAACAGCGTAGTTGTAGTCTTGCTGGTGTTGAGTCCTATTTGCCAGTCTCTGTACCATGATGATAGTTTGTTCAGTGCTGCTTGGATGTTCTTTGCCACGTCCTTCTCACTGAAAGACTGCAAGATGACAGCAACATCATCTGCGTAGAGTGCTAAGGTGGTCTTGTGGAGGTCAGTTGGAATGTCGTTTGTGAAAAGTTTGAACAGGAATGGCCCAAGGATTGATCCTTGAGGCACACCTGCTCGAATAGGTCATGTAGTTGAGATCTCCTCTCGCACAGCCACATGGAATGTCCAATCTGACAGGTAGCTTGCCATTAGGTTGACTAGGTAATTTGAAAATTTTAGGTTGATCATCTTTTGTAGTAGTCCTTTATACTATACTCTGTGGAAAGCCTTGGCCACATCCAGGAAGACTACTCCAGTTGATTTGTGGATGTTGAATCCATGACTCATCTTATCCACAACTCATAGCAACTGATGGTTTGTTGAGTGTTCCTTCCGAAATCCAAACTGCTCGTTTAGTAGAAGGTTTCTGCTACATGCAAAGTCACTGAACCGTGCTACTAGAATCTTTTCCAGGAGTTTTCCTAAGCCAGAGAGCAGACTTATTGGACGATAACTTGTAGGATCCCTTAGTGGTTTTCCAAGTTTTGGAAAAACAATGACCTTGGCCTCCTTCCAGGGCTTGGGTAAGTGCTGGAGCTTTGATCTGTGTTGCTTTGCCATGCAGCTTTTATACATCCTTGTGTACATAGTCAAATTAAGGCTTGGGACAGGACTAACACAGTGTCCAATCAGGAGAGCACAAGGGGACCAATCAGAGACAGTATTTTAGTCTTCAATCAGAGCTGCCTTTTTCAGTCAAGGAAAAATTAATTGAAACACAACTGCTCTCACAGCAGGGGTCAAATACTGTTCCTTTGTTGCTGCTCTGCAAAGGGCTTCCTGTCCCAAGCCCTAAGCTTCAGAATCATATGTACACAGAATGCACAACAAAATACATACATAGATAAATAAGACAGGGCACAAAAATGTAACCAAATTATTAAGGAGATAGATGTCACACAATTTTCCCCTTACTATTGTAAAATTAACTGTTTGCGTGCCAGAGGAGAAAAGCAATGCATTTCAACACCTTTGCAACTCACCCAAATGGTTCATAATGCTTTGTACGAGCAAAAACGTCAGTTCTTATAGAAGTAATTACTGCATCCGACTTTAAAAGTTTCTATGGATCTGTTCCATATTAACTTACCGATACATGAGAAGAGATGGAGTGAAGTCTGAAGAAATAACGCACATACATCTCACGGAAGACCTGATACAGTTTAGGTGGCTCGTGGTACAGGAAACATAAGGGTGCAACTGAAAGGAAAATGGACAGTTTAAGTTGGATAATGTGGACTTTAAATTGGAACTGTCACCTGCCCATGGTTCCATCATCACTAGGTACATCCTTCTTGATAGGACTTGCATCATTGTCAGTTTGTGCAATTGAGCTAGTACTGGCCAGCAGGGAGTGGCAGTTGGGAGGGAGAGCAGTGTGGAATGTTTGTATCTTGCTGGTTTGCCATTCAGTACTGTCTTTTTTGCATAGGCTGGCCGACAACTCAAGCTAAATATTTCATTCAATGCGGTTTTCACTAAAAAATTGCTTTCATAATTAATGATACTGAAAGCACTTTTCAAATCACCAACATTGTTATAAGGTGTTCATTCCACTTTAAAAACAGTCAAAAGAAAAAGTGCACTTTGCAAAAGAAACCAAATATGAGTACTATAAGTATAGACAGCACCAGCTATAAGAAAGTATACATATATACACATAAAGCAGTTGTTCTCAACCTTCTTCTCAGCGACCCCTAACAGGCCATGTCTTCAGGATTTCCCTTCCTGAGTATAGGTGAGTTAATGCAAGGCTCAGTCATTTTATTGACTCACCGATGGACAAGCAGGGTAATACTAAACACATGGTCTGCTAGGGGTTTTTCTGGATAGGGTTGGCTCTCAGGTACAGTACATAATACCCATTAAAAGTGCCCAAAATGTACCCAGCCATGATGTGCAAAGAGAAGGGGTCTCCCCGGTTTCTTCGATTACTCCCCCCTACTTCATACTTCTTATATTTGTCTTAATGCCATTTCAACTTTAGATGTCTCCTCTTGTTATGTCAAACACCTAGGTATCTTCCCCAGAGTAATTCAATACTAAAAATACATATGTTAAAACTCAGGGTTTTACTAGTAAATCATCACTTTTTCCATCTGGGAGGGGAAGTAATATTATAAAATGTGCAAAGCTTAGTTTACAAGTCCCCTTTTAGATTGATGTTATGAATCTTAGAGAGGCAGCTAATGAACCTAATCAAGTGATGTCACACTCACTTTTACATAAAATAGGAATGAGGCTGCCACTGACATTCACTCTCGAGAACAGATGGTTCCACCTAACATGGACTTTACATATTATGCAAGTGCATAGTATCTAAAGTCAACTTGCCTAAACTTTTGATTTTTTTTTTATATTTTCACTTATTTATTAAAGGGATAGTAAAACTTAAAATGTAAAAAAAAATATGTTGTAGGGTTTATCCCCCTGAGTAAAACAAGAGTACTCCCACTGCTGAAAGGTGTTTCATTCAAAACTTATTAATTTTCAAAGTTGAATTTTTTAGGTGCAATATCACAGTGGCCTGAAATTGTACAGTGGTGCTGTTGCTACACGATCCTATGGACAGCTCTGGTCCCGGGACCATAAATCCCGGGACCAGAGCATAGGCATTGATTTTATATATCATGCTTTTGTAAAAAAAGTAATAACAAAATAAGGTGAATCTTTTTAATGGAAGTGGGACAAGAAACACGGGGAAGGCCTGCACATTGAGGACTAAGTTTTAAATGCTATTACTCCCAAAAGAAGTAGCAATGATTAACTAGTAAAATACAGAGCATTCGTTTTTTTATTATTATTTTTTTTTCACGTTAATTGTCCTTTAAGCCGAGGAGGGTCAGTGGGAGTGTGCAACACATTACTTCCTCCATATTTCAATTCCAAGAAGTAATCTCTCATTTGTCTGACATTCTATCATCACCCCAGTTTCCTATTACCTTGTGCTCACCCAGCTAACTTTTTTTTGCTGTCACCCTAATACAATATTTCCAGTTCTTTCCAACTACCTAGAATAATTTTCACAAGTGTCATACTAACTTATCTTCCATAATAGTTACGCTAAATGACTACATATATGGGTCAGCTGCAATACACGTGACACATCATTTCAGTAGCTTCTTCTCATTATGTGAACTGGTGTTCAGACCATTCCTTGAAAAAACACAACAGTAAGACTTGTGACCTAAATGTACAACTGTATGCCTGGCTTATTTCGAGGAGAATAGACAGACTAGGGGCTCGATTTACTATACCCTGGTATAACTGTAGGTAGGGCAAAAAGGGATACCGAATGGAACACAAACTGTGGTACTGCTGGAATCCAATAGCCCTACCAACAGGAACCACGATGAGCGTTAGGCCACAGAAGACAACTTGTGGCCCAACGTTCGTTGTGTCCTCTTTTGTTCCCAAAACACGATACATAGTGTGAGAGATGGGATCATCAACGGAAAACATCTAACACTCAGTGTGTGACACACTGTCAAACACTGAGCATGAGCTCAAAAACAGTCACCCTCCCAAACACTAACCCTACACTACTTCTAACATTAACAATAAAGTGGACCCATTCTAGCCCTAACACTATCCTATCACCCAGCGTTACAATACCTGCCTGTCATTGTGACGTCTAGTGGGGTCTTCTTCAATTCTTCTTCTGTAAGCTTCTTTTTTTGCTCTTCCTCTTCATCTATCACCCTCTTCTGTCATCTTCTTCATCTGTCATCTTATCAACTTATTGTGCAAGATGTAAATAAAAAATAAAGTTATTAAAATAAATATGTCATTAAACATACACTGCTGTCACCACTGTGGCAGAAAACAATGGCAAAAATCTTCAACTTCTAGTTAGAGGGGTGACAACGCACTAGAAGCTGATTGGCTTAGAGGTGAGGTTACTGTAGGGCACGCCCTGTGTAACCCAAGATTCCAGCCAATGGGAGAGTGGGAATTAGTTTGAACAGGGACTGGCCAAATAAAAGGCCACCCAAATTTCCCTCACTGCGGATTGGGCAGAGGCCCAAAAGGTACAAAGAGGGTGAATTTTTGCAGTGTATGCTGAATGACAGATTTATTTTAATAACTATTTTTTATTTACAGGTCCCACATTAAGGTCAAAGAAGAATGAAGAGGAGCACAGATGAAAAAAGAAGATGGAGATGGCAGATGAAGAAGTAGAAAGAAGGGGAATATAGAAGATTTACAGAAGAAGAAGACCTGCCTGCAGAAGACCCCGCTGGACTTCAGGATTACTGATAAGTGTTCATTTTTTTTGTATCTGCTATATTTTGTGACTAATTAACCCTCTGAGTACCAGTGTGGTATGCAACGCTAGTAAATACTTTTTTTTTTTTTTTTTACCAAATCATGTACATTTTTTAGAACCCTTTCAGTGCCAGAGGGGTATGCAACGCATTGTTGAACAATGCTTTGCATAACTCTCTGGCATTGAAAAGGTTACTTATTCATGCCTAACACACAATTTGAAAACTCTCTGAGTGTTCAACAATGCGTTGCGTGCCCCCTGGCACTGAAAGGGTTACTCATTGTTACATTACACACATTTTTTCAGTACTGTGGATATATTGATATGGAGCTTATGGCCTCATATCAATACATCCACTGGTCTCTTAGCTTTTTTCTTAGATCTTGTTCTCTTCAATTCCAGCGTCTATGGTTTTTAACATGCGTTAGCGACTCAGCTCCTGCTTTTTGTAATTGCAGATTATGGCCAATAAAATGGGATCTCTTATGAATGGAATTGAATCAGAAATTAAAAATCTTTTTCATTGCTTACATTGGGTGCAAATTTAGTGCCCAACATAGTAACATACATAGTAACATAGTAATTTAGGTTGAAAAAAGACTTGCGTCTATCTAGTCCAACCCTTTTACTATTCACCATCGTTGATCCAAAAGAAGGCAAAAAAACTCCTCAATATAGCAATTTCAAATTCTGCCTTGAATGGGGGGGGGGGGGGAAATTCCTTCTTGATTCCAAATGGCAATCAGATTTCTCCCTGGATCAACAATCCCTAACTAAATATTAATCCCAATACTAACGTACATAGCCCTCTATGTTATGCTCTTTTAAATAAGTATCCAGGCCCCTTTTAAAGGCATCTAATGTATTCGATAGCACCACCTCCTCAGGCAGTGAATTCCATACCTTTATTGTCCTTACTGTAAAGAAACCCTTCCGCTGTTGAGGAAAGGAGATTTAATCTACAAGTCTAAGCGGGTGGCCCCTTGTCCTGTGTACTGTTCTGTTAATGAACAGGTCTTTGGAGAGCCCTGAACATATTTATATAGTGTTATATCCCCTCTAAGACGCAGTTTCTCTAGTGTGTACACGTTTAACTTTTCTAGCCTTTCTTCATAACTAAAACTTTCCATTCCCCTTATTAGTTTTGTAGCCCTCCTCTGCACTCTTTCATAATGTCCTTTTTCGGAAAGGGCGCCCAAAATTGAACAGCATATTCTTGGTGGGGTCTTACCATGGACCTGTAAAGAGGCATAATTATATCTTCCTCCCTTGAGTCAATACCCCTTTTAATACATGCCAATATCTTATTGGCCTTTGCAGCTGCCAGCTGGCACTGCACGCTACTGCTAAGTCTATTGTCTACCATAACTCCCAAATCCTTTTCATTTGTAGAATTCCCCAGAGAAACACCATTTAAACATGTTACGGGATGGCTTACTGTGCTTGAAAAACTACCATTGGCTGTTTTTTTTTTTTTTTTATGGTGGGAAATTAATCAAGCCCTAGGTGAGACAATTATTTTGCACCAAAATCTAGGTTAGATTAGGGGCACACACTTTACAAATCTATAAAATGATCAACTAACAGAAAGTAAATATAAGATTCCACTTAAAAGATGACAGAAATATACATCTAATCATTTATAATACAATTAGATAAAAAATACACCCAAGCTGGAAAAAAGCATTTTACTGAAATGTTAACTCCTTGGATGCTACAGAGGTTTACAACCTTGCATCCAAGGGGTTGAAGAATTCTGTGTATGACCAGTAAGCTGAAATACACAATAAGGGAATAACAATGTAGAACATGTGCAGTAACAGCCTGCGTTAACATGACAAATCACCAGGCACAGGCCATAAAAATTGTGTCACGATGAGGGTGGATTGATGGCTGATCATCAAGATATAAATCAACAGATATGCAGCCAAGTGTTACTGGGAACACAGGCTGAAGAACATTTGTTTTATATCGACTGCATATATTTTGACAAATTAATTGGCACTTAAGGGTTGAAAATATATATTTAGCTATTACCTGTATCTCCTGGTAGGTGTTATTGAAATGCACAGGAGTGCCAAATTATGTGGAACCAACTATCTTCACAATACCTATTAAATTATCTATCTCCCCCCCCTTCCCCATTGTGAACATAGCAGAAGCAAGCTGGAGAATTTTAAAGCAGAGGCATTCGCCTGGGCCTCCTATTTCAGAAGTCTCATCTTGGGTTCCCAAAAGTCTCAGTTACAGGAATAAACAAATATCCTATAACATAAAATCCTAGAATGCGTCGCACACTGTGTGTATAACTGCACATGCACAGTAAGGACTCGCAGAACGGGCTGATCCGGAGAGGAGAGCTCCGAAAGGCTGACAGTCTGTCTGTGCTCCCGGCTCCGGGGCAGCAGCGGAGGCAGCTGGTTACAAACTGTAACCCAGCACCTCCACTGCCCCAGAGCCAGGAACACAGAGAGGCTGTGAGCCATCCAGAGCTCCCCGCTCCGATTCAGCACATGTATACGGGCTTTGTAACTAGTGAACAGCTATGGTTAGATGTCAGGAACCAGAGTGGGTGTTGTGAGTGTCCAACACATAAATGGCTGCTTTTTGGAAGGAAAGAAAAGAAAGGTTACACTTTTGCAGTAGAGGATCCTAAATATTTAGTTATATTTGGGGACCTCCATTCACAATTCCACTGGGGGCCTCAGGGGGTCTTAAAATTAACATGGAAGCAGGAGTTGAGTGTGTGAGGATATGTAGGTGCAGCACATTATGGACCATGGAATCCATTCTGCTACTTGTACATAGGATTTGTGCTTTCTCTACTTGTGTATTGGGCATAGAATGTCACAATATTCTTTATATTTCCATTTGAATAGCCTATAGATAATGGCTTCAATAATTAATTTAATTTGTTAGAATATTTTCTGTTTCTGTATGTAGAGGAACGTGCAAGGTGCGTGTGTTTGGAAGTATAGAACCAGGGGAAGCATTGCATTGCACACCCAGCGGTCTTTAAATGATTAAAGAATAAGCCTTACCACAATTTTATTTTTAACTACACCACTGCCCCCAGTCTCCCCCAATTCCCTGTTTCTGCACCCTATCAATGCTGTTTATCACCTTCCTTCCATGTCTATCCTCACTGTCTGCTCTCAATCTCCTCCATCTTCCTCCTCACTTATCTGCTACTCTCTGACCCACATTTCCTTGTTTCCCTACCATGACTCTCATGGGAGTGTATTTTGTTTGCTCCCTCTGTCGCTGGTTAGGAGTTGGTGGGGTGAAGTTTCTGTTAGTCTCCATGTGTTCCAAGTTTTCAGTTTTTTGAATAAATTTTTATACTAACGGATATTCCAACTGAGTGCGGAGTTATTTTGTTGCTGTTCTGTGGATTAAGAGTACAGTTCCTGAAATCGTGCACCTGCTAAGATTAAAGGAGTAATCCTATGTACATCGATACATGGCTTGTAAGACCAGGGTGAGTGAAGTTTTCCCGAACCTTGCACACACTTAGTTAAACTGAATATATAATGGCATATATATATATGTTTGTATCTGGGTGGTTTATAGTTTTTCGTTCTCTATCGCTGACCAACCTGATATATTTTGTAGTCCAGCAGCTAGAAAAGTGCTGGTTGCCCACCACCATTCTATGATGGCCATTCCTCTTTCCAGTCAAAAGATGGCAGTTCATCCATCCAATAAAGATGGCTGGAAGGCTCTTTGAGACAGCTTAATGTGCCAGGTTGTGCACCACAGATCAGGGTTACCTCTAAGGTGAGCAAAAGTGAGCTACCCAGCACAGAAAGAGTTAGAAGAGCACAGGCATTTTAATGTATGGGCACACCTTGGTGTTTGCAGGGGGCCTCCGGTCTAAGAAGACGTCTCCTTGGGTTCCCAACAGTCCCATTTTTACAGAAAGGAACCAGTTTAAACCTTTGGTCAGATGGTCAGTGAGGAGTGAGGCAGTTCTGGGTGCACAAAATATGAATACAGATGCTTTCCCACAAACAGGTAGAAAGAAGAAGAAGACTACAACTGAACTTAAATATCCTAAATGTTAACCTACATTGCACAAATCTGCTGGGGGCCTCAGGGGTTCTTAAAATTGCCCTGTAAAACAGTAAATAAAACTGGGCAGGACTGCATGGTGCAGGTGTTATTCCAATTCACTCCATCTCTTCTCCCCCAGTGTTTTTATTTTAACCTTTTAAGCATCAGAGGGGTGTGCAACACATTCCATTTCAATGCACTGCAAACCTCTCTCGTCCCTTAAGAGTTAACACTGCCTGCTTCCACAACTCTCTGTCCTTTTATTCATGTAGTTATTTATCTCTTTGTATCCTAGAGACATTTCCAATATCCAAGGGGTTAAAATGTTCAGTTATCACTTACCGTACATTGAAAACCCATGAAACTGTATCACACCTAAAAAACAAAAGCAGAACTGATTTACAGAAAATTAAGAATGCACGGCAATTATATTTACACATAACTCAATGCATCGGATACCTGTCTGGCAATCAGAGGGTTAAGAACCAGTGCGTTATACACAGTCTGTTCCTTATGCAGTTAACTTGAGTTCACGTGCACAAAGGGAAGCTGGTTTGGGGCACACTAACTGCACCATAGGAAACTAAATAGGATTTTTAGTGAACTTACAGTTAGTCCATATGAAACACAAAATCCATGGGATTGAGCTCCCTCCTCCAGATGGGCAGGGCACTTATACAAGACAGTATCTTTGGGGTGGAGACTTCCTCCTCTTCCTCCAGCTAAACCCCCCAACCCACCAGAATCATGATAGATACCATAGAAAAAAAATAATCTAAGCGGGCAAGAAAAAAAGGAAGCTCCCTAGACTAAAACCATCAGAGGACTCCTCTGCCATGGGAAGGAAACTCAGATCTCTGGGTGGGAGTCCTGTGTTCCTTGTGGATTAAAGAGAAAATGATTTAAAGGAATGTAATGTAAGTACATAATGTTTCACAATAAAAGCCGCTCCAATTAATCTTCATAGTTCTTGGGCTGTGGAGAGTGTTATTTCAATACTGTCAGAGTTGTAGTTCAAGAGTAATTGAATGATAATGTACCTCCTCCCGCCCCTTTTACTGATGTAACACTGCTCACTTCAGAGCAGCAAGACTGTCCAGATGGATCACAGAGAGGGACAATCTTCAGTGAGCATAAGAAAAAACCTGCTGGGGTAGGGGGGCAGGGTTTTCCTTATAATCACAGTAAGAAGATTGTCCCTTGCTGTGAACTGTCTGGTCTGTGGACCAGATTCTACATCTGAGGGGAGGTGGCTTATACTAGTTAAAAGGTGTGTGAGGGGGATACGTTATCATTCAATTACTCTTGAACTACAACCCTGACAGTATTTAAATAGCACTCTCCACGATCCAAATACTATGAAGATTAATTGGAGCTGCTGTTTTTGTGAAACATTACTATCCCTTTAACAGTAAGTTCACTAAAATCCTATTTTCTCTTAAGTCCAATATGGAACACAGGAACCATAGGCTTATATCAAAGCATCCTAAATATTCAAGAGAAAGGAGAAAAATTCACTCTTGCCCTAGGATATCAGTACTCCACAAAACTAAACTGGACCTGTGTATCCTCAGGTGTTAACTGACACCGAACTGGCACAGCAAACCAAACAAGAGCCAAAGGGACTCTTCAGTATGTCCAGGACCAAATCCAGATCCCAATGAGGTGTGGGGTCCTGAAAGGAAGGAAAGTCATGAATTACCCCTGTAGAAAAGTCTTCACGTGAGGGATGACAGCAATTTGTCTCTGAAAAAAACGGAAAGGGCTGAGATCTGAACCTTGGAAGGAGGAACTCAAGATAAAGCTCATTGTAGAAGAAAGGATAACTATAACCACGGACAGACCAAAGACATGTTCTTACCCACAAAACACCAGTGAAAAATCAACTCAACCCTATGGTACGCCTTATAGGAAAGCAGTTTCTAAGCCTGTATTATCAACAGAGAATCCTTTTCTGTTCAGAATGGTGGCCTAAAGTGCCATGCTGTCAGGGCAGTCTTGCCACGTCCTCATACCACAAGGGACCCTGCAGTAACAGATCCAGCCTGGATGGAAAACAGATCGGATTCTGAAAGGACAGGTGGAGGCTCCAAGGAATGGTCATGGCATCCATGGTGAAGGCCAAAAGATCCATCATTCGAGCACAAAACATCTGATCTTTCCTGTTATCCCTGGTTGCCATTAGGTCTAGTTAGTCAGGAAGAATGCCTTTGGATGGAACTCACAGTTTCCTGGATCAACATTTCATGACAGAGTCTGCAAGTACATTTTCCACTCTTGGAATGTGTACAGCTCAGATGGCTGGAACTTGAGCTTCCGCCCAATTGAGAAGATCCTTCACCTCTCTCCACGTGGGTTACCCCTTGTTGGTTGATGTACGCCAATGCAGTGCAGTTGTCTGACTGAACTCTCACCAAAGTCCCCTTGAGTACCTGGGAACAGTGAACAAGAGAAAAACAAACCATCCTGAGTTTCAAAATGATGATTAACACAAGACTTTACTACCCTGTCCACCTGCCCTGGGCACCCAGGTGACCTAGGGCCACTCTCCAGCCCCTCAGGCTGAAGTCTGTCATCACCTGGTCCCATTCTGGAGTCACAAAGGGATGATGCAACCTCTACTGAATGTCCTCCCTGGCCTTCGGAGACATCTGATTGGAAAAATTATCCAGATTCCTGGAACATGTAGTTGAATGTCCCTATAATGTTTCCTTGTGTGGAAGTGAGAGTAGGTGAATACCTTCAGAGCAATAACCAACCACCCCAGGAGTCTCATGTAGTCCTAGAGCGTGGCGATGACCACTCCAGCACATTCTGGTACAGAATCTGAATCTTCTCCTTCTTGAGACTGAGAATCCATCAGATTCCAGGTGCATTCTTAAATATGGTGAGCCAGGAGGTCTTCAGAAGAAGCCTTGATTAGGTGATTGTCCAGATACAGTGTCAGAAGAATGCCTTAGGCATGGATGTACGTGGCCAGGGCGGCCAGATTTTTGTGAAGATTCTTGGCACAAGAAGTCACACCAAACAGCAGAGCTGTAGACTGGTAGTGATTGCAGCCAAAAGCAAAACCTAGGTAGAGTTTTTTTTTTGAGGAAAAGAAGCAATATGGGATCTGAATTCTATATGGTTCTAATCTAATACAAACCGCAAAACCTACTGGTCCATTATGAAGGATGCCCAGGCATCCTGGAAAAGGCAGAGATGGCCCCCTACAGGCAATGATGGATCAAGACCTTGTGTCATGCAGAGGTTGGTTTAACTTAGACTTTGCCAGTAAGCACTTAGGCTGCCAAGTCTGTCTGGGCTTTGCAGTGGGGAGCTGTTGGGAGAGCTGAGGGGTTTGTACCCTATGCATCCCAGATTGGTGGTGGTGGGGAGAAATCTATGTGTTTCCTTGCATGAAATGACTGCTTAATGGAAATCTGGAGCAACAAGGTGCTCTTTCCACCAGCAGCGTCACTAATGATCTGTTTCAGGTCTAGCCCAAAAAGGGCCTTGCTGTGAAAAGGCAAGGACACCAGTGATTTCTTAGAAGATTTGTCTGCAGACCAACTCTTGAGCCACAGGGTGAAATGCGCAGACATGCTGAGGATTTTCCTGAAAATCTGTCTGCATCAAACAGAGCCTCTGCAATGTAGGTGTTGCCTTCCATAATGTTGGCCACCAAAACAAACACGTCCTCCCTATGGATGTCAACACAAATACCTTTTGCTAGCTGTTCACCCCAAACAGCAATGGCCAAATAGATCAAGATGATCAGATGCAAAAATAGGCCTCATTAATGCCCCAGTGGCCAGAAAGTTGGCCTTGAGTAAGGAATCAAACATCTTATTGGTCTGCTCCTATCTATCCTAACATGTTTCGTAACCCACTGGCTACTTCATCAGAGGAATCTCTGATGAAGTAGCCAGTGGATTACGAAACATGTTAGGATAGTCATTCGACATTTTTATTTGATGTAATTGTATATTAAAGTAACAATTTGATTTTATTTTGGTCTGCGGTATCCAGTACTTGTTTGCTCACTGAATTGTTTCTGTCCTGTTGCGGGGGGGACAGTGAGATATCCCCCGCTAGCGCTGGCACCGGTTCTGGATGATATACAGACCGGTGGGACCATTCAAAGTAAGTCTCATGGATATATGAATGATCAAAACAAATCTTTATACCTTGTGAAGAGCTCTCCTCCTGTGTGTGTGTATATTTCTGTCTTTCTCCTCCAGTACGTGGGTGACGGAGAGTTTTCGGAGTGATCGCGCGAACTGACCAGGGATATCTATGTGGAGGCAGTGAAAATATCCTCCACCGGCCTATTTGCTGCTTATGTATATGTAGCAGCATAAAACAAATGTGAGTGGTTCCATTTTTTATTTGCATATGATCAATTGATAGTGAGATACACTATGATGTTCTCCCCCTTTTTGTTTTTTGGCCATTCAGAGAGATGATCTTAAAGATGAAATCCTACTCACCATCATTATCCCAATAATAGAAAATTGGAATGCAGATTACCTCAGCATAATGCTGGTTAATGGGAACTCAAACAGCTCTTTGAAGCACTAGTAAACAAATGGGGATGCACGGAAATACACATATTATCATCCAGATGCAACACAAAATGGCCTCTCTTTTGTGCAGGAACAAGGGATCTCAAAGCTGCAGCAATCCTGCAGATTGCCTCATCTAATTTTCCATCAAGACAAAGCTGTTATGAACTGTTCCTGAATTTCAGCCAAAGTGCTTATCTACCTTCCGTATGGACCTGGAACTGGTCTTACCTACCTGGTGTCAAGAAAGAAAATCAATCACTTTACCTGGTAAAGTAGTAATATGTGTTAAATACTACATACAAGTCACAAACAACTTAATTTTTTGTTAACACAGAAGGTAACAATAGTAAGACTTACTTCAAATTCTACTATAACCTCAATCTTTAAAGAGGGCAGAGGAAAGGGAGGAGTTTATTTTGATTCTGACGTTAACTGTTAAGTGCCCTGCCGCCTGGTGGAGGATACTTTACCTCATGGTCTCCATGTTCTCCAATGGACTAAGAGACAAGAGTTTAATAGTGACTGACTTTTGATTTAAGGAACTCAAACAAGTTTGAGCTTGAATAAGTTTTGAATGAAGCATCACCAGCAATACCCTTGTTTTACTCAGCAGGAAAACTACGACAATTTATGTTTTTAAAGAGTTAAATTGTGATGTTGCTTCTGTTCTGTATAATACATGTGGAGCTACACAGTAAAACACATCTGGTAAGGACCCTTGCCCTAAATGTATTCTGCAAATACTGTCATATGTACACTACAGTAATTACTTCTATTAACAGGGAATTCTGTAAAACATTACACTTGTCTATCTTCCAGGTAAACCGAGCACGACTGCTACATGAAAGGGTCTCATACAGTAACCAAGCTAAATTATCTAAGTATTATAGAGAGCACACCTCGTTTCACAGCACACAAATATTGACATGTCTATTCTTATACTATCTATGCTATGACTCCAATTTTAAAGGGGAACTGTATCAACGAGAACACATTCCTCTTAATTTGTATAAGAGAAGGACTTTGTTATGTGAAATCCTTCTGATAAAAACCCTTCACACCTTATTTCGAAATTTCAGTATTGGACTGTTAAGATAAAGAAGACAGATTTTTTTTTACTTTGATATATATTTTTTGTAACTGAAAAATATTTGCAAACTTTTACATAAAATATATGAAGCGTTAAATGTCTGATCCAATGGTTCTCTATCTTTTTCTCACAATGCAGATTTTTTGGGCACCCTTAAGATTTTATATGTCATTTGTCAAGGGTGTTATGAAGGATACAAACAAGTAATATACAGTTATTTTTAGGTCATTTAATCAGAATAAGATTGTGCATAAAAATGTCCATAATAATACATTTGAACCTCAGTTTTATCAAAGTCTTTATAGAAAACAAGGGGCACTCTAAGTGGGTGTGCACGGCACATCAAAATGCCACGGCACCCTGGTTGAGAATCACTATCTAACAATATTCCTTGCCACGAATAGTGTAATATTTATCTATCCCACTAGAGGATGCCAAAGCACAACATACATACCATTTGGTGGATAGACGACTGCAAATTCTTCTAAACCGAGCTTTCCTGCAAATAATAAAAAGCAGGCAGATAGCTTTACAAGATGATAAACAATAATTTTGAGCAAACATTCTTAGGCTTTCATTTTAATGGCATCTCTGTATGTTAAGAGAGATTAAAATACCTTAAGGCATTTATGTTAATAACTTCAAAATTAATCAAGGAGTTCTGGAAGTTGAGTGGTAATAAAACAAGTATTGTGCTTGATATCTTAAGGCAAGTTAAACATATGTTATAGGAAATTATCTAAAATAAGTTGTTAGCAATTGTGATAAAATAAGTTCAAGGCTATAAACCATTTGTAGGAGCAGAGCAGGGCCAAGCAACCTGTCGCCTACCAGTTGTTGTGGGACTACAATTCCATTCATCTAATAGTTCAAGAACTGGAGAGATGCATGTCATCCAGCCCAGCAGAGAACATATGATTTAGTGGGCAGGGAACTCTTCGCTCTACAGCTGTTAGATACTACAACTTGCTTGCTTACCATTGATCTGGTTGAAGTCCTACATAACAATTACATTGAAGAATATTTGCTGTCTTTTAAACCTCTGAGTGCGCATCCCTCTGACACTCAAAGGGCTAACTCACAATCATATAATTCTCACATAATATCAGGATGTTCTTTCCTTAAGCTGATACAAGTTTGATCTTGTATTGTATTCTTGGAGAGTGGAATGAAACAGAACAGGAAGCTGTCATGATCTCCTTGCATTCAATCTTAAGTAGCTAAACAATAGTATATATGCTAAAACTTTTGAAACTTATAGTAATGTGCTGACTTTTTTTCACCGATTTTGTGAACCTATGAAAAATTGATGAATTAAATGTTTAAATTGTTATATGCTCCCGCACTGTAAATCCATCTTGGTAAACTTGACATTCTATATAGTTCAATGTAATTCGCTCACACAAGCCATTCATTATCCCAAGGGTAGAAAATTGTAATGCAGATTTCTTCAGCATGACATGGAAGGGGAAAGTTCTGCTTGTAGGTCCAGCTGGTACATGTCAAGCATGACATCACACTCTGGTACCTTCCCAGGTGATAAAGAGGAGATGATGTCTCCAGTGACATCACTTCACCAGTTCCAATATTATTCTATACAGCCTATGCACTAAGATATCTAAAACTTAAAGGGATAGTATTACTTCAAAATTACTATCCCTCATATTGTAGCCCTTAATAAACTGAGTTAAATGACACCAGCGGCATCTCTCAGACCTTTATGGTGTAAGAGATAGCCGCTTTCAAAATGTCCTCTCCCCTGCTGTCAGCGTTCTGCTGCCAGCAGGAGAATCCGGTCCCGGGACAGGCGGAGGCTGTTCAGCAGAGCAGATATCTCGTTATGGAAGGAAAAATGATTCATTGAAACAGTCTTCTATGTGTGGTTGGTAACCAAGCACATGTAGAAGACTGTTTCAATTAATCATTTTTCCTTCCATAACGAGATAACGGCTCTACTGAAGAGCCTCCCCTTGATTCAGAGACCGGATTCTCCTGCTGGCAGCAGAACGCTGACAGCAGGGGAGAGGAAACTTTGAAAGCGGCTATCTCTTAAACCATAAAGGTCTGAGAGATGCCGCTGGTGTCATTTAACTCAGTTTATTAAGGGCTACAATATGAGGGATAGTAATTTTGAAGTAATACTATCCCTTTAAGAAACGTTAGTGCATAGGCTACATAGAATAACACAGGAACTGGAGAAGTTATCTCCACTTTACCACTTATTTATCACGCCTTAGTGAATAACCCCCACTGGATGCTAGCAATGTCTCCAGTGACCTGCAATGCAATACTTTGGATATTCTTCAGCAACTAAGTGATCAAGAGCTACTTAATATGGAAAGAACATACTATTTTATGCAAATCAAGTGGAAGAAAAATGTGGAACACTTAATATGAACCTTACCTTGAATGTAAGATTTTGGTGGTGATGCGCTGCTGTATGCAAAGTGTGCGAGGACTGATGTGTCCCGGGAAAAACAAAGCAACACCTGAGGATTCAAATTGTAATAGTGCAGGTAAACAGGTGTTCATAAAAAGGCAGAATTTTATACATATATGAACAAACAACCCCCGAAGAAAGCAATTTAAAAGACATTTGAGTAATGAAATTATGTGTTTACAGTCAGGGGGCTATGCACAAAGGTGTGATAATGAGAAGGTAATCTCTTCAGTGTGATACAATCACCAGTTTCTATGTTATACTATGGAGCTAATGAACTAAGAATGCTCTAACTTGAGGGACCTTAGTCACTACAGACCTTATCGCTTTGTGCAGAAGGCACAATAGGGGAGATTCATTAAGCTGTGATAAAGTGGTGATAAAGTGAAGATAACTTCTCCAGTTTATCACTTTTCCAGTTTCTGTGTTATTCTATGGATCCAATGCACAAAGATTTATTCAGCCTTGGAGATCTTAGTGCATAGGCTCCACAGAATAACATAGGAATAATAATTATTATAATAACATAGGAACTGGAGAAGTGATCAACTGGAGAAGTCATCTCCACTTTATCACCTCTTTATCACTGTTTAGTGAATCCCCCCAAGTCAGTTTCACAAATTACACCTTTTGTGGGCTTATACATTTCTATAAGATACACTGACCAACTAAAGGAAGGCCTTATTGAAAGGGTGACACCGTAGTTGGTGGAGAAATTATAGGTGTGCCAGACCTGCAGTGATTTTTCCCCCCTCTGGTCTGAAATCGTCACATGGGGCATACGCCCCCTAGAGGTGTGTCCAGTAGGATATTTTATTTAAATGATAGATATATTTGATGGGATAGATTTTTCCTTTTCTTGTTTTTTAATAAAGATTTCTTATTACATCCACCCATTATTGTGTTTTTCTGATAACTGTAACATTCTCCTATTGTATTATATATATATATATATATATATATATATATATATATATATATATATATATATATATATACACTAGCAATGTGGGACGGCATTGCCCATCATGTTATGTTGTAAATGTATACTTTTTTTTATGAATGAATGTTGTAAATGGTATGATGAAGTGTGTGTTGTAGACGTGTGTGTGCGTATGTGGACATTGTGCATATTGGGGGTTATTAGTGGGGCCACACGTGTTGGGGTATGTGCTGCATGGGCATTTTGCACTTTTTTGTCCACAGAATTTTTGCTCTTCCTTGTTGTACTTTGCACTTAGCACTAAGCCTAATGTAGGGCAGTATGATGGTGGGATGCATTCCAATGTGCTTGACATCAATTGGCCCATGTGTGTTCTGAGTATATAGTGAATGCTATGTGCATTTCACAGGTCATTTAAAGTACATAAAAAATCATAGTTTGTGAGAAGTGAAAGACTTAACCCTCTGCCACTCAAAGGGTTAATGCAGCTGTACACATGTAATCAGGTCCCCCAACCTGGAAGTATTTGCAGTTCAGAGGACATGTAAAGTATATAAAGAAACCAAAAAAGGTAGTTTGTGAGAAGTTAAAGAATTAAGTGTTTGAGTGGCAGAGAGGTAGACCATACCCCCGTGGCACAAAATGGTTAAAGGGAATCTCTCACCTAACTACATGTAATGCTCATTAGTTAGAGCATTTATCTAAAACACTGAAAATAGTGTTCATTATATTTAAAAAGCAGTTACATGCGCAAGAATTAAACTTTAAAAAGTGTCCGGCAGCCTACTTCCGGCTTGCTGAATTTTGCCGACCAGAGACAGCTCCGTCCCACTACCCTTCATCCTTCCATGACGGAGGCTGTTTGTCATTAAAATGGAGCGATTGCATTGGCTAGATATTGATCACCTGTAATGAAGCCCCGCCCCCCCGTGGAACCAGCGGTCGCTTCCTTGCCTGCCTCGGAACTTAATATCGGTACCTGTAATAACGAGGTTTCCCCCCTCCTCTCTGAATGCAGCGGCTGCCATGTGCGACATATAGAGGCGTGTGGGGTGGGGGTGTAACGATGCAGCTCTGTTCAAGCGTTGTGATTAACTCCTTAACGACCCTTGACGGTCATAGTACGTCAAGGGTCGATTCGACTTAACAGCAGATGACGTACTATGACCGTCATCGAGTTCCGGGCTCCCCTCGTGGCTGCACGCCGTTCGGGGAGTCCGTAACGCAACGGAGCAATAAAAAAAAATTTCTCCGTGGTCGTTCAGTCGGATCGTGCCACGGATTCCCCGGTCCTTAAGGGGTTAAGCTTTGCAATGTGACAGCATGTCGGTATTAGTGTGACGCCATGAAAATGCAACTCTTAATGATAAAGGGCAAATACATATTGGTGTGCTTCTTCAATATATATTTAGGCTCGATCATTAAGTGTTGCAGTGTGATGGTGTGAAGCTAATAGCGGCATGTCCAGGGCTGGATTTATATCTCAGGAGCCTGTAGGCAGAGAAATCTGAAGCGCCCCCCCCCCCCCCCCCCCCCGATAAAAGTACAAAAAGTTTTGACTGTTATATATATATATATATATATATCCCAGAAATAAATAATCAAGAGGCTAATGTGTGATCCTAATCAGATCTATAAATTGAAAATTGTATGATTACTAGCTAAGAGATACACATGTGAAAGGAACCTTGCAAAATAAAGGGTTTAAACACCATTTCAGGACAAGAGAGCTCTCTCCTAGTCATATATGGACATAAAGGTCACCCAGAGATCTTTTTTGATTAACCTTTAATACTCAGGTCGAATTTATTAACCATTTGACTGCCAGAAGGGTACACAATGCATTGCTTTGGAATGTGTTGCCTACCCATCTGGCACTCAAAGGGTTAAATTAAAAAATAATACACTTACCAGCCAACACAGGCTGGACTAGAGAGGTGCCAAGACTCTCTGTTCCACTCCTCCGATCCTCATGTAAAGCTGCCCTGTGCCACTGTATATTTGTTGTTAGCACATTGCTTGGGCTCACTGAGGCCACCTGCCTGTGGATGTATGCTATTGCAGGAACCATCAGTGACACAAAGGTAGGAGCTATTGATAATTAAAAGCTCACTGAGTCACCCGGTAGAGCGGCTGCGGCTCCCTGCAGGCTGCACAGTCTGTGTGGAGAGGAGGAGGAAGGCACAGGGCTTAGCTAGCGAATTTAAAAAAAAAAAATCCCAATGTGCGCCTGTAGGCAGGTGCCTACTTTGCCTTAAGGCAAATCCGGCCCTGGGCATGTCATCACATTGCAAAGCGTCATCACAACGCTTGGAGAGTCCGGAGAAGATAGAGAAGTTGTTCCATGATATATGCGCGTAGTGTGAGGCAAGCAGGCCTGGTGTGCACAATTAAGGCCACCATGGTTCCTTCATTGGTGTGCCTCCTCCTTGGACTAAACATAAGTTCATGCTGTCTGGACACCTTCCACAATGTTAACATACTTTAACCCTTTAAGTGCAAGACAGGTATGCACATAGCATAGCTCTCTTGCACTTAAACGGTTAAAGTATGATAACATTGTGTAAGGTGTAGAGACGGCACAAACTTATGTTTACTATGATTATAAGGATGAAAACGCTGAGGTTAAAACAGGCAAGCCTTTCGGTGCCTCCTAGCAGCGCCCCCCGCAACAATGCACCCACGGGTCCCGACAGTCAGATCATTTAAGGTCTATGAATCATCCAATGAGCGGAGCATGAAGAGGAGAGAGAGGCTGAGCCAGCGCTCATCAACAGTAAGGAAAATTTAATATTGCATGTTAAGAGAAATATGCACGGTTATTGCCTCCTATACAACACACAGATGACACACACAGAAACGTGCCTCCATACTGCCTACATCTGTTGACATGAGCGCCGTAAAAATATGAAAAAGCGCCAAATAGAACCAGGAGTTTGCAGGCTTTGTGGAGAGAAGCGTCAGGCAGGACTACTGTGGCTCGATGTGACCTCTCCGAGACACCCTTCCTCGGGTGGCCATTGAGTGATTAGTGATTACCTGAATGCCTGTCTGGCATTGGCTGGTTAACTCTACCATACACACCAGTGTTTTCTCTATTTTATACACCCCCTTATATCTATTTTATCTACTCCCTTCACACTTTCTGATATCTTTGTTTTTCCAAGGATCCTTGGATTCTGTCTTCCGTTCATCTTACTCTCTCATCTATTCCGAGCCATACTTATTCACTAAGCTTTTCCATTTAGCATTATAGCACGCAATTCATTTATCTATCACTATTTAGGGTTATATGCAATTTATAATCATCTAGAGACCCTCCGGTCATGCTGTTCATGTGGACTGATACTTTATCTGTCTTGTTATTATACTTTACTATTGTATCACACTTTTCAAATAAAGCTTTTACTCAAACAAGGAAATACTCAAGACCTGCCCTGTTAGTGGTCACTGGTCAAGAAGATTCCATCAAAGATGCTTAGTTTTGCCGTTTGCAAACACTTGACTTATCTATGCAGTTATTAAATAAATAAATAAATAAATAAATGTTGCTTCAGTTAACAAAAACAATTGTGATGCTGTCCTAATACAGCATGGCAAGAAAATCCTCCAAATATTAATGATTAAGCTGTTGAACAAGCAAGTATTAACAACTACGCTGTTGAACTGAAGATATTTAATCATCCAATAAGGTTATAAATATCTCCTTCAATTATGTTAGTAAATGAAATAAGTTAATAACCACATAACAATTAATTTTCTGATATAGCTGCAAAACTAATCATTTTTCAAAATAAATCAGTTTAAAAATGTATCTTACCAATATACATTTTTACAATACATTTTTAAACTGATTTATTTTGAAAATGTTCAAATAAATTTTGCAGCTATATCAGAAAAAGAATGATTATTTGTTAATTAACATTTAATTTACTAAAATAATTGAAGAAGATATTTATGATGTTATAGGATGATTCATTATCTTCAGACCAACAGCTTAATCATTATAACTGGTCTGTTTAGAAGCTTAATCATTACAATCTGAAGCAATACCTTGCCATGCTGTATTAGGAAGAAATCACCTGGCAGATGCTGAAATTGTTTTTGTTAACTAAAGCAACATTATTTATTTATTAAGTTGTAAAAAATGTATTAAAAAGCAGCAAACTAATATCTTTTAAATCAACAGTTCTAACCACAGTCCCCCCAAAAGAGAGATATATAATGTACTCTCCAGGAGAGCTTGAGCCACTGGCTATGCCTCCTATGACAAGAGATGGAAACAGCACTATTTGGTAACCATAATGGAAAATTTCAGAGAAAACTTTTACCTGCAATAACATTCGTATGAAACCTCTCCCAGATGTGGGAGTACCCATTTCTTAAATGGCAGAAAAAGCCCTATAACAGTTATTCATAAAAAGCTTATTGCTCCTTTAAGTTTATAAAAAACCAATGCACTTTTATGTAGAAATTTACACCACTGAAGTAAATGAAGAGCAATACTTTAAGACGCTGGTTATCTCAGGCCACTCTGTGGAGTAGTGTGTGTTTTCCCTTATTCAGATACAGAGACGGGTTCAAACTTTCACTCAGCTAATCTTTCTATTGTGGTTTACACTCTTGGATGTTTCTCTATGTACTGGAGCGATCTCTAGATGGCTAATCAACTCCTGAGAAGCAAGGGGCCTATTTTAAAGGGCAACTTGAATTTGTAAGAAATAGATTTTGAAAGCTCATTCAACACCAACTATATTCCTATCAGTGATTTTTTTTTAATGTAAAACAATATTTGGTGAGGTTTTTAACTTTATCACGTTATTCATATTATATCACACTGGCTGGAATGACCTCCAGACACTAATGATTCACACTGTTCCCCATCCCAACTGCCATTCCAGCCAGATAGTAGTAGCTAATTTGCATACACTGACAAGTAAATAAATATAAATATCTCATACTATAGTTTGAAATAAAAAGTAGCTAAGAAAACATAGGTGATTTGAAAGCTCTTTCAAAATTCCATATTTCTTGCAGAGTAGTAGTTCAATTTTAATGTAAATTACATCCTGAAGATTTTCATTCCTCCAGCTAATTGTGGACTACAATTCCCATTACACCTCTTTTGCTCTGCACGTCCATGGAGGTGGACACGACAGTAGCTAGCAGGATTCACAAGACCTCCGATCTGTTCAATTACATGATATATTTGACCCCTTAGCAACCAGAGGAGCGTGCAAAGCATTGTTTTGCAATTTGTAGGGCACCCCTCTTGTCCACAAAGGATTAAATAGATTCATGCACCCTGCTAATTTAGCTAGAAGAAACTGTCAGTCACTGTCATGTCTGCTTCCATGGATATAACATCCCGGATTGATTGCATATTTTATCTCTTAAAGGCACAAGGGCAAAATTGCAAGGGGCAATCAAGATTTTCTAACCATAGATAAACAGGAGTTTTTACTTATAAGTGTTGTTCTCCTTTAAAGAATTTGGCTTAGTTGAATGTTTATTACAAAAAAAGACATTGTTGAAATGCAGTTTTCTCAACAGCTGTGTTCTCAATACCTTCCAGTTTCCTGCAAGATCAAATTTATCAATTACAAGTCTTAGGTATTTAGTTTGTACAGAACAGATTGTGCTGGCAAATATAAAGGGATAAATAATATGTTTCACCATTGTAACCAACTGTGCTGTGTCTTCTTTTCTTTGTGCTTATTATACCAAGTTGCAAATCAGTATTCATAAAAAGACATATGTTTATCAAGCAGTGTAAACCAAAGGTTAGACACTCTTTGGACCTTCAGTTCCTGGAGACTATATAGTTATACTGTCACCTAGTAAATTATGCTGAGAAAAGTCCATCAAGTTCATCCTTTCCACGATATAACCTAGAAAATGAGTTTTACACAAGTCCTGTATATTCAGTTCTGCTAGAAAATATCTAATCATCTCTTAAATGTATCCATTGTGTCTGCCATTATCACATCCTGAGACAATGAAATCCACAATTTAACTGACAAAAAAAAATCCTCTCTGCTGAATCCTTTCTTCATCTAATCAGAAAGGGTGACCCCTCGTTATTTGATCAGACCTTGGAATGAAAAGCTCACTAGGCAGATCCTTGTATTGACCTTGCATATACTTATATAATTTAACAAGATTCCCTCTTAGGTGTCTTTCCTCTAGTGTAAATAAACAAAGTTTATACTTCAAATTCTTCATTCCCTAAAATCATTTTGATGCTCTTATCTCTCCTCTCTCAAGTTCGTCCTAAATGCATAATTTTTTACTTTCCTACACTGAATTTCATATTCCATTTGTATGCTCAGTCTGCCGTTTTATGTGACTCCCTCTGTAGAGAGCAAACATCCTGCTTTGAATGTATTACCCTGCATATTTTAATGTAATCTGCAAATGTTTACATTTTGCTTTCTATACCTATTTCCATGTCATTTATAAACATGTTAAAAAGAAGTGGACCAAGTACTGAATCCCAAGGTACTCCACTCTCAACTTTAACAGTATTGGAGAATCTTCCATTTACAACAAGGCACTATTATATACCTTCAAGCTGATTTCCCACTACTGAGGTCAAACTCACAGCTCTATAATGCCCAGGATCTGTTTTAGTTCCCATCGTAAACAAAGACACTACTTTATGCTAATCTTGTGGCACTGAGCCTGTGGAGAGTACTTAAAGGGATAGTAATGTTTCACAAAAACAGCAGCTCCGATTAATCTTCATAGTATTTGAGCCACAAAGAGTGTTATTTCAATACTGTCAGAGTTGTAGTTCAAGATTATTTGAATGATAAAGTTTCCCCCTCCCGCCCCTTTTACCTAGTGTAATACTGCTCTCCTCAGCTGTGGAATCTGGTTGTAAGACCAGACAGATAACAACAAGGGACAATCTTCTTACGCTGAAAACAATGAAAACTCTGCCCCCGTTGACAGGATTTTCAGCTTTTTCCATTATCTTAATTGAAGATTGCCCCTCTCTGCAATCATCCTGACAGTCTTGCTGCTCTGAGGTGAGCAGTGTTACATCAGTAAAAGGGGCGAGAGGGGGATACTTTATCATTGAATTACGCTTGAACTACAACTCTGACAGAATTGAAATAACACTCTCCAAGGCCCAAATACTATGATGATTAATTAGAGCTACTTTGATTATGAAACATTACTATCCCTTTAAAGATTAAACACTGCAATGAAAAGCCCTATTTGTTGTATATCATTGGGCTCAGGTGCTTTTGTCTTCATTTTTGTCTTCCCTGGACCTCTTCTTGTGTTAACCCTATGATATGATATGCTTGTATTGTCATTTGTTGAGGCTCTTCAACCATTTCCCGTTCCCTGTTATATACATATGAAAATAATTTTGCTAGTCTAATTGCCTTTTTGCAATCTTTGTTGCACTCCCTATATTTCAAGAAATAAGTATCTGTTCCTTCAGACTTAGATAGTTTAGATGCTCTTTTTCTTTCCCATTTCCTTCTTTACATTTCCATGTATCCATACTGGCTGAGATCTACTTCTTTTGCATTTTTTTCCTGTTTACTGTTTAATATATTTCGCCAACTCAAATTTAAATTCTGACTATTTTTTCCCCTCAATATTTATCTCATTTAATAATTCATACCAATCTATATGTTGCATCGATGCTTTCAACATTTTGAAGTTAGCTTTTTTAAAATTAAGAGTTTTGGTTGAACCTATACAGTTTTGCTTCTTCAAAATGGAGTGTTCACATACATTAATATTGTAAAGCATGTCTATTTTATTTATAACTAAGTCCAATACATTGTTATTTCTTGTGGGTACTTCCATATTTGTGTCATGTAGCTATCCTTATACATTCTCACAAACCTGCTTCACTTAGCACTCTGACAGGCCTCATTTTTCCAGTTTATATATGGGAGTTAAAATCTCCCATAATTCTATATGCTCAAAATATGCAGCTTTTTTCATTTGCAATAACAGTTGGGCCTCAACAGTCTCATCAGTATTTTGTGGTTTGTAGCATATACCCACCAGCACCTCCTATTACCTTTTACACCACAGTTCGCTTCAGTTTCTACCCACAAGCACTCCACATTATATCCAGTTTCCTCACAAATATCTCCCCTTAAATTAGTATCTAGATCTGGTTTCAACTATAAGCACACACTTCACTCCTCATCTGTCAATCCTATCTCTTCTAAACAGGGAATAAAACCCTGAATATTTACAGCCCAATAATAAATTAGGGGATGATGAAAATTGTAGTTTCTAAATGCTGATGGTCCAAAGTCTAACAAATCCATCTTTGAAGACTAGACTTGGCACAAGATTATTATCACATTGTACAAGTTACACATTCTAGTAACTTGAGTTTATTTACCAAATGGGAATTTGAAAATATTTGGCACATATATTTGCATGTTAGTTTTGTTCATATTTATCAACAGGCACAACTTTTAAAAAGTATATAAATATATGTAAAATATGATAGCAACAAAATCAATATATTTTTGATTGGTAGTTTAATATATGGAATTACCAACCAAAACCTTGGTTCTATTAACCATGGAATAGATATCACAGAACTTCACCTGAAACTCCTATAGTGTTCTGAGGCAGTTTGGCATCTGATACCAGGCTACATTATACATACAGGAATTTGTTTTTTGCAAGGAAAATTCAACTTTAATTCTGATTGATGATGCTGCATGAAGAAAAAGTAAACACATCCAAATCTCCCTAGAACAGTGATCTTTTTTGCTGTAAATATGTATGAGCTTATAGCAACAAAACTCCTATTACTGGTAATTCACAAGAGCTTTAAAGGGATAGTAATACTTCGTTTTAACTTTATTTTATTTTGTAGGCATTAAAAAAACATGAAGAATGATATAAGTCTTATCTCTCAAACCTTTATGGTTTATGAGATATTCACAAGCAAAGTTCCCCTCCCCGCCCCTTTTTCCTAGTGTAAGCCATCTCTTCTCAGATGTGAGTCTGGTTGTATGACAGTACAGATAACAGAAGGGAACAATTTTCTTTGTATGAAAACAATGAAAGCCCTTCCCCCCTTGACAAGTTTTTCAGCTTTTTCCATTATCTTAATTGAAGATTGTCCCTCTCTGCAGTCTACCTGGGCACCTCCCTTCTGATCTGGTTGAACAGGGGGGGATACTTTGTTTGTGAATATCTCTTAAACCATAAAGGTTTCAGAGATAAGACTTATATCATTCTTCATGTTTTTTTAATGCCCACAAAATAAAATAAAGTTAAAATGAAGTATTACTATCCCTTTAAAGGGGCAGTGCCTCCTCGGTGAAAAAAATTGACTTTTATTAATAAGCGCAGCATTGGGAAGCCTATCCCTAACACTGCTAAATGGCCATAGTATTTAATATTTTTCATCATTATCTGAATTTAAATTCATATGGTATTTCCTTCTGTCTTTTTCTTCCTTTAACCCTCCCACTGATAATCAAAAGCCAACCCCACTAAAGGAAATTTAGACGAACACCCTAAACTAAGAGGATTGGGTGCAATTTGAGCAGCTGACATCACCAAAGAAGAAGAAGTTGGTAAAAAAAAAAAAAAAAAAAACTCTTCTTGCCGTAGCAATAAAATAAGATAGTTAAAAGTTTTTTAATATCTGTTGGTGACTCAGGGATGTCAGGACAAAAATAGATCTTTTTTATTTTCTATCCTTAATATTTTACTATACTTATCTGAATTTATTTAAATATCTAAAATTTTCATAGCCAACTCAAAAATGTACAATAAATACAAAAGTCAAATAAAACCGTAACATCAAAAACGGCCCTATATAAGAATACATTTTCTCAAAAGAACACTCTACTTGATTAAAAAAGGATATCACATTCATGTTTCATCTAAACTATCCAAATAAGGACATTTTAATACATATAATCTCATACTGTTAAACATTCACTGTAATAAAGGCAATTCAGTAGTATGCAGTTTATCAGTTGTTTCCAACAGTTTGTGACTGAAAAAGCATCAAATTTGTAAGCACATATAATGGTCCTAGAATAACGATAAAGGGTATCCTTTTAAAATGTTGCACGTGAAAGAGTGTGCAACCAAATGATGCGGTTACCATGTCGCCTGAAGAAAAATGTCGACATGAGAATCTCGCACTGCATGACAGTGTCGCTTCACTATTTAAAAACGTACCCAACCTCTGTGTATTGTGCAATAAGATTCTGGGGAAGAAAAGGTGAAAATGTGATGAAGCACCTGAAATGTTATGTATTCGGCCAGGGGGCGGAAAAGAAAAAACTTCCAAAGCAACTGACTGGGGTCAGGAAATGAAGCAGACACTGGAATAAAGTGGTTTATCCACACTTTCACCTTTTCTTCCCCAGAATCATATTGCACAATACACGGAGATTGGTTACGTCTTTAAATATTGAAGCAACTTTTAAATACGTGACATGATAACCTCGTGCCGTCATGCAGTGCGAGATTCTCATGTCGACATTTTTCTCCAGGTGACAAGTGGGTCATTAGGTCGCACCCTTTTTCGCATGTGACCTTTTAAAAGTGAACCATGATAAAGAAAGCTTCAGAGGACTCACTCTTTTTTTGTAAAAATGTTAAAAAATGGGGCTTTTATCAAGGGGCACACACACAAAATGAATGTTGTCTTACATAAAATCCCCCATATCTGTATCACATGGGTCTGTTATGCCACATCTACACACTCTTTATTTTGTGGTATTTATTGTATGTATTAAATTCATACTGCACAAATATAACAAAGGTTTCTATTGGACATGAGCTGTGAATCAATGACCTATGCACTGAATGTACATGATGCCAGATTTTTTGGAGGCTCAATTTTTGAATAATTAACGATCTAGGTGGAGGGAAAAATAAGACAACACTCACCAACATAATCTTTGTCAAGATGTACATACTAAGGTGTACATACACATACTTATATGCGCAGCTTGATACAGGCCCTTTTGGGGACCAAAACATTTCTGCACAGTATTTATTAGCACGTCTATAAATCTCAACACCGCTGATACCTTAACCCTTTGATTGCCAGTTGTGTACCCCTCTGGCACTCAAAGGGTTAATAAACTATAACCCCATGTGTGATCTCTTATTTCTAATACATTACCGGAGACAACTATAGCATCTAACACGTTATGGGATCAAGTTAGAACATATTAAGGCTAGCTGAATAAATATGAACAGCCGGACACACTGACAATAGTTTACATCATAGCAAATTGTTACATTAATCTCTTACTTTAAAAGTTTAACCAAACATGCAGGCAATTTAGAAAATATTTACTGAATATTGTTTAAACAAGAAAAAAAATGATTTGTGTTGACTTTCTGATAATCTGAAAGTATTTCTTAAATGTAAACATGTCACAAAAGGGAACAGGTTTCTTATCTTAAATAATTATCCTAAATTAAATATTTTTATTGTACAAGAAAAAATGACTTCAGATTGTCAAAATGTAATGAATATATAATATACAAGCATCACAGACATAAAATGTTAGATATTTCCTGACGTTAATATAAAAACTGACCCTTGATAGGCAGCCTCGATGGGCAATGTGGTCCTTCTCTGCTGTCAAATTCTAGGTTTAAAAATTTCTTTGCTATATCACACATTCAATTTCCAATACCTGTCATTCATGTCCATGTCATTCATCCAGTCCCGTGCTGATTTCTACCGGGTTGGGTGGACCCTGGCTTAACTGGTAAAATGGGGTTTGAGCAGGGACCTCTCACTGCTCAAAGCCAGAAGTATTACTATGACTGCTCAAAGCTGAAATCTTCCATTTGCACAGCAGTAGTAGTGAGGACGTTTGCTTATGCTCAGACCCCATATTACCAGTCACCAATCAATCCAGAAGAATGAGGCAACCAACCCTGCAGGCATTGTCGAGGGATTGAGCGAGTGACTCTGCAAGTAGTAACCATTGCGCTACTGGTATAGCATAGTGGTAGTCAAGGACATATGGCCATTCCAGAATAGTAGTTTAAAGGTACAGTAAACTTTTTTTAATGAAAACCTATTCTACATAGTGGTTGCTGCTAAGTGAAACAAGGATACTCAGACTGCAATTAGTTGTTTTATTCAAATGTTATAACAGTTCAAATAATCGGGAAGTGTATTTACTGTGTTTAATTCCTAGAAGTTCTAACTTATAGCATAACTCAGCAGTTTGTATCACATTCTACATAGAACTGTTTGTCAGTGACTTTCCTCTTAAAGGGACAGTAATACTTAAGATGTAAAAAAAATATATGCTGTAGGGTTTATGTCCCCGAATAAAACAAGGGTACTCTCACTGCTGAGAGATAGTTTATTAAAAAATTATAACAGCTCAAATTTAAATTTCCAGTGAAAATTTACAGTGGCGCTGTTGCTACACCATCCTATGGACTGCTCTGGTCTGTTGAGCATAAATCTCCATAGGATGGTGTAGCAACAGCACCACAGTAAATGTTCAGGCCACTGTGTTATTGCACCTAAAAAATTCAAGTTTGAGCTGTTATAATTTTTTAATAAAATCTCTCAGCAGTGGGAGTACGCTTGTTTTTCTCAGGGGGATAAACCCTACAACATATATTTTTTACATTTTAAGTATTACTATCCCTTTAAATAGAATGTACATGAATAACTGATTGAAATCTGACCACTAGAGGGCAATGGTGATCTAAACAAAACATAAGTTTAAACTGTAATAATTCTGGAAAAATACATCTCTCAGCAGTGGGAGTACCCTTGTTTTACTCAACAGGAAATATATATATTTAATAACAAATGTTTATTGCTCCTTTAAAGGGTAATTGTGTTTAAAAGCCTGATGCTGCTCTGTGCAGCCCCAAAATGTCTCCTATCAGCTATTTGGGGGCTGTCAAAAAACTGCCTCCCTCTGCTGGAATGCAAACCAGAAGTATATGTCTCACGATCTCTTGGGTTTTGCGTTCAGTCCCCATAGGCTTTCTGTATAGGGCTCTTAAGCCAGATACAGCAGTACTATAGGAACCTTCAGGGAGATTTAAGGCTCTCTTTACAGGACACTGTACTGCTCCCTTGTGGGTGCTCTGGGGCACACCATACAGTCCTAGTTTAATGAGCAGGTCTGCTTCAGGGCAGCAGATATACAAATTGCGTGAATCTGATGATAGTTGCCCTTAAAGTTTACATTTTACGGTTACTTTAGCCTAGTGCAGTGTTTCTCAACTCCTGTCTTCAGGACCCACTAACAGGCCATGATTTGATGACTGAACTTGCTACCACACAACTTACACAAATGATAAAAGGCCCTGTTGCAATATGAAAAGTAGAGCAAAAAGGGCTTTGAGTTCTCTATAACCCTTTGAGTGCCAGGGGGTACAAAACACATTGCTTTGCAATGTGTTGAGTAGCCCTCTGGCACTCAAAGGGTTAAAGGGGAAATGTACCTAAAGGTATAGGTGGTTCTTAGTTTGTTTAGCAGAAGGACCTCCATATAGCAATCAATTATCACTATATATCTATACATATATTTTTGTAAACAAGCACAGTCTACTAAAGCATATTGTTTGTTGTGAGGAATTGTGAACTAAAGGCAGGCTAAAATCAAGTTACTTAAAGAAGCCACGTCAGATACAATGGCAAGATGGATGGATAGACCTCCTGTATGTTGCACTTCTACTTAAATGGATGGCAATGTTTCACAATAAAAGCTCCAATTAATCTTCATAGTATTTAGGCCATGGAGAGTGTTATTTCAATACTGTCAGAGTTGTAGTTCAAGAATAATTGAATGATAAAGTATCCCCCTTCCACTCCTTTTACTGTTGTAACACTGCTCACCTCAGATGTGGAATCTGGTCTCTTGACCGGACAGGTTGCAGCAAGGGACAGTCTTCTTACTGTGAACATAAGGAAAACCCTGCTCCCCCTTCACAGGTTTTTCCTTACGCTTACTGAAGATTGTCCCTCTCTGCGATCCATCAGGACAGTCTTGCTGCTCTGAGGTGAGAAGTGTTACATCAGTAAAAGGGGTGGGAGGGGGATACTTTATCATTCAATTACTCTTGAACTACAACTCTCTCAGTATTGAAATAACACTCTCCATGGACCAAATACAATGAAATTTAAGTGTAACTTTTTTTTTTGTGAAACATTACTATCCATTTAAGCTCTTCTGTTAAACAAATATTTATAAGTGCAAAAAGTAAGAGATGATAAATGTAGGGAGAAATGTAAATCCTCTATATGAGCAACTACTGGGTGCTGAGTTCAAAGTATCTCATAACTGAGGTAAACAAACATAACCTAATATAATATAAGAAATTCAGTGAATGAAAGAGAGGAATTGTAATCTAAAATAATAATAAAACCTAAAACAGATAATTGCACTAACAAGCTTGATAATATGTGTAGCAAAACCATAGCCTAAACACTTATGTATTCTAAATCACAGAATGCTCATACAAAATAAATCATTTTTGGAATTGCTGGCTAGGAAAATATTATATGTAGGTGGCTCTACATGCTCTTTGGCCCTGTCCCACACTGAGCAAGGGTGGGACCTTATGGGTCACCACCTCCACTGAAACCCTTCTGTGTCCATCCTGCAGGAGTTGCATGCCCAGGTTGATGCTGTGTAGGCCATCAATCCCCATAAAACAATTTACATATTAAAATATTACCACCACTAACACCTAGGAATACAATCACATCAGCGTATAGACATTTTGAGAGATTTTTTTTAATAGTGACTGTTGGCACTTGTCGGTCTCCATTACTGATGGGATCCAGCTAGGTATAAAAGGTAGCAACTTAACTGAAACATTGCTTCATAAAGATAGAAGATGGTACTTCATCTTAGGGACTGAAAGTCCAAAGGTTCTAAATGAGGAATTTACATTTACAGGTTTTATAGGATATTACTACTGTGCATATATAATTTATTCTATGCATGGCATATTAAGTGGTTTAGAATCCCATTACTCCATTTATTATTCAACTCCACTGATATTATTTCTGGTGTTGGACATTTGTTGCACGCAGTGTGTATATAAATATGCAAAACTGTTTATTAATATACTTCATTTATTTTTTTTAGATACCTACTACTCTCCTTTACACTTCAATTGATTGTGCTCTATGTTGACTCATTCCATGCCATTGAATCCCCTTTCCTGTAGTGTAAAGATGTATGGAAGCAATTACAGCTGTTTATTATCTGCAGTCTGCGCAAGGAGATTTTAATTATACAGGTTCTCACGTGATATGATTTGCAAATCTGCCATTCTGTCAGACACTTTGGGATTAATGACTGAAATTGCAAAGGAGAAATTGCTACAAATTTCATACACTGATTACTTATGACAATGCTAAACAGACTGTCAATGGGTTATAAGGAAAGAATGATGAGACCTTGAAAGTTTTTGTGGTAAGATGACATAGTTGCTAATTGGAAGCCGGAGACTGCTTAATCTTCCATTTGACTGGACCATGCAAGCTTTTCTGTCATCAAAATATATACATGCTCATGAGTAGAGGTTGGCAACATTTTGATTGCGGGTATTACTACAGGCTACAAGTACCTTGACATGTCCAAGTCTTCCAAAAAATATTACAGCAAGGGTAGTCAATTCCTGGACCCCCAGTTGCTGGGGACTACAAATACCATCATCGTTGGGTCATGATGGGAGGTATAAATCCCAACACCTGGAAGTCCTAAATTTGACTATACCTGTATTATATGTTCAACCTAGTCTATTCAATAAAAACGTTATCTTCCAAATTAAAGGCATCAATGCATGCAATGACTGGCATGAAGTATTACCTGAAAAAAATACTATGCAAAATAGTCTTCTAAAACTGGTAAATGGTGTATATCCTTGAGGAAGAGAAATAAAAAGGTAGATAAAAACCATTGTCCTTAAAACGAACATGTGAGTGGAGAACCTCAGGGTTCAGTACTTGCTGTAATTCTTTTTTTACATGTTTACTAATGACCAGTAAGTAGGTGCAAAATTTGAAGTGGACGACCAAATTATATGCAGTAATGATCACAGCACGGGAATTTTTTTTTTTTATTTATAGAGGAATTTGTATAAAATGAGAGATTGGGAAAACTGATGGCATTTGATATTTATTGTAGAAAAATGTATGCAATTGTGAAGTTATTGTTCATAAAACGTTATCCTTGAACGTCAAAGCGTTTTGGAACATATGAACTCATTTTATAAAGGACCATTTCCTGTTTCAAATGAGGGCACTCTAGTACTTGAGACCTGCGGGGGGAGAGCAGATTTTTTTTACACTCCCAGATAACTATGCTCTAAATCCAAATGCTAGGGGACATCTGACATTAGTATTCAAAGGAGCAGACTCATTTAAAAGAGGGAGCCTCCCATTTTCAGCTTAGGGTAAACTGGTCCTTCAAAAGGGGTGAGATTGGCAATAATTTTGAGATTTCCCAAGCAACCATTCCCAGGGAAAAAGAACTGCAGACTAAATAAGTGTGATCGCAACACACTGGTATTCTCAGGAGTATTAAATCTGAAAGAGGGGTAATGCCACTCCTGTACCAAATACAGGGGGGAGGCTTTAATAGTGCCCCCAACACACACACACAAACACACCATTATCTATTAATGTTCTCTTTCCAGGTGATAAATTGATCACTTTTTAGGAGTTCCTTCTTCTTTTACACAAGGGTATTCATACCAATCGAAGCATGGAGTTCTGACACGAGGACTCCTTTTGAGTCTACTCTATGCTTATCCTATATTATAATTCACTAGAATGTTTGTCAGAAGCCATCATGCGCAGTAGAGACTGCCCGAACCAGCCATGGCTGATACAGAGTGGGGAGCTCCGAATTCAGACCAGAGTCCTCTATGCGCACCTTCCTGGCTGCTTGGTCCCAGGAAGGTGAACAGAGAGGACTATGGTCTGAATTCGGAGCGTCCCACTCCGTATCAGCCGTGGCGCATTTGGGAACTCTATACTGCGCATAACTGCAGCGCCGCCAGTGAGAAGAGAGGCTCCGGGCACCAGCTGAGGTTGCCGGGTGGCACTGTGGCCGTGTTGTACATGGGCTTTAAAATTAGTTCAGTATATAAAAAACAAATTATTTAGTATCCCAAAATCACCTGGAATATAACAAGTAAGTACCATTCTTGGAAAGGTAATGTACTTCCCCTCCAAACAATGGAACTCAGGATCTGTGTAGTTGGGTGGCTGAGATAAGGGGTTCTGATAACCCCCCCCCCCAATAAAAACACATAAAATATTATCCATTACATGATACTGGGCACATGAGAACATGGTATTAGATTCCCAGCAGAGGACTGAAAGAGGATGTAAAGAAGGTGTCAGTAATACATTTAACCCCTTGGATATTTGGAGACCTCTACAACGCATTGAGATATTTCTTGCATCCAAGGGATTAAGAAAAGGTTTAACTCAAATAGTTACATAATGTATTTGAAATAACAGACTTTGGGGGAATTGTATTCACAGTGTTAATTTCTATTTTGTAGGCGGAAGTGCAGAGTATTTATATGCCTTAATATGAATAAATATTTCTTGTACATATATTGCCCTTAAAAAAAAAATTGCTAAAAAAAAAAATTGCTAAAAAAAAAAAAAGTTAAATATGTATTTTGGTCATAGAAAGTTGTATAGAAACCACAGATAAAAGGTTTATGAAGTTCATAAGTACCAAATGTGTTGCATACTCCTCTGGCACTCAAAGGGTTAAAGAAACAGCTAAAATGTAATGGTGTTATATACATATAAATGTATTGTTCTCCAATCTAGTACAAATGCGCTCTGTAACACACAAAGTCTAAAATCTTGTCTTAAACCTTTGGCGTAAGAGACTTCGCAAACTCATTTAAAGCAATGCGGTAGAAAGATCTCTGGCATCCAAAGTGTTCAAATATAGGTCCCTTGTTTGTGAAAGCAAGTTTTACAGATTTGTTAGAATTACTACTAATGTCTTAAAACAGTGAGAGATTGCAGTCTTTTTGGAAAGAAGAGGGTCAGCACAGAACAGGGCCACATCAATTTACACATGAAACATAAAAGCACAATTAGGATAAAATTTTACAGCTCTGGAAAAAGATATTATATACATATATTACAGATGCTAGCCAGGAGTAGAGGATATTTAACTGGTAAGAACCCCATTTAATAATTAGGTTTTCATGCACTTTTTCATAAATGTTTATTGAAACTAGCAGAGTACAGAAATACTGGAAGTATATAGGCATGAACCAACAGTACATAGTTGATAGAATCATATTACAAAGAATACAATGAATAGTACATTAAATTGTAAAGTACAATCAATTGTAATGGACAGCTTTTAAGCTAGGGATAGGTCTGCTACGTTTTGAAGCAAGTTGAAAGGAAGGATGTATGGGGAGATAGGGATAAATAATGGGGAATGGTAAATAAATAAATAAATATATAAGGGGGGTAGAGTGAAAAGGAAAACGTGTTAAGAAAACGAAAGAATTGGGTGAGAGCCAGGGTTAAGGTGATGTGAGTGACCACGCATCACGTTAGATTATATAGAAGAAGATAAATTAATATTTAAATAGTTAATTGGATCTGTAGGCCATCAGATATGGTGAAAAGTGCACGGTCAACTTAAGTGCAAGTGGCAATGCAGAATAGACATGAGTAAGGAAGGTGGGGAAGAACAGTGAAAAATGAATGGGGTTGATAATCGGAGGAGGAGGTCAGGAAAAAAACGCAGTGAAAAATTCTGAAGAAGAAGAAGAGGGTCGAGCTCCCCCCATCAGGTTTATGTAGAGTGTTGGCGGGGGAGTTCCACTAAGTAAGGAAAAGAGTGATGGAGGTGGAGTCTGCGCTGTGTTTAAGTGTGGTTAGCCTGGTAAGTATTAATTGATTGCTTACCCTCTCACACCACTCTGTGAGATCTGGAGGAAGTCTGTCTATCCACTTAGCTGGTATTAGGGACTTGGCCACATTCAGCATGGTGAGTAAAAGGCATAGTTGCATAGACGGGAGAATTGGTTCAGTTAGAGCAGAATAGAGAGAGGAGCTTGAGCTAATACAATATATAGAGAGGTTTCTATATGGGAGATGCACCGTGACCAGAAAGGCTGAATTAAGGGCAAGACCACCAGAGATGTAAGCAAGAACCCACATGTTGTATACACCTCCATCACAGAGGACTCTGATGTGGAGATTGTATTATACACACTCAATACTCCATACTATCTACAGAGGAGTTTATAATTACTTTCAAGTATGTGAAAAGAAATAGAGGAAGTTGCTGTAGTTTTGCAGATTTCCAACCAGTCATCTAATGTCAAAGAGGTCTCAAGTTCATGTTCTCAAGCCTTAGTATAGCTTGGAAACCCATCCGAAGACATCTTAAGTAATATGGCGCAAATTCTACTTAGGAGACAACAATGGTGAACTGATGGTAAACACAGGCTTTCAAATGGGGTCAGGAGTCTAGTGGCTCCCTGAAGTATATTTGGCTGACCCAAAAAAATTTTGATACAGAGATGACGCCAAAGTTCTTGTGAAGGCAATGAAGATTTACATTATAGATGTGAAAAAGAACAGACCTTCAATGCAGTAAAAAAAAGTTGCTCAAGTGAGAACCAGAGGTTGAGGCCCAGTGAGGATAAGAGGAGGCTGGAAGTGTGATAGGAGTTGGTCTGGAGTAGAAAACCTTGGTCAGTGGAGAGGGTAAGGACAATAAGTTTTTTTGCGTTTTCATGCACTTTTAAACAGTATGTCTTCTCAATATACCACAATCGTTATATAACAAACTGTCAGGTCAGTTTATTAGGTACATGCCTTGTCAAAGTAGTGTGTGTGTGTGTGTGTGTGTGGGGGGTTAACAGCAGGACCAAAGTGTCTTTACTTTACTGAAGTACATGTGCAAATATCATGAATACTTCGGGGGGGGGGGGGGTAGGTCATGCACAACAAGGACTAGAGCAGGGATGTCCAAACTAAGGCCTGGGGCCATTTTGGTCTTTTATCATGGTCAATAGGATCCTTCATGCAAATAATATTGAATAATAAAATAATAATTCTTACCTGATAATTAGCAATGAGATATCTTTAAAATTAAGCATACATTTTTTAAGGGAAGTGTATGGCATCTTACTAGCATCTTTATGGGCTGCAAACAGTCAATATAAATTCAGTTTGTGTATGTTATATTATTTACTAGAATGCGACCCTCAATTAACAGTTCTTTTCTCAGTCTGTCATTTGACAAAAAGTTTGGACATCCCTGATCTAGAGCTTAGAGAGGGTGGTTCAACAACCAGCAAATATACAATTAACAGTAGTCCTGTTGTCGGAGAAATCTTGAGGATACTAGAGGCACCTGTAGGTGGTAAGTATCTCACAGGGAGCCACCTCCATCTAATCTGAACCAAATACAATTTGTGATTGAGTCCGCATGAGCCAGAATCCCTGCAGAATGCTTCCAGCATCTTGTAGAATCCTCGTTTCAACAACTGGAGGCTGTCCTGAAGGCCAAAAGGACTACTAATTTAGTATATCTAATAAACTAGGCACAAAGTGCCATGAATGCACAATGGCAATTCCATTCTAAATAGGCGATGGAATACATTTTTGCCAATTTTTGCTCTTAAGTTCACTTGCACCAAGGGAAGAAAATTGAGCCAGTTAGTGGATGTTCCTTTCATCTACTCCTTGTTTAAGGCACTGTATAAAACAAGGCATACAGGAAATGGTGTGAGTGTATGTCATCTATTTGCCCATGCTATGGGACAGGTGTAGGGGATTTGCTGCCATTAAAGGGATAGTAATGTTTCATGAAAACAGCAGCTCCAATTAATCTTCATAGTATTTGGGCCATGGAGAGTGTTATTTCAATACTGTCAGAGTTTTAGTTCAAGAGTAATTGAATTATAAATTATCCCCCTCCCGCCCCTTTTACCTAGTGTAACACTGCTCACCTCAGATGTGAAATCTGGTTGTAAGACCAGACAGATAACAGCAGGGGAACAATCTTCTCACTGTGGGAACAATGAAAACCCTGCCCCCTTGATAGGTTTCACAGCTTTTTCCCTTATCTTAATTGAAGATTGTCCCTCTCTGCAATCTACCTGGGCACCTCCCAGCTGCTCTGAGGTGAGCAGTGTTACATCAGTAAAAGGGGCGGGAGGGGGATACTTTATCATTCAATTACCTTTGAACTATAACTCTGACAGAATTGAAATAACACTCTCCAAGGCCCAAATACTATGATGATTAATTAGAGCTGCTATTATTATGAAACATTACTATCACTTTAAGTTCAACTCTTAATGATGTCAGAAATTGTCTGCCAGTATGCAGTACAGTGCTTATACAATGTAGTGCATATCCTACATCACGGAGTTAGAGGCTAATGCCAGAGCTGCATCAGCAAATTCATACATTGTCCCTGTCCGTTCTGTCACTTTGCTATCCTTTATTATTTAGTAATTGGAGCAGCAGAGTTTAAATGTACTATCTAATTTGAATATCAGGACATATTAACAATTTAAGTGCCATAGGGGGGGTCCAATGCATTGCTTTGTAATGTGACTCTAAGGGCTAACTGCTGACCTTGTGGTGTTTCTGCATAGTCTCCAGAGCACTGTTTGTAATGAATGCACATAGCACTATGCAGGTCATTGTTTGGTTTAATCTCATACGGAGGTTGCATCGAGATCTTGCTCTCTTCTCTACTGAAACAAACACTAAGAGCTGTGACTAATTTAAATTTAATCAAACTGGAGGGGAAAAGAAGACTGTCATTTTCCTGCATGACATTTATGTTGACATTGCAATCAAATGCATCATTAAAAAACCCTCAAAAATGCAATTTACTTCCAGTACGAGAGATTTCAATGAAGCGGAGTAATTCTAGTTAAATTGGTTTTGTTACGTGCTTGGAGTAGCGGCATGCGATTACGATTTGGAAGGTGAAAATGGCACACATTCATTCTGTTATCTAGAAGTTGTTATTAAATTCGTAAAAAGAGAATAACAGTGGGAATTTGTACTGAAAGCTCATGAAGACCTTTTGTCTCAAATAATTTAGTTAGTTAATTGCAAGAGCAACTTTGTAGATTCTTCCATTTATTCAAGTGCCATTGAATCCCAATATAGTAATCTTATACAGTGTAGTGTTCTTATACAGTGTTATGTATTCCGCTGGTACTTAGGAAGTAAGATGAGCAACAGGTTTTCCACACATCACTATTTAAGTGCCAGCTAGTTCAGTTATGTATCTTGTCAATATATTGAGGTTTGCATAAAGGATTCTTAACACCCTGGTCAGTGGGGACTGTGTCTTTATATTTAAACATGCTGGCGGAATCTTACTTTTTATTAAATGGAATATATTAATTCATATAGAGATTGATATTTCTAATATTTAATGTGGTGTATACATTGTCAGGGTTAGCTTCAAGCTGGGGTAATTATTATTTGGACATAGTCACTAATATATATTTAAAACAATTACATATATATATACATATATATATATATATATATATATATATATATATATATATATATACACACACTTCAGTGTATGTGGGTAGTAGGATACTGAGTGAGTGGTAGGGTCTAAGATGTGCTATTTTTATAACATAGCACAAATATAATCTGTTAATTACAGTATGTAATAAAGGGGCAAAACTGTTATTTTTCTTTAGCTTTTTCTCATGTTTAGGTTTGATAACACTCATTGTTTAGATTTCCATAATAAGAGTTTACTTTTGTATAGTTAAAGGGATAGTAATACTTCGTTTTAACTTTATTTTATTTTGTAGGCATTAAAAAAACATGAAGAATGATATAAGTCTTATCTCTCAAACCTTTATGGTTTAAGAGATATTCATAAGCAAAGTTTCCCCTCCCTCCCCTTTTTCCTAGTGTAAGCCATCTCTTCTCAGATGTGAATCAGGTTGTAAGACCAGACAGATAACAGCAGGGGACACTCTTCTTTGTATGAAAACAATGAAAGCCCTTCCCCCCTTGACAAGTTTTTCAGCTTTTTCCCTTATCTTAATTGAAGATTGTCCCTCTCTGCAGTCTACCTGGGCACCTCCCTTCTGATCTAGCTGAACGGGGGGGGGATACTTTGCTTGTGAATATCTCTTAAACCATAAAGGTTTGAGAGATAAGACTTATATCGTTCTTCGTGTTTTTTTAATGCCTACAAAATAAAATAAAGATAAAAGGAAGTATTACTATCCCTTTAATTAACTAAATCATTTGCCATTATGGGTGATGTGGTGATATACTCCCATCTACTATAATTTATATATAATTAGGAAATTTGTTTTCAGGAGTTAATTTTCCTCTGGATTGAAGGATTGGGCTATTCAAAGTAACAATCCTGTAAAAATAGGAAGCAGCAATTATGTTGTAACAAGTAGAATATCACATTATGTTTGATATGTGTGTAGTCAAGGAGCAGTCAGCTTGATAGCCTCCTGAGAAAATGATTGTTACAGTCATGAAATGCATTAAGGGTGCAAAGAATTACCATCATGCTGTCCACAAGCTGGAGTTACCTGTTTTGAGTCCCTATCGGTGAGGACAAACACCATTGTTTCCCGTACGTGACAGATAGATAGAGATAGATCGATCAACGGTCACTTCATTTTAATGTATTATTAATTTCAAATGTATTTTGATTGTCTACCGATACCATTCTATTTGAATAGTGTGGCCTCTCTACTGTTGTTTGTCCTTTCCTTCTAATTTGTTGTAGACCTCTCTAGCATTCAAGGGGTTGACCCTCTGAGTGCCAGAGGGTGCACATCATCCCCTTCTGACATTCAAAGAGTTAAAATATACATTTAAATCTACTGGAATTTTTTGTTCCATATGATAATGCTGGTTTGCCCCAAAATCGCACCACTCCACTTTTGTACATACAGAACAATGAACTTGATCTGGTCTCGACTGGAGGAAAATCGCCGGTTCTCCAGGTTTGGGGACATCCAGGCAGCCTGAAATCAAGTGTTTGAAAGTCACTTAGCAGTTGAAAAATGTGTCTGGATCCTTACAAATGCTAGAGTTTTTTCCACCACAATGTTTCATAACGTGTTGTAGACCTTTCTAGAATACAAGGGGTTAAATGTCCCAGTGCGGATGCTCATTTGTTTCCTTTGATGTAGTTGGTTTGCTTCCAAATTGCAATTTGGTCCGTTTCTGGGGAGGACCGGCTGCTGTTCCCCACTAGAGATCTCACCAGTTTCCATTATATGTGGACCAGTGGGAAGGGATTTTGTAAGTATATCATTATAAATGATCCTGTAAATAATCAGATATATTTGGGTTCCCACACTCTCCTCCTGTGTGTTCTTTTGGTTTTGAGTCAACAATATGTTGTTCTCTCTGATGCCACAAGGTGGCTAACATGCAAGAGACTGTTCAGTAACTAAGAATTCATAGAGGTGACTGCTGGAGAGGAAGGCAGGAGCAGGATAGCAGTAATATCTCAGCGGATGGAAGACTGGTAATCATATCACCCCCTTAGACATCTCTTCTCTAATGTGAACAAACTCAGTTTGGCTAGTCTCTCTTTATAAGTCAGATCCTTCAATCCTTTTTTCAGTTTTGTTGCATGTCTCTGCACTTTTTCCAGATCAATGATGTATTTTTTTAAGAACTGGTGCCCCAAACAGTACTCCATATTCTAGATGAGGCCTTATTTTGTTGGGTAATCTCTGATCAGCTGTCACGTACTTGTTAAAAGCTACCCTTGTTTGAAAGAGGGGGTTCCCTTCTTTCAAACAACGGTAGCCCCAAAATTGGAGCTACAACTGTGGTTGGGATAAGAGCTCCCCCCATCCTATACTGTATTTTAATGCTGAGGCATTGTGACATCAGGTGACATTCACCTGCTGTCTAGAGGGCTCCTGCATATAAGTGATGATGCCATATATGTGCTGGGATTTCCGCAGCAAGATCTCCCACTGGGGACTGGACTTCCCCAAAGGTAAACTTCAGCCTCCAGACAACAGGAAGTTCCATGTCCTTATCAATTTTACACCATCTGCTGAGGAGGTGGACATCCCCGTCCTCAAAAATATAGGAGATATATAAGGAGAAGTAAACTTTTATTATAAATATATAACTTCTTCAGTGTGGAAAACTCTCCGTTTCCTCTGTTATTGTATTGAGCCTATGCACTAACAGCCCTCAAATTTGTGAGATCTTAGTGCATACAATCCATAGTATAAAAAATGTTTATCACAGGGGCTTATGTACTAAGAAAATGATGCAATTCTGTAGAAACTCACTTGTACCACAGGAACAAATATCATCTTACATTGATTTAAAGGGTCTCTATTAACCTCATGAATGCTAAAGTGGTCCCCAATTAATTCATTCACATGCCCCCCACCAAATTTGGGGAACCAATGCTTTAAATCGATGAGAATTATTAATTGCCTCCTATGTTGCAGATGGTGTTCTACAGTATTGCTGCTTTTTATTTGGTGTATATTGCCCACTGCAGCTTTAACCCTTTAATGACTAGAAGTGTGAGCAACGTATCAATGGCAATGCCTTACATTGGCTTTTTAACAGGTTACTGGACGAGGAAACTGGTCTTCTTTGATAATAATTACTCATTTATTGATAATACATCATGTTAGGAATTCACTGGACAAGACTTTCAGTGACAAACTTTAGAACTTTCAAATTCTAATAACTGTAGCATTATCCTAAACAGCAACATTTCTCAACACAATGAAGCCGATGGACTGTGTCCTGGAGATAACAGCCAGTGGCATAGCTAGTCATCGGAGGGCCCAGATACAAACATTTTTGGGCCTCTTAACAAAACAAAATACTCTCCAGGGACATAAGAACAACCTATGGGGCCTACTTAGATGTCAGGCTTCATCAGTACTCTACTCCTCTGGAACTATGCCCACCGTAGGAGATACATAAAAATTCCCATTGATTTAAATGGGGCTTTAGATAAGTCTTCATTACATTGCATCACACTACATTTGAGACCTCTCTAGCATTCAAGGATTAGCCCGCTGAGTGCCAGGGAGCTATCCAATGCATTGGATACCTCTTTGGCACTCGAAAGGGTTAAACGCCCCAAATAAACAGGAATATTTGTATACTATGGTGCACTTGGTTTATCCCAGAAAAGGTCCAGTTTTTCTCAGTACATCAGACCATTGTCTAGTCTCTAATAATCAAAACTGACTTGTTCCATAAGGACACAGAAAAACTCCCTATAACTGCACTAAAACTGTGCACATCATTCATCACTTAAAAGTGGAATCCCTGGGAGACTTGAGATGATCATTTTAATAGGCCCTGTGGCACCATAGGCCATTGGCTCCCAACAAATGCCTGCAAGGTAACACTATAAAGCAATGCCTTTTGGACTTCCCTGCTTGAGCACTTGCGAGTGAATCAAAATGACTAAGCCTCTGACTAACTCACCTTTGCTCAAACTGGGAAATCCTCAAGTCCTTCCCTGTTAGTGGACCCTAAGGGAATGAACTGAGCCATACTCTCTTAGTCCTTTCCACGTGATCGATCTCTCCAGAACTAGCATGCTATGCATGCCATCAAACAGAAGTTGCCAAAACTGTTTTATTTTGTAAATCCAAAACCAGGTGTTTTATAGGAATTTTTTTGTTAGTATTATCATTTTTACATTTTATTTTCCTGTTAGAACACTCAAACATACCCCATTCAAACACACACTGCTGTTCCTTATCCGTTTACCAAACTCCACAATTTTTATAAAACCTCAAAGACTCTTAAATTATATACTACTCTAATATTTAACATTTCTCGTATTCATCATTAGGACAATATAAGAGATAATATAATGGAGAGAAGAACAAAAGAACACCCTTACTGTTTTTAAGCTGTTCATACAATCAAATTGTGTGTGAATTGGGACTCCACAATTAATCTTTAATTCATATTGGATATCAGGTTCACAAAGATAAACATGATTCTTTGTTGCAAGACTCAAGAGACCTTAATATCTCAAAACTGAAGAATTTAAAGATATTTTAAGTGAAGGGGGGTTGGTTTTCTCGAGTCCTGCAAAAATAGCCATATCTGCCTCTATAGGCATCATACCTAGTACCAATGTGTTGCAGATTACCCTGGCTCTTAAAGGGTCCATTTTGGAGAACCAATCCACCCAGAACCAATCATTCATTATAGTAGACACAAACAACTCAGTGACAATAAGCATGAATACATATGTAGCATTATGTTTAATACAGCTTTAAATGTACAGAGAATAGATCAATGTACATATCCAGCTCCACTAGTTTAATTTCTCATATTTATAATTTACATGGACACTATTGAAAGGTATGTAAGACAAAGGGGATCGGGTGTCTGCTCTCTGTAAATCAGAGAATGGGTTGAACAAAGGATTTTTGTAAAAAAAAAAAATCAATAAACTATTCTACAAAGATATCCAATTAATTTAACTTATTTTTATAACCAAAGTTTCCACAAGGGAGAAGTAAGATTTTATAGGTAAGATGCATCTCCCTATAATTCAAGAAAATGTTAGACTTTAAGTTATGTTAATTGAAGAAAAGGGTGATAAGCTCTGGATATTATGGTTGTAGGTTCACAGACACAGAAACATTTTTATGATTCATAGATGAATCTTAAATGAACAAGATGAATACAATAACTTACTGCCAGCCTCTCACACTGCATGTTGGCAGCCTTAGGAATATGTTTATCAAGGAACAAAATTACTTTTTGAGAATGGTTTCATTTATTTAAGGTTAAAGTGTACTGTAATATATATTAAAAGAGAAGTAACAACTCTTATTAAAGCAGAACTATCACTTAGATATAAGTGCCCCCCAATAAATTGTTAGTATTGCGATAATCATTGAAATACTGTTATAATGTTTATTAAGTGCCGGCATTATTTGACAACATACGTTTATATGAGGCTCACCTCAAGACAACAGCGCATACATCTTGCCAAAGAGGGACCTGTGCGTCTGTGCTGTCCGTTCCTGTCTCTTCACTGATAGGTGCCAAAGGGGGAGTTGCATTGTACCGCACCGTACAGGCAGGGACAGACCGCACAGGAGCACGGATCCCTCTTCGGCAAGATGTCTGCGCTGTCGTCTGGCGGTAAGTCTCATAAGAAATTATTATTCCAAATAATGCCGGTTTTAATAAACATTATAACAGTATTTCAATGATTACCGTAATACTAATAATTAATTGAAGGGCACTTATATCTGTGTGATAGTTTTGCTTTAATAACCCCCAGAACTTACTTTATTGTGGCCAGAAAATCCTTATGGCCCCTATGAATTTTGCCCTTTGATCAAGAGGTGTCTTCAATCGGTCCTAGACGTCATGTCCATGGACACAAATTCTGTCCATTGCACATGGTATCCTTAATACTAAGGATCAGAGGGGTGTGTAACACATTTCTTCATAAGTTGCACACACCTTTGGACTTTAAGGACTAGAGGGGGTGCGTAATGCACTGCAGTTGTGAAGTAATGAGTTGCACATCCCACTGGTCCTTAAAGGGTAAACAAAACATACATGTCAGAGAAGATGTTTATAACATGGGAACAGCAAGCACTGCTACCTGCAAAGGGAATGTAACTATCCATAGACAACATTTCATTAATTATGTGTCTAGCATCCAAAGGTGCGGTAGACTTTCATTATGAATATATATTAGGGCTCCTCCTGTTGAGTAAAACAAGGTTACTCTGACTCCTTAGAGTCACATATTTCCAGAGTTATCACAGTTTAAACACTTTTTTAACATTTAACATTAATAGTGCCCACTAGTGGTCAGATTCCAATTAGTTATTATTTTACATTGTATTTGAGAGGAAAGTCAATGACAAAGAGTTCTCCATAGATGTGATAGAAACTGCTGAGTCACTATCTGTCAGAACTATCAGGAAGTAAACACACAGTAAATTCACTTCCTGATTATTTGAACTGTTATACCTTTTGAATAAAACAACTGACAGTGGTGGGAGTTCCCTTGTTTTACCCTGCAGGAAACACTCTATAACATATAGGTTTTCATAAAAAATATTTACTGCTCCTTTAAGTCTGCTCATACACTCTGCCTACTTCAGTCTGAAAAACTGAAGATCTTCAGTCTGTCTGCAAGAACAGAACATCCAGTACTGATAAAGCATCCTATCTCTTGAACAAAGACACAAGGCCAAACTTCATGAAGCCATTAGTTTATTTGGCTATAGTAAAGTAAGTGAGGGGATATTAATATGCATATGTTTTAATTGTTATATACAGGTATACCGATTTGTTTTATATTATACATTTTGGTGATTATTAAACAGAATTTCATAATCCATCATCTCTATACAATTCTTTGTATTAATAGATATATTTTTTTATGTCTTATATTTAGCATGCTCTCCTATATATTTTGCCTTTTTGTTTGGTTTTGTATGATCATCCACTCTTATGATATAGTAGGATAGTAGCTGCGCCCTTTTTTTAGATTGCTGGGTGTAGTTTGGACAGAGCGCCTTTCACATTAGTATTTGCTATTGAACCATTAATATGAACTTGTTTCAGTCTTTCCAATGTCCACTGCTAGTCACACAACCACATATATATGATCTGGCACCCCAGCCTTGTTCTACAGTTCACCATTACTGAAAGAAACTGAACAAAAGGGGATTTTCGTGTACTTTGATAAATCCTTTTCTTCTAGTCCATGTGGAACCAAGGGCACTTTCCTTAAAAGGCTCTCAGAGGACGACACTCCCTCCTTGCTTCACTTTGCCACCACCAGTCTAAACCAGTTTTAAAGTATAAGAAAAGATAAAATAAAACAGAAGAAAAGCAAGAAAGGCAATCACTTAAAGTAGAGACCCCAAAAGGACCCCTCTGTCTGACACTAAAAATCACAGTTTTTTGTCTCCAGGAAGGAAGTCCTGTATTGTACATGGACTAAGAGAAAATGATTTAATGGTAAGTACACAAAAATCCCCTTTTCTCTACATCTATGTGGAACACAGGAACTATGGGGATATCCCAAAGCATCCACCAAGATTCCAGGGAGGGAACGAGAAAAAAAGTCTCAAAATATAGACCAGTTCTAATGGAGATGAACCGTAACAAGTTGAACCTGACGTCCAATATGGCCACCATGTGTGTCAGTTCATAAAGGCACCATGGCCACAAAAACGCAGGTGCATTAAACACAAGTTAAAGGATGGAAAACAAAAATATAATATGGGAAAAAATAAAACAAAACAAAACTGAATAACATTAAAGAAAGTGAATGAACATGAATTCAACTGAAGTAAAATAAAAGAATGAAAAATGAATTAAGAGTAATGAAAATCCCCCTCTGGTAAAGTAAAGGGATAGTGGGACAGACATAGATGTACAGAAATTGACAGACTGCCAGGCCAGCCAAAGTACCACAGATAATATAAATATGACTGGCAGACAGACAAGGAGATAATCACAGGATCTGTGCAATTTGAATGCCGGAAAGCTTGTCCTCTTCAGTCTTTAGGTTACTATGTACCAAACAAATGTCTGCTCAAGCCAGCTAAGCTGAAAGTGAGAGGAGAGATCTGATAATGCAAGTCATCCTCTAACACACCCAGGTCCCTTAAGTCTGTGCTCTGGTTCAAACCAACACTGGAGGACAGAGATGGGAGCCTACCTTATGCAGATTCTCTTAGTTTGCCTTCTAAGAGAATATTTGCCCATGCACATTCCATGTAAGTCATTTTTAAAACTGGATTAGACGGGCAAGGTTAAAGTGAAGCAGGGAGGGAATCTCTGCCTCTGACAGCCTTTTAAGGAAAGTGCGCTGCTCTTCTGCAGGAGTACAATAAACCCCATGGTTTTTTTGTTTCCACATAGGCATAAGAGAAATAACTATTGTACAGTTTTTTGGTATATGTTGATGCTTTATAAATAAAAAATAATACATATACAGAATCTGGAATGTCTGTGGTCATAACACATTTTAATGAGATCTATGTACAAATATAACTGCTGAATAACTTTAAAACAATGTGTTTTGAAATCTCATCTGCCTTACCTGATAAAGGTAATCTTCAAATACAAAATAATAGTCATCGTTGCTGGCTGTCAGCTTCACATCCTGTTACAGAGATTATGGAAAAATAAGATACAGACATATGACAGAAAAGTCATTATTATAATCTTAGGCCTTGAACAGAAAGCAAAAGATGAACAACCAACTGAATGCTAGAAAGCAAGGGTTTAAAACTCCAATTATACCAAAGGAAATTTTATCTCCCTACTATAGTACAGATGATCCTCACTGTCTTCACATTGGGATGGGTGAAATATATTGCCCTAATGGATATATTTAAGAGAAGGTTAGAGGCATTTCTTTCAGGAGGGAACATACAGTTATACTGTGTAATAATAGGTTACACAGGAGGTTCAGATACAGACTATCTTACTTGGCAGCAGGAAAGTTTATATTCTCATTTCTCTGGTTTATAAGGCAACGGTTGGACTTGATGGACTTGTTTCTGTCCCCCAACTTTGTCCCATAATAACCACAGAATTACACATTGTCTTGTCCCTGAAATAACTATAAAACCACACCACACACTGTATCCCCAGCCTTTTTCCATAATAACCATATCACACACTGTCCCTTCCAGCCTTGTCCATGAGATAACCACAGAATCCCACCACACACTATTCCATAGTAACCACAGCATCAAACATGTTCTCTACAGCCTTGTTCCATAGTAATCACAGAACCACACATTGTCCCTCTAGCTTTGTCCCACAATAACCATGGAATCACACCCTGTTGGAGGAGCGTTTAAAGGGGGGAGAGGTCTAGATAGTAAAAATGGGGTAGATAGAGTAGATAGGAACTGTGTCCAAGAAAAGGATTGTGGGAGTTGAGATGGTGTGGGGAGAAATGCAGCCAATAGGGAGGAACTCATATAAAAGGGATAGTAATGTTTAAAAAAACAGCAGTGCCAATTAATCTTAATAGTATTTGAGCAATACAGAGTTTTATTTCAATACTGTCAGAGTTGTAGTTCAAGAGTAATTGAATGAAGAAGCATCCCCCTCCCTCTTCTTTTACCTAGTGTAAGTCAACTACCCTCAGATGTGGAATCTGGTCTTGAGACCAGACAGCTCACAGCAAGGCATAATCTTCTTATTGTAAACATAAGGAAAACCCTGACCCCCTTGACAGGTTTTTCATTATGCTTATTGAAGATTGTCCCACTCTCAGAGTTTCATCTGGACAGTCTTGCTGACCTCAGTTGAGCAGTGTTACATCAGTAAAAGGGGCGGGAGGGGGATACTTTGTCATTCAATCACTCTTGAAATAACACTCTCCATGTCCCAAATACTATGAAGATTAATTGGAACGGCTTTTATTGTGAAGCATTACTAAATGAAAATGTAGAAAAAAGGCACGTAGTGGCTAAAATATGTAAAGACATCAAAATTAATTGTATGTTGGTGAATGCAAGAAGTATGGTAGGTAAAATAGGGGAACTAGAAGTGCTGGCTAATAATGAGCATTTGAACATAATTGGTATAACTGAAACATGGTGTGATGATACACATGATTGTAAATATAGAGGGCTATTCCCTGTTTAGGAGCGACAGGATTAATAGAAAAAGGGGAGGTGTGTGCTTATATTTGAAACCAGATTTAAAGTCAGTTTTAAGGAGTGATATTTGTGAGGAAACCGGCCATAAATGTTGAGGCCCAACTGTTATTACACATGGGGGAAAGCTGCAGATCTTGGGCATACTATAATTATGGGAGATTTTAACTATTCTTATATCAACTGGAAACATGTCAGAGTGCTAAGGGAAGCAGGTTTTTGAGCATGCGTAGGGATAGCTACATGACACAAATGGTAGAAGTGCTGACAAGAAATAACAATGTATTGGACCTAGTGATAATGAATAATATAGACATGCTGTCCAATATTAAGGCAGGTGATCATTTGGAAACAGTGATCTCAACATGGTTACATCTGATATTAGTTTGGCAAAGCAAAACTGTATAGGTTCAACCAAACCTCTTAAAGGGATAATAATGTTTCACAAAAACGGCAGCTCCAATTAATCTTCATAGTATTTAGGCCATAGAGAGTGTTATTTCAATACTGTCAGAGTTTTAGTTCAAGAGTAATTTAATGATACAGTATACAGATAAAACACATCCACTGCTTTACCATTGAAAAAGTATGTAGCAACCTAGATAATGGTAAAGCAGTGGATGTGTTTTATCTGTATACTAGTTGAACAGCCCGTTACACGGGCCACAGTGCCACTGCCACCCGGTCGCGGGGCAGTCACGCGCAGTAGAGACTGCCCACGCCACGACTGATACAGAGTTGGACGCGCCTTCGGAGTGCCCAGCTCTGTGTCAGCTGTGTCGCGAGCAGTCTCTACTACGCATGACTGCAGCACGCGCATCAGTGTCTACTGCGCATGTCGCGGCGTTACACACAATTTCGCGAATTATTATATAGGATTGCAAAGGCAACTGATACAGTGCCACACAGGTGGCTGGTGTATAAAATAAGGAAATTGGGGCTAGGGGATAACCTTTGCAATTGGATATAAAACTGGCTGAAGGATAGGGAACAGTGTTGTTGTAAATGGAAATTCTCCAAAACAGCTAAAGTTGAGAGTGAAGTACCACAGGGTTCAGTACTTTGTCCACTGCGTTTTAACATTTATAAAATACTTGGAAATAGAGACAGAAAGAAAAATATCAATATTTGCAGATGACACTAAATTATACAGGGTAATAAATTCAGAACAGGATGTTTGATTGCTACAAAGGGCAGGGCCGGTGCTACCATTAAGGCAGGACAGGCAGCTGCCTTAGGGTGCCGCAATGGAGGGGCGGCGACAAGGGGGAAGCTGGGATTCTTTTTTTTTTTCTTTAAATATATAGCTCTGCCGCGAGGGAGCGCTGATTTACATTACCAAGAGCTCCCTCGCGGCATCTTTGTGACCCAGGCTCTGTAGTAATACAGAGCGCTGGGAGATGACATCATCTCCCAGCGCTCTGTATTACTGAGCGCAGCGCAGGAACTTCAGCTCTGTGCCGAAGGAGGCACAGAGCTCTAAGTTATGGCACGCCGCTAGACCACCAGGGACTCAAGGTAGGGGATGAAGGGGCATTGTGGAGATAAGGGGGCATTGTGGAGATGAAGGGAGTATTGTGGAAGGGGCAATGTGGAGATGGAGATGAAGGGGCATTACGAAAGGGTCAGTGTGAAGATGAAGGGGGCATTGTGGAGATAAGGGGGCATTGTGGAAGGGGCAATGTGGAGATAAGGGGGCATTGTGGAAGGGGGATGAAGGGGCAATGTGGAGATGAAGGGGCAAGGTGGAGATGAGGGGGCATTGTGGAGATGAAGGGAAAAATCATGGAAGGGGCATTGTGGAGATGAAGGGAGCATTGTGGAGATGAGGGGGCATTGTGGAAGGGGCATTGTGGAGATGAAGGGAGCATTGTGGAAGGGGCAATGTGGAGGTGGGGAGAGTGTGGAGGTGAATATGTGGGTGGGGGCAGGGGATTGTGGCAAGGTCAGGGGGGTGTCCGGGGGGGGGGCATCAAAATGCACCTTCGCCTGTGTATACAAAAATACTTGCACCAGCCCCGACAAAGGGATTTATATAAAATGTAAGATTGGGAAAACAAATGGAATATGATTATTAATGTGGGAGAGTGTAAAGGCATGAACTGAATTCATTAATTTTAGGAGACTCATTGCTAGAGAAAGACCTAGGAATCCGTGTAAATTCCAAACTTGGAAGCTGTGACCAGTGTCAAATAGCAGTAGCAAAAGCAAACAAAGTTCTGTCTTGTATAAAAAGGGGTACTGAAGCAAGAGTGGATAACATCATTTTGACACTGTACAAATCACTGGTAATACCTCACCTTGAATATGCAGTGCAGTTCTGAAAAATAATATTCTAGAACTTGGGCGAGTACAGTGAAGAGCAACAAAATTAATTAAGGGAATGGAAGTGTCACAGAGTGACTAGACAAATAAAGATTCTGACAGGTACAGGTATAATAATACATTTTATTAAGAACAAATGCAAACAAGATGGCAATAAGAACTTCCCCAACCTCCCTGGGTAAGGCGTGAGGACAGTGCACAGTCCACTACCAGGATTAGCACTGAACGTAGCCAGACAATGCATCCAGAGATAGAGAGCGTACAGCACTGACAGCGTGCAGAGACTGGAGGCCCAAAACCCTAGAATGCTAGGGGACACAGGAACTGCCAGACGTCCTAGAACGCTAGAACTACAAGTGACAGATAGGACCGGGCACTGCTGGACTACAGAGTCAACTCACCCGGAAGTGACCAGACCCCTGAGCCTGCACGGAGCGAGCCAGGCCCCAGGAAGCACAGAATGGAACAGACTAAGCGAAGGTCATACACTATTCGGGTAGTCAGACAAAGCCACAGTATAGCACGGAGCGGGTAGTCAGCCAGGCCAAAGGTCATACACGGATCGGGCAGTCAGATGGAAGCAGGAGTCAAGCACAGAGCAGGTATTCAGACGAGGCCAGAGGTATAAGCACTAATCGGGTGGTCAGACGGAGCCAAGGGTCATACACAACTCGAATCGGCAGCCAGAAACGAATCATAACGGAAAACTAACAAGCGCTCAGGTACACCGAGAAAGGGCACCGAGGCTAGGACAGAATGCAGCATATAAGGCCTATCGGAGAGGTGGGGCCACGCTCGACCAAATCAGTCTAGCCTATAATAATAGTGAGCGTGCCGAATGACGAGCGTAGCAACCAGGAAGTCGGTAATTGGCGACGCTGCCTCTGAGCATACCAGGAATGGACAAGTAGAGCCATAGGCCCAGATCCTGGGCACCGTGATAGGAAAACTTGAAGTATGAAGAATGTCTAGACAAACTTGGTTTCTTTACTCTAAATAAAAGACAACTAGGAGGAGAACTTATCACAATGTATAAGAGTATGAGAGGTCAATACAAGGAAATCTCTGGTGAGCTTTTTCATTCCAAGGCCTGTTCAAATAACCATGGGCCACACCTTGAGATTAAATGAAAGGAGTTTGGGGGGAGGTTTACAGTTAGGTCTGTTAAATTGTGGAATTCCTTGCCTAGGTATGTGGTAATGGCATATACAATGTATACATTTAAGAGAAGATTAGATGCATTTCTTTCAAGAGGGAACCATACAGGGTTATACTATGTATTAGTAGGAAAAACAGGAAGGTCAAATAAAGACTAACTTATCTGGCAGCAGGTAATCTTATATAATTATCATTTATCTGGGTTATGAGGCAAAGGTTGAACTTGATGGGCTTGTGTCTTTTCTTAACCTAATTTAGTATGTTACTTTATTCCCCTAGCCTTGTTTCACTGTAACCATCGAAACACACTGTCCCCCTACCTTGTCCCATAATAAGCATAGAATAACACACTGTCCTCCCAGCCATGTCCCCAAGATAACCATAGAATCAAACACCACACACTGTCCCATAGTAACCACAGAATCAAACACTGTCAACACATCCTTGTTCCATAGTAATAATAGAACCACACATTGTCTCCTAGCCTTGTCCAACAGTAACCATGAAATCACACACTGTTCCCCTAGACTTGTATCACTGTAACCATAGAACCACACACTGCCCCTAACCTTGTCCCATAATAACCACAGAATCACACACTGTCCTCCTAGCCTTGTCCCACTGTAACCACAGAACCACACACTGTCCCCCCAGCCTTGTCCCATAGTAACCAGAGAACCAAACACTGTACTGTCAGCCTTGTCCCACCCCGTCCTACACATGCTACACCTATCTATCACGGTGCCCGTGATTGGTGCTGTAAAGTGTCAGTCACTTGCTGAGTATCATGATTGGCTGTCTGTGATTAGCCCTCCTCACACAGCCTTTTTAAACCCAGGCTGAGCACTTCCAGGTTGCCCTTTCGTGGTGTTTCTGACTCCACTCTGCCTGACCTGCTTGTCAGGCTTCTGGGCCTCTTCCTGCTGTACTTGCTGATCCTGTGTTCCAGTGTTTCTGTATGCTAGTGTTCCTGTGTTCCAGAGTTCCAGTGTTCCTGTGTTCCAGCACCTCGTGGGTTAATCTTACTGAGTTCCTGAATCTCCTGCTCCAGCTGTCGCTCTGGCGATATTGTTCTTCTCGCTGCTGATCATACTTTGTTGGTTTACTCCACTAAACCTGGTTGCGATATACTTTGTTGGTCCCAGCGTGCGGACGCTGGTTTACTCCACTAAACCTGGTTGCGATATACATTGTTGGTCCCAGCATGCGGACGCTGGTTTACTCCACTAAACCTGGTTGCAATATACATTTGTTGGTCTCAGCGTGCGGACGCTGGTTTACTCCACTAAACCTGGTTGCAATATACATTGTTGGTCTCAGCGTGCGGACGCTGGTTTACTCCACTAAACCTGGTTGCAATATACATTATTGGTCCCAGCGTGCGGACGCTGGTTTACTCCACTAAGCCTGGTTGCGATATACATTGTTGGTCCCAGCGTGCGGACGCTGGTTTACTCCACTAAACCTGGTTGCTATATACATTGTTGGTCCCAGCATGCAGACGCTGGTTTACTCCACTAAACTGGTTGCGAGATACATTATTGGCTCCAGCGTGCGGACGCTGGTTTGCTCCACTAAACCTGGTTGCGATATACGTTGTTGGTCCCAGCGTGCGGACGCTGGTTTACTCCACTAAACCTGGTTGCGATATACATTGTTGGTTCCAGCGTGCGGTCGCTGGTTTGCTCCATTAAACCTGGTGGCGCTATTACTATTAGTCCCAACATGCGGACGTTGGTTTGCTCCTGAACATTCAGTACTGTGGTCAGTCGCTGTCCACTTCCTTGCAGTTGTCCGAGTATCCCTGGCAATAGACTCCTGCTGAGTAAGACCTCTATACTTATGCTCTATGCTGTCTTAGTCACCTGACAGCTGGTCTACTCGCTCAGGCTGCCCTGCCCGGTATTGGTGAGGCCGGTAGAACCTTGACGATACCATCCTGTAGGTTGCCTCACCCGGTATTGGCAGGGCCGGTAGAGCCTACTCCAGTACTCCTTTGGGCTGCCCTGCCCGGTATTGGTAAGGCCGGTAGAACCTTGTAATTCACCATCTTTAAGGTTGCCTTACCCGGTATTGGCAGGGCCGGTAGAGCCTACATTCAGCATTCCGTGGGGGCTGCCTTGCCCGGTATTGGTAAGGCCGGTAGAACCGGTATACGTCATCTCACGGTTGCCTTACCCGGTATAGGCAAGGCCGGTAGAGCCTGTCATTAAAACTGTCACTTGGGTTGCCTTGCCCGGTGTTTAGGCAAGGCCGGTAGAACCTACTGTATGTTCTATTACTGCTGTATTGTTATGTATGTTTACCCTACGGGGACTGCCTTTAACTTTTAATAAAGTTAAGTTATTTTACCAAACCTTAAGTCTGAGAGTCTTCAAATCCGTGACACTATCCTCTTGAATTGTCCCAGTCACTGTAGCCATAAAACTATACTTATGCCTAATTCCCACCCATCTGCTGCTGTGCTAATAGCCATAGAAAACTGAATAGAATCCCACTCCCCATGGAAACTGGCAAAGTTCCTATGTTTAGAGGTAAGGTGAAAACTTTATTAGGATGTGGGAATTTTCACTGGAAAAGAAACAAATTGCTGGTTTTATGCAAAAATTCTCATGAGAAAAAAATATTATTCATCCATATATATTACAAAACCCATAAATGTGTTATGTACCTGTCTGTGCGTACTTGTAAGAGTCATGGACTGCCAGAGACTCTATTGTATGTTTCATCATTAACTGAGATACTTCCAATGAGGAACCAGCCTGCTAACTACATATAAATACACTGTAAATACATATCTTAATTGAAATAACAGATCTTGTAGGAACAGTAATTTTTTTTTAAATGAAAAGCATATATACAGATTGTATGGACTTTTCTGTTGCATAAAACTTTATTTAAAAATGATTACAGCTCAAACTATTTTTTTTGTTTTGCTTTTCAAATAATTGGATGGAAATAGTGCCACCTGGTGTCCAGACAGGCTTTTTATTTCTGTGGGAGATCTGAGCCTTACCCTACAGAACTCCATAGAATGTGGTAGAAACAACTTAGGTTTGATAGTTTCAGCTCTACAAGCTTTTGCATTTCCCAGTAATGGGATCACCATTGTTTTACTTGGCAGGAAAAGAATCTACAAAATATTATTTTCATAATACATTACGCCGCCTTTAAATTGTTCATACCTAGACATATGTGATGACCAGAGGCGTTTCATTAGTAATATATAAAGAAAGGTTATAAAGAAACAGAAATTAAATTAGGGTCTTCAGTGGTGTTAAGGTAGTGTCATGTGAATAAAACATTTAACCACTTAAAGGCCAGAGGGCTGAGTGATATGTTGGAAATCCTTTTGGTCCTTAAGGGATTAATAAGACATTCCTGATATGTAATTAGGCAGAATAGGAATTTTACATTATGTCCCAAATATCATATTTGAGTTAGAAACAAAGGAAGGAAAAATGTGTCTATGTAAGTCTTCAAGAGCTATGTATAAACCCGAGCAGTACAAATGTTATTACTTCATTAACAGTGGCTTAACCTTTAACTTGATATTTTAGCATGTCTGTACATCTGCATTAATTGTGGCTAGGTACTGCTCATTTCATTGTTGTGATTTCACCAGCTGGCAAAGGGCTGTCGTGCTGTTAGCTCTGTGTTAACCGTTTCAGCTCTAGAAGGGTAAGCAAAGCATTGCACAGCAATACATTTGTCACCCCCTCTGGCACTGAAAGGGTTAAAGGAACACTAAGACCTCAATATAATAATCACTACACCCACTTAGATTTCTATGGAAGAAACATTCTAACGACCATTAATATTGTGTCTTTGTTCAAGATAAAACCTCTTCAGTCAATGCTGGATGTCAGACAGACAGAACTCTTGGTAGCAGGACTCCTGGACCCTAAACTTTTATTTTCAAACTTGAAGAAACAAAGTGCATCAGCCAACAGAAGATAGCAACACTGTAGTGGATGAAGTCTGGGGTCCGAGACTCCTATCAACAAGAGTATTGTCCCCATGGACATAAGAGACCACAGGGTGTGCAAAGGGTGCAGTTGTGATGAGGCCAGTCATCCAAGGGGGCCCATCTGTCCCAGAGTCTAGTAAGTTCTAATTGTGCCCTTGGAATCTTTTTTCTATGCTGGTGGACCAAAACACGTTTGCTTGTCATGTCATTGGTGGACATGGCCTCCAGGACTGACTGAAGATTTTTGGCCATATGCACAAAAGTGGAGTAATTCTGGGGTACACCCACCGCACCATTGGGGATAAATACATTTTTCCATTGATTTAATGGGGGTTTTACTCCTTGAATACATTTGGGGGGATTTTTATTTGTCCCCTATGTGTAGTTGGTTTCCCCAAACCATACAAAATGCAGCAGCACGAGTTACCTTAATGTCATCCAGGTTTGCCCTCTCCCCTCCATCTCCAGTCACTCCAATGGCTGACTATCAAACTCCAGATATCTTATAAAATACTGCTTCCCTCCATCAAGATACTTATCTCCTCTACTCCTCCCTAAATGTCCACTCTGATCTCCCTCTACATCCAATCCCTCTGCTTACAATCTGCAAATGGGATTCTTCTCTCATTTTGTATCTACAGCTCTCCTGTATGAAACCTTTTTCCCTCATTGCTCCTTATCTGTGGAATGGGCTACCTCCCAGCTTGCAGCACTGCCCTTCTCTTCCAGTCTTCAAGTCTCGCTCAAAGCTGAACTATTATAAAAATATTATTGCCCCCCCAAACACTTACTAATATATTGACAGGCAAAGGCATACTGCCATTAGGCTAAATAAGTCCTGCATTATTGTTGAAAACCAACTTCTTTAGCAGCTACCAGCAGATAACAGCGCAGACATTAGAGGAAAGGTACCTCTGAGTCTGCTCTGTCCATCCCGTTCACTGCCAGGATTGGTGAATAGCGTTCCTTGGTACCTTAAGGTACCGAAAGTTACTGACGGTGCAGGCGCACTTAGCTTCTCTTGAAAGTTCTGTGCAGCTTGATGAGAGCCAAAGAAATTGGTTTTCAAAAATAACGAAGGACTTATTCAGCCTGATGACAGTAAGCCTTGTCTATCACTAAGGTAGTAAGTGTTGGAGGGCAATGATATTTTTATGATAGTTCCACTTTAAAGTTACACCTCCTCAACAGGCTAGAAGGCACTGGGTTCATACATCCAAGACTCTTATAATTTACTTTATGTTTCCCCTATGACGATCAGAAAAAAAGCACTGAATTTCACACTTAACCCTTATGTACTCTATTCTATATGTCTCCCTTTACCACTTTAGATTGTAAGCTTTTGATCAGGCACCTCTACTTCTACTGTTTTTTTGCTAAGCACTTGTCACTCTGTATTGTCCGAACACTTAAATTGTAAAACACTGTGTACATTTGAGGCTCGATATAAACATATTAATTAATTCAATTGCTCCACTTTATCTTTGTGCATATGACCCTTTATGTCTTGAACCAAGCCAAATGGACAGCATTCATAGTGGCTATTAGGATTTACTGGCCATAGTAAGGTAAGTGGCGGATATTATTATGAGGTATAGTGTTCCTTTAATGCACTGCTTGGACCAACACACAAGAGAGATGAGAGAGGAAAGACAGGAATGTGCAAAGCAGGTCTGGACAACAGAGAAAGGCGCTAAGAAAAAAAAATATCACAGCGCTAAAGTGATGTTCAATAAAAGTAAAAGGTGCAGCAATATATACAGCACACCCTACTGTGTTTAAATAAAATGTGAACACATTATAATATGCACAACCCTTGAAAAACACTCGTATAAATTGGAATATACTTTTCTAATAGATGCTAAATTGAGACAACTTTACCTCAAAAATAGAACACAGAGCAAATAGTGTAATACAGTTTAATAAATCTGCAGATATTAAAAAAAGTGTTCAAAGCACTCACAAAAGATAATACAATTAAATAATCAAATAAAACAGTGCAGCAGGGCAGGGAGAAGCATTATCACCAACTACAGGCATGCAGCTCACTGATCTGAAATGCTCAGTGTGTGAGGGAGGTGAAGTAAAATTCCACTGCTTTCTCCAGCAAGGAAATCCTAAACATTTAAAGCATAATATAAAAGAGCAGTACACTTTCTTTCACAAATTCCTTTACATAATAAACGGCTTTTCCTGTTTAAAACAAGAGTGCTTTCACTGCTCTCTTTTATTTAAACATTATAATAGTTCAAACTGTCATGAAGTGAATGACAGCATGATTACTTCCTCAAAGTTCAAACTGTTAGTAATGACTCTGCAGTATCTGTGATATTTTAGAGTACTGTTTTCTCTCACAGATGTGTCCTGGAAAAATCCAGACGTTCACTAAGTCTAACAATAGCTGGAAGGATGCAGGTTGCCCATCCTTGGCATAGTATCATGCTTAACAGCAGTGAACATTTCCCATTCTTGGGATATAAAAGTTGTGTCTCTCTTTGAATAGACAGGGACAAAACAGTGCAATCGGGGTTATTGGACAACTAGAAGTCGCTTATCACTTTGTCCTTGAAAGTCTGTATATTACACAGTATAAGTCAATAAAGCACAATTGGTTGTTTCAGAAGTTTTATTCCTCTGAGTGAGTTTTATGATAACACCTTGTAGCAGTAAAGTATATTATGAAATATGAATCATATACAATACAAATCCCTCCCGACTTCTGACAGAAAGCAATAAACACAAATTACTCACCTTGTAAATCAGACTGTCGGATAAAAGGTCATACTGAATTACATTAGATTTCAGCTGCTCGTAGTACAAGATGTCCTAAAAAATGAGGAGAATAAATAAAGGGGGATTTTAGTTTCAAGAAAGTAGAATTATATGTATGTATCATTAACCTATTGAGTGCCACCAGGGTTTGCAATGCATTCCTTCACAAAATGGTATTATTTCATTTTCCAAAAGAATGGGGCATCCTTCCATATTCTAATGGTCTGTCTTAATGGATACCTATATTGTCTGAGACTGATATCACTCCTATCTGTACCTTTGTCATGCTAACAACTAGAGCAATAGTCTAATGATGAAAGAGACTATTATCAAACAAATATTTCATTGCTATGTTAGTGACTGAGCCAAAAGGTGTAACCAAAGTCTCAGACTGCAATACTACACTATACCAGAACATGACTGAAGAGCAAGTAGTGAGAAATTTAGAACATATTTTATGTAGTCATTAGGTGCAAGTATATGTACAAAAAGGATGCTTTAATTTATTAAAGATGTTTTACTATGTGAATCATCTTAAAGTTGACAGCACTGCCATACCATATCACTATGGTAATAGTGTCAGCCACATACATCATTAGACTATTATCACAATTACATTTTTTTTGTTAAGCTAATGACTGAACCGCAAGTCCAGTGGAGACTAATACGCTACTTAGATATGACTAAAGTTTGTTGAATACAGAGACAGGAATTCCATCTTGGACAAGACAAGTTTGGGAAATGGACTTTGGCAACTGCAGGCACAGCCTACAACAAAACTGGAACAGTCACAGCCACACCTTAGATGATGGTCTTCCAGAAAAGTATATGTTCAAAACATGACTGAAAAACAAGTAGTGTCAAATGTATAACTCAAACTCCACTCAAACAGGGAGTAGAAGATGAACTGGACTGAGGGTCGATAATGTCAATTTCGTCGGGTGGTCAAGAGGGTCGAACCAGATAGTGGGCAGAAGGGTGAACTGGATAGGTGGTTGATGAAGTCAATCTCGACTAGGAGACGAGGAAGTAGAGCTTGATAGAAGGGAACATTGGAAACCCCCAGAGTCGGAAAAAGAATCGTTGACAAGCCAAGTCAGAAACAAATAGGCAGAAACAGTACCAGGTATGAGGAAAAGGGAAGTCAAACAAGCCAGAGTTAGAATCTAGTCGAGTAAGGCAGTAGAAGAGTCAAGAATACAAAGCCAAGATCAAAAATCTGAGATCGCGCACACAGAGTCAAATCAGGTAAAGAAAGGGTGGTTAACAAAAGTGGTTCAAAATGCTGGAATCACACAGAACAAGACTAGAACTCTGGTCATGACAGAAATGACACAAGGCGTCAGCGCTTGATAAAGGTTTAGCAAGAGCGATATAGAGCAAGGCGGGGAAAATGAACCAGGAACAAAACAGAAGACCCTGCAAAGGATGCCAGAAAACCCAGAAAAACATGAAAGGAAGTGAAAACCAGACCATATTTTTGGGTTACATGGCTCTAATTGTAATAGCCACAATTATTAAGTCATATATGGAGAACAAGGCCTTTGACTGTGACTGAATTTTTCATATGTTGTTTAAAGAAGCAAAAAAAAAGTAGAATCCAAGAGACAGGTATGGGAGATAAGAATGTCAACCAGCACAAAATGGAGAACTTGATTACAAGAATAAAATAAAATATTTTATGTGTTTATTTGTTTGGGAAATTCAAACCCATGAAAGAGGAAACTACCCTAAACGCTTTGTCCAGTGGAAACATACTTATAAAAATAAATAAAAAAAATTCCATGTGAATTTTTATATATACATTTTATTATAACCTGGGTTAGTGGTGGGCAATGCCATGACCTCTAGCTGCTGCCAGACTACAACTCCCAGCATCCCCTGTCAGATGTGAACTGCAGTCTGACAGCAGCGGAAAGATCTCTCATTGCCCACCACTGACATAGGTGAGAATACTTTTTATTCACAAATGTGTTTACACTGATCATTTTTTTATAGTTTGCTGGAATTTTGTTTACTGTAGAAAGTGTCAGGTAGTGCAATGTTACTGTGTGCTTAATAAGGTCATTAATTTGAGTTCTGTTTACATTATCTCTCTTTAATTACTGCTCAGTAGGGGAATGTCAAAATATAAATTAGTCATGCTGATGTGTCACTCAGTGCATGAAATCTGCTCAAATAAGTTGGTAAACTGTACTTGTCATAAGAAATACATTATCCTGGCATCCCATCTTTTGTAAGTTTTCTCAAATTAACCCTTAGAGTACCAGAGGGCTATAAATTTAATTTGCACTGCTTGATAATACATAGCACTTTAAATGCTTTTATTGACAGAAAGGTGTCTTATATTTAAAAGAAAAGAGGAGTAATTATGGGGAAATTAAATGCATACAGGCGGACAAAACCAGTCTGTAAAATTCTCATTGATTTAAAAGATGCCTTTAACTACCTGAATGCAAGAAATGTTTTCTACACACTGTGGTGACCTCTCTAACATTCAAGGGGTGAAAATCCACATTTTAATCAACTAGAATGTTTTGTCCCCTACGATGTGGTTGATTTGCCCCAGAATTCATGCACGTTTCTTTTGAACAAATAAGGTCCAAAGGGTCTAGAATATGCTATAGTTTCTAGTTTTATAATCTATTGCCATTCTGCAAGGAACATCTGAAATTATTATCCATTATAACAAAATCCCATATTAGTAAAGAACTCTAAATACATAAAGGGTGTCTGTGCTCATGATAACGTAACTAATGCCTGTGTACATTTGGCAGGTATAATGGAATGTTTTGACATATGCAGGCCTAAATATCCCATTAGGCAGAAAAAGCAAAGGCCTAGGGGCAGATAATTGTGAGGGAAGGCTGCAAACGCAACCACATTGTGGTGAGGGGGAGTGGCTACTACAGTTTCCCAGATGATATCTGTTCTGATATCTGTTCCTTATTAATGGTGGACAATATATTTACCACATTACTTTACATATTCATTTGGTTTACACAGTCATTTACTACCATGCTTATTTAACCTGCTGGATGTGAACATGGGAGATTTCCTTACAAATTAAGTTATCATGTCCCTGATTCTTATGCCTCAAATTGTGTTTCTCTGTTACTTGACCGCCACAACAATTTGTTACTCCACAAATTAGTAAATGTCCAAGTACATGCGTGAATACGTGTATGATGTGTGTTAGGGTATAAAACACAATGCAGAAACACAGGGCAGAGAGAGAATAATGATGATGATCATGATGTTAGTGACAGACATAAGAAAGAGAAGAGAGATAGAGCAAGCTGTATACCAGCATTAGACATAGATATTTAAGGCTATATTAACCCCTTAAGGATCAGCGGTCCAGGGAAGTTACCTTCTCTTAAAGGGATAGTAATACTTCGTTTTAACTTTATTTTATTTTGTAGGCATTAAAAAAACATTAAGAATGATATAAGTCTCATCTCTCAATACTTTATGGTTTATGAGATATTCACAAGCAAAGTTCCCCTCCCCGCCCCTTTTACCTAGTGTAAGCCATCTCTTCTCAGATGTGGATCAGGTTGTATGACAGTACAGATAACAGAAGGGGACAATTTTCTTTGTATGAAAACAATGAAATCCCTGCCCCCCTTGACAAGTTTTTCAGCTTTTTCCCTTATCTTAATTGAAGATTGTCCCTCTCTGCAGTCTACCTGGGCACCTTCCTTCTGATCTGGTTGAACAGGGGGGGGATACTTTGTTTGTGAATATCTCTTAAACCATAAAGGTTTGAGAGATAAGACTTATATCATTCTTCATGTTTTTTTAATGCCTACAAAATAAAATAAAGTTAAAACGAAGTATTACTATCCCTTTAAGGACCACTTTGATCCTTGCCAACGCGCCGGTACACGTCACCTACTTTGGGGCCTATGAGAGATCACTCCAGTCTTGAAGCAGTCAATTTTAGGCCCCGTTCTTACTTAGAGCTCTGTAAGTAAAAAGTACTCAACATGCTATGACCATCATCAGTCCTTAAGGGTATAAGAACCGTGACAGTCACAGCACGTCATCTGGTCCTTAAGGGGTTAACACAGCATTACATGAGACTAGCAGGGCAATACAACAGCACAAGACCAGAAGAGCACCATATGAGACATGCAGGACATTACAACATTATATGACACAAGAAGAGTATTACATGAGATCAGTAAGGCAATAAGGGGATTTTTTGCACTTGCAGATAAATCATTTCTTCAGAGAATCCCTCCCAACTCCACTTTACCCCCATCAGACATGCTCAGTTTTAACAAATAGTAATGATTAAAAACCAGACGCAAGGCATAGAAGAGGTCTAAAAAACCAGAGAGGCCAACATAACCCACTGCCAGGAACTTAAACAACTTTTTTCTCCAGGAGGGAAGTCCTGTGTTCCACATGAACTAAGAGAAAAGGATTTGTCAATAAGTATGCAAAAATCTTTCATCCAATGTGGCACATAGGAACCATGAGGATATACCAAAGCTATCCACCAAGATTCCAGAGAGGGAGGGTGAGAAAACCTCCTCAGAGACAAACTGGTAACAAAAGTGAAACTTATGTGTCAACAGGCACCTACACATCAAATGAAGAAGCAGTAAAAAAATATATACTGAAAGTAAAGATAAGAAGGAAACATACACAGGCACAAAGGCTTGTAGGGCCAAAATTGGCTTCAGACAACAGACAAAGCCAGAATTCCGGCACAGAAGTGTTAACATACATGTAAAGGGATGACCACAACTCATCCGCAGGGGCCTGGTACTTGGGTATCCATTAAAAATGTTGCACACTATTGTGTACGCAACTAAACAGTGCATTACCCATGTCACCATGATGCAAAGGGCGACATGAGAATCTGGCCCACAGAAATGTTGCCATGAAACAGAAAAGATGTGTCTACTCCCACTCTCATTCCCCTCAGTGTTTGATTAATATCTGATTTTCATCACAGCGATATGGTTAAAGCAGTTTGATTAGATCTTGAATAATACTTTGTGCAGATGTATAAAAATAGTTATGCATTTGCTTTCCCTGTGGATGGGCTACTTTTCTGGCTGCAGGCTGCCGCTGAAGCAACATATTGCCATGGCGAGGAAGGTGTTCCAGACTGGATATGAGCCGAGTTCCATGCTGTTGCTGAAATCTTAACACGGTCTCTCACACACACACACACACACACACACACACACACACACACACACACACACACACACACACAAAATGTGAATAATACTACCGTTATACAAACAATCGTTTTCCATATGGAATGAATAAAATGAAAAAATGAATAGGTGACTACCCGTACAGCTCCTCAGATGCTTCAAATCAATCTGTTCTTGCCAGAGACACAATGCCTCCTGCACCAGACATAGATTGGAATCCAGTCTGCAAAGACACAGGCGCGCATACTGAAGTATGGGTTAAATATAGCTTGTCTCTCATATATGCAACTGGTGGAAGCACCTATTCCAACCCATGTCTGGTGAAAGAAGACAATGCAGTCACCAGGACTCCCAGATAAACCTCAGATATTTTATTGATATAAAATGAGACCCCAATGACACAACAGCCCTGCAAATACTCCACACCTGAGCAGCAGGTAGGTGCGTGTGTGTGTGTGTCTGTGTGTGTCTCAAAAGCATGGAACTCAGCTCATATCCAGTCTGGAACACCTTCTGCACCATGGCAATATGTTGCTTCAGCAATCAGGATTACATGAGCTTGTTTCATTCTGACTGTCCTCCGTACCCTAGGAAATTGCCATGGAATGACCATACAGTTCACAGCAAGAGATAGAGGTCTCCAGAATCTTGTTGTTTTTACATAAATAGTGCCCTCTGGTGTCCAGAAAATTCACCTACAGTTCACCTAGTGTTCAGACAGTTATTCTGTAGAATTCCATGGGAGAGGCAAGTCACTGACTATAGGTCTCCATAGAATGTTATAGTAACAGAATCACCACTTTGGACACTTTCAATTATTATAACTTTTCAATAGAACAACTTCCAGCATGAGACTACTCTTGTTTTATTCAGCAGGAAAACACTATAACATGCATGTTTTCATAAAAATATGTTTAGTGCTCATTTAAATAGTCATCGATCTATATTTATCTCAGTGTAGAACAAAGGTACACAACCATTAACTCCCCATCTGTAGACTACAACTCCCATCATCCCCATCCAACTGCTGGCTGATTAGAGAAGATGGGTGCTATAGTCTCTAACAGCTACAGAACCAATAGTTGCCTACTGCTGGGCTAGACAATGATTAACAGCTTTGTTATCTATCCATTGATGTGCTTTCTTCCCTTACTGAGTGACATTACTGCATGATATCCTTCTGAGGATCAATTAAAGTAGGAACAGCATGACAATAAAACTTGATGGAGGTTAGAAATGGTTCCAGCTGATTATTAAATTAGCCCAGAGAGACACATTTTGAAGATAACATATTGCCAGTGTGAGCTGTTGAGCATTCTCTACAAGGCTTCTGCAGAAACAATTAACAACTTGAAGTTCTCCTGCTATGAACAGCCAAGACAGAAAAAGTACGAGTCCGTGATGGCCCATGTGAAACACACAATGTGCCCTTTAATTCTCAATGCAATTTTGGAGAAATAATGTGCAAAATTAGATCGAAGTGGAAATGTTCACAAAATTTAAGGTCTTTCCGCCTCTTTAACAGCAGCCTCAACACATCAAATAAAATGCAAGTGTTAATGGGACAGAGGAATCAGTCGATTAAGGTTTAATAGATGTGCCAACTTACATGTGAGGTTAGAAAGGGACATTTTTAAACCTCACAAATCCACCCCATATTGAGCTGAAACGCTTCTGTCATCTCTAATGATTTTTCTGAATATTAGAATTCGTGCACACCTACACAGAAATGTTATCCTGGGTCCGAGGCTCATATTGAGGCTAAAAACAACTGGAGCATTTCTGGGCCGCACCAACTGCACCATAGGAGAAAAATAAAAATTCCCATTGATTTCAATGGGGCTTTTAACCCATTGAATGATCCTTGTCATTCAAGTGGGTTAAAAGCAATATTTAAAAATTATGGAAATCTGGGTTATTTTTCTCTGGGCTCCCTGAAAGCTACAGTAGTAAGCATGGAGCTGGTAGATTGGCTCTACGTTCTAACAGAAGTTTCAGGGAATGGGAACACCCAAGTACAGAAAGTATATGAATAACAGAGGTAAAGGGAGTGCTGGAGGGAGGTAATGGACACATATAATAAAACAGCTGATAGCCACCTGGGAGATCTCCCCAGACAGCCAAAATTTAGCAATTCTCTCCCCAGACACCCATAAATTAAAATGAAGGGTAACCCTTGTCAAACCAGAATTATATAGTGTGTCTTTTGGTTCCCTAGTAACTCTGATCTCTCCTGAACAAATGGATCAGGGGACATTTTTCATTTTTATTTTTGTACTTTTTTTTTTTTTTTTTTTTAACATACTTGAAAACAAGAGAAATCTCAACAAATACTTCCTGGTAAAACATTTTTTAATAAATACATTTTTGTTATATATTACATCACAGACTAATCTAACAACCCTTTCTTGATTGGTTAATAACATAATACAACAAGAAGAGGTTGCTGCTGTAGGAAGCCCCCATTGTTTTAGGAAGCTAATGAAAGTATAAGCCTTGTTTGTTCTATCACATCATAGGCCACTGAAAAGCTAAACCCTTTAAGGACCAGAGGTCCTAGGGTTGGTTTCCCTTTAAGTACCAGAATAATGACTTCAGCATGTGGCATACGTGACTGATTTTGTGTGCCGAAACACTGAATGGGGGTCTGATATGGGAAGCCAAAGGAAGTTAACACTTTAAATGCCCAACACATTGCTTCATAATAGTATGGACATCCCAGGCATGCAGTGTTATAGACTGCTATTTCTCTGCCCTGCAATATAAAATGTAATATGATTTTCTGGGAGGGCTGCAGCAGTGCAACTGTCCCATGATGTCTGAAGGTCCACCACTGTCTACCTCTACTGGTACTTGATCACAAGCCTGTTTTATTGACCTCCTGTTGTACAATTCCGCCCCTGGTAGGAAATATTCATGTTCAAATGTTCATCTTCCAGGGTTCTGACGTGTGGAGGAGGAAGGAGCTCTACAGGAAAAATTATTAAGTAGGTTTTATGAGAGGTCTTTCCACCCCCAAAACATACAGTAATGTATGAAAATACGAGTGAGTGGATCTGTATGAACCCTTAATGACCACCTGATTCTGGAAAGGGCGTCCGTTAAGGATCACAGTAGTTTTTTTTTTTGCCGCAGTTCATTCTGCAATGCCAGAGGGTCATGCAGCCACACTGCAACCCCAGAATTCCATGAAGTGCCAGGTCCTTAAAATCCGGACCAACAAGACGGTCCTGACAAGTCATGTGTCATTAAGGGGTTAATGTGTGTACATGAGCATAGAGTACACATACATTCATACTCTTTCACACTCATATACATATATACACATATACTCATATTGACACACACACACACTCATACTCTTTCACACTCATATATATATATATATATATACACACCTGCACAGCTCCTGTAATATTATTATGCTCTTCCTCTTTATGGGGCCAACCATTTGGCCCATATGACTTGTGTTGGAATCTACCAGACCAAACTGAGTTTGACAACCCTGACCAACAGGTTACCTGGTGTCCAAATTTTATTCTACTGAATTCTATAGCACAGGTGAGTAACTGCAGTTCTACATACATGGAATACGCTAGTAACAGCTCCATCAGTTTTTTCATTGTTTTAATGGTTTTAAGTTTTGAAAAAAGCAACTGTCAGCAGTGAATAGCCTTGTGTTTCTCAGCAGGAAGAACCCTGCAGCACATATATTTTTCATTACAATTAGCTTACTGCTCCTTTAAAAGGTTATCACCATGATTAATGTCAGTAATGTTTGAAAAACAAGTTGCTCTTCTATTAAAGAGAAATATTTAACAAGAAAGGTCATGCCTGTATGTATATTTTTATTCAGATTAATCAGACTCTCTGGTTTCAGCTCAACAGCTATTTAATTTACAAGCTGCTTTTACATCGCGCCTTGTCTTACCTTCTCATTTCTTCTGCTCCCCATGTTCCTCAGCCTTTCCAAATTGATGTTGCCCCCTCGTCACACCCATTGTCTGTTGATTAACCAACATCTGCACGCATACCACAGTGTATCATTGCTTCAGGCACAAACTGGCAGCACTGACATTAACATCACCACAATAGCCATCACCAGCAGCAGCACAGGGTATGGAGAAGCCCCGGCATCCTCTAAGACTCAGACTAGTTCTCATAAACAGCTGGGGCATGAACCTCCGCATCAGCCCACCCATGAACATGTAGGGGTTTCCATTCAAGGGGTATGTCCAAGCAGCAGTCAAATAGGTTGATATAGCTGTTTGACCTCTGTGAGAGGAGCTTCCTTTTCAAGGGGCACCTAGTGCACAGCATGCCTTTCTTTTGCTGACAGCACACTGGCAGAAACCCGAAGTCTTGAAGGAAGGCACTACTGCTGCAGGCACATTGGGTTACAGAAGGGGTGGAACTGGGTCAGGAAGGTAGCTGAGGTATCATTATTTTCTTCTCCATGCTGAGGTTATGGATGAGCAACATACATCAACTTACATTTTGGCAGCATTCAAGATGCTGGTACAGTGTGTTGGATGTCGTGGTGGAGATGGGATTACTGGTGACTGATGGAGCAGCAAACATGGAGAAAGCAGACCAGAACTTGTGGGTTTGCACTGCACACCACATTTAATGAATCTGGTAAGGGAAGCTCTTCCAGTTGAAGGGCACTGCAGGTTGCCAAATCTCATTGATCGATGTTGTAAGATTGCCAAGCACTTCCACTGCATTGGCAAGTCAAGTCAGTAGAGAGGGGCAGGAGAAGGCAGGTCTACCACAGCAGCAGCTATATTTATGTTTTGACCCTGTGGAACTCCACCTTGAAGATAATACAGAAAATCCTGGTGCAGTAGCGTGTACTTCACTCCATGTCCTCTCAGCAGAACATTGGGTTGTCTTGCTCGTATACCATGCTGCTGCTGCTGCTGTATTTGTCATTAGTGCCAGATTGGTCTAATGTTATTGCTGGTAGTACTGCAATGCAAACTCTTTTCTTCTCCATCACACCCTAAAGCCCCAAATTGTGCTTCTAACAGAGTCAAAGATGTTGTTGCTTTATTTTAATTTTTCTTGGTGGTAGTAGTGGTGGTGGGGTTTCTGTTGTTAGATCCAGCCACCTGTACTTTCCCAGTCAATAGACTCTTCTAGCCCATCTACCATGCTGCTGCTGTGTCTGTCCAGAGTGGTCTAATGCTGATTTGGTTGGTAGTGGTACTGCAATGCAAATTATTGCCTCCTCTATCACCCTGTAAAGCCCAATATTGTGCTTGTAACAGAGTCAAGGCAGCTGTTGTTTCCTTCCTTACTTTCAGAGATCAGTGAATGTTATTTTGAGGGGATTTCTGTTGCTGGACACGCACATGTAAAAATACTTTTCTAGCCCATATACTATGCTGCAGCAGTAGGAGTCCGTCCAGAATGGTCTAAAGCTGGTTTCCTGTTGGCAGTGCAATGCAAACTCTTGTCTCTATCACACTTCTAACAATGTCAAAGATGCTGCTGCTTCCTTTCTCTCAGAGATCTGTGCATGTTTTTTTGGTGGGGAACCTTTGGTCACGGGCATGCTCCTTCTGCACTAATTTTGAACATCCTATATAATAATTCACTAAATCGTGTGTAAAGCCGCGACATGTGCAGTAGACACTGCTGTGCGTGCTGCAGTCATGCGCAGTAGAGACTGCCCGCGCCGTGGCTGATACAGAGCTGGGTGCTCCGAAAGAACGTCCAGCTCTGTATCAGTCGTGGCGCGGGCAGTCTATACTGCGCGTGACTGCCCCGCGATCGGGTGGCAGTGGCACTGTGGCCCGTGTAACGGGCTGTTCAACTAGTAAACTAATAATAAAATAAATCAAATAAAAATGCTTGCCTTTATTTATGTTTATTATTTGTTCATTTGCCCTAATGGAATGTATGGCTAAGTTTTATGTTATATTTTGTAATGAATCTTGTTTAAATGTCAATCCAGTGAAGGCAGTAGGGGCATTCCCTGAACAAATTTCATCCTGAAACAAATTCCTTTAAAAACCTGACTGATGGAATGTATAGACAAACCAAGTTCGTTTTCGTCAAACATGGTTACAGTTTTTGCACAAATAATTTGGATGAAGCAACTGTTCTTGTTGTGCACAAATCTATTTGTTAGGATATGCAAAAGGTTTCTAGGTGATGCTTTCCATTTAATGTTTCACTGGTCACTTTGAAGTGATAATTCATAATGTATGGGTAAAAAAGGGGCAATGCAGGGTCAGAACAAGTTCATTTTAGGTGAGTGGATAACTCATGCTTGCAACAGCAATGACTGTGTATACATTACGTTAGCAGCTTTATGCTTCCCCAGTCAATGTTTTTCTTTAAGCAGATTGTTAAATGCCCTTGAGACATCCCCATACAGACCATTGTACTGCGCTTGAGACACTCAGATTTTCATAGGCTATCACAAGCTATCAGAAAAATGCCAGCTTATCTTTTTAATAACTTTTAAAAGAAACATCTACAAGCATTCAGAGTGCGTGTGTTTTACTGCATCATATTTTTTCATATAATGATATACTGCCCCTTACCTCTGGTTGGTTTGAGATGTTCAAGATAAGTGCCCATAATTCAGCTCGTAGTGCCGTAGGACAACCCTGCCGAACAAATTGCTGAGCTGCAGCGCTATCATGTGTTTCTAAAACTTGAAAAAAAATAAAGAAATTGAAAATGTTTAGTTTGTATAGCAGTACGTCATTAAATCTGCAATTTCATTATCATTTTGTAACAGCTTAAACTGTACTATCTTCAGAATTAGTTATCTCCCAGAAGTAAGAGTAGTCTGCTTGTACACAGCTGGAAAAGTCATACAATAAATATTTTTCATAATAAAATGATACTTAGCCTTTAATTTAAAAGGTTAGTAATGTCTTTTTAAAACAAAATGAAATATTGTAGCTATTAAAAAAATAAATGGAATTATCCCAGTCCCATCTCTCAGACTTTTGTGGTTTGAGAGATAGAATGTTTTGAAGTCCCCACCTCCCTCCCCTTTACCTGACGTCAGCTGTAAGCTGACAGCAGAAGATCCTGATCCGGGGACCGGCAGGTGGCTCTTAAGCAGAGCCGAAATTCTGAAATCTAAAAAGAAATACTTAATTGGAACAGTCTACAAAGTGTGCTTGCAAACCAAGCACACTTTGCAGACCGTTCCAATGAAGTATTTTTTAGATTTCGGTATTTCGTCTCTGCTGAAGAGCAGCCTCAAGTCGACCGACACATATGTCCTGCAGTCAGCTTTACAGCTGACATCAGGGAAAGGGGAGGGGGGGCTTTAAAACGTTCTGTCTCTCAAACCACAAAGGTCTGAGAGATGGGACTGGGATCATTTCGTTTATTTTTTAAATAGCTACAATATTTCATTATATTTTAAGAAGACATTACTAACCCTTTAATCCTGATTTCTCAGGATTAATCATCATTTTGTTTTTTAAATACCTAATTCACTCCAATATCTAGTTCATTTCAATAAAAGCCTAGGTACCTTTTTAACCCCGTAAGGACTGGTGACATGTCAGGACTGTCACAGTTTTTTTCCCTGAAGGACCACCTGGTACATCACAAATTATGTGCTTACATCGCTCCTGAGGTCTCTCTGAGACCCCCCACTGGAATTCCATGAAGTGCCAGGACAGTCACTGCTCCTTAAGTGTCAGACCAGCATAAAGGTCCTGGCACATGCAGGGTCCTTAAGGGTGTTAAATAAAAAGTAACTAACAACATTATAAATAGGTCCACTTTAGTTTTGAGAATTTTAATTTTACCCCTGTGGCATCATTGGTTTACTCCAGAACTGCTTCTATATTATTTTTGAAAATAGAATGCGTTTAGAATATCCTCTGAAATCTCAAAGGTGGAGGATTTGAAATGAAAACACACTGAGGATAATGAATAGGAGGTTCCTATTTGCTTAATCTTTCTTTACTTCACCTCCAATAGCCGCAAAGTAGAAACAGAAAACAACCAATCAGAACAAAATAACAGACTTAAGTAGGTCTGTAAAACAGTTCCACTTCCTCTTTCTTGCTGCTCACCTCCTTATATTAGCCTGCTCATAATCACCTATATTATCTAGGCATTACCTCAGAGGATGAGCCACTCTTTTATTGCCCTGCTCTCCCCTGCCTTTTTTCCACAAACTTCAAGGTGATCCCCCTGTTGTCCTTCCCTCCCTTTTTTTTTTGATTAATAGGACCTTGGTCATACTTTATTGGGATGAGCCCCTTCCCCTTTTTATCTTTTGGCCTATTATCCATAATTAGTTTTCTATTACCATGGAGGATTCCCAAAAGTCTACACTTGGGTCTGAGGATCTACAAACTCTCATCAATGCTGCTGTAGCGGCATCTTTAGAAAAGGTGCTTGCAGGTGCACTACCCCAATTGTCGGCTTCAGTTCAGACCTCTGCACCTCCTCGGGTGACTGAGGACTCCACAGATTCAGATGTATCAGGACATGAGACTTCCCACACTTCTAAACACCTCTGGAAAGGCTCTCAGTCCAGGGCTAATCCTGAAAAAGGTAAACACCCTGCAAAAAAGATAAGATTGACCTCTGCCTATGAGGTTTGTGTGGCTACGAGATTATCCTTGGATGATGAGGACCAAATTCCTCCTCCCGAATTCACAGAGGTGGATGCGTGGCAAGCACACTTATCCGATTTCTCAGATGAGGAGAACTTCTTTGGCTCTGCTTCTCATAATGATGAGCCATTTACGGGTGATCCCCAAACACCTGAATCTTTTTCTACCATAGATCATATAGAAAATCTGGAAGATATTGGGATAGTAGATTCTTTGGGTAATCCCATGTTCGACCCAAGCGGTATTCGACACCTGCGTTCTACTGAATGGGTCCCTCCCCCTCACCTAGCTCAATATTTACATTTCTGGTTGAGACACCCCTTGGAGAAAGAGGTTAGAGCATGACTATAGAGCGAATGTCCATGCCCCATCATTCTTGACAAGGTGGCTCTCACTCCTGAGTTTGACCTGATTATGTACACTTTTATGGCCAAGTAAGGCAGGGATCCTCGTAAGGGTCTGGAACGGGGTCTCAGACTGGCTCAAGATAAATTGCTGGACGTCACGGGTCCAATGGCCCAGATTCTATATCTAGCGGATTCAGCCCTCTCTTTCAACAATGCGTTGGATGTTCACACAGTGCGTGAATGGATTCAGAACTATATTTGCTTAGTGGGCAATGCTAACGTGGCACTTTCAAACGAAAGACAGAAAGCAGCTCTTTTTCGGATTGACCCCAAATTGGCAGACCTCAGTGATAAGGTGCTGGGCCCATCAGCCAAGGGAATGCTGTTTGGCGAGCCATTCCTTAAAGGTATAGTAATACTTTAATATTACTAATCCCCGTAGTGTAGCTCTTTAAAAAATAATTCAGTTGCCCCCAGGTTCATCTCTCAAACCTTTTTGTTTGAGAGAAAACCGTAAGCAAAGTTCCCCCCCTCCCTCCCCCTTCCCTGAAGTCAGCATTGTACTGACTGCAGGGGAAGTCTGTCGTACGACAGGCTTGCGGCTCTGCAGCTGAGCCGAGATCTCGTTAGTGAAATTGTCTCTGAGAAAAGTCTTCAGACCTCCCTCCCAAAGGGGTGTTTTTGGAAGGCTGGGAGACAGCAGGGCTGTGTCACCAGCCGTTTCTGGCCATCAGGCTCCAGAACTTATTCCTCTCAGACCTTCTTGCAACCTACTATGCCCAAACTTCAGTTCCAACTGCAGAGAGGATCTTCTAGTGGAGTTCGAGGGTATTGTGCCCGGGGTCGTTCTAGATTCCACTCAGGTGAGTCAAATTGTTTTAAACCCTGTTTTCCCCCTTCTCTCAGAAGCCAGACTCCCCATTTTCTTACAGAACTGGATGCTCCTCTACTCCGACGCATGGGTTCTTCAGACCATCCAGGGTTGCAGGATTTAGTTCATGCCAACTCCTGGCCAGTTCCAGCCCTCCAGTCATCCGCTCAATGAGATCTCATTCTAGAAGAGCTGGTTACCCTCCGGGACAAGGAGGCAACTGAAAGGACTTCAGACGCTGGTGGCTTCTTCAGCAATGTCTTCCTTGTGACAAAAAAGTTGGGAGAATACAGGCTATAAATCAGTTTAAAGACTATCAATACCTTTGTCAGATACAGATGGAGGGCATCCATCTTCTCAGAGATCTCTTACTGTGGAACGACTGGTTTACTCGCCTGGACTTGAACGACACTTACCTCTCAGTTTCCATACATCCGGCGAGTCAATGGTTCCTTCGTTTTCTATGGTCTGACAAACCACGGCAATTCACCTGCCTTCCGTTCGGGCTCAGCTCAGCCCCCTGGTGTTTTATGAAACTCCTCAAACCGGTACTAGCTCATCTCCGGTCATCAGGAACACGCTGTATAGTTTACTTAGATGACATTTTGTTTTTTGGCGTGGACAAAGATCAGCTGTCCGCTCAGGCAAACTTTGCAATCCATCTGTTGGAGAATCTGGGCTTCGTGATCAACAGGGACAAGTTAGCTTTCGTCCTAGTGCAGGGGGTTCTGTTTCTCGGTTTCGAGAGAGAATCTGTGTCTTGCAATCTCCATCTACCTCACTCCAAAATCGCTTCCATCAGGAAGGAACTTTGGAGAGTACTTCGACTATCTGCTGTTCCCATGCGACAATTGCGTGTTGTGGGCCTCTTGTCCTCTTCTATTCAGGCCATATTTCCAGGCCCCCTCCATTACAGGGCAATGCAACATCTCAAGACCCAATTTTTCAGCAAGGAACCTTCCTACAACCAAATGATCCCTCTCTCCATGGAAGTGCGCGTAGAGCTTAATTGGTGGTTACTCCACATGCATGCATGAAATGGCCGGGCTATTTTCAGCACGGCTTCGGACTTGATTATCAACTCCGACGCCAGTCTATGGGGTTGGGGTGCAACTTGCGCAGGAGTTCCTACAGGGGGAATTTGGTCTTGTTCGGAAGATTCACGCCACATCAATAGCTTGGAATTGATAGTGGGCTCTTTTGCCATTCTCAGCTTTGTAAAGGGTCTGACAGATTTCTGTATTTTGCTGCGCATGGACAATGTCTCGGCAGTTCAGTACATCAATCGGCTGGGTGCAGTTCGCTCCAAGGCTCTGTCAGAGGCGACCAAAGATATTTACCAGTTTTGCTTTCAGAGGAACATCTCTTTGCAAGCGGAATACTCCCGGGGGACATCAGTCTGGAAGCGGATTGGTTTTCACATCACTGGCGGGACACCAGCAACTGGATGTTGGATCTCTCAGTTTTTCTACAACTGATACTTCGGAGAGGTCCTCTACTCCTACATCTCTTTGCCTCTCACGTGAATCATCAACATCCGGACTACTTCAGCTGGCTTCTGGATCCGGATTCCAGAGCAGTGGATGCATTCCTTCAGGACTGGCCTCTGACTGGGTCATATGCTTTCCCCACTTTCTCAATGATCACCAGAGTGCTTCGTTATCTGCAGTTGCAGAGGATGGAGATCACATTGATAACTCCCCTCTGGCCCAGTCAGCCTTGGTTTCCAGATTTCCTGTGCCTCTCGAATCAAGACCGTCTTTTGATCCCTTCCTTTCTGGGGCTTCTGATGAACCCGAAAAAAGTGACATTCATCCCCTAGTACTTCTGCAATGTTTGCAACTGGTGGCTTGGTCTCTTTCAGTGGATCCTGTGACGTCCGAGGTCTATCGGAATCGGCTTGTCAACTCCTCTGGTATTCCTGGGCTCCAGGAACAAGGAGTTGCTACTCATCTGCTTGGGGTCTCTGATCTCGCTGGTGTGTGGGATGGAGTGTTGATCCCTTTACGGCCTCTTTTCATTTCGTAATACATTTTCTTTCCCACTCTTATGATCAAGGGAAGTCTTATAGGATATTAACGTCCACAGGTTGGCTATTTCCACCGATCATGTCTCTGTTCATAGTCTTCCTATTGGTAAAGACTTGTGTGTATGCCGTTTGTTGCTGGGTATCCGGCTTTCCTGCCCTCCTAGTCCTAGATATACTTCGCTCTGGGATGTTTCCACCGTTCTTCAATTTCTGTGATCTTGGCCTGAGAATGAACTCCTCTCTCTTCGCCAATTGTCCGCTAAACTTATTCTTCTTCTGTGTTTGGCTTCCTTCTGTCGGGTTTCTGACGTGATGGCCTTTGACATTGATGGTATTGTTTTTTCCCCTGATGGGGTTGTGTTTTCGGTTTCTCGTCAGACTAAATCTAATTCTCATTCCATCTCCTATTCCTTTTTTCAGCAGAACCTAAGCTTTGTGTAGCTGCTGTTCTTCGCTGTTACCTGGACAGGTTGGCTGCTGTACGACCTCCGGATTCGAGACAGCTTTTTGATATCCTACGTTAAACCGTTCAAACCAGTTTCTTCGTCCACGCTTGTTCTTTGGGTGTGCCGGATTTTGTCTTTGGTCAGTATTGACGTCTCTTTTGGAGTTCACTCTGTAAGGGGAGGCGCTACATCAACGGCTTTGGCTTCTGGCGCCTCCCTGGCTGATATTCTGCTTTCGGCAGACTGGAAGCGGGAGTCTATGTTTAGAATTTTCTATGTTCGACTATCTTATAATCTGGGTTAATTTCTTCTGTCAGAGTGTTAAAACAGCAAATAGGAGCCTCCTGTCATGTCTTAAAATTGGCGATTATCCTAGCATCAGTGAAGAGATAATCTAAATTTTAATACTGACAGTAGGAGAGTATTTCCCTCCCTTAATTTCTTTTTTCATTTTTCTTTGTCCCATCCCTTTCTAGATTTCTCCTCTATTTTCTTCTTGGGTTCTTATTTTCCCCTTAACAGTTGTTTTCATATGGTGATTTGTTTTTATCATGTTCTTTTTTACCAAAAGCGATTGTCTTTATTCTGTTCTGTATTATATATATACTTATTTTTCCAGTTTATTTTGAAATACTATGACGCTGTTTGTTTTTTACTGTCTTTCAGCTTAACTTGCTCCGGTGGATCACAGTTTGCGGTATTCCTGTTTTCAGCATCAGCATCTCCTACAGTTGGGATTTGTTCTGCTATTAATCCTTCCTGACAGTTTTATTCAAAAGAATCCTGTTTTTCCTGTTTGGTTCACTTCAAAAAAGAGGAAGTGGAGCAGTTTTACAGAGCTACTTAAGTTTTGTTCTGATTGGTTGTTTTCTGTTTCTACTTTGCTGCTATTGGAGGTGAAGTAAAGAAAGATTAAGCAAATACTCACCTCCCTTCCCATTGATTTTAATGGGGCTTAACCCCTAGAACATGGATGTGCAATGCGAGGCCATCCAGCGGCTGCCAGACTACAATTCATCATTTATCGGCAGCCATATGCCCACCACTGCCCTGGAATGCTACAGAAGTCTCAAACACATTTGTGGTGGAGACCTCTGAAGCCTGCAGGGGATTAAAAGTGCCACTGAAATCAATAAGAAATCAATAAGCTGATAAACATGAAACAGGATCCGCAGCTTGAATAATATTATTTATTATAAATGTATAAAAAAAAAAAATAAAGGCCACAGGCCTCTGATAAAAATCTGTGTAATAATCAATGCATTTCAAGGTCCTAGCTGACCTTTTCATCGGGATACACACAATGATATGCTAGGAGCCTCACCAGCGTTCTGTTACTGTGAGTAAGGATACCGTTGACATCTGACTTCTAGACGCATATTATAGCGCACTCCTTCTGTTTCTTTTGTTTGCTGGTTTCTAGCCATGGTTTTCTTTTTTAATGAACTGTGGCATCTCCATTAGAAGTGGCTGCTGCCTGAGATCTGTGCGGGGGCAGTTTTAATACCCTCCACATGCTGATACACTATTTGTACTTTTCTTGTGAGTATACTGCATGAAGTATACTTGTGGATTCACTTCTTTTATAAACATTATTACCCTATGAGGTGCCTTCTCTTTTTTACCTCCACTGAAATCAATGGGAATTATGGTTATTCTTATTTGCCCCTAAGGTCCAGATGTGTTTTTCTAAAAAAAAAAGACACAACTGTCTTAAAAAAACAACCCACTTAACACTTAAAGGGATAGTAATACTTCATTTTACCTTTATTTTATTTTGTAGGGATTAAAAAAACATGAAGAACGATATAAGTCTCATCTCTCAAACCTTTATGGATTGAGAGATATTCACAAGCAAAGTTTCCCCTCCCGCCCCTTTTTCCTAGTGTAAGCCATCTCTTCTCAGATGTGGAATGCAGTCCATAGACTAGACAGATAACAGAAGGGGACAATCTTCTTCCTATGAAAACAATGAAAGCCCTGCCCCCCTTGACAAGTTTTTCAGGTTTTTCCCTTATCTTAATTGAAGATTGTCCCTCTCTGCAGTCTACCCGGGCACCTCCCTTCTGGGAGGAAGGAGGATACTTTGTCATTGAATTACTCTTCAACTACAACTCTGACAGAATTGAAATAACACTCTCCAAAGTCCAAATACTATGATGATTAATTAGAGCTGCTTTTATTATCCATTTAATCCTTTGAATGCCAGAGAATGCACTGCGTACCCCTCTGGCACTGAAAGGGTTAATTAAAAATAAGGAAAAGGTCGTATTGTGTTAAGCCATGGAAAAAGCAGAAGACCGATAGAGTAAAAGTGATGCCTTTACAGGGCAAGCTTTCAAGACGATTTGGGTCTCTTCTTTAGGCGTGTTATATATAAAGTGAAAGCTGAATACCTCAGATATATACACAAACCATGACAGAGATTGTACAGCAAATAATCACACATTCATGGCTATGAGAAACAGAAATGACTCCTGTAAGTAATACCAGTATCACATATAACCCCATAAAGCTGTTCCCCTGTCTCTCCTGTCTGACTTCTCTTAACACTCTGAGTGCATTGCGTATCCCTCTGGCACTCATAGGGTTAAAGGGACATTTTCACCAAAAAATAAAAAGGGGTTATATCCATTAAAATGCTATGTCAATATTTTTTACAATTATATTACGTATTGGCAAAGGTGTTAAAATCTTTAAAAATAAAGGTGTAAAGTACTTAAAAAGTAACTCTATTTGCTGTATTTAAAAACGTATATAAAATCATAAACAGAGATAAATGTTTTGATAGGATCATACCATGTCCAAATCACAAAAGCTCTCATCTCCTGTTTGTTTCTTTAGCTCAGTTATGACCTGCATTGTCCTTGTAAGTCAAGTATAACAAGCTTATATACAGAGGGGTCAAATGTATAGCTATATATTATAAGGAAAAGCAAGTTTATTATATTTTTTAGGGCATAAGCGCATAGTAATTTTTTTCTTTTAAAAAAGCTGGCTATGGAACATTTAAAGGGATATGGACCCCTATTCTTTAGGTGATAGTGGCCCATCAAACTAGACCTGTCATATAAAGAACAGGTGTATTAAAGGTACATTACTACAAAACAAGAAAATTACTAAATCCATTAAAATATGGCAGTGGTTCTGAACCTGGGTGCCCTAGCATTTTGGTATGTCATGGACGAAGGCTTAGGGTGGCCCATTTTTTGCATGAAGTTTCTGCCAAAAATATTAAAGTTGATTTTCTAATGTATAGTTATTAGAAATTTGCTCTTTTATGTGATTCTGAAGGTGAGACCCAAGAACACCTATATATTTATATATGGTGATTTTCCTTCATAATTGACCTGACAATTCTAGATTGCATGTTATGAGTGCCTTGAGGGCTAAAAGGTTGAGAACCATGAAATATAAAGTATTCCAACACAGCGTTTTTTCTTTGGTGAGAAATTTCTAAAATCTTTCAAAATAAAAATAAAGTAAAAGTGGCCATTTTTATCAGGCCTCTGTTAAAAACTGATAAAACCATAAACATAGATAAATGTTTAGAAATTACAACCTACCCACTTTTGTTCACTGAAACTCTTCTGTCTTATTTATTAAATTTACCTAAATCATGTCATAGATTGTTGTTACCCATTGTATAAACAAACAGCCGGGATACTGTCTGAGATTCCTGGAAGGACATTGACATATTCTTGTCATCTAGCAGAAAAACCTTTTCTTGAAGAGATTCAAATCTCATGACAAGAAAATGAAGGAACTGGGATGGAATCAGAGATGTCTACTTGAGAATGAGAAACCGGCTGTGTTGCTCCAGAATGAACATGCAAGACTGAATTTCAATGTACAAAGCTCCTCTGAAGGATAGTCAAAGAGATCCCTTGAAAGTGGATGTGAACAAAACGGAGCAAGAACAAAATGGTTGAGGCACTGTAAGTACAGAATAGGATGGCATCTACCATCTTTCTTCGGGACACTGAAAGATAACAGATGACATCCTATGACCTGAGGAGGACCAGACCCCCACTAGTGATGCAGAGGTAGGTTTGTCAGTTCTGGGCTTCTGCACAGGCTTCTTGCCTATCCAAGTCTGTGTTGTTTTTTGGGGTTGAATGTGCCTGAATTGCAGAGGGAAGTGGTGACCTGGATGTGGATCCATCTGGCACGTGTAACAAAAACAAAGCATTTTCCTTTGAATGAAGTAAAGTATGCACGTAGCTAAAATAATGCAGTTGTTATCTGTGTACTTGGGGGACTTAGAGCTTTAACCCTTTGAGTGCCAGAAGGATACACATAGCAGGGCTCAAAATTTCCACTCGCCACTAGCCAATGGCGAGTGAAAATTTAGCCCTGGCAAGTAGAAATTCAGCCCTGGTGGGTATGTTATGGCTTGTAGTGGCGAGTAACTTTTCAGGTCTGGCTAGTAGCAAAGGACTTAAAATTATAAGCCCTGCAGATAGCACTGCTTTGAAAAGAGTTGCATACCCATCTGGCACTCAAAGGGTTAAAAAAAAATTCAAACATTCACGACTAACACATGCTTTTGATATACAGTACATGATATTACATAACATTAACATAGCTTGTCATACAATGAAAATTTTATTTCATGTGAGGCACCATAAAAAAAAGCTGAAAAAATTATAGTTATTTTTCCATATAAAACTAGAATGTTACCTAAGGAATCATACTTAATCCAATGGATAGCAAAATACTAAAAATGTGTCCAGCCGCCAAAGTACACAAAAATTCCTCAAGTTCCTGACACTGAAATGGTTAAAGAGGAAGCATACACATAAAGTCTAAAGTCTAATAAGTTTAACCCATTGAACGCTAAAGACATCTCTCAATAAGATATAGACATCTCTATGACTGAAGGGGTTAATAGAAGAAACTTTTGTGGGTAGTTCTTTATACAACAGTCAGATTATAAATATACATATATCTTCTATATTAGAATTTGCTAAGTATGTTTGTCAGAAGCCGTCATGTGCAGTAGAGACGGCTGCGTGCGCTGCAGTTATGCGCAGTACAGACTGCCCGCACCGTGGCTGATATGGAGAGGGGCACTCCGAATTCATACCAGTGCGCAGAGAGGACTACGGTCTGAATTTGTAGCGCCTCGCTCCATATTAGCAGCGGTGCGTTCAGGCAGTCAGTACTGCGCATGACTGCAGCGCTGCCGGTGTTGGCCCGTGTATATGGGCTTTAAAACTAGTATATATATATATATATATGTATTAAAAGCTGTGCAGTCACGGATTTCAAAATAATCACAAAGTTTAATGATGGAAAATACTGCAACGATTCAATCCTCTATGGGATCTTTGTTGCTTGACAAAGACCCCACAGACGATCGAAACGTTGCAGTATTTGCTATCATTAAACTTTGTGATTATTTGGAAATCCGTGAGTGCACGGCTTTCAATACATATGCTTTATTTCTGGAGCACGTTTTTAGCGAGAGTGCATATCCATACTGTATATATATTTCTTGCATAGTATCCGCAGTCATCTGTATTTGTTGATCTTCATTTCGCTGCACATTGAGAAGACTGTTCAATCAATCTTAATGCATCACTTGTACAAAGTAAGCAATGTTAGAGAAAGCACTTAAGTTTGATATGTCACTTTTAATGTATCTGTGATGCATTAAAATCGATTGATCCGTCAGGGGAATGGAATGCAGATATTTTGCTTTCCCTAGCTTTTATGTCAGCTATTTGCCTTTAATGGTGCAATATAAAGTATATCTTTATTTGTGTTGTACAGGTGTCACTAGCACAATCTAAAGAGAAAAAATAATAATAATATTTAGCTTTCATATAACTCAGGGTATGATACGGATGTCTTGAAGGAGTGCTTAAAAGAAAACTGCTTTAATGAAACTGTCATTTCAAATGACACGTTCATGCTAAAATGGTTTCAAATGCCCTTTGCTTAGCAGCACGACCATGGCAATAGTCTGCCAAATATGAAAAGATTATCGAAATGGAAATATGGAAAACAATTATTAGATTAAGGGAATACTTTGCAATAACAAAATTAAGCTGCACTCCAGGATATATACATTAATTCAGAAATAACTTAATTTGAACCATCACTATGGATCCTTTATTAGACTGCAGTGATATGCTTAATTTAACTGTACACTTTACTAATACCATATCATCTGTTGTTCTAAATATATACAAATATACTGGCAGTGACACTCACTAAGAAATTAAACCCCAAAGAGTTAATCTTACCGGTGTATATCCCCCACAGGAAATAATACAAATATACTCTTGGGGAATCCAAGCTCGAGGGAGAGCGCACACAGTCCATGGTTTGATGCACTAAATCTTTACAAGACTGTATACAGAACTGGATTACAGGCAAGGCGCACAAGGCACCTGCCTAGGGCCCAGTCCAATGAGGGGGTCAGGAGGAAGCCTCATTCCTGCACTCAACCGTCTCAACGAGTCCTCCAGGAATGTGTGGGAACGCCATTCCTGCTAGCAGGACTCCTCCGCCGGGCACCGCAACACAGTCAGGTCTGTGTAGCTACAGTGCTCCCTCATCGCCTCTTTAGTAATGCAGAGCGCTCAACATCTCCCAGCACGCTCTGCATTACTGAAGAGAAGACCACGCGGGAGCTCCAGCAGCTACAGGTTTGTAATGGGGGGCAAGTTGGAGCTGATGGGGGGCAAGTTGGAGATGACAGGGGGCAAAGTGGAGCTGGTGGGGGCAAGTTGGAGCTGATAGGGGGCAAAGTGGAGCTGGTGGGGCAAAGTGGAGCTGATGGGGGGCAAGTTGGAGCTAATGGGGGCAAGTTAGAGCTGATAGGGGGCAAAGTGGAGCTGTTGGGGGCAAGTTGGAGCTGATAGGGGGCAAAGTGGAGCTGGTGGGGCAAAGTGGAGCTGATGGGGCAAGTTGGAGCTGATGGGGGCAATTTGGAGCTGGCGGGGCAAAGTGAAGCTGATGAGGGCAAGTTGGAGCTGGTGGGGGCAAGTTGGAGCTGGTGGTGGGCATCTCTTACAGGAATCTCCATACCAGGGGCAGACTGGCCCAGGGAGCAGAGAGAGGACAAAAATGAAGTAATGTATCATGGGTTTCCTCCCTAACCCTGACTAGCTACACAGTATTTAGTTTACACTACAGTTTTGTGGGCACAGGCACTCAAAGGGTTATCCAGTCATTGGATAATCCTTTGAGTGATAGTGCCCACAAAACTGTAGTATATCCCTTTGAGTGCCTGTGCCCACAAAATTGTAGTGTAAACTAAACAATGTGTAGGTAGCCAAAGTTAGAGAGGTATGGGGGGGGGCCAAACTGATACCTTGCCTAGGGCCCCGTGGAGTGTTAATCCAGCTCTGACTGTATACTGTCTCCCTCGAGCTTTGGATTCCCCAGGCTGAGTATATTTGTATTTATTTATATACACTACTGTTGAAAAGTTTAGGGTCACTTAGAAATGTCCTTGTTTTCCATCAAATGAGTGGCAAAATGAATAGGAAATACAGTCAAGACATTGACAAGGTTAGAAATAATGATTTTTCATTTAAATAATTGTGTCCTTCAAACTTTGCTTTTGTCGAAGAAACCTCCATTTGCATCAATTACAGCCTTGCAGACCTTTGGCATTCTAGTTATCAGTTTGTTGAGGTAATGTGAAGAAAGTTCACTCCATGCTTCCTGAAGCACCTCCCACAGTTTGTATTGGCTTGATGAGCACTTCTGACGTACCATACGGTCAAGCTGCTCCCCAAACTTTTGAACAGTAGTGTATATGCTAGCAATAGTGGAATGGCAGAGGGGTATCCGACACACAGATGAATAATGTGTTCAGTACCCTCCTGGCACCGAAAGGTTTCATTGTTTGTGTGGCAAAGACATATCCAGTGAATTGCAAAGGTATGACTTGAGTAGCCTTCTGCCACTCAAAAAGTTTAACCCTTTGAGTTCCAACGATGTATGAAACACATTAACTACCCTTCTGGCAAATGGGGAGGGAGGGAGGACAGGAGAGATGTCAGTGAATGGGAGGGAGGTGAAACATTTTGCGAAGATTCTGACTGGAGAGGCCAGAGGATTGTCGATACCAGCCCCCCTCAAGATCTTAAAGAGGCAGTGTGGATGAGATTAGCATATCTCCACCTTACTACCACCCTGGGGTGTGACCTACACGGACACAGAATGTGTCTCCAAAACACAGTTTTCCTTCTAAGCATCAAAGTAACCTAAAATTTATACATTCACATTAACCCCTTAAGGACCAGCTGTTACCTTCTCTCAAGGACTGTTTTAATCTTTTCTGAACATATACCAATTACCTGTTCCAATAGATTCTGAACTCTATGTCGTAAAGAGGCTTTTTGGATTTACAATCTAGAAACTTTAACTCCCAATGGATTTAATGAAGAGTTAGAAGTTAGTAATTTTTTTTATAGGAAAACAGTAAATAATGAGGTCTTCAAATATTTTGTATAACCAAACAGTTAGTATTATACTTCAGATTTTGTTTGCCTGATCATATTTCAAATTGATGATATAATGTCTCTATACTTCAGTGATATACATATAATTTGTGGGATGCTTGTGTAGTTCTTATTTTTTTATACATTTTTTATATTTTTATATATGCCTCATCCCTATATATACACATATATACTTTTTATATATATCTTTCACAATGATAATAATAATAATGTTTTTATATGCAATCCCTTTATATATTTAATATGTATGCCTACTGAAGTGGCACCGAATTGTATATTGCATTTCTAGTTAGTACGGTATTTCCAAAGTATCCAGTAATATTTTGTATAACATTGTTTATTCATGTATGTATTAATGCTAATACCTATGGTTTTAGCGTATTATAACGGTGCCCGTGCTCCTTTGTTATTTTTTTCCTGTCAGTCTACTCTGTGTGTGCTCCCATTGACTGTCCTGTGTTGATCCCGCCCAGTATGTCCTTTATATACTGGGCTCCAGCACCCACACGGTGCCCTTTCGTGGTGTTCCTGTACCAGTGCTAGTTATCTGCTCAGTGTTTCCCAGTGTACCGACTTGGCCTGTCTGACTACTCTGCATCTGTTCTCCTGCTCCTGTGTACCGACCCTGACTACTCTCCTGCGCCTGTTCCTGTGTACAGACCCGGCTTGGCTGATGTTCCTACTCCTGTGTACCGACTCAGCTTGGCTGAAGTTCCTGCTCCTGTGTACCGACCCAGCTTGGCTGACGTTCCTGGTCCTGTGTACTGACCCGGCTTGGCTGACGTTCCTGCTCCGTGATTCGACCCGGCTTGGCTGACGTTCCTGCTCCGTGACTCGACCCGGCTTGGTTGGCGTTCCTGCTTCTGACAGCATATTGTCACCTTGGAGACACTCTTATTCTCCAGGCTATCCGGTTCCCTTTTGTTCAGCAAAGTGAGAGAGTCAGTTTCCGTTACTGCACCAGCAGTGTGTCATTGGCCTAGTCCTCCGTTACTGCTCCTGCAGGTTGCAAGTGTCTGCCTCCTTTACTGCTCTGGCAGTGTGCCTTTGGCCTAGTCCTCCGTTACTGCTCCTGCAGGGTGCAAGTGTCTGCCTCCGTTACTGCAGGGAGTCATTGGTCTAGTTTCCGTTACTGCTCTGGCAGTTCACGTTTGTTCTGCTAGCATTAAGCATCCAGAAGCTCTCTATATGGGAAGAGCTCTATCACAGAACTCTCAACACATGGGACTGTTTACACTCCTTGAAGAACTTTAACCCATGCAGTACCTTAGTCCTGGGAAACCAACATATTCTGCCTGACCTGTGTAAGTATAGACTGCTATGTACCTTATGGTTGTACTGGACCTGTGTGGTCATAAATACTGTTAACCTTTCGTGTGTGTGTATTATACTACCTGTATATTACAGGACCTGTGTAGGCATATGTATATATAACCTGTCGTGTGTGTGTATTATACTGCCTGTATATTACAGGACCTGTGTAGGCATATGTATATATAACCTGTCGTGTGTGTGTATTATACTGCCTGTATATTACAGGACCTGTGAGGGTTCTTATTTTATTGTGATTTCAATAAAACTGTGTTTTTATCCTAAACCACTGTGTGTATTGAACAAACCGTTACACTTATATATCATTTTATCATTATTACTTTGTATATATTTATAATTTTATCAATGATCCAATCAAATTATTTGGATGCATGTTTGCATTCCAGCCGTGAGTACCATGACCGGAGCGAGGCATGGCTTTCAGAGCAAGGCACCATCTGGTGAGCAGTATTCATTTGGGGTTTGCCAGTAAGGGCACTGTTATCCAACAATATTACCCTTAGAAGGATCTCTCCTATTCGTCTGACAGGAGACGACTTCTACTTCACACCAGTGTGTTTATCGGATCAGGGCGTGTAACTACTAACAATCTGAACCTGAGTGATATTTCTCCGAGCTGAATCGGATCTTATGTATGGGCCTCTCAAACAAGAGTATGTCTTGTGGGTAAAATCATAACTGCAGCAGTGTACTTTGACATACAAATAGCCTCTCTCAGATTTTTGCTCTTGACTTTTCCTCCTTCTTTTTGTATGCAGGTATGCATGACCTGTTATGGGGTTCTGAGAGAGACTGTTCCAGTCTAGGAGCAGTCAATTTCAGACTCCGTTTTTACTTACAGCACTCCCGCAGGAGAGTACGAGAAGTTCCAGGACAGTCACCGGTCCTTAAGAGAAAAAAAACAGTGACGTCCTGGCACGTCACATGGTCCTTAATGGATTAATTAATAAAAATGCAATGTAGAAAGCACACCACCTTCAACATTATTTATCAAAGCAGCTGCAGTTACATGATAAACATTTCTCCAATTTCTCCTCTGCAGTGATGAGTTAACAACAATGTCAAACTTTCCCAGTGAATTGTACTGTCACCATAGTGACTAAATAAAACTTCCCAGTGGTTTAAATTGTGCTTTTTTATGCCTTGAATACACAAGATTTCTCAAACACACTGCGTATCAATGAGCTGGAGACCTCTCTGTCATTCAAGGACTTAGAAAAAAACAGAAGGAATTAGAGGAATTTTTATTTACCTCACTATGGCCTGAAAATCCTAATAGCTCCTATCAGTTGTACCCTTGGGACTTTGTTCAAGAAATGACATTCATTAACAATGTGCTACAGATAACTCTGCTCCTTAATTGGCTAAGATTACCATGTTCAGTGGGCAGAGTTTGTCTCCTGTGGTCCTGTTAGCAACTGTCATGTCTGCCTCCATGGATGTGACATCCAGGACTTCTTGATAATTTTATTGCTTGAATCAAGGAGCATGGGGAACATTCAGAATGGCCATTAGGATTGTCTGGCCAAAGTACAATAGTGGGGGATTATTATTAGGAGATAGCTGGGAACTCTCCGGTTTCGCCCCAGAGACTCAGGTTTTGACTCGGCATTACTGTGTCTCCGAGTCTGATTCTCCAGATGTGGGGAGTTTCCACATGTGCTGCTTCCCGCCCTTTTCCTCCCACTCCCCTCCCTCTTTTCCTGCTTCCCCAGTCTATTATGGCTATTTTTTTAATGCTTTAGAAGTTCCGCCCCCCCCCACTCGTGATTAAGCCCTGCCCCTTTTATGACAAGAATCGCATCACTTCTATTCCCTCAGCAGTACGATTGGACTCCCTTCTGGGGAGTCCAGACTAGAAGGTTCCCAGGTATGATTAGGAGGTGTTACTTCCCCTTTAACACTGGGTGGACTAGTAACTTTTTTCTCTCACTGAAATGTTCTGAATATAGCCCATTATCTCTAAATATATGACTTACCTTTTTTCCCAATTCGCAAGTGCTCATTTTCAAACAGTTCTAAAATAGATAAATAAATGTAATAAATATAAGAGTTATTTCATTACTGAGTTATTTTCAAACAGTTATAATGAAAATGTAAATTTTAATGACATGAATTAGTCTATTTGAGTTTTTTATTTATTGTGTGGAAATGGAATTCCTTGCCTGGGAACCTAGAACACAGATTACAGACTTAGGCTAGTATATCATGTAAAATCAAATGTTTAACCCTTTGAGGTACCAGCGGGGTATGCAATGCATTGCAAAGCAAAGCAATGCGTTGCGTACCCCTCTGGCACTCAAAGGGTTAATGGGGAATCAAGATTTATTAAAGTATCGTTAACACTTCACAATAATAACCTACCACTTACCTTACTATGAATAGTAAAATCCTATTAATGTTTCCCTAGAATCTTTCTTCAAGAGATAACATGTTCAGTCAGACTTGGATAGACTAAAGGATCTTAAAGGGATAGTAACTTATAATTTGCATTTTAGTATTAAGTACAAGAGTTTTATCATATTGTGCTATGTATATTTACTTACAGATTTGTAGTTCAAAAGCAACTGAAGCAGAAACAATCCCCCTCCCACCCTTTCTGGCCACCTCCCCTTAAGATCTGGAATCCGGTTGTGGGACCGGACGGATGCATCGAGAATCAATCTTTACACAGTAAGTAAAGGACCGGTGACAGTCATAGCACGTCACGTACTTTTTACTTACAGCGCTCTACCAGGAGCGCTGTAAGTAAAAATGGGGCCTAAAATTGACCTCTCCAGGACTGGAACTATCTCTCTTAGGGCCCAAATCGGCGCGCTGGTACACGTAACAGGTCACATGTACCGGCGCGTCGTCAAGGATCAAAGTGGTCCTTAAAGGAAGGTCACTTCCCTGGACCACTGATCCTTAAGGGGTTAAGCATGCATGGGATAGGCATAAGGCTGTACTGAACATAAAACAGGATCAAGGACCAAATAAGGTTTGACGTTTTTACAGTAGTACAATAATGGGCAGATTATATGGGCCAAATGGTTCTTATCTGCCATCCAATTCTATGCTACTATGTCATGCAGTGGCAGAACTCCTTGACTCCAAACTCCACCCACTGGAACTTCTGACACCAAAATGAAGAAGGGTGAGTGCGGGGGACACAAAATATTACTACGTATGGGGAGTGGACTTTGCCACCTAAGTGGACATCATATCTAGGATTGAATGAAAATGTTACCCCTTTGAACCAAGAAGCAAGAGCAAAAATTCATAATGGCCATTACTATTTTCTGGCCATAGAAAGGTAATTGGAAATTAGCTTTAGTAGGTGTTAGTATTCCTTTAAGCCCTTAAGGACTGGTGATGTGCCAGGACTGTCACCGGCAAACCTGCCTAAAGGACTGGTGATGGTCCTGACACCTCCTGTATTATGTGCTTATAGCACTCCTGGGGAAGAGCTGTAAGCACTAGCGGCTTCTGGAATCGACCACTACAAAGCTGGAGCAGTACCTCTCAGACCCTTCAGTCATCAATCATGTGTGCCAGAGTGCCAAACATGCTCTTTGCGGTCCTTAACTACCGTCCACCCCAGGATCTCTGGTCCTTAATGGGTAAATTTGGAGCTCAAAGGGTTAAATTGTTATTTTTAACCCCTTCAATGTGAATGTGGTGTTCAAATTATTTCAAAGCAATGAGTTGAAGGGATTAAAAGCCCCATTTATATTGAAGGCAATCTGATTTGCTCCAGAATTCCTCCTTTTCTGCAAGAAAGAAGAGCGTTCGCTATTTTTAACCCTTTGAGTGCCAGAGGGGTATGCGTTGCACTCAAAGGGTTACAAGCCATAAATGAGCGCTCTGTTAGCAGCTGCACATCTTTTGATGCCAAAAAAATAAAGAAATCTTCTAACACCTTGATGCTATATTGCACATGCTCTTAAATTAATACCTTGGGTAGCCACACGCACGAAAATGAGTGATAATTGCTTTTCTGAATAAGGGACAATCACTAACCTTTTCATAAAATAGCAGACACTTTCTGAAACACATTCGCTAAAAAGAACAAACATTTGCTAAATCATTAATGACATGCTCAATTCAGTAACATTTTGGATCTATTAATTTTTCCATGAAAACTTCATTATACATAGTGAACATGCCACTTCCTTCCATGTCACCCATTATTCTTCAAGCTAAAGAGGTGCAGTTCTGGAACAAACCATCTGCACCACAGGTTTGAAATGAAAATTCCGCAAACTTCAATTGCATTGGAGACCTCTCTAGAATTGTGGTGATTAAAGGAATAGTGTTTCACAATAACAGCAGCTCCAATTAATCTCCATGGAGAGTGTTATTTCATTACTGTCAGAGTTGTAGTTCAATTAAACTTCATAGTTCAATTAAACTTCCTAGTATTTGGGCCATGGAGGGTGTTACTTTAATACTGTCAGAGCTGTAGTTCAAGAGTAATTAAAAGATAAAGTATCCCCCTCCCGCCCCTTTTACTGATTGTAAGGGATGGTTTTTTGGTGATCTCCTCACGGTTAGTCAGGGGTTAATGCTCTGCGGTCATGTAGTAAGCTAAACAGAGAAGCAGGCAAGGTCAGCTTCAGTTACGTAGTGTTTATGAGAGGCAAGTAGTGTAATCTCCAATTGTACAACATTCAGTGTTATAACACTGATGTAACACTGCTCACCTCAGAGTAGCAAAACTGTCCGGATGGATCACAGAGAGGGACATCTTCAGTGAGCATAAAAAAAAAACCTGTCAATGGGGCAGGGTTTTCCTTGTGTTCACAGTAAGAAGATTGTCCCTTGCTGTGAGCTGTCTGGTCAAGTGACCAGATTCTACATCTGAGGGGAGGTGGCTTACACTAGTTAAAAGGTGTGGGAGGGGGATAAATTATCATTCAATTACTCTTGAACTACAACCCTGACAGTATTGAAATAACACTCTCCATGGCCCAAATACTATGAAGATTAATTGGAGCTGCTGTTTTTGTGAAACATTACTATCCCTTTAAAGGCCACAATTTGATCCATGGGAACGCTCATTTCCTCACTACGGTGCAATTGGCTTTCTCCAGAACTGCACCTCTTTAGTTTGATAAATAATGCTCAAAGTAAGAAGAAGCCAGGACCATGTCCCCTACCTGGAGGTACCTGTGTAGAGTCGTCCACACCCAGCTGGCCTGTATTCAGGTTAAGCTCTTTAAAAAATTTCCTCTGTGCAAAAAGAAATCACATAATGTTAAGGTACATATAACAAAAAAAACCTTGGATGTTAGAGCTATCTCCAAGTAATGTGTTGTAGACTCTATAGCATTCCCAAAGTTAATCCCTTTCAGTGCCAGAGGGGTGCGCACCCCTCTGGCACTGAAAGGGTTAAGGAGCAGTAAGCTTTGCGTTATGAAAGACTGTTTTGTTCTTCAAGGGTACTCCTACCTCCGGGAGGTGTTTTTATTTAATTTAAAGTTATTACAACTCAAATTTATTTTTTTTAAATAAAAGTTATCAACAGCACCAACTGGTGTCCGAAACACAATTTTATTTTATCCTTATGCATTTATTTATTTTACAATAAAATCTGTATTTGATTAAAAAAAACAGTAGAACAAAGTTACATTTATCAATTATTTTCATATATGTCCTTATGTTTGTATGGAGGGAATACACTTCTGCTGTTCAATCAAATCAACAACTGTGTAATTTAATATTCCAAGTTCCTAATACCACTGACTCAGATTTAGCAATGCCTATACAGCAAATAGTTTCTCAAGTACAGAAATCTTTTACCACTATGAAAAAGGCAATTCAGTTCTTTATTCTATAGGCTGAGATTAGTGTATGCGATATGGTTCACTGTCACTACCACACGTCATAAGTCTTACATACCATTTGGATATTATTTTAGTGAATAATGCACTTTATTCAGCCTAGAGTATGTTAGCCAGAGAAGAACACTAGAGAGAGATTCACTAAGCAGTGATAAAGTGGTCATGACTTCTCCAGTTTATCACTTCTCCAATTCCTGTGTTATTCTATGGAGCCCATGTGCTAAGATTTCTTCAACTTTGGAGATCTTAGTGAATAGGCTCCATAAAATAACATAGGAACTGGAGATGTGATAAACTGGAGAAGTCATTGCCACTTTATCACTTCTTTATCACCACTTAGTAAATCTCCCACTAGAAATCAGTGTAAGTAGAAGTTTCAGTGTGGAAAGAACAACTTTACCCACGTGTCTACAAGTACAATGCATGCATATATTTGTACCAATTCACTCATGGAGGTATTATACACAAAACCAGATGTACAGATATACCCTTTTTCTGTCATGTATACTGTATTTGCACTTGCTCAGTGATTAATGTACAAGTACAGACCCATTGATAGTATGCCAAAACTAGTTGCCCTCCTAGAGAGCCAGGCTACTGAGATATCAATTTTATCTGGAATATCCAAATGTTTTCTTCCTGAGGATCAACTACAAAGAAAAGCTTAAATATATTACAAACTAGTTGAAAAGCCCATGTACACGGACCACAGTGCCAGGCAGCAACGGCCTTGGTGCAGTCATGCAGAGTAGAGACTACCTGCACCACGGCTGATATGGAGTGGGGAGCTCCGAATTTAAACCATAGTCCTCTCTGTGCACGGAAGGGCTACGGTTTAAATTTGGAGTGCCCCGCTCCGTTATCAGCCATGGTGCGAGCAGTCTGTACTGCACATGACGGCAGCTTGTGCAGCCATCGCTACTGCACATGACAGCTTCTGACAAACATACACAGCGAATTATTATATAGGATTATAGTACATCTCTCTGGGTGTTTCCATTCCTGGGACATGAAGACTGCATTAAAATGTTGGCTTTCTCTTAGACCCAAAGAAGGAATGTTCTTTTTCCTTGGTTCCTTAAAGTTAATCAGATTCCATGGCAATTTTAACAGCTTTAATAAACCTAGGAGTATATTCATAAGGAAAAACCATATGGCAGTCTATTGACTGAGTCCACAAACCTTTCTGGTAAGATTGAAAAGTCATTGTCAGAATTAGAGCTAACTGAAAAATCAGATGTATTCATTGAAAATTTCTTTTTTGGAAAAGCAGGACCTCTCTCCTGAAATCTTATTTCATATTGGACTTAAACCATGATATAAATGTAAGTATTCCTCAAGAATTTTCAGCTACCTGTCTGATACACAAGGCAAACAGTGCAAATAAAAATGTTTCTTTCCAGGCAGATATTTATATTCTTCTCACATCATCAGATGGCATGACAGGAGAGCCAGACATACTGATAAAACAAAACTAGGTATAACAACATATACACAATTCCTACTACTATTGAAGGTTATTATTCTTTATTTATATACTAGTTGAACAGCCTGTTACACGGACCACAGTCCAACTGCCACCCAGTCGCGGGGCAGTCACGTGCAGTGGAGACTACCAGCGTCACAGCTGATACAGAGCCTCTGTATCAGCCGCGGCTCGGGCAGTCTCTACTGCGCATGACTGCAGCACGCGCAGCAGTATCTACTGCGCATGTTGCGGCGTTACACGTTTTAGCTAATTATTATATAAGATTGCCAACTTATTCCGCAGTGCTGTAAAGTAGGAAATAGCCATACAAAGACAAACAGTACAAATGGAACATAGAAAGCAAAAAGATCGGAGGGCCCTTGTTTGTGAGAGCTTACAGTGTAGAGGAAGGTAGGCGAGACACAGGAGTAAGTGCTTTGGGGTGTAATTGCCTCCTGCCACATAAACTGGCAGTCAGTGAGTTGGAGAAAGAAGTGCTTTTGAGTGCAGTTGTCCAGTCAAGTAGCAGGTCTGTTTGGGAGAACAATTAGGTATTTATAGGACTGTAGGTGGGAGAGTGATTTTGGAAGGGATCCAGAGAGTGTAGAAGTTGGAGATGCTGTTGATCTGGAAGATGGTAAGTAGTCGAGACCAGACATGATGAATGTTTGGATTAGAATTTTGGAAGTCTTTTGGGTGAGAGAAGGTCGAATTCTACAGATGATACGTAGGCAGAGGCAGCAAGAGTTGGATATTGACTGAATGAGGTGAATGAAAGATAGGGCATAGTTGAAGGCAACCCTCAGGCAGTGTGCTTTGGAGTTTGGTGTGAGGGTGATGTTGTTAACAGTGAGGGAAATATCTGGGGCAAGGCTGGTTTACAAAGGTAAAATTATAATTTTGGTTTTGATTAATTTAAGTTTTAGATGAACATCCAATATGACACATCAGAGAGACAATTACATACATTTGTCAGGAAGGAAGGAGAGAGGGCTACAAAAGAATGATGGTGAAACCCAAAGGAGATTACCAGTTTGCCAAGGGAAGAAGTGTAGATTGAAAAAAGCAAGGGGTCCAGGACTGAACAATATGCTACTGCAACATACAATGGGAAGGGTGAAGAAGGGGAACCAAAGCAGGAAACACTGAGGGAGTGGTTAAAGAGGTTGACTGAGAACCAAGAGAGGGTGGTGTCACCAAGGCCTATGGAATGGAGGACTTGAAAGAGGAGTAGGTGATCCACTGTGTTAATGGCAGCTGACAGATCCAGGAGAATGAGTAGGGAGTAGTAGCCTTTTGAATTAACGGGAGAGTACATCATTGGCCATTTTAGTGAAGGCAGTCTCAGTGGAGTGATGAGGGTGGAATCTAGACTGCAGGGGATCTAACAGGGAATGAGAGAAGAGGAATTTTGTGAGATGGTTGTATACAAGACATTCATGGAGTTTGTAGGAAAAGGACCAGTTGTTTCAAAGTGCATTTGTGTTCAGAGAAGATTTCTTTAAGTTGGGTGTGATTAGTGCATGTTTGAAAGAGCATGGGAAGCTGCTGATTATCAGAGAGGGGTTCAATAAGAGAGTAAGGGTTGGAGTTAGTAGAGAAGAAAGTCCTTAAATGACAGCAATTATCATGCAGAGAGTGCCCTATAAGCAGATCTGCTCCCCTGCTGATGAAGCCAGAGCTGTATGTGAGCCCTGGCAGAATAAATCGAAGAAAAACAAAAGCATGTAGTAAATATCAGGGCTTGACTCCCAGCCAAATTTGGTGAGAATCCATAAGCTTTTGGGCTGTAGGTCTAATTAAATATTCACATAGCACCAAAAGGGAAAAAATAGGATTTTAGTCTTACCTGTTAAATCCTTTTATCTTAGTCCATACAGGTTACTGTTAACTTTGGGTAGGCGATCAGCCCCTTTAATAGGCTGGAATAATTCTGAGAAGTGACTGCTGGGTGGAGCCTACCTCCTCTCCTTAGCTTGCAGCTAGCCAATCCCCTTCCAGTAAGATTTGCAGATTAACTATTGACTAGGTAGTAAGAAGGTAAAGGAAGGCTCCTGTGAGCATGAACCCGAAAGGACCCCCACGTTCTGCCGCAGGACAGCCAAGCATGGTACCTTGACATGGTGGGAGACCAGTAACCTGTATGGACTAAGTGAAAAGGATTTAACAGGTAAGACTAAAATACTATTTTCTCTGTCATCCAATACAGGTTACTGGTAACTTTGGGATGTCCAACCACTAAGTTCCCCAGGGAGGGAAGAAAGGCAAGGACCAGGCGCAGGGCCCCCAAAGTCACCAGAGCACCAGTGAACCTACAGATCATAAATAGCACAACATTAAGCGCAAAGTGTCAACGGACACTGAACAGGGGTAAAACAAACCCCTGAACTGTTAAACAGCACACTGAACTAGAGCCAACAGGGCTCAAAAGTGAAAGGGTCCTGAAAGACTAAAGAGATCCTAAACAGGTAAGGCTGCCTCCGGGATCTTCCTCCCAAAACTGACATCAGCAGATGACAGCACATCCACATCATAGTGTTTAGAAAAAAAGTGTGCACAGACACTCAAGTAGCCGCCTTGCACAACTGATCAGCTGAGGCCTGGTATGACCCCTGGAACGATTGCTCCAAGTGTTCAAACATGTGACGAGAAGTGCATTGCGTGAGATTGTCTAACCTGCTATCACTCATGCTTGGTTTTATAATTAAATAAGATTTATACTGTCCTCTAAAGCTCACTCTAAAGTAAGTAACCAGCTTTCAATGTGAATGCAGTAACTCCCTTGAAATTATTGTCAGCTCTGAGCTCTGCTGATTTCCAACTCCTGATTCTATTCCAACTCCAGATTTTTTCTAACTCCTCTTCCCTTGTCTGCAGTCACAAGAAATGCAGTCTCAGAGAGCCTGGGGACTGTATTTATAGTAACACCGCAGCCAGGTGACTTCCCTTAACCAATCACCCTTAATCACACAAGCCAGAGAAAATTCCAATTAACAGCTGATTTATTTAACCCTCACAATACCCACACAAAATGTAAAACACTTTTTTTTTTTTAATAAACCTTAATAAAACACCAAACACTCTCATATACTTAACCAGATTTTTTCTAACTCCTCTTCCCCTGTCTGTAGTCACAAGAAATGCAGTCTCAAAGAGCAGTCTCAAAGAGCCTGGGGACTGTATTTATAGTATTTATGTAAAGATGTTACTTTACATTTAACCATGTAATAGCCATCATATTACCACACATGGACAAGCTGGATTCAGTAGTGTAACAAGTTGGGACCCTTAACGACATATGACGTGCCAGGACAGTCATGCCGGACCAGACGTTAAGTACTGCAGACGGTCCTGGCACATAATAGTATTCTGGTATGGCAGAGCGGCTGCGCACCACTCTGCCATCCCAGAATTCATTGTGACGAAAAAAAAAGTGCCATGATCCTTAATGGCCACCCATTGCCAGCTCAGGAAGTTGTTAAAGGGTAAAAAAAATTGTTCTCCTATGTGCATACTAGTACCTAATAGGTCATTCAGTTGATGGAACCTCTTGGATGCAGGACCCATCTGCACCTCCTAGAGTTACAATGACATTTTCTTCATGGATACATATAGGTTATAGGGTTTTCTCTACTGTGTAAAACATGGTTACTTTCACTGCAGTGAGATTTTTGATTCGTTATTACAGAGCAAACATTTTTTCCTTACATGAAACTGCATTTTTCTATTGAAGTCTCTAGTTCTATTCCTATCACTTACTATGGAGAGCAAATCTCTGACTCAAGATTTCAAATGCAGTACATTATATAAACAAATGACTTTTGGACAACATTTGACACGGTTGCTAACTGTTTGATTTAACCCTTTGAGCGTCAAATACCTGGATACATCTCAGGCACTCAAAGGCTTTAAAATCTAAATAAATAAAGTTTGAGCTACAGCAGGACAGTATATTGGCCGTATGTTCATAAGAAAAGTGGAGGAATTCTGGGGCAGACCATTTGCACTATAGAGGAGATCTAAATAGTCCAAAAATTCTCATTGATTTAAATGGGGATATCAAACCCTTGAATGCTAGGGGTTAACATTCCAGTGGTTAAAATCCCCATTTAAATAATGGGATTTTTTGTGTTCTCACCTATAGTACAAATGGTTTACCCCAGAACTATTTTTGATCATACGGCCACAGAACATGTTTTTCATATTAAAGCGGAACTTTCACATATTAAAAAGCCGCCCTTCAATCACCCTATATAATAATTCGCTAGGATGTTTGTCAGAAGCCGTCATGCGCAGTAGAGACGGCTGCGCACGCTGCAGTAATGCGCAGCACAGACTGGCCGCAACGTGGCTGATATGGAGCAGGGCGCTCTGAATTCAGATAGGAGTCTGGAGGAGGACTACGGTCTGAATTCGGAGTGCCCAGCTCCATATCAGTTGCGGCACGGGCAGTCAGTACTGCGCATGACTGCAGCGCCGCCAGTGTTGGCCCATTTACACGGGCTTTAAAACTAGTTCTGCATATGGCGACTAGCTTGACAATACCTGTGTTACCTATCACAAGTGGCAGATTCGAAAGAAATCTTTACACTTAGGAGACTGATGTGCAGGTTAGTTCAGTCTGGGCCTGCGCGGTCAGTCCCTTCCGGTTACCTTACGGCACACTGCAATGCTTCACAGGAGACCGGGACTGATGGCGCAGGCACACAGACAAGATTTCTGAGCTGTTACCTGACTTCCGGTCTCCAAAGGGTAAATATTTCTTTAGAATCTGCCACTTTTAAGAGATGTATTTTCAAGCTAGTCGCCACATGCTTAATGATGACATTAATATGTGAAAGATCAGCTTTAAAAGTTTAGTGTTCATTTAAGAATAAGAATACAGCTATCACTTCATTCTGCATGGATACTCTGTAGATTAAACTAGCATTAATTGAATCAATAAAAAAAGCATACAGATTGGGAGAATGAAAAGTGGTCTGTTTCCAGTTGGCCTAAAAAGGAGTTTCATATAACTGTTATAATGTCATTAGTAAATTTCCAACATCCAAACTAAAATAATACTGTAAAATAGTAAAAGAATAAGGAATAAAAATACCATAAAAGAAATATGAGGTAAGAGGTAATAATAGGAAGACACCGTATAATCGTGAAATCACACCCTCTGTTCCAGCATATGTTGGGTTAACATGGTTTATGTCTAATATCCATTTGCAGTTGCCACAGAATAGTAAGCATATTGTGTATATGTTTGTGTGTGCCTTTCTTTTATCATTTGTATTACAATACATTGAAGTTCACCTATTAAGCAAGTATCCAGCCTTTATAGCACATTTACACACAAGACCTTCATGGGATTAACCGCATGAGCGGCAGAGGGGTATGCAATGCGTTACAAAACAATGCACTGAACACCCCTTGCCACTGAAAGGGTGAATATTTTGACATTAGAGATAACGTGAGGTGTTCCCCTATCATTGGATTTCTTGCCGTACCCAGTGGCCAGCCCACAGCTGTTGCGAATCAGGGTGTTTCCTGGCCAAACACTGCTCTCCTGGCCATGCAACACGGAGGTAGTAAGAGTTCCTGATCATTTAAGGAAGAGAGACCAATATGTGCTGGGAGATGTAGTCTTCACCCCTACACGGTATATCCACAAACATGTTATGATGATTCTGTACTGGTATGCTTTCTACCTTGGTTAGGAAGGGTGTAAATGTACCCTGCTCCACCCAAACCCAAAAAAGGTAATGGCTTCTTTTGCAGGACATATGCATTGCGAATGGTCACCTTTATCCAAGAGACCACTGTTACCTTAGATGCAATCAGGGCCATATGACAAACAAGGAAACAGATTTATGAAAGCTGCGTGCGATGAACATAGTACTTCAAGCACATAACCATATCCAAAAGCTAAAGCTCCTGTTCTTGTCCATTAAATGGAGCTGGACAGGAAGAAGGAGGATCCATTTCCTGGTTGATGTGAAACTCAGAAGCAGCCTTAGAGCGAAACCTTATATGAGTCCTCAGAACAACCTTGTCTGGGTGTAAAGCCAAATCTAGACGACAGCCAATAGAAATACAGTGTTGAGCACTCAGAGATCCAGGGAATCCAAAGGAAAAGGCTAAAAAGGAGCCTTCTGAAGAATTCCCAGTACCATGTTAAAATCCCATGGAGGAGTGGGATCCAAAAAGACCATGCAGGCATGAGCCACCTCTTGAACAAAAGTTTGTACATCAGGTAATAAAGCAATACACCTCTAGAAAAGGACAGAAAGAGATGAAATCTGAATTTTAATAGAACTGAGACTAAGCCCTTTCTGAAGACCATCCTGCAGAAAAGACAACGGGTAGTCAAAAACATTGCTGCCATGACTCCTCTATCCTCACACAATTTAATGAACAGGGACCATACCCTGTGATATGTCTTGGAAAAAAACAGTTTTCAAGCCTATAGCTTAGTAGCAATGACGGAGTAAAAAAAAACCTTCTTTCTCAAGATGCTGGCCTCAAAGCCAGCTTCTCTACATGAAGATGGCACAGTGGACCCTCTACCGCAGAGGGAGTTGAAAGAACTCCACCACAGATAGATTGAGAAAATCTGAAAATAAGGCCTGATGGAGCCAAAATGAGGCAACCACAATTACTTTAGTGTGCTCCATTCTGATGGAGTAGACAGACAGATCTACAGGTCAGCACCAGCTAGGACAGTCAGACAAGCCAGGTTCATACACGGAGCGGGTAGTCAGCCAGAGCCACAGGTCTGCACCAGATAGGATGTCCTCTAGGAGTAAGTCACATTAGGAGGATAGTTGGACAGAGCCCCAGATCAGCACCAGAATGGATATTCAGTCAAGCCAGGGTCATACACGGAGCGGGTACTCAGCCAGAGCCACAGGTCTGCATCAGACTGGACGTCAAGACAAATGGAGTGAACAGAGAGAATGGTCAGACAGAGCCACAGGTCAGCACCAGAATGGATAGTCACCGGAGCATCATTCCAGAACCCTGCTCCCAGCCGAATGGCACAGGCCAAGGTAAGGCACTGTGACACAAGGCCATTTGGTCCACCTGAGGGAGGCCTCATAGATGAACTATGGAATTGAATATGCTCTGATTGAGTTTCCAATTGCTGAATACAGCCTTTGGAGCCAAATCTCAGCCCACATGATCGCACTCCTAGTCTCTCCCTGGAGGCTGATGAAAGTGACCTCTGCTGCATTGTCCAACTGGATCTGCACTGGGGATCCCTGGAAGGACTGAGACCAATGCCACAAAGCTAGGCAAATCACCCACAGCTCCAGAACACTTATGAACAAATCACTCTTGGCACTGGTCCAAAGACCCTGCTCCTTCTGAAGATCCATAATGGAGCCCCAACCTGTCAGACTGCCATCCTCATGACTAACACTCAATTCAGAATAACCAGGGGACATCCCAAGGTCAGTTGAGGCATCTAAAGACATCAGAGAAGGTCCGCCTTCCTCCTTTCAGACAGAGGTTTTATTTGGGAAAGGAGAAGTTGTTGTCTGGTCTAATACCTGAGAATATCCAGCTGCATCTCCCATTTTCTAAACTGAGCAAACGGGACAGCTTCCAGTGTAGAACCTTCATAGATTCCCACACAGTAACAGATGGACAGGATACTGCTAGAGACACCTGGAGCTATAACGACAGAATATTATCATCCGGTAGGAAGACCTTCCCCTGAAGAATATCAAATCTCATACAGGGAAAGTGAAGGACCTACGATGGAATCAGAGAGGATTTCTTGAGATTGAGAGCCAACTGTTTTGTTCCAGAATGGAGATGCAAGTTTGAAGGTGAAGGTGCAAAAGCTCATTTGAAGGGGCATTTAGTAAAAGGTTGTCCAGATAGGGAGTGAAAGAAATCCATTTAGAGCAGATGCAATGCTAGGGCTGCCATAACTTTTCTGAATACCAGTGGATTAGACAAACCCAAAAGGTAAAAGCTGTAAACTGGAAAAGACGATCTTGGAAAGCAAAGTGATGTAAACGCTGATGGTGTGCATGAATAAGAATGAGCATATACAGGTCTTTTTTATGTCTAGTGAAGCCAGAAACTCCCCTAGACACATGGCAATAATGATGGAGTGCTAGGACTCCATCTTGAACCATGGGGCAAGCACAAATGGTTGAGGGGTTTCAAGTCCAATATAGGATGACATCCATCGTCTTTCTTAGAGGCTAAGGAAAGACTGGAGTAGAACCCGGGGAATCTTTCCTGAGTAATAAAACCATATCTAGCAGGGACATCACCTCATCCAAAAATAGGTGGATTATCTTGGGATCACAAGGACATGAACACCCTCTTGTAGTTACTCACAAAACTCCCTGGTCCGCCATGGAAAAGGCCCACGTGCAGTGGAATAAAAATGGAGATGATCTTCTGTGATAGACTGGGTCCCCGCAAGTCAAATGGAAGGTGGTTTGTCAGTTTTGGGCATACACTTGAATCTTGCCTGCCCATGCCTGCTTGGATTTTGGAGTGGGATGTGCCTGGGTCACTGAGACAAACAGTGACCTGGGAGAGTACCCATATGGTTGGGGTAACAAAAGCCAAGCATCTTCTGTGGAAAAAAAGATAATTTAGGAGTAATCTGACTGATAACCTTGTTCAATTCCAGGCCAAACAGTTGTTTACACACAAATGGGAGAGATACCAAGGATCTCTTGGGACTGGTCGACCTAACAAATCTTAAGCCACAAAGTGCAACATGAATTCACAGAAAAAGCCAAGGCCATTCCAGGAGGCTAAGCAGCATCAAAGGCCACTTCAGTAAGGTAAGCATTAGCTTCCAGGATCTTGGATGCATCCATATGTTTGTCCCCCAAGACTATCATAGCCTCAATGACACATGAAATGGCAAAATGTGTCCCCAGATACTGTAAAATTTGCCTTAAAGGTATAGTAAATTACTAATCCCTGTTTTCTAGCCATTAAAAAAAGAAGAAAAATGCCCCCAGTGGCATCTCTCAAACCCTTATGGTTTGAGAGATAACCACTTACAAAGTTCCCCCTGCCTGACATCAGAGATCTAGCTGACTGCAGGGAAATCCTCTCCTGGGATTAGCCGGCGGCTCTGCAGCAGAGCCGACATCGAGTTAATGAAAAAGAAATACTTAACTTAAAGGGACAGTAATACTTCGTTTTAACTTTATTTTATTTTGTAGGCATTAAAAAAACATGAAGAATGATATAAGTCTTATCTCTCAAACCTTTATGGTTTGAGAGATATTCACAAGCAAAGTTCCCCTCCCCGCCCCTTTTACCTAGTGTAAGCCATCTCTTCTCAGATGTGGATCAGGTTGTATGACAGGACAGATAACAGCCGGGGACAATCTTCTTCCTATGAGAACAATGAAATCCCTGCCACCCTTGACAAGTTTTTCAGCTTTTTCCATTATCTTAATTGAAGATTGTCCCTCTCTGCAATCTACCTGGGCACCTCCCTTCTGATCTGAGTGAACGGGGGGGGATACTTTGCTTTTGAATATCTCATAAACCATAAAGGTTTGAGAGATAAGACTTATATCGTTCTTCATGTTTCTTTAATACCTACAAAATAAAATAAAGATAAAACGAAGTATTACTATCCCTTTAAAAGGTATTCTACATGTGCTTGGTTTGCAAGAACACGTAGAAGACCTTTTAAGTGAAGGGTTTCTTTTTCATTAACACAATCTCTGCTCTACCGCAGAGCCTCCGACGGTCCCGGGACCGGATTTCCCTGCAGTCAGATAGAACGCTGATGTCAGGTAAAGGAGAGGGAGGGGGGAACTTTGTAAGTGGTTATCTCTCAAACCATAAGGGTTTGGGAGATGCCACTGGGGGCATTTTTCTTGTTTTTTTAAATGGCTACAAAACAGGGATTACTAATTTTGAAATATTACTATCCCTTTAAAAAAGGAATCCAGGTGTTTGTCTGCATGATCTTTCAGAGGCTCAGCATCTCACAGTGGCAAAGCAGTATTCTCCACAACGCTAGAAACTGGGGGATCTACAACAGCGGTAGTGGCCCACTGCACTAAAGACTGAGCTGAAAAAGGGTTATAAGAGATAAATACGTCTGTTAAGAAAGAACCTCCTGTCAGGCATATCCCATTCCTCTATAAGCAACTGGTCCAAGGAATGGAGGGGAGGAAAAACTGCAACCTTCTTTTTGCTTCTCTTACAAAGAGGAACTACAATCTGAAGCTTCTGATACCTTAAGAATCTGTAGGACAGTTCAAATAACTCATTCAATGGAAGAGCAGAAGTCTTCCTCAAAGGAGTCCCCAGCAGAGAAAGACAAATCTACGCTGTCCACATATACAGGGGTATCCCCCTCTACAACACTGAACCTGCTCTTTGAGGGTGATTTGCAATGCGTTGCATACCCCTCTGGCACTCAAAGGGTTAAACAATGGTAAGCCTTTGAGTGCCAGAGGGATACACAAGGCATTGCGTACCCCTCTGGCATTCAAAGGTTTAATGTGAGCTTCAGTGACATGGGGATTCAATCCTTTTGGTGCTTCTAAATATGCAGGTAAGTGTAGCGCATATGTATGCGATGTACATACACACCTACATGCGTATTTATTACATGTACATGTAAACCAATGCATTCACAACCCCTGAAGCACCCAAAGGACTTAATCCCCACGGGCAAAACCATGCCCCTTTTGCCAGTTTTAATATAAAGAAGACTCAGCGAAAGACATTACTAACCCTTTAACTCCACAAGAAAGACCTATAACATGTAGGCTTTATAAGAAAAGTTTACTGCTCCTTTACTTCCAAACCAAGATACATTTCATTTCTGTTGATGCAGTGAAAGGCAAACAAAAACCCTGATAAAGACATATTGGTTTTGAGAGATGCATTACAGTGAAAGAAGACTTTCTAATCAAGGAAAACTCTCTGATCCTATGATATCAAATAGCGTCTATGCACAAAAGAGTGAAAGACTGCTTACTGAGAAAAAGTAAGACATGGAAAGGTGAAAGACTGACTTTAATTTTACCACTGAAGGTGAAATCACCCACTCTGTGATGTGTACCATGCAAATACTGTTGTTATTGTCAAACCAACCTACACTGCACCAATTGCATACGAATCTTGCTAATAAACAGCAGTGTCCCTTTACTTTTAGTCTTCCTGTAGGTTAACAATCAATCAGTGGACCATGTACACAAACCTACAGCAGACTATATATGGCCACATATAAAAAACAATTCTTGAGTAAATCAGCTGCACCACAAAAGAAAATTAACATTTCCGACTGACCCAAATGGTCTTAAAACACCTTGAATACTGGAGTGGTCTACAGCTCATTGCAAAACAATGTACTGGAGATAGGGGTGCACCGAAATGAAAATTCTGAGCCGAAACCGAAACTTCAGGATGCTCTTGGCCGAAAACCGAAACCGAAAAATGACTTTTTAATTTATAGGGCGATGCCTAACAAAAGAAATAAAAAATATAGTAGAGCAAGTGCCCCCACCAGATTTAACTTACCCCCTACCAGCACTACTTTGCCCATCAGCTCCAGGTTCCAACTTGTCCCCCATCAGCTCCACTTTGCCCATCAGCTCCAACCTGCCCCCACCAGCTCCACTTTGCCCCCCATCAGCTCCAATTTGCCCCCACGAGCTCTACTTTGCCCATCAGCTCCAAGTTCCAACTTGCCCCCCCATCAGCTCCAACTTGCCCCCCCATCAGCTCCACTTTGTCCCCATCAGCTCCAACTTGCCCCCGCATCACATACCTGTAGCTCCCATTTGTTCTCTTTAGTAATGCAGAGCGCTGGGAGATTATGTCATCTCCCAACGCGCTCTGCATTACTAAAGAGGCAAAGGCGACGAGGGAGCTCAGAAGGTACAGGTCTGTGCTGAAGACCGCACAGACCTGTATGTACTGTGGTGCCGGGCGGGGGAGTCCAAAACAAGTGAAGTAAAATCTGCAGTAGGGCTGCAACTAACGATTATTTTGATAATCGATTAGTTGTCCGATTAATTTTTCGATTAATCGGATAAAAAAAAACAATATGCTAATTTTTCATTATTTATATGCCTCTTTTTCACTTCTCTTGTCCCCCATGGCCTGTTTTTCACTCCTATTGCCCCCATGCATTCTTTTCCACTCCACTTGTCCCTCCATGCTGTCTTTTTCACTCCTCTTGCCCCCATGCCCTCTTTCTTTACTCCTCTTGTCCCCCATGCCCTGTCTTTCACTCCTATTGCCCCCATGCCCTGTCTTTCACTCCACTTATCCCCATGCCTCTTTTTCAGTTCTCTTGTCCCCCCATGCCCTCTTTCACTCCACTTGTCCCCCCATGCCCTCTTTTTCACTCCACTTATCCCCATGCCTCTTTTTCAGTTCTCTTGTCCCCCCATGCCCTCTTTCACTCCACTTGTCCCCCCATGCCCTCTTTTTCACTCCACTTATCCCCATGCCTCTTTTTCAGTTCTCTTGTCCCCCCATGCCCTCTTTCACTCCACTTGTCCCCCCATGCCCTCTTTTTCACTCCACTTATCCCCATGCCTCTTTTTCAGTTCTCTTGTCCCCCCATGCCCTCTTTCACTCCACTTGTCCCCCCATGCCCTCTTTTTCACTCCACTTATCCCCATGCCTCTTTTTCAGTTCTCTCGTCCCCCCATGCCCTCTTTCACTCCATTTGTCCCCCCATGCCCTCTTTCACTCCATTTGTCCCCCCATGCCCTCTTTCACTCCACTTGTCCCCCATGCCCTCTTTTTTACTCCTCTTGCTCCCGAATGCCTTTCTCTCCCCCTTGCCTCTTGTCCAGATAATTGCAAGGCTGTGTACTCTGTAATGCCCGCAGGATCTTTCTGTCTCTGTGCCCGCACTGGAGATGACAGCCGCAACTGTAAATTGCTGGGGCTTTCTTCCTCACTCTGGATTTAAACTTGCATTTGCAGAAGAAAACCCCAGCATTTGCCGCGTGTCACTGAGGTACTAACAACAGTAAATCGGGGGGAGGGGGGCGCAGGCATTTATGTGCTAGTATCCTCGTCCTGATCATGCCTTCGGTGTAACTTGGAGGAGGCCAGGCGCAAGGAAGGCAGGCACTGACCGAGTGAGGCACCATGATGAGCACTGTCACAGCGTGACTGGCGCTGCTGTGCTTATCATTCTGCCTCAGTCAGCGAGTGCCTGCCTTCCTTGCGCCTGGCCTCCTTCAAGATACACTGGAGGCATGATGTCTGACTGACTGTGGTCAAAAGCTGATAAGTTTTACGCAGGACACGGAGACGAATCATGGGTCTAGAAAGAAAATGCACTAAAGTCATTATTGAACGTTTGCCATACACAGCACTGGGGATGCAGATGTTCCCTAATGTTCCCTCCAGCTCCCTCACAGGCAGCGGCATTGTGTCAGCGCGGATTCAACTATCAGCACAGCCCGAACCCCTCCTCCTCCTGCTGAGTCACCGCTATCGGTCAGACATAATAATAATTGTACCTAGTAACGTGACAGGACCGATACTTCTCAGGGGTGACAGGCGGACTCGCGCGATTTCATGAGTGCGCAAAAGATAACTTTTTGACACACATGCGCACAATGCCTGAGTTATGTGTGAAGATGACACGGTGAAGCCGGTCACATTATAAGTGTGCCGTGCGTCTTAGGCTGCACTGTGGGCAAAAGTACAGATCAGGACATATGTATGCACTGCAGCTCCCCCCTGCACAACTAATCGGCTGAAGCGCGTCTGTGTGCTGTGCTGAAGATTTTACTTCACTTGTTTCTGCTCTCCGTTTCGGCCTTTTTTTTTATTTCGGCTTTTTGCCGAAAATGCCATTTTCGGCCGAAACATTTCGGCCGCCGAAATTTCAGTGCATCCCTAACTGGAGATCTCTCTAGAATTCAAAGGGCTACAAGACCAATTAAATTAAATGATTTGCATTTATCCACAATGAAGCAGAACCAGTTGGTTTGTCCCATAATGAATCCTCTTTTGGTTTGAGGATATGGCTCACAGACTCTACACAAGTCATAGCCATCAGCTACATGCTAACTAACCTGAGGCCAAGACGCAACTTTTAGTCTATATTATTTATATTGAGTAACAAGCCTTGTTGCTTTTTTTCTTTTGGGCTATACATGTTGATCACTCTGAAGAAGAGCAGTCTGTGTCCAGTCTACGTGCAGAAATACTGCATCAGGGGAGCAGTGGTATTTCGGCCAAGCTTTTTAGCTGGTCCTCACGTAGGTGTTGTTCCATCAATTACATCATGTGAGTTATGTCCATCGGTGGTGGTGTGATGTTTTCATTTATGTGAACATTACACTGTTCTTTTATCCTTAAGGAGATGCAAACTTTTTATGAAAAAAAATTATGTTATAGGACTTTTTTCTGCTTTTCTCACTGCAGGGAGATTTCTCATTCAAAAGCTATTATAGCTAAAACGTATTTTATTAATCAAACAGTTAGCAACAGCACGAACTGGTGTCAAAAATGGAAAGCTACTGTTTAACTAAGCTGCAATCATTTTTAACTGCAGTTGCAATTAAAAATCTCTCAACAGTGGGAGTACCTTTGTTTTACTTAGTAGGAAAAGCCATATATCATAGTTTCCATTAAGAAAAGTCTGAGTCTTTAAATCCTGGGCCTTGAAGATTGGATGCCCCAGTTACTAATAAAAACTACACTCACTAATAGAACATGCACACAACTGATAAGACAGAAAACTATGGCAGATAATAGTTAGCTGTACTCACCAGTTCAGGAATGTCTTTAATTTTTAATGGCACTTGAATCAAACCGAGGTTGCTTCTAAAACTCTCCCCATTATCATAATTGGGATTACGTAGGTTAATTAAGACCTATGTAAAAAAATAAAATAAAAATAAGTGTACACATTTATTTGTTGTGTGCCCTCTGCTTATTATATACAAATGCATTAATGGTTATATGTAACAAATACTAAACATACATTGTACTGTACAAATGAACCAAATATAACAATATATAAATCCATTAGGTACATAAAACATGAATATACACACAGAGAGGAGATCTACACTGAACAAAAACAAAGTAAAGAGGGTGCATGCACCTCTAAGTGCACCACCTTTGTGCACTAGACGCCTCTTAACGAAATGTTTGTCACGATCTCCAGAGGCTACTGTCCGCCTCTTAGTCTGTACGCAGTTTTTATGAGATAATACTGCAACACAGGGGTGTTGTCTGTGATACTCTTTTTAAATATATAATATTTTTATGATTCCACCTGTTTATTATTTTTCACTACTAACAATATATATATATATATTTTCCCAAGATACCCCCAACTTGTGGAGCTATAGTCCTCAGATAGGGGGATGCTGCTAACAGGATACCCTCTGGGGAAGATTTATCTCAGAGGAGTTTGGTGGGTGCCTACAAAAGGATCTGGAGAGACCCTGCACTGGGTGGGAAAACAGTGAATTCATGCAGACTAAGCGTAACATTCCTTTAGGGGTATCTAGTGCAAAGGTGGTGGTCCTATACAGAATACGTCTGCACTTAGAGGTGCATGCGCCCTCTTTGTTTTGTTTTTATAGGTGTGAAGGGTGCCACGCCAGGGATACATTGAGGAGGTAGCGGCAGCAACCAAGTGAAGTGACGATCAATAGTTTATGAGCTGCGACTACCCTATATATGGACTCTCAATCAAAGTTGTAAGTACTACTGTATACTGTTTACTATATGTAATAGTGGATTAAATATAATTGTTTTTCTTTCTTTTCTCACTGTCACAGCCCCCTGTTAGCAGCGCTTGGAGGAGTTTGTGTGGTTCTGCACTAACAGCCTACTTTATGAAGTCCCTACTTTCCTTAACTCCTTAAGGACCAGAGGGGCGTCACCCCGCTGGTCCTTAAGGGGGTAATCTTGGCTCAAAATACTAATGGCTACTATGAATCAATTATGAGTGGTGTAATTCTCCAAAATTAATCTCTCTCTCTTTTTTTAGCTGTTTAGTAAGGATTTTGACAAATGACACAGAATAAAAAAAGGGGGCAGGGGAAAGAGGACATGTACATGTGGCATGTTTAGAGTAGCAACCTCAAACTTTGCTCATTGGACAGGACAATTTAACCCGTTAAACGTATTAAGGACCAGAAGTGTGTGTGATGTATTGTGTAATGTTTTGTGCACACCTCTGGTCATTAAAGTGGTAAACTGGCTCATGCACTCTGCATGCTTGCTTTTGACAAAAAATGCCAGCAACTGTCATGTCTGCCTAATTAGACAAGACATTTGAAACCGACTGAATATGTTATCTCTTCAGCCAAGGAACAAGGGCAAGATTCATAGCTGCCATTACGATTTTCCGGCCATAGTGTGGAAAGAGTGGGATTATTACTAGGAGTTATTACTTCTACTTTCAGCAACGTAAGACTGCACAGGATTATGATGTCTATAACAGTGTATATTAGTGGATGCTTAACTCGTGGCAATATGAAGTACAGTAAAATGCGTTAGAAAGGGTGGGGGGGAGAAAGGAAGGGGAGCAGGCTAGGGAAGGAAAAGAAAGGAGAAATGGGGAAGGAAGTCAGGTCTGGCCAAGAGGGGACATTAGAATCTGAGTCAGTATAGGTGGATCTAGGGGTGACAAAATGGTCATCCATGTATCTGTGGAGCTTTCCGTGGTAAAGATTCTTCATCTAGATGAGGGGGTTTTCATCAGGAAGGTCTGATCCCTTCCAAGAGTCACTATAACATTTTTGGCATAATGTAGAATTTGAACAGTTCATTTATTTTACCTTCTGAGTGCCAGAAGGGTGGCCAGCGCAAGGCACTGCAGTGTGTTGGATACCACTCTGGTACTCAAGGAGGGATGAAGGCACAGTACAAGTACTCATGGGTCAAAATCCACTTGTATATTGGCAATGGCAGGAATGAGTTTAGTGGTCACTTTCTAAAAATCCTGGACTGCTGCAGAGTTCCACCAGATGTGCAACATCCAAAAATTATGATTTAATTAATAATGGATAACACACCCATGAAGGCTGACATGAGTCTTTGTTGCAGGACTACTGGACTCCAAGTTCCCCCTTCTGAAGGCTTCATAAGAAGACAGTGGGAGGGGTTAGAGTCCAGGAGTCCTGCAAAATGAAACATGAAGACCACTCTAGCATCCAACAGGTTACTCTTAATATTCTGTTTGTGCTAGATTCAAATAAGGCAACTGCTGTAAGATATTCATGAAATAATTTAGGTATGAGGACTGGTCTTAGAGAAAGGAGGACTTTTGTGGACAGGACATACATAAACTCTGCAGTATAACCACATGCCAGTTTGGGGCTGAGCTCCAGATGGTTGAATAAACACTCCCCCCAAAGCCTCAGGAGGAGGAATGGCAGCATTGTGATGATGCAAGGCACAACTGACTTCTCTAGCTGACAATATCAGCAATTGGCTGTCTCTAGCCGTACACTATATAGAAAAAATCTCTTCAGCTGACATGACAGGGGGTGGGCTACATGACTGAACAGCCAATGAGCCCTGTACTTGAGGTCTGAGAAGATAGAGACGCTGATGGAAGAGTGGCAAAATCGTGGTGCAAACCAATAGCACCATAGAGAATAAATACAAATTCCCACGGATTTAAATAATGCAATGCACTGGAGACCTCTCCTCCATTCAAGGGGTTAAAAGTCCCATTTAAAATAATGAGAATTATGGCCGTTTTATTTTTTTGTTTCCAGAAGCTTTATGGAAAGTTATAGAATATTACAGAAGTCAGTAACAGCATACAGTAACAATAGTGGATTTTCAGTAACAGTGGTAGAGGACAATAGTCAACAAAGACAATATCGGAACATCGGCACAGGTGCAAGAACCATAAGGACAAAGAATGTAGGGTAGAAGGCTTAACCCAGGAATCAAATAGGTCCCCTGACTGGCTGAGGGGGCTAATAAGTGCGTTTAAAGAGGAACTACCACCTCCACTAAAGTCATCCTGCAATAATTATGAAGGTGGCGACTAGCTTTGTAATCATTATTTTACCTCTCAAAAGTGCCCACAAATAAAGTTATCCTTAAGATTCCAAGACCGGAAGCCAGGCAGCACCACGGACATGTTGAATGCGTGCCTGCGCTGTCAGTCCTCTTCACCCTTCACAGGCATTGCACTGGCCCGGAGGGCTCCGGAAGAGACTGACAGCGCAGGCGCACAGGCTGCAGTAACCTGGCCATCAGTCTCAGAAACATAAGGATAACTTTATTTGTGGACACTTTTGAGAGGTAAAATAATGATTACAAAGCTAGTCACCACCTGCATAAGTATTGCAGGGCAACTTTAGTGAAGGTGGTAGTTCCGCTTTAAGATAAGGTGGGCGGCATATCTGTGTTTAGCGCAGGAAATATACCTATGTTTAGAGCATAGAGAGGACAAGGGGAAAGAAGTAGCAAGGGAGGTGGAGGGGATGGCTGTTTTATTTTTAATGTATTACCTATAGTGCAATTGTTTTTACTATAACTGAACCACTTTTTCTTATTACATCAGCCTCATGGAGTAAATGTAGAGGCTTCTGCCCTGATCAGCCTTTATGCTTTTCTTTTTACAGGTAAGTAAGGCCATAAGATATGCAATGTTGAATTACTAGACAACATCGTCTGTCAGAAATATAATTTGCTTTAGTATTATATCTCTGACAGACGATGCTGTCTAGTAATTCAACACTGCATATTAAAACACCGATGCACGTTTCACTTAACGGCTTTTTCACGTTATATTATATCTCTGACAGACAATGTTTAGTAATTCAACACTGCATACTAAAACACCGACGCGCGTTTCACCTAATGGCTTTTTCAAAGATTGAAAAAGTCACTAGGTGAAACGCGCGTTGGCATTTTAATATGCAATGTTGAATTACTAGACAACATTGTCTGTCAGAGATATAATATAATACTAAAGCAAATTATATCTATTTTACCAAGAATCATCCACTAGTATTTAAAGCAGAACTAACACCGCTAAAAAACATTCTCTGTAATAATTCTCTATCTGGTGACTAGCTGCTTGGTAGCGCTAGTCGCCAGAATTATTACCTCTTCATGGAGAAATATGAAGTGATCCTCGGCTGACTGCGCTGTCAGTCCCAGACGGCTGTAGGAGGCATTGCTAAGAGCCATTTGGCTCCGGAAGGGACTGACAGCGCAGACGTCACTAGGGCAAGATGTCCGCGCTCCATCCTGCCTGCCAGCCGAGGATGACTGCATATTTCTCCATGAAGAGGTAATAATTCTGGCGACTAGCGCTACTAAGCAGCTAGTCGCCAGATAGGGAATTATTACAGAGAACGTTTCTTAGCAGTGTTAGTTCCGCTTTAAATACTAGTGGATGATTCTTGGTAAAATAGATATAATTTGCTTTAGTATTATATTATATCTCTGACAGACAATGTTGTCTAGTAATTCAACATTGCATATTAAAATGCCAATGCGTTCACCGCATAAAGTTTCAGCACATTCCATTTTATGTATCTGCAACTCTTAGCTCTGTAAGCACAGAATAATTCTAGTTATACATTTATAAATAGGAACATAACTTCTTCCTAAAGTTTAACCTTGAACATCTGGTAATCCTATTACTTCAATTAAGAAAACTTCCTTTTGAGAATATTGTGAAAAATAATAAACCTTTTATTAAGGTTAATTAAACCTAGTAAGTTCAGAGTAACACTCAAGCAGCAAAGAAGATGTTAATTACCAAAGTGGATAGTCACCATATATCGTGTTTGATAAGATGTTGGTGTATATCACGAATCACTAGTGTGTAAATATATTCTTTGTGGTTTCACATAAGAAGAAAACCCTAAACCTACTGAAGTATATTATTGACCAGAGAAGGCAGCTGACAATTTACAACTATAGGAAAATGTATGGGCCATAGCCCTTTAACACACTGATAAGGAGAAATTACATATTTTATTTTTTTTCTTTAATTGTTTAATAAAATTAATTAATAAAAGTTTTATTACTTTCACCAATGATAAAATATTGACCCAGAGGGGCATATGTCCCACTAATATCTAATTTTTTCAAAAAGCTTAGAGAACTTTTTCCTCTGCTTTTACTTTTTCTCTTGTGTGACAATATTAGCAATACTAGGATTGTGTAAAATAAGATGAGCTTTTGAGTCTCGGGAATTTGAGCACTCTGCCCACTCACTTCCCCTTCAGTATCTAATGTTCCCTTTGTTACTTGCCCTAATTCTTCTATCACCTTAATTTTTCTTTCATTCTATTATTTCTATTTGTGTATCTGCACTCGGCCCACTACTCTGTTTTGTCTTCTCTCCTAATTTCTACCTAGTTCTTCCTTACTTAAGCACTCTCCATTTTCCTCCTTCTCCTTCCCATCACGCTTCACTCGCCTTCCCTCTGCCCAGTCCACCTTCCCTTACTCTGATCCCCTTACCTGCCCTCTTTTTCTTATATACCAGTGATTCTCAACCAAGGTGCCATGGCACTTCAGTGTATCACAGGCTTATTTAGAAGTCCAATTTCTAATGTGTGTGGCAATATAATATAACATGATGTTTCATTTAAGAAAATCTCGTACATCCAAAATAGCTGCATCTAGAGCCACTCACAGCTCTCAAGGCCTATGCTAGATCTTGGTGTTGCAGTGGCAGTGGCGGATTAATGTAGTTGAACCAGTTCATAATATTGGTAAGAGGTCTCCTGATTTTGGTACGGTAGTATGCAAGGGGTGACATTTTTTAGCTGTGTAGGAACTCTGCTAAGGGTATGCATTTATTAGTAGCAAATACATTGCATAAATACTATGATGCCTGGTCTACCATGCAACAGGCTATTTACTAGTGCCAGCCTGCCCCTGCATAATTCTCCAAAATAATTATTTTTATTAGTACTGGAGACCATATTCACTGAGGCTAAAATTAATCCTTTTGCAGGACTTCAGAACAGCAAACTTTTCCAAGGAAACCTTGATTGGGCAGCGTTTGGAGTCCAGGGGAGTGATACTATTCCCACCAGTAAAACAACCGTTAAGGGAAAAAAACACAGAGAGAAACCCACTTGTGTACTACAGCAACCCTACAGCCGCACTGGTACAAGCACCAACCAGCATTGGTGGCCATAATTCACATTGTGGCGAAACTCTTGTTGCAGATTTTTGTTCACACAACTCACACTAAATATTGAGAGTTGCAGGAACATCAAAAGAAAAATAGTCAAATCTCATTGTTTGACACTGTGTCAAACAAGAGTGAGCTCAAAACACAGTCACCCTTCCCCCACCTCTCAAACACTAACCCTACACTATCCCTAACATTACACTTAAATGGATAGTAATGTTTCATAATAAAAGCAGCTCTAATTAATCATCATAGTATTTGGACTTTGGAGAGTGTTATTTCAATTCTGTCAGAGTTGTAGTTCAAGAGTAATTCAGTGACAAAGTATCCCCCTTCCACCCCTTTTACTGATGTAACACTGCTCAGCCAGATCAGAAGGGAGGTGCCCAGGTAGACTGCAGAGAGGGACAATCTTCAATTAAGATAAGGGAAAAACCTGAAAAGCTTGTCAAGGGGGGCAGGGATTTCATTGTTCTCATAGGAAGAAGATTGTCCCCGGCTGTTATCTGTCTGGTCTATGGACTGCATTCCACATCTGAGAAGAGATGGCTTACACTAGGTAAAAGGGGCGGGAGGGGGAAACTTTGCTTGTGAATATCTCTCAAACCATAAAGGTTTGAGAGAAAAGACTTATATCGTTCTTCATGTTTTTTTAATGCCTACAAAAGAAAATAAAGTTAAAATGAAGTATTACTATCCCTTTAAACAATACTAGCTGTAACACTATCCTAACACCCAGAACGGTTACACTTACCTGTCATCCACTGTCAGTCTTCATATTCAGTCTTCTCTCTTGTTTCTGTAATCTTCCTTCTTCTCTTCTTTCATCTAATCTTCCTCTTCTTCTTTGCAAATCTGTATTTGAAAAATAAATACAGTCCAGTGAACGAGGCATAAAAAAAATATGCCCCAAAGATATGCTTGCATTAACCCTTTGAGTACCAGAGGGGTACCCCTCCGGCACTCTGTGGGTTAAATGCATGCTGGCGTATCGTATCTAAATAAGACAAAACATATTGATGCTGGCATTCCTTTCGCAAAAAGGTAGTCAGGCATTCCTTGTGTCCCAAAAAATGCAGCCATCCAGAGTAAAACCACCCCTCCATATCTATCGGGTCAGTGCCAAAGTCAGAATGAGGGAATTTTGAACAGAGACTGGCTTTTTTATAGGCAGTCTCTGTTCAAAATGGTTGCCAGCCTACCACTGGCTGGGATTTGTGTTTATGCACCTCCCAGACAATCAGATTCTAGCGGGTTTCTTTATCCCCCCCAGAAGCAGATTGGATGGGAGGTGCGTAAGCACACATCATAGCAAATGGTAGGCAGGGAGCCAGACTCTGTTCAAAATTCCTTCATTCTGACTCAGCCAATGGCCCAATAGGTATGAAGGGGTGGGGTGGTGTTTTACTCTGCATTCCTGCTGCCACTGGTGGCAGCAGAGACAGTGGGAGATTCGGCATATTGACCCTTGGAATAGCTCCATTTTTGGGTAAGGAATGCCAGCATTAATATGTTTTGGCTTATTCAGACATGACACGTCAGCATGCATTTAAACCTTAGCCACTCAAAAGGGTTAACACAAGCATATCTTTGGGGCATATTTTTTATGCATTATTAATTGGACTTTATTTCTTTTTCAAATACAAATTTGGAAAGAAGAAGATGACTAAGATTAGAAGAAAGAAGGAGGAGGATTATAGAAACAAGAACATGGAAGAGATAAGATTGAAGAAGAAGATGGACAGTAGCTGACCAGGGTGTTTAGGACCCTAGTGGACACCAGGATTACAGGTAAGTGTTTCTTTTCAGGGAATGTTGATAACTTAAGGAGGATTAACCCTGTGAGTGCCACGGGGGAATGCAATGCTCTGCAAAGAGTTGCATACCCCACTGGCACTCATTGGGTTAATATTCTTTTGTTTTTAATTTCTTGTATTGATATCAGGCTTAGGGCTCTATATCAATACATCCACTTGTGACTAGTGTAGGGATCTCTAGCCACACGTGTGTGCGTGTGTGCGTGTGTGTGTGTGTGTGTGTGTGTGTGTGTGTTGGAAACCACTGTTCTAATACACGTCAGTAGTTTTTAAAGCACATTAGGGACTCAGTGCCTACTTTTTATGAAGCCAGTTTCTTGCCTAAAAAAGTGAGTCCCTTAACATGAATTGAAGCCACCGAATGTATTAGCACAGCACATTTTTTATTGTGTCAAATGGGTGCAAATTTTGCACCTGTTGGGCATTTTTACACGTCTGTTTTCTGATAGCACAGTTAATGGAATACCAAACTGTGCTTTCAAAGCCATTGTCTCCATTTTTTTTTTTGTTTTTTGTTTTTTTTACCATGGGGAATAGTATCGAGCCCAAGGAGTCTTGCAAAATCAGTCTTGCAAAATCAGTCATGGCTGCCTCTAGGAACACAATATTCAGTACTAATTAAAAATCATTTTGGGGAACCAATCCATGTAGAATTCATTCATAGGGCTTTATATATCAAGAGCAGCAACTCTGGCACAAACAAACTGCAAAAAAATTGACCAAATACCCATTGATTTAAATGGGGCTTTTAACCCCTTCAGTGCTAGCTCTCTGCAATGCATTGCTCCATGTGCATTAAAAACAGAGACTTGCTCCACCTTAGCCTTTGTACCTACGGTCCTATGTGAAGGGAAGGAAGGCATGTGTCAATCCAGATATAGTGAGCCATATGTAAAAAAGTTAATTTATCTTCTTGCTATATAACCATTTTAGTACAGGAAAGTCATAGTTGAAAGTATGAAAAATGGTATATTGTAGTTGGTGAATTTCTGTGTTTCTGGGACTCCTGCAGTATGACAATTCATACCAACAAGATGACATTTTTATCTTGGAAAAGTAGTAGCTAATGATTACAGTCACAAATGTCATGTTTTTTCAAAGGTATTTGTATCTCCGAAGAGTTAGAAATGCAAAATAGCTTGATTGTTTTCTATAGCAACAGGTTCTGGAAAAAGATGTACACAACAGCCTAGGAGTGAAAAAGGCAAGTGACACCTCATCTGATGCAGGTAAATATCTACTTTCCACAATGGTATATGTTGCTTACCTTTCATGCATATCTGTAATGGTTAAGACTATATGAGTACAGGCAAGTTATTTCAAAAAGAAAAGTGGCAGGTGTACATTAATGTTTCTGTCACCCACATATTGTATGTTAATCCAGTATGTTAAAGGGATAGTAATACTTAAAATGTAAAAAAAAATATGTTGTAGGGTTTATCCCCCTGAGTAAAACAAGAGTACTCCCACTGCTGAGAGGTCTTTCATTCAAAAGTTATTAATTTTCAAAGTTGAATTTTTTAGGTGCAATATCACAGTGGCCTGAAATTGTACAGTGGCGCTGTTGCTACACCATCCTATGGAGATTTATGGTCAACTGACCAGAGTTGTCCATAGGATCGTGTAGCAACAGCGCCACTGTACAATTTCAGGCCACTGTGATATTGCACCTAAAAAATTCAACTTTGAAAATTAATAACTTTTGAACAAAACACCTCTCAGCAGTGGGAGTACTCTTGTTTTACTCAGGGAGATAAACCCTACAACATATTTTTTTTTACATTTTAAGTATTACTATCCCTTTAACCCAAACAAATGGGGTACAGTTTTTCTCAGGCTTGCAGCAGGTACTGAATACAGTAGGAAATTCTATGGTTTTCAAAGACTTTAGTGTCTTTTAACATGTGTTGACACCAAATTATGGAAATATTTTTGCACTCTGTCCTAGGGGTAGAAAGGCAAGTGATCCATCATTCATTTAATGTGGGTGAATGTTTACTTTACAAAATAGTATACCTTGCATACCTTTCCTTAATCTCTCTAATAATTATGACCATCTTCATACAGGCAGCCATTTCCAAAAACAAAAACCAGTATGTGTAGTTTTGTACTTCTGGCACCGGTACAGTATGTGACTTCATACCAATGGGGTGCCATTTTTCTCGTTAGAACAGTAACTGCTTAATACAGTTGAACATTCCACAGTCTTCATAGATTTCAGTATATTTGATCGGGTGGAAATTTTAAAAAAAGAAAGAAAAAAAAATGCTTTTTTTTTTCTATTAGCATCACCTTCTGGAAACATTTACGCACACCAGGCAAGTAACCCTTAATTTTATGCGGAGGCTCATATTCTATCCAAAATGGTATGCTTTGCCTACCTTTTATTTAGCTGTTATAACCATTTTGGTACAGGAAAGAAAAAAAACTTGTAGTTGGCATAGTTTTGTACTTCTGGCATCCCCTAGAGTGTCTGATCTTATTATCAGTGGGGTGTCATTTTTCTACTAACAGCAGTATCTAATGAATATATTACGAAATTCAATAGTTTTGAAAAAGTAAATTTGAAGTGGTGAAAATGTAAAAAAAATAAATAAAAAATGTAACAGTTTTCCTTTAGCACAACTTCTGAAAAAATGTATGCACATCAGGCTAGGGGTAGAAAGGCAAGTGACCCCTCATTTGATGAAGTGGGATATGTGCATTCTGGAAATACATTGTGCTATAATTATTCAGTCATTTTTGGGTAGTTTTATCATGTAACCACTGGAATACACATTTTAGTTCATAAAGTTGAAAATACCATTTTGCACACCTGGTAATTAGGGCTCTACGCAGGCCAGGTAAAACTATACATAGTCATACATGTAGGTAAAATTATACATAGTTATACATATAGGTTAAACTATACATAGTTATACATGTAGGTAAAACTATACATAGTCATACATGTAGGTAAAATTATACATAGTTATACATATAGGTTAAACTATACATAGTTATACATGTAGGTAAAACTATACATAGTTATACATGTAGGTAAAACTATACATAGTTGGTATTTTTGTACTTTGGGCTTTTTGAAATAATTGGAATTTTCAAAATCAACAGATGTTTTTAATCAATAGTGTGTGATTTTAGCAAAATTAGTAATATTTAACTTTTTCTGTAATTATGACATCATAGCTTATTGCACAATACAAAATTTACTTCATGTAAGACACCATGCAAATGCCCAATTTGTTCTGAAAAAATGATATATATATATATATATATAGACACACATTTTTCCATATGTAACTAGGAAGTTATCTACGGGAATCAGATCTAAACAGATGGATAGGAAAAACACTGAAAATGTGTCTGGCATACAGGGTCTACAAAATAGTCCAGGCCCCTGGCACTCAAGGGTTAAATCAATGGTAACTCTCATTCCCCCACTCCTTATGGTGCACTTGGCTTGTTCCAGAATTCCACCTCTTCCACATGATAAATAATGCCCACTGTTTATTATTAGGAGGTGTTAGAGTTGCCTTAACACAGTGGTGGGCAACTTGTGCCTTTCCACGTTTTATTGGACAGCCCCCGAAATTATCCAAGCTTATAGTACAAGTTGTAATCCAACAGCTTGAGTTTACACCCCCCCCAACTTAAAGTGGACCCATCATTCAAAGTCTGCATCCTATTATACTATATTAAAGGCAGTTTGTTCCTTATGAGATCTAATATGTTATTCTTTTAAACATATATGGAGTCATATACAGGAAGAAAAAGAAGGGCAGCCATGGAGCAAACCAAATGCACTGCAGGGGCAGATACTAATTTGATTTAAATGGAGATGTGTTTGCTCCCTATGGTGCAGTCGGCTTGTCTTTGGTCACATGGCCCTTCTACCCAACCCTTTATCCACTACATTCCTTCCATCTCTTGTAGACCTGATAGACCTCAGAGCTCAATATAACTATCCAACACTGAACCTCCTATGGAGGATTTGAATTGCAAACTGTGATCATGGTCTTCAGTTTAATTGCATTAAATTTCCCAATCCTAAATCTTTAATACAGCAAACGAGGGGCATATGTATCACACCACAGCAGTCCATTCCTGTAGCAAAACAACGGTACCACATGGTACAACTGGTCTGTCCCAGAATTGCACAACCTTTGCTTTTGAAGATATGGCCCTATGTGAAGAGGGCGAAGGCTTGGGTCAACCCAGATTTACTGGGTCATATGTATAAATGTGGAGTAGTGCAATTCCGGAGCAAACCAATTTCACTATAGGGGCCAAATAAAAATTCTAAAGGATTTCAATGCAACATTTACCCCTTGAAAGCTAGCGAGCTCTCTCTAGCATTCAAGGGTTAAAAATCCCCATCAAAAGCAATGGTAATTTGGTAAATTTGCATACCTCCCAAGTGTCCCTCTCTGCGCCCCAAATCCATCTGTCCCTCTTTCCCTCTCTAGTGTCCCTCTGTTTAGGAGATCAGACTGTGTGGTATGTATAGAAGTGTATCACCCTGGTGTCCCTGTGCTTAGGAGATCAGACTGTGTGATGTGTATATAAGTGTATCACCCTGGTGTCCCTGTGTTTAGGAGATCAGACTGTGTGGTGTGTATATAAGTGTATCACACTGGTGTCCCTGTGTTTAGGAGATCAGACTGAGTGGTGTGTATAGAAGTGTATCATCCTGGTGTCCCTGTGTTTAGGAGATCAGACTGTGTGTTGTGTATATAAGTGTATCACCCTGGTGTCCCTGTGGTTAGGAGATCAGACTGTGTGGTGTGTATATAAGTGTATCACCCTGGTGTCCCTGTGTTTAGGAGATCACACTGTGTGGTGTGTATATAAGTGTATCACCCTGGTGTCCCTGTGTTTAGGAGATCAGACTGTGTGGTGTGTATATAAGTGTATCACCCTGGTGTCCCTGTGTTTAGGAGATCAGACTGTGTGGTGTGTATATAAGTGTATCACCCTGGTGTCCCTGTGTTTAGGAGATCACACTGTGTGGTGTGTATATAAGTGTATCACCCTGGTGTCTCTGTGTTTAGGAGATCAGACTGTGTGGTGTGTATATAAGTGTATCACCCTGGTGTCCCTGTGTTTAGGAGATCACACTGTGTGGTGTGTATATAAGTGTATCACCCTGGTGTCCCTGTGTTTAGGAGATCACACTGTGTGGTGTGTATATAAGTGTATCACCCTGGTGTCTCTGTGTTTAGGAGATCAGACTGTGTGGTGTGTATAGAAGTGTATCACCCTGGTGTCCCTGTGGTTAGGAGATCACACTGTGTGGTGTGTGTATATAAGTGTGTCACCCTGGTGTCTCTGTGTTTAGGAGATCAGACTGTGTGGTGTGTATGTACGTGCATCACATTGCTCCACAGCAATAAAACACATATTAATATTCAGATAAACTTCAGTACGCATTTATAAATTAGTCTGTGTAATTAAAATACTTGGGTCTTGCTCTAAATCATTTATTCAATTACACAAAGAGATGTCAACAGGTTATGAAATAACCTAGAAAATATCAGCAATGCCCCGCCCACCAGCCATGCCCCCAGCAACACCCCTTAAAACACAAGTGTCCCTCTTTGGTCACTGAAATGTTCGGAGGTATGATTTTGATAAGTCCCCTATAATGCAGCTGGTTTATCCCATATTTCTCAATGTGTAATTATTAAGGTACATACCTCAAGAAAATCTTTAGGAGCGTAAACAGGTCTGAACAGACTCAGGTCTGGAAAGAAAAGAGATATATTTTATTAAAGCATTTTGTTAGAGATATGTAGCCAGACATTCCTCACAATGTGTTCACTAGATATGAATAATCTAAACAGGAGCAAATGAAGAAGTATGTAGAGAGGGAACCAAAGATATATTATGTTCAAAAGAAAAGGGGAGGAGTTCTGGAGCAAATCATTTGCAGCACAGGGGAGATTGAATACTTCCCATTGATTTAAGTGGGGATCTTAACCCCTTGAATGCTAAAGTGGTCTCCAAAGCATGGCAAAGCAATACACAGGACACCCACCCACTAGCATTCAAATATTAAAAATCCCCATTTAAATCAGTGGGCATTTTTGGAATATTTAGTTCTCCCATCTAGTGAAAATGGTTTGCTCCAGGACTCCTCCACTTTTATTTTGAACATACAGCCCTATTTATTTTGAACATACAGCCCTATTTATTTTGAACATACAGCCCTATATAGACCAGTATTCAGCACTGGCATTTAGATGCAAGAATACTTAATTGATTAAACCTTTGATGTGGGCAGGTGGGGTCAATGTAGATAAGGCTAGGAAAGGGGGAGAGAGGGGGAACTTTGAGCGCTATCATCTCTCAAGCCATAAGGGTTTGAGAGATGACACTGGGGGAAATAAGTTTCTTTGTAACAAAGCTACAGTAAGGGGATATACCTTTAAGGAAATATTCATACTTAACAGAGTATGTGAACATATGCTAATTGAGGTACCCAAGCAGTTTCATATGTTAATGAAGGTACTGAATGACTTTCCAATTCCACTGTATCACAACTTAGTGCATAACCCCCTAGGATACTTTACCTTTAGCTTTTTCCATTAATAAAAAGTGTGAATATTTTCTAAACTATAAATTATACTGTACTAAACTATATATCTGCCGGACTTCTGGTTAACATAACACACAGGCAGTTTTGAACAGTTTTCAAACATGAAAAAAAAATTCAAGGTGACCCTAAGTTCACTGAAGTCAATTACTTGTGACATTCCTCCTACAGACCTTACCTCTCAAGACTGTGAGTGTTTCCCTCATCTTCCTCCTATCTGTGACCAGTGCTGCTCCCATTGAATGACTAAGGGCTATATGTTCAAAGAAGTAGTGAAAGGGCTTTTGTCTCTTGTAATGACTTTTCCAAGTACAGTGTCGTTGGGCTCATTAATATTAATGTTAGTTGGGATTGAAAGTATGTCGTTTGTCCTGACTGAAATTGTCTTAACTAACAACAAAAATGTCTTAACTAAAGACAAAAATTCTCACATTCAGAACTTCACATTTCCTCCACTTTTTTCTTAACGTACAAATTTTGTCTTTTGCAAGACATTTTTGTCGTTCGTTACGTCAAATTTTCTTTTCCTGTATACGACACTGAAGAATAGTTTAGCCACGCCCTTTCCCTTCCCCTTTGCCCGGCAATTCTGGAGTTATGTCGTACACAACGGACAAAACTATTTTTTTTGTCGTATTCTCTATCGTAAATATGTATGCACACAATTACTTATTTTTGTCGTTCATACAACTTTTTTTGTCGTTATCCCTTTGAACATATGGTCCTAAGGGTTGGTTGCGTAACTACTCAGAGAGCATTTATCAAACTTCCAACATTCCACGTCTATATACAAAGCATGAACATAGCTTCCTCCTGCCTGTTACTTTCTCATAATGATGTTGCTTCAAGTCTACCAGGTCTCATTGTCAGTCTTGTCCTGTAGTTATTGTGACCACAAGACAGATCCATCACTACTGTATGCATACAACTCGAATCCATCTCTAGAGTTTCCAGTGTCTTTTTGTCTGCCAATCAGTCCATGTCTTCACCTTGCAACAATCAGATATCACAGTTCCTGTTCATTATCTGTCCTCTTGAGTGAGGCTTTCTATCAGACCTTTCCAGTCCACATCTGAAGGGGTCTCTGTTCTGATGATTGTGTTGTTTTTGCTAGAACTTTTTATTTAGAACTCATGGGATTAAGACTGGACCTCCACATTAAACTATGTATGTGGAAATTACCAGAAGAAGCACTCACGATCAAGAAAAGAGTACATTTCAGTGGTCTACCTAATCAAGTTTAAACCAAGTATCTTTTTTTACCTGCAGTTCAACTACATACAACCACCAGCTCTTCAGTATTAAAGCATACATTAGCCACAAACTGCATTAAGATTTTAGATGGCAGAAGAAACTGTAACTCATTGCAGAAGAATTCATTTCCATACTGATAAGAACAAAAAATAAAAGTTTTTAGCCAGTCATCAAAAACAAACTTCTAAAAATATCAACGTTACTCAAACACTTAAATTTGCCTTACGAGTTTAAAATGTTTTCCATTAAACAGACTATCATTACCTTAAACACATCCTTAAACAGACCGTTTATGTGAAAAATAAGTCAGGTTTAATTAACCTTAAAGAACGTGTACTCTTTCATTTGGGCACAATTTCTGTTCTGTAGCATTACAATAATGCTCATTTTATTTGTTAAGTGACCTTCTGGATACAACACTCGGCTTCCTAAAATATATCACCGATGCAAAGAGGAAAGGTGATAGCTGGGATATTAGCTAAATGAGTAATAATGAACTTATCATAGTCACATGTGTCCTAGAACTGCTTGTAAGATATTAGATAATCAGTCTGTTTCTGAATCCTTTCCTTTGAACTTCCATTTGCCTAATAACTAGAATTCAGCAACAGTAAAAAACTCCACTTAAACCTTACAGCCCCTCCCAACACTCGAACAATATCTGTACTTGAGAGAATGGGAGGAATGCAAGAAACATGCACAATTGCATGTACTTTTCATGGAAAAATGATTAACACCAAAATGTTACTGAATTGTGCATGCTTTTTCTGAATTAGCGAATGAGCTTTAAAAAATGGGTGTGGCTAAAATGCCCACCATTTTGTGAGAGGATGAGTGATTGAGTGTAATTCAGCAAAGCAATGAGCCAGCAAGTCTGGCTAACTTTGCCATTAATTTAGGCACATACGCTCTTCAATATCAAAGAACGAGTATGTTTCTTGCATCAAAACCTGAGCAAACGCAACTAGCACATAAATTTATGTCATTCAAAAAATAGCAGATGCTCCACTTTTGCATTCCACCCTATGTGTCGTTTGTTTAAGAGTAAACTGGTGCAATTGTGGGGCAAACCAACAGACCCATAGGTGACACACATTCCGTTTGATTTAAAGGGGAACTATCACCCCACATAAAGATTCCCCCCAAGAATTTCCCATCTGGCGACTAGCTAAACAATAGTACTAGTAGCCAGAATAATTACAGCCTTATAGAGAAATCCTACTGCTGCTGCGATTGACAGCCAGGCAACATCGCTTTAGAAGAATCTGCGTACCTACACCGTCAGTACCTTCCGGTACCTTAAGGTACCAAACAAGAGGAGACTGGGAATGACAGCGCAGGCATTTCTAAGCAAAGATCTCTGCACTGTTGTCTCGCCGTCAGTCTAGGCAGCAGTAGGATTTCTCTATAAGGTGGTAATTATTCTGGCGAATAGTACTACTGTTCATCTAGTCGCCAGATTGGTAATTCATGGGTGAACTTTATGTGGGGTGATAATTCCCCTTTAAAGTGAGTTTATAACCCTTTAAATGCTAGCGAGGTCTGAAATGCATTGAAAAGCAACATGTTTGAGACCTTTCTAGCATTCATTCACAGGACAGACCTGTAGATGCTGCGCTCCCTCGTCGGCTCTTTAGTATTACAGAGCGCTGTGAGATGACATCATCTCCAGGGGCAAGTTGCAGCAAATGGCCACTGGCTGCAGAAAACGCAAAAAAACGTATATTTTCAAGCAGTTTGGTACTTCAAAACTACCAAATATTTTTTATGAAATTTGCAGAGTTTGAAGGGACTGGCACTAAGAATTGGAATATAAAATTTCAGACAATTTTGCTGCTGCAATAAAAAATGATGGCCAAAATAAAAATGTCAAATGATAGAGAACCTTCTTCCAAACTTAACTAGACCCTATTGGGCTTTTATAATCCAGGACTAAATAACACTGCAAGTGATCCGCTATTACTGCTTTTGTCTCACGGATTCCAATTTAAGTTGATAATAGTTCACATTCACTTTAATGGGGATTTCAACCCTTTGAATGCTAGAGAAGTTTCAAAGGCATTTGTTTGCACCTCTACAGCATTCAACAGGTTAAAATACCCATTTAAGTTAATAGGAATTTTGTGAATTTGTATTTGTCCCTAATGGTGCTGATTACTTGAACACAGAACATTTTATATATATATACACATATACAGTACTGTGCAAAAGTTTTAGGCAGGTGTGAAAAAATGCTGTAAACTAAGAATGCTTTAACCCCTTTAAGGACCGGGAAAATCTGAGGTTGTTTTTACTTAAGGACCGGAGCAATTCTGACCTTTTTGACTATGTCTTTGTTCAACAGTATTTTAACTCTAAGTCTTTTATTCCACCCCCATAAATGATATACTGTTTTTTAAGCACAAATAGGGCTCTCTTTTGATATCCCACTTATATGGATAACCCACCATTTTCTTTATTAAAATTTTAAAAAACACCATTTTTGTTTTTTTTCTTGTGATCAATTGGGCGCAAAGGGTTAAATTTTTATGGAGACTGCATGAAAGGTATGACCGGTCAGTCATACCTACAAAATGCGCAGTTTAAAGTGGCCACTGTCCCCCCTGGGTGAAAATTCCCATGTCCCTTTTTCGTCACTTTTTTATCCCTGATATTTGGTGGTGTGTATAAGTTTATTACATGGCTCCACAACAATCACACTTCCAATATTGTTTAATGAGATGGGGTTTTTTAAATTTTTTTTTTTTTTTTTTTTTTTTTTTTACAAAAAAATAAGTGTATCATTACAGGTCAGAAATTGACCTGCATTTAGCCAGCCTCCAGCACCAGCAGTGAAGGGGTTAATACCACCAGCTGCTGCATTTTCTTTTACCACTAGGTGTCTCCTCTCTACTTCTCTCTCTCCCTTACTTTGATAGGAAGGGAGACAGAGGAGAGACATAGAGTCAGCATGCTTTGAGTACTGCCTCTATGTCTCAGAATGCCATTGCATGTGATCGCTGCTACAGTGATTACATGATCCGGCACAAGCAAGAAGGGGTGAGACTCAACGCCCCGGTCTCTGAGCACGTAGGCACGCTGCTATCATTTAAGCCATGATGGTCCAGGACCGTCATGGGTCCTTAAGGGTATAACAACCCATGACAGTCCAGGACCATCATGGGTCCTTAAGGGGTTAAAAAATATACATGTTAATAGTTTTTTTTTATCAATTAAAAAAATGCAAAGTGAGTAAATGGAAGAAAAATCTAAATCAAATTAATGAAGTCAGACCTCCCCTACTGTGGTGCACATCCTCAAGCTAAAATTGAAAAATACTCATATATGTGAAGGAATCTACGATATAAAGCAACAACAGAAGTGTATAAAATTACTCAATGCGCTTTATCTCATAGATGAGAATAAAATATAATAAGATGTAAAACCATAAATATTAACATCTGGGAATGCTACAGATCTGCCCCGGGTCTCCGGGGACAAAGGCTGATTTTCCAGTGGTGGCGGTGAATTTCTTCTGAAACTCTGCCCACTTTCTCTCCTTTCCACCCTGTTCTGCCCACATCATGAAAAGCACCACCCACCCATTTAAGACCCACCCCCTTTGTGACGCAAATTGCATAATTTACATCTCCCTGGTCGGCAGCACATGAGCCCTCTCAGGGGGCTCAAGATGAAAACGTTCCCAGGTATGTATTTGAACTACTTGTAAATATAGTGAACTAGTGTAAAAGCCCGTGTACACGGGCCAAGGTCCGGATGATGTTAACCCTTTGAGTGCCAGGGGGTATGCAATGCATTGCTTTGCAATGCACTGAGTGCCAGAGCGGTATGCAATGCATTGCAATGAGTTGCATACCCCTCTGGAACTCAAAGGGTTAAGAGGCCGGTCCTGCTCTGCGTCCTGCCGCCGATGCAGTCATGCACTGTAGAGACTGTCCAACGCAGTCATGCACTGTAGAGACTGTCCGAAAGCACAGAATGCTACCAGCACAGAACTCCCAGCATTCCGTGCATTCGGGCAGTCTCTGCAGTGCATGACGGCTTCTGACAAACATCCTAGCGAATTATTATATAGGATAAGTGTATCTCAGGCTTACAATTACAACAGATGTGATCAAGAAAACACCAGTCCAAATACATAAAAAAAGTAAATACATCTAAAAGATGCCACAACCAATACACATGAAAAAATAGATGAGTACTCTCTAGCATCTCATTAAGACCCCAGGAAGACACAGTGTAGAAAATCGAAAAATCCAGTAGGATTTAAAATTAGTCAAATGATGTATAACGTCATATGAGCTGGAAGAGAATATATGCTCTGTTGGGAAAATTGACAATCCTGTCAGATCTTTATTGTGATAATGTAAAAAAAAAAAAAAATCCATTGAGTATATACTTCCTATGTTAGCCACTCCAAACCTTAGGTACAATTCGGCCAACATACTGGAGGCCACCCACATAGGTTAATAAGTATATGACAAAAGAAGAACAGCAAATCAAAGCTATGAATATAAAAAAAAAAAAATCAAAAGTAACTTGAGATTTAAATTGACTAGCATTATCCACAATGTAAGGGCATGCGAGGCACTTAGTAGATAAACATTTAAAGGACCCTTTTACTATATTGGATTATCTATCCAACATTTTAGCAGTAAAGAATTAAAGGGATTTTAATGTCCCAAAAAAAGTATCTTCTAAATGGTAGCTGCACTAAAAAAAACATTTAATGCGCTTAATCCTTTCTTTCATACCATTATGGTTTGAGAGATGTAATAAAATAAAGACCTCTGCTCCCTTCCCCCTTCTCATGCGTCCGCTGTACAGTGGACGTCATGAGATACTGCTTCCGGGACCAGAGGGCGGCTCTTCAGGAGCGCTGTCATCTAGATATCCAAGTATAATTACTTAATCGGAATGGTCTACAATGTGTGCTTGCAAGCTAGGCACACGTTGTAGACCATACCGTTGAAGTAATTATAGTTAGATATCTAGATGACAGCGCTCCTGAAGAGCCGCCTACAGTCGGGTGACCGGATTCTGCCTCTGACAGCTTTACAGGCAGAAAGGGGAGGGAACGGAGGACTTTATTTTCTTATTTCTCTCAAACCATAATGGTTTGAGAGAAAGGATTAAGCGCATGAAGTGTTTTTTTAGTGCAGCTACCATTTAGAAGATACTTTTTTGGGGACTTTACTATCCCTTTAAAATTAGAACTTGGAAGTATACTCTGTTTTCCATCTATAACAGACACTTCTGTTTCAATTCTTTAAAATGGCTGGGGGTAAAGTGTTCTATCCCTCCTATATTCAAAGCAAGGATATTACAGGAGCTCTTTTATTAAAAGAGGATCATTCAAAAGAATAGACTAGTGTCTTAAGAATTCTAAAGCTCTCTCTTGGGTGTCCGCAGACATTTTTCTGGGGGGGGGCATAATTTTAATGACATCCATGCTCTGTCCCTTTTTGACTACCAGATGAACCAGGCTGAGGGGCAGGCAGAAAATATATGTGGTAGCTGTGGAACAAGTTTGGGTGCAGACTGTGTATGTGTCACTTTTTTATAGTGGCAAACACATAATTCTAACCAAAGCCATTTTTGAAATATTCCTACACTCTTCCTCCTTATCAGGCAATCAGTTTGACAGGAATTGACAGACTATATCAGAGAGGTGTTTTGGGAACTAATGTGAAGTGGGAGACTGTACATGTATTTCCTTCTGTGAAGTCACAAGATCACTTAATTTTCCTCTGTCATGCACCAAGAATTCCCACATTTTACACAATACCTCAGTATCTCTGTAAAATTTTACCTAGACATACACTAGACGCATGCTGTTTGCGTGGTGCCGCCCAGGAAAAGTATTGAGCAGGCAGGCTCAAAACTTGTTGCAATTCAGTGCTGGTGGGTGCATCCACATACCTCCCAACATTTCAAATAGACAAACAGACTTTTTTTTGGGGGGGGGGATGTTGCTGGGAGTGTGGCTGGTGGGTACGGAATTAGTGAGAATTTTTACAAAAAGAGATTCTGATTTCCTGAAAGGCTGCTTGCGATGGATATAGTACTTAAGACAACACAAAAGGTACAGCTGAAGAAATTCCTGTTTCAGATTGGCAGAAGGATCAAGGCAAAAAGAAGGACAGATGATTTCCTGGTTCATGTGAAAATCCGAAAAAAAATTGGAGGAATACAAAGAGCCTCTTTGTCACGGTGAAAGACCAGGAAGGGGGATTTAAAAGACCAAGCTTTTAATTTAGCCACTATGTGAACAAACATAATGGCCAAAAGAAAGACCATCTTAAACATTAGAAGACACAAAGGAACAGATGAAAGAGGCTCAACAGGAGGCCTCTGGAGAACTCCAAAACTCCAGATTCAGGTCCCACTAAGAATTGGGATACCTGAAGTTAGGGTAGGTGTGAGCCGCCCTCTGAACAAAGGTCTTGACTTTAGAGAGAAAGGCAATCGCTTATGAAAAAAAGAACAAGGAGGGCTGAGATCTGAACCTTTACAGAATTCAGACTGAGACACTTGTTGACACCATCCTGAAGAAAGACCAGCCTTGAGTAGAAGGGTCCTGTAAGTTAGGAGACAAGGATATCCCTTGAGAACAGATGTGGGCTACCAAAGTAGTCATGACCTTCATAAAGTTCTTTGGATCAGATGTTAATCCAAAGGGAAGTACTGAACTGGAACGGACTGCTCTCAAAGGCAGAACATACAAAGGGCTGATGGTCTGGATGTATTAGGACATGAAGACAGGCATCCTGAAGATCCAGGAAGGCAAAAAATTCTCCAGGACACATGGCACTGATAACTGATTCCATCTTGAAGAGCGGAGCTCACATATACTGGTTTAGACACTAAGTCAGGTATAGAACAGTACCCGCTATCCGTTTTGAGAACCACAACAAGATTGGAGTAAAATCCGGTGAAGCATTTCTGAGCTTGAATGGGGACCAACACCTGTTTTTTCCAGCAGGGATTATATTGCGTCTATTAATAAACATGCCCAAACTGGTACTCTGGATGAAAAGAAACACTGAGGCAGAAGCGATTTGAAATCTATGCTGTACCCTGGCAAAGAAGGACAGGACTCTGTGGGGTATGAACTTTAGAAGCCCTGAATTAGTGGACGTAACAAAAACCCCTCCTGATGCTTTCAGCTACTGATCTCACAGCTGATTCTGCTGAGAGATCAATAAAGGTGACGCAGGGGAACAAAGCTCCCCTGTTTCAATTCAAACAAGTTTACCTGGGTAGGAGTGGGTGGGATTGAGAAGCTCTCTGAAGTCGATGAGGGAAAGCCTCCATTATTGATGTGCAAAGATTTGCCTATCCCACTCACTCCTACACAGTAGTAGGCATAGGATGGAAGCAGATAAGCTCTCTTGCTCTCCTACGTCACCATTATTGATCTCCCAGCCAAATCGTTTGGGAGATTAGTAGCTGGGAGGCATCAGGAGGAGTCTTGATGTCCAACCACAAGGTCTGACTTTTAATACAATTAAAAAAGGCAAAGCCATGTCACACACCTGCTAGTTGTTTATATAATTTTTGTTTGTTCCCTATGGCATAGTTATTGTAGGTGTCCTCCATACAACATCATGCCTTCCAACATTTCAAATGGCCAAAGATAAACACTTATTTTAGGTAGTGTTTCTGGGGTGTGGCTGATGGGTAGAGATTACTAATAATTTGTTGGTTATTTCATGACCTACTCACACATCTTTGTATAACGAAATAAATCATTTACAGAAACATCAAAGTATTCTATTTACGCGGACTAATTTATACACCCATATATACCGAAGTTTAAACAAACATACCGAGGAGCAACGTGATATACTTTTATACAAACCACACAGTCTGAACTCTGAAAATGAATGACACCAGGGTGGGAGAGAGTGAATGCAATACTTTGTACACCCCACTGGTGTTCAAGGGTTAAGCACACTTCTCTTTTTATCATCCCATTATTGTACATTTTATTATCAGCTTTCCCCAGTGAAGCCGGCCAATATCGCTAATAACAATCCATTCTCAGTAATGGATGAATTTTTAGCTGTAAACGTGATATGCAGTATACAATGACAGATACAATTTCTTATGATTTCTATCAGTTGTTCAAACCGTTATTAGTTTAGGTTTAAATCAGACTGGTATAGATTATTTTTATTCATATGACACATTTGAAAACCATTCCATACCTGGTTCATCAGTTCCCATTTCATTCCATTTATTGAGTAATTCTTTTTGCTCATTTACCGGTCTCTGGAAAACATGTATTTAAAGAGGATGAGTCATAAGAGTTCTGATGTGAACTGGTTTAAAGGAACACTGACAACTAATATTAACCACCACTTACCTTAACCCTTTGAATGCCAAAGGGGTACGCAATGCACTGCTTCACAACATTGTGCAACATTGCAAGGTAAATGCATGCCACACTCCTCAGGTCCTTTTGGGGAAAGATTAACATGTGCAATGGGTGGAGTTTGTGTCCTGTGGTCCTGCTAGCAATTGTCATGTCTGCCTCCATGAAATTAATATCCAAGACTGACTAACAATATTATCTCTTGAATCAAGAAGAAAAGTAGAAATTCAGAGGGGCCAGCTGGATTTCCTGGCATAGTATGGTAAGTGGGATTTATTATTAGGTGGTGTTACTTCCCCTTTAAAATACTTATTTTCTGAATAGATACATATAAGTAGCCAGACTTTAGAGATGATGATTATGCTGTAGTCTGTCTGTGTGAACTAAATGACAAGATCTCTCCATCATCCTCAGCTAGACACATTTTAACATATTCTCCATAGTTAGATAGTAATACTTAAAAAAAAAATGTTGTATGGTTTAGGCCCTTGAGTAAAACATAGGTGCTCCCTCAGATGAAAGGTGTTTTATTCAAGTGTTATTACATCTCAAACTTGAATTTTTTTAGGTGCAGTATCTTAGTGGCCTGAAATTGTAAAGTGGCGCTGTTGCTAAACCATCCTATGGACAGCTCTGGTTAGCTGTCCATAAATCTCCACAGGATGGTGTAGCAACAACGCCACTGTACAATTTCAGGCCACTGTGATAGTGCAATTAAAAAAATCAAGTTTTAGCTGTAATAAACTTTGAATAAAACACCTTTAGAGGAGGGAGTAAACTTCTTTACTCAGGGGGATAAATCCTACAACATGTTTTTTTTATACATTTTAAGTACTACTATCTCTTCAAACCCAATAAGAAACGAGATATTACCTGCCGTGCTAAAGGGATATTAAGTTCTGTGCACATGCTATTCAAACTTTTTAGCACTCGCTTCTCCCAGCTTGCCTGTAAAAAGAAGAAAATAAAGAGAAATTAAGCAGAGTAGAGACAAAATACATATTGGGTTGGCTGACATTGAAAGGCTTCTTTCCTCAAGCTTCTGTACTCTACAGGGCCTGAATAGGGATACACACCATCCCTTCACAGTCCCAGTTACTTTAGCTGCACATGAGCATACATTTTCACTTATAAAAAATGGGACTTTAGAGTACAGATAAATCCTTTACTCTTAGTCCATGTGGAACACAGGAACCATGGGGTAAAGTATCCTCCAGCCAGGAGGGCAGGGCACTTGCCTTAAAAGGTTCTTGGAGGCAGAGACTTCCTCCCTACTCCACTTTACCCCACCAGACATGCTCAGTTTTAACGTATAGCAAAGATGAAAGAAAACTGAAGTGAGGAAGGAAAAGGAATCACCTAGACCAGAGAACCCAAAGGACACCCCTGCCAGGAAGTCATTTAGATGTTTTTTTCTTCTGGAGGGACGTCCAGTGTTCTACACTGACTAAGAGAAAAGGGTTTATTGGCAAGTACACAAAAATTCCCTTTTCTGTTATGACCTATGTGAAACACAGGAATATATATATATATACACAAGCATCCATAAAGATTCCAGGGAGGGAAAAGAGAAAACCCCCTGAAAACACTGACTACTTCCAACAAAAAAAAAATTAGTACAACATGGACCTCAGGTGTCAAAAGACCACCTCTACTGCAAACTAAGTTAAAGAAAACTAAGAAGGACACCTTCATAGTCACAATGACCTGTAGGATCTTCCGACCACAATTGGTTTCAGCAGAAGCCAGCACATTGACAAGGTATTGTTTGACATAATGTGTGAAGAGGCAACCTTAGGGAGAAAGCCTATAGCAATCCCAAAACCACCCTATCAGATTGGAAAACCAGAAAGGGAGGCTTACAAGACAAAACCTGAGGTTCTACCACCAGCCAAACAGACACTGTAGACAGAAGAAAGGCTGTTTTGATGTTAAATGCAGAGAAAGTGAAGACAGAGACTCAAAAGGAGCCTTCTGAAGCACTTCCAAACCAAAATTTAAATCCCATTGAGAACTGGGTTCCCAAAAGACTGGGTAGACATTAGCCAAACCCTTGCACAAAAGTCTGCAGCCTGGCAACAGCGCTTTAGAGGTACCTAAAGGTACAATGCAAAGCCTCCTAGAGGAAACCGGGACTGACGGCGAGGGAGCTCAGATGTCTGTAAGCAAAGATGTCTGCCTGGCTGTCAGTTTTGGCACAAGTAGGATTTTGGACTAACTCTGTAATTATTCAGGATAACAGTACTAATGGTAAGCTTATCGCTAAATTGCTAATTATGGCAGAGGGACTTTATTTGTGGTGATAGTTCTCCTTTAAGTTCCAGAACATTGATGGACAGAATATTTTTCTCTGGTCTAAACACCCTGAGCTGTCTGACAGCCCAAGGTAGCCTGTCATCCATCATGACTATGACCCAATCTGGACTGACCAATGGTCAGATGGGAACCCTGAAGCCACCAACAATGGTCTGCCTTCGTCAGGTCAGGCAGGGACTTGACATGGGAAAGATGACACAGACACCTGGACCAATTCCTGAGAATCTCAGCTGCAGCTCTCGCTCGTGGAATTGGGCAAAGGGAACTGCCTCAGAGCAAAGGCCAGACTTTCATTTACTCCACCACCATCACAGACGGACAAAATAGGACCAGAGACACCTGATAAGACAATGACAGAATTTTGTTATCTATTAGAAACACCTTCCCCAGAAGTGTTAAATCTCATACCAAGAAAGTGAAGGACTTGGGACAGAAAAGGAGAAGATTTATTAAAATTGATAACCTAATCATGTTGTTCCAGAACAAACACACAAGTCTAAATCTGAAGGTGCAGAGTCTCTCCTCTGAAGAACCTTTAGCAAAAGGCAGTCCATATAGGAAGTCAATGCGATCTCTAGGGAGTGGATGTGAGCCACCATGGCTGTCAAGGCCTTTTGTTAAGACCTGCACAGTGGAAAAACAGCTCAAAAAGGAAAGACAGTGCTTGGGTAGGAATATGCAGGTTACCATGAAGGCCCAAAACAGCTGAGGAGCTTCAAGTCCAGAACAGGACTGCATCCACAGTGTTTTTTTTTTTTGGAAACAAAGATTGCAAAAGAATCCTGTGAACCTATAAATTAGAGAGAACAGGCTTGCAAGGAATTCTGGACATGGAAGGAAGGAAGGGATTTGAATTCTATGTGGACATTTCCTGCAAAACCCACTGATCTTCCACAGGAATAGCCCAAGTGCAGAGAAAAAGGCACAAACTATCTCTTATTCCCTGAGGTGGACCAGACCCCTGCAAATAATGCAAAGGTAAACTTGTCAGCTGTGGTTTTCTAAGTAGGCTTTTTGCCTGTCCAGGCCTGTTTGGGCTCTGAGGTAGGCAGTTCCTGTGCCACTGAAAGAGTAGAAAAAACCTGGAATCTTTTGTGGAAAAAAGGATCACCGATATGCAGTTCTAACATAGAGAAGCATGAGTCCACTTTCACCCTCCAGAATGCAACCGATGGAATAAAGTCCCAAGCACCAGCTGTATCCCAATCCAATATGGCTGCCACATGTGTCAATTCTTAAAGGCATAGCCCCCAAAAACTGAAGGTGCACTGGTGAAAAAAATTCCTGCTCAGGAAAGCTAATGAAAACTGAGAGGAGAGAGGCTGATAATGCAAGCCATCCTCTAGCAGACCCAGGTGCCATTTAGTCTGCACTGTGTCAAACGGCCAATGCAGGCCAAGCTAGAAGCCCACTTAATGGGGCATTACAAATCCCCATCCTACAGGCAAAAAAACAAAAAAGAAGGCTAACTAAAATAATCTTTGCCCATGCACTCTCCATGAGATCACTTTTAAAACAAAGCATTTCTAGTATGGTAAAGTGAAGTAAGGAGGGATACTTTTCCCTATTTTCTATTGCTTTGCAATGTGTTGCATATTCCACTGGCCTTCAAACAGTTAATCCATAAGGTGCTAATAAGGAAGAAATGCTTTGGAGACCATTCCAGCATCCAAGAAATTAAAGGAAAATTACAAACTCATAACAATAACCCTCAGCTTAACTTACTATATTGAGAAAATCCTAATGACCCCTTCAAAATTTACCCTTGTGCCTTTGTTCATATGGTAATCGGAGCCTTTTAAGGTCCCGAGGGGTGTGCAATGCATTGGTGCTTAAAAAGTTCACTTTGAAAAACTGCCAGCAACTATCATGCCCGCCTCCATGGACCTGACATCTAAGACTGAAGAAAGAGACAAGGGTAAAACTGGAACCACTAGGATTTTCCATCTTTAGTAAGGTAAGCGGGACTTATTTTTAGGAGGTGTTACTTCTCCTTTAATGTAGCTATAGGTTAACCATTTACTACCCCTTGAAAAAACTGTCATGGTGACAGTTCTTGAAGTCTACTCTGAATCCCACTACTGTAGAAGATGGTTCCAGTCACTACTTCTGCGCGGTGCTGCGTAGCTGACATACGTGACATTTAGCTGTAAACGTTGCATCCACAGCCTTTGGGCAGGAATTTGAAGCCCTGGTTAGTAGAAAAGGTTAACTTGTAAATTGAATTAGCCTTCCAGTCAAAATTTTTGACAGCTCATAAATTCTATTAAATTGCATGGATCACTAGATTCCAAAGTACACTAGTACATAGACTACAATTACTTTTACAAGGCGATGCGGTAAATCTTATAGGGGTTACGAACGCCTCCTAATAATAACCCCAAACTTACCTTACTATGACCAGGAAATCCAAATGGCCCATGGACATTTTGCCTTGTGCCTTTGTTGAAGAGAACATTTTCTATCAGTCCTAGGTGTCACGTTCATGGAGGCTGACATGACCATTCCTAGCAGGTCCATAGACCTCCCACTCTGCTCAAGTCATATGATAATCTTAACCCTTTAAGTATCAGTGGTGCTTGCAAAGTGACGGTGGTGTGGGTGTCCATCATTGGACATCCTGAATGAGGCTGGGTATTGAATGACATGATTATGTGGCCAATCAACTTTTGATACAAAGTATTATAATTGGGTGGGTCTTGTCAGCAGCTTTCTTCTTGTTTTTTGTTTTTAAGTTTAAGGCTGTTTTAGCTTTGATAAAGCGGTAAATGCTTGTTATAGCCTAATAATTATATTAAAATAAAGTATTCTTTTGAATTACAAGTCTCCGTCTGATCGTTTGAGAAGTAATCTACAGGAATTACCAGAATGGAGACGGGGTGAAGTTCTCTGTGAGCATTATTGTCAGATTAGTTGATATCAACTCTCAGACCACACGCTAATGCTAGTATACATTTATTTATTGAAGTGTATATAGTATTACACTATATTGGAGCTTTCGCTTTCATGTGTTTGTGTGTTTGCTAATACTGGATATTTGCAAAGTGATGCCCACTTCAGTTTGAAAAAACTGCCAGCAACTGTCATGTCCGCCTCCATGGACATAGCATCCATGACTCACTGAAGATCTTCTATCTTGAACAAAGGCACAAAGGCAAAATTCATAACGGCCATTGTTTTTTTTTAAAAAACTAAGGCAAATGGAGATTATAATTAAGAGGTGTTCGTTCTCCTTCAACAATAATTCAGGAAGCAATCATAAATGCATACCTGTGCCCTTCTCATATATGACAATGGTTCTTTATTATGTTCAGCCGGTGCTAATGGGTGACAAGGAGCAGGAAGCCTTGGGGAAAAAGAAAAGCCATATTTCAAACGTAAGTAAAATGCCTTCTAAATAGTATTGTTTTTGTTTGTTTGTTTTCTTCAATATTTATTGAGAATTATACAAACCTCCAGTGTGTATGAGATAATAATCAATAGCATCATGACAGGACACTACAAGCAGGTATGTCTGCAGTAAAAAGGAGGGGAAACTAAGCAACAGTTCAACCAAAGCTAACAGAATCCATATGAAGCAATTAGTATTGATTTATTTTAATTCTGATGTTTAATATGATAGAAGAAAGAAGCCAATGGAAAGAAAGGAGAAAGAAAGACAAAAAGGTGGAGAGGAATTTATTAAAAAAACAAACAAAACTATGTGCAATATACTTAAGAGATCAGACATGAGAAGAAGCAAAATACAGGGAAGGAGCTCCATGGGGATAAGGTCAAAGCAAGGGGTGCAGCGGGAAGCAAAGTCCATGATAAAAAAAACAATCTAAGGGGAAGAGTGAGCAATGGAACAGAAGACATCCAGGCAGGGTGATATAGAGAAGACGAAGAGATTAGAGAGATGGACCAAATGTGATACAGAAGTGATTCAACCAGGAGCTGATAAACTCAGACATGGACGAAGTGGCAATCCCAAGACTTTGTCCAGACCAATCAAACCATCAGCCTTGGCAAGCCACTAAGAAACCAGAGGGGAATACAATTGCCAGTGTAAAGGAATGGGACTTCTCTGAATTCAACATGGAGTGCAAGGCTCAGGCTTCAGCTTTAGCTAGGTTATGGCATTTATGTAAGCTGAAATGAAAGAAACAAACTGGATCGCATGCAGCCGTCACTTAAGGACCACGGACCATTTTTTTTTTCACATTCAGTTCAGGGCTCCCCGAACGGGGTGCAGCCATGTGGGGAGCCCTAAATTCCATGACAGTCCTGGCACGTCATGGGTCCTTAATGCAAATCTACCCATGAGGTGCGAGGATCATCAAGCGTCGTTAAGGTGTTAAATTAGCAACAGTTCCATACATCGAGTTTTACTCTTACGTTGCCTTGAGCCCTAGGTAAAAGCCTAGTTTGCCTAGTAAGTAATCCTGATTTTGTTTTGAGAATCCAGCTGATGTCACAGACTTCACTTTGCTTTTTAAAGTGGCAGCAAACATTTTTATGAAAAAAAGAAACTTTTTAGTGTTTTTCTGTACTACTAGTTGAGCATACTTTGAGTGTTATTGGATCATTGTTTTTGTAATCAATAAAGAGGTGTAGTGGTGTTATAGCAAATGGAAAAGGCTTCTAGGTCAGGAAATGTAATTATAATGGGAGATTTCAACTATCCTGAAATTGACTGGAGCAATATATGACTTCCAGCACAACAAAGGGAAACCATTATCATTAATCAGACTTTAAAATTTGTATGTCCCAACTAGTAGAGGAGTCAGCTAGAAAAAAGGCCTTCCTTGACCTGGTGCTCTCAAACAATTCTGACGTGATAAACAGTATACAAGTAAGGGAACATTTAGGCAGTAGTGACCACAATATGGTATCCTTTTAATTTTTTTATGAGAAACCCAATAGTAAGGGTTTAACCAAAACATTCAATTTTAAAAAGGCTAAGTTTACAAAGCTAAAAGCAGTATTAAAGTATATTCAGTGGGATGTAATCTTCAAAGCTAAAAATGCATAAGAATCATGGAACTTGTTTAAAATGCTCTTAGACAAATATAAGCCCCAATATATACCATTTGGGAATAAGCACAAGAGGAATAAAGTGAAACCAATGTGGCTTAATAATGAGATTTGCAGGGAAATGAGAAACAGGCTTTTAAAGTGTTTAAGTCAAAAGGGTCAGATGCATCATTTAAAAAATTAAAAAGGAGAGAAATATTTCAAATGAGAGCAAGAAAAATCCTAAACAATTCTACAATTATACTAATAACAAAAAAGTTAAGGTTGATATTGGTCCTCTTAAGGATGAGACAGGTAAATTGAGTGTGGATAAGGCTATGGCTGACACCCTAAATACATTCTTTGTTTCATTATATACAAAGGAAGCAACAAAAACCACAGAGTTCACAGTAAACCATGTACATGACAGAGGAAAAGTCCAAAAGAAACTGGAAAAGGTGAATATGGTGAATAAAGCACCTGGATCTGATGGTGTACACCTAAGAGTACTTAAGGAACTTAGTTCAGTAATAGCAAGACCATTATCCTATATAATAATTCCCTAAAACGTGTGTAACAACAAAATCATGCACAGTAGAGACTGCCGCGGCTGATACAGAGCTGGATGCTGCGCATGGCTGCCCGCGACTGGCTGGCAGTGGCACTGTGGCCCGTGTAACGGGCTCTTCAACTAGTACTTAATATTTATTGATTCCATTTCATCAGACATAGCGCCCTGTGATTGTAAGAAAGCTGATGTAGTTCCATTTTTCAAAAAAGGGGGCAATATCTAAACCAGGAAATTATAGACCTGTGAGCTTGACTTCCATAATGGGTAACATATTAGAAAGGTTACTAACTGTTAGTATTCAGAACTATGTGAATATTATTCGTAGGAGTTAGAATGGTTTTATGAAGAATAGATCATGTCAGAGTAATTTACTTGCATTTTTATAAAAGAGTAAGTAGTAATTTCGACAAGGGAATTGCTGTTGATGTAATATACTTGGATTTTGAAAAAGCCTTTGATATATTGCCTCACAGCAATTAAAAGGCTTCGGTTTGGGTGGTGTACATGGATTGAAAACTAGTTAAATGATAGATGGCAAAGAGTTATTGTAAACTGAACCTTTTCAACTTGATCTAAAGTTATAAGTGGGATGCCACAGGGTTCAGTCCTGGGTCAAAGCTTTTTAATTTGTTTATTAATGATATAGAAGTTGGAAATGAAAGCATAGTCTCAATCTTTGCTGATAACACTAAGTTGTGTAAGGAAATACATACCGGGTTGGATGTTTATTATCTTTAGAAGGATTTAGATGAAATGGGCAGAAAAGTGGCAGATGACATTTAATGTAGATAAATGTAAGGTTATGCATTTGGGCTTTCTAAACAAACATGCTACATATACTGTAAATGGGAAACAAGTTGGGGAATCCTCATTAGAGAAAGACTTATGCATAAAGATAGACAATAGACTTCACAGTAGTATGCAGAATCACTCAGTTGCTGCAAGAGCAAATAGGGTACTAGCCTGCATAAAAAGAGGCGTAGATGCAAGGGATGATAAAATTATTATTATTATTATTATTATATATCTATATAAATCCTTGGTCAGGCCTCATCTGGAATATGGAGTACAGTTTTGGGCACCAGTTCTTAAAAAAAGGAAATTGTTCCACTGGAAAAAGTGCAGAGACGTGTAACAAAACTGATGAAGGGACTGGAGGATCAGAGTTACAAAGAGAGACTAGCCAAACTGGGTTTGTTTACATTAGAGGAGAGACGTCTAAGGGGAAATACGATTACCATTTACAAATACATTCAAGGTCAATACAAAGAACTATCCAATGAATTATTTACGCAAAGACCTGAGCTAAGAAAGAAGTAATCCATTAAGACCAGAAGAAAGGCACTTTTGACTAAAGCAAAGGCAGGGATTTTTTACAGTAAGGGTGGTAAAGCTGTGGAATTCTTTGACTCGGGATGTTGTACTTGCAGATACTGTAACTGCTTTTGAAAAAGCAATGGATGCATAGCTAGCACAGAACAATATTGAGAATTATGATATGACAGATGGCTTCAATGCAGATAGACTGTTGATCCAGGGAACTATTTGACTGCCATTTGGAGTCAGGAAGGATATTTTTTACCTACTTAGAGCTTTTTTTTTTTTGCCTTCATTTGGATCAACATGGGTGTTTTGGTATGGGCTGGACTTGATGGACGCATGTCTTTTTTCAGCCTCGTCAACTATGTTACTACGTAAGAGTACTGTGGTATATTGTTTAACTGGTTTTCAGTGCAATTACGCCACTGAAATGTTAGCGGAAACACTGCAGTTAGTGTCTTTTTGGTCTTGTAGATTTAATAAATTACGTCATCTGTGATCTCATGTCTCATCCGTATGTAACGGATGATGTCATTTGTAATATGTAGAGCTAAAAAAAGCTGCAGAATGCGGTGGAGATCAACGCTGCTATATTGTATGGGCAGGAATTGCTAAGATCGTAATGTAGCGATTCACCTCTTGGTGATTGGAAATAAGTAATCAATGTATCCCCAATGGCTGAAACAGACAGTGTTTGTGGTATACGTATCTCAATGGGTCTATTATGTAGTAAGTGGACTGTGAATATACAACATGCTGATGTGAAAACAGCCCCCCATACAATAGTAGTCCCCTATACCCAGGTATATAAAGTCCATAATTATATAGTTCATGTTGCACATGTAATGTGTTTCATCCTGGTAGGAATCCCACTTGGTTGATGAGCAAGATAACAGTCAGTGAAGGTGGTCACTATATTGTTCGTATATCATGGAAGGGATCTTCTTGCCATACAGTATGGTATTCAAAGAAAAAGTCAATCACAGGTAGCTTTGATTTCAAGATGCTAGACAATGCTGCACCTGCTGATTGTGGTGGAAAATGTGAGCAAGGTTGTAATCATTTAGTTCACGCAAACACAATTCGACAGTTGTACTTGGAATAAACGTGGTTCCAATAATAAATGTTCAGCACCACTACAGCAAACACTTACTCACGTAAAGTTCTTATGCCAGATGTGTCCTGGAGACAGTTGTCTCTTGGTGTATAATATACTGTAGTAGGTCCGATGGTACCACATATGCTCGACATTAATATGGTACATAGAGATTCACTTAGTCAGGACATTCTGTACATTAATGAATCGGCTGTAGATTTGCACATATCGTGCAGAGTTGGGAGAAGTACCAGTCCAGTGGAACCAAATATGCTGGGTATTGAAAACCTATTCATATATATAGGTCATATAGGAGTGAGTAATTCTTAGAAAAAGGGGGCATATGATAATTTCTCATTGAGCCGGCGAGGTGCCACTGTGTCCAGGTGTCGAATCCAATACATTGCTCTCTGAAAGAGTTTAGTCTTCCTGTTGCCACGTTTGTCAGTGGGTGGTACAGGGTCTATTATCATAGTTCTAAGTGATGGTAGTGAATGATGTAATGTTAGGAAATGTCTGGGAACCGGTTTATCAGTGCTGTTTGTGGTAATAGCCGATCTGATGGATGACCGATGGTTTGCCATCCTTTCTCGGCCTTGCAGACATAATACAAGCCACATGGGCATATCAGAATATAGACAACGTATTCAACGTATTTGTGTCTTATGTTAATTTTGGCATTAGTTTGTGGGTAACGAAAGAAAACACCACTTAGCATGCTGTTGCAAACCGTGCAGTTGATGTATTTAAAACATCCAATTTTCCTCTGGGCACCCCGTAGCCAATTCCCTTTGCACTTTGTGGTTGCGGTATTAGTCACTTTAGGCGGTCTGTCAGTCGGCTTATGGTACAGAGTGGTTCCTAGATGCTTGTCATGTATAAAGACCCTGACAACAAGAAAGTCTACTGAAACCTGACTGAAGCTATGCCTAATGCGAATACACGAATCTAGCTGATTGAAGGCAGTGATCCATTCCATGAGATCCATGCTATTGGCCCTCCATATCAAGAACAAGTCATTGATACAGCGTATATAGAAATTGATGTTAGGGTGCCGTAGATGACAATTTTCATATGGGCACATGAAAATATTGGTGTAGGAGGGTACAACATTGTATCCCATGGAGGAACCAGCTATCTGTAGGTAAAAATCTCATTCGTAATGAAAAAAGTTCTTGGTCAGTGTTAACTCGAGGAATTCACACAACAATTCAATAGGGTATGTTAATAGGGTTGTATACTGGTACAGGGTATCTCTTACTGCCCTGATGCTGGCATCATGGGAGATCATAGTTACCAATAGGTCTGTACTGGATGAAACGTCTGTGTTCTGTATGCTTTGAAGAAAGTGTGTGGTGTCCCGGAGGTATGAGTCAACTTGTTGTACTATTTGCTGTAAAATGGTGTCAAGAAAAACAGAAATGGGTTGTAAAGGCGAACCTCTTGCTGAAATGATAGGTCTACCTGGGGGATTGACCAGAGTCTTGTGTATCTTAGGTAGTAAGTAAATAATGTGGCAAATAGGGTCTTGGTTGGAAAGGTATTTGTATAGTTTTTCTGTGATCAGGTGGTTCTGCAATGCGCTGGTCAGTATATTGTCCACATGCTGTTTCATGGAACAGGTTGGGTTGGACAGTAATTTGTGGTAGGTGTTACTGTCTGATAGCTGACGTAGGACTTTCGGAGACACGCCTTGGGATCGGATGCTTGGGTCTGAAGTGGTGTCATGCAGTGCCTCCTGGTGTCCCTTTTTTCTAGCTATTTTTTCTCTTATGTATTACTTACTTTACTTGATTTTGCGTTCTTTTTTCACCTTTGTTTGGTTCACGTTTTATATTTTTAAATCTTAAATATATATCTATGTATGATCTCACGATTTGGTGTATTTTAGATTTGGAGGTTCACTTAGTGCTTGATGCACTTGAGAATATGTGGATACCACTGTTATTTATAGCTTCAGATTACTTATGTTGATAATACTGGTATATTCATTGGAGTATATGCACTGCCTAATTTCCTTTGACATCACTCAGACTACTATTTTTAAATGTTTTTATTGAGCCACTGTTTCATTGTAATTTTGATACTTTGATACATAATAAAAATATAATTTGGATATTACTGAATGGAGTTTTTTGTGTGCCTCATTAATGGGGTTTTTCTTTGTTGTGGAATGTCTATTGCTCCTTTGAGTGGTCATTATGTTTTAGCCCCAGAGTGCACCAGACTAATATAGTTACTTACGTTTGAGTTTCATCCTTTATATGCCTGTGCGACCCCTCAGTCTGGTGCCAGCAATCTCCCTCCAGCGCTCTAGTAATGCAGAGCGCTGGGAGATGACATAATCTCCCAGTTCTCTGCATTACAGAAGAGGACAGTGCGAGAGCTCCAGGGAGGTAGGAGATGGGGGCATTGTGAAGATTGAGGGGCATTGTAGAGGGGGGTCAGTGTGATCGAGGAGATCCAATGTGGTGGTGGTGGGGGCCCGTGGCATTTCTAGGCTTCTAGTTACGCCTCTGCTAGCCTATTTTTGAGTTGTTTCTGTGCTTTCTTTAACACCCTTAGAATAGACTTGTGTCCTCACAAGGGGGAGAATGCTTGATCCAATATTAAATACAGTGTTATAAAAACAAGAGTGTACTTAGCAGACACAAAACTATGTACATTTTTTATACCATTTAAAAAACACGAATACCTATGCGTTGGAGCAGTATAAACAGCATTTCTTTCTTTAGATGACATATCTATAAATACATTAAGTAGCTCTTCCCAAACTCTCTTTCAGTACTGAAAATCCACTTATAAAAAAGTAACATATACTTGTCCTATGAAAGGCCAATTTAAAAATACTTCTAATGTGTTTATTTAAAAGTTTTTACACCAACAGGAGCAATTTTCAATTGAATTTAAAATAGTACATCTGGGAACGTATAATTTGTCACTGTACGGTATAAAAACCATGAGGATTTACTACATTGTGCGATAATGGAAGAACCATTTTTTTTTTTACAGGCCGTTAAACTCAAAATGTATGCTACTGAACACAGGCAGCAGACTCAGCTATAATTGGAGTAATAGCAAAAATAAATTGTGTATGAAAGGAAGACATTGTGGCTGATGTACTAAGAAGAAGCAGGAGCAAATTCTGGGGCAATCCATCTGCATAACAGGGGACAATTAAAAATCTCCGGTGATGTGAATGGGGGATTTAACACTTTAAATGCTAGAGAGGTTTCTAAAGCATTGTAATGAGTTGGATACCTCTCTGGCACTCATAGAGTTAAAAGGAATTTTATTTGTCCCCCATGGAACAGTTTGCCTCAGAACTGCTCCACTTATCTGTATTATAGCCATAACAGAGGACACCAGTTTTTTTCACAGACAGTTAACCTCAAAACAAACAATTGAGCGTGTTCTGCAGCTGTCAGGATTAATAGGACTAATCATTAAACTACACTGTGTATGAAGACACTGACATTATGTTTTGGGAATGTAAATGCACTTACACACTAAGTTCACGGTAAACTGCATTCTGTAGTTTCTTCTCCCAGCCTGTTAAAAAAGCAAAAGGTCTGTTAAAACTCTTAGTATGGAATATCTAGATTACCGCAAAAATATGAATCCAGAGTACCACAAAACCTCAGGTATAATGCACATCCTATATAATAATTCGCTAAAACATGTGTAACAACACAGTCATGCGCAGTAGAGACTGCCCGAAGGAGCGTCCAGCTCTGTATCAGCAGTGGCGCGGGCAGTCTCTACTGCGCATGACTGCCTGCGACCGAATGGCACTGTATCAGCTGCGGCACTCACAGTCTCTCTAATTTTTTCAGGTATAAAAGTATAATTGCTTTGTTTTCCTTTTAAGTAGAATAACAGTATTATGACATCACAATGTCAAAGCCATTTCACTTCAGGTAAAGGAAAAGTATTGCTCTTGTTTCCTTCTTCCTTGAGACACAGTATTATAATATCACAATGTGAATATCTCATTGTTTCAGGTATAGAAGTATAATTGCATTGTTTTACTTTTAAGTAGAATAACAGTACTTTGATATCACAATGTGAATATCTAATTGTTTAAGGTTTAGATGTATAATTGCTTTGTTTTCCTCTGAAGTAGAATCACTGTACTATGACATAACAATGTCCATGTCTACTGACTTCAGGTAACGGAAAATTATTGCTCTTGTTTCCTTCTTGTTTGAGACACAGTACTATGACATCACAATGCCAATATATAATTGTTTCCAGTTTTGAAGTTTAATTGCTTTTTTTTTCCTTTTAAGTAGAATCACAGTACTATGACATCACAATGTGAATACCTAATTGTTTCAAATATAGAAGTATACTTGCTTTCTTTTCCTTTTAAGTAGAATCACGGTACTATGACAACATAATGTGAATATATAATTGTTTCCGGTTTAGAAGTTTAATTCCTTTTTTTTTCCTTTTAACCCCTTAAGGACCGGGAAAATCTGATGTCATTTTCCCTTAAGGACCGGAGCAATTTTGACTTTTTTGACTATGTCTTTGTTCAACCATATTTTCTCTTTAATTCCTTTTGTACACCCACACAAATTATATACTGTTTTTTTAAGCACAAGTAGGGCTTTCTTTTGATACCACAATTATATGAATTCCTCATTGTTTAATTTGATTAAAATAGAAAAAAAGAGGAAAAAAAAAAAAAAAAAAAAAAACATTTAGCTTACATTTTTTTTAACTCGGGTATAAAACGAAACAAACACTTCACATAAGGTGAAATGGTGTAAAAACGTGCATATTATACCCAAGGTTTTAAGGTAAGTACTTAATCCATTAGCCCCTTAACCACTGACATGCCAGGACTGTCACAGCGGTCCTGCACTTAAGAAACAGTGACGGTCCTGGCACGTCATATAGTTCAGGGCTCCCGGCGCAGCTGCACGCTGCTCCAGAAGGCCTGAACCAGAAATTAAAAAAAAAAAGCCCCGTGGTCCTCTAGGGCAGGCCGCGCGTGCATGCGCTGGTCCTTAAGGGGTTAAAGAGCAGAAGGGTGTACAGTGCATTGCATACCACTCTGGTCAATAGTGTTATAAGGGCAGTACATTTATTTTCTGAAAATCTTTATGCTAGAGGGCTTTCCCTGCTGAGTAAAACAAAGGCACTCGAGTTGTGTTATTAAATTATTAACCTATTACTCACATCCCTTGGAGAACATCAGTGGGTGACTCACCTATCCCATAGAATGCAACAGAATAACCTAGTGAAATTTCTGGAAACCAGAGGGCACCATTAATCTAAAAATATAACCGTTTAAACTATAACAACTTTGAAAAGATGCTTTTCCCAGGAGTGGGAGTATTGTTTTACTCAGGACAAGCCCTACTGTATATGGGTTTTCATTAAAGGGATAGTAATGTTTCACAATAAAAGCAGCTCCAATTAACATACCTGGGAACTCTCCGGATTTGCCCTGGAGACTCCAGTTTTGACAGAGCTTTACTGGGTCTCAGGGGCCGAAGCTGATTCCTCCAGATATGAGGAGTATCTATTGAAACTCTGCCCACATCTGCTGCTTCTCCCGGTGTTCCTCCTTCCCCAGCCTTCTGTGTGACACCTTTAAGCCCTGCCCCCTAAACTCGCATCAAGCCCCACCCCTTTTTGACAGGATTCACATCATTATTGTGATCCCCTACTGCACCAGAGGACTCCTCTCCGGGCAGACCTCAATTGGAAGTTCCCAGGTATGCCAATTAATCTTCATAGTATTTGGGCCATGGAGAACATTATTTCAATACTGTCAGAGTCGTAGTTCAAGATTAATTGAATGATAAAATATCCCCCTTCCGCCCCTTTTACTGATGTAACACTGCTCACCTCAGAGCAGCAAGACTGTCCGGATAGATCGCAGAGAGGGACAATCTTCCAGGAGCATAAGGAAAAACTTGAAAAACCTGTCAAGGGGGGCAGGGTTTTCCTTATATTCTCAGTAAGGAAATTTCCCTTGCTGTGAGCTGTCTGGTCAAGTGAACAGATTCCACATGTGAGGGGAGACGGTTTACAATAGGTAAAAGGGGTGGGAGGGGGATACTTTTTCATTCAATTACTCCTGAACTACAACTCTGACAGCATTAAAATAACACTCTCCATGGCCCAAATATTATGAGAATTAATGGGAGCTGCTGTTTTTGTAAAACATTTGTATCCCTTTAAAACTGGTATGGTCTATACTTGAAAAAGAAAACTAAACTATGATGTCCATTAACTTGCCAACTAAACTATATGTAGATAAGAAAAATAGTATAACAGATTTTATTTTAATTCATAGGCCCATAGCACGAGTATTGGATGTGCTGATTTTCTTCCCTTCTCATTAGACAAAGTTGTTTGAATAGATTCCCATTGCTGCTAGAACAATGATTAAAACATTAGTCACTCTCTGCTTAGCTATAAAATAAGCAGTGTGGATGATTTCATATCTCTGTGCACCAGAACAGCTATGTACAATTTGCTTAGTTGTGGACAACAAATTCTACTTGCGTATCACGCAGAAAAAATAATGAAACATCAAGCTTAATGGGCTACTTTTAGCCAGTAGAGCACACATTCATGCAAATCAAATAATTCAAAATGCATTGTGCATAAACCCAATAGCAAACAGAGGAACAAAGTTAACAGATATAGGAAAATAAAAGGCATGTGATGTCAGATGCGAACAGTGAACATTCACACTTTCACTGGCTTCTGAAAGAGAACCAGAAGTTGAGAAGGTGAGAAAAAGAGGAGTTACTCCAGCGAGAAAAATCTAATTTTCTATTTTATTCAAGTCTCCTTTTCAAGTTAGAGAGAACTTACTGCATAGGTTAATTAGAAAAACACTGGAACTGTAGGGGTTCTGTTACTGGAGTGACTTCTCTCCCTTAGTGCATCTCCCCTCATGACTCCCGGTGATATAATCTGTTTGATTCAGGTGATGACACTACAGCTCTGTAGAGAATTGGGGTGAGGCAAACGCAATGAGAATAGTAATGATTCTGTGAATCTATGATTTCGAAACTGGGGTGGGGGACTCCTGAGGTTTTCTTTCAGCTGCAAACTTCCATGTTGTTTAACATCATAAAATAGTATACATAATGTCAAAAAAGATTATGGTCAGAAGTGTGGGAAAGGCTGGTACAAAGAATGGTTGTGAAAATTACAGTCTGGAGTGTGGCGAGTTCATCATTCTATGTGTATTGGGAGATGTCTCTCTCTGTCACTTACGTTTTCTGATTTATTACTGGTGACCATGGCATGTTAACTTTCTTAACCACTGATATAATGGTGCAGTGTTGGGTTTTTGAGCTAGTCAGTGTGTTCCATGTAGTCCGTCTGATCTTAATCCACAAGTGCTGGGTACCCTGGCACCGGTTGCTCCCCTTTTTATTGAGCGTTCATTGGGTGATTGATTATATTTATATTGAGGTGTTCTTGCCAAGGAGCACTCAATACCGGGACATTCAAGTATTTCAATTTCAAGAACTGTTTATATTCATATTATTTTATTTTTTCTTCCTTTATTATTATGGAGGTTAACACACTGGATTTTACTATGTTTTTATTGAGTGACCATACTAATTTTGGTACCATACAACACAAGTTGGACACTTTATTTCAGTCCTCTACTGTTACAGAAAATGTTGTTTTGGATGTAAAGTCTTTATTTAATAATATAGAAAAGGCCATGAGTAAAGAGCTCCACTCATGGTGGGATGTTGCTACGTTTGGTAAGTACATAGAGAATAAATGTATTCCCCGTAGCCTGGGAATTGAGAAATTCCCTTTGTTTGAGGTTAAAGATACTGAATTCAATAGTCAATGGAATTATATCTTGCCTGAATGTTCAATCAAGTTGATGATCATAATTGTTGCACTTAAGAGAAAAACATACACACTTTATAGAGGAGATTGTCCTTCTTCAACATAACTTGAAATCTAATGAGAACTTTATGCTTTGGATGATAAACTGAAGTCTTCTTTTGACACACTGGATAAGGAATTGTCCACGTTTAAACAGAAAAAGTTTCAATGAGACAAGGAGGACTATGATCTCAATACAGTTTATTCCTGGAACCTCTATAGGAGAGAAAATAGAAAATCCACACATAAATATTTTCAAAAGTCATCATCGCAGAGTTAGTTTTTCTAGTAGAGCAGGTGAATTTGATCACTGTACTAATGGAATGTTGGAATCTGAGTCTGCCATTTCCCCTATGGAATATACCCCTGGTATTGACACTACATCTACTCACCATTATTTTCAACAGAGTGTAGCCTGTTGCTCAAAAAATCACAGGGATCATACAATGAGATGTATCTTCTATTCAAGAAAGTCACCAGGTGGGGAGGGAAACAACTTCGGGGAACGAAGAAATCCAGTATGAGAGAACAGACAGAGGAACACATCGGTTTGACTGTTATCAGTCTTTCTAAGGTCATTCTGCCTAAAGATCAATCTTCAGTTCTAAGTAAAGAATTTAATTTTGTACCTTCTACTAATTTTAAATGTATTCTATACTCAGTTGGAAACAGGTTTGTTAGACTTCTCAAGCTTAAGAAATATTTCATTCCTAATACTGTGACAAGCATTGAGTGTATGAGTACAAGTGCCAAAGTTGTGTCAAATGCAGATATGAAATTTAAAGATATGTGCCCTGTGCATGATTTGGCTCATTTACACCATGAGTCATCAGATGTTGATGAATTCTTTTGTATTAATAGATTGGATACTGGATTTTTTCCTAAATCTAGTTTTTACTTATAAATTGTAAGAGTCCTCAGTTGTAGTTGCTTCTAAGGACTCTTGAGAAAGTGTTTATTGCTTTGTCTAAGTGACTGTTAAACACTCAAAACAATTTGACTAAACTTGAGAGAATCATTTTGAAGGAGTTAAAGGATGATGAATGTATAGTGATTAGTTTTTCAAATAAGGGCGGTATTGTAGTAGTTTTGGATCATGATACTACAAAATGGAGGCTGAGGGACAAGTGAGAGATGGTGAAACATGCACCACTCTTGGTGGTAACCTCACATGGCTTTCAAGAATGAGCTCTTGGAGCTCATTGATTATGGTTTGTCTATGGGAGTTATCATCAAAAAAAGATTCTGAATATTTAATAGTGGGTTTTCTATTATACCAGTGTTTTGCCATCTGCCCAAAACTCACAAGAGTTTAGTATGTCCGGTTGACAGAACCATCATCTACAGCATAGGCTCGTTGACCGAGCCACTGTCTGAACTGGTGGATTTTTATCTCTTGTTTACCTAACTAGCTAATCGATACAAAAAACCTTCTTCCGTTGAGTAGAGATCTTACAGTCTGCGTTGTTTACTTCTCAGTTACATCTCATCTTGTCATTGACGCACTTCCTATGTATGTCAGTGAGAGTGGCCTGTATGGTACCCCTCTGTCACGCATCCGAACCTTATGTTTTCTATTATATGTTTGTAGGAGGGGTTGAATACCCTAGATGTCGCTTCAATTATCTGTTTAAACTATGGTTTACTTTGGTGGTGTAAGGTCTGCGACTCCACAGAACTGCACTTGAACTCACACACTCTGTTAAATATACATTCACTCTTGGGTGACTGACTCTCATCAGTATAGTGATATTCAAAGATGTCATTGACATCAGTGCCCATTACTAGCTACGCTCTTATTCACTGTTGCCCTAGGTGGTATTAGCCTGTTAGCCCCTCCCTTAGAGTGGATATTTCTTGGTAGTCTGGTTTGACACGGTTATGTTGGCAGTGATCCTGTAGACTCCTCTCGCTCCTTCCCCCAAGCCCCACGGACGTGTCCGTGGTTTGGCTTTCACTGGTTTGTGATACTTACCAGTGCTTTTTTTGGATATATATTATCCTTTCTCTTCTCTTTGACTGTACTATACATACTTTGTCCTTCATCTCCTTCCCTGCCTTCCCTGTTACCCCGTTCCCTATTACACTGCCTGTCTAGTTGTACTTTCTAATATGTGTTATGTCTCTCACCACATTGCACTTCACGTCTCTCAATGCCAGGGGTCTAAACATACCAGAGAAGCACTCCATGTTACTGAGGGAGGCACAGAGGCTCCTCACAGATGTATTGTTTGTCCAGGAGACCCATTTTGCTACACTTGGTCACCCCTCGCTTGGGAATAGGGGTTTTCCCAAGGTTTGGTATGCTTCCTCCTTGTCTTAACAGAGAGATGTGGCAATACTCATGCAGAAAAATGTGCCCTGGACTCATGTGGGGGAGTATGCGGAACCGGAGGGCCGATTCTTGTTCATTAAGGGTAGAGTGTATGGCAAACTCCTAACCTTGGCAAACATCTATGCCCCCAATTCAGAAGTAGTTTCCTTTTTCACATTTCTGTTGAAATCTCTGGAAGACTTCAGAGAGGGCCACCTAGTCCTTGGGGGGATCTTAATGTAGCATTTGAGCCCACTCTTGATGCATCCTCTGGCAAATCCCAATACTCGAAATTAGCTCTACAGAGACTCTCCACTCTTTTTCAGCATTCTCATACAATAGACGTATGGAGACACTTCCACCCAAGTACCAAAGACTATACATATTTCTCTGTCAGCCATTATATGCACTCTAGGTTGGACTACTTTATGTTTGATCAATCTCTACTGCACTGTGTAATTCGGACTGAGACTGAACCGACTTTCCTGTCAGATCATGCTCCTATTACACTCCATCTCTGTTTTCCCTCCTTTGTTAAGGGCAATCCACATTGGAAACTCGACGATGGTGGGCAACCTGAGTAGCAAAACTTTAGCTAGGTTGATTAAAATCAAACAGGCACAACATTATGTTACTAAGATTTGAGATGAGAAGGGGGAAATGCATTGCTGATTCCCACAAATGGCAGCTACTTTTCAGACTTTCTTCCGGTCTCTGTACAATATCCCCTTGTCAGATTCTCAGTCCATTCCCTAAGTGTGGACTGATACCATTCGGAAATTCCTTGCTTTGGCTAACTGTCCCAAATTATACCGAATAGATTCTGACACTCTTGAACGTCCGTTTTCGGACCAAGAGGTTCTTAATCCCTTCAGTGCCAGAGGCTCGGGCCATTTTCTGAACCCTGCAGGCCAGACACTTTTTCAACATTTTTGCTATCCTTCCGTTTAGGCTTGATTTCCTCTGGGGATTTTTAGTTAAATATGGAAAACTATATATTGTTTTTTTCAGAACGAATTGAGCTTTCTCGTGATACCTTACATGAAGAGAATTTTACAACGTGCAAAAAGCTATGATGTCATAATGACAAAAAAAAGTGAAAATTTACTAATTTTGCTAAAATCACATACTATGTATCAAAAACATTTACCTTGATTGAAAAAGTTTTAATTATTTGAAAAAGCCCAGAGTCCCCCGAGTAAAAAAATACCAAATTTGTATAGTTTTACCTAAGTCCAAGGCTAGCGTAGAGCCCTAATCACCAGCAGCGCAAAATGACATTTTCAACTTTATAAACTAAAATGCACATTCTAGGGTTTTTGTGGTAAAACCACCCTAAAACAGTGGAATAACTATATAAAACTATATATTTCTGAAAAGTAGACAACCTGCCGCATCTAATGAGGGGTAACTTGCCTTCTTGCCCCAAGCCTGTGGTACCCAAATGCTTCCAGAAGGTGGCACTATAGGAAAAAAATGGCATTTTCTTACATTTCTGTCCCTTCAACTGTACTGAAATCTGTGAAAACCATGGAATTTACAACTGTATTCATTAGCTAGTGCTCTTGGGAGAAAAATTACACCCCATTGGTTTGGGTTCACCTACCACAGGGGATGCTAGAAGTGCAAAAAGACACCTACTACAACCTCTAAATTTTCTAACATTTTCTCAAACATTACTTGTCTATACAAAAATGGTTATAACAACTAGAGAATTAAAGAAAGGCTACACAAACCATACCATTTTGGAAAGAAGACAACCTGCCGCATCTAATGAGGGGTAAATTGCCTTCTTACCCCAAGCCTGTTGTGCCCAAATGCTTCCAGAAGGTGGCACTATAGAAAAAAAATGGCATTTTCTTACATTTCTGCCACTTCAACAGTACTGAAATCTGGGAAAACCATGGAATTTACAACTATATTGATTAGCTAGTGCTCTTGGGAGAAAAATGACACCCCATTGGTTTGGGTTCACCTACCACAGGGGATGCTAGAAGTGCAAAAAGACACCTACTACAACCTCTAAATTTTCTAACATTTTCTCAAACATTACTTGTCTATACAAAAATGGTTATAACAACTAGAGAAGTAAAGAAAGGCTACACAAACCATACCATTTTGGAAAGAAGACAACCTGCCGCATCTAATAAGGGGTGAATTGCCTTCTTACCCCAAGCCTGTTGTGCCCAAATGCTTCCACAAGGTGGCACTATAGGAAAAAAATGGCATTTTCTTACATTTCTGCCCCTTCATCTGTATGGAAATCTGTGAAAACCATGGAATTTCCAACTGTATTCATTAGCTAGTGCTCTTAGGAGAAAAATGACACCTCATTGGAATGAGTTCCCCTACCTTAGTGGGCGCTACAAGTACCAAACTACACCTATTGCAACCACTAATTTTTCTAACATTTTCTCAAACATTACTTGTCTGTACAAAAATGGTTATAACAACTAGAGAAGTGAAGAAAGGCTACACAAACCATACCATTTTTGAAAGAAGACAACCTGCCGCATCTAATGAGGGGTGAATTGCCTTCTTACCCCAAGCCTGTTGTGCCCAAATGCTTCCAGAAGATGGCACTATAGGAAAAAAATGGCATTTTCTTACATTTCTGCCCCTTCATCTGTATGGAAATCTGTGAAAACCATGGAATTTCCAACTGTATTAATTAGCTAGTGCTCTTAGGAGAAAAATGACACCTCATTGGTATGAGTTCCCCTACCTTAGTGGGCGCTACAAGTACCAAACTACACCTATTGCAACCACTAATTTTTCTAACATTTTCTCAAACATTACTTGTCTGTACAAAAATGGTTATAACAACTAGAGAAGTGAAGAAAGGCTACACAAACCATACCATTTTGGAAAGAAGACAACCTGCCGCATCTAATGAGGGGTGAATTGCCTTCTTACCCCAAGCCTGTTGTGCCCAAATGCCCCTTCATCTGTATGGAAATCTGTGAAAACCATGGAATTTCCAACTGTATTCATTAGCTAGTGCTCTTAGGAGAAAAATGACACCCCATTGGAATGAATCGACATACCTTAGGGGTGCCAGAAAAGCATAACTACACCTACCTGTTTGCTTCTTCGAAAATGGCTGCTTGTACTAAAATGTTCATAACTGTTAGAGACATGATGGAAAGGTATAAAAGGTATACCATTTTGGAAAGTAGACATTCTCCCGCATCAAATGAGGGGTCACTTGCCTTTCTACCCCTGGGCTGAAGTGCACAAATATTTCCAAAAGGTGGCGCTATGGGAATAAATACATGTTTTTTTTACATTTCCACCACTTCAAAGATACTAAAATCTTTGAAAACCATAACATTTCCTGCTGTATTCAGTACCTGCTACCAACATGAGAAAAATGGTAGCCCATTTGTGTGGCTTAACATACAATATGTGGGTGCTAGGAACACGTACGTAAACCTGACACTTTTGTTTCTTAAATTATCTGCTTGCACTAAAATGGTTATAACCATAATAGATATACAGGAAAGGTAGAAAACAATGCCATTTTGGAAAGAAAACAACCTGACGCATCTAATGAGGGGTCACTTGCCTTCATACCCAAAGGCTGGCATGCACAAATGCTTCCAGGAGGTGGCGCTAATGAAAAAAAAGGCATTTTCTTACATTTCTGCCCCTTCAAATGTATGGAGCTCTGTGAAAACCATGGAATTTTCAACTGCATTTGCTAGCTAAAGCTCTTAGGAGTCAAACGACACCCCATTGGTATGAGCTGAACTATCTTAGGGAGTGCTAGAAGTAGAAAACTACACCTACTACAAACTGATGTTTCTAACATTTTCTCAAACCTGACTTGCCTCTATGAAAATGGCTATAACACCTTCAGAAGTGAAGAAAAGGTAGATAAACTATACCATTTTGGAAAGAAGACAACATGCCGCATCTAATGAGGGGTCACTTGCCTTTTTACCCCTAAGTTAGTTGGCACAACTATTTCCAGAATGTGGTGCTACAGGAAAAAACCAAACATTTGTTTTACACATCAGTCACTTCAAAGATACTAAAATGGTTCAATGGCGTGGGATTTCCTAGGAGGACTTCTTGCCAGCCTAAGAAAAATGGTACCCCACTGCTGTGGGTTGACATACCAATTTACACTACAGGAGCATAGCTACCAGTGAAACAGGAATGGGAAAGCAAACAGTGTATGTGTGATTTTATGGCTAACAAATGAAAGAAGCTAGGGCGTCAGCCAGTGTACTCGCGGACCTGTGACTACCAGTGTAACAGTGTGGGCGGGTGAGGGATTAGGCAGTGTGTGTGGGTATGAGCAGAGGAGGAAGGATGGTGGAGATGGTGGGGCAGTGTCTGAGAGTGTGTATGGGAGATCTGTGACTACCAGTGTGCACTGTATGTCCCCCTCATACAAAGTTTGATTCCCAGCCTGAATCTAGTGCATACTGGTACTTTGAGTCTACCAATAGGCAGTGGAAACAGGCTGCGGGTCAGGCTGGGGAATGGGACTGCCAGTTGGCTGTGGAACCAGGCAGGGGAATACGGTACGTGTGTGTGTGGGGGGGGAATCGGAGGCATTTTTTGTGCATGCCACAAGGGTGCCCAATGCACTGCAAAGCAATGCGTTAGACCCTCTGTTGCACACAAAGGTTTTTTTTTAATTATTATTTTGTATTCATACCTCGTTGGGGAGGCGGTGTCAGGAACATTCCTGGTGTCCCCCATCCAGGTCTAAAAACAGAATAATAAAAAAAAAAAGTGTGTGTGTGTGTGTTACAGGGGGTCCAACGTATTGCAAAGCACTGCGTTGGACCCCCCCGTGGCACGTGCATTTTTTTGGGCTTTTCCCCCAATATTTTTGTGTAGACCTCGTTGGGGGCATCAGAACCCATACAATGAGGTCTAAATAAAAAATAAAAGGGGAAAAAAAATAATCCTTTGGGTGCCACAGGGGTGTCCAATGGATTGCAAAGCAATGCATTGGGCCCCTGTAGCACACAAAGGGTTAATTTTTTTATCGATACTTTGTATTCAGATGGCCACCAAACAAGCTCTGATCACAAAGTAATGATAAAAAGTCCTGTGTGTGTGCCACAGGAAGGGGGTCTGCATTGAACCCCTATCCCAGTGGCACACACAGGGTTAAATTTTTTTAAATTTATTTATTTTTTTTATTATATACCTGATTGAGGGGCATCAGGACCCCCTGATCCCTCCCCAATGAGGTCTTAGTAAAAAAAATATATATATGTCCACAAACGGAGTGACCCTGTGAGTGCCACAAGGGTCTCCAGCGCATTGCAAAGCAATGCATTGGATCCTTGTGGCACTCAGAGGGTTAATTTTTTTCTATCATTACTTGGTAATCAGAGCTTGTTGGGGGGCCATCAGGACCAATCCTGATGACCCCCCCAACAATCTCTGATAACAAAGTAATGATAAAAGCCCTGTGTGTGCCGCAGAAGGGGGGCTGCATTGCCCCCCCCCCCCCGTGGCACACACAGGGTTCTTTTTTTTTTTATTTACTTTTTTTTATTATAGACCTCATTGAGGGGTATACAAACCCCCCTGATCCCCCCAATGAGGTCTTACCAAAAAAAAAAAAAAGTTATCAAAAAAAGTTTCCCTGTGAGTGCCACCGGGGTCTCCAGCGCATTGCAAAGCAATGCATTGGACCCTTGTGGCACTCGGAGGGTTAATTTTTTTTTTATCATTACTTTGTAATCAGAGCTTGTTGGGGGGCCATCAGGAGCAATCCTGATGGCCCCCCAACAATCTCTGGTAACAAAATAATGATAAAAGCCCTGTGTGTGCCACAGGGGGGGGGTGCATTGGACCCCCACCTGTGGCACACACAGGGTTAAAAAAAATTTATTTTTTTTTTCCAATTATAGACCTCATTGAGGGGCATCAGGATCCCCCCTGATCCCCCCAATGAGGTCTTTAAAAAAAAAAAATCCCCACCAAAGAATTGACCCTGTGAGTGCAACAGGGGTCTCCAGCACATTGCAAAGCAATGTGCTGGGACCCTGTGGCACTCACAGGGTTACTTTAATTTAATTTAATTTTTTTTTATATACTTTTCAGACCTCGTGGGGGACATCAGGACCCCTCCTGGTGTCCCCCCAGTCATTGATCTCCCAGCCGATAGGCTGGGAGATCAATGATGCGACCGCAGGAGAGCAAGAGCTCTCCTGCCCTTCACTCCTACCACCGGTAGGAGTGAACAGGATCGGGGAAACTTCCCTAACGTCATCGGTGACCATGTCACCGATGACGTTTGGAGGATTCCCCCGGTCCCGCCCACTCCTACCCGGAAGTTCGGGTAGGAGAGAGGGGGAAGGAGAAACTCTGTTTCTCCTTTGTCTTTATTGATCTCCCAGCCTGATCAGCTGGGAGATCAATAACTGGGGAGGCATGAGGAGTGATCCTCATGCCTCCCCATGAGTGCCAGGGGTTTTTTTTTTTTTAATGCGGCCACTGCATGCCAGTTATACCGGCTCATGCAGTGACCGCATTTTACTCTTACGCCGTACGAGCGTGGCACAGCAGGTACAGCTGTGTCCACTCGTACGGCGTAAGTAGCTGGCACTCTAGGGGTTAAAGCTATTTCTCTTACCCCCCCTAGGTAAAAGTCTGGGCCCGGATGGGCTAACATCTTTGTATTACCGTATGTTTAGGGATGTCCTAGGTCCTAGACTTACATCTATGTTCACGGAAGTGGCCTGGCCTGCATAGTCCTTACAGGCTCATATATCGCGGATACCGAAACCAGGAAAAGACCCCTTGGAATGTAGTAGTTACATGCCTATATCTCTCCTAAATGTAGAGCCTCTCTGCAGTAATGAACTTTTACAGTATCCCCTCAGCCCGTGTGAAGGTCAACGGTTTTCTATCAGACCCTTTGAATGGGAACAGACAAGGTTGCCCCCTATCCCCCATACTTTTTATCGTAGCACTTGAGCCCCTTCTTAATTCAATTCGCACACACACCCTGAGCACAGGTCTTCCTACAGCAGACATGCTGATTAAACTTGCATGTTATGCAGATGATATCCTCCTCTTTCTGACCCGTCCTTCACAATCCCTGAAACATCTGATTTCACTGCTCTCCTTGTACAGTTCCTTGTCCCATTTTAAAGTTAATGTCAATAAGTCTGAGATCCTAAACCTTACCCTATCACAAATAGAGATCTCAGCACTTCAGCGTTCCTTTCCCTTTAAGTGGCCGTCAGGGAGTATCAAATTTTTGGGAGTCAATCTCACTGCTCGATTGCAAGACTTGGTTAAACTTAACATCTCACCACTAATTGCTTGTTTAACGACAGACATTGCAAAATAGAATTCTCTTTTTGTTCCATGGTTTGGGAGAATCCATCTGGCTAAAATGGTTTTGCTACGCAAAATTTTGTACATATTTAATGCCTTACTGGTTCGTATACCGTTACAACGGACTCACAAACTTCAATGTGTTGTCAATAATTTTGTTTGGAAATTTAAAAAACTGTCCATTCTTAGATGACCTTGCACTCGAGGGGGCCTGGGGGTCCCAGATTTACTGACATACTATAATGCCTCCACTCTTCCAAAATAGCAGATTTTCGTTGTATACCTTGTAAGGACTGGGCGACATGTTCAAACTCTTTGCTCTGAATATCGCGCTGATTTCCCTCTTTTGGTTTGATCCACTCTCTTTCTCTGACACCCGTTTCAGACATGTGATTATAGGCCACCTGCTTTCATTTTGGTTGAAACTTAACACCCGATACTCATTACTCCCATACCCATCTCCACACATGCCGATAACTCATAACCCGGCTTTCCCTCTGGGTTAGCCCTCAGGATCCTTTGGTGCGTGGCGTGATTTACGTCTGAATACCCTGGGTGATTTAACATCGGATGGTGCACCCCAATCCTTCCAGAGTTTGACATCGCAAGCCTCTCTACCTGTAACTAGACATTGGCAATATTTACAAGTGCAACATTTTTATCATCTCTTCCAGCCTGTGATATTTCTAATTGTGAGGAGCTGACTTTTGAAACATTGATGTCTAATCTGAAAATTTATGTTCACTCACTAAGTAGTACAAATTTCTCCTTTCAAAGCATTCTCTTTCTCCAAACCATGGTACATGAGAGACTGACTTGGGTGTGTTTCTCCCTCTCTCGCATTGGCTCACTATCCATAAACAATTACTCCGTGCTCCATTTGATGTTCCTACTAGGTAGTATAGTTTTAAGTTACTAACAAGATGGTACAGTACTCCTCAGTCTCTTCATGCTCTGTACTCATCTGTATCCCTAGACTGTTGGAGATGTTCATCAAATTGTGGCTCTCTATACCATCTCTGGTGGGCCTGCCCACAGATTGTCTCTTTCTGGCAGGTGGTTTGCACTGTTCTTGGAAAAATAATGGTTGTCCCTATCTGTAGAGATCCATTTATGATCCTTTTTGCATATGGCCTTCCAGTTTCCATACTGCGGAATACTGCACTTAAATCTCTCTTTATTATTCTCACTAACACATCAAAGACTCTGATTCCCTTGAACTGGAGGTCATCGTCGCCTCCTACCCCCACTATGTGGATGTCTCGGGGCCAACAGATGTATTCATTGCATAGACTATATGCTCTCTCTGGACACGGTCTTCTGTTATTTGACTCTGTTTGGGAAACTTGATGGACTTTCATGCAAGCCGGATCACTGGCATTGGGATGAATGTGGGCGACACTCTGGAGCGCTGAGCAGGCACCCTTCCGCCCCCCTCTTCCCTCCCCACTCTGTTTCCTGATTTTCTCTTCTCCACATCTTTTCTTTGCTCCGTTCCTTCTTTCTCTCTCTCTCTCCTTCTGGCTCTGTTCCTTTCTTCTTCTGTGCTTTCACCTTCCATTTTAACCCCTTAAGGACCCTTGATGTACCAGGACCGTCACGGTCCTTGAAATACTCAAGGACCGATGACGGTCATGGTACGTCACGTACTTTTTACTTACAGCGCTCTACCGGGAGCGCTGTAAGTAAAAATAGGGCCTGAAATTGACCTCTCCAAGATCGGAGCGATCTCTATCAGGCCCCATAATGACGTGCCGATACACGTACCGGCGCGTCCAAGTGCTCCTATGCGGTCATTATGGGATGGAAATGTCCCATGACCGCCAGTCCTTAAGGGGTTAATGTAGGCAGAACTCTCATTATTCTCACCTTCTCCTTTTATGTTCTTTATTTACACAGTGTTGGGAAACAGACCCTAAATATTTGTTAGGCACTACTCATAATATTCCCCTTCAGGTCTGGAACTGTTGGAGTTCGCATTCTAGCATATTTTCTTATTTTCCCTTTTCATTTTGTTCTTTTGCGCTTGTCATAGGACGAGTCTACGAATTCAATGTATGATCGTTACCTATATTCTGACTATATTGTGATGGTTATATTAATGTCTATTATGATGTTTTACACTTTTTGTTTGTATTGATGCTTTGTATCTATTTCATGTACCTTTTTACATTACTCTCAATAAAGCATTTTGGAAAATAAATAAATAAATAAAATAAGTAGTGGGGGGTGTGAGATAAAACTCAGTAGGTGGTATGAAACAATGCAAGATGTACAGTTACATTTTAATAGACAATGCAGGGCAACTGTTATGGTTAACCCTTTAGGAGATGTGAAAGCATTGTGAAGCAATAAGCTGCGCACCCCTCTGGTCTTTAAAGGGTTAAAGTATATTATAAGCAAAAAAATCTTAAAATACAAAGTGGCAAAAATGAGACGCAAACTTGTTATTACAAGAAGCATGGTATAAAAATTGGAAATGTTCACGGTTAATAAGCAATTCAATATCAATGACATTATTTACATACTAGTGTAAAAGCCCATGTTACCGGGCCACAGTGTGTAAAATCGCAGAACTACACCTCCCAGCATTTTGTGCGTTCAGGCAGTGTCTACTGCACATGACTGCATCTGACAAACATCTGCATTTGGGCAGTCTGTACTGCGCATGACTGCATCAGACAAACGTGCATTCGGGCAGTCTCTACTGCGCATGACTGAATCAGACAAACATCTGCATTCGGGCAGTCTCTACTGCGCATGACTGCATCGGACAAACATCTGCATTCGGGCAGTCTATACTGTGCATGACTGCACCAGACAAACATCTGCATTCGGGCAGTCTCTACTGCGCATGACTAAATCGGACAAACATACATCTGGCTTTTAATATCATAGGATATACATGGAGCCGTATTCCGGAAGCTTAACCCTTTGAGTGTCTGAGGGGTACCCAAATTTACATATATACATGGAGCCATATTCAGGAAGCTTAACCTTTTGAGTACCAGAGGAGTACGCAACGCTTTGCCAGAGAGGTATCAGAGATTTAAGATAAGTAATTCTGGAGTAAATCAACTGCATCACAGTGGACATTCAATATTTCCATTGGTTTAAATGGGGCTTTAAACCCCTTGAAACATATAGATCTGTAATGTATTGCAATGCAGTGCATCAAATCCATAGAAATGTCAGTTATTTTTATTTGTCCTCTATGGTACAGCTGGTTTGGCCCAGAATGACTCCTCTTTAATCTGAATACAGCCAATGGAAGGAACATACATGACTGGGTGGGAAGTATTTAGTTCCTTGTTTATGGTAAAAGACTTGCAAAATAAGGCTGAGTGTAACTCAGGAGATATAATATATATGATAATTTTTTTTATGTACTTACCCACCTACAAGGTTTGCAAGAAAATGCAGATTTGGTATTTCCCTATCAAAGTTAGTTTAGTCCAAGAGCCACATACTATTTGTGGCTCTCCACCCATTACTGGACCACAGCTATCATCCTCCTCAAGCAACTGTTATTGAAGTAACTGTGTACAGTCTGAGAGCAGGTGGTCTACTTGCAGTCTGACACAACTTCCTAGCTAACCACATGGGAATCAGATAGGTGTGTATTGCATTGCTTTGCAATTTGTTGCACTCTTCTCTGATCCTCAAGGTGATTAAATATTCCCTATTTTATTAATGCACGATTATGGTCAAAGTGTAAAGTTGAAGAGAGTCTATTATCTAGGAGTAAATGAAATAAAGAGCTGCACATCAGACCCCGAGCATTATCAATCTGACTGGCAATTGCTCATAAATAGATTATACACTAAAGGTCATTTCAGGTAATTGGTAATTCAGCTGCTCTCACTATCTCTCTCTCTCAAGCACAGACTGACAACATGCAGCTGACTGACACATCTTTAAACACTAGCAAGGCAGAAGTATATGAGAGAAACTCTCCTCCCAATACTTACCATTGCCTGTCCAGGATTATATTCCTCTTTTGACCAGTACACTTCATCTGGAACTGCTATTGTCAAGCTCACCTACTGTGTACAGGACACTCATCATTTACAACTTAGAGCTGCACTAGAAGCCCCTACTACAGCCTTGTCGGTCCTGTTCTTGTGTTGGGATGGGCACTGTCACACCAACTATATGTAACAACTGCTAGGTTATCTGCAATTAATGCATTACGGTCTAAAGACAAATGTATTTATTTTTTGGTTGCCCCCCATGCCATAAAACACCTATTATAAAATGTTGAATTATTACACTGATTGCTATATTGTTGCATATAAAGCTGTATTGTTGCATATAAAACTGTTCATTCAGTATATTTGTATAAACAAGAGTAAATTTGGCTTGTCTCACAACCTATACCCACTGTAACTGACAAGAATACAATGCAGTAATGCAGATGCAGTCAGATGCTGTAGCTGCAGGACACTATAACTCACATAATGTCTAACCAGTTAACCATTTAAGTGCAAGAGAGGAATATAATGTATTTGTATTGGATACCGCTCTGGAATTCAAAGGGTTAAAGACTGGAGTTTCAAAGACCGACTACCCCTATGCAATTGCATAAGAAAGTATACATTCCATGGACGTGAATGAATATCCATACTGCTTCCTGCATATGCATGGCTGCAGTATCAAAACATGCCAATACACTGTAAGTCTTTTTAAATTTATTTGATTAAAAGAAGAGGAAACACTTGTATTATGGGATCACAAAATCATTGTACACCTACAAACTAGATTTACAGACCGTAAATCTGCTATATAAAATATTTTATTTCAGCTTTCACATTTTCTAAGAGATAATATATTCTCCCGTCTTTAATTATCTCTGATTTATGCACACTTATGTTCATTAGGTTTTCCCTAGAATTGTCTTTTGTGAACTGAGATTTGTACTTAATTTTTTTCTGGACTGTAGTAGGTATTGTTATGTAGGACATCATATTTTATTATTACTATTCAATTTTGTTCTGATATATTGTGTATTCCCTTACAATACTCAGCAGGAAATATTTTTATTTTCATAATAAAACTTTACTGATCCTTTTAACCTTTGTGTTCTTAACGGCTTTTTGTTTTGCTTTAGTTCTATATAGACTCTTCTCATGTTTCTGGTTCCTGTGAGAATGTCTGAGATCACTGCTTCTGACATCATACACATGATGTCATCAGTCTATGTACCAAACGTCTATACAAATGACTCTGTTCTTGTAACCATTTTTAGAAGTCCTGTTTGGGTCACTCTGGTGTTGATGACGGAATGTTGAAATAAATTATTACTTTTTTAATTTCCTTTTCATTTGCAAATGCACATATTTGAAGTAGAATTAAATGTAATGTTCCATTGAGAAGTTTAGCTAATTTTAAAGAAAAGTTACAAAGATGATTATGCTTTATGTCAGCCATTTGTTTGTAATGCTATTAGCTTTTATTTGTTGGTGGCACAGGGTGACACTTCATGCTAATTTAGTTTTGTGCTGGACCAATATTATTTCACACTGTGCTATGGATGAATCTAGACAGAAGTCACAGACTGCAGACATTCCTTACTGCAGTGAGTGATATGGGTGGCCTCAAACATAACTAATTAGCATACTGTGCAGGGAATTAGTATAAAGTGCCACCAAAACAAAGGTTTCTGAAAAAAATTATTTTACAGAAAAAATGGCTACTAGATATAGGTGGATTTTAATTAGTTATAAAAACAAACTTTTATTATGATGACAGGTCCACTTTAAGAGGGACAGAATGTTTCCCTGTGTAATAATATATGTAACATTAAGACTACCATTTTATTGGACCTGATAAAAATAGGATTGTGGTGACACTTACAATGGTAAATTTGGGAATTGTAATTTGCCCTAATTGTGCAGCTGGCAGACTTCAACATTACATCTCTCTATCTTGCTGAATATAGCCCATAGTCTTTCCAGGCATACCAGTTCATGTTGTGATTCAGAAGGGACCGAATGCAACTTTAATCTGACAAGATGGAATTCACTGTGCTTCTTGGTGTTGAGTATTTGGGATAGATTATATATTTAAATATGTATTGCTTTACTTATTTGATCTATATATTCTATTACAATTATTCAGTGTCTACATAACCATACTTATTGATAAGGGCATAATTTCCCTTAAACTAGTTATATTGCATGAAAAGGCAAAGTGGTCCATAAATAAGCCACATCCTATAGTTAGGAAATGTGAAAGTCTGGGGCAGGATGAGATGCAGTGAGTGGCCCTGTCACCAGCTCTGCATAAACAGGAGTAGTCAGAACAGCCACGAAGACAGACCTCCCCAGCACAACTTGGATCACTGGATAAGCCCAACACAAAGGTAGGCAGGACTGGGATCTTAGTTTAATTATATACATCCGAGTGTAAAAGCCGTGTACACCGGGCCAAGGTCCGGGTAATGTTAATCCTTTGAGTGCCACAGGGGTAAGCAATGCGTTGCATACCCCTCTGGCATTGAAAGGGTTAAAAGGTCGCTACCTCACTGCTCCATGCGAAGCAGTCTTGCGTTACCTCACTGCCTCTTGCGTTGCCTCACTGCCAAACGCGGGCAGTCTCTACTGAGCATGACTGCATCATGACAAACATCCTAGTGAATTATTATATAGGATTAACACAAGAAAAGATGTTAAAATCCTATTAACTAACTTGGTACCTTTCGATTAAAGGCTTTTTTCTCCCCCCCTTCCTTTTATTCTTTGAGTGCCAGAGTAGTATCCAATGCATTGTGATACCCCTCTGTCACTCAAATAGTTAAAGAGGAACTACCACCCTTCAAAAACGTTGTCCCAAATAATTCCCCATCTGGCGACTAGCTGCTCAGTATCGCTAGTCCCCAGATTTCTTACCACGTTCATGAGAATGAGCCACTACTCTGGGACTGAAAGGCAGGACGGAGCGCAGACATCTTTCCATAGTGATGTCTGCGCGCCTGCGCTGTCCGTCCCTTTTGGAGCCGAACGGCTCCTAGCAACGCCTCCTAGAGGCGGCTGGGACTGACAGGGCAGGCACAGAGACGTCACTATGGAAAGATGTCTGCGCTCCGTCCTGCCTCTCATTCCCGGAGTAGTGGCTCATTCTCATGACCTCGGTAAGAAATCTGGCGACTAGCTCTACTGAGCAGCTAGTCGCCAGATGGGGAATTATTTGGGATGTTTTTGAAGGGTGGTAGTTCTGCTTTAAGAAACCAAACTGTTCTAATTTGTATAAAAGCATGTTATGCTCATGTGTGAGAGCAGGAAGAGAGACCTTCAGTTGTGCAATGTAATCAGTTCAGAGCAGGAATTTTACAATGACTGGATGCCCCCAAAGCTTTCTTAACCTTTTGAGTGCAAAAGGGGGTTTGCAACATGTGCCCCTCTGGCACTCAAAGGGTTAACTTTGCAACCCACTTTGGAGCAAATTTTAACCCCTTCAAAACTGTTGGCTGATGTACTAAGACAACTCTGAGGCAAACCAACAGCATCTCAGATGAGAAATACAAATTCCCATTGATTTATATGGGAAGAGCCCCATTTAAATCCGTGGGGATTTAGAGGAATTGTATTTGTTTCCTATAGTGCATTTGCTTTCCCCCAGAATTGACCCTCTTTAATCTTGATGAATTAGACACTAGTCAATAATTTTTTATAATATTTGATTTTTTTTCTGAAAACCTATATGGTCTCTGCTAACCATAGATATTTTTGATTGAGCCTTTTGGACTCTAGTATCCTGAAAAGTTTCTGTTCCAGTTGTGGAACATGGTGGGATGAAACTTATTATTATTATTATATTTTTCATGTGACATGATTTTATTGCAATTTTCATTTGCACGTTATACACACAATATCAAAGTTAATTTTCACCACACATATAACAGATAATCATAATTTATTGAGGTTTATGGTAAAAATGTTTAAAGTAAGTTAAAATACGCCTCTAAAATATTTATGATTTGTTTTCATTTGCGGTTTATTCACTGAACACTATTATCACATTATTATTATTAACACTGCAATAGAAGCACTAAGTTTCTCTTTATTAACTTCACAACACTATTTCTTTTCACATGAATAAAATTCCGAAAGATATTCTTCACGGAACTTTATTAAACTAATCATGAGCAATCACTCACGAGATGAATACAATTGTCAATGCACTAGAGTGAGTAGGTTATCTCAGGAGAGCTTAGTTGTACTGTCTTGTCAAATCATTCTTTGTTATTCACCGGATTATTAGTGTACGTGCAAGTCACTTCGTTAGCCACGATGATGCACGTCAGGTAAGAACATACACCATTCACTTTTTTTTTATATATATATCTATATATATATATATATACACATATTTAAATATATATATATATATATATATATATATATATATATATATATATATTTATTTATTTATTGTTTTTTTTTTTTGTTTTTTGTTTTTTTTTTCAGTTCATGCAGCACTCGCTAAAAACAGAGAAAACTTGCCTGGGTGCCAGTCTCAGATTGATGACTGGATACAATAGGATAGGAAAAGGGCTTCTTGAAAGTTGCAATAAAGTGCTGATTTATTGAATCGACATTTTGACCCTACCCGGGGTAATCTTGAGAAAGACCCCGGTTAGGGTCGAAACGTCAATTCAATAAATCAGCACTTTATTGCAACTTTCAAGAAGCCCTGCGAGTGTGTGTCTTTTCCTATCGTCCCTACCGGACCGAAACTTCGGACAATAAAGTTGTTTAGATTTTAAGACCTGTGAGTGCTAGCCTTCTCTATGCATATACAGTCTTTAACCCAGCACCCAGGCTAGTTACTTTGGAAGATATGAGTGCCAACCTTTGGACTAGTATATATATCAAAAGCATAGGCTGCTAATATTTGCGCTATTTGCATTATAGGTAGAACGAAAACCCTCCATAAATTTAAATGTGGATTTTAAAGCAGAACTTTCAGCTTTATAATATTGCTCCCCAATACATTAGTAATTTAGCCATAGGCAACGTAATAGTTGTATTATGCTGAACAAATCCACGTTATTGAAGTAATCCACCTTCTTCGGCAGGCATCCAGGGCACAGAGCTTACAAGAGAAGCTCTGTGCACCTGTGCAAGCAGCAACTTCTGTTACCTTAAGGTAATCAACTAACGTCACCACCAATCCGGGCAGTGCATGGGACAGACAGTGCAGACTCAGAGGCAACATTCCTCTAAGATGTCTGCCCTGTTGTCTGCTGGATGCCTACAGAAGAAGTTGGATTACTTCAATAATGCGGATTTATTCAGTGTAATACAAGTATTCCTTTGTCTATCGCTATATTACTAATGTATTGGGGAGCAATATTATAAAGCTGAAAGTTCTGCTTAATCTCTTGAATGCTAGCGAGGTCTCCCTGCAGACACCTCTATAATTTAAGGGGTTAAAATTCCCATTTAAATCAATGGGACTTTTTGGAAATCTTAGTTCTCCCCTATAGTGCAGATGGTTTGCGCCTGAACTCCTCCAATTTTGTTTTTAACATACAGCCTTTAGTATGTGACTAGAGTGCCACAGAGGTATCAAAGGGTTAATGTAGGCATATACCACACACTAACATTGCACTCAAACAGGGAATTTATCGAGTCTATGTTCACAAATGCCAGTAAAACTGTTCTTCCAAAACTGAACTATCCCAAAAAGAGCTGTTTATTAATAAAACCACTGGTAAGAAACAATAAAAAGGTCCTTTAAATTCTGGTGTGTCTGCTCCGCATTATCAAAAGATAATGGTATCAATTTAAATGGATAATTAAAGATGTGGGAGAGCAGTTTTTACTGGCAGACTTGTTAAATTCTCTGCATGCATTCTAACTTAGTATGTGGCATAGGCCTATATGCGTAGACACTGTTTTTGATATATACTCTATACAGTGTGATCACTGCTGATAAGGCACTATTGGGTGCCTCCATTGTCTCATGTTTTTACATATACTGAGTGGGGGAGATTCGCTTAGCGGTGATAAAGGGGAGAGGACTTCTCCACTGACAGAGAGACTGACAGAAGGATTTGTGACTCAAAGAGGCACTGTCCCTCCTACAGAGGAGCACTTGGGTGGTAAGAGATCAGGGGGGAGATTCACTAAGCAGTGATAAAGAGGTGATGAAGTGGAGAGGACTTCTCGAGTTTATCACTTCTCCAATTCCTATGTTATTCTATAGAGCATATTCACTAAGATCTCCAAAGTTGAAGAAATCTTAGTGCATAGCCTCCATAGAATAACATTACCTCCCAAGTGATCCTCTTTAGGAGGGACAGTCCCTCTTCAAGGTTCAAATCCCTCTGTCAGTCTTTCCCACTCTAGTGTCCCCCTTTTTAGGAGATCAGACTGTGTGGTGTGTATATAAGTGTCACATTGCTCCACAGCAATAAAACAAACATTAATGTTTGTTTAAACTTCAGTATAATGTGTTAATAAATAAATAAAATTGTGTTTATAAAAGAGGATTTTAGTCTTATCTGTTAAATCCTTTTCTCTTAGTCCATACAGGTTACTGGTAACTCTGGGAGGCGATCCACCCCTTTAAGTAGGCAGGAATATTTCTCTAAATGTATGCAGGGGGTGGAGCCTCCCTTCCCTCCTAGGCTGCAGCTTAACCAGCTAGCTCTAGAATGATTTGAGACACTAATAACGGACTAGAAAATAAAAGGGAAGAAGACTCCTGTTAGCATGCTCAGAAGGACTCTCACAGACTGCCACAGGAGAGCCAAGCATGGTCCCTTGACAGGGTGGGAGACCAGTAACCTGTATGGACTAAGAGAAAAGGATTTAACAGGTAAGACTAAAATCCTCTTTTCTCTGTCGTCCAATCCAGGTTACTGGTAACTTTGGGATGTCCAACCATTGAATTTCCCAGAGGCGGGAAATAAGGCAAGGACAAGGCACAAGGCCCCCAAAGTCACCAGAGCAGATATGAACCATCAGATCAGAGATAGCCTGACAAAACAATGAAGTGTCAATGGACACTGAACAGGGGTAACAACACAGGACAGAGCTTGCAACTCAACAACCTGGCGAACAGACACAATCGCCAGAAGAAAGGCCATCTTCCACATCAAAAGATGTAGAGGAATAGTGGCCAAAGACTCAAAGGGAGGACGTTTGAGAACTCCCAATACCAAATTAAGGTCCCACTGAGGAGCTGGGCTCCAAAAGGCAGGACGCATATGAGCAACGCCTTGGAAGAAAACCCTGACATCAGGAAGGATAGCAATGCTTTTCTGGAAAAAGAAAGCGCCGAAGTCTGAACCTTAAGAGAATTCAGACTGAGTCCCTTGTCCACACCGTCCTGCAAAAAAGCCAGGACAGTGGGAAGATTAAAGTCATGAGACAGATTTCTGTCAGCACACCAAGACACAAATGTCAACCAGACACGGTGATAGATCTTGGAAGAAACAGGCTTACGGGCACTAAGCATAGTAGACACCACAGCAAAAGAAAACTCTTTCTTCTTTAAAATCGAGGATTCAACCTCCAGGCCGTCAAATTGAGCCGATGAACATCTTCCTTCCACAGGTAATCCTGCAAAAGAAGATCTGAACGAGGTGGGGGCGGAAATGGCTCCGCCACTGATAGGGCCAGAAGATCCGGATACCAGGATTGACGAGGCCAATCCGGAGCAATCAGGATTACTGGACAATGATCCATTTTCAATTTCTGTAACACCCTTATCAACATTGGGAGAGGAGGAAAAATGTAGGCCAGAGGGAATGTCCAAGGAATGGACATTGCATCGGCAGCCAGAGCTAGAGAGTCTCTCCACCGAGAGCAAAACACCGGAACCTTCCTGTTGTGTCTCGTTGCCATCAGATCCACTTGGGGCATCCCCCATCTCTGAACCAGGAGTTGAAACACCTCGGGATGTAGCTCCCACTCTCCGCTGTTGACTGTGTGACGACTGAGGAAGTCTGCCATAATGTTGTCTACGCCTGGAATGTACACTGCAGAAATGACAGGAACATGAACCTCTGCCCAGGACAGAATGGCCTTGACCTCTAACCAAGCAGTAAAGCTTCTTGTTCCACCTTGTCTGTTGATGTAAGCCACTGCCGTGGCGTTGTCGGACTCCACTCAGACTGGACAGTCCTTCAGTTGAGATACCCAATGACGCAGAGCATGAAATATTGCCCAAAGTTCCAAGATGGTGATCGGGACAAGGAACTCCTCCGTGGACCATTTCCCCTAAGAGTTGAAGCGACCCAGCACTGCTCCCCGGCCCGAGAGACTGGCATCCCTCGTGACCGTGGTCCAGTAGGGAATCAGGAAGGATCTCCCTTTCAGTAGATTGGAAAGGTCCAGCCACCACTCTAAGCTCAGCTCTACATGAGGAGATAGTGAGACAGACAGCTTCTGATGATCTGGTCGATCCCTGCACGTCTGTATGACAAACCTCTGAAGTTCCCTGGTGTGTGCCATGGCGAACGGAACCGCCTCTATCGTGGAAATTAACTTTCCCACCAGAGAAGACAACTTCTGGGATCTGATCCCGAGATAGAATCGTTGAGACCCTGTGGGCAATTTGATGGGCTACCTCGTCCAGTAGAAACACCATGCTCCTCTGAGTATCGAATAGAAGACCCAGGAAGATCAGTTGCTGAGATGGGACAAGAACCGACTTGTCCAAGTTGATAATCCAACTGTGACGGGTGAGGACTTGAATGCAGGTCTGAACCTGCAGATGAAGTAGGTCCGCAGAGGAGGCTTTCAAATGCAAGTCATCCATGTAGGGAGTCACTCTGATGCCGTCTCGATGGAGGACGGATATCAAGGCCACCAGGACTCTTTGGAAAACCTGAGGGGCCATCGTCAGAACAAATGGAAGAGCTGAGAACTGAAAATGACCCCTGTCACAGGCAAACCGCAGGTACCGCCTGCTCTCCTGATGAATTGGGATGTGCAAATACGCATCCTGAAGATCCAGAGAAGCAAGGAACTCCCCCGGACACATGGCAGCGATCACTGTGCGCAGAGACTCCTGACGATAGTGAGTCTTGATCACAAAGTAGTTGAGATCTTTCAAATCCAAACAGGGCGACATCTGTCATCCTTTAGTGACCATAAAGAGGTTCGAGTAAAACCCTGAACCCCTGTCTGAAGGAGGCACCGGCTCCAGGATTTCTTTGTCTAGAAGAGCCTGAACAGCGCCTTTGAATAGACGGGCTTTCTTGACATCCTGAGGAGAACAAGAAAGATGAAAGCGAAAACGAGGAAGAGAAAAGAAAGGGATCTTGTATCCCTCTGTCACCACCTGTAAAACCCATGGGTCCACCACCGAATCCTCCCAAATCCCGTGAAAGAGTCGGAGACGACCACCCACAGCGGGATGCGGACCCGGGTTCGGTGAGTCATGCCGAAGCACTCTTGGGGGCCCTGGGCTTGGAGGCAGCCTTGGGCTTCCATTGCTGCTTGGGCTTGGAGGAGGGACGCGGAGCTGATGGAACCGCCTGGTTCATCGAACGTGTCTCAGTTTGAAAGGAACTAAAGGACTGGTTACGTTTAAACGGCAACTTCTTCTTAAAGACTAAGGGTAGAAGAGTACTATTACCCCCTGTGGCCTCACTAATTAGTTCCTTAAGATCAGGCCCAAATAAGGAAGTACCCTGAAAAGGCAAAGAAAGTAAGACTTTCTTGGAAGCAGTGTCAGCAGACCAAATCTTGAGCCAAAGAGCATGCCTGGCCACCACAGAAGTAGTAGAAGCCCTTGCCATCATGCGGATGGCATCAAAAGCAGCAGCAGAGACATAGTGTTGCACTTCAGAGATATTGGCAAGAAGACGCAATTTCTCCGAAGTAGGCGCATCCTGACGGACAGCCGTAGTGAGTTGTTCAGTCCAGACTGCAATAGCCCGGTTAACCCATGCAACAGCAAATGCTGGATGCATAGCGGTGCCAACAGAAGCGAAAATGGACTTGAGGGAAACTTCAAGTTTCTTGTCAGTCCAATCTTGCAGTGAGGAAGCATCAGAGACAGGTAAAGCAGTAGATTTAGCCAGTCTAGATATGGGTGCGTCCACCTTAGGGGGATGAACCCATTTAGCCAGTTCCGCTTCAGAAAAGGGATAAAGCTTAACAAATTTTCTGGACACAGAAGCAGACTTGTCTGGATTTTTCCACGCGTCAGAAACCAAACGGTCAAGAGTGGGGTTAGGAGGAAAATAAGTCAGGGGCTTAGCAGGCTCCTGAAACACATCAGAGGGATCAGAAGGGATCTCCTGAACCAGGGGAATGTGGAGTGTGGTTAATACAGCCCTGATCAGGCCCTCAGCAGAGGGTTCAGGATCAACTTCAAAAGGGTCCCCAAGAGACCTAGAAGACTCCAAAATAGTACCATTCTCAACATCCGAATCTTGCAACAATTCTTCCTCAGAAGAATCTGACACATCAGGTGCCCCCTGCAGTTTAAGCACGGAGGATCTGATAGTAGAGGGGGTCTGCCATAATTGAAGTGCCCCCTGCATCTGGGATGGAAAGAGTTGTAAAGTGGACCTAAGGTCCCTAGTCGCAGCCTTAAACTCTTCCACCCAAGCTGGCTCAACAGCATGGCTGGAAGGCCCTGGGTTGCTGTCAGGAACTTCAGAACATGATGGGCATAAATGACCAGAGAACTCTCTAGGTAGTCCTGCGTGACAGGAAGAGCAATGCGCAATGGGGGATTGCTTAGTCTTAGGTCTAGCCCCTAGCTCCAGCGGTATAAACATTATCACAGTGTCAAAATAACCAACTGTACAATAAATCACCCAATTGTAGTGTGTAAGATTAATATTTCACCCCAGAAATGCTAAATATAGACTTATCTGGCAGGCAAAGGGTTAATCTGCAGGAGAGAAAGAGAGTCCAAGCCCTGCATAGGATACTCGCTGAGAAAAGCTCACAAAATGGCTGCCGCGATGGGAACCAATCAGAAAAAAGGCACAAAACAAGCGCTTATGGGAAATGTAGTTTTTCCCAAAAAGTACCCCAAAGCAGTGCCCAAAGTCCCCCCAAGCCCCCCAATACACTTGAAATATAAACTGGATGATAGAGCAAGGGTAGACAAATAAAATGAACCCACTCTGAAGTTGCTGTGTGAAGCGGTTGCAGAGATACATCCCAAACAGTGTTGTCCCACAGAAAGTAAATGGAGCAATGGCATCTATGCGGTAAAGCGCGCCTTAAAGGCGCAGTACACAATAGTAATAAAAGTTAAAATATCTAAAAGATGAAAAGCATACAGGTAACGTGTATACATACTAAGAAAACACTAACCCAGTAAGGAAAGTGTCAGAAAACCCCTCAAAAACATGCCAAATCAGTAGACAAAGGGTTAAGTTACCACATAAACCTGCTCCAAATACCCAACAGACATACACATATATAACCAATGAGTGCAGGAGTGCGCAATGAGAATTCCCAAATACAAGCCCAGCAAAGGGGCACTGTGGGACAAGTGGGACACTGTGGATAGCTCACCTTTCCTACAGATCTTCTGTCTTCAGATTACCATGCAGCAAGAATTACCTCAGTGGGTAATCCCTGGGGAAGCACTTGTAACCAAGATTTTCCCCCTCAGGCATAAGGTCCACCAAAAAGCACCTGGATACTGAGCTAGCCACATTGAAGGGCATTTGTCAGTCATGGTAATCCTCCTAATGGTGGTATTCCATATCTGACAGAAAAATAAAAAAGAAACTAAAACTAATGAAAAATGTTCTCCACCTGGTGTTGTCACACCCAGGAATAAATCATTCTGGAGCTAGCTGGCTAAGCTACAGCCTAGGAGGGAAGGGATGCTCAACCCCCTGCATACATTTAGAGAAATGTTCCTGCCTACTTAAAGGGGCGGATCGCCTCTCAGAGTTACCAGTAACCTGTATTGGAAGACAGAGAAAATTCAGTTACACCAAGCGGTGTCAATAGGTCATGGTTTGCCTCAGAACTCCTCCACTTTTCTTTTGAACATACGGCCCATAGAGTTAAAGGGATAGTAATACTTCTTTTATCTTTATTTTATTTTGTAGGCATTAAAAAAACATGAAGAACGATATAAGTTATCTTTCAAACCTTTATGGTTTGAGAGATATTCACAAGCAAAGTTTCCCCCTCGCGCCCCTTTTACCTAGTGTAAGCCATCTTTTTTCAGATGTGGAATCTGGTTGTAAGACTAGACAAATAACAGAAGGGGACAATCTTCTTGCTATGAGAACAATGAAAACCCTGCCCCCCTTGACAAGTTTTTCAGGTTTTTCCCTCATCTTAATTGAAGATTGTCCCTCTCTGCAATCTACCTGGGCACCTCCCTTCTGCTCTGGCTGAGCAATGTTACATCAGTAAAAGGGGCAGAAGGGGGATACTTTGTCATTGAATTACTCTTGAACTACAACTCTGACAAAATTGAAATAACACTCTCCAAAGTCCAAATACTATGATGATTCATTAGAGCTGCTTTTATTATGAAACATTACAATCCCTTTAAGGGCAGAAAGAGATAAAACAAGCTCTAACAAGACTGAAGTATGATGTGAGAGAGTTATGTTTTCAGTTGTGGATGCAGAATCCTTAGTCTTGAGGGAATAATACATTCTACAAGAAATGCATTCTGGAGATTGACAAATGTTCTTTAGGGATAGAAGAAAAATGTAATGTTTCAGGATGAATTATTGCCTGGGGAGCTACAAACCCCATGTTGGATTTTATAGTGTCTAACATTTTAGTGGATAGCTTTGTTTGGCTGATGGCCTTGAGTTTATTAATTTCTTACTTTTCTCTGTTTTACCCTTTAGAACACAATTGTAAACTGTCTCTTATATTTGCTATTTGAAATATCTAGCAATGCTAATACATTATTTACTGAATAATAATCTAACATTGTTTACTGAATAAATAATGTAACACCTTATTCTACTTACTGAAATAATCTGTAAAAAATATAAACATATACGTATTCTACTAGTTTTAAAGCCCGTGTACACGGGCCAACACTGGCGGCATTGCAGTCATGCACAGTACTGACTGCCTGAACGCGCTGTGGCTAATACGGATCGCTCCAAATTCAGACCGGAGTCCTCTCTGCACACCTTCCTGGTCCCAGGAACGTGCGCAGAGAGGACTCTGGTCTGAATTCGCAGCTCCCTGCTCTGTATCAGCCGCAATGCAGGCAGTCAGTACTGTGCATGACTGCAGCGTGCGCAGCCATCTCTACTGTGCATGACGGTTTCTGACAAACATCCTAGCGAATTATAATATTATATATATTATATAATATTATAATATAGGAACTCTCGAGATTGCCCCTGAGAATTTGATTTTAACCCTTTGAGTGCCAGAGACAAAGCTATGCATTGTGTACCCCTCTGGCACTCAAAGGGTTATGTCTTCAGGGACTGAGCCTCTTTCACTCACTCTTGGAGTGTTCCCTTGTGGCCCTGTCCACTCCCTGTCTAATTCTCCCAGTTTCCACCCACTTTAGAAACACATGCTTACCACTGCCCTCCCTTCTCAACCCATCCTAATTAAGCTAATCCCACTTTATGACATAAATTTTGTCATTAGCATGCTAACATACCGGCCCTTATAGGTCTCAGGGGATAAGAGACTAAGATTTTCCCAGTTACGTATATTTAATAAAACCTGACTCATGTTTAATATACTGTACAGCTTGATTACCAGAGTAAACTTTTCAAACCCATTGTAAAAAGCCTTTTCCCACCTTTCATGTTCTATTTGGATATGAGCTACCCTCTGTTACAGGGGTACTAATGGTGATTTTGTATTCTTTACTGCAATGCAATGTAAAGTAATAAAGAGTTTGACAGATTTCAGTAACATTCATTAATGAACTATAGGTTCAGAGTTATTTAGCTTTTAAAATCCCTCTTACAGACCCTTTCCCTGAGGTAAGTCTTTTAACCCTGAAACAGCTGGGTGATATGATTGGGAACCCACCTGGCATTGGCTCACAAAGGCAGTGCTCAGGATGCATTAAAATATTCAAACACAGACAAATTTATATTATATGCCTCGCAAAAGGTTACTGGATCTGTGGCAGCCACATTCCAGGGAAGGCTTACTGGCAGTGGCCAGCCAATGGGATGTAAGGGTTTGAGTTGGCTGAGGAGGAGGCAGGGGATGAAGGAGAGGGGCCATCCTGTTGCTATGGTTAAGGGGAAGTTATCCTGCTCACCCTTGTGAAGGGGAAGGGGGCACCGATGCACATTCCCCTAGGCTATGGCAAAGGGGAAAGGTGAATATATCTGTGCTGTTACGGCTATACAACTGGCATCTGTTGCGACTATTTCCCACTCTGTTATGGAGAAGTGTTTCTTCATCACAATGTTTGAACTTGTGAACCACCACCGAAAGGCCTGTATTGTCGACTGAGATATATTCGTCATGTAAAGACAGTGGTATAGATTTTTGGACCAATTGAGGATTAGTTCCAACTATAGAGGCCTCAACTGAAACTGAACAAAAGGGACTACTTCTATTGTGGCTACCATTTTTCCCAAAATCTTCATTCAGTGTCTGGCAAACTTCTGGTAGGGAGAGAAAAGACTGAACTCTGTCTTGAAAAATATAAGCTTTTTCTGCTGCCTAATAAGTATTAGTCTAATTACCAGAATTTCCTGTTTTACCTAATACATAGAATAACCCTGTATGTTCTCTCTTCAAAGGAATGCATCTAATCTTCTCTTAAAATGTATCCATTGTATCTGCCATTATCACAGAAGCTGAAACCTCCTTTCCTCTACTCTTATGGGGTGGACCCTGGTTATTTGGTCTGGCCTTGGAATGAAAAGCTCCCCCCAGAGAGATCCTAGTATTGACCTCTCACGTGTACATTTTGATAAGATCTCCTCTTAGATGTCTTTTCTTTAGCGTAATTAAACCAAGTTTGTCTAAATGTTCCTCATCGGTCATGCATTCCCTTCCCACACCCCCCAACATTTCAAATGGCGAAAGAGGAACACTTTTGTTTTAGAGGGTATAGCTGGGGTCTGGGCATTGCCGAGAATGTATAGGTTATTTCATGACCTACTAACATATATTTCTGTAACTGAATAAATTAAAGGCCAAAGTATTTTATTTACACAGAATAATTTATAAACACATATACTGAAGTTTAAACAAATATTAATTTGAGTTGTATTGCTGCAGAGCAATGTGATATATTTATATACACACCACACAGTTTGATCTCCTAAAAATAGGGATACCAGGGTGGGAAAGAGGGACTGAGGTATTTAGGTCTCAAAGAAGGACTGACCCTCCTAAAGAGGGACACCTGGGAGGTATGCATTCCCTTAATTCATTTTGTTGCTCTTCGCTGTACTCTCTCCTGTTATAGAATATCCTTTTTCAGAACTGGTGGCCAAAACTGCACTGTATATTCGAGGTAAGGTCTTACCAATGATTTATAAAGAGGCAACCTTATGTTATCCACTATTGCTTCAATTTTTATGCAAGACAGGACTTTGTTTGCTTTTTCCTACAATAATACTTAGTACATCTGCCTCGGTGTGTCAAGATTTCTATGAATTGATAGTGACTTTGTGAATAGTAATAGTAATGTCTCTATTAAAGTCCAGCTGGGAATCTTCTTTATGCTTTTATAACATGTAGCTCTATGTTTAATTACTTACAGCAGGGCTCAAAATTTCCACTCGCCTGCTCGCATTTGGCGAAGCGAAATTGAAACTGAAGCCCTGTATAAAATGGCCCCTATCCCTGCAAGCCCTTGTTGCATTCATACCAGCCAACTGTCCCGCACAAACCACTCCAGCAGCCTACAGACTGAGACGCTGCTCTGCTGAGCGGAGAGTCAGTCACGCGTATTCATTGCACATGCAGTATCATTCCCACCTGAGATTTTTTTTATTTTATTTTTACTTTCGGTTTAATGTCTTCTTTTCCTCTTTAACTAACGTAGCAGCAGCGGAGGAATGGAGGGAGAAGAAAGAAGGAGATGCGTCCGCGGCGGAGGGAGCGAAATGGGCAAGGAACATTTGTCAATAACAGAGATAAAACGTTTACGGCAATAGATGAAACGAATATTGCAATAAATCATTATGCGCGATCGGTGGAGTGGGACTGAGTATGGCTAAGGAGAAATCTGCATTGAAAGTGAAGATATGGACTATTACATTCTGCTGAGGGCATAAAGCACCGCGGCCAGCCGGCCATGCTACCTACTGGCAGTATTTTGGGTGGATAGAGGGGCAAACGATACAAAACAAAGAATAAGTAGTAATTGCGGGTCATGCGCAGGGATCCTGCTTTGTTAAATCAGTTGGTGGACTACAGCTCTTGTAATGTGATACTGGGAATTGTATTGCATGGACAGCCTGACTACCATTCATCCCAAATGCCCATAATCGGATTAGAATATTGCTAATTGAAAGTACTAAATAATGGCATCACGCGTGAAAATGCTGATGCAGTGTTATTTCACCACATCCACTGGTTTCCAACAAGGGGCATACTGAAGCACTGTTTAATGTGTTACACTGTATCTGACATAAATACATTGATAAATGTATATTGTCTTTACTGCATTCAGGAATGTAGGAGCATAGGAGTAGTGTGTTTGGGTAGGCTACAATAACATTTTCAGATCAGATACATTCTCCCATTATTATGTTTTGTTTTGGTTGTTGGTTGTTTTGTTTGAGAAGGCTTAGCCTCCCTGGCCTTAATTATTAAATGAAAAGGAACTGAAACGGCTGACAACATAATGAGTGAAACATGTTTCTTTCCATTGTAATTATGAGTCTCAAAGAGGTGAATACCAAGTGAGTGATCAAAAGAGTGGAATTTGCTTGTTCTTTGGTTAGTCTTCACTACAAAGTATTCTAGTAGCTCTCTTTTTATAATTAACTGTTAATATGGGATGGCGTTTACGGTTATTTTTTTTTTTTTTTTTTTTTTTTTAGGTAATGCATTTTGAACTGAAAAAATGGAATTGGCAAGCACCTGTGGAAATGTGTACATTTGTTCCCTTTGTAGCCGGTTTGCCACTAATTCTCGACTTATTTATATGAGTACAAGTGCACACCGCAGGTTTGTCTATTGTATCATTTTTTCTGCATTTATAAAATGACTGTGCCGTGGATCTCTAGTGACACCAAGTCACGTGACTGCCCAGGGGAAAAGTCACCTAGTAAATTAGCTTGGATTTTTTTAACCCTTTGAGTGCCAGGAGGCACGCAATGCATTGCAATGCCTTGTGTACCCCTCTGGAATTCAAAGGATTAATGTTGAGGTGTGTGTTGTTAGGAGAGCTAAGATAAAAATGTGTGTGTTTAGGACAGCTGTCAGTGTGTACGCAAAGCTCCCTAGTGCCCTCTTTAGGAGGTACAGTACCTCTTTGAAACCCAAATCCCATTTTCCTAATCTGGCATCTCTCTTTTTAGGAGGTCAGATGTGTTGTGTGTATCATATTGTACCACAACAATAAACACAGTCTGCCCTTCATATTGTCCCTATCACAGGAGCTGGAAACATATAAATTATGTGTGTATATTGATTGTTATTGAATATTTTTGTTAATTTTCTTCTGAATAAAACATAGAACAACAGTGTCACTTCATCAAAGAGAACTTGAGATGGGTGGGGTTAAAGGTGGGGAGATGGGTGGGGTTAAAGATGGGGATATGGGTGGGGTTATAGATGCAGATATGGGTGGAGCTAGGCATGGAAACTGGTGGCAAGTAACTTTAAAGGAGTGGCTAGTAGCACAGGACTTGAAATTTTGAGTCCTGACTTACAGTTCTGTACTTCAAAAAATATTCAAGCTAAAAGGATCCCCCTCCCGCCCCTTCTGGCTGCCTCCCCTTAGATGTGGAATCCTGTCGTGGGACTGGACGGATGTATTGAGGGACAATCTTCACACAATAAATATAAGAAAAACCCTGCCCCCCATGATGAAGGAGGGCAGTATTTTCCTTTCTGAAGATTGACCCTTGCCACTCTACACCCAGACCATGCTTAGAGGAAACGTGATGCAGGGAAAGGGGCGGAGGGGGATCCTTTTAGCTTGAATAGCTTTTGCGCTACAGAACTGTAAGTAATTAAACATTGCGCTACATGTTATAAAAAGCATAAAGAAGATTCACAGCTGCACTTTAATATAGCCATCACTATCCCTTTAAAGAAAAACTTTATTCTATAAAAAACTATATTTTATAGAGACTTTTCCTGCTGGGTTAAACAAGGGCACTCTCACTGCTGTCAGGTGTTTTATTCACAAGTTATAATGGTTCACATAAGCAGGAAGTGAATTTACAGGATTACTTCCTGAAAGTTCTAACTGACAGCTTGGTTCAGCAGTTTCTATCACATTCTATGGAGAACTGTTTGTTAGTGACTCACCTCTCACAGAAAGTGCAACAGAATAACTAATTGGAATCTGACCACTAGAGGGCTCTGTTAACTTAAAAGTAAAAACAAAAAAAACAGTAGCTGTAGTCTCTGAAAATATGCATCTCTCAGCAGTGGGAGTACCCTTGTACTCCACGGGAAAAGCACTACAGAATATATATTTTTCATTACAAAAGTTTACAGCGCTTTTAAACATACACTTATGTTCCCAAGCATCCCTGTCTTTCTAATACTACTATAGGTTTCTTTGCAAAAAGAAATTGCCCCAGAGTGACATTTGCTGTACATGACACATTGTTCCTGTAAATGAACACTAAAATATTTAGACAGACTCTCCTTTGCTCAATAGTTTAACATTATTTCCTTCATAAAATATATTTTTAACTTTCAGTTCACATAAAAAATTAACCAAAAAGGAACACTAATTCTTAAAAGAAGAAGTGGATCTTATATTAAAGGGATAGTAATGTTTCATAATAAAAGCAGCTCTAATTAATCATCATAGTATTTGTACTTTGGAGAGTGTTATTTCAATTCTGTCAGAGTTGTAGTTCAAGAGTAATTCAATGACAAAATATCCCCCTTCTGCCCCTTTTACTGATGTAACACTGCTCAGCCAGAGCAGAAGGGAGGTGCCCAGGAAGATTGCAGAGTGGGACAATCTTCAATTAAGATAAGGGAAAAACCTGAAAAACTTGTCAAGGGGGGGCAAGCTTTCATTGTTCTTATAGGAAGAAGATTGTCCCCAGCTGTTATCTGTCTGGTCTATGGAGTGCATTCCACATCTGAGAAGAGATTGTTTACCCTAGGTAAAGGGGCGGGAGGGGAAACTTTGCTTGTGAATATCTCTCAAACCATAAAGGTTTGAGAGATAAGACTTATATCGTTCTTCGTGTATTTTTAATGCCTACAAAATAAAATAAAGATAAAACGAAGTATTACTATCCCTTTAAGTGAACAGACTATGGGTCATTTTTAATAATCCAAAGTCTTTAGCTTTTCTACAGCTCAGCTGGAACAAACCAACTGCCCCATAGGGAACAAATAAAATTGGTCAAATTTACAACCCCTTGAATGCTATAGAGTTCTCAAAAGTACTGTGACCCCTCTAGCATCCAAGGGGTTACAAACAATTATTGCGAACTTTGAACTCCCTCCTCTTGTTCAGTTGGTCTTCTCCTAAATTACAACTCTTTGTGTGTCTAAGGGTGCAGATGGGAAGCATATAAAAGCCTTTTGGGGGTGAAAAGTGTTACTCAAGCAGTTTGCTATATGTCAGTGTGCCATTCATTACTCCCAAGACTGCTCTGCTAGAAGAAACCTGTATACAGTGAGGATAAGGTAATAAGAGAACTAGAGCTATTCTGGGGCAAACCAGCTTCACCATAGGGCACAAATGTGTGTGATGTGCCATGTGTCTCTAAGTAATCCATCCTGTGTGGGAGATGATGGAAGATTTAGTGTATACCTAACATTCTATGAGATTCAAAGGAGCTGATTCTGGGAGATAGAGAGGTGTTGTGTAATAAAAAGTGAACACTGAAATCATAGTGTGTTTATGCTGTGCGAGAGAGATACAGTCTCTGCATACCACTTTTTACAGGCGTTTCCAGTCTACACCACTAGATGGTGGCACAGGATATAAATGTACCTATTCTTGCCTTTGAGGCAGACATTTCAATCATGTGGCCCCAGAGCCACATGCAGCCCCCTAGTTACTAAACTACGGTCTCCAACAGGATGTCACATTTTAACTGCAGTATGGCCCTATTAGCCAAATTCCATTTTAGATATGCTTGCTTTGGTGTTACTTTCTATGGCAGGGGTGTGGCTGAAAGTGTACATTAGTCTGATGCTTGGGATGTGGAGAAGCCCTTACATCCAGCACACAGACAAACCTTACCTTTAATGGAAAGTGAACTTCATAATTAAGAATACTTAAGAATCAAGAGATGTTGCATGCCTAGGAGGTGGCAAAAATGCACTGGGTCATGATTAGAACAGCCACAGCAGAGCAGAAAATATCATTTTATCCCTCTCTTAAGACCTTCACAAGAACATAATAGTGCAGACATTGGCACTATGTGGCCCTTATTAGAGGGATCTCTTGAGTATTCAGCTCTCTACTATATTTAAGTTTGATATGCCTTCTTTAACAAGTTCACTGTAGTCAATGATTTCTATATTAAGTAGGAGGCAACGTGACCTCTGTTGCAATTTATTCTATGGCATGAGTGACCACTGCAGTGTTTAATAGGATATGGGACAAAATGATCAGGTGCTGTGTGCATGGACAGAATAATGATAATGTGCAATGACCTTGACACACTGATATTTTAGCTAAGCCATGATGCAAGGTCACCTTAGAAAGGATTTTTTGTAAGCGGTTCTATGTGCCTTGGTGTTCTTGGTTATTAGCAGTCACAGACACTTAGAGGCACTGAAACAGTTAATTACCTCAGAGATAATGGTGGTGGATCTCTCTCAGATCCACAATAATGGCTATTTAAGATAAATATTACATTTGCTATAATTCAGTTTTTGTTTATTCATTCATTTTTTTATTCTTACTAACTAAATCTCTTTTATTAAAGAGGATAACATATCTGAGAAAAGGGATCAAATTTAACATACAAGTAGTGGAGGTCAGCAAGGTTCTGATACTGACCTGGTGCTATTTGTGCAATAGTTCTAAGATTTAACTGTCTGCTGGACACTCAGACTTAACCTGTATACTAAGCATAAGATGACCCTCAAAGTAAATTATTCATGTTACTCATGGGGATGAATATGTTTTGGAACCACAGTGGTTAAAGTCTGTTTAGAATTCTTTATCCTCTAAACTTTGAGTCTTTCAAAAAGTTTTTAAAAAATTCTCTCAGCAAATGACTCAAAGGAGGGAAGAAATGTCATTTGTTGCCCCAGGGAATGATTCCTCTTTGGAGGAAGACGTGACACACAGAGAAGAAGATGATATTTTGTCTTCGAATGCTCCAGAGGAAAGCCTTACTGACATACAGTTGAGATTAAGTGTCTTATTAGGTCAGTGCTGGAACCCTTACAATTGACCGATGGGACCTTAAGAAGAACTTTCAAAAGATCTATCCAGTAGGAAGAAGTCAGTGGCAGTGTTATCACCAACTTCATCAACAAATATTAGAGGAGTGGAAACATCCACAAAGGAAAGTAATGTTGTCCAAAAGATTTAATATTTTGTATCCATTCACACAGGAATGTTTAGATTTATAGGAGTCAACACCAGCAGTAGACAAGCCATTGTCAAGTCTGTCTAAGAAAACAGCATTATCAATAGCAGACTCCAAGGCATTCACAGATACAGACAAGAGACTTGAAACAGTATTAAATATGTTGTTTAAGGTAACAGGTGCCACACTTCGCCCTGCTTTTGCAAATGCCTGAGTAGTAAGAGCTATTGAAATCTGGTGTGACCGATGGTTGATGGCCATAAAGATCATCCTCCCAGAGAGGAGGTACTACAGTCAACCAAGGAGAGATCATAAGTACTACAGTACCAAGTACTATCTAAAGCATATGTGTGCCTAGGGCACACACCTTAGGTGGGTCTAGGGAAAAACGCTAAACTTACTGTTGCTTGGATATATCCCCCCAGCAGCTGTTGCATATTATATTTCATGTGTCCATCTCTCCTTCTGGCTCATTTTACCTTTATTATGCATAATTATTTTTTTTTTTTTTTTATAGTGTAGAGTTTCAGATCCCCAGAGTACTTTTAAAGCAAGAAGCCCAACCACGAGCTCTGTGCTTCTTACTGGTATTTCTGGCCTGCCCTTAGCTATGCCCCAAAGTGTCAAATATAATACCCAAGAAAGTATTGCTTCTTTATATGATGATAAGCAAATTATAAAATGGGTTAATCGTTTATTATTAGGATTTCATGCCTATCATAAGCTATGTTTCAGAATTGTTTTCTCCGATCTTAGCAAAAAAAATATAAACCCATTCTAGTGATTGCACTTCAAGTTCAGTATGTTAGTATGTTACTAATTCAGAGACATTTACCAATTAATGCTAGGGTGGCGTTAGTGCTTTTCTTTGCAATAATTTCAAGAAAACTGTGTCCGCTCCCTCAGTCTTATTTTAGGGTATGACTGGTCAATTGTTGGAGCTCCAGCTGTTGGGGACTACATTTCTCATAACCCCAAACCAGACATTTGGCTGATTAAGGATGATTGGAACTGTAGTCCCCAACAGCTGGATATCTAGTAACTGACCACCCCTGTTTTTTGGGGGGGCATACTAATATAAAATAACACTAATGACTTGTTTACTGTCCTGCTGTTCCACAACTAGAAAGTGGGGCAACATTTACTCCACTTTTTAGAACCAAACAAACACGTAAGTCACGAATAACTGGAGTTGCCACTAGATTTCCAAAACAAAATTGAAACACTTAGCGAGCAATGTATGTAGTGAATTTAGCTATGTGATACACACAGGAATCTGTAAATGCAAATTAGAATATGTTTAGCAACTTCTTTTCAGCTGTAAATTTCTTCTTAATGTTTTAGTAAATAATAAAAATGTACACAGCCTTTTGGTGAGTAGAATCATGAAATAAGCGCAAGGCTAATGTTGCTGCCGTGTAAAAAAAAAAAACCCAATAACCTTTCCTTTTGGGGACTCGGGAGCTTCATGTGGAGACCTTGAATTGAAGCCAGTTGCCTCTCATTACCCAAGACTGAATATTTGGCCAAACAGCGTTGTCACCAATTTAGATTACATTGTAACAGTCATCAGTTTAGACTAATACACTGTGTGCACAATTATTAGGCAAGTTGTACTTCTGAGGATTAATTTTATTATTGAACAACTACAGCGTTCTCCATCAATCCAAAATGTTAAGAAACCTTAAACCTGAATATATAAGAAAGTAAAAGTGAGCTTTTAGCTTTATTAGGAGAATATCTATGTGTGCACAATTATTGGGCAACTATTAGTGTGCAGAAGTATTATGCAACCAAATGAAAAACAATAATTTTCCCATCTTGCGTGTTTATTTTCATCTATTAAAATGAGAATGCTAAACAAACAACTCAAAATTTACAAGTAAACATTTGTGACATTTCCAAAAAAAAAAATATATATATATATCAGTGACAAATATAGCCACCCATCTTTTCAATAACAGTCATAAGCCTTCCATTCATAGAATCTGTCAGTTTCTTGATCTGTTGAAGATCAACTTTTTGTGCAGCAGCAACCACAGCCTCCCAGACACTGTTCAGAGAGGTGTACTGTTTTCCTTCAGTGTAAATCTGCCATTTAAGAAGGGCCCAAAAGTTTTCAATAGGGTTTAGGTCTGGTGAGGAAGGGGGCCATGTCATTATTTTATCATTTTTAAGGCCTTTACTGGGTAGCCACGTAGTGGAGTATACCGATGCATGCGAAGGAGCATTGTCCTGCATAAAAATCATGGTCTTCATGAAAGATGCAGATGTTTTGCTGTACCACTGCTTGAAGAAAGCGTCTTCTGAAAACTGACAGTAGGTTTGGGAGTTGAGTTTGAGTCCATCTTCAACCCGAAAAGGTCCAGCTAGCTCATCTTTGATAATACCAGTCCATGCCAGTATACTTCTTCCACCTTGCTGATGTCAGAGTCGAAGTGGAACTCTGTGCCCCTTACTGGCCCATCCATCTTGACCGTCAAGAGTCACTCTCATCTCATCAGTCCATTAAACCTTTGAAAAATCTGTCTTCAGATACAGTGGATATATAAAGTCTACACACCCCTGTTAAAATGCCAGGTTCTTGTGATGTTAAAGAATGAGACAAAGATAAATCATGTCAGAACTTTTTCCACCTTTAATGTGACCTATAACATGAATAATTCAATTGCAAAACAAACTGAAATTGTTGAGGGGAAAAATAAAAAACTCACAATAACCTGGTTGCATAGGTGTGCACACCCTCTTATAACTGGGGATGTGGCTGTGTTCAGAAGTAACCAATCACATTCAATATCATGTTAAATAGAAGTCATTAAACACCTGCCATCATTTAAAGTGACTCCGATTAATTACAAAAAAAGTTCAGCCGTTCTAGTAGGATTTTCCTGACATTTGCTTAGTTGCATGTCAGAGCAAAAGCCATGGTCCGCAGAGAGCTTCCAAAGCATCAGAGGGATCTCATTGTTGAAAGATCTCAGTCAGGAGAAGGATACAAATGAATTTCCAAAGCTTTAGATATACCATGGAACACAGTGAAGACAGTCATCATCAAATGGAGAAAATATGACACAACAGAGACATTACCAAGAATTTGACGTCCCTCTAAAATTGATGAGAAGACGAGAAGAAAACTGGTCAGGGAGGCTTCCAAGAGGCCTACTGCAACATTAAAGAAACTGCAGGAATTTCTGGCAAGTACTGGCTGTGTGCTATATGTGACAACAATCTCCCATATTCTTCATATGAATGGGCTATGGGGTAGGATGGCAAGAAGAAAGCCTTTTCTTACAAAGAAAAACATCCAAGCCCGGCTGAAGTTTGCAGTAACAAACATGAAGTCCCCCAAAAGCACTTGGGAAAATGTGTTATGGTCTGATGAAACCAAGGTTGAACTTTTTTGGCATAATTCCAAAACGTATGTTTGGCGCAAAAACAACGCTGCACATCACCCAAAGAACACAGTGAAGCATGGTGGTGGCAGCATCATGCTTTGGGGCTGTTTTTCCTCAGCTAGAACCAGGGCCTTAGTCATGGTGCACGGAATTATGAACAGTTCCAAATATCAGGCAATTTTGCCACAAAACCTTCAGGCGTCCGTTAAAAATCTGAAGATGAAGAGGAAGTTCACCTTTCAGCATGACAACGACCCAAAGCACGCATCCAAATCCACAAAAGCATGGCTTCACCAGAAGAAGATTAATGTTTTGGAATGGCCCAGCCAGAGCCCAGACCTGAATCCAATTGAACATCTGTGGGTGATCTGAAGAGGGCTGTGCACAGGAGATGTCCTTGCAATCTGACAGATTTGGAGCGCTTTTGCAAAGAGTGGGCAAATATTGCCAAGTCAAGATGTGCCATGTTAATAAACTCCTACCCAAAAAGACTGATTGCTATAATAAAATCAAAAGGTGCTTCAACAAAGTATTAGTTTAAGCGTGTGCACACCTATGCAACCAGGTTATTTTGAGTTTTTTATTTTTCCCCCTCAACGATTTCAGTTTGTTTTGCGATTTAATTGTTCACGTTACAGGTCACATTAAAGGTGGAAAAAGTTCTGACATGATTTATCTTTGTCTCATTCTTTGACATCACAAGAACCTGGCATTTTAACAGGGGTGTGTAGACTTTTTATATCCACTGTATTTCTTGGCCCAGTTTAACATTTCAACTTACGTGTCTTGTTCAGTGGTGGTCGGGTCTCAGCCTTCCCTACCGTGGTCATGTCTCTGACCACTGAACACCTAGTACTTCTGGACACTTCAGGTAGGTTGCAGTTCTGTAATATGACAGCTCTGGAGGATAATGGGTTCCTGGTAGCTTTGATTCTTCTCAAATCTCTGGCAGTTAATTTGCATCTTTTTTTCTCAAAATGTTTCTTGCAACCCCATTGACTATTTGCAACAAAACGTTTGATGGTTCTGTGATCACGCCCCAATATCTTAGCAATTTCAAGAGTGCTGCATCCCTCTGAAAGACTTTTTACAATTTTTGACTTTTCAGTCAGTTATCTCTCTTTTTCTACCCATTTTGCCTGAGGAAATTAAGCTGCCTAATAATTATGCACACCCCGACATAGGGTGTTCATCTCCTTAGGCCACACCCTCTCTCATTACACAACTACACATCACCTGATATGCTTAAATCCAATAAGCATTCAAGTTTATACAGCTTGGAGTTGGAAAACATGCATAAAAATGATTATATGGTCAGCATACTCACTTGCCTAATAATTGTGCACACAGTGTATAGATTACAATGCAGCTAAGAAGTAAGGTTTGTTCAGTTATTAAGTTATTAACTGCAATGGAATCCAGTCCAATACCAGCAAACAGTGAAGTACAACAGAGAAATCATGAATATAGTTGTTGTTTATTAACCCTTTGAGCGCCAGAGAAGTATCCATACATCGCAATGCTTTGGATACCTCTCTGGCATTCAAAGTGTTATATTCTTACCTGAGGTCTTAAAGAATTCTTTAATGTCTTCTTTGAGGGATTCAAGTTTTATATCTGTCCTGTACAGACTTCCCTGTAAAAATAGAGGAAAATAAAATGTATTTAATGCAGTTGTCTTAACACTTACGTACATTACATTACAAAAAAACACCCTGAACAAATATAACCATTTGAGATCCCGAAGGGTAAGCAACATACTTTTGAAACAAATGAGCTCATTGAATAATTGGAGAAATTCTACAAAGGAAGTGCACCATAGGGGATAATTAAAATGTCCCCAAATATCCACAGATTTAAATGAAGCTTTCAGCCACATGAATGCCAGAGAGGTGCATTCACTGAGTTAGAAGCCCCATTTAATTAAATGGGAATTTTTATTTGTCCCCCAGTGTGCTCTTGGTTTGTTCCAGTATTGCTTACAATGTTTCCACTGCATTCCCACAATTCTGTGCAGCAACATGCAAACGAGCGCACATACACAGTAAAATCACTTTTTAGATATGGGACCATTATCTTGTGTTTTCTGGGTATAAAGCAGATTGGAAATGCACTGTGGCTGAATGTGTGTCACTTTGTCTCGCCATATACTATACTGATTATCAGACTTTTACCAGATATACTTGCAGGGACCATTCCACTAGTCCCACTCTGATGAGATCCAGGAGGTTGAAACAGCTGTCTGCTGACAGGTTGACTGATGCAATTCCAATGCGTTTTGCTGTGTAACCTGTGCTAAAATGAATAGGCTAAGGGACCTACATTTATATGGTGTTGTTATCTAAAAATGACTGCACTGTGTACTTTTATGTGTATGCTGGTGCACAGAATTCTGGAAATGCACTGGAAATATTGTAAGCTTTGGATTCTTTGCTGGAAACAGTTTTTTGGACCCATTTCAGATTTTAATCTAAATGGAATTTTTCATAGTTTAAATGCTAGAGAGGTCTTCAATGTGTGGAAGACCTCACCAGCAATCACGGAGTTAAAAGGCACACTTAAAACATTCTATCTGTAAGACACACAAAAAACATGAATGCACTCTAAAAGTAGTATTTATTACAAATCAAACATACACACAAAATAAAATGCACACAGAAATGTCATCAAGTGTAAATCCATCAAATGCCTGCCCAGAGCTGTGCTCTGTCTGGTCCCCAAAGGTACTGCTCCACACTCATCCGATCCTGGGCTCTCTCCCATCTGGTCTGTCTCCAATCACTCCATTATCCACCTTCCTTAACCTTTTAAGTGACACAGGGTTATGCAAAGTATTGCAAAACACTCAAAAGGGTTAATGCCCACTGTTATGATGCTATCAGCAGGGCAGGAGAATCTATCAGCACTTAATAGGAGCTATTTTATCTTACTGAACAGTCTCAGTAGCAGGTCTCAGGAAAATAAGGGGCTGTGACTAGTTCCCACAGCAGTTATTACCACTGAAGAATTGGACCGCATATATCTACAATATGCGCAACTAGTACCTAGTCCCTTCCCTTTAGCATCTTGAGGCTTGCTCTGGAGACCATTAATGCTGGTCCTCAATATTCTAACCCTCAGTCCTCCAGGTTGTCCTTAGTTCCATAAGGTGATATAAACTAGCTTCCATCAACAGCAAATAGGAACTCTTGTGCCATGTTTACATCATTGTAACAGTGGACATTAAGGATGGTGGATGATTGGAGGCAAAGGAGGACCAGAGGAGAGACAGCCAAGGATCAGTTCCGCATGGAGTAGTGTATTTGGGGACCAGACAGAGCATAGCTTTGAGGGTACAAGGAAGGAAATTTGAGGTGCTTACACAATGAAAGTCCTATACATTTTGTGCTGTGTGTTCAAGTCTAATAAACATTAGTTTTTAGAGAGCATTCCTGTCTTTTGCAATTCTTACAGATAGAAAGTTAAAAGGGATAGTAATACTTAAAATGTAATACAAAATAGGTTGTAGGGTTTACCTCCTGAGTAAAACAAGGGTACTCCCACTGCTGAAAGGTGTTTTATTCAAAAGGTATTAGAGCTCAAACTTGAATTTTAGCTGCAGTATTACAGTGGCCTGAAACTGAACAGTGGCGCTGTTGGTACACCATCCTATGGAGATTTATGGTCAACTGAACAGAGCTGTACACAGGCTGGTGTAGCAACAGCGCCACTGTACAATTTCATGTCACTGTGATACTGCACCTTAAAAAAATCAAGTCGTGCTCTAATAACTTTTGAATAAAATATATTTCAGCAGTGGGATTCACCTTGTTTTACTCTGGAGGATAAACCCTACAACATATATATATATATATATTTTTTTTAACATTTTTAAATATTTCTATCTCTTTAATTTTAGTGTTACATGGATAACCTATCCCTCGTATATATCATTAAATAATTTCCAACAGGATCTTCCTATATCCATCACCTCAAGGGTTTCATATGTATTGCGCCATGAGTCACTGGAACATAGAGTATAAATACAAAGGATTCAACTGGTGAAGACTCAAAGTAAGACCATGGGCGTCCACAAAAATGTTTCCCGGGAAGGGGGCAAAATGTTATCCCTACCGATACATCGCCCAATTCTGCTGATGTCACAAAGGGATGAGGCATAGGCAGAATAGGGTGGAGCATGGGACGGTTAATAAATGTCAGGATGTCGAGACATGGCTAACTTGTCCCGCCCACACACATCCAGACTCTAGAAACCATGTTTGGTGTTAGCAACAACAAATTATAAAGCTTTAAAATATATTAACTTAAATATGATTTGAAATATATTAACTTAAATATCTTAAAGATAATTAAATACCGTATTTTAAATTAAATAAGCATAATAAACTAAATATACGTCAACTACAATATACATATACTTGTGGTATAAAAAAAAAAAAAAAAGCCCTGCTTATGCTTACAAATGGTGTATATTTTGTGTGTGTGGGTATACTAAATGAATTAGAGGAAAAACATGGTTGAACAAAGGAATAGGATTGGCCCTTAAGGGGTTAAGAGTCAGTAATATAAAGAGCCAGAGGTGCGATTCTGGAGCAAACCAGCTGTCTAGTAGGGAAGAAATTAAAATACATATTGATTTACATTTTTTTTAAGCATTTGAATGCTCGAGAGGTCTCAACACAGTGCAAATGTTTCTCTAGCATTCCAGGGGTTAAAAGTCCCAATTAAATCAATGGAAACTTGGGGAATCCATATTTGTTCACTATAGTGCAGTTGGCTGGCATCAGAGTTTCACTTCTTTAGAGCAGGAGGAGTAGAAAAGTGTGAAGAAAATTAGAGTAGAGTAAAGAAAAGAAACTAGGGAGAGGGGTTGGCAGGGAGTCTGGCTTCACACAAGGCCAAAGGACTAAGTAGCTTGATTAAGGGTAGGTTTTAACCCTTTGGGTATCAGAGCTTTTCTGTGTATACCCCCTGGCACCAAAAGGGTTTAATTAAGAATATGATTATTATTTTTTTACAGTATGTATTTAGGGTTAACACATAGGATACTCAGAGATAAAAAAAAAAAGGATGGGGGAGCGGAGACAGAGAATGAGTGACCTAATACTAAGAGAAGGAGACAGGACGATGGGAAAGGATGAGTGAGTAAAAGCTGACTCCCCAAAATCACATAGAAAGCAGCATGTTTGAGATCACTACCTGTAAACACTCTTGTACATCCCTATAGTAGTGGGGTAAGTGGGATAATTCTTCCCTAGGTAGGAGAGGGGGGTGGATAAACCTTTCCCCTGTGCAGGAGGGAAGTGATTCAGCTAATACTGTTTTGGGCTGGTGAAAAGGAGGGCGTCAAGTTCAAGGGAAGGGAGAGCTAACCCTGCACTGAAAGGGGGCTAGGTAGGGAGAAAAGAGACTTGGCCAATACTTAGGGCTAACCCTTCACTCAATGGGAGCTAGGGAGGGATGAGACAGACTCAGCCAATACACACGGCTAACCGTTTCACCAAGTGGGAGCTAGGGAGAGATGAGACTAGGCCATTATTGCTCTGGGTGAGCAAAGCATTGTGGGCCATGACTGCACAGCCCACTGGGTGATACTCTGTCCCCAGATAGGAAGATCTGCCTTGGTGTGTTCTGTCAGTCCTCCACTTGTTTTTTTGTCTTCAGTCAGAGCCGACATCAGAAATCATAGGGCCTGGGAAAAGTGCAAGGGTCAGGGACCCCTCAATAGGTACAATGCCCTGATCACTCTTCCCTATATTTAAATGGAGATTTTAACCCCTTGAATCCTACAGAAGTCTCCAGTGCTTTGTTTAGCTAAGTGATAGAGACCTTGCTAGCATTCTAGGGGTTACACACCTTATTTAAATCAGAGTGCATTTTTGACTTTTTTTTTTTATCTTCCCTATTTCAGTTGGTTTTCTCCAAAATGTATCCTAAGTTATGAAAAGCGCATATGAAAATATAAATAGGGGCCATTGTTTCTAAAACTAGAGAGGTCACTAAATCATTTGAAGGATGCGGAGATGGGGGGTAAAGAGGTAGTCACAACTTTAATTTAACCCTTACTGTACCTATAGCAGAAACACACAGTAAGCTAAAAAGGTTGTGTAGCAGACCTGATGCACCACAATGAAAATTCCCAATAATTTTAAAGTAGCTTTTTAACCTCAGATACCTCCAATGCTCTGCAGTGTGAGGAGATGCATTCAAAGTGTTAAATATTCCATTTTGATCATTATTTGTGGAATATTTATATCTCCCCTGTGGTTCAGTTGGTTGGCACCAGACATACACCTCTTTTACCTTAATAAATATGGCCCATAGATTCTGACAGAGACACAAGAGAGTCAGTACGGTATATTATACCCACAATGATTCTGTAATCCTCCAAGGGGTTCTGTGTCCTGTCTGACCATGTGATGAGATGCCAGAGTAGGTAAACAGGAAGAATTCATATACACAAGATAAAATGCTTTCCTGCACAGGGTAGGACTTTTTATTCTGTTGTGCAATGGTTATGAATATGTATTTTATATATTGTAAATGAAAGTATATTTTTAGAGTTTTACTGAAAAGTGAAACATTTTAACTATTTAGCCTGTGCATTCTTTGAGAGTCATTTTCATCAGTTTTAGCTTATAATCAACTAAAGAAAAAGTTTAATTAAAAATAATCATTGCCAAAATTAAGAACATTTTATAGTGGCCACAATATGGACAAATATATTTCAAAGTGCAGTATAGTGGATCTGTCACCCTAGAAGACATCGTTGACTCGCCCCTCTCCTTCACTATTCACGTGCAGACTCTACCAAATCATAGTTTCAGCAAGCGTAATATTACTAAAGTGGCAAAATGTTTCCATTGCTAAATCAAAAGGCAACCAAAGTATTGGCAAAGATGATAACTGGGGAAAAAAACAGATGAAAAGAAAAAGCACTAGATTTCTACCAAAATTTGATTTTAATAAATATAAAAAAAACAAACTATAATACATTCTGAATGTGTTTCAAGGCTAAAGCCTTTTGCCTAGATGACAAATTAGGCAAACAATACAAACTACAAATTCCACCTTTATACGGATCATTGCTACCCTGATACAAAGTCCCTAAAGAGGGTTACACCTGTTTCTAATTGCGGGAAACAGGACGGGAGATCTTCCCTGCGTGCCTTCTAGTCAGAATGTACAATGTGGTACACAACACAGCAAAGTAATCTGTTGGCTAAGATGCAATTTAACCTTTAGGTTGTCAGAGAGTTTTCTGTGCAATACATCGGACACACCTCTGGGACTCAAACCATTAAACTTTTGAGTGCCAGAGAGGTATCAAACACACTGCAAACAGGGTTTCACAACAATAAAAAGTCTGAAAGCCACAAGTAGCTTCAACAGTCTCAGTGAGGAATCCTATAGAGAAAGGTCACACCCGTGGCTCTTTACAGTCAGTTTTCCTATAAGTATAGTGTAAACCACCAATATGAAATTAGACTACTGATAAAAACAAACTACTTACTAATTAATTTATCCTCTCAAAGCTATCATCATTTCTAAAAGGCAAGGGGACTGCTAAATCATTAAGTAACTACTGCAATACAATGGAAACTGTTTCACTAATGAGAAGAAATGCAGCTGAAAACATGAGATGACTGACAAGAATAACTGACAGATTGTTACAAGATATAGAATTAATACAAGTTTTTTACAGAATATATATACTCAAGTATATAAAACTGAGGTCTATCCGCTATATAGTCATTATTCAAAGAAGAATAGAAGTAATTTGAAGAAAATCCTTTCAGAGTCAGAATGGATCCCATGGCAATTCTATTTCACACAAACACACAATGACAAATGCATTGCACATCGCCCTGGAAATCAAAGGTTAGACGATGAAGTTACTGTAGGGAACATACATAGTTAGGTCAATTTAATACAATAGAAAATAAATAATTGAGAATGGTAGAAATAAGTACGGAATTGCCCGTGCAAGTAGAGGCAAGTGTGTGTCACCCAAGCCTTGTTCTTATGCCTTACTAGTAGGCACAGGACCACACACAATGACACACCACAGCCTTATTCCTATATCTCACCAATAGGCACAGGACCACACACACACACAATGACGCATCACAGCCTTGTTCTTATATTCCACTAGTAGGCACAGGACCACACACAATGACACACCACAACCATGTTCTTATATTCCACTAGTAAGCACATTACCACACATAATGACACACCCCAGTCTTGTTCCTATATCCCACTAGTAGGCACAGGATCACACACAATGACACACCGCAGTCTTGTTCCTATATCCCACTAGTAGGCACAGGATCACACACAATGACACACCCCAGTCTTGTTCCTATGTCCCACTAGTAGGCACAGGACCACACACGACACACCCCAGTCTTGTTCATATATCCCACTAGTAGGCACATTTCCACACATAATGACACACCCCACTCTTGTTCCTATATCCCACTAGTAAGCACATTTCCACACATAATGACACACCCCAGTCTTGTTCCTATATTCCACTAGTAAGCACATTTCCACACACAATGACACACCCCAGTCTTGTTCCTATATTCCCCTAGTAGGCACAGGATCACACACAATGACACACCCCAGTCTTGTTCCTATATCCGACTTATAGGCACAGGACCACACACACAATGACACAACCCAGCCTTATTCCACTGTCTCACTGTTAATCACAGATCCAGTATTTTCTACCCGGAGCCATATGTTTGAGTGGGCGGGATCGGAACACCATAGCAACATTTTAATTAAATGCAAAAAATAAATATTATCACAAATTTGGTACAGATCTGTGGAAAAATAGCTGCATGAAAAGCTCCAAAATTCTACTGATGAATTACCCTATGTTGTCTAAATTTCAGAAACATAATTTTGTGTGGCATCTTTGGGTTTTGAAACCGTTAACTATGATCCTCACATGCCAAATTTTGAAAAATGACAGCTTGGAAATGGTGGTGTTCATCTTCTAATATTTACCCTTTAAATGTTAAAAAGCGATTACAATCCTAGGCATACGGTGTACTCCAGTAGTCAGGACAATTAAATTAATAGATCTAATTGTGTACAAATCATGTAGGAAAACCTATGTAAAATGTGTTTCTATTTTTATAATTTAATTAAACTAAGTGATGGGTTATACATATAAATATGGCATCAAAAGAAATCCTCACTCGTCCTTTAAAAACAATATATATTTTGTGTTGGTCTACTAAAAGAATTAGAGCGGAAAATATGGTTGAACGAAGGCGTGCTAAAAAGGCCAAAATTGTCCTAGACCTCTAGTGTAAAAAAAGCCAATGTCACTAAGGGGTTAAGCTTTAGTATCCTATATAATATTTTGCTACGATGTTTGTCATAAACCGTCATGCACAGTAGAGACTGCCCGAACGCACAGAATGATGGGAGTTCTGTGCTGGGAGCATTCTGTGCTTTTGGCCAGTCTCTACAGTGCATGACTGTGTCGGCGGAAGGATGCAGAGCAAGATCGGCCTCTTAACATCACCCGGACCTTGGCCCGTGTACACAGGCTTTTACACTAGTATGTTTATAAATTAAATAATTAAATAATTGTAAATAAGACTTTTGTATTGCTCTAAATCATTTATTCAGCTACACAAAAAGGGGGACAATAAATCATAAATATTTTTATGCTCTCCCCACCAGTCTTGCTCTCAGCACAACAGAAGTGCACCATCTTTGGCCATTTGAGGCCACCCCCTGCATACAATTCTAGAATTGTTCCTGCCTACTTAAAGGGGCGGATCTTTACCCAGAGTTACCAGTAACCTGTATTGGACGACATAGAAAAACAGAATTATTAAGGACAATCGGATGCATTACTGGAATTAATATAAACAGCTCTTCCTTTTACCAAGGTCCATGTTGCACATAATAGACTTTTCTAAATATTTAAAGAAATGTTCCCAAATGTGAGATAAAAGCAGTATAAACAGTGGAATATAAACACAGACATTGCATATTTTAGACAAAAAGAATTTTGATATTGGAGTATATTTGTGCTGAAGAGATATGATCCTTTATATTTCCCAATCTCAAATGGAGGTTTAATCTGCCAATTGTTATGAGTCATTAACATTTCTTTGTGAGAATCATATGGATGTCTCACAGTCACTTTTAAAATGGACACATCACCTTGAATTTGTTTGTATTTTAAAACCTAATGCATAACTGTGCATGAATTCGACTGGCCAAGAGTCCAGCAGATGCACAGCTTAGAAGCTAATCATGCATATTCCTGGAAAAAGTGAAAGTATCCAAGTGCCTCACAGGGCTTCATTAGAATATGAATTGTGCCTCAAAAGCTTAATAAGTATAAACTAGAATATGGTACCACACCGAGAGCTCGCCATACAGAATTAATAATACAAACGTCTTCTAAACTATACATCTGTTTGACATTTGCCAGTATAACACACTGATAGTTTATAAAGATATACTAACACCTAAAAATGAACTGAAGTTATTTATATACTTAAAAAACCTATACTTCACGTTAGCATCTGTAAGAATATGAAAACATTTTTTTTCTAGATTCTGAGGCCTTAAATCTAGTATAATAGATGCTCTGAGGGAGCAGACATTCCAGCCTTTTTCAGGGCTCCCACAGATGTACAGTATTATCTGTGAATTTGAAGAGAGAAAAGCCTTTCTGGATACAAGAACAGTTAGCACTAATAGTAATCAAACAAATGACATCTCTTCTTATCGCTAAGAGCAAACAGCACAAACAACATTAAAGGGATAGTAAAGTCCCCAAAAAAAGTATGTTCTAAATCGTAGCTGCACTAAAAAAACATTTAATGTGCTTAATCCTTTCTCTCAAACCGTTACGGTTTCAGAGATGTAAGAAAATAAAGACCTCTGCTCCCTCCCCTTTCTCATGTGTCCGCTGTACAGGGGATGTCATGAAATCCCGCTTCTGGGACCAGACAGCGGCTCTTCAGTAGAGCTGTCATCTAGATATCTAAGTATAATTACTTCGTCGGAATGGTCCACAACATGTGCTTGCAAGCTAGGCACACATTGTAGACCATACCGATGAAGTAATTATAGTTAGATATCCCGATGACAGCACTCCTGAACAGCCGCCTAAAGTCGGTCGACCGGATTCTGCTTCTGACAGCTTTACAGCTCGTAAGGCAGAAAGGGGAGGGAATGGAGGACTTTATTTTCTTATTTCTCTCAAACCATAACGGTTTGAGGGAAAGGCTTAAGCACATTAAATGTTTTTTTAGTGCAGCTACAATTTAGAACATACTTTTTTTGGGACTATACTATCCCTTTAAAGTGGACCTGTCCCCCTGAGTTTTTCTTCGGTACATATTTGAAAATTTCATTTAAAACTGTCTATGTACCATGGTCACCAAAAGGCAGATGCATAATTTAGGAGATATTACCACTTATATTTCTAAAAAGAGTAAAAATCTTCTGGTGCAGCACAGTGCTTAATTAATATATGAAACTTTACTGAAAACATTCATTAACATATGAAATGTCACTGTAACGGCATCATTAGTATACAAAATGTTACATTAAAATCTTATTTAGCATATGAAACATCATTGTACATTTGCTGGTCTTTTGGTCAGCATGACACATAGGCAGTTTTTAATGAAGTTTTTAAATCGCAAACTTGAATCAAGGTGACGGGTCCACTTTAAATGTTCTCTGAATGGGACAATTTATGTATGTTTTAAAAAGCAAGTTTCTGATTATATTTAGGGATATGACTTGAGAATAAATTAAATTTTTATATATGCCAGCTATATGTCAATTATAAAGTTATAATAATCCATTAATTTTTTTTTGGTGTTAGTGTTCCTTTAATGAAATTTCAAGTATGCAAACTTGAATCAGTGAGAGAGAGCATCGGAGGCGCTTGGCCTGTTCCACCGGTGTCACAATGCTCCTGACAAAGTGATTGTGGTATGCCAAAATGCTTAGGGCCTTTTAAGCTTTGCTTTATCATTTTAAAGGATTATTTTAATGCTCATAAAATCATGAGCTATCGTTTAACAGCACAGCCTGTTACCCTGAAAGAAGTAGATAAGAGAGGGTATAGGATCCTTAACCATGAGACTTGGACTTGTGGCCATGTCTGAGAACTGTGATGACAAATGTTCCTACGCCGTAGAACATCTTACATTAGCCAGCCTGGGCCTTGATCTAGAATATGTGATTGCCCCTTGGAGGCAAGATCTAGCCTCCAAAAACCAAGTAATATCCATTGGTGGATGTTGGGTCTAATGATTAACAAAGTCACTACCCTTAGAGGTGCTTTTTGTCCCTATTTTGGGGGGGGTTTTGTACGCATCCCTGTGGTACTTGTGTTCCATATGGACTAAAGGGAAAATGATTTAACAGGTAAGAACACTAAAATCCTATTATAATTCTCATTTCTATGGGTTATGATGCAAAGGTTGAACTTGATGTACTGGTGTCTTTTTTTCAACCTAATTTACTATGTTTACTATGTCTATCCATCTGTAGGTCTACAGAATGACTAACCCTGGTCTATATATTACTGTAATAAACCCAACTATACATAAAACTATTCACATTTTGCAAGTTATCTACTGGTAGAGGATGATGGGAGCTGTAGTACCCTACAGCTGCAGATCCAAAGGTTGCCTACTACAGAGTTTACTGAATGCAAATAAGATTGGTTGTTAATACTTTGGCTGAGCGTACTGCCACTTAACCCCATAAGGACCAGAGGTGAGTGCCACACGCTGCTTTACAATGCTTTGCATGCCCTTCTAGGCCTCATGGGGGTTAAAAGGGAGGCTGAACATAAGACTTTAAAAGTTTAAAGATGTTACAGGGGTTGTACATTTAAAACCTGTCAGAAGCATCCTCCCTTAGGTTTAAAAATTACCTGAATAGATAAGGTTAGACCAAACCCCAAGGTAGAGATTGTTGAAAATAACCTTTACAGAGAAGTGGAATGATGCAACTGAAATTTCCCAATCTCTAAATTGAGATACTATAATTTGTGTTTAAAGGCATGTGTGATTGGCTCATTGATCACATTGTATTCCCTTGTGAAATAAATCTGGAATGTCTACACTTCGCTGCTTCTCTTTACTTATATATCTGACTGCAATAAGTCCTATTTGTGTGTTACTGAGGCTGGAATTTTAAAGGGGGGAAATATAATCTGAAGGCATCCAGCTATTGTGGACTACAATTTACACCATCCCCGCCAGCTGCTGGAGGGCTTCAGAATGGCCACCACTAAACGGACTGAAAAAAATCTAATTGATTTAAATGGAGATTTAAACCTCTTGATAATTAGAGATGTTTCCAACACATTGGTTTGTCACTGATTTAATGCAATGCATTCTTGGATAGCCAGTAGAGAATGATAGGAAATCTATTACTGAACAGTTGGAGGGCCCCAAGTGCCACAAGCTTATTGTAATGCCTTCTTGGATAGTTTGGCGGGAGATATATTTCAACAATAACAGTGGGGAGTTGCATTAAGGGGAGATGCTATGGTGATGTGTGTCTGATGATGTCTGGCAACTACACTGCCTTGACGCTGGAGACCACCATATCCACAAAAAATTAGGGATGCAAGGGGAGGGGGACAGAATGCAGTCATTTGCATGCAGGGTTGTGGAAATGCAGGCGATGTATAAGGGATGCCTTCCCTTACACATCACCAGCAGTACGACAACCCTGCAATCTGAGCACATCCTCTCTGCCCCCTCAATTTCCCAGTGAGGCAACGGACAGGATTCGTTCAGACTTCAGCAAAACAAACAGTATTGCTCACTTAACCATTTCAGTGCCATAAGGATGTAGACTGCACAACCATGTGGCACTAAAAGGTTTCAGAAATAAAAAAAAAAACCTGCCAGCATTGAAGTATCTTTGAGAGAATGGTAGAAAAGTTGTATATTACAGATTCTCTGCCCTCTGTACTGACAGCCAACTAAGCTGGAAATCTCAAGGACTCTCAAGGCACTCCTCCACTGACGATGTTGGAACCGTGAATTACGACAGTCAAGACTGCAATCGAAGCTTAGTGTATTTGGCGATTTGTCACATTAACATAAACACACCCACATGAATAAAACAATGGCTCATTAATATGTATTTCCATATGAAAATGAGTTTATTTAATGAGTACAAAATCATAGAACTGTCATGGCATGGCGGATTCACGGCGATGTCGGCAGACTGTGATTCTCAGGGATATGATGGCGAAGACATCTTGTGAATGCTGCTGATATGCAATGACAGAAATATGCCACCAGGTCATCATCCTGCCCCTTATCTACCTTTAGTGCGTTTGTATTAAGGTAAAAATTGAGCAATCTGGGGCAAAACAACTGCACCCTGAAAAAGAATAAAAACTGCAATTGAGTTAAATGGGGCTTTTCAGCTCTAGAATAGAGAGGTTTGTTCAAACAATACTAACAGGATTGAGTGTAATATGCAGGAAGAGAGGGAGGAGCATTTCTGGACCAGTCAACTGCATCAATGAGGACAATTAAAGATTCACCAGATCCCCACTGGTTTAAAGAGGGAACATCATTAGGAAACTAATGTTGTATTAAACTTTAAACACAACACTGTACAATATTGGTAATCAATCAATCTAGTCAGGTTATTTTGTCAGTATTGTTACTTTCCTATCTTTTTATTCAGTTTTATTTGTACAACCCCACACCTCCGTACTGCTGTAAAGCCTCATGCTCATGTAGTAGATGTAGTTTTCTGGTAAACTACGCAATCCCCGATAAGAACCTTAAGAACACGGATAAAAATAAGCCCCATCCTTACTTAACCAGCCGTTACATTTTACAACATCTGCACAGAGCTGTTTAGACAATAGCTACATAGGGCTGGTGGGGGAAAAAAGGGGATTTTTGCTTACCAGTAAAGGTTTTTCTCTTAGTCTAATTGAGGGATGCAGGGGCCAATGGGGTATCGAGACAGGGAGCTCACTGATGAAACTCCTCCCCCATTCTGCCCTATATAACCGTACCAGTAGCCAGCTACTTTAGTTTACACAAAAGTACAAAAGAAAAGAATAAGAAATTATAAGATAAGACACTGGGCACCCTGCACCAAGAAGGAATGCCCTAAATCCCTCAATTGGACTTAGAGAAAATGATCACCAAGTAAAAATCTCCCCTTTTCTCTATTATCCATTGAGGGATGCAGAGCCCAATGGGGATGTCCTAAAGCAATCACAAAAAATACAGGGGGGGGGGGGATTCAGAGAACGGTGGCCTGCAAAACTTTGCAACAAAACTGGAATCTTGGGATGTGAAAAGGTTCACCCTGCACAAATGTTATAAATGGTAAAGACTGGTGACCTGGTGGCTGCTTCAAAGGCTTTATGTTTAAGAGCCCAGTGGTTACTAAGACAAGTGTAGAATGAGCTGTGATTCAAAATGTAGCTGATGACATTTAATTGTTTGTTTAATAGTCCACTTAATCTATGTAGCAATCGTAGTCTTGGATTCAAGAGGATCGTCCATGCTGTGAGGACAGAATATAGCTCAAAGTTCCAGAAAGTTATGGAAATTTTTGATTCAAGCATATTCCTTTGAGAGGAGTGGTGGCTGAACCTTGCTCCCCAGCCTAGATGACCAGCATCGGTTGTTGCAACCTTCCAGTCAAGATTTGATAGGGGACGTCTGTTGGTGAAGGCTGGAGATGACAGACACCACTAAAGTGATTTTTGTGTGGCTTGAAACAGGATCACTTTCTAATGAAAGTGATGAGGATGTCTAAGTAATGGAGCATATTGAGCTGTAATGGATTCAGATGAAACTGGGCAAAGGATACTGCTTTGGTGGCAAGTAGCATCCCTATCAATTACAAAAAATTACAGATGGACAAGACTGGTTTAACCCTTTGAGTGCTGAGGGTTTTGCAATGTGTTTTGTACCCCTTTGGCACTCAGAGGGTTAAGGAAACTGAAATTTCTTTGAAAAAAGCATTGGCTACGGCAGGGTCCTTTGCAGTTTATTAAAATATATAAAAACTAATTTCTCGATGAAAGTTACCCTTTAAATGACACTTTATTCTCTCACTTATTCTCTCAGCTGTTGTCTGTTACTTTCCTGTCTAATGACATTTTTTGTGACCATGTTTAACCCTTTGAGTTGGATACCTCTCTAGCACTCAAAAGGGTTAACTTTCATTCTATACAAAAGATGTCCACTTGTTATGCGTTATGATTCTCTTTCGATGATCTATCTGATGATTTTTAAACATTGTAATTCCTCTTACAGTCACTTAGCAGAATGTCAATGGGTTGGATTTGATGTTAAAGTATAGAGCAGTTCTTAACAAGCTCCAAAGGCTACATTAGGACACTGCTCTTGCAGGAGACTGATTGTGGAGACATTCTGGTCATTAAAAATGTACAAGAGGTTTTAGCCACAAATTCATAACTTTACAGGTTCAAGTTGTTTCAACTGTTTGAGTACCCAACACACTGCAATGTAATGAACTGAACAGTCTTGGCAATAAAAGGGTTAAATGACTGTCAGTCCATTTGATGTTAAAATAAAAACATTACATATATATATATATATATATATATATATATATATATATATATGTATTTAGTATTCAGTGTGACACTGCAGCTGTTGTTGGGCAACTGTCTAGCTGAGGATCATGGGACTAACAGACAACTACAGATGAAGAACATCACATTGCCCAACTCTGTCCTACACAGTGTAAAGTTATCTGTGTCCTGCATGCTCTCCCTCCCAACTCTGTGTCCTGCTTGTACCAATTCACCACCCCACACTGTGTTATTCCCGCTAACCCTCCTCCACACTGTGTCCTGCCGTTCCACTTCACTTCTCTGTTCTGTCTGTTCTCAACCAGTTTCCCATCACTACTGCACAACCACCCCCCTCATTTTGTCGCCCCGCACCTGTAGTTATGGGGAAGGGCTTCCAGCTGGGGAAATTTGCAAAGTGTACAGCAGAATGGTGGGGTGTCAAAGAGTGTATATGTGGTTCTGAATCTGGCAAAGGAACAATACTTTCAGAGAGTTTATGTATCATGGTTGAATCCGAGCCAGACATATGCCCATCTCAGCCATGTTGCACCTGACTTTAGTTGTACTTGATCTGGTGACAATGTGGTTACAGATCCTGCACTTCCCTGCATAGCCACCAGAGGGCTTTGCTCCAGCAGGATTCCTGTTATTACTTATACTCTGATGTTCTCTAGGATCTGTCTCTGGGATTGATTGGCTAATCACCACCAGGTGCCTTTTGGGAGGGTATTTATCCCAGTCTCCTTGAGCACCCATCACTCCATTGTTTTGGCCTAGTTCTCTGAACTTTGCCTGTTATTTATTACTTTCTTCTGGGACTGACTTTGGCTTTGTTGATCTATGCTTGTTATTCGGTGATTCCAGTCTACGTGACTCCTGGCTTTACAATGGACGAAGCAGCACCTTTGCTGTTGGCACCTCACATCTCCTTTGGAAAAACAGCGCCTCATTGGTATTGTCTGACATACCGTAGGGGGCGCCAGGAGCACTAATCTACCCCATCATATTACCTGCCTGCACTAAAGTGCTCATAACAATTACAGACATGGGATAAAGGCCCAGAAAGAAACAATTTTGCAAAGCAGAAAACCAGATGAATCAAATGAGAGCTCACTTGCAATTCTATCCCTATGCTAGCGTGTACAAATGTTTCCAGAATGTGCCTATCTAATACATATAGAGGGGTTTGTACTTATTTTATTTTTTTTACACTTCTGACTCATCACAAGATACTGATATCTTTGAAAATCCTGAAATGTCCCACTGTACTCAAGACATACTGATAGACTATAATTTTGTATGAATTAAGTCACTCTAGGATACAGGCTTTCAAGACACTTTCGGACACTTCTTCAGAGATATTTAAAACAAAAGCTGAAAACAAAATAGTTTTTACATTTAAATTCCACTGGAAGCTCTATACAACCGAAATATGCCTGAAGAAGAAACCTAAAATGATTTAAAAGCCTGTATCCCAGTTAGCCAATAAAGTAAGGGAAGAAATGAGCTGCATTCCACATCTGAGAAGAGATGGCTTACACGAGGTAAAAGGGGCGGGAGGGGAAACTTTGCTTGTGAATATCTCTTAAACCATAAAGGTTTGAGAGATAAGACTTATATCGTTCTTCATGTTTTTTTAATGCCTACAAAATAAAATAAAGCTAAAACGAAGTATTACTATCCCTTTAATTAAACTTAACCAACAGATACATACTAAGGCCCTTATTCACAAAAGAAACGAGGAGCACCTCTGCAGCAAATCAACTGCAAGAAAGAAGTAAATATTACCAGAATTCCCAGTGATTTAAATGAGGGTTTTAAACTCTTGAATTCTAGACAGGCCTCCAGGGTTAAAAGTCCCATTTACAGGAGAAAAAAAAATAAATAAAAAAGCAACAGCTAGTTTTAATTGCCCCCTATCATGCACTTGGTTTACGTCACATTTCTTTTGGGGATAAGGCCCCAGATATCTAATACAGGCCTATATTGGTGATAAATGTTATCACTAGCTTTATCTCACAGACACCAATTGAACTCTATGGTTGTCAACCATATTGGAATCCAAGCCATAATCGCTTCAGCTCAGAAAACGTACTACTGCACATTTTACAAGTGTTCTAGGAAACTTTCTCATTTTAACAGCTATGCAATGAGACATTACAAACTGTCAGATAACATTGATCACCAATAGAGTTAGTACAAATTAAACATCTTTATAGATTACTTTTTTTTTTTTTTTTTTAACAAAAGTTTTCTACCGTAATTAAGATAACGGATAAGAGCAGCACACACACAGACAGGAACTCACTGATGTCTACAAAGAAGGATCATTACTTAAATCCTAATAAATATAAAACAACACTATAAACTGATGTCAATAGAAGAAAAGATCAGAGTTCTAACTTCTTTTATTAAGAGATATTTAAGAAAAGTTTACTTACAAGGACTATAAATAGTTGCAAGAAATATATGTTATCATGCCTTTATAAAAAAAAAAGACTTTCAGAATAAAAGCTTAACCCTTTGACTGTCAGAGGGGTGCGCAACGCATTGCTTTACTCTGGCATGCAAAGGACTGATAATTTCGGGTAAATGTTGTAATTTTTGGGAAATTCTACTGCACCACAGGGGACAAAAAAGCATTCCCCAAAGTCCCACTTATTTTAAATGGAATTTAACCCCTTCAATAAAGGAAATATCTCTAATGCATTGAAAAGCAATTAACTGGAAATCTCTCAAATTTGCATGGTTAAAATGCCATTTAAAAGGTTTTTCTTTCCCCTATGGTGGAGCCAGTTTGTCTAGAACAGTACTTCACAGCAACTGGTCATGTTTTACCCTTGGAGTGCCAGAGAGGTATCCAATACATTGCAATCCATTGGATACAGCTGGCACTCAAAGGGTTAAGGATAGCCATGATCCAGCCCAGGTGGACCAATCAAAAAGGACTGAGTGACTGACTACTCACCTATTAATGAGCAGTGATATCTTGAAAAGCTGCACTGTTGGTTTGTCCTGAGGACGAAGGGCCGTATGTTCAGAGAGATAATGTTAAAACAATGTTGTATGAACGACAAAAATAAGTAATTATATGTATGAACGACATTTTCTAAAGAATGTATGATAAAAAACTAGTATGAAATAAAATAAGAAATGTCGTTGAAAGGTGCGGGTAAAGGGCGTGGCTTAAATATTCACCAGCGTCGTTTAGTGGCAATGAAAATATGTCGGTTTCAATGAATAAAAAGTATTAAAAACACAAAAATTTTAGTCAGTTAAGTGTCGTAAAATGTAGAGATATGAATCTGGAGAACGTTACGACATTTCGAGTCAGAAATCGTACTTCAAAGAAAAAAACTGTATTATTTTCTATAACAACCGATATTCTTTGAAAATATATATGAAGACTACGACAACATACAATAAAATGCCGTTAAAAATGACAAAAGCTATTTTGCTACTTCTTTGAACATTCGGCCCTAACTGAGAAACACTATCTAGAACTACTTCACTTTTACTTTGGACGCAGGGCCCCAATCTGGATATGGTCCCACTCACAGACACCTTAAAGGGATAGTAATACTTCGTTTTAACTTTATTTTATTTTGTAGGCATTAAAAAAACATGAAGAATGATATAAGTCTTATCTCTCAAACCTTTATGGTTTATGAGATATTCACAAGCAAAGTGTCCCCCTCCCACCCCTTTTACTGATGTAACACTTTTCAGCCAGGGCAGAAGGGAGCTGCCCAGGTAGACTGCAGAGAGGGACAATCTTCAATTAAGATAAGGGAAAAACCTGAAAAGCTTGTCAAGGGGGGCAGGGATTTCATTGTTTTCATAGGAATAAGAGTGTCCCCTTCTGTTATCTGTCCAGTCTATGGACTGCATTCCACATCTGAGAAGAGATTGTTTACAGTAGGTAAAAGGGGTGGGAGGGGGAAACTTTGCTTGTGAATATCTCATAAACCATAAAGGTTTGAGAGATAAGACTTATATCATTCTTCATGTTTTTTTAATGCCTACAAAATAAAATAAAGTTAAAACGAATTATTACTATCCCTTTAACGACACATGACGTGACAGGAATGTCACGGCTGTCCCTGCATGTCATGGAATTTCGTGATCACAGCGTGCCTGTACAGTGCGTTGTGATCACTGGGCACGTACCTCAAAAAAGTGCTGTGGTCCTCCAGCTCACCCCAATCCCAGAGCGCGAATTCCTTTACAGGTTAAATTTTATTTTACAACTTTGCCAACTGAAATTTTACATTACATCTATGTGAAATAATATTTAATTCTATTTTGAGTGAACTAAAATTGTACACAACAACATTTTTAATTGTGATTAATCAAATTTCAAATAGTAAAACTGTTTTCTAAAATAAATCTGCATTTTAAATATTCTACAATCAAAAAACATTATTACACTAAAGCATTAAAAGGATCACAACAGTTATTATGAAAAAAATAAATCTTAATGAGTATAACATTGTTGGAGAAAGCTTCATTCAAAAGTTATAACAGTTCAAATGGTCATTAAATGGAGGAGATGTTACTTTCACATTATATGAAGAACTGTGGTCTACCTCAACCACATAATACAACAGAATAACTATCTGGACACCTGGCAGAATGTAGGGGAACACAGATGCCTGACTTTTCTGTATAGAATGCCGACAGATATTGTTTTGATAATATGACAGAACAATAACTTAACGTGACATGCATTTATATTAATTGAATGCTGGATATGAAATTTTTCTAAACACAAATAGAATTAACCATTTAAGGAACACGGGGAGTGCAACGGATTGCAATGAATTGCATGCCCCTGTGGTTCTAAAAGGTTTGCAACATTAAAAGCCATTGCTCTATGCCTCAAGTCATTTTTGTTAACCTACTTGCTGCCGTAGGACCAGCACTAGAGCTTTTGCAGTGCTCCTCCCCCTTTGGCATCAAATCTAACTGGCATAGAAGCTGTAACATAACTTATTTTCTGTTCTGTACTTCTCAAGCCACATATTCAACAGGCTATCTGCAGATCAGCAGAATCAGGATAACACAGGACACGCAAAGGCCTTGGTTATAGAGTCTGCTGAGAGTACTTTTTTAGATGAATCAGCTGATCTACAGATCTGATAGCTCAATGTACTTCTGATTCATTAAAGGGACAGTAATGTTTCACAAAAACAGCAGCTCCAATTAATCTTCACAGTATTTGAGCCATAGAGAGTGTTATTTCAATACTGTCAGAGTTGTGGTTCAAGAGCAATTGAAGAATAAAGTTTCCCCCTCCCGCCCATTTTACCTAGTGTAAGCCATCTCTTCTCAGATGTGGAATCTGGTTGTAAGACTAGGCAGATAACAGAAGGGGACAATCTTCTTTCTATGAGAACAATGAAAGCCCTGCCCCCCTTGACAAGTTTTTCAGGTTTTTTCCCTTATCTTAAATGAAGATTGTCTCTCTCTGCAATCTACCTGGGCACCTCCCTTCTGCTCTGGCTGAGCAGTGTTACATCAGTAAAAGGGGCGGAAGGGGGATACTTTATCATTTAATTACTCTTGAACTACAACTCTGACAGTATTGAAATAACACTCTCCAAGGTCCAAACACTATAACGATTAATTAGAGCTGCTTTTATTAGGAAACATTACTATCCCTATAGAAAAGAAAATAATCTGTTATATGTTACAGCTTCTCTGCTACTTTGATTTGATGACAATGGGGAAGGGAGATAGCAGTACAAAATATCCTGTGAGGGCTCTATGGCAGCAAGTTGCATACCCCTCTGGGACTCAAAGGGTTAAGTAATAAAAATTGCATAAGGCATGGTGTTTTAATGTTGGAACACTTTCACTGCCACAGTGGTATGAAATCCACATCTGTATGGCACTAAACGGGTTAAAGTAGGGTAGCTCCTAGTCTTGATCTCTAGCAGAGACAACAAAATGTCCTCTGGCTCCTTAGAGACCTATAGGAAGATCCCAATTTCACCAACATCAGGTCTGCGAAAATGGAACTGTGAACTTCGACAGCCAAGCACCTATTAGAGCTTAGTGCAGGTGGCAAGGTGCCATATTAACATATACACACACCCATAGGAGTACAACACGGGCTCATTAAGCTGCATTTCAATACGAAAACTAATCACTATTGAATAGTCACTGCAAAATCATAACTCTAGTGAAAGGATGGAGGATTCATGGCAACGATGGAGTATTTGTGGCGGATTCAAGGGGATGTGATGACAAAGTCATCGTAGTGCATATGTTAAGATTTAATCTAAGCAAGTTGCCATCATATTGCCAGCCTGGCCCCTTATCACCACTAGTGCATCTCCCCACCCCAGGTGGGTGTCCAACACATTTGGTTTGTAATATGCTGGACATCCATCTGGCACTCTAAGTGTTAAAATGTTTTTAAGACCTAGGATCATATGTTTCAAGGAAAAATTATAGTGATTCTGGAACAAAAAAATTTTATGTATCAAAAAAAATTCCCCATTGAAATTAATATGAGTTGTCGTATAAATAGGGAGGAAATGTTTTGCCCCACAATGGCTTCCATGTAGTTAAAGTTAAGCTATCACCTCTATCCAAGTTTACCTTATTGTAATCCTCATATAGCGAGAAGCTTTAACCCTTTGAGTGCCAAAGTGGTACTCAACGCATTGCAGAGAAATGCTTTGCGTACCACTCTGGCACTTAAAAGGCTAATTAAAAAAAAAAAAAAAAAAAAAACATGCTGTGGCAAAATTTACATTATTAAAAATGAACCTGCACCTTACTTCCGGACAGACTGTGGTTTCCACTCTGCACCGCAGCCTGTCAATCTTCTTCTGTTCCCTCCCTAAGTATTGTCTCGTTCCGGCATAGGAGGAGGTTAGATGACACAATCCTTGGGGAGGAACAGAAGAAGATTGAAAGGCTGTGGTGCAGAGCTGTGACCACTGTCCAGAAGTAAGGCCACGGCTCATCCTATATAATAATTAGTTAGGATGTTTGTCACAATGCAGTCATGAGCAGTAAAGACTGTCCGAACCTACTGTGCATGACTGCATCGCGTGGAGCAGTGAGGTAGCGGTTTCTTAAAGGGATAGTAATGTCCCATAAAAACTTTTTTATAGTTTTATAAAGCCTTAGAAAATAAGCACTATGGTTTGAGAGATATACAGATTCAAAGTTCCCCCCTCTCCTGATGTCAGCTGTAAAGCTGACAGCAGGTGAATCGAGTCGTACGACTCAAGGAGGCTCTGCAGCAGAGCCGAGATTGCGTTATCTATAAAGAATTCATTCATTGGAAAGATCTACAAAGTGTGCCTGGTTTGCAAGCACACTTTGTAGATATTTCCAGTGAATGAATTCTTTATAGATAACATGATCTCGGCTCTGCTGCAGAGCCGCCTGCTGGTCCCCGGACCAGAATCTCCTGCTGTCAGCTAGATGCTGACGTCAGGAGAAGGAGAGAGAGGGGCGAACTTTCAAAGACTATATCTCTCAAACCATAGTGGTTTGAGAGATAGGGTTTACACCATTCTGCTTATTTTCTAAGGCTCTATAAAACTATAAAAAGTTTTTATGGGACATTACTGTCCCTTTAAGAGACCGCTACTTCACTGCTCCACGCGATGCAGTCATGCACAGTAGGTTCGGGCAAAGGGTTAACATTACTCGGACCTTGGCCCGTGTACACGGACTTTTACACTAGTTTTTAATAATGTAAATTTCACCACAGCATGCTTTTTTAAAGTGTTAGTAATGTCTAAAAAAAAAACTTTTTTGCATTTAGAAGAGCTTAAAAAGCTGATCTAAATGCAAAAAAAAGTATCTCTCAAACCGCTATGGTTTAAGAGATACGGGCGTTTAAAGTTTGATTTCTCCTACTGACAGCTGTAAAGCTGTCAGCAGGAGATCCGTGTCGGTCGACACGGAGGCGCTTGAGAAGTGCCAGGATCTCATTACTTACACGGAATCCCTTCATTGGAATGGTCTAAAATGTGTGCCTAGTGTTCAGGCACATGTTTTAGACCATTCCAATGAAGGGATTCCTTGTAAATAACGAGATCTCGGCACTTCTCAAGCGCCAGTGTGTCGACCGACACGGATCTCCTGCTGACAGCTTTACAGCTGTCAGTAGGAGAAATCAAACTTTAAACGCCCGTATCTCTTAAACCATAGCGGTTTAAGAGATACGTTTTTTTGCATTTAGATCAGCTTTTTAAGCTCTTCTAAATGCAAAAAAGTTTTTTTTAGACATTACTAACACTTTAATGTCAACCAGCCCTGAATGTGAGTCTCTTCGCACAGCAGGGAATGGTGTACACATAGTCCACTTCTTCTATGACTTGCTTAATACAATATTCATACCTGGGACTTCCTCCCCTTGAACCGCCGGAGACGGCTCATGTGCTGCCGACCAACGGGATGTAAATGGAGTGATTTGCATCATAAAGGGGGTAGGGCTTAGTTGGGTGGGCAGGGCATGGCATCCTTATATCAAAAATTGGGCAGTAAGCATGTGAGAAGTGGGTAGAACAGGGTGGGAAGGAGGAGGAGCAGGAGGAAGAGGGAGAGGAGGAGGACAAGTTGGCAGAATTTCAGTAGAAACCCCCACCCCTGGAGAATCAGCCTCTGTTCCCAGAGACCCAGTAATTAACTGTAAAAACTGGAGTCTCAGGGACAGATCTGGAGTGCCCCCAGGTATGACAATGATCTAAACAAGTTATAGAGGACAGGAAAGGCCTAAAACCCGCCACAGACTGGCCCAGTGTTCTTCACTTATAACAAGGAAATGTGGAGAACATAGCTTAGTAAACTGACAGTAGACAGGTGAAGAGAGTGAAACATCAGCTCCTGCTCTTGCTTTAGCTTATAATCGGTTTTGTATGTTCACCCCCACTGAATTTAGACAAAGCCCCCACACCTGGGTCATTTCTAATAACAGCGAGTGATCATTTTGACCTCAAACTGAATTAATTAGCATTCTGGGCTGGGAATTGGCATTAAATGTGACACCAAAAATGTAAAGGCTAACCCTTTGACTGCCACAGGGGTACACAATGCACTGGCATCCAAAGGGTTAATCTGTCAAAAATAATTTACTTTACAGAAAAATGGGTTGTACAAAGTAAAGGCAGACTTCTATTACCTGTAAAACAAACTAAAATTGTCTTAAGGCAGATCCACTTTAACCCTTTGAGTGCCAGAGTGCAATGTGTTGCGTACCCCTCTGGCACTCAAAGGGTTAGCCCATTGGATGCTAGAGAAAATTCACAATATATTGGATAATGTCTGTAGCATCCAAGGGGTTAATAAGGTAAGTGTGTTTTTGCCCATAGAAAATTGAATGGCTAGCATAATAACGTAAAGGGATAGTAATACTTAAAAGTAAAAAAAATATATGTTGTAGGGTTTATCCCCCTGAGTAAAACAAGAGTACTCCCACTGCTGAAAGGTGTTTCATTCAAAAGTTATTAATTTTCAAAGTTGAATTTTTTAGGTGCAATATCACAGTGGCCTGAAATTGTACAGTGGTGTTGTTGCTACACGGTCCTATGGACAGCTCTGGTCCCGGGACCATAAATCTCCATAGGATGGTGTAGCAACAGCGCCACTGTACAATTTCAGGCCACTGTGATATTGCACCTAAAAAATTCAACTTTGAAAATTAATAACTTTTGAATGAAACACCTTTCAGCAGTGGGAGTACTCTTGTTTTACTCAGGGGGATAAACCCTACAACATATTTTGTTTTACATTTTAAGTATTACTATCCCTTTAAGATTAATAATATGCAACATTCATATTTTGCTTACAAAAAAAAAACCAGAAATGTTTAATAAGTCTCAATTATAAAAGTCCAGATCCACCAAGCATTACTTGTTAACTAATATAACATACTTCATGTATAATTATTATGTAACAGACATGCTGCAGTCATTATCAGGTCGGATATAGTTTTGAACCATGTACAGATATAGTCCACTAACGCAATGCAATGTTATCTCTAAAAATGGTTTATGGTGAGTATTATTCTCTTTTTAATCTGAAAGCATGTCTAACAATACAATACTTACACCAAAACTGAAAAAAATCAGCAATCATTCAAAATCATCCTATTAGCAAACTGCTGATAAACCCGAATGGAAGAGGTAAGGAACAAGCGGAAGTATTCAGCAGGCTAAAGGATATTCTGGGGCAAACAAAATGAACTATAGGGGACGAATGAAAACTCTCAATGATTTTAACGGGTCTTTTAACGACATAAATGCTACAAAACTTCTCTAAAATTCTAGGGGTTGAGAGACCCAGAAGTGCTCATCTTCACCTTCCAAACAATCAGAGGTCCAAAAAATTAGGTAGTGGCATGGTCATGTACATATGAATGGAAAGTCACACCCCATGCAATAATTAGTGTAAGCTTCAGCAAAATGACAAGTCAATACCCTGATGTGACAAATGTATTTGCATACTACATGGCAAGTGATACCCCCCTACAATAACAGATGTGTGTGTGCGCACTACATGGCAAGTCATACCCCAAGCAGGAACAGGTGTATGTGCGCACGAAATGGCAAGTTATAAACTGGGCAGTGACAGGTATGTATATACACTAGGTGGTAAGTCATACCCAGTCCAATAACAGGTTATGTGTGCACTACATGGAAAGTCATACCCTTTTCAGTGACAAGTGTATGTGTTCACAACATGGGAGGTCATACCATCCACTGACAGGTGCCTGTGTGTGCTACATAGCAGGAGTATGCAACAAGTGTATGTGTGCGCTACATGGCTGGTTATAATCGATGCCGTGACATCATACGCCAAACAATGAGAGGTATGTGTATGCTACATGGCAGGTCATATCCCCTGCACTGAGAGATGTAAATGTATGCTGTCATACACCATGCAATGAAAGGGTATTTGTGTGCTACATGGCAGATCATATCATGTACAGTGACCAGTGTATGTGTGTTCTATATGCTAAGTCAATCCCTATGCCAGGTGTACATTGAAGTGACAGGTGCATGTGTGAGCTATATGATAGCACCCTGTGCAGTATAATGTGCAGTGATAGGTGTATGGGTAGGACACTGGACAGATAACATTTCTAGCAAACATGGTGTATGGTGTATGGGTATGTGAGTGATGTAGTGCATGTGACACCTCTAGTGGTGTAGGTGTATGTGAGTGATGTAGTGCACGTGACACCTCTAGTGGTGTAGGTGTATGTGAGTGATGTAGTGCACGTGACACCTCTAGTGGTGTAGGTGTATGTGAGTGATGTAGTGCACGTGACACCTCTAGTGGTGTAGGTGTATGAGTGATGTAGTGCACGTGACACCTCTAGTGGTGTAGGTGTATGAGTGATGTAGTGCACGTGACACCTCTAGTGGTGTAGGCGTATGAGTGATGTAGTGCACGTGACACCTCTAGTGGTGTAGGTGTGAGTGATGTAGTGCATGTGACAACTCTAATGGTGTAGGTGTATGTGAGTGATGTAGTGCATGTGACACCTCTAGTGGTGTAGGTAAGTGATGTAGTATGCATCACACTTCTAATGGTGCAAGTGTGTGTGTGATGTAGTGCACACCACACTTCTAGTGGTGTGTGATGTAGTACACATGACACCTCTAGTGAGGATGATGGGACATGTAGTCCTGAACAGCTGTGGTGTGGGACCACAATTTGCCCTCCCATTACCCCTTAAGGATCTTATGGTTTGCAACACAACACTTCACACCTCTTTGGGCCATACGGGGTTAACACTTTGAGTGCCAGGCAGGTATCCAATGCATTGCAGTGAAATGCGTTGGCTACATCTCTGGCACTCAGAGTGTTAAAGGAATCTATAACTGACACAACTTAGACCTATTACTGCTTGAATACCCAAAACACAAGCAGGGTTCTCCCTCTGCCTTTCTGGTAACAACTGTACTGTTTTTGAGACTAAAGAAGTCACCTGGTACTGACCTTATAAGAGGAAACAATGTACTCTGTCACCCTGACAATGAAACCCTTCAATCTGCACAGGGGAGTAACTACAAGGAGTACAGAGAGTGCAGTTGTGACAGTGCCTAGGTTCCAAGGAGGCCGACCTGTCCCATGGTCTGGACCAATAGGTTCTAGGGGAAATATTTTGATGTTGGAGTGTGTATGTTTGCAACACTGCCCACAATTTACTGGCTATGCTATGGAATATGAGATTCAATGTCAAAACCTGGGAGTCCCCAGGTGTAGTGATACCAGTGCACAAGACACCACTATTAGTGCTGGTTTATGTGAATGAAGCAGTGCACATGGCAGCTCTACTAGTGACAAGTGTATGCATGGGCTTGAACAAGCAGTGGGCATACATGTGTGAGATACAAGACAGCAGATCCAACCTCTAGAACAAAAGAATATATGAGGCTGATGCACTAAGAACAGTGAAATACTGATTTGCACCAAATTCACAACAAATAATAGCTCCCATTTATTTAAAGAAGAACTTTAACAATAGTATCCAAAATCTCTCTAGTATTCAGTGGGTTAAAACCACCTTAAAATCAATTGGGAGTTTTAAGAATTCCCTTTTGCACTTGGATTGAATCGCATTTATTTGGTACATTAGAGAGAAGTGTGTGTGTATACATATATATGCATATTACTTTATATTCGAGAGGGTGGGTGTGTATGTGTTGTACAGGTGACACTACTGGTGGTACAAGGGTGTGATTCAGCTGTTTCTCTCCCACTGATGGGTAGGGCTGTACTGCGGGTGGGTCGGTCACCTTGCTCCTCCTATCCCTTATTCACTCACCCTGGCCTCCCTCTCCAGCTGGCTGTGCAGACTGGAGCCCTTAAGTTTCTGCACGATGTGAGCGATGCTCACGGACAGTTCATCCTCCTCTCCCTGCATTGTGTCCGAAATCCCCAGCATACACACACGTCAGGTGTCGCGTCGAAAATGGTATCCTGGGTACCCAGTAGGCGTCGGTATCCGCCCCCAAAGGCTTCACTAGGCGGGTTTGCTCTGCCTGCTAGGCGTGTTCTGCTGCAGTGCACAAGCAGACAGAGCCTCTGGGTCCTAAGTGCCCATGTGTTTAAACGTGCAATCTGTAACCCTTTTTAGTGCCAGGGAGGTATCCAACGGATTCTAACGCAATAGGCGAACAGCACACACTGGACATGACACTGATTAACCAGCCCATTGCATGCCAGAGAAGCAGTGATTAACCCCTTCTATTCCAGAAATCGGCACAGCAATCTGTTAATCACGGATTCACCCCTTCAATGCTATCGTGAACAACAAGATGTGCAGCTCACAGATTAACCCTTTTTATGCTAGAGAGGAAAAATGTATCAGTGATTAAGCCCTCATGTGCCAGACTGGTCCACAGCAATCTGTTAATCGGTGATTGACCACCTTCAAGGAATAGTATTGCTTAAAATGTAAAAAAAAACTATGGTGTAGGGTTTATCCCCTTGAGTAAAACAAGGGTACTCCCACTGCTGAAAGGTGTTTTATTCAAAGTTTTACAGCTCAAAGTGGCTTGAAATTGTACAGTGACGCTGTTGCTACATCATCCTATGTACAGCTCTGGTCCCAGGATCATAAATCTCCATAGGATGGTGTAGCAACAGTGTCACTGTACAGTTTCAGGCTATTGTGATAATGCACCTAAAAAATTCAATTTTGAGCTGTAATAACTTTTGAATAAAACACCTTTCAGCAGTGGGAGTACCCTTGTTTTACTCAGGGGGATAAACCCTACAACATATTTTTTTATATTTTCAGTATTACTATCCCTTTAAATTCCTCATAGGTGGCCAACACATTGCACAGCAATACGTAACTCACAGATTAACCCCTTAATTCAGCAGTTATTAATCCACTGTATGCCAGAACGGTGCTCAGCAATGTATTAATCGATGATTAACCTCATTGACACATAATACAATATAGAGCTGTGTTCCTCACTGAATAGACTCCGCATGCTAGTGAAGCATAATTTCTAAGTGAATAAACCCTTTGTAGCCAGAAGGCTGCACCGTTAACCGGTGATTAAACCAGAGCTAATTCACATTCTGTTGCATACCCCTCTAGCATTCAAAGTGTTAAATCCTTGAATGCCCCCGTACGTGTACAACAGATTGCAAAATATGTGTAACTCATGGGTTACCCGTTGTATGCTACAGATATAAAATTACGTAGTGATTAACCCCTTGTATACCCTAAGAGTGCACTGTTAACTGATAATTAACCCTTTGAGTGTCAAACTGGTCTATAATGCTTTAGTTCACAATTTGTTGCTTGCCCCTTTAACATTCAAAGTGTTAAAACATTGAATGCCTCATATGTGAACAACACATTGCAATAAAATCCTTCTCCGGCATTATGTAGAAATCAAAGTGCTTCGGAGGCTCACCTTCAGGCATCTTCCTGTAGAGGCATCTGTGTGCCGGCGCTGTCATTTCCTGTCTGTACCTTAACCCCTTAACGACCGGCAGTCCTGGGACATTTCCGTCCCATAAGGACTGCATAGGACCACTTGGACGCGCCGGTACACGTGACCTGTCGCGTGTATCGGCGCGTCATTATGGGGCCTGATAGAGATCACTCCGATCTTGGAGCGGTCAATTTCAGGCCCAATTTTTACTTACAGCGCTCCCAGTAGAGCGCTGCAAGTAAAAAGTACGTGACGTACTATGACCGTCATCGGTCCTTGAGTATTTCAAGGACCGCGATGGTCATAGTACGTCACATGTCGTTAAGGGGTTAAGTTACAATGCAACTGATTCTACTTAAAAGGAAAACCAAGCAATTATACTTCTATACCTGAAACAATTACATATTCACATAGTGATGTCATAATACTGTGCCTCAAGCAAGAAGGAAACAAGAGCAATAATTTTCCATCACCTGAAGTGAATTGGCATTGCCATTGTGATGTTATAACACTATGATTCTACCTAAAAGGAAAACAAAGCAATTATACTCCTATACCTGAAACAATTAGATATTCACATTGTGATGTCATAGTACTGTTATTCTTCTTAAAAGGAAAACAATGCAATTATACTTATATACCTGAAACAATGGAATATTCACGTTGTGATATCATAATACTGTGTCTCAAGGAAGAAGGAAACGAGAGCAATAATTTTCCTTTACCGGAAGTGAATTGGCATTGACATTGTGATGTCATAATACTGTGATTCTACTTAAAAGGAAAACAAAGTAATTATATTTCTATAACTGAAACAATTAGATATTCACATTGTGATGTCATAGTACTGTGTTTCTACTTAAAAGGAAAACAAAGCAATTATACTTCCATACCTGAAGCAATTAGATATTCACATTTTTATGTCATAGTACTTTGATTCTACTTAAAAAGAAAACAAAGGAATTATACTTCTCTACCTGAAGCGATTAGATATTCACATTGTGATGTCATAGTACAGTGTCTCATGCATGAAGGAAACAAGAACAATAATTTTCTTTTAGCTGAAGTGAATAGACACTGACATTATGATGTAATACTACTGTGATTCTACTTACAAGGAAAACAAAGCAATTATACTTCTATACCTGAAACAATTAGTTATTCACATTGTGATGTCATAGTACTATGTCTCAAGCATGAAGGAAACAAGATCAATCATTTTTCTTTACCTTAAGTGAATAGATATTGACATTGTTATGTCATACTACAGTGATTCTACTTCAAAGGAATACAAAGCAATCACACTTCTAAACCTGAAACAATTAGATAGTCACATTGTGATGTCATAGTACTGTTATTCTACTTAAAAGGAAAACAATGCAATTATACTTCTATACCCGAAACAATGAGATATTCACATTGTGATATCATAGTAGTGTGATTCTATATAAAAGCAAAACAAAGCAATTATACTTCTATACCGGAAACAATTATATATTCACATTGTGATGTCATAGTACTGTGATTCTACTTAAAAGGAAAAGAAAGCAAGTATACTTCTATTTCTGAAACAATTAGATATTCACATTGTGCTGTCATAGTACTGTGCCTCAAGCAAGAAGGAAACAGGAGCAATAATTTTCCATTACCTAAAGTGAGTAGACATGGACATTGTTATGTCATAGTACAGTGATTCTACTTCAGAGGAAAACAAAGCAATTATACTTCTATACCTGAAACAATTAGATATTCACATTGTGATGTCATAGTACTGTGATTCTACTTAAAAGGAAAACAAAGTAATTATACTTCTATACCTGAAACAATTAGATATTCACATTGTGATGTCATAGTACTGTGCCTCAAGCAAGAAGGAAACAAGAGCAATAATCTTCCGTCACCTGAAGTGAATTGGCATTGACATTGTGATGTTATAATACTGTGATTCTACTTAAAAGGAAAACAAAGCAATTATACTCCTATACCTGAAACAATTAGATATTCACATTGTGATGTCATAGTACTGTGCCTCAAACAAGAAGGAAACAAGAGCAATAATTTTCCGTTACCTGAAGTGAGTAGACATGGACATTGTTATGTCATAATACTGTGATTCTACTTCACAGGAAAACAAAGCAATTATACTTCTGAAGCTGAAACAATTAGATATTCACATTCTGATATCATACTACTGTTATTCTACTTGAAAGGAAAACAATGCAATTATACTTCTATACCCGAAACAATGAGATATTCACATTGTGATATCATAATACTGTGTCTCAAGGAAGAAGGAAACAAGAGCAATAATTTTCCTTTACCGGAAGTGAATTAGCATTGACATTGTGATGACATAATACTGTGATTCTACTTAAAAGGAAAACAAAAGTAATTATACTTCTATAACTGAAACAATTAGATATTCACATTGTGATATCATAGTACTTTGATTCTACTTAAAAGGAAAAGAAAGCAAGTATACTTCTATATCTGAAACAAATAGATATTCACATTTTGATGTCATAGTACTCTGTCTTAAGCACGAAGGAAACAAGATAAATAATTTTCCTTTACCTTAAGTGAATAGACATTGACATTGTGATGTCATAGTACTATGAATCTAATTCAAATGAAAACAATGCAAGTATACTTCTATACCTAAAACAATTAGATATTCACATTGTGATGTCATAGTACTGTGAGTATACTTAAAAGGAAAACGAAGCAATTATACTTCTATACCTGAAACAATTAGATATTCACATTGTGATGTCATAGTACTGTGCCTCAAGCAAGAAGGAAACAAGAACAAAAATATGCCTTTACCCGAAGTAAATTGGCATTGACATTGTGACGTTATAATACTGTGATTCTACTTAAAAGGAAAACAAGCAATTATACTCCTATACCTGAAACAAATAGATAGTCACATTGTGATGTCATAGTACTGTGTGTCAAACAAGAAGGAAACATTAGCAATAATTTTCCGTTACCTGAAGTGAGTAGACATGGATATTGTTATGTTATAGTTCAGTGATTCTACTTCACAAGGAAAACATAGCAATTATACTTCTGAAGCTGAAACAATTAGATATTCACATTGTGATATCATAGTACTGTGTCTCAAGGAAGAAGGAAACAAGAGCAATAATTTTCCTTTACCGGAAGTGAATTGGCATTGACATTGTGATGTCATATTACTGTGATTCTACTTAAAAGGAAAACAAAGCAATTACACTTCTTTACCTGAAACAATTAGATATTCACATTGTGATGTCATAGTACTGTGCCTCAAGCAAGAAGGAAACAAGAGCAATAATTTTCCGTTACCTGTAGTGAATAGACATGGACATTGTTATGTCATAGTACAGTGATTCTACTTCAAAGGAATACAAAGCAATCACACTTCTAAACCTGAAACAATTAGATAGTCACATTGTGATGTCATAGTACTGTTATTCTACTTAAAAGGAAAACAATGCAATTATACTTCTATACCTGAAACAATGAGATATTCACGTTGTGATATCATAATACTGTGTTTCAAGGAAGAAGGAAACAAAAGTAATAATTTTCCTTTACCTGAATTGACATTGTGACGTTATAATACTGTGATTCTACTTAAAAGGAAAGCAATGCAATTATATTTCTACACCTGAAGCAATTAGATATTCACATTGTGATGTCATAGTACAGTGTCTCAAGCATGAAGGAAAGAAGAACAATAATTTTCTTTTACCTGAAGTGAATAGACATTGACATTATGATGTCATAGTACTGTAATTCTACTTAAAATGAAAAACAAAGCAATTATACTTCTATACCTGAAACAATTAGATATTCACATTCTGATGTCATAGTACTATGTCTCAAGCATAAAGGAAACAAGATCAATAATTTTCCTTTACCTTAAGTGAAAAGATATTGACATTGTGATGTCATAGTACTGTGAATCTGCTTAAAATGAAACAATGCAAGTACACTTCTATACCTGAGACAACTAGATATTCACATTGTGATGTCATAGTACTGTGAGTCTACTTAAAAGGAAAATAAAGCAATTATACTTCTATACCTGAAACAATTAGATATTCACATTGTGATGTCATAGTAGTGTGATTCTACATAAAAGCAAAACAAAGCAATTATACTTCTATACCTGAAACAATTCGATATTCACATTGTGATGTCATAGTACTGTGATTCTACTTAAAAGGAGAACAAAGCAAATATACTTCTGTACCTGAAGCAATTAGATATTCTCATTGTTATATCATAATACTGTGATTCCACTTAAAAGGAAAACAAAGCAATTATACTTGTAAACCTGAAACAATTAGATATTCACATTGTGATGCCATAGTACTGTGTCTCAAGTATGAAGGAAATAAGATCAATTGTTTTCCTTTACCTGAAGTGAATAGACATTGACATTGTGATGTCATAATACTGCAATTCTACATAAAAGGAAAACAAAGCAATTATACTTCTAAACCGGAAACAATTATATATTCACATTGTGATGTCATAGTACTGGGATTCTGCTTAAAAGGAAAAAAAAGCAATTAAACTTCTAAACCGGAAACAATTAGATATTCACGTTGTGTTGTCATAGTACTGTGATTCTACTTAAATGGAAAAGAAAGCAAGTATACTTCTATATCTGAAACAATTAGATATTCACATTGTTATGTCATAGTACTGTGATTCTACTTAAAAGGAAAACAAAGCAATTATACTTCTAAACCGGAAAGAATTATATATACACATTGTGATGTCATATTACTGTGATTCTACGTAAAAAGAAAAGAAAGCAAGTGTTCTTCTATATCTGAAACAATTAGATATTCACATTGTGATGTCATAGTACTGTGTCTCAAGCATGAAGGAAACAAGATAAATAATTTTCCTTTACCTTAAGTGAATAGATATTGACATTGTGATGTCATAGTACTGTTATTCTACTTAAAAGGAAAACAAAGCAATTATACTTCTATACCTGAAACAATTAGATATTCACATTGTGATGTCATAGTACTGTGTCTCAAGCAAGAAGGAAACAAGAGCAATAATTTTCCGTTACATGAAGTGAATAGACATGGACATTGTTATGTTATAGTACAATGATTCTACTTTAGAGTGAAACAAAGCAATCATACTTCTAAACCTGAAACAATTAGATATTCACATTATGATGTCATAGTACTGTTATTCTACTTACAAGGAAAACAATGCAATTACACATCTATACCCGAAACAATGAGATATTCACATTGTGATATCATAATACTGTGTCTCGAGGAAGAAGGAAACAAGAACAATAATTTTCCTTTACCTGAAGTGAATTTGCATTGACAATGTGATGTTATAATACTGTGATTGTACTTAAAAGGAAAACCAAGCAATTATACTTTTATACCTGAAACAATTATTCACCTTGTGATGTCATAGTACTATGTCTCAAACAAGAAGGAAACAAGAGCAATAATTTACCGTTACCTGAAGTGAATAGACATGGACATTGTTATGTCATAGTACAGTGATTCTACTTCAGAGGAAAACAAAGCAATTATACTTCTAAACCTGAAGCAAATAGATATTCACATTGTGATATAGTACTGTTATTCTAATTAAAAGGAAAACAATTCAATTATTCTTCTATACCTGAAACAATGACATATTCACATTGTGATATCATAATACTGTGTCTCAAGGAAGAAGGAAACAAGAGCAATAATTTTCCTTTACTGGAAGTCAATTGGCACTGACATTGTGATGTCATAATACTGTGATTCTACTTAAATGGAAAACTAAGCATTTATACTTCTATACCTGAAGCAATTAGATAATCACATTTTAATGTCATAGTACTTTGATTCTACTTAAAAAGAAAACAAAGGAATTATACTTCTCTACCTGAAGCAATTAGATATTCACATTGTGATGTCATAGTACAGTGTCTCATACATGAAGGAAACAAGAACAATAATTTTCTTTTAGCTGAAGTGAATAGACATTGACATTATGGTGTCATAGTACTGTGATTCTACTTAAAATGGAAACAAAGCAATTATACTTCTATACCTGAATCAATTAGATATTCACATTGTGATGTCATAGTACTATGTCTCAAGCATGAAGTAAACAAGATCAATCATTTTCCTTTACCTTAAGTGAATAGACATTGACAATGTGATGTCATAGTACTGTGAATCTACTTAAAATGAAAACAATTGAAGTATACTTCTATACCTGAAACAATTAGATATTCACATTGTGATGTCATAGTACTGTGAGTATACTTAAAAGGAAAATAAAGCAATTATACTTCTGTACCTAAAGCAATTAGATATTCACATTGTTATATCATAATACTGTGATTCTACTTAAAAGGAAAACAAAGCAATTATACTTCTAAACCTGAAACAATTAGATATTCACATTGTGATGTCATACTACTGTGTCTCAAGTATGAAGGAAATAAGATCAATTATTTTCCTTTACCTGAAGTGAATAGACCTTGACATTGTGATGTCATAATACTGCAATTCTACATAAAAGGAAAACAAACCAAGTATACTTCTAAACCGTAAACAATTATATATTCACATTGTGATGTCATAGTACTGTGATTCTACTTAAAAGGAAAAAGAAGCATTTAAACTTCTAAACCGGAAACAATTAGATATTCACATTGTGTTGTCATAGTACTGTGATTCTACTTAAAAGGAAAAGAAAGCAAGTATACTTCTATATCTGAAACAATTAGATATTCACATTGTTATGTCATAGTACTGTGATTCTACTTAAAAGGAAAACAAAGCAATTATACTTCTAAACCGGAAAGAATTATATATACACATTGTGATGTCATATTACTGTGATTCTACTTAAAAGGAAAAGAAAGCAAGTGTTCTTCTATATCTGAAACAATTAGATATTCACATTGTGATGTCATAGTACCGTGTCTCAAGCATGAAGGAAACAAGATAAATAATTTTCCTTTACCTTAAGTGAATAGATATTGACATTGTGATGTCATAGTACTGTTATTCTACTTAAAAGGAAAACAAAGTAATTATACTTCTATACCTGAAACAATTAGATATTCACATTGTGATGTCATAGTACTGTGTCTCAAGCAAGGAGGAAACAAGAGCAATAATTTTCCGTTACATGAAGTGAATAGACATGGACATTGTTATGTTATAGTACAATGATTCTACTTTAGAGTGAAACAAAGCAATCATACTTCTAAACCTGAAACAATTAGATATTCACATTATGATGTCATAGTACTGTTATTCTACTTACAAGGAAAACAATGCAATTACACATCTATACCCGAAACAATGAGATATTCACATTGTGATATCATAATACTGTGTCTCAAGGAAGAAGGAAGCAAGAACAATAATTTTCCTTTACCTGAAGTGAATTTGCATTGACAATGTGATGTTATAATACTGTGATTGTACTTAAAAGGAAAACCAAGCAATTATACTTTTATACCTGAAACAATTATTCACCTTGTGATGTCATAGTACTATGTCTCAAACAAGAAGGAAACAAGAGCAATAATTTCCCGTTACCTGAAGTGAATAGACATGGACATTGCTATGTCATAGTACAGTGATTCTACTTCAGAGGAAAACAAAGCAATTATACTTCTAAACCTGAAACAAATAGATATTCACATTGTGATATAGTACTGTTATTCTAATTAAAAGGAAAACAATTCAATTATTCTTCTATACCTGAAACAATGAGATATTCACATTGTGATATCATAATACTGTGTCTCAAGGAAGAAGGAAACAAGAGCAATAATTTTCCTTTACTGGAAGTCAATTGGCATTGACATTGTGATGTCATAATACTGTGATTCTACTTAAATGGAAAACTAAGCATTTATACTTCTATACCTGAAGCAATTAGATAATCACATTTTAATGTCATAGTACTTTGATTCTACTTAAAAAGAAAACAAAGGAATTATACTTCTCTACCTGAAGCGATTAGATATTCACATTGTGATGTCATAGTATAGTGTCTCATACATGAAGGAAACAAGAACAATAATTTTCTTTTAGCTGAAGTGAATAGACATTGACATTATGGTGTCATAGTACTGTGATTCTACTTAAAATGGAAACAAAGCAATTATACTTCTATACCTGAATCAATTAGATATTCACATTGTGATGTCATAGTACTATGTCTCAAGCATGAAGGAAACAAGATCAATCATTTTCCTTTACCTTAAGTGAATAGACATTGACAATGTGATGTCATAGTACTGTGAATCTACTTAAAATGAAAACAATTGAAGTATACTTCTATACCTGAAACAATTAGATATTCACATTGTGATGTCATAGTACTGTGAGTATACTTAAAAGGAAAACAAAGCAATTATACTTGTAAACCTGAAACAATTAGATATTCACATTGTGATGCCATAGTACTGTGTCTCAAGTATGAAGGAAATAAGATCAATTGTTTTCCTTTACCTGAAGTGAATAGACATTGACATTGTGATGTCATAATACTGCAATTCTACATAAAAGGAAAACAAAGCAATTATACCTCTAAACCGGAAACAATTATATATTCACATTGTGATGTCATAGTACTGGGATTCTGCTTAAAAGGAAAAAAAAGCAATTAAACTTCTAAACCGGAAACAATTAGATATTCACGTTGTGTTGTCATAGTACTGTGATTCTACTTAAATGGAAAAGAAAGCAAGTATACTTCTATATCTGAAACAATTAGATATTCACATTGTTATGTCATAGTACTGTGATTCTATTTAAAAGGAAAACAAAGCAATTATACTTCTAAACCGGAAAGAATTATATATACACATTGTGATGTCATATTACTGTGATTCTACGTAAAAAGAAAAGAAAGCAAGTGTTCTTCTATATCTGAAACAATTAGATATTCACATTGTGATGTCATAGTACGGTGTCTCAAGCATGAAGGAAACAAGATAAATAATTTTCCTTTACCTTAAGTGAATAGATATTGACATTGTGATGTCATAGTACTGTTATTCTACTTAAAAGGAAAACAAAGCAATTATACTTCTATACCTGAAACAATTAGATATTCACATTGTGATATCATAATACTGTGTCTCAAGGAAGAAGGAAACAAGAGCAATAATTTTCCTTTACTGGAAGTCAATTGGCATTGACATTGTGATGTCATAATACTGTGATTCTACTTAAATGGAAAACTAAGCATTTATACTTCTATACCTGAAGCAATTAGATAATCACATTTTAATGTCATAGTACTTTGATTCTACTTAAAAAGAAAACAAAGGAATTATACTTCTCTACCTGAAGCGATTAGATATTCACATTGTGATGTCATAGTATAGTGTCTCATACATGAAGGAAACAAGAACAATAATTTTCTTTTAGCTGAAGTGAATAGACATTGACATTATGGTGTCATAGTACTGTGATTCTACTTAAAATGGAAACAAAGCAATTATACTTCTATACCTGAATCAATTAGATATTCACATTGTGATGTCATAGTACTATGTCTCAAGCATGAAGGAAACAAGATCAATCATTTTCCTTTACCTTAAGTGAATAGACATTGACAATGTGATGTCATAGTACTGTGAATCTACTTAAAATGAAAACAATTGAAGTATACTTCTATACCTGAAACAATTAGATATTCACATTGTGATGTCATAGTACTGTGAGTATACTTAAAAGGAAAACAAAGCAATTATACTTGTAAACCTGAAACAATTAGATATTCACATTGTGATGCCATAGTACTGTGTCTCAAGTATGAAGGAAATAAGATCAATTGTTTTCCTTTACCTGAAGTGAATAGACATTGACATTGTGATGTCATAATACTGCAATTCTACATAAAAGGAAAACAAAGCAATTATACCTCTAAACCGGAAACAATTATATATTCACATTGTGATGTCATAGTACTGGGATTCTGCTTAAAAGGAAAAAAAAGCAATTAAACTTCTAAACCGGAAACAATTAGATATTCACGTTGTGTTGTCATAGTACTGTGATTCTACTTAAATGGAAAAGAAAGCAAGTATACTTCTATATCTGAAACAATTAGATATTCACATTGTTATGTCATAGTACTGTGATTCTATTTAAAAGGAAAACAAAGCAATTATACTTCTAAACCGGAAAGAATTATATATACACATTGTGATGTCATATTACTGTGATTCTACGTAAAAAGAAAAGAAAGCAAGTGTTCTTCTATATCTGAAACAATTAGATATTCACATTGTGATGTCATAGTACTGTGTCTCAAGCATGAAGGAAACAAGATAAATAATTTTCCTTTACCTTAAGTGAATAGATATTGACATTGTGATGTCATAGTACTGTTATTCTACTTAAAAGGAAAACAAAGCAATTATACTTCTATACCTGAAACAATTAGATATTCACATTGTGATGTCATAGTACTGTGTCTCAAGCAAGAAGGAAACAAGAGCAATAATTTTCCGTTACATGAAGTGAATAGACATGGACATTGTTATGTTATAGTACAATCATTCTACTTTAGAGTGAAACAAAGCAATCATACTTCTAAACCTGAAACAATTAGATATTCACATTATGATGTCATAGTACTGTTATTCTACTTACAAGGAAAACAATGCAATTACACATCTATACCCGAAACAATGAGATATTCACATTGTGATATCATAATACTGTGTCTCGAGGAAGAAGGAAACAAGAACAATAATTTTCCTTTACCTGAAGTGAATTTGCATTGACAATGTGATGTTATAATACTGTGATTGTACTTAAAAGGAAAACCAAGCAATTATACTTTTATACCTGAAACAATTATTCACCTTGTGATGTCATAGTACTATGTCTCAAACAAGAAGGAAACAAGAGCAATAATTTACCGTTACCTGAAGTGAATAGACATGGACATTGTTATGTCATAGTACAGTGATTCTACTTCAGAGGAAAACAAAGCAATTATACTTCTAAACCTGAAGCAAATAGATATTCACATTGTGATATAGTACTGTTATTCTAATTAAAAGGAAAACAATTCAATTATTCTTCTATACCTGAAACAATGACATATTCACATTGTGATATCATAATACTGTGTCTCAAGGAAGAAGGAAACAAGAGCAATAATTTTCCTTTACTGGAAGTCAATTGGCACTGACATTGTGATGTCATAATACTGTGATTCTACTTAAATGGAAAACTAAGCATTTATACTTCTATACCTGAAGCAATTAGATAATCACATTTTAATGTCATAGTACTTTGATTCTACTTAAAAAGAAAACAAAGGAATTATACTTCTCTACCTGAAGCAATTAGATATTCACATTGTGATGTCATAGTACAGTGTCTCATACATGAAGGAAACAAGAACAATAATTTTCTTTTAGCTGAAGTGAATAGACATTGACATTATGGTGTCATAGTACTGTGATTCTACTTAAAATGGAAACAAAGCAATTATACTTCTATACCTGAATCAATTAGATATTCACATTGTGATGTCATAGTACTATGTCTCAAGCATGAAGTAAACAAGATCAATCATTTTCCTTTACCTTAAGTGAATAGACATTGACAATGTGATGTCATAGTACTGTGAATCTACTTAAAATGAAAACAATTGAAGTATACTTCTATACCTGAAACAATTAGATATTCACATTGTGATGTCATAGTACTGTGAGTATACTTAAAAGGAAAATAAAGCAATTATACTTCTGTACCTAAAGCAATTAGATATTCACATTGTTATATCATAATACTGTGATTCTACTTAAAAGGAAAACAAAGCAATTATACTTCTAAACCTGAAACAATTAGATATTCACATTGTGATGTCATACTACTGTGTCTCAAGTATGAAGGAAATAAGATCAATTATTTTCCTTTACCTGAAGTGAATAGACCTTGACATTGTGATGTCATAATACTGCAATTCTACATAAAAGGAAAACAAACCAAGTATACTTCTAAACCGTAAACAATTATATATTCACATTGTGATGTCATAGTACTGTGATTCTACTTAAAAGGAAAAAGAAGCATTTAAACTTCTAAACCGGAAACAATTAGATATTCACATTGTGTTGTCATAGTACTGTGATTCTACTTAAAAGGAAAAGAAAGCAAGTATACTTCTATATCTGAAACAATTAGATATTCACATTGTTATGTCATAGTACTGTGATTCTACTTAAAAGGAAAACAAAGCAATTATACTTCTAAACCGGAAAGAATTATATATACACATTGTGATGTCATATTACTGTGATTCTACTTAAAAGGAAAAGAAAGCAAGTGTTCTTCTATATCTGAAACAATTAGATATTCACATTGTGATGTCATAGTACCGTGTCTCAAGCATGAAGGAAACAAGATAAATAATTTTCCTTTACCTTAAGTGAATAGATATTGACATTGTGATGTCATAGTACTGTTATTCTACTTAAAAGGAAAACAAAGTAATTATACTTCTATACCTGAAACAATTAGATATTCACATTGTGATGTCATAGTACTGTGTCTCAAGCAAGGAGGAAACAAGAGCAATAATTTTCCGTTACATGAAGTGAATAGACATGGACATTGTTATGTTATAGTACAATGATTCTACTTTAGAGTGAAACAAAGCAATCATACTTCTAAACCTGAAACAATTAGATATTCACATTATGATGTCATAGTACTGTTATTCTACTTACAAGGAAAACAATGCAATTACACATCTATACCCGAAACAATGAGATATTCACATTGTGATATCATAATACTGTGTCTCAAGGAAGAAGGAAGCAAGAACAATAATTTTCCTTTACCTGAAGTGAATTTGCATTGACAATGTGATGTTATAATACTGTGATTGTACTTAAAAGGAAAACCAAGCAATTATACTTTTATACCTGAAACAATTATTCACCTTGTGATGTCATAGTACTATGTCTCAAACAAGAAGGAAACAAGAGCAATAATTTCCCGTTACCTGAAGTGAATAGACATGGACATTGCTATGTCATAGTACAGTGATTCTACTTCAGAGGAAAACAAAGCAATTATACTTCTAAACCTGAAACAAATAGATATTCACATTGTGATATAGTACTGTTATTCTAATTAAAAGGAAAACAATTCAATTATTCTTCTATACCTGAAACAATGAGATATTCACATTGTGATATCATAATACTGTGTCTCAAGGAAGAAGGAAACAAGAGCAATAATTTTCCTTTACTGGAAGTCAATTGGCATTGACATTGTGATGTCATAATACTGTGATTCTACTTAAATGGAAAACTAAGCATTTATACTTCTATACCTGAAGCAATTAGATAATCACATTTTAATGTCATAGTACTTTGATTCTACTTAAAAAGAAAACAAAGGAATTATACTTCTCTACCTGAAGCGATTAGATATTCACATTGTGATGTCATAGTATAGTGTCTCATACATGAAGGAAACAAGAACAATAATTTTCTTTTAGCTGAAGTGAATAGACATTGACATTATGGTGTCATAGTACTGTGATTCTACTTAAAATGGAAACAAAGCAATTATACTTCTATACCTGAATCAATTAGATATTCACATTGTGATGTCATAGTACTATGTCTCAAGCATGAAGGAAACAAGATCAATCATTTTCCTTTACCTTAAGTGAATAGACATTGACAATGTGATGTCATAGTACTGTGAATCTACTTAAAATGAAAACAATTGAAGTATACTTCTATACCTGAAACAATTAGATATTCACATTGTGATGTCATAGTACTGTGAGTATACTTAAAAGGAAAACAAAGCAATTATACTTCTGTACCTAAAGCAATTAGATATTCACATTGTTATATCATAATACTGTGATTCTACTTAAAAGGAAAACAAAGCAATTATACTTCTAAACCTGAAACAATTAGATATTCACATTGTGATGTCATACTACTGTGTCTCAAGAATGAAGGAAATAAGATCAATTATTTTCCTTTACCTGAAGTGAATAGACCTTGACATTGTGATGTCATAATACTGCAATTCTACATAAAAGGAAAACAAACCAAGTATACTTCTAAACCGGAAACAATTATATATTCACATTGTGATGTCATAGTACTGTGATTCTACTTAAAAGGGAAAAAAAGCATTTAAACTTCTAAACCGGAAACAATTAGATATTCACATTGTGTTGTCATAGTACTGTGATTCTACTTAAAAGGAAAAGAAAGCAAGTATACTTCTATATCTGAAACAATTAGATATTCACATTGTGATGTCATAGTGCTGAGATTCTACTTAAAAGGAAAACAAAGCAATTATACTTCTAAACCGGAAAGAATTATATATGCACATTGTGATGTCATATTACGGTGATTCTATTTAAAAGGAAAAGAAAGCAAGTGTTCTTCTATATCTGAAACAATTAGATATTCACATTCTGATGTCATAGTACTGTGTCTGAAGCATGAAGGAAACAATATAAATAATTTTCCTTTACCTTAAGTGAAAAGATATTGACATTGTGATGTCATAGTAGTGTTATTCTACTTAAAAGGAAAACAAAGCAATTATACTTCTATACCTGAAACAATTAGATATTCACATTGTGATGTCATAGTACTGTGTCTCAAGCAAGAAGGAAACAAGAGCAATAATTTTCCGTTACCTAAAGTGAATAGACATGGACATTGTTATGTTATAGTACAGTGATTCTACTTCAGAGTAAAACAAAGCAATCATACTTCTAAACCTGAAACAATTAGATATTCACATTATGATATCATAGTACTGTTATTCTACTTAAAAGGAAAACAATGCAATTACACTTCTATACCCGAAACAATGAGATATTCACATTGTGATATCATAATACTATGTCTCAAGGAAGAAGGAAACAAGAGCAATAATTTTCCTTTACCTGAAGTGAATTGGCATTGACATTGTGATGTTATAATACTGTGATTATACTTCAAAACCTGAAACAAATAGATATTCACATTGTGATATAGTACTGTTATTCTAATTAAAATGAAAACAATTCAATTATACTTCCATACCTGAAACAATGAGATATTCATAGTGTAATGTCATTGTACTGTGAGTCTACTTAAAAGGAAAACAAAGCAATTATACTTCTGTACCTGAAGCAATTAGATATTCACATTGTTATGTCATAATACTGTGATTCTCCTTAAAAGGATAACAAAATAATTATACTTCTAAACCTGAAACAATTAGATATTCACATTCTGATGTCATAGTACTGTGTCTCAAGTATGAAGGAAACAAGATCAATTATTTTCCTTTACCTGAAGTGAATAGACATTGAAATTGTGATGTCATAATACTGTGATTCTACTTAAAAGGAAAACAAAGCAATAAACCGGAAACAATTATATATTCACATTGTGTTATCATAGTACTGTGATTCTACTTAAAAGGAAAAGAAAGCAAGTTTACTTCTATATCTGAAACAATTAGATATTCACATTGTGATGTCATAGTACTGTGATTCTACTTAAAAGGAAAATAAAGCAATTATACTTCTAAACCGGAAACAAATATATATTCACATTGTGATGTCATAGTACTGTGATACTACTTAAAAGGAAAACAAAGCAAATATACTTCTGTACCTGAAGCAATTAGATATTCACATTGTGATGTCATACTACTGTGTTTCAAACAAGAAGGAAACAAGAGCAATAATTTTCCGTTACCTGAAGTCAGTAGACATGGACATTGTTATGTCATAGTACAGTGATTCTACTTCAGAGGTAAACAAAGTAATTATTCTTCTATACCTGAAACAATTAAATATTCATATTTTGATGTCATAGTACTTTGATTCTACTTAAAAGGAAAACAAAGGAATTATACTTCTCTACCTGAAGCAATATTAACCTTAAATGAATAGACATTGACTTAGTAATGTCATAGTAATATGAATCTACTTAACATGAAAACAATGCAAGTATACTTCTATACCTGAAACAATTAGATATTCACATTGTGATGTCATATTACTGTGAGTCTACTTAAAAAGAAAACAAAGCAATTATACTTCTATACCTGAACCAATTAGATATTCACAGTGTGATGTCATAGTAGTGTGATTCCACATAAAAGCAAAACAAAGCAATTATTCTTCTATACCTGAAACAATTTGATATTCACATTGTGATGTCATAGTACTATGTCTCAAGCATAAAAGAAAGATGATGAATCATTTTCCTTTACTTTAAGTGAATAGACATTGACATTGTGATGTACTTCTAAACCTGAAACAATTAGCTATTCACATTGTGATGTCATAGTACTGTTATTCTACTTAAAAGGAAAACAATGCATTTATACTTCTATATCCGAAACAATGAGATATTCACATTCTGATATCATAATACTGTGTCTCAAGGAAGAAGGAAACAAGCAATTGTGATGTCATAGTACTGTGAGTCTACTTAAAAGGAAAACAAAGCAATTATACTTCTATACCTGAAATAATTAGATATTCACATTGTGATGTCATAGTAGTGTGATTCTACATAAAAGCAAAACAAAGCAATAATAGTTCTATACCTGAAACAATTCGATATTCACATTGTGATGTCATAATACTGTGATTCTACTTAAAAGGAAAACAAAGCAATTATCCTTGTAAACTTGAAACAACTAGATATTCACATTGTGATTTCATAGTTCTGTGTCTCAAGTATGAAGGAAACAAGATGAATTAGTTTCCTTTACCTGAAGTGAACAGACATTGACATTGTAATGTCATAATACTGCGATTCGACTTAAAAGGAAAACAAAGCAATTATACTTCTATACCGGAAACAATTATATATTCACATTGTGATGTCATAGTACTGTGATTCTATTTAAAAGGAAAAGAAAGCAAGTATACTTCTATATCTGAAACAATTAGATAGTCACATTGTGATGTCATAGTACTGTGATTCTACTTAACACCTTAAGGACCCATGACGGTGCAGGACCGTCATGGGTTGCAATCCTGTTAAGGACCCATGACGGTCCTGCACCGTCATGGGTTAAACTCTCCCACCGCGGCCGCATGGAGAGATGGGACTCCGTCACAACCAATAGAAACTTTGTTGCAACATGCGATTCGCTTGATGAGCGAATCCCGTGTTGCAAATGCTGAATGACAGGGACAGTATTTGTAAATACTGTCCCTGTCATATATCTCTGCCTCCCTCCATCTTGCACACTGCTGAGGTGCAGAGAGACAGAGAGACTTCGTGTCAGATACTGTTGCAGCGTTGCAGAGTGTTCCTGTGAAAAAAAGTGTTAAAAAAAAAAGCTAAAATTAACCATTTGATCACTGGTTTGCAGTGATGAATACGTTCCCCCCCATCTGATCACTCTTGGAGTGATCAATTTGCTGCAGATCAGTGTTTGCTGATCTGTGGGACACCCCCCGTCCCCCTTGTATTTTTTTAAATTTTTTTACATTTTTTTACATTTTTTTTTTAATTTTTTTATTTTATTTTTTTTTAATAAAAATTGATTTAAAGCTATAGTTCAGATAGTTTAGGTAGGTAGGTGGGTAGGTTTAGTGTAGACGTGTGTTAGGGAAAGGTTTAGAGTTAGATTTAGGTTAAGGGAAAAAAACAAAACAAAACAAAAATATATATATAGTTTAGATAGGTAGTGCACTTGGGTTAGTTAGGTTCAGGGTATACGTGGGTTAGGGTAAGGTTTGGGGTTAGATTTAGATTTAGGGGTAGTGTAGGGAAAAAAATAAAAAAAATTCAAAAAAAAAGTTTATTTTATTTAAAAAATTGTTCTATATTATAAGTTAGTTTAGATAGGCAGTTGGGTTGGGTAGGTTCAGGGACTACGTGTGTTAGGGTAAGGCTTAGGGATAGATTTAAGTTTAGGAGTAGTGTATGGAAAAAAAAATCCAAAAAAAAAACTTTTATTAAAAACGTTATTCTATATTATAAGCTAGTTTAGATAGGTAGTTGGGTTGGGTAGGTTCAGGGACTACATGTGTTTGGATAAGGCTTAGGGATAGATTTAAGTTTAGGAGTAGTGTAGGGAAAAAAAATCCATAAAAAAACTTTTATTAAAAACTTTATTCTATATTATAAGCTAGTTTAGATAGGTAGTTGGGTTGGGTAGGTTCAGGGACTAAGTGTGTTAGGGTAAGGCTTAGGGATAGATTTAAGTTTAGGTATAGTTAGTTATAGAAGTTAGTCATTTATTTAGTTTAGAGTAGATGTACAAGATGCAGAGGAGGTATACATTAGAAGAGGCGTATTCTGTGAAAAAAAGACGCACTGCCCCAACAACTGCCCCAAGAGCTGCCCCAGCAACTGCACCAAGAGCTGCCCTAAGAAAAGCCCCAAGAGCTGCCCTAAGTAATGCCACAAGAGCTGCCCCAAGACCTGCCACAAGTACTGCCCGAAGACCTGCCACAAGTACTGCCTAAGTTTTTTCCATCTCTGATAATGGAAACACACATGTTCCCTACTGGGTCCAGTAGTTCCCCCAAACCCTGACAAACCTATGCATATGGGGCATTGACGTACTTAGACGATGTAACTCACCACTAATGTAAAGCACTTAAAAATCTGCAAATATCATCTGATTGAAATCCAGAGCAACACTAAAATATAAGTGTGGAAAAAATGGTGTTTCTCTGCCTTACTGCAGGTTTTGGGAGGGATTGCTGATACAGTGGCAGCGAAAAAATTGGAAAAAATGCAAATAGAATGAAAGCCAGGGTTGTCTACTCTTCTACAACATATACATTTGGGTTTAAAATTCATTGCAATATTGCCAAACAGTCCGAAATGAGACAAGGCACCAGCTGTAAAAATGGCATGTCTGTAAAAGGAAACTCACATGTTCTAACTGGGCCCAGTATTTCCCCCAAACCCTGACAAACCGTTGCATATGGGGCATTGCTGTACTCAGAAGAAGGAGCCGAACAGTAATCAATCCAGTTTATAAAATCTTCACCTATTCTGTAATTGAAATTCACATCAACATTGAAGTCTAAGTGTGAAAAACGCTGATTTTTTTTTTAACTTACGTCAAGTTTTCACAGGATTAGTGGTAAAATGGCTGTGTACAAAATTTGAAATCACACCTAAAATGAAAGCCTGGGGTAGCTACTTTCCAAAAATATACACTTTTGGGGGAAAATCTTAAAAAAGAGCACTGTTACACAGGACAAATGAGACATGGCACCAGTAACACAAGCTGTGAAAATTCAAAGTGTGAACCTGGAAATGCACATGTTCCAATTTGGGTCCCGTATCTCCCCCAAACCTTGAGAAACCTATGCATATGGGGTATTGCCATACTCAGAAGAAGTAGCCGAATGCTAAACAATGCAGTTTTAAAAATCTTCACCTATTCTGTAATTGAAATTCACATCAACATTGAAGTCTAAGTGTGAAAAACGCTGATTTTTTTTTACTTACGTCAAGTTTTCACAGGATTAGTGGTAAAATGGCTGTGTACAAAATTTGAAAACACACCTACAACGAAAGCCTGGGGTATCTACTTTCCAAAAATATACACTTTTGGGGGAAAATCTTAAAAAAGAGCACTGTTACACAGGACAAATGAGACATGGCACCAGTAACACAAGCTGTGAAAATTCAAAGTGTGAACCTGGAAATGCACATGTTCCAATTTGGGTCCCGTATCTCCCCTAAACCTTGAGAAAGCTATGCATATTGGGTATTGCCGTACTCAGAAGAAGAAGCTAAACAATGCAGTTTTAAAACTCTTCACCTACTCTGTGCTTGAAATCCACATCAACGTTGAAATCTAAGTGTGAAAAACGCTGCTTTTTTACTTACGTCACATTTACGAGAGACTGGTGGTAAAATGGCTGTGTAAAAAATTTGAAAACACACCTAAAATGAAAACTGGGGGTGTCTACTTTTCAAAAATATACACTTTTGGGGGAAAATCTTAAAGTGGAGCACTGGAATATAGCCCCAAATGAGAAATGGTACCAGATAAGAAAGATATGAAAATTCTATATTTGTTCCAATTTGGGTCCCGTATCTCCCCTAAACCTTGAGAAACCTATACATATCGGGTATTGCCGTACTCAGAAAAAGAAGCTGAACACTAAACAATGCAGTTTTAAAAAGCTTCACCTATCATGTGCTTGAAATTCACATCAACTTCGAAGTCAAAGTGTGAAAAACTCTGTTTTTTTAACTTGCGTCAAGATGTACGAGGGATTGGTGGTAAAATAGCTGCGTAAAAAATTTGAAAACAAACATAAAATGAAAGCCTGGGGTGTCTTCTTTCCAAAAATATACACTTTTGGGGGGAAATCTTAGAGTGGAGCACTGTGACACAGCCCCAAATGAGACATGGCACCAGTGATGCAAGCTGTGAAAATTCAAAGTGTGAAACTGGTTCCAATTTGGGCCCCGTAGCTCCCAGAAATCTTGAGCAACCTATGAATATGGGGTATTGCTGTACTCAGAAGAAAGAGATGAACACTAAACAATGCATTTTTAAAAATCTTCACCTATCCTGTGCTTGAAATTCACACCAACATTGAAACCTAAGTGTGAAAAACGCTGAATTTTTTACTTACATCAAGATTTAAGAAAGATTCGTGGTAAAATGGCTACGTAAAAAACTTGAAAACTTACATAAAATGAACGTCTGGGGTGTCTACTTTCCAAAAATATACACTTTTGGGGGGAAATCTTAGAGTGGAGCACTATTACACAGCCCCAAATGAGACATGGCACTAGTGATGCAAACTGTGAAAATTCAAAGTGTGAAACTGGAAACGCGCATGTCCCAATTTGGGCCCCGTAGCTCCCAGAAATCTTGAGAAACCTATGAATATGGGGTATTGCCGTACTCAGAAGAAGGCGATGAACACTAAACAATGCATTTTTAAAAATCTTCACCTATTCTGTGCTTGAAATTCACACCAACATTGAAGTGAAAGTGTGAAAAACGCTGAATTTTTTACTTACATCAAGATTTATGAAGGATTCGTGGTAAAATGGATGTGTAAAAAATTTGAAAACTTACATAAAATGAAAGCCTGGGGTGTCTACTTTCCAAAAATATATACTTTTGGGGGGAAATCTTAGAGTGGAGCACTGTTACACAGCCCTAAATTAGACATGGCACCAGTGATGCAAGCTGTGAAAATTCAGTGTGAAACTGGAAACGCGCATGTTCCAATTTGGGCCCCGTAGCTCCCCCAAACCTTGAGAAACCTATGCATATGGGGTATTGCCATACTCAGAAGAAGGAGCTGAACTCTAAACAATGCATTTTTAAAAATCTTCCCCTATCCTGTGCTTGAAATTCACACCAACATTGAAACCTAAGTGTGAAAAACTCTGAATTTTTTACTTACATCAAGATTTACGAAGGATTCATGGTAAAATGGCTGCATACAAAATTTGAAACATACATAAAATGAAAGCCTGGGCTGTCTACTTTCCAAAAATATACACTTTTGGGGGGAAATCTTAGAGTGGAGCACTGTTACACAGCCCCAAATGAGACATGGCACCAGTGATGCAAGCTGTGAAAATTCAAAGTGTGAAACTGGAAACGCGCATGTTCCAATTTGGGCCCCGTAGCTCCCCCAAATCTTGAGAAACCTATGAATATGGGGTATTGGCGTACTCAGAAGAAGGAGCTGAACATTAAAAAATGGATATTTTTAAATTTTCAACTATCTCGTGCTTGAAATCAACAGTAATACTGAAATGTAAGTGTGAAAGCTGCAAAAAAACAAAATTTTTCCACAATTTTGAAATTTTTTTCTGGAAAAATAGCTGCATAAAAAACTTTAAAATTCTCCTGATTATTTACCTTATGTTGTCTAGTTTTCAGAAAGATATACCTTTGTGGCAAATTTTTGGTTCTGGCACCATCAACTAAGCTATGATGCTCACATGCCAATTGTTGAGAAATTATAAGTTGGAAATAATGGTATCCATCTTGTAATATTTACCTTGTAAATGTGGGGAAGGGATTGAAATACTAGGCATATGGGGTACTCTTATATTCAGGAGAAGCAAATGAATATATTTAGGGGTATTTTTTGTCATTAACTAATAGTATTCAAATCCTGACAGAAAAATGTAAGCCAATTTTTTTTTTATTATTTTTTTCCTCTTTTTTTCTATTTTAATCAAATTAAACAATGAGGAATTCATATAATTGTGGTATCAAAAGAAAGCCCTACTTGTGCTTAAAAAAACAGTATATAAGTTATGTGGGTGTACAAAAGGAATTAAAGAGAAAATATGGTTGAACAAAGACATAGTCAAAAAAGTCAAAATTGCTCCGGTCCATAAGGGAAAACGACATCAGATTTTCCTGGTCCTTAAGGGGTTAAAAGGAAAAAAAAAGGAATTAAACTTCTAAACCGGAAACAATTATATATTCACATTATGTTGTCATAGTACCGTGATTCTACTTAAAAGGAAAAGAAAACAAGTATACTTCTATATTTGAAACAATTAGGTATTCATATTGTGATGTTATAGTACTGTGATTCTATTTAAAAGGAAAAAAAAAGCAATTAAACTTCAAAACCGGAAACAATTATATATTGACATGGTGATGTCATAGTACTGTGTCTCAAACAAGAAGGAAACAAGAGCAATAATTTTCCATTACCTGAAGTCAGTAGACATGGACATTGTTATGTCATAGTACAGTGATTCTACTTCAGAGGAAAACAAAGCAATTATACATCTAAACCTTAAACAATTAGATATTCACATTGTGATATCAAAGTACTGTTATTCTACTTAAAAGTAAAACAATGCAATTATACTTCTATACCTGAAACAATGAGATATTCACATTGTGATATTATAATACTGTGTCTCAAGGAAGAAGGAAACAAGAGCAATACTTTTCCTTTACCGGAAGTGAAATGGCTTTGACATTGTGATGTCATAATACTGTTATTCTACTAAAAGGAAAACAAAGCAATTATACTTTTATACATGAAACAATTAGATATTCACATTGTGATGTCATAGTATTTTGTCTCAAGCATGAAGGAAATAAGATCAATCATTTTCCTTTACCTTAAGTGAATAGACATTGACAATGTGATGTCATAGTACTGTGAGTGTACTTAAAGGCATAGTAATGTTTCATAATAAAAACAGCTCTAATTAATCATCATAGTATTTGGACTTTGGAGAGTGTTATTTCAATTCTGTCAGAGTTGTACTTCCAGAGTAATTCAATGACAAAGTGTCCTCCTCCCGCTCCTTTTACTGATGTCACACTGTGCAGCTAGAGCAGAAGGGAGGTGCCCAGGTAGACTGCAGAGAGGGACAATCTTCAATTAAGATAAGGGAAAAACCTGAAAAGCTTGTTAAGGGGGGCAGGGCTTTCATTGTTCTCATGGGAAGAAGATTGTCCCCTGCTGTTATCTGTCCAGTCTATGGACTGCATTCCACATCTGAGAAGAGATTGTTTACAGTAGGTAAAAGGGGCGGGAGGGGGAAGCTTTGCTTGTGAATATCTCATAAACCATAAAGGTTTAAGAGATAAGACTTATATCATTCTTCATGTTTTTTAATGCCTACAAAATAAAATAAAGTTAAAACAAAGTATTACTATCCCTTTAAAAGGAAATCAAAGCAATTATACTTCTATACCTGAAACAATTAGATATTCACATTGTGATGTCATAGTAGTGTGATTCTACATAAAAGCAAAACAAAGCAATTATACTTCTATTCCTGAAACAATTCTATATTCACATTGTGATGTCATAGTACTGTAATTCTGCTTAAAAGGAAAACAAATCAAATATACTTCTGTTCCTAAAGCAATTAGATATTCACATTGTTATGTCATAATACTGTAATTCTAATTAAAAGGAAAACAAAGCAATTATACTTCTAAACCTGAAACAATTAGATATTCACATTCTGATGTCATAGTACTGTGTCTCAAGTAGGAAGGAAAAAAGATCAATTATTTACCTTTACCTGAAGTGAATAGACATTGACATTGTGATGTCATAATACTGCGATTCTACTTAAAAGGAAAACAAAGCAATTATATTTCTAAACCGGAAACAATTATATATTCACATTGTGATGTTATAGTACTGTGATTCTACTTAAAAGGAAAAGAAAGCAAGTATACATCTATATCTGAAACAATTAGATATTCGCATTGTGATGTCATTGAACTGTGTTTCTACTTAACAGGAAAAAAAAGCAATTAAACTTCCACACCGGAAACAATTATATATTTACATTGTTTTGTCATAGTAATGTGATTCTACTTAAAAGGAAAATAAAGCTATTATACTTCTAAACCGGAAACAAATGTATATTCACATTGTGATGTCATAGTACTGTGATTCTACTTAAAAGGAAAACAAAGCAAATATACTTCTATACCTGAAGCAATTAGATATTCACATTGTTATGTCACAATACTGTGATTCTACTTAAAAGGAAAACAAAGCAATTATACTTCTAAACCTGAAACAATTATATATTCACATTGTGATGTCATAGTACTGTGATTCTACTTAAAAGGAAAAGAAAGTAAGTATACTTCTCTATCTGAAACAATTAGATATTCACATTGTGATGTCATAGTACTGTGATTCTACTTAAAATGAAAAAAATATATATAGTTCTGTACCTGAAGCAATTAGATATTCATATTGTTATGTCATAATAGTGCGATTCTACTTAAAAGGAAAATAAAGCAATTGTACTTCTAAACCGGAAACAATTATATATTCACATTGTGATGTGATAGTACTGTGATTCTACTTAAAAGGAAAAGGAAGCAAGTATACTTCTATATCTGAAACAATTAGATATTCAAATTGTGATGTCATAGTACTGTGTCTCAAGCATGAAGGAAAGAAGAGCAATAACTTTCCTTTACCTGAAGTGAATTGGCATTGACATTGTGATGTTATAATACTATGATTCTACTTCAAATGAAAACAAAGTAATTATCCTTCTATAGTTGAAACAATTAGATATTCAGTTTGTGATGTCATAGTACTGTGATTCTACTTAAAAGGAAAAAAAAGCCATTATACTTCTATACCTGAACCAATTAGATATTCACATTGTGATGTCATAGTGCTTTGATTCTACTTAAAAGGAAAACAAAGGAATGACACTTCTCTACCTGAAGCAATTAGAAATTCACATTGTGTTGTCATAGTACAGTGTCTCAAGCATGAAGGGAACAAGAACAATAATTTTCTTTTAGCTGAAGTGAATTGACATTGACATTATGATATCATAGTACTGTGATTCTACTTAAAAGGAAAACAAAGCAATTATACTTCTCTACCTGAAGTAATTAGATATTCACATTGTGATGTCATAGTACAGTGTCTCACTATAACGGTACCCGTGATCCCCTGTCAGTCACACTGATGGTACCTGTACATTGGAGCAGGCTGTTTGGCCCGCCCAGGATGTTCCTTTATATACTGGGCCTATGACATCTGCCTAATGCCCTTTCCTGGTGTTCCTGAGTTTGAGCCTTCTTGCTGTGTTATTCGTTCCTGTGTACCGACCCGGCTCGTTTGACCTGTCTCCGTTACTGCTACGTGAATCGACCCTGCTTTGGCTGACGTTCATGCTCCGTGATTGACCCGGCTTTGGCTGACGTTCCTGCTCTGTGATTAGTCCCGGCTTGTCTGACGTTCCTGATCCATGATTGTCCCGGTTCCGGCTGTGGCTTCCTGCTCTTCATCTGTTTCCTGTGTTCCTGTGTATCCTGATCGCCCGCCGATGACATTCTGAACTGTGCTTAGTAGTGCTCTGTTCATTCACCTCTCAGCTGTGCTTGCTGTGGCCTCCATTAACCGAGCTGTTGTTGCCTTGCTGAGCTGCGGTCTCCGTGACTGAACCTGCCCAATACCTTACTGTGTGTGTTGCCTCCATTACTGAGCCTCTGTACACTTGCCAAGCTCTGGAAGGGTGTCTTGGCTCTGGTTGTTTCTCAGTGTGTTTTGCTATCAACCGCACTACCTGTGCATGGCTCGTTATTGCTTGTGCAGTGTCGACTCCGATTGGCACCCAGAGGGTGGTCTGGCTCTCTCCTCCATTGGCACACAGTGGTATTTCAATTTGCAAGTGCTCAGGGCATTTCAGGTTCCATTCTCTTTCTCAGCAGTGGCTGTATTCCATCATCCTCCTCTAGGAGGAATCTCTCAGCTCTGGTTATATCTGTGCAGTCTCCCTGGGTGTCCTACTATACAGCTATATGAGAGTGATTTGTACAAGCCTATTATATGGCTGATAGCACCCTCAGAGACTTATAGGTTCAGCTGGGCATTGGCTGATTACCATCATTGTGACTGATCAGTAGTTTACTCTTTAACCTTTGTACATACAGTTACCAGTATATTTCAGTCTAATTATTGTACTCATTCCTGTCTATTATCTTCTCTGCTGTTGCCATTCCTGCCCCCCAGGGGCACTATACCTGGTTTCATTTTAATAAAGCTGTGTTTTTACTTAAACCTAGTCTGAGTGTCAGAAAACCATAACACTCAAGCATGAAGGAAACAAGAACAATAATTTTCTTTTACCTGAAGTGAATAGACATTAACATTGTGATGTCATAGTACTGTGAATCTACTTAAAATGAAAACAATGCAAGTATACTTCTATACCTGAAACAATTAGATATTCACATTGTGATGTCATTGTACTGTGTCTCAAGCAAGAAGGAAAGAAGAGCAATAATTTTCCGTTACCTGAAGTGAATAGACATGGACATTGTTATGTCATAGTACAGTGATTCTACTTCATAGGAAAACAAAGCAATCATACTTCTAAACCTGAAACAATTAGATATTCACATTGTGATGTCATAGTACTGTTATTCTACTTAAAAGGAAAACAATGCATTTATACTTCTATACTCGAAACAATGAGATATTCACATTCTGATATCATAATACTGTATCTCAAGGAAGAAGGAAACAAGAAGAATAATTTTCTTTTACCTGAAGAGAATAGACATTGACATTATGATGTCATAGTACTGTGATTCTGCATAAAAAGAAAACAAAGCAATTATACTTCTATACCTGAAACAATTAGATATTCTCATTGTGATGTGATAGTTCTATGTCTCAAGCATAAAGTGAACAAGATCAATCATTTGAGAATAGACATTGACATTGTGATGTCATAGTACTGTGGATCTACTTAAAATGAAAACAGTGCAAGTATACTTCTATACCTGAAAAAATTAGATATTCACAATGTGATGTCATAGTACTGTGAGTCTTCTTAAAAGGAAAACAGCAATTATACTTCTACACCTGAAACAATTAGATATTCACATATTGATGTCATAGTAGTGTGATTCTACATAAAAGCAAAACAAAGCAATTATACTTCTATACCTGAAACAATTCGATATTCAGATCGTGATGTCATAGTACTGTGATTCTACTTAAAAGGAAAACAAAGCAAATATACTTCTGTACGTGAAGCAATTAGATATTCACATTGTTATGTCATAATACTGTGATTCTACTTACAAGGAAAACAAAGCAATTATACTTTTAAACCTGAAACAATTAGATATTCACATTGTGATGTCATAGTACTGTGTCTCAAGTATGAAGGAAACAAGATCAATTATTTTCCTTTACCTGAAGTGAATAGACATTGACATTGTGATGTCATAATACTGCGATTCTACTTAAAATGAAAACAAAGCAATTATACTTCTAAACCGGAAACAATTATATATTCACATTGTGATGTCATAGTACTGTGATTCTACTTAAAAGGAAAAGAAAGCAGGTATACTTCTATATCTGAAACAATTAGATATTCACATTCTGATGTCATAGTACTGTGATTCTACTTAATAGGAAAACAAAGCAATTATACTTCTAAACCAGAAACATATATTCACATTTTGATGTCATAGTACTTTGATTCTACTTAAAAGGAAAACAAAGGAATTATACTTCTCTACCTGAAGCAATTAGATATTCACATTGTGATGTCATAGTACAGTGTCTCAAGCATAAAAGAAACAAGAACAATAATTTTCTTTTACCTGAAGTGAATAGACATTGACATTATGATGCCATAGTACTGTGATTCCACTTAAAAGGAAAACAAAACAATTATACTTCTATACCTGAAACAATTAGATATTCACATTGTGATGTCATAGTACTATGTCTCAATCATAAAGGAAACAAGATGAATCATTTTCCTTTACCTTAAGTGAACAGACATTGACATTGTGATGTCATAGTACTGTGAATCTACTTAAAATGAAAAGAGTGCAAGTACACTTCTATACCTGAAACAATCAGATATTCACATTGTGATGTCATAGTACTGTGAGTCTACTTAAAAGGAAAACAAAGCAATTATACTTCTATACCTGAAATAATTCGATATTCACATTGTGATGTCATAGTAGTGTGATTCTACATAAAAGCAAAACAAAGCAATAATAGTTCTATACCTGAAACAATTCGATATTCACATTGTGATGTCATAGTACTGTGATTCTACTTAAAAGGAATACAAAGCAAATATATTTCTGTACGTGAAGCAATTAGATATTCACATTGTTATATTATAATAATGTGATTCTACTTAAAAGGAAAACAAAGCAATTATACTTGTAAACCTGAAACAATTAGATATTCACATTGTGATGTCATAGTACTGTGTCTCAAACAAGATGAATTATTTTCCTTTACCTGAAGTGAAGAGACATTGACATTGTGATGTCATAATACTGCGATTCGACTTAAAAGGAAAACAAAGCAATTATACTTCTAAACCGGAAACAATTATATATCCACATTGTGATGTCATAGTACTGTGATTCTACTTAAAAGTAAAACAAAGCAATTATACTTCTAAACCGGAAACAATTATTTATTCACATTGTAATGTCATAGTACTGTGATTATACTTAAAAGGAAAAGAAAGCAAGTATACTTCTATATCTGAAACAATTAGATATTCACATTGTGATGTCATAGTACTGTGTCTCAAGCATGAAGGAAACAAGATAAATAATTTTCCTTTACCTTAAGTGAATAGATATTGACATTGTGATGTCATAGTACGGTGATTCTACTTAAAAGGAAAACAAAGCAAATCAATTAAACTTCTATACCGGAAACAATTAGGTATTCACATTGTGATGTCATAGTACTCTGTCTCAAGCAAGAAGGAAACAAGAGCAATAATTTTCCCTTACCTGAAGTGAATAGCCATGGACATTGTTATGTCATAGTACAGTGATTCTACTTCAGAGGAAAACAAAGCAATCATACTTCTAAACCTGAAACAATTAGATATTCACACTGTGATGTTATAGTACTGTTATTCTACTTTAAAGGGAAACAATGCAATTATACTTCTATACCTGAAAGAATGAGATATTCACATTCTGATATCATAATACTGTGTCTCAAGGAAGACGGAAACAAGAAGAATAATTTTCTTTTACCTGAAGAGAATAGACATTGACATTATAATGTCATAGTTCTGTGATTCTGCTTAAAAAGAAAACAAAGCAGTTATATTTCTACACCTGAAACAATTAGATATTCACATAGTAATGTCACAGTAGTGTGATTCTACATAAAAGCAAAACAAAGCAATTATACTTCTATGCCTCAAACAATTCGATATTCAGATCGTGATGTTATAGTACTGTGATTCTGTATGGAGTAGGACTTGCCGTATAGTGAGAAACCTTGGCGGGGTTGGCAAGCTTACCCGCAAGTTGGCCAATTTGTGAAAACTAATATCTCACTTATTTTATTTATTTAGAAATATTATTATATATGCTAAACACAGGGCACATATTTATTTTATACACAGAGAAGCGCCGGATTGTTGTTGTCTGTAAGATCAATAATGTCCTTAACCTTAAGTGAATACACTTTGACATTGTGATGTCATAGTACTGTGATTCTACTTAAAAGGAAAACAAAGCAATTATACTTCTATACCTGAAACAATTAGATATTCACTTTGTGATATCATTATACTGTGATTCTACTTAAAGGGAAAACAATGCGCAGGGAGTGATCTGGGAGGCGGCAAAGGCTGTAGCATGTGGTTCACTTAGTTCATTAATTGTTGCACACAAAAACATACAAGAGATAAAATAGACCAATTGGAGAGGGAAGCTAATGCGGCAGAAAGACTACACGTTGATAAGGGTGACGCTATTTCATATGACTCCTTCTTACTTGGTTCCTCTGTATACAATACTGCTCTAATGGAGCAATATAAACACATTTTATGATGTTCCAGAAACAGAAACTATTTGAAATCGGGGGTAGAGCAGGAATACTTATGTCCCACTTGGTGGGATATTGGGAGGGCAGACGCTGTATAACGTCTATATATAAGAAAGCTGGGATCTTATACATGATGAAATTGGTGTTAATGATGTTTGCAGACTTCTATTCTACTCAATATAAGACACAAACCGACTATGCCTCTCGGCGGGTGGAGGATTATCTCGCAGGAATTTCTCTTCCATCCTTGTCTGTTGACCAGTGACGGATGCTTGATTCTCCCATTCTGCTGTGTGAGGTTATGGCGGCCATTGCCTCCCTTCCAACGGGTAGGTCCCCTGGGGGTGATGGACTACCAGCTGAGTGGTACAAGAGATATGCCGACACATTTGCTCCGTACTTACTCAACACTTTGTATGAAGCTTTAGAGGTGGGTAGTCTTCCAATGTCCCTTGCTGATGGAACAATAGTAGTGCTCCCTAAGCCGGGCAAGGACTTAACTAGGTGTGACTCATATCGACCTATCTCTTTGCTTACATCGGATGCTAAAATTTTGGCCAAGGCATTGGCAACTAGACTTAATTCATCTGGATCAGGTGGGATTTATGCCTGGGAAATCAACATTTCATAACTTGAGACTATTTTGTCATCTGCATACAAAACATGACAACGCTGGTCATAGAGTGGTGGTCTCACTGGATGCATCTAAGGCATTTGACTCAGTGGAGTGGGGTTATCTTTGGTGTACACTACGAGGGTTTGGATTTGGGCTGACTTTTCTGAAATGGGTACAACTTCTTTATGCTAACCCAACTGCTATGGTCCTGACTTGGTCGATCCGGTCGCAGTCATTTGCGCTTGAAAGAGGCATGCGACAGTGATGTCCCTTATCTCCGGGTTTGTTTGCACTGGCTATCGAGCCATTAGCCAGACTGATTCGTAATGACCTAGTGGTGGAGGGGTTTGTGACGGGCAGTAGGGAGGTATCACGGTGCCCGTGATTGCTGCAATTCAGTGTCTATCACCTGTAGGGGGCTCCCATTGGCTGTCTGCCTTCAGCCCGCCCCACATTGCCTTTTTAAACTCAGTCTGTGCACCCTCTGGTTGCCCTTTCGTGGTGTCTTTGCAGCATCCACTTCCTCCTTTCTAGTATAGCTGATTGGGCCTGTTGCTGAGTTCCTGAGTTCCTGAGTCGATCTGCTCCTGAGTTCCTGCCTGCCTGTCAGTTCCAGTCCGGTTCCGGTTGTTCTCATCAGTAGCTGATGTTCCGGTTGCCAGTCTGCTTAGCCACGCTTGATCCGGTTGATCTTCTCTGCCTGGTTCCTTTTGTTTCCTGCTTCCAGTTACAGCGTTTGAGGCGACATTGCTCTTATTTCGCTCCAGCGACATTTCAGCCCGTTGGTTCCAGCGTGCGGACGCTGGTTCGCTTAATTAAGCCTTGCGGCTTACATTACAGCCTGTTGGTCCCAGCGTGCGGATGCTGGTTTACTCCATTAGCCTTACGGCTCACATTACAGTCTGTTGGTTCCAGCGTGCGGACGCTGGTTTACTCCTTTAGCCTTGCGGCTCACATTTCAGTCTGTTGGTCCCAGCGTGTGGACGCTGGTTTACTCCATTTGCCTGGCGGCTCACATTATATTATGTTGGTCCCAGCGTGCGGACTCTGGTTTGCTCCTCTAGCCTTGTGAATCTCTTTCTGCCTGTAAGTTCCTGACGTAGGGCGCTGGTTTACTCCCTGACTTTCAGTCAGGTATATGGTGGTCCCGAGTGCGCTGTCCAGTCCTAACAGCATTTATTTCTACAGTTTGTGGGCACGAGAGTTTCTAATTACAGTGAGATCGCTTGACCTGGTAACCTCTATTTTCCTTCTTACTGTCATTGTCATCTGACAGTCATAAAGTCACGGTGGTTGTCACCTTCCTGTGGGCTGCCTTGCCCAGTATTGGCCCGTGGCCACCTTTAGGTTGCCTTACCCGGTATTGGCAAGGCCGGTAGAGCCTACTCCTTGTTATCTCCTCAGGCTGCCTTGCCCGGTAGATTGGTAAGGTCGGTAGAACCGTTTACGTTGCCACCTCACGGTTGCCTTACCCGGTATTGGCAAGGCCGGTAGAGCCTACTGCCTGGTATTCCATCAGGCTGCCCATCCCGGTATATTGGCTGGGCCGGTAGAGCCTTTGTTCCAGACTCACCTGGGTTGCTTTGCCCGGTATTATTGGCAAGGCTGGTAGAACCTATGTCTATTGTCATTATCTTCTATGTATTGTTTGTATGTGTATGAAAACCCTATGGGATTGCCTTTAACTTTTCAATAAAGTTATGTTTTTACCTAAACCTTACGTCTGAGAGTCTTAACAAGCCGTGACAGGAGGAGACATTGGCACCATATGCGGATGATATACTGTTGTTTTTGGGAAAGTCCTTTAGATCTCTTCCACGTGTGCTGGAACTGGAACCTATGGCGACTATTCGGGATTGCGAATAAACTGGGCTAAATCATCCATCCTCCCTATCGATTCGGTTGTGAATGGGGGTCTTGTATGCTCCTCTAAAATATGACACTTCTGTGAAGTATCTAGGGCTTCTGTTGACTGCCTCCGTGGGCAGTTATTTGAGATACAATCTGGAGCTGTTGATTGATCAATTTCGATGTAAAACTACGTCTTGGCTTACACTGCCGCTGAATGTTATTGGTTGTTCTAACCTGATCAAAATGGTGTTTCTTCCATGGTTTTTATATGTTTTTCAAGGCTCTCCTATACCTGTCCCAAAGCGATACTTTACTGAAATTGACACGATAATTAGGAATTTTCTCTGGTCAGGTGGTCCATCTAGGATTAAGTTGTCCACTCTCAAACGTCCAGTGAGCGAGGGTGGGATAACCCTCCCTGATTTCTACAATTATTAACTGGCTGCACAGGGACAATTTGCACTCGCATACACTCTACCTGATGCCCTGCATACCTTACATAAAATTGATGAATCTCTGCTCAATCCAGGCTACTCTTTGTCGCACATCCTTTTGCTAGGCTCAGGTGTGCTTAGAGATCCTCCTGTTACCTCTCGGACGACCTGTAGTATATGGTCAATTATTCAGTCTGCTTCAAACTTTGAGGCAAAAGATCCCGAGGTTCCCCTTTGGGGGTCGAAGGGGTTGGTACACATTTTCGACACTTGGGGTTTGGCTGATCCTGGTCGATATATGGTATCTCTACACTTGGTCACTTGTACCAAGGCAATGTTTTAAAAACTTTCGATCAGCTGCGCGAGAAATTTGACATTCCTATTACCTTCTTTTATTCATATTTACAGCTGAGACATGCTCTGGGTGCCTTGTGGGGTACCAGTACTCCAAACATAAAAGAATTTCCACTGGTTACTTTGGCTAAGAAGAAACAGTCCCTTAAACCTGCCATATATACATGGCTGAATCAGACCTCTGTAGTGGCGGGTGATGGTCTCAGACATAGATGGGAGGCTGATGTGGGTGCCTTTGAAGACTATGAATGGGAAATGGCTTTGAGGAGTCCTGCATCGGTAGCTGCTACGGCCAGTCATCAATTGATCCAACTTAAAATCTTGTACAGATCTTATTACACTACTGTGTGTCTTTTTAGGATGGGCAGGGTGGATAGCGATCATTGCCGAAGTGTGTGGGGGGGCAGGCCCACTTTCTTGTACCTTTTGTGGGAGTGTCCTCCGGTCCGAGGGTTTTGGATTGATGTGTTCAGTACTGTATCGGCTGTAGTGCAGTGGGATGTGCTGGTTTCCACAAAGACGTGTGTATTTTCTATTCTCCCTGATCAGCTTCACTCAAACTTTCATACTATACTAATTAGGGAACTGCTGATTATGGCAGGAAAGGTGGTAGCACAATCATGGATGTCAGAATATCCCCCCAGACCAATGGATGGCTTTAGTAACCCATAATCTTCCTCATTATTAGGGACTTTACTTACACAGGGGCACCCCGAACAAATTTCACCAAATATGGCGTCTATTGACTTCTTATGGTAATTCTAGAATTCTTTACCAGTGAGGGCTATACGATACATTATCCGTCTTCCATGTTCTGTGTGTGGTGTCCCTGGGGAACCTGGCTACTTACTTATCTATTTATATGTATATTTGTCATTTGATGCTTATGCTGTTATCTCCTATGTTTTATAATAATTAATGAAAGAGGTGCTGCGCTCGTCTCCCAGGGGGGGATGAGTCCTGTTAGGGATATAATTTGGGTTGGTGATGGGGAGGGGATTTTTTTTTGTTTTGGTTTAGTTTAGTTTTTCAGGCATAAAAATTAAAATGGGACAGCTGTACCTTTATGTTATTATACCTACTTGAATGTCTACATTGAATCTTTTATTTCATTGCTATGTGCATCATCTCTGATTTTGGAATGTTTTTATTACTGTCCTCTCAATAAAAACGTTTTTTAATAAAAAAGGAAAACAAAGCAATTATACTTCTATACCTGAAACAATTAGATATTCACATTGTGATGTCATAATATTCTGTCTCAAGCATGAAGGAAACAAAGCAATAATTTTTCTTTACCTGAAGTGAATTGGCATTTACATTGTGATGTCATAACACTGTGATTCTACTTAACCCCTTCAGGTCCGACGATCCCACGGTGTCTGGTCCTTTTAGGACCAGATAGACAAGTTCGATGTGCCGTCCCACGTGACTGATCACGTGGGGTGGCACATCGAAAGGAGGACTGAAAGAGATCACTCCGGTCTTGGAGCGATCAATTTCAGTCCACGGTATTACTCACCGCGCTCCTGCAGGAGCGTGGTGAGTAAAAGTACGTGACGTACCAGGACCGTCACTGGTCCTTAAGTGCCGGACCAGCGTGACGGTCCGGGTACGTCACAGGACGCGAAGGGGTTAAAAGGAAAACAAAGCAATTATACTTCTATACCTGAAACAATTAGTTATTCACTTTGTGATGTCATAATACTGTGATTCTACTTAAAAGGAAAACAAAGCAATTATACTTCTATACCTGAAACAATAAGATATTCACTTTGTGATGTCATAATACTGTGATTATACCTAAAAGGAAAACAAATCAATTATACTTCTATACCTGAAACAATTACATATTCACATTGTGATGTCATAATACTGTGATTCTACTTAAAAGGAAAACAAAGCAATTATACTTCTATACCTGAAACAATTAGATATTCACATTGTGATGTCATAGTACTGTGATTCTTCTTAAAAGAAAACCAAAGCTATTATACTACTATACCTGCAACAATGAGATATTCACATAATACTGTTTCTCAAGCATTAAGGAAACAATAGCAATAATTTTCCTTTACTTGAAGATAATAGTCATTGACACTGTGATGTCACAATACTGTGATACTACTTAAAAGGAAAACAAAGCAATTATACTTCTATACCTGAAACAATTAGATATTCACATTTTGATGTCATAGTACTGTGATTCTACTTAAAAGGAAAAGAAAGCAAGTATACTTCAAAACTGGAAACAATTATATATTCACATTGTGATGTCATAGTACTGTGATTCTATTTAAAAGGAAAAGAAAGCAAGTATATTTCTATATCTGAAACAATTATATATTCACATTGTGATGTCATAGTACTGTGATACTACTTAAAAGGAAAACAAAACAATTATACTTCTATACCTGAAACAATTAGATATTCACATTGTGATGTCATACTACTGTGATTATACTTAAAAGGAAAACAAAGCAATTATACTTTTATCCCTGAATCAATTATTCACATTGTGATGTCATAGTACTGTGATTTTACTTAAAAGGAAAACAAAGCAATTATACTTCTATACCTGAAACAATTAGATATTCATATTGTGATGTCATAGTCCTGTGATTCTACTTAAATGGAAAAGAAAGCAAGTATACTTCTATGTCAGAAACAATTAGATATTCACATTGTGATGTCATAGTACTGTGTCTCAAGCATGAAGGAAACAAGATAAACAATTTTCCTTTACCATAAGTGAATAGACATTGACATTGTGATGTCATAGTACTGTGATTCTACTTAAAAGGAAAACAAAGCAATTATACTTCTATACCTGAAACAATTAGATATTCACATTGTGATGTCATAGTACTGTGTCTCAAAGAAGAAGGAAACAAGAGCAATAATTTTCCGTTACCTGAAATGAATAGACATGGACATTGTTATGTCATAGTACAGTGATTCTACTTCAGAGGAAAACAAAGCAATTATACTTCTAAACCTGAAACAATTATATATTCACATTATTATGTCATTGTACTGTGATTCTACTTAAAAGGAAAACAAAGCAATTATATTTATATACCTGAAACAATTAGATATTCACATTGTGATGTAAAAATCATTGTACTGTGTCTCAAGCAAGAAGGATACAAGAGCAATAATTTTCTTTTACCTAAAACAATTAGATATTCACTTTGTGATGTCATAATACTTTGATTCTACTTGAAAGGAGAACAAAGCAATTATGCTTCCATACCTGAAAAACAATTACATATTCAGATTGTGATGTCATAGTACTATGTCTCAAGTATGAAGGAAAGAAGATCAATAATTTTGCTTTACCTGAAGTGAATAGACATTGATATTGTGATGTCATAATACTGTGATTCTACTTAATAGGAAAACAAAGCTATTGTACTTCTATACCTGAAACAATTAGATATTCACATTGTGATGTCATAATACTGTGTCTCAAACAAGAGGGAAACAAGATCTATCATTTTCTTTTATCTGAACTGAATAGGCATTGACATTGTGATGTCATAGTACTGCGATTCTACGTAAAAGGAAAACTAAGCAATTATACTTCTCTACATGAAACAATTATATATTTACATTGTGGTGTCATAGTACTGTGATTCTACTTAAAAGGAAAACAAAGCAATAATACTTCTATAACTAAAACAATTAGATATTCACATTGTGATGTCATTGTACTGTGAGTCTACATAAAAGGAAAACAAAGCAATTTTTACTTCTATACCTGCAACTATTAAATATTCACATTGTGATGTCATAGTACTGTGATTCTACATAAAAGGAAAACAAAGCAATTATATTTCAAAACCTGAAAGAATTATATATTCAAAATGTGATGTCATTGTACTGTGATTCTACTTAAAGTGAAAACAAACTAATTATTCTTCTATACCTAAAACAATTAGATATTCACAATGTGATGTCATAGTACTGTTAGTCTACTTAAAAGGAAAACAAAGCAATTATACTTCTGTAACTGAAACAATTAAATATTCACATTGTGATGTCATAATACTGTTTCTCAAGCAAGAAGGAAACAAGAACAATAATATTCCTTTACCTGAAGTGACTAGACATTGACATTGTGCTGTCATAGTACTCTGATTCTAAGTAAAAGGAAAATAAAGCAATTATACTTCTATACCTGAAACAATCAGATATTCAAATTGTGATGTCATAATACTATGTCTCAAGCATGAAGTAAACAAGATCAATAATTTCCTTAACCTTAAGTGAATACACATTGACATTGTGATGTCATAGTACTGTGATTCTACTTAAAAGGAAAACAAAGCAATTATACTTCTATACCTTAAACAATTAGATATTCACATTGTGATGTCATAATACTGTGTCTCAAATAAGAAGGAAACAAGACCAATCATTTTCCTTTATCTGAACTGAATAGACATTGACATTGTGATGTCATAGTACTGTGATTCTACTTAAAAGGAAAACAAAGCAAAAATACTTCTATAACTAAAACAATTAGATATTCACATTGTGATGTCATAGTACTGTGATTCTACTTAAAAGGAAAACAAAGCAATTATACTTCTATACCTGAAACTATTAAATATTCACATTGTGATGTCATAATACTGTGTCTCAAGCAAGAAGGAAACAAGAGCAATACATTTTTTTACCTGAAGTGAATAGACATTGACACTGTGCTATCATAGTACTGTGATACTTCTTTAATGGAAAACAAAACAATTATACTTCTATACCTGAAACAATTAGATATTCACATTCTGTTGTCATAGTACTGTGATTCTACTTAACAGGAAAACAAAGCAAGTATACTTCAATACATGATGAAATTAGATATTTACATTGTGATGTCATTATACTGTGTCTCAAGCAAAAAGGATACAAGATCAATAATTTTCCTTTACCTGAAACAATTAGATATTCACTTTGTGATGTCATATGATTCTATTTCAAAGGAGAACAAAGCAATTATACTTCCATACCTGAAAAACAATTACATATTCACATTGTGATGTCATAGTACTGTGTATCAAGTATGAAGGAAAGAAAATCAATAATTTTGCTTTACCTGAAGTGAATAGACATTGACATTGTTATGTGAAAATACTGTGATTCTACTTAATAGGAAAGCAAATATATTATACTTCTATACCTGAAACAATTTGTTATTCACATGGTGATGTCATAATACTGTGTCTCAAACAAGAAGGAAACAAGATCAATCAAGCAGTTATACTTCTATACCTGAAACAATTAGATATTCACATTGTGATCTCATAGTACTGTGATTTTACTTCAAAGGAAAGCAAAGCAATTGTAGTTCTCTACCTGAAACATTGAGATATTCACATTGTGATGTCATATTACTGTGTTTCAAGCAAGAAGGAAACAAGAGCAATAATTTTCCTTTACCTGAATTGATTAGACATTGACATTGTAATGTCATAGTACTATGATTCTTCTTCAAAGGAAAACAAAACAATTATACTTCTAAACCTGAAACAATTGGACATTCACATTGTGATGTCATAGTACTATGATTCTACTTAAAGGAAAACAAAGCAATTATACTTCTCTACCTGAAACAATTATATATTCACATTGTGATGTCATAGTACTGTGATTCTACTTAAAAAGAAAATAAAGCAATTATACTTCTATACTTGAACCAATTAGATATTCACATTGTGATGTCATAGTGTGTGATTCTACTTAAAAGGAAAATAATTCAATTATACTTCTCTACCTGAACCAATTAGATATTCACATTGTGATGCCATAATACTGTGTCTCAAGCATGAAGTAAACAATAGCAAAAATTTTCCTTTAACTGAAGTGAATAGACATTGAAATTGTGATGTCATAGTACTGTGATTCTACTTAAATGCAAAACAAAGCAATTATACTTCTATACGTGAAACAATTAGATATTCACATTGTGATGTCATACTACTGTGATTCCACTTAAAAGGAAACAATGGAATTATACTTTTATACCTGAAACAATTAGAAATTTACCTTGTGATGTCATAGTATTGTGATTCTACTTAAAAGGAAAACAAAGCAGGTATACGTCTATACCTTAAGCAATTAGATATTCACATTATGATGTCATTGTACTGTGTCTCAAGCAGGAAGGATACAAGAGCAATAATTTTCCTTTACTAGATACAATTACATATTCACATTGTGATGTCATAGTACTGTGTCTCAAACATGAAGGAAGAGCAATAATTTTCCTTTATCTGAACTGAGTAGGCATTGACATTGTGATGTCATATTACTGAGATTCTACTTAAAAGGAAAACAAAGCAATTAAAACTTCTATACCTGAAACAATTATATATTCACATTGTGATGTCATATTACTGTGATACTTCTTTAAAGGAAAACAATACAATTATACTTCTATTCCTGAAACAATTAGATATTCACATTGTGATGTCATAGTTCTGTGATTCTTCTTAAAAGGAAAACAAAGCAATTAAACTTCTATTCCTGAAACAATTAGATATTCACATTGTGATGTCATAGTACTGTGATTTTACGTAAAGGAAAACAAAGCAATTATACTTCTATTCCTGAAACAATTAGATATTCACATTGTGATGTCATAGTACTGTGAGTCTATTTAAAAGGAAAACAAAGCAAAAGTACTTCTATAGCTGGAACAATTAGATATTCACATTGTGATGTCATAGTACTGTCTCTATATCAAGAAGGAAACAAGAGCAATAATTTTCCTTTCCCTGACATGAATAGACATTGACATTGTGATGTCATAGTGCTGTGATTCTACTTAAATGCAAAACAAAGCAATTATATTTCTCTACCTGAAACAATTAGATATTCACATTGTGATGTCTTAGTGCTGTGATTCTACTTAAAATCAAAATAAAGCAATTACACTTCTATACCTTAAACAATTAGATATTCACATTGTGATGTCATAGTACTGTGATTCTACTTAAAAGAAAAAACAAAGCAGGTATACTTCTATACCTGAAGCAATTAGATATTCACATTGTGATGTCTTAATAATGTGATTCTACTTAAAAGGAAAATAAAGCATTTATACTTCTATAGCTGAAACAATTACATATTCATATTGTGATGTCATAGTACGATGTCTCAAGCATTAAGGAAATAAGATCAATAATTTTCCTTAACCTGAAGTGAATAGACATTGACATTTTGATGTCATAATACTATGATTCTACTTCATAGAAAAACAAAGCTATTAAACTTCTAAACCAGAAACAATTAGATATTCAAATTGTGATATTATACTACTGTGATCCTACTTAAAAGGAAAAGAAAGCAATTATACTTCTATACATGAAACAATTAGATATTCACATTGTGATGTCATAGTACTGTGATTCTACTTAAAATCAAAATAAAACAATTACACTTCTATACCTGAAACAATTAGATATTCACATTCTGTTGTCATATTACTGTGATTCTACTTAACAGGAAAACAAAGCAAGTACACTTCTATACATGATTAAATTAGATATTTACATTGTGATGTCATTATACTGTGTCTCAAGCAAAAATGAAACAAGATCAATAATTTTCCTTTACCTGAAACAATTAGATATTCACTTTGTGATGTCATAAAGCTTTGATTCTAATTCAAAGGATCACAAAGCAATTATACTTCCATACCTGAAAAACAATTACATATTCACATTGTGATGTCATAGTACTGTGTCTCAAGTATGAAGGAAAGAAAATCAATAATTTTGCTTTACCTGAAGTGAATAGACATTGACATTGTTATGTCAGAATACTGTGATTTTACTTAATAGGAAAGCAAAGATATTATACTTCTATACCTGAAACAATTAGTTATTCACATTGTGATATCATAATACTGTGTCTCAAACAAGAAGGAAACAAGATCAATCATTTTCCTTTATCTGAACTGACTAGGCATTGACATTGTGATGTCATAGTTTTGCGATTCTACTTCAAAGGAAAAGAAAGCAATTACACTTCTATACCTAAAACAATTAGATATTCACATTGTGATGTCATAGAACTGTGATTCTACTTAAAAGGAAAACAAAGCAATTATACTCCTATACCAGAAACAATTAGATATTCACATTGTGATGTCATAGTACTGTGTCTCAAGTAAGAAGGAAACAAGAGCAATAAATTTCCTTTACATAAAGTGAATAGACATTGACATTGTGATGTCATAGTACTGTGATTCTAATTAATAGGAAAACAAACCTATTATACTTCTATATCTGAAACAATTAAATATTCACATTGTGATGTCATAATACTGTGTCTCAAGCAAAAAGGAAGGAAGAGCAATAATTTTCCTTTATCTGAACTGAATAGGAATTGACACTGTGATGTCATAGTACTGTGATTGTACTTAAAAGGAAAACAAAGCAATTATACTTCTATACCTGAAACAATTAGATATTCACATTGTGATATCATAGTACTGTTATTCTACTTCAAAGGAAAGCAAAGCAATTGTAGTTCTCTACCTGAAACATTGAGATATTCACATTATGATGTCATATTACTGTGTCTCAAGTAAGAAGGAAACAAGAGCAATAATTTTCCTTTACCTGAATTGATTAGACTGACATTGTAATGTCATAGTACTATGATTCTACTTCAAAGGAAAACAAAACAATTATACTTCTAAAGCTGAATCAATTGGACATTCACATTGTGATGTCATAGTACTGTGATTCTACTTAAAAGGAAAACAAAGCAATTATACTTCTATACCTGAAACATTTATATATTCACATTGTGATGTCATAGTACTGTGATTCTACTTAAAAAGAAAACAAAGCAATTATACTTCTATACTTGAACCAATTAGATATTCACATTGTGATGTCATAGTACTGTGATTCTACTTAAAAGGAAAATAATTCAATTATACTTCTCTACCTGAACCAATTAGATATTCACATTGTGATGCCATAATACTGTGTCTTAAGCAAGAAGTAAACAATAGCAAAAATGTTCCTTTAGCTGAAGTGAATAGACATTGACATTGTGATGTCATAGTACTGTGATTCTACTTAAATGCAAATCAAAGCAATCATACTTCTATGCCTGAAACAATTAGATATTCACATTGTGATGTCATAGTACTGTGATTCTAATTAAAAGGAAACTATGAATTATACTTTTATACCTGAAACAATTAGATATTCACCTTGTGATGTCATAGTACTGTGATTCTACTTAAAAGCAAAACAAAGCAATTATACTTCTGTACCTGAAACAATTAGATATTCACATTGTGATGTCATAGTACTGTGATTATACTTAAAAGGAACACAAACTTCTATACCTGAAGCAATTAGATATTCACATTGTGATGTCATCGTACTGTATCTCAAGCAAGAAGGATACAAGAGCAATAATTTTCCTTTACCAGAAACAATTAGATATTCACATTGTGATGTCATAATAATGTAATTCTTCTTAAAAGGAAAGCAATACAAATATACTTCTATACCTGAAACAATTACATATTCACATTGTGATGTCATAGTACTGTGTCTCAAGCATGAAGGAAACAAGATCAATAATTTTCCTTTACCTGTTTGAATAGACATTGACATTGTGATGTTATAATACTGTGATTCTACTTTATAGGAAACAAAGCTGTTATAGTTCTATACCTGAAACAATTAGATATTCACATGGTGATGTCATACTACTGTGTCTCAAGCAATAAGGAAACAAGAGCAATAATTTTCCTTTATCTGAACTGAGTAGGCATTGACAGTGTGATGTCATATTACCGAGATTCTACTTAAAAGGAAAACAAGCAATTATAACTTCTACACCTGAAACAATTATATATTCACATTGTGATGTCAGAGTACTGTGATACTTATTAAAAGGAAAACAAAACAATTATACTTCTATACTTGAAACAATTAGATATTCACATTGTGATGTCATAGTACTGTGAACCTACTTAAAAGGAAAACAAAGCAATTATACTTCTATGCCTAAACAATTAGATATTCACATTTTGATGTCATAATACTGTGATTTTACATAAAGGAAAACAATGCAATTATACTTCTATTCCTGAAACAATTAGATAATCACATTGTGATGTCATAGTTCTGTGAGTCTACTTAAAAGGAAAACAAAGTAAAAGCACTTCTATAGCTGAAACAACTAGATATTCACATTGTGATGTCACACTACTGTGTCTCAAGCAATAAGGAAACAAGAGCAATAATTTTCTTTTATCTGAACTGAGTAGGCGTTGAGATTGTGATGTCATATTACTGAGATTATAGTTAAAAGGAAAACAAGCAATTATAACTTCTATACCTGAAATAATTATATATTCACATTGTGATGTGATAGTACTGTTATTCTACTTAATAGGAAAACAATCAATTTATACTTCTATACCCGAAACAATGAGATATCATAATACTGTGTCTCAAGGAAGAAGGAAACAAGAAGAGAATAGACATTGACATTATGATATCATAGTACTGTGATTCTACTTAAAAGGAAACAATGGAATTATACTTTTATACCTGAAACAATTAGAAATTCACCTTGTGATGTCATAGGACTGTTTTTCTACTTAAAAGCAAAACAAAACAATTATACTTCTGTACCTGAAACAGTTAGATATTCACATTGTGATGTCATTGTACTGTGATTATACTTAAAAGGAAAACAAAGTAGGTATACGTCTATACCTTAAGCAATTAGATATTCACTTTGTGATGTCATTGTACTGTGTCTCAAGCAAAAAGGATACAAGAGCAATACTTTTCCTTTACCAGATACAACTAGATATTCACATTGTGATGTCATAATATGTAATTCTTCTTAAAAGGAAAACAACGCAAATATTCCTGTATACCTGAAACAATTACATATTCACATTGTGATGTCATAGTACGGTGTCTCAAGCATGAAGGAAACAAGAGCAATAATTTTCCTTTATCTGAACTGAGTAGGCATTGACATTGTGATGTCATATTACTGAGATTCTACTTAAAAAGAAAACAATGCAATTAAAACTTCTATACCTGAAACAATTAGATATTCACATTGTGATGTCATTGTACTGTGATTTTACGTACAGGAAAACAAAGCAATTATACTTCTATTCCTAAAACAATTAGATATTCACATTGTGATATCATAGTACTGTGAGTCTACTTAAAAGGAAAGCAAAGCAAAAGTACTTCTATATCTGAAACAACTAAATATTGACATTGTGATGTCATAGTACTGTCTCTATAGCAAGAAGGAAACAAGAGCAATAATTGTCCTTTGCCTGACATTAATACACATTGACATTGTGACGTCATAGAACTGTGATTCTACTGCAAAGGAAAACAAAGCAATTATACTTCTAAATTTGAAACAATTAGATATTCACATTGTGATGTCATAGTACTGTGATTCTACTTAAATGCAAAACAAAGCAATTATATTTCTCTACCTGAAACAATTAGATATTCACATTATGATGTCATAGTACTGTGATTCTACTTAAAATCAAAATAAAGCAATTACACTTCTATACCTGAAACAATTTGATATTCACATTGTGATGTCATAGTACTATGATTCTACTTAAAAGAAAAAACAAAGCAGGTATACTTCTATACCTGAAGCAGTTAGATATTCACATTGTGATGTCATTGTACTGTGTCTCAAGCAAGAAGGATACAAAAGCAATAATTTTCCTTTACCAGAAACTAGTAGATATTCACATTGTGATGTCTTAATAATGTGATTCTACTTAAAAGGAAAAGAAAGCAATTATACTTCTATACCTGAAACAATTACATATTCACATTGTGATGTCATAGTACTGTGTCTCAAGTATTAAGGAAACAAGATCAATAACTTTCCTTTACCTGAAGTGAATAGACATTGACATTTTGATGTCATAATACTGTGATACTACTTCATAGAAAAACAAAGCAATTATACTTCTAAACCGGAAACAATTAGATATTTACATTGTGATATCATAGTACTGTGATTCTACTTAAAAGTGAAAGAAAGCAATTATACTTCTATACCTGAAACAATTAGATATTCACATTGTGATGTCATAGTACTGTGATTCTACTTAAAAGAAAAACAATACAATTATACTTCTATACCTGAAACAATGAGATTTTCAAAATGTGATGTCATAATATGTGTTTCAAGCAAGAAGGAAACAAGAGCAATAATTTTCCTTTACCTGAAGAGAATAGTCATTGATGCTGTGATGTCATAATACTGTGATTCTATTTAAAAGGAAAACAGAGCAGTTATACTTCTATACCTGAAACAATTAAATATTCACATTGTGATGTCATGATACTGTGTCTCAAGCAAGAAGGAAACAAGAGCAATAATATTCCTTTACCTGAAGTGAATAGACATTGACATTCTGCTGTCATAGTACTGTGATTCTAGTTAAAAGGAAAATAAAGCAATTAGACTTCTATAGCTGAATCAATTAGATATTCAAATTGTGATGTCATAGTACTATGTCTCAAGAATGAAGGAAACAAGACCAATAATTTTCCTTTTCCTTAAGTGAAAAGACATTGACATTGTGATGTCATAGTACTGTGATTCTACTTAAAAGGAAAACAACGCAATTATACTTCTATACCTGAAACAATTAGATGTTCCCATTGTGCTGTCATAGTACTGTGATTCTACTTAAAAGGAAAACTGTTACGGGTGTGGGTTGTGTGACGGAACGCCATCACTTGTGAACCAGGGGCTCTTTTGGTTTGGGGGGGGCCTGGACTGGAAGCGGCCATTTGACCATACAGAATCATGGGCCAAACTACAAAATGGAGAAGGGTGTCAGCCAGACTCCAGGGTGGCACTAGGCCTGAGACCCTATTATGTATTGGGGGGTGGGGCAGTGACTACCTGGGACAGTATCTGGAGACTGGGAGTCAAATGTCCTATTGCCTCACCCATTGTGTGCTGTGTTATTGTTTAAATGCAAAGTAGGTTTCCTGGGGTTATGTGCTTCCATTTGTTGGTTTGTGAAACTGATTGTATTATGTCAGTCACTGATGTAATTACCTGAGCAGACCTGATAGAGGGCTGTGTGTTTTGTATTCTATTGTGTGTTAATGTATTTAAGTCTCAGCAAGACTGGTGGTGTTGTGAATCTTATTTGCTATTGGTTAACTGTGATCACAAACCTGTATATAAACCTTGTTTGTGTCCAAATAAAGAGTTCTTGTTCTACCCTCAACACTGGTCCTGTCTAGTGATTGAGGGAACCAGCGATACCAGAGCTGAAGTTTGGGAGGCAGTGGTACTGCGACAGCTGGCGTGACGGTGGTACTGACCTGCTGTACTGGGACTCATGTCACATTTGGTGGCAGCGGTGGGATTCGATTTTTCCACAAGGAGCCAGGGCTGAGACCAGCATCCAGGGGGAGATATAGCCATCGGGCTTGACCCCGGTCTCAGCAGCACAGGGAGACCAGCATCCAGGGGGAGATATAGCCACCTGACTTGACCCCGGTCTCCACGGTGCCGCAAGCAGTGAATGGAGCGGCGTTACGACGGCCTAAAACGTAGCACCTTGAAGGACTTGCTTGAATCACGAGGACAGGCTGCCAGCAACAAGCCCAAGGCAACCCTAATTGCAGAACTCATGGAGGGGGACCGCAGCAGCCCTGCTCGAGCCGAGACATCCCAGGCCTCTGAGTTACAGCGAGAAGTACAGTGGCGCCTGGCACTGTACGGCGACAACCCTCCCCATGAGGTGATTGACAGAGTTCTGGCAGATGCAACCCGACTACGGGCACTGGAATTACAGCGGGACACTAGGGAATCGACCCCCTCGGACCGGGTGGAAACCAGGGGGCGGAAGAAAATCCCTTACCAGGTCTTCCCAAAGTTTGAGGATGACAAAGATGATCTGGACCGATTCATCCAGATCTTTGAAAGGCAGTGTGGCCTCCAAGAGGTGGATGAAGCAGACTGGGTAACACTACTGGTGAGTCGGCTCACAGGTCGGGCCGCGGAAGCATACGAGGCCATACCGGAGGAGGACTGTAGAGACTATGGACAGGTTAAGCAAAGATTGCTGGCCCGATATGGGATCACTCCGGAGGCTCACCGGGTAAAGTTTCGCAGTCTAAGGCGGAAAGAGGGACAGTCCTGCACAGAGTGGGTGCATCGCATGATCCGGGCGGCAGAAGGATGGATTAAAGGTTGTCAGGCTACCACGGTCAATGAGGTACTGCAGCTACTGGTGCTGGAACAATTCTATGAACATGCCCCCTTGGCTGCAAGGGATTGGGTACGAGATCGCAAGCCAATTACCGCAGACCAAGTCGCGGTGTTAGCCGACCAATATCTGGATGCAAGACGGACTGTGACTCCTGAAACTCGGGCTCCACCAGCCCGTTATGTACCTCCCCCAGCCCGAGTGCCTCCACCGGTACGACCCTTGACAACTGGCCCTCCGACCAGACCCAGTGTCTCCGGTCCCTCACGGGCGGCACACACTAGATGCTATGGGTGTGATCAGCTTGGACACATGCGGAGCAACTGCCCGAACCGTCCTGGCCGGGACTCTGGAGCTAGACCGTACATCACGGGGGCGAGAACCAGTGCACATTGTGTCAGGCAGGAAGACATTCATCTGACCAGAGGATGGACAGAGGAGGAGTGGGGACTGTTGCACGAAGCAGACCCCATCCAAGCAGCCGCCAGCGACAACCGGGCCCATCATTGGCAGGCGGTTTGGGTCAATGGACAGCCAGCCCAAGGTTTAAGGGACACAGGAGCTACCATCACTCTGATCCAACCCCAGCTTGCCGACCCCCGCAACCAGACGGGCCGATCCATAGTTGTCCGGGTGGCAGGAGGGAAAGTGCACCGGATCCCCACGGCCCATATCCACCTGGACTGGGGAGTTGGGGCTCGTAATGTGGAAGTAGGGGTCATGCGCAACTTGCCAGCCGAGGTGTTGTTGGGGAATGATTTGGGCCACCTCATCTCCACCTACAGTGCCGACCTCCAGGACCCCGCTGCCTGTGCGGCCGTGACCCGACAACAGTCCAGAAGAGCTAACATTCCCGCTGTGCCCAACGCTCAGACACCTCTGCTTTTGGATTGGGAGCCATACTAAGCCAAGTGGGACCTGATGGTCGTGAGCATCCGGTGATCTACATTAGCTGAAAACTGCTGCCCCGGGAAGTGGGGTACGCCACCGTGGAAAAGGAGTGTCTGGCCTTGGTATGGGCCCTCAAGAAACTGCAGCCCTATTTGTATGGTCGCTCCTTTACGGTCCTCACCGACCACAACCCTTTAACCTGGCTTAATCGAGTTTCCGGGGATAAGGGCAGACTATTGCGATGGAGCCTAGCCTTGCAGCCCTATAATTTTACTATCCAATACCGACCGGGCAGCCAAAACGAAATGCAGATGACTTGTCCCGTCAGTCGGAGCTGGAGACATAGGAAGACTTTGTTCCGGTCAGCCCCAAGTAGACCCGTGGAGGATCTAGCCGGGTCTGCCGGACTGGAGGGGGGGACCCATGTTACGGGTGTGGGTTGTGTGACGGAACGCCATCACTTGTGAACCAGGGGCTCTTTTGGTTTGGGGGGGGCCTGGACTGGAAGCGGCCATTTGACCATACAGAATCATGGGCCAAACTACAAAATGGAGAAGGGTGTCAGCCAGACTCCAGGGTGGCACTAGGCCTGAGACCCTATTATGTATTGGGGGGTGGGGCAGTGACTACCTGGGACAGTATCTGGAGACTGGGAGTCAAATGTCCTATTGCCTCACCCATTGTGTGCTGTGTTATTGTTTAAATGCAAAGTAAGTTTCCTGGGGTTATGTGCTTCCATTTGTTGGTTTGTGAAACTGATTGTATTATGTCAGTCACTGATGTAATTACCTGAGCAGACCTGATAGAGGGCTGTGTGTTTTGTATTCTATTGTGTGTTAATGTATTTAAGTCTCAGCAAGACTGGTGGTGTTGTGAATCTTATTTGCTATTGGTTAACTGTGATCACAAACCTGTATATAAACCTTGTTTGTGTCCAAATAAAGAGTTCTTGTTCTACCCTCAACACTGGTCCTGTCTAGTGATTGAGGGAACCAGCGATACCAGAGCTGAAGTTTGGGAGACAGTGGTACTGCGACAGCTGGCGTGACGGTGGTACTGACCTGCTGTACTGGGACTCACGTCACAAAAACAAAGCAATTATACTTCTCTACATGAAACAATTACAAATTCACATTGTAATGTCATAGTTCTGTGATTCTAATTAAAAGGAAAACAAAGCAATTATACTTCTATACCTGTAACAATTAGCTATTCACATTGTGATCTCATAGTACAGTGATTCTAATTAAAAGGAAAAGAAAGCAATTTTAGTTCTCCACCTGAAACATTTAGATGTTCACATTGTGATGTCATATTACTGTGTCTCAAGCAAGAGGGACACAAAAGAGCAATAATTTTCCTTTACCTGAAGTGATTAGACATTGACATTGTGATGTCATAGTACTATGATTGTACTTCAAAGGAAAACAAAGCAATTATACTTCTAAAGCTGAAACAATTAGAAATTCACATTGTGATGTCATAGTACTGTGATTCTACTTAAAAGGAAAACAAAGCAATTATACTTTTATAATTGAAACAATGAGATATTCACATTGTGATGTCATAATAATGTGTCTAAAGTAAGAAGGAAACAAGAGCAATCATTTTCCTTTATCCAAACTGTATAGGCATTGACATTGTCATGTCATAGTACTGTGATTCTACTTAAAAGGAAAACAAAGCAATTACACTTCTATACCAGAAACAATTAGTTATTCACATTGTTATGTCATAGTGCTGTTATTCTACTTAAAAGGAAAAGAAAGCAATTATACTTCTGTGCCTGAAACAATTATTTATTCACATTGTGATGACATAGTACTGTGATTCTACTTAAAAGGAAAACAAAGGAATTATACTTCTATACCTGAACCAATTAGATATTCACATTGTGATTCCATACTTCTGTGTCTCAAGCATGAAGGAAACAATAGGAATAATTTTCCTTTACCTGAAGTGAATAGACATTGACATTGTGATGTCATAATATTGTGATTCTATTTAAAAGCAAAACAAAGCAATTATATTTCTATACCTGAATCAATTAGATATTCACGTTGTGATGTCATAGTCCTGTGATTCTACTTAAAAGCAAAACAAAGCAATTATATTTCTATACCTGACCCAATTAGATATTCACATTGGGATGCTATGATACTGTGTCTCAAGCATGAAAGAGACAATAGCAAAATTTTTCCTTTACCTGAATTGAATAGACATTGACATTGTAATGTCATAGTACTGTGATTCTACTGAAAATGAAAACAATGCAATTATACTTCTATACCTGAAACAATTAGATATTCACATTGTGATGTCATAGTACTGTGATTCTACTTAAAATCAAAATAAAGCAATTACACTTCTATACCTGAAACAATTAGATATTCACATTGTGATGTCATAGTACTGTGATTCTACTGAAAAGAAAAAACAAAGCAGGTATACTTCTATACCTGAAGCAATTAGATATTCACATTGTGATGTCATTGTACTGTGTCTCAAGCAACAAGCATACAAAAGCAATAATTTTCCTTTACCAGAAACTATTAGATATTCACATTGTGATGTCTTAATAATGTGATTCTACTTAAAAGGAAAAGAAAGCAATTATACTTCTATACCTGAAACAATTACATATTCACATTGTGATGTCATAGTACTGTGTCTCAAGCATTAAGGAAACAAGATCAATAATTTTCCTTTACCTGAAGTGAATAGACATTGACATTTTGATGTCATAATACTGTGATTCTACTTCATAGAAAAACAAAGCTATTATACTTCTAAACCGGAAACAATTAGATAATCACATTGTGATATCATAGTACTGTGATTCTACTTAAAAGGGAAAGAAAGCAGTTATACTTCTATACCTGAAACAATTAGATATTCACATTGTGATGTCATAGTACTGTGATTCTACTTAAAAGAAAAACAATACAATTATACTTCTATACCTGAAACAATGAGATTTTCAAAATGTGATGTCATAATATGTGTCTCAAGCAAGAAGGAAACAAGAGCAATCATTTTCCTTTACCTGAAGAGAATAGTCATTGACACTGTGATGTCATAATAAAGTGACACTGCTTAAACGGAAAACAAAGCAATTATAATTCTATACCTGAAACAATTAGATATTCACATTGTGATGTCATAGTACTGTGATTCTACTTAAAAGAAAAAACAAAGCAGGTATACTTCTATACCTGAAGCAGTTAGATATTCACATTGTGATGTCATAGTACTGTGTATCAAGCATTAAGGAAGCAAGATCAATAATTTTCCTTTACCTGAATTGAATAGACATTGACATTTTGATGTCATAATACTGTGATTCTACTTCATAGAAAAATAAAGCTATTATACTTCTAAAACGGAAACAATTAGATATTCACATTGTGATATCATAGTACTGTGATTCTTCTTAAAAGGGAAAGAAAGCAATTATACTTCTATATCTGAAATAATTAGATATTCACATTGTGATGTCATAGTACTGTGATTCTACTTAAAATAAAAACAATACAATTATAGTTCTATACCTGAAACAATGAGATTTTCAAAATGTGATGTCATAATATGTGTCTCAATCAAGAAGGAAACAAGAGCAATAATTTTCCTTTACCTTAAGAGAATAGTCATTGACACTGTGATGTCATAATACTGTGATTCTATTTAAAAGGAAAACAAAGCAATTAGACTTCTATACCTGAAAGAATTAAATATTCACATTGTGATGTCATAATACTGTGTCCCAAGCAAGAAGGAAACAAGAGCAATAATATTCCTTTACCTGAAGTGAATAGACATTCACATTCTGCTGTCATAGTACTGTGATTCTACTTAAATGGAAAACAATGCAATTATACTTCTATACCTGAAACAATTAGATGTTCCCATTGTGATGTCATAGTACTGTGATTCTACTTAAAAGGAAAACAAAGCAATTATACTTCTGTACATGAAACAATTACATATTTACATTGTAATGTCATAGTTCTGTGATTCTAATTAAAGGAAAACAAAGCAATTATACTTCTATACCTGAAACAATTAGCTATTCACATTGTGATGTCATAGTACTGTTTCTGAAGCAAGAAGAAAGCCAGAGTAATAATATTCCTTTACATGAAGTGAATAGACATTGACATTGTGATGTCACAGTACTGTGATTCTACTTCAAGGGATATCAAATCAATTATACTTCTATACCTGAAACAATTAGATATTCAAATTGTGATCTCATAGTACAGTGATTCTAATTAAAAGGAAAAGAAAGCAATTTTAGTTCTCTACCTGAAACATTTAGATATTCACATTGTGATGTCATATTACTGTGTCTCAAGCAAGAGGGAAACAAGAGCAATAATTTTCCTTTACCTGAAGTGATTAGACATTGACATTGTGATGTCATAGTACTATGATTGTACTTCAAAGGAAAACAAAGCAATTCTTCTTCTAAAGCTCAAACAATTAGAAATTCACATTGTGATGTCATAGTACTGTGATTCTACTTAAAAGGAAAACAAAGCAATTATACTTTTATAATTGAAACAATGAGATATTCGCATTGTGATGTCATAATAATGTGTTGTCAGAGACTTTGTCCTGGGGGAGCATACAGGGTTAATTTTGATACTAGAATTTAACTGAAATTCTGTTGAGTAGATGTTCAAATTACCTCATGTTTGAACAATGGGCCATTGGTCCAAGGTAGGAAGGGAAAATAACTGAATGTCAGCTAATGGCAGATTGATAGTCAGTTGGAGCCAAAATGGCTGAGAAAGACTGACTCATTTATATGAAAGACATAGCAAAATGACATGTTTATGGGGTCGCTGATAACCTTGTGATATCTCTCAGTCTTGACGAAAGACATCTGATCTGCCACATGTAAAATTCTAATATAGATTAATAGCTCCACCTGCAGCCTTTATATTTTAAAAATACTCATAATGTTTTTGTTTATATTTGATTAGCATAAGATATGAGTATCCAATCAGGTCTGACTGGTGATGTCACGGTATAATGAGATGGATCTTTGTCCAATGATTAGAAAAAGGTGGGGATTACTGATAAGGCAAAAATTGTCAATATAATGCAAGATACTGTGAGTTCAGGGTGCTTGACTTCCTGAAACAGGGACTGAACTTCCTGAAAAGAAAAGGCTTGACTCTAGATTCCTGGACTCTCTTGGCTGCTGATTAAATTCCTGATCCTGCCATCTCACAGAGAAATACAAAGAAATCTTGATTGGTAACTATATCATTTATTCATTTAGATTCATTTAATCCAGAATTTCATAATTTTTCTTCTGTTTGAAGAAACTTAAATAGTTTTATAATTGTCTTAAGTGGACTGGCCATCCATTTGGGATAATTTATAATAAGCTAGATTTAGCTATTAAATTCTGGAAGTCATAGAATCTCTATATATCTATCTATTGGGAAATGTTATAAATTGCCAATCAGTGTAATACAGTATATAGCGTGGGTTATCTATATTAGCTAATATAAGTCTTGGTATTCCTAGAGTAATATTTTGTGGTTCTGGGAAGATTATAATAGTTAATATTTGATATAGGATATTCTTTGAATCCAGTTATTAACTCTTTAACCGCTATTTGTCTGCTGTTAGTGGTGTTTTCTTTGGAATTCTCTGTATATGTGCTAGGCTTATATTTTGTAAATTGGAAGGTTAACTCAATAGACAAAATAACTTCTGGGTGTGGCATCTATTTTAAACGTGTGGATTAACCCTTGGAGTGCCTATAGGTTTTATATATATTGCTGTAGTCAAAATTATGATAAATGTTGCATGAAGTAATTTTAAGTAGATTATTTGTGTGATTTGGATTGACTATATTAATTGCAATTTATATATTTTATTCAGAGGTATGCAATATTGAATTCAGTAGATAATTAAATTATAGTGGTTTAAATCTGGGATTTCATTCCAGTTATTCTCTAAATTTGATTATTATTGATATATGATACAAGGAATTGTTAGAGGAATTATTTAATTCATATCACAATACCCCTTACATCATAATTGGCATAGTCTATACAGTTTCTGGGGCAGAGGTATTAAGAGACACTGCGGCCAACTGTATTATATTAATTGTAACAATCAATTAACCTGTTCTATGCTACTGAATGCAAGTATTGTTATTATACCTCTGAATATACCTATATGTGGTTAACCCTTGCACCGCTGGTAATCTTTATGATAATAAGTGTGGTTTGATTTTCTGTCTACCTTTTATAATTGCTAATCACTTATATATTTCATTGTTGCTGATATTTGTATATATATATATATTGTATTTTAATATAATATATATATTTTTGCACAGATATGAAGGATTGATTCTTGTGATCAATTCGTTACTGTGAAGTAGCGTGTCAATACATATTAAAGATAAAGTTCTCGAATTATGTTATATTGTCATTTGCCTATTTAAGTGAAGAAATCCAACCTGAGTGGTTCTCTGTTTTAACCCTTTGGATACCTTCATATAAATAGCCCGACAGTGTCTAAAGTAAGAAGGAAACAAGAGCAATCATTTTCCTTTATCTAAACTGTATAGGCATTGACATTGTCATGTCATAGTACTGTGATTATTCTTAAAAGGAAAACAAAGCAATTATACTTCTATACCAGAAACAATTAGTTATTCACATTGTTATGTCATAGTGCTGTGATTCTACTTAAAAGGAAAAGAAAGCAATTATACTTCTATACCTGAACCAATTAGATATTCACATCGTGATGCCATACTACTGTGTCTCAAGCATGAAGCAAACAATAGGAATAATTTTCCTTTACCTGAAGTGAATACACATTGACATTGTGATGTCATAGTAGTATGATTCTACTGAAAATGAAAACAATGCAATTATACTTCTATACCTGAAACAATTAGATATTTACTTTGTGATGTCATATTAATGTGATTCTACTTAAAATTAAAACAATGCAATTATACTTCTATACCTGAAACAATTAGATATTTACTTTGTGATGACATAGTACTGTGATTCTACTTAAAAGCAAAACAAAGCAATTATACTTCTATACCTGACCCAATTAGATATTCACATTGTGATGCTATGATACTGTGTCTCAAGCAAGAAAGAGACAATAGCAAAATTTTTCTTTTACCTGAAGTGAATAGACATTGACATTGTAATGTCATTGTACTGTGATTCTACTGAAAATGAAAACAATGCAATTATACTTCTATACCTGAAACAATTAGATATTTACTTTGTGATGTTATATTACTGTGATTCTACTTAAAAGGAAAACAAAGCAATTATACTCCTATACCTGAAACAATTAGATATTCACATTGTGATGTCATAGTACTTTGATTCTACTTTAAAGGAAAACAGAACAATTATACTTCTCTACCTGAAACAATTAGATATTCATATTGTGATGTCATAGTAATTTGATTCTACTTAAAAGGAAAACAAAGCAATTTTAGTTCTCTACCTGAAACATTTAGCTATTCACATTGTGATGTCCTAGTACTGTGTCTCAAGCAAGAAGGAAACAAGAGCAATACTTTTCCTTTACATGAAGTGAATAGACATTGACATTGTGATGTCATAATACTGTGATTCTACTTCAAAGGAAAACAAAGCAATTATACTTCTAAAGCTGAAATAATTAGAAATTCACATTGTGATGTAATAGTACTGTGATTCTACTTAAAAGGAAAACAAAGCAATTATACTTCTATACCTGAAACAATTAGGTATTCACATTGTGATGTCATAGTACTGTGATTCTACTTAAAAGAAAAACAATGCACTTATGCTTCTATACCTGAAACAATGAGATTTTCACATTGTGATGTCATAATAATGTGTGTCAAGCAAGAAGGAAACAAGAGCAATAATTTTCCTTTACCTGAAGTGAATATTCATTGACACTGTGATGTCATAACACTATGATTCTGCTTAAAAGGAAAACAAAGCAATTATACTTCTATACCTGAAACAATTATATATTCACACTGTGATGTCATAGTACTGTGATTCTACTTAAAAGGAAAACAAAGCAATTATACTTCTATTTCTGAACCAATTAAATATTCATATTGTGATGTCATTGTACTGTGATTCTACTTAAAAGGAAAACAATGCAATTATATTTCTATACCTGAACCAAAAAGATATTCCCTTTGTGATGCCATACTACTGTGTCTCAAGCATGAAGGAAACAATAGCAAGAATTTTCCTTTACCTGAAGTGAATAGACATTGACATTATTATGTCATATTATTGTGATTCTACTTAACCCCTTAAGGGTTGTTATACACTTAATGACCCATGACAGTCCAGGACCGTTATGGCTTAAATGATAGCAGCGTCCCTCCGTGTATGCTGCTATCATTAATTCCAGGCTGAGACTGAGCGCTCCGAGACCGGTCGTTCAGTCTTTGCCCTTCCTGCTTATGCCGGTTCATGTGATCACCGTAGCAGCGATCACATGTACCGGCATAGTGACAGACAGAGGCAGCATGCAAAGCACGCTGTCTGTGCCTGTCTCGTCTGCCTCTGTCTCCCTTGCTATCAATGTAAGGGAGACAGAAGTATACGGGAGACACCGAGTGGTTAAAAAAAATACAGCAGCTGGGGGTATTAACCCCTTCACTGCTGGTGCAGGAGGCTGGCTAAATACAGGTCAATTTTTGCTAGTGTGATTGTTGTGGAGCAATGTAATACACTTTTATACACCACCAAATGCCAGGGACAAAAAAGTTTCAAAATAGGGTGGGAAAAAGGGACATGGGGATTTTCACCCAGTGGGGACAGTGGCCACTTTAATCTGCGCATTTTGTAGGTATGACTGACCGGTCATACTTTTCATGCAGTCTCCATAAAAATTTAACCCTTTGTGGCCAATTGATCCCAAGAGAAAAATCAAAAATGTTTTTTTTTAATATTTTTTTTTACCTTTTTTTAAATTTTAATAAAGTGAATGGTGGGTTATCCATATAAATAGGGTATCGAACGAAAGCCCTATTTGTGCTTAAAAAAACAGTATATAATTTATGGGGGTGGAATAAAAGCCTAAGAGGGAAAACACTGTTGAACAAAGACATAGTCAAAAAGGTCAGAATTGCTCCGGTCCTTAAGGGAAAACAACCTCAGATTTTCCCGGTCCTTAAGGGGTTAAATGCAAAACAAAGCAAGTATACTTCTATACCTGAAACAATTAGATATTCACATTGTGATGTTATAGTACTGTGTTTCTACATAAAAAGGAAAACAAAGCAGGTATACTTCTATACCTGAAGCAATTAGATATTCATATTGTGATGTCATTGTACTGTGTCTAAAGCAAGAAGGACACAAGAGCAATAATTTTCCTTTACCAGAAACAATTAGATATTCACATTGTGATGTCATAATAGCGTGATTCTACTTAAAGGGATAGTAATACTTAAAATGTAAAAACAAATATATTGTAGGGTTTATCCCCCTGAGTACAACAAGAGTACTCCCACTGCTGAAAGGTGTTTCATTCAAAAGTTTTTAATTTTCAAAGTTGAATTTTTTTAGGTGCAATATCACAGTGGCCTGAAATTGCACAGTGGCGCAGTTGGTACACCATCCTATGGAGATTTTTGGTCCCGGGACTAGAGCTGTCCATTGGATCGTGTAGAAACAGCGCCACTGTACAATTTCAGGCCACTGTGATATTGCATATGTAGGGAGCACTCACTAATATGTCAGGTACAGAAATGCCATAATATACAGTTATGACTAAAATGAAAAGAATAATGGATAGTACATATACAGGCTATGAGATATATGAGTCACAGTAAGAAAAAACATATATCTATATGAACAGATGTATCAGAATAGTTCAAAGCATAAGCAAAGAAAATGAATCAGGAAGGAACAGGAACACGAGATCGCCAAGCCTCAGAAACAACCAATCCCTAGACCAAGAAAATTATTAGGGATCAAGGCAGCTGACATTCAACATAAACCTCCCCTTGAACCTAAAATAACCCCTCTGAACCATCTCAAACTTCCAACTCCTAACCCAAGAAACCTTTTGAAAAAAAATAATATTCAAACTGTAAATTTAATGATTAGAAGTAACAACACAGATAGGATCCAAACTAAACCAATACTGGCCTCTTCGAATTTACCAATTCCTAAACCTAGAAAATCCCGGACACAGAATAACACACGAACTGGGACTTCAACTACAAAAAACACTACAACAACCAAAGAAGAGCTAAATACAAACGAAAGAGAAGAAATTTATAATAGACAAGGTGCAAGACCAAAGAACAATAATCCTCAGAATCAGTTGCCCTTTTTGTCCCAGGCATTGAGAACACCTATTGAAACATGGTTTGAGAAAAGAATGGAACAAGGATCGAAACAAATTGAAGAAAACAGCCATGAGGAGAAAAAGGTCACAAGAATCAGAAGAGGGAACCACAGAAACAAGAGAAAAGAAGAGACGGAATCAGAGTCAGATCGAAACAGAATGGGAGGAATCTTCAATCTGTCCTCCTATACATTAACAACTGATGATATTTCACTCTTAAGGAAAGGTCTTAAGTTTGCACCTAATACGATTCCTAATGAATTCGAACTGTTCGTAGACTTCCACAAGTTCATAAGAAAATTATCTTTGAAAAAATATTTTGCAAAGAATAAAAAAAAAGTGGAAAGGCAGAATAATCCTTATATAGATATGGAAACTTTAGACATCCTGATGGAATTATGTGAAGAAACATCAGAACAGTCTATAAGTATAGAAAAACAACCAGGATTCAAACATACTAACCTTAAGGCCATATCTAAATTTAATCCCATCAATACACATGGACCACATATTGAAGCTTTTATGGATTTGGTAATTAAAGACATCCGAAAAATGTTCTCAAAACCCATCAAGATTAATCACAATCTAACCTGTAAAGAGAAAAAGAGCTTAAAATTGTTGATGAGTAATGATTCAATCATTTTTAGAGAAGCAGATAAGGGAGGGGGTCTAGTAATTCAGAACAAGTTGGATTACATTCAGGAGGCCGAGAGAATTCTAAAGGATCGCTCCTTCTATGAAATTATGCTCACTAACCCTACATCAAGGTTCCATGAAGAGTATCATGAACTTATAACCAGGGCATATAAAGGTGGAATACTCAAGAAGGGAGAACTTCAATTTCTCAGTATTCAACATCCGGTGATCCCCATATTTTACCATCTTCCAAAGATCCATAAAAACCTCAATAACCCCCCAGGACATCCAATTATTTCTGGTATTAATTCTATCACTAGTAATTTGTCACAATATATTGATAATTTCCTACAACCATATGTACAACAGCTTCAGTCACATACCCATGATTCTAGTGACATATTACGAAAATTAGACTCTCTTACATGGTCACAAGAATACATTTGGGTCAGTTGTAATGTCACCTCACTATATACTATTATTGAACACCATACGGGCACCCAAGCAGTAGAAGAAACTCTCAAAAAAGATGAAAACCTCAGAAGAGAGCAAATTCAATTAATTCTTGATAGTATTAAATTTATTTTACATCACAATTATTTTATGTTCAATAACACATTCTATCGCCAAATATGAGGTACACGTTTTGCCCCATCGTATGCAGATCTATTTATGGGAATATGGGAGCAAACCCATGTCTGGGGACATCACCAACAGGACTTAGTATTCTACGCTAGGTGCATAGATGATTTACTAATGGTCTGGAAAAGCAGGGAAACAAAACTGAAAGATTTTTTATTATCAATCAATCAAAACAATTTGGGTCTCCAGTTCACACATACGACCAGCAGAATCTCTGTGGTATTCTTGGATTTGGAAATAACTATTGGAATGGATGGATGTATCCATACCCGTACTCACCATAAACCAATAGATGTGAATGGGTACATCGAAGCCACTAGTGGCCATCACCCAAAATGGCTTAAGAGTGTACCCTTCAGCCAGTTTTTGAGGCTAAAAAGAAATTGCACTAACGATGGGGACTTTGAGACACAAGCAGCTGTCGTAGAGAAAAGATTTCTGGAAAAAGGTTATAAGAAAAAAATCATAGATCCAGATCTGGAGAAAACAAGGAAAGTACTACATGAAAAATTATTAGAAAAAAAAAGAAAAAAATTTGAGAAATTGGAGATATGGAAGCTAAAAAAGAGAAAAGACCAGATATCCCTTTTATTAGCAAATACTCCTCTGCTTCAGGTCAAATAGAGAAGATTATTATGAAAAACTGGATAATTTTGGAGGGGGATAAGATCCTGAGGAAAATAATACCCAAAGTACCTAGATTCATATACAGAAAGGCGGCAGATCTAAATGTTAAATTGGCTCCCTCAGCAATTAGAGTCACTAACCAAGTAACCCAAGATCGAGCTACAGTATTATGTGGTGTGGACACCAACAATGTATCACATGTCAATTCATCAGGACCAAAACCAATTCTTTTGTCTCCGATGCCACTAAAGAAAGTTTTTCAGTGAAATAATTTATTAACTGCAATACCAACTATGTGGTTTATTGGAATGTGCATGTGGGAAACAGTATGTAGGGTGGACTATTAGGCCTTCAAAAAAACAGTTCTTAGAACACCGTAATAATATCATTAAAAATAATAGAAAACATTCGGTATCCAAACACTGTAATGACTGTCCTCATTTTGTATAGAAGACATAAATATCCTAGGTATAGAACATGTTAATCCAACTAAGAGAGGAGGAGATAGGTTTAAATTACTGGCTAAATGAGAGAACTACTGGATTTTCAAGTTACATACACTACAACCGGAAGGGCTTAACGAAGAATTGGATTTATGGTGCCTTTAACCTATATTGAAGATCACCAAATGAGATTATGTTACTGTATTTATTTATAATACTCTCAATCATTATTGGAGATTATGTATTTTTCTCATATCTTAGTTATAATTTTTTGTGTGGCTGCAACTCCTCTCACTCGCTGTAGAATCATAATAGTATAGTCCTCTGTTCCATTCATAATATATTAAAACAACTCGCCCAATAACACTAGGATGCTGACCATACGATATAGGGAAACAAAAAGGGATTTATAAATGGCTACAAACATTTAAGATTATAGATTTGGTTGGTTTATTATATTATGTGGATGCACAGAACCTCCGTTAGACAATCTTCTTCTCTTTTTCCTTTTTCTTCTTTTTATCAATACATTGTTCTTATATTAATATATACCCTGGTATTTAACAAACTACCAAGTTTAACAGTGGGCTGTATGTATTTAATAGTTCTGTACACTTTGGGATGTCAGCCATATATCATCCCATAATTATACCACTATTACGACTCTGATCATTTTTTCCTTCTCCCACTTAATATTTGTGTTTCACTGTCCCGTATTTTTATGGACAGTGCCTTAATTGGTGATTATTAAGTATTAAGTATCACACCTTTGAGAGTAAAGCTCTGCCCGCAGAATGAGAGCCGACACCTCACTAGTCTCCATCGCGTTGCACAGCATTACAGTGCACCAATTAGTCACTAATGAAGGGGACTCAAATGATCACATAAAAACTCAGTACCTTACTCGTAATCAGAGTTAGGTGCTGCTTGCAGAATACGTGCTGGTAGACTGCAGGGTCTCTCTCAGTTTGCACACCACTAATTTCTTCAATTATATGAATACATATAATCTATACTTAAGATGTTTTTCAATTAATTCCAGTCTTCTGTGATTTTACTCATCACATACATATCTGTTGTTGCTTTGAATTGATGTTTTTAGAAAAACTGTCTTGATCTTTTATTTTCAATTCACTATGCGGTTGTATTGTATTGGAAATTGTTTCCACATATATTGATTTTGTATTTATAAGATGTATATACATTGTAGTTTTTTATTTTTACTTAAATTGTTTTAAAAAAAAATACTTTAAGTATACTTTGTATCTCAACATGATACTTTGAACTCCTATCGGCAATCCTGCCCACTGATTGGCCAATTAGGATTTAAATATCTCCATCCCGCATTTTTTCGCGGTAAAGACTTATTAAGATATTTCCAAAATTATCCTGAGGAAGGGGCTATAAGCCCAGAAACGCGTTGAGAAAATATTGGGATTTATCTTCTAAATGATAACAGCCTCTGGAAGAGAATAATCCCCAATGGAATAGCAACGGACGAATGATCAGCACAGCTGTATAGCGCAGCACTCGGACCCAACCTACGGAACCTGGATGAGGACGGGCACTTGGAACTGATAGCGGAAAGCTGTGCAGCGATCTCCCGTTGATTGATGTGCATGTACTTACTGGGAATCTGGTGAGCAGACATCTTTACCTGTACAGTTATTGATTTTATCTCTGGGGACCAGATGAAAACTCGTATACTCCAGTTATATATATTATCTTTATCCTAGCACAATACTAGTTGGCTCCCCTAACAGTGAATCTTTATGGTTCTTATATCACCTTTTCCTTTTATAGAGCTGTTTTACTTCTATTTATTCATTCATTTATTTTTTTATGTTTGGGATATAGCTATTGTCTATCCACGTTATCTTAATAAATTATTATTCTTTTTACTTACCATCCATCTCATTTATTGCATTTAATGGATGTATCTATTTATTTTATTTACTATACTTAGATCACTGGTGTGCTGTCTCTTGTTCTCTTTTTCCCCACTGTGATTTTGCACCTAAAAAATTCAACTTTGAAAATAATAACTTTTGAATGAAACACCTTTCAGCAGTGGGAGTACTCTTGTCTTACTCAGGAGGATAAACCCTACAACATATTTTTTTTTACATTTTAAGTATTACTATCCCTTTAAAAGGAAAACAAAGCAATTATACTTCTATACCTGAAACAATTACATATTCACATTGTGATGTCATAGAATTGTGTCTCAAGCATGAAAGAAACAAGATCAATAATTTTCCTTTACCTGAAGTGAATAGACATTGACATTGTAATGCCATAATACTGTGATTCTACTTCATAGGAAAACAAAGCTATTATACTTCTATCCCTGAAACAATTAGATATTCACATTGTGATATCATACTACTGTATCTCAAGCAATAAGGAAACAAGAGCAATAATTTTCCTTTATCTGAACTGAGTAGGCATTGACATTGTGATATCATAGTACTGAGATTCTACTTATAAGGAAAAGAAAGCAATTTGAACTTCTATACCTGAAACAATTATATATTCACATTGTGATGTCATAGTACTGTGATTCTACTTAAAAGGAAAACAAAGAAATTATACGTCTATACCTGAAACAATTAGATATTAACATTGTGATGTCATAGTACTGTGATTTTACTTAAAGGAAAACAAAGCAATTATACTTCTATACCTGAAACAATTAGATATTCACATTGTGATGTCATAATACTATGATTCTACTTAAAAGGAAAACTAAGCAATTATACTTCTATTTCTGAAATAATTAGATATTCATATTGTGATGCCATAATACTATGTCTCAAGCATTAAGAAACAAGAGCAATAATTTACTTTTACCTGAAGTGAATAGACATTGACATTGTGATATTATAGTATTGTGATTCTACTTAAAAGCAAAACAAAGCAATAATACTTCTATATCTGAACCAATTAGATATTCACATTGTGATGCCATAATACTATGTCTCAAGCATGAAGGAAACCATAGCAAGAATTTTCCTTTACCTGAAGTGAATTGGCATTGACATTTAATGTCATAATACTGTGATTCTACTTAAAAGGAAAACAAAGCAATTAAACTTATATACCCAACACAATTATATATTCACATTGTCATGTCATAGCACTGTGATTCTACTTAAAAGGAAAAAACAGTAATTATACTTCTATTCCTAAAACAATTAGATATTCACATTGTGATGTCATAGTACTGTGAGTTTACGTAAAAGAAAAACAAAGCAATTATACTTCTATACCTGAAACAATTAGATATTCATATTGTGATATCATACTATTGTGATTCTACTTAAAAGGAAAACAACACAATTATACTTCTATACCCGAATCAATTAAATATTCACATTGTGATGTCATAGTACTGTGATTCTACTTAAAAGGAAAACAAAGCAATTATACTTCTATACCTGAAACAATTAGATATTCACATTGTGATGTCATAGTACTGTGATTTTACTTAAAAGGAAAACAAAGCAATTATACGTCTATACCTGAAACAATTAGATATTCACATTGTGATGTCATAGTACTGTGATTCTATTTAAAACGAAAACAAAGCAAGTATACTTCTATACCTGAAGCAATTAGATATTCACATTGTGATGTAATTGTACTGTGTCTGAAGCAAGAAGGATGTAAGAGCAATAATTTTCCTTTACCTGAAACAATTAGATATTCATTTTGTGATGTCATAGTACTGTGATTCTACTTAAAAGGAAAACAAAGCAATTATACTTCTATACCAGAAATAATTATATATTCACATTGTGATGTCATAGTACTGTGATTCTACTCATAAAGAAAATGCAGCAATTATACTTCTATACCTGAAACAATGAGATATTCAAATTGTGATGTCATAATACTGTGTCTCAAGCAAGAAGGAAACAAGAGCTATAATTTTCTTTTACCTGAAGAGAATAGTCATTGACACTGTGCTGTTATAATACTGTGATTCTACTTGAAAGGAAAACAAAGCAATTATACTTCTATTCCTGAAACAATTAGATATTCACATTGTGATGCCATAATACTGTGTCTCAAGCATAAAGGAAACAAGAGCAATCATTTTCCTTTACCTGAAGTGAGTAGACATTGAGATTGTGATATAATTTTACTGTGATTCTACTTAAAAGCAAAACAAAGCAATTATACTTCTATACCTGAAACAATTAGATATTCACATTGTGATGTCATAGTACTATAATTCTACTTAACAGAAAAACAAAGCAATTATAATTCTATACCTGAAACAATGAAATATTCACATTGTGATGTAATAATACTGTGTCTGAAGCAAGAAGGAAACAAGAGCAATAATTTTCCTTTACCTGAAGAGAATAGTCATTGACACTGTGATGTCATAATAAAGTGATTCTACTTAAAGGGAAAACAAAGCAATTATACTTCTATACCTGAAATAATTAGATAGTCACATTGGATTTCATAGTACTGTGTATCAAGCATGAAGTAAAGAAGAGCAAAAATATTCCTTTACCTGAAGTGAATAGACATTGACATTGTGATGTCATAGTACTGTGATTCTACTTAACAGCAGAACAAAGCAATTATACTTCTAGACCTGAAAAAATTAGATATTCACATTGTGATGTCATAGTACTGTGATTCTACATGAAAGGTAAACAAAGCATTTATTCTTCTAAAGCTTAAACAATTAGATAGTCACATTGTGATGTCATTGTACTGTGATTCTACTTAAAAGAAAAACAAAGCAATTATACTTCTATACATGAAACAAATAGACATTCAGATTGTGATGTCATACTACTGTGATTCTACTTAAAAGAAAAACAATGCAATTATGCTTCTATACCTGAAACAATGAGATATTCACATTGTGATGTAATAATACTGTGTATCAAGCAAGACGGAAACAAGAGCAATAATTTTCCTTTACCTGAAGAGAATAGTCATTGGTACTGTGATGTCATAATACTGTGATTCTACTTAAAAGGAAAACAAAGCAATTATACTAATAAAACTTAAATTATATATTCACATTGTGATGTCATAGTACTGCAATTCTACTTAGAAGGAAAACACAGCAATTATACTTCTATACCTGAAACAATTAGATATTCACATTGTGATGTCATTGTACTGTGATTCTACTAAAAAGCAAAACATGTACTTCTATACATGAATCAACTAGATATGCATATTGTGATGTGATAGTACTGTGATTCTTCTTAAAAGCAAAACAAAACAATTATACTTCTTTACCTGAAACAATTAGATATTCACATTATAATGTCATAGTACTGTGATTCTATTTTAAAGGAAAACAAAGCAAGTGTACTTCTATACCTGAAGCAATTAGATATTCACATTGTGATGTCATTGTACTGTGTCTGAAGCAAGAAGGAAACAAGAGCAATAATTTTCATTTACCTGAAACAATTAGATATTCATTTTGTGATGTCATAATACTTTGATTTTACTTAAAAGGAAAACAAAGCAATTATACTTCTATATCTGAAAAACAATTACATATTCATATTGTGATGTCATAGTAATGTGTCTCAAGTATGAAGGAAAGAAGATCAATAATTATACTTTACCTGAAGTGAATGGACATTGACATTGTGATGTCATAGTACTGGGATTCTACTTAAAAGGAAAACAAAGCAATTATACTTCTATACCTGAAACAATTATATATTCACATTATGATGTCATAGTACCGTGATTCTACTTATAAAGAAAATGCAGCAATTATACTTCTATACCTGAAACAATGAGATATTCACATTGTGATGTCATAATACTGTGTCTCAAGCAAGAAGGAAACAAGAGCTATAATTTTCCTTTACCTGAAGTGAATAGTCATTGACACCGTGATGTCATAATACTGTGATTCTACTTGAAAGGAAAACAAAGCAATTATACTTCTATTCCTTAAACAATTAGATATTCACATTGTGATGCCATAATACTGTGTCTCAAGCATAAAGGAAACATGAGAAATAATTTTCCATTACCTGAAGTGAATTGGCTTTGACATTGTGATGTTATAATACTGTGATTCTACTTAAATGGAAAAGAAAGCAATTATACTTCTATACCTGAAACAATTAGATATTCATATTTTGATGTCATAGTACCTTGTCTCAAGCATGAAGGAAAAATGAGCAATATTTTTCCTTTACCTGAAGTGAATAGACATTGGCATTGTGATGTCATTTTACTGTGATTCTTCTTAAAAGTAAAACAAAGCAATTATGCATCTATACCTGAAACAATTAGATATTGATATTGTGATGTCATAGTACTATAATTCTACTTAAAAGGAAAACAAAGCAGTTATAATTCTATACCTGAAACAATGAGATATTCATATTGTGATGTAATAATACTGTGTCTAAAGAAAGAAGGAAACAAGAACAATAATTTTCCTTTACCTGAAGAGAATAGTCATTGGTACTGTGATGTCATAATACTGTGATTCTACTTAAAAGGAAAACAAAGCAATTATACTAATAAAACTTAAATTATATATTCACATTGTGATGTCATAGTACTAATTCTACTTAGAAGGAAAACACAGCAATTATACTTCTATACCTGAAACAATTAGATATTCACATTGTGATGTCATTGTACTGTGATTCTACTAAAAAGCAAAACATGTACTTCTATACATGAATCAACTAGATATGCATATTGTGATGTGATAGTACTGTGATTCTTCTTAAAAGCAAAACAAAACAATTATACTTCTCTTCCTGAAACAATTAGATATTCACATTATAATGTCATAGTACTGTGATTCTATTTTAAAGGAAAACAAAGCAAGTGTACTTCTATACATGAAGCAATTAGATATTCACATTGTGATGTCATTGTACTGTGTCTGAAGCAAGAAGGAAACAAGAGCAATAATTTTCATTTACCTGAAACAATTAGATATTCATTTTGTGATGTCATAATACTTTGATTTTACTTAAAAGGAAAACAAAGCAATTATACTTCTATATCTGAAAAACAATTACATATTCATATTGTGATGTCATAGTAATGTGTCTCAAATATGATGGAAAGAAGATCAATAATTTTACTTTACCTGAAGTGAATGGACATTGACATTGTGATGTCATAGTACTGGGATTCTACTTAAAAGGAAAACAAAGCAATTATACTTCTATACCTGAAACAATTATATATTCACATTATGATGTCATAGTACCGTGATTCTACTTATAAAGAAAATGCAGCAATTATACTTCTATACCTGAAGCAATGAGATATTCACATTGTGATGTCATAATACTGTGTCTCAAGCTAGAAGGAAACAAGAGCTATAATTTTCCTTTACCTGAAGTGAATAGTCATTGACACCGTGATGTCTTAATACTGTGATTCTACTTGAAAGGAAAACAAAGCAATTATACTTCTATTCCTGAAGCAATTAGATATTCACATTGTGATGCCATAATACTGTGTCTCAAGCATAAAGGAAACAGGAGAAATAATTTTCCATTACCTGAAGTGAATTGGCTTTGACATTGTGATGTTATAATACTGTGATTCTACTTAAATGGAAAAGAAAGCAATTATACTTCTATACCTGAAACAATTAGATATTCATATTTTGATGTCATAGTATCTTGTCTCAAGCATGAAGGAAAAATGAGCAATAATTTTCCATTACCTGAAGTGAATAGACATTGACATTGTGATGTCATTTTACTGTGATTCTTCTTAAAAGTAAAACAAAGCAATTATGCATCTATACCTGAAACAATTAGATATTGATATTGTGATGTCATAGTACTATAATTCTACTTAAAAGGAAAACAAAGCAGTTATAATTCTATACCTGAAACAATGAGATATTCATATTGTGATGTAATAATACTGTGTCTAAAGAAAGAAGGAAACAAGAACAATAATTTTCCTTTACCTGAAGAGAATAGTCATTGGTACTGTGATGTCATAACACTGTGATTCTACTTAAAAGGAAAACAAAGCAATTATACTAATAAAACTTAAATTATATATTCACATTGTGATGTCATAGTACTAATTCTACTTAGAAGGAAAACACAGCAATTATACTTCTATACCTGAAACAATTAGATATTCACATTGTGATGTCATTGTACTGTGATTCTACTAAAAAGCAAAACATGTACTTCTATACATGAATCAACTAGATATGCATATTGTGATGTGATAGTACTGTGATTCTTCTTAAAAGCAAAACAAAACAATTATACTTCTCTTCCTGAAACAATTAGATATTCACATTATAATGTCATAGTACTGTGATTCTATTTTAAAGGAAAACAAAGCAAGTGTACTTCTATACCTGAAGCAATTAGATATTCACATTGTGATGTCATTGTACTGTGTCTGAAGCAAAACGGAAACAAGAGCAATAATTTTCATTTACCTGAAACAATTAGATATTCATTTTGTGATGTCATAATACTTTGATTTTACTTAAAAGGAAAAGAAAGCAATTATACTTCTATATCTGAAAAACAATTACATATTCACATTGTGGTGTCATAGTAATGTGTCTCAAGTATGATGGAAATAAGATCAATAATTTTACTTTACCTGAAGTGAATGGACATTGACATTGTGATGTCATAGTACTGGGATTCTACTTAAAAGGAAAACAAAGCAATTATACTTCTATACCTGAAACAATGAGATATTCACATTGTGATGTCATAATACTGTGTCTCAATCAAGAAGGAAACAAGAGCTATAATTTTCCTTTACCTGAAGAGACTAGTCATTGACACCATGATGTCATAATACTGTGATTCTAGTTGAAAGGAAAACAAAGCAATTATACTTCTATTCCTGAAACAATTAGATATTCACATTGTGATGCCATAATACTGTGTCTCAAGCATAAAGAAAACAGGAGAAATAATTTTCCATTACCTGAAATGAATTTGACATTGTGATGTTATAATACTGTGATTCTACTTAAAAGGAAAACAAAGCAGTTGTAATTCTATACCTGAAACAATGAGATATTCATATTGTGATGTAATAATACTGTGTCTAAAGAAAGAAGGAAACAAGAGCAATAATTTTCCTTTACCTGAAGAGAATAGTCATTGACACTGTGATGTCATAATAAAGTGATACTGCTTAAAAGGAAAACAAAGCAATTATAATTCTATACCTGAAACAATTAGATATTCACATTGTGATGTCATAGTACTGTGATTCTACTTAAAAGCAAAACAATGCAATTTGACTTGTATACCTGAAATAATTAGATATTCACATTGTGATGTCATAGTACTGTAATTCTACTTAAAAGGAAAACAAAGCTATTATACTTCTATACCTGAAACAATTAGATAATCACTTTGTGATGTCATAAGCATAAAGGAAACAAGAGCAATAATTTTCCTATACCTGAAGTGAATAGATATCGACATTGTGATGTCATAGTACTGTGATTCTAGTTAAAAGTAAAACAAAGCAATTATACTTCTATACTTGAAAGAATTAGATATTCACATTGTGATGTCATAGTACTGGGATTCTACTTAAAAGGAAAACAAAGCAATTATACTTCTATACCTGAAACAATTAGATATTCACATTGTGATGTCATAGTACTTTGTCTCAAGCCAGAAGGACACAAGAGTAATAATTTTCCTTTACCTGAAACAATTAGATATTCACATTGTGATGTCATAATACTGTGATTCTACTTAAAAGCAAAACAAAGCAATTATACTTTTATACCTGAAACAATTAGATATTCACATTGTGATGTCCTAATACTGTGTCTCAAGGAAAAAGGAAACAGAGCAATCATTTTCCTTTACCTGAATTGAATAGACATTGACATTGTGATGTCATTGTACTGTGATTCTACATCAAAGAAAGCAATTATACGTCTAAAGCTTAAATAATTAGATAGTCACATTGTTATGTCATTGTACTGTGATTCTATTTAAAAGAAAAACAAAGCAATTATACTTCTAAAGCTTAAATAATTAGATAGTCACATTGTTATGTCATTGTACTGTGATTCTACATAAAAGAAAAACAATGCAATTATGCTTCTATACCTGAAACAATGAGATATTCACATTGTGATGTAATAATACTGTGTCTCAAGCAAGAAGGAAACAAGAGCAATAATTTTCCTTTACCTGAAGTGACTAGTCATTGGTACTGTAATGTCATAATACTGTGATTCTACTTAAAAGGAAAACAAAGCAGTTATACTAATAAATCTAAAACAATGATATATTCACATTTTGATATCATAGTACTGCAATTATACTTAAAAGGAAAACAAAGCAGTTATAATTCTATACCTGAAACAATGAGATATTCATATTGTGATGTAATAATACTGTGTCTAAAGAAAGAAGGTAACAAGAGCAATAATTTTCCTTTACCTGAAGAGAATAGTCATTGGTACTGTGATGTCATAATACTGTGATTCTACTTAAAAGGAAAACAAAGCAATTATACTAATAAAACTTAAATTATATATTCACATTGTGATGTCATAGTACTAATTCTACTTAGAAGGAAAACACAGCAATTATACTTCTATACCTGAAACAATTAGATATTCACATTGTGATGTCATTGTACTGTGATTCTACTAAAAAGCAAAACATGTACTTCTATACATGAATCAACTAGATATGCATATTGTGATGTGATAGTACTGTGATTCTTCTTAAAAGCAAAACAAAACAATTATACTTCTCTTCCTGAAACAATTAGATATTCACATTATAATGTCATAGTACTGTGATTCTATTTTAAAGGAAAACAAAGCAAGTGTACTTCTATACATGAAGCAATTAGATATTCACATTGTGATGTCATTGTACTGTGTCTGAAGCAAGAAGGAAACAAGAGCAATAATTTTCATTTACCTGAAACAATTAGATATTCATTTTGTGATGTCATAATACTTTGATTTTACTTAAAAGGAAAACAAAGCAATTATACTTCTATATCTGAAAAACAATTACATATTCATATTGTGATGTCATAGTAATGTGTCTCAAATATGATGGAAAGAAGATCAATAATTTTACTTTACCTGAAGTGAATGGACATTGACATTGTGATGTCATAGTACTGGGATTCTACTTAAAAGGAAAACAAAGCAATTATACTTCTATACCTGAAACAATTATATATTCACATTATGATGTCATAGTACCGTGATTCTACTTATAAAGAAAATGCAGCAATTATACTTCTATACCTGAAGCAATGAGATATTCACATTGTGATGTCATAATACTGTGTCTCAAGCTAGAAGGAAACAAGAGCTATAATTTTCCTTTACCTGAAGTGAATAGTCATTGACACCGTGATGTCATAATACTGTGATTCTACTTGAAAGGAAAACAAAGCAATTATACTTCTATTCCTGAAGCAATTAGATATTCACATTGTGATGCCATAATACTGTGTCTCAAGCATAAAGGAAACAGGAGAAATAATTTTCCATTACCTGAAGTGAATTGGCTTTGACATTGTGATGTTATAATACTGTGATTCTACTTAAATGGAAAAGAAAGCAATTATACTTCTATACCTGAAACAATTAGATATTCATATTTTGATGTCATAGTATCTTGTCTCAAGCATGAAGGAAAAATGAGCAATAATTTTCCATTACCTGAAGTGAATAGACATTGACATTGTGATGTCATTTTACTGTGATTCTTCTTAAAAGTAAAACAAAGCAATTATGCATCTATACCTGAAACAATTAGATATTGATATTGTGATGTCATAGTACTATAATTCTACTTAAAAGGAAAACAAAGCAGTTATAATTCTATACCTGAAACAATGAGATATTCATATTGTGATGTAATAATACTGTGTCTAAAGAAAGAAGGAAACAAGAACAATAATTTTCCTTTACCTGAAGAGAATAGTCATTGGTACTGTGATGTCATAACACTGTGATTCTACTTAAAAGGAAAACAAAGCAATTATACTAATAAAACTTAAATTATATATTCACATTGTGATGTCATAGTACTAATTCTACTTAGAAGGAAAACACAGCAATTATACTTCTATACCTGAAACAATTAGATATTCACATTGTGATGTCATTGTACTGTGATTCTACTAAAAAGCAAAACATGTACTTCTATACATGAATCAACTAGATATGCATATTGTGATGTGATAGTACTGTGATTCTTCTTAAAAGCAAAACAAAACAATTATACTTCTCTTCCTGAAACAATTAGATATTCACATTATAATGTCATAGTACTGTGATTCTATTTTAAAGGAAAACAAAGCAAGTGTACTTCTATACCTGAAGCAATTAGATATTCACATTGTGATGTCATTGTACTGTGTCTGAAGCAAAACGGAAACAAGAGCAATAATTTTCATTTACCTGAAACAATTAGATATTCATTTTGTGATGTCATAATACTTTGATTTTACTTAAAAGGAAAAGAAAGCAATTATACTTCTATATCTGAAAAACAATTACATATTCACATTGTGGTGTCATAGTAATGTGTCTCAAGTATGATGGAAATAAGATCAATAATTTTACTTTACCTGAAGTGAATGGACATTGACATTGTGATGTCATAGTACTGGGATTCTACTTAAAAGGAAAACAAAGCAATTATACTTCTATACCTGAAACAATGAGATATTCACATTGTGATGTCATAATACTGTGTCTCAATCAAGAAGGAAACAAGAGCTATAATTTTCCTTTACCTGAAGAGACTAGTCATTGACACCATGATGTCATAATACTGTGATTCTAGTTGAAAGGAAAACAAAGCAATTATACTTCTATTCCTGAAACAATTAGATATTCACATTGTGATGCCATAATACTGTGTCTCAAGCATAAAGAAAACAGGAGAAATAATTTTCCATTACCTGAAATGAATTTGACATTGTGATGTTATAATACTGTGATTCTACTTAAAAGGAAAACAAAGCAGTTGTAATTCTATACCTGAAACAATGAGATATTCATATTGTGATGTAATAATACTGTGTCTAAAGAAAGAAGGAAACAAGAGCAATAATTTTCCTTTACCTGAAGAGAATAGTCATTGACACTGTGATGTCATAATAAAGTGATACTGCTTAAAAGGAAAACAAAGCAATTATAATTCTATACCTGAAACAATTAGATATTCACATTGTGATGTCATAGTACTGTGATTCTACTTAAAAGCAAAACAATGCAATTTGACTTGTATACCTGAAATAATTAGATATTCACATTGTGATGTCATAGTACTGTAATTCTACTTAAAAGGAAAACAAAGCTATTATACTTCTATACCTGAAACAATTAGATAATCACTTTGTGATGTGATAAGCATGAAGGAAACAAGAGCAATAATTTTCCTATACCTGAAGTGAATAGATATCGACATTGTGATGTCATAGTACTGTGATTCTAGTTAAAAGTAAAACAAAGCAATTATACTTCTATACTTGAAAGAATTAGATATTCACATTGTGATGTCATAGTACTGGGATTCTACTTAAAAGGAAAACAAAGCAATTATACTTCTATACCTGAAACAATTAGATATTCACATTGTGATGTCATAGTACTTTGTCTCAAGCCAGAAGGACACAAGAGTAATAATTTTCCTTTACCTGAAACAATTAGATATTCACATTGTGATGTCATAATACTGTGATTCTACTTAAAAGTAAAACAAAGCAATTATACTTTTATACCTGAAACAATTAGATATTCACATTGTGATGTCCTAATACTGTGTCTCAAGGAAAAAGGAAACAGAGCAATCATTTTCCTTTACCTGAATTGAATAGACATTGACATTGTGATGTCATTGCACTGTGATTCTACATCAAAGAAAGCAATTATACGTCTAAAGCTTAAATAATTAGATAGTCACATTGTTATGTCATTGTACTGTGATTCTATTTAAAAGAAAAACAAAGCAATTATACTTCTAAAGCTTAAATAATTAGATAGTCACATTGTTATGTCATTGTACTGTGATTCTACATAAAAGAAAAACAATGCAATTATGCTTCTATACCTGAAACAATGAGATATTCACATTGTGATGTAATAATACTGTGTCTCAAGCAAGAAGGAAACAAGAGCAATAATTTTCCTTTACCTGAAGTGACTAGTCATTGGTACTGTAATGTCATAATACTGTGATTCTACTTAAAAGGAAAACAAAGCAGTTATACTAATAAATCTAAAACAATGATATATTCACATTTTGATATCATAGTACTGCAATTATACTTAAAAGGAAAACAAAGCAGTTATAATTCTATACCTGAAACAATGAGATATTCATATTGTGATGTAATAATACTGTGTCTAAAGAAAGAAGGTAACAAGAGCAATAATTTTCCTTTACCTGAAGAGAATAGTCATTGGTACTGTGATGTCATAATACTGTGATTCAACTTAAAAGGAAAACAAAGCAATTGTACTAATAAAACTGAAATTAAATATTCACATTGTTATGTCATAGTACTGCAATTCTACTTAGAAGGAAAGCACAGCAATTATACTTCTCTACCTGAAACAATTAGATATTCACATTGTGATATCATAGTACTGTGATTCTATTTTAAAGGAAAACAAAGCAAGTGTACTTCTATACCTGAAACAATTAGATATTCACATTGTGATGTCATTATACTGTGTCTGAAGCAAGAAGGAAGAAGAGCAATAATTTTCATTTACCTGAAACAATTAAATATTCATTTTGTGATGTCATAATACTTTGATTTTACTTAAAAGGAAAACAAAGCAATTATACTTCTATATCTGAAAAACAATTACATATTCACATTGTAGTGTGATAGTAATGTGTCTCAAGTATGAAGGAAAGAAGATCAATAATTTTACTTTACCTGAAGTGAATGGACATTGACATTGTGATGTCATAATACTTTGATTTTGCTTAAAAGGTATCACGGTCCCCGTGATTCCCTGTCAATCTCTGACTGTGTACATTTGCATTGGAGGAGTCTGATTGGCCCGCCCAGGATGTGCCTTTATATGCTGGGGTTTGGGCACTTGTCAGTTGCCCTTTCGTGATGTTCATGTTGCTGCGCCTAGTTGCTGATCTCCAGTGTCTCCTGTGTACCGACCCGGCTAGTCTGACTCTCCTCCTGTTCCTGCTCCGTGATTTGACCCGGTTCTGGCTGACGACCTTGCTCCGTGATCTGACCCGGCTCTGGCTGACGACCCTGCACTGTGATCTTACCCGGCTCTGGCTGAAGACCCTGTTCCGTAATCTGACCTGGCTCTGGCTGACGACCCTGCTCCGTGATTCGACCCGGTTCTGGCTCCTGATCCTGCTCCGTGATTGATCCGCTCTCCGGTGGTGTTCCTGCGACTCTGTCATCTGGTTCCGGCTATCGCTCCTTATCACAGTGCCTGTGATTCCTGTCAGTCTCATCTGTGGCAGACACTGATTTGCTGTGTTGGTTTGGCCCGCCCCCGGTGACCTTTTTATACCTGGCTAGCACATCTGTCAGTTGCCCTTTCGTGGTGTTTCTGAGCCAGTTATACTGTTGCTGTGTTCCTGTGTTCCGGATTCCTGTGTACCGACTCGGCTTGTCCTGACTATTCTCCTGTGTTCCTGCTTGTGTATGATCCGGCCCGTCTGACTACCACCCTTGGATCCTGACCCGGTTTGGCTGACGTTCCTGCTTGTGTATGACCCGGCTTGTATGACTACCTCCTGCGTGCTCCGATCCGGCCTGGCTGACTTCCCGCTCCAAAGACCGACTCCTGCTTACTACAGTGACCTGCGTTCCAGTTGTCGCCGCCGTGACATTTCTATCTGCTGTTCCAGCTTTTGGTGTGACTGCCTTGCCTGGTGTACTCCGATCAGTGCAGTGTATTTACCTGTGCAGAGTTGTGCGTATGTACGCCTCCCTCATACTGCAGAGCCTTGCTATACCGCTGAAAAGCCTCGAGTAAAAGTGCTATTTAACCCTAGCAGTGCCGCTTGGGTTCCACTCTCTCGCTACTACCGTAAGAGTCTCGTTCTCGGTGATACTACTGCTGAGTTGGCCGCTCTCCGTCGGCAGCTCCGTACATCCTTGCAGAGTATTCACATCCGTTAGGCCAGTTGGGCGCCTAAGACTCTCTCTTGTATACTGGGCGATTCCGCTATACCGAGTGGTGGCAGGCACAGGCATCAGAATTTGCAAATCCGGTAACTACGCCCGTGGGGCTGTTGGCTCTAGCGTGTCATATCCCGGTGTTCGGTTAAGTCTGAGGAGGCTTGGCAGCTCTCACATTGCAGGCCGGTTCCAATCACGCCCGTGGGGGCTATTTGCGCTTGCACTAGTTGAAGCAGTTCCAGTAGGTACACCCGAGGGGGCTACGTGTACTCCTGTGCTTCTTCTTACTGAACACCGTGGCGAGGCAGTCCTGTATCCAGCCGGTGATGAACTTGGTCTCCAGCACAGCCTTATAACACCCTGGACGTTCCAAACATCCACTTCTGAGACTGACTGTTATCAAAGACTTAACCCTCTGTGGGTATATACTATTCTACTGCTGGGTAATTGTACATGTAATTGATTTGTGCATTTACAATTGTATCTACTAGTCCTTATTACTGGTGTATATCAACCGCCACTAGAGGACGTACTTCTGCCTTACCTTATTTTAATAAAATTGTGTTTTATTTCACACACTGGTCTGAGAGTCTTAAAAAACCGTTACACTCCTGTCCGGTTGCTGCTCCAGTGTCCTCCAGTCGCGCTGGCGACATTCTGAACTGTTCTCTGTTTCCTCTCGCTCATTTAGCTGTAGCAGAGGTTGCCTGCCTTGTACTCGCTGAGCATTGCTCTTTTAAATGTACCAGATTAACCCTTGCAGTGCCTGTAGTCTCTGATTACGTGCCACTTGTTAACTTGCCAAGCTCCTGTTGATTCTCTGAGCCGTTACACTTTGAGCCTCCTCTTGACGCTATACCAGTCCTTGCAGAGCTCCGCTTGTCCGGTGTTCGGGGTGCACCGTGATCACGCCGGTTGGCGCTGGCAGTCTGTTCACTCTTGCTATAAGGATTCTGAGCGACACCGGAAGGGTGTCTGGGCCGTATCTCATTTGCTTAAAGTATACAGTTCCAGCTGCACTACTCTGTGCATAGGCTCTTCTTAAGCTTGGGCAACTACTATCTACTGTGGCCTCCCAAGGGCTTGCATACTATCCTTGGCACACGCAGGGTTACTCACTACTCATTCTGGGCGATTCCTATTCTGGTTACATTAGATTGGCAGTAGTATTCCTCCTAGCCCACGGTGGTGGTACTGGCTCAGCTCAGAGCAACAGGGGCTCATCCTGCTTCTGCTTAGAGAGTGATACAGAGCTGATCCTGTGTTCCTGTTCTACATCTAAAGACTGTTTTCAGAGACTGATATATCTCCTGGGCGTTGGCCAATCTAGCCTGAGCCTCACCAGTTGCTGCTGTTAACCCTCTGAGTAGCTATAGTCTGTAGCTATATTCATCCTCTGATTATATTGCCTATTCTTATCTGTAATTGTCAGTATTGTTCTTACCTATACTGGCCCCTAGGGGCACTGTTTATCATTCTGTTTCAATAAACTGTGTTTTTACTTTACAACCTGGTCTGAGTGTCAGAAAAACCGTAACAGTACGAAAGGGCCATGACCTCAGACGGGAAAAGTGACAGTAATACACAGAACCTCCACTGGAGGATGGATGTTCACGAGCAACGCTTAGATCAGTTGGCATTGGCCATGCAGACCTTGCTTGAATGAACGGTACATCTTGATAAACCGAATCAAAATCCGGTGGTCCCCCCAGTTATGACACCAGATAATACTACTGCTCAAGGCTTGGCTCCCCCGAGAAGTTTAACGGCGGCGGCGCCGTTACCGTTAAGATATGATGGCGAACCCACACTGTGCAGGGGTTTCCTTAACCAGCTAGAGATATTCCTAGAACTCACACCCCATGCCTTCCCGAATGACTGTAGCAAGGTGGGGTTCATGGTATCCCTGTTAACTGGCAAAGCCCTGGCATGGGCCAATCCGTTATGGGAACAGGCTAAACCTTGCACTTTGTGCTTTAAAGAATTTGTTAAACAGTTCCGTAGAGTGTTTGAGACACCTGGGCCGGTGGATGTACAAGGCCAAGAGGAGTACAAAATTCAGAGCATTATTGACTCCAGGAGATTTAGAGGCAAGTTGCAATATTTGGTCCACTGCAAAGGTTATGGGCCTGAGGAGCGCTCTCGGGTTGATCATAAGGATCTTCATGCTCCACGACTGATGCGTAACTTTCACTCTAAACATCCTCTTAAACCTAGACCCTCTGGCAGGGGAGGGGGTCTTTGAGAGGGGGGTACTATCACGGTCCCCGTGATTCCCTGTCAATCTCTGACTGTGTACATTTGCATTGGAGGAGTCTGATTGGCCCGCCCAGGATGTGCCTTTATATGCTGGGGTTTGGGCACTTGTCAGTTGCCCTTTCGTGGTGTTCATGTTGCTGCGCCTAGTTGCTGATCTCCGGTGTCTCCTGTGTACCGACCCGGCTAGCCTGACTCTCCTCCTGTTCCTGCTCCGTGATTTGACCCGGTTCTGGCTGACGACCTTGCTCCGTGATCTGACCCGGCTCTGGCTGACGAACCTGCACTGTGATCTGACCCGGCTCTGGCTGAAGACCCTGTTCCGTGATCTGACCTGGCTCTGGCTGACGACCCTGCTCCATGATTCGACCCGGTTCTGGCTCCTGATCCTGCTCCGTGATTGATCCGCTCTCTGGTGGTGTTCCTGCGACTCTGTCATCCGGTTCCGGCTATCTCTCCTGTCCGGTTGCTGCTCCAGTGTCCTCCGGTCGCACTGGCGACATTCTGAACTGTTCTCTGTTTCCTCTCGCTCATTTAGCTGTAGCCGAGGTTGCCTGCCTTGTACTCGCTGAGCATTGCTCTTTTAAATGTACCAGATTAACCCTTGCAGTGCCTGTAGTCTCTGATTACGTGCCACTTGTTAACTTGCCAAGCTCCTGTTGATTCTCTGAGCCGTTACACTTTGAGCCTCCTCTTGTCGCTATACCAGTCCTTGCAGAGCTCCGCTTGTCCGGTGTTCGGGGTGCACCGTGATCACGCCGGTTGGCGCTGGCTGTCTGTTCGCTCTTGCTATAAGGATTCTGAGCGACACCGGAAGGGTGTCTGGGCCGTATCTCATTTGCTTAAAGTGTACAGTTCCAGCTGCACTACTCTGTGCATCGGCTCTTCTTAAGCTTGGGCAACTACTATCTACTGTGGCCTCCCAAGGGCTTGCATACTATCCTTGGCACATGCAGGGTTACTCACTACTCATTCTGGGCAATTCCTATTCTGGTTACATCAGATTGGCAGTAGCATTCCTCCTAGCCCACGGTGGTGGTACTGGCTCAGCTCAGAGCAACAGGGGCTCATCCTGCTTCTGCTTAGAGAGTGATACAGAGCTGATCCTGTGTTCCTGTTCTACATCTAAAGACTGTTTTCAGAGACTGATATATCTCCTGGGCGTTGGCCAATCTAGCCTGAGCCTCACCAGTTGCTCCTGTTAACCCTCTGAGTAGCTATAATCTGTAGCTATATTCATCCTCTGATTATATTGCCTATTCTTATCTGTAATTGTCAGTATTGTTCTTACCTATACTGGCCCCTAGGGGCACTGTTTATCATTCTGTTTCAATAAACTGTGTTTTTACTTTACAACCTGGTCTGAGTGTCAGAAAAACCGTAAAAAAAGGAAAACAAAGCAATTATACTTCTATACCTGAAACAATTACATATTCACATTGTGATGTCATAGTAATGTGTCTCAAGCATGAAGGAAAGAAGATCAATACTTTTACTTTACCTGAAGTGATTGGACATTGACATTGTGATGTCATAGTACTGGGATTCTACTTAAAAGGAAAACAAAGCAATTATACTTCTATACCTGAAACAATTATATATTCACATTATGATGTCATAGTACTGTGTCTCAATCAAGAAGGAAACAAGAGATATAGTTTTCCTTTACCTGAAGAGAATAGTCATTGACACCATGATGTCATAATACTGTGATTCTACTTGAAAGGAAAACAAAACAATTATACTTCTATTCCTGAAACAATTAGATATTCACATTGTGATGCCATAATACTGTGTCTCAAGCATGAAGGAAACAGGAGAAATAATTTTCCATTACCTGAAATGAATTGGCTTTGACATTGTGATGTTATAATACTGTGATTCTACTTAAATGGAAAACAAAGCAATTATACTTCAATACCTGAAACAATTAGATATTCATATTTTGATGTCATAGTACCTTGTCTCAAGCATGAAGGAAAAATGAGCAATATTTTTCCTTTACCTGAAGTGAATAGACATTGACATTGTGATGTCATTTTACTGTGATTCTTCTTAAAAGTAAAACAAAGCAATTATGCATCTATACCTGAAACAATTAGATATTGATATTGTGATGCCATAGTACTGTAATTCTACTTAAAAGGAAAACAAAGCAGTTATAATTCTATACCTGAAACAATGAGATATTCATATTGTGATGTAATAATACTGTGTCTAAAGAAAGAAGGAAACAAGAGCAATAATTTTCCTTTACCTGAAGAGAATAGTCATTGACACTGTGATGTCATAATAAAGTGATACTGCTTAAAAGGAAAACAATGCAATTATAATTCTATACCTAAAACAATTAGATATTCACATTGTGATGTCATAGTACTGTGATTCTACTTAAAAGCAAAACAATGCAATTAGACTTCTATACCTAAAATAATTAGATATTCACATTGTGATGTCATAGTACTGTAATTCTACTTAAAAGGAAAACAAAGCTATTATACTTCTATATCTGAAACAATTAGATAATCACATTGTGATGTCATAGTACTGAGTCATAAGCATGAAGGAAACAAGAGCAATAATTTTCCTATACCTGAAGTGAATAGATATAGACATTGTGATGTCATAGTACTGTGTTTCTAGTTAAAAGTAAAATAAAGCAATTATACTTCTATACTTTAAAGAATTAGATATTCCATTGTGATGTCATAGTACTGGGATTCTACTTAAAAGGGAAACAAAGCAATTATACTTCTATACCTGAAACAATCATATTTTCACATTGTGATGTCATAGTACTTTGTCTCAAGCCAGAAGGACACAAGAGTAATAATTTTCCTTTACCTGAAACAATTAGATATTCACATTGTGATGTCATAGTACTGTGATTCTACTTAAAAGCAAAACAAAGCAATTATACTTTTATACCTGAAACAATTAGATATTCACATTGTGATGTCTTAGTACTGTGTCTCAAGGAAAAAGGAAACAGAGCAATCATTTTCCTTTATCTGAATTGAATAGACATTGACATTGTGATGTCATTGTACTGTGATTCTACATCAAACAAAGCAATTATACTTCTAAAGCTTAAATAATTAGATAGTCACATTGTTATGTCATTGTACTGTGATTCTACATAAAAGAAAAACAATGCAATTATGCTTCTATACCTGAAACAATGAGATATTCACATTGTGATGTAATAATACTGTGTCTCAAGCAAGAAGGAAACAAGAGCAATAATTTTCCTTTACCTGAAGAGACTAGTCATTGGTACTGTAATGTCATAATACTGTGATTCTACTTAAAATGAAAACAAAGCAATTATAGTAATAAATCTAAAACAATTATATATTCACATTGTGATGTCATAGTACTGCAATTCTACTTAGAAGGAAAACACAGCAATTATACTTCTATACCTGAAACAATTAGATATTCACATTGTGATGTCATTGTACTGTGATTCTACTAAAAAGCAAAACATGTACTTCTATACCTGAATCAATTAGATATTCACATTGTGATGTCATAGTACTGCGATTCTTCTTATAAGCAAAACAAAGCAATTATACTTCTATATCTGAAACAATTAGATATTCCAATTGTGATGTCATAGTTCTGTGATTCCACTTAATAGGAAAACAAAGCAATTATACTTCTATACCTGAAGCAATTAGATATTCACATTGTAATGTTATTGTACTGTGTCTCAAGCACGACGGCTGCAAGAGCAATAATTTTCCTTTACCTGAAAAAATTAGATATTCATTTTGTGATGTCATAATACTTTGTTTCTAATTAAAAGGGAAACAAAGCAATTATACTTCTTTACCTTAAATAATTAAATATTCACATTGTGATGTCGTAGTACTGTGTCTCAAGCTTGAAGGAAACAAGAGCAATAATTTTCCTTTACCTGAAATGATAGACATTGACATTATGATGTCATAGTACTATGATTCTACTTAAAAGAAAATAAAGCAATTATACTTCTATACCTGAATCAATTAGTTATTCACATTGTGATGTCATAATACTGTGTCTCAAACAAGAAGGAAAGAAGAACAATAATTTTCCTTTATCTTAACTGAATAGGCATTGACATTGTGATGTCATAGTACTTTGATTCTACTTAAAAGGAAATCAAAGCAATTATACTTCTATACCTGAAACAATTAGATATTCACATTGTGATGTCATAGTACTTTGTCTCAAGCCAGAAGGACACAAGAGTAATAATTTTCCTTTACCTAAAACAATTAGATATTCACATTGTGAATACCTGAAGTGAATAGACATTGACATTGTGATGTCATAGTACTGTGATTCTACTTCAAAGGAAAACAAAGCTATTATACTCCTATACCGTAAACAATTAGATATTCACATTGTGATGTCATAGTACTGTGATTCTACTTCAAAGGAAAACAATGCAATTATACTTCTAAAGCTGAAAAAATTAGATAGTCACAGTGTGATGTTATAGTACTGTGATTCTACTTAAAAGGAAAACAAAGCAATTATACTTCTATACTGGAAACAATTAGATATTCACATTGTGATGTCATTGTAGTGTGATTCTACTTAAAAGAAAAACAGTGCAATTATGATTCTATATCTGAAACAATGAGATAGTCACATTGTGATGTAATAATACTGTGTCTCAAGCAAGAAGGAAAGAAGAGCAATAATTTTCCTTCACCTGAAGAGAATAGTCATTGACACTGTGATGTCAAAATACTGTGATTCTACTTAAAAGGGAAACAAAGCAATTATACTTCTTTTCCTGAAAAAATTAGATATTCACATTGTGATGCCATAATACTGTGTCTCGAGAATGAAGGAAACAAGAGCAAGAATTTTCCTTTACCTGAAGTGAATTGACATTGACATTGTGATGTCATAATACTGTGACTCTACTTAAAAGGAAAACAAAGCAATTATACTTCTATACCTGAAACAATTAGAAATTCTCATTGTGATGTCGTAGTACTGTGATTCTACTTAAAAGGAAAAGAAAGCAGTTATACTTCTATACCTGAAACAATTAGAAATTCTCATTGTGATGTCATAGTAATGTGATTCTACTTAAAAGGAAAACAAAGTGATGTCATAGTTCTGCCTCTCAAGCATGAAGGAAACAAGAGCAATACTTTTACTTTACCTTAAGTGAATAGACATTGACATTTTGATGTCAATGTTTGAGGATACAGGGATGGACAGCGTAGATGCACAGATGCCTCTTTGGCAAGATGTCTGCACTGTCGTCTGCCTGTGAGTCTCTGAAGAACTTTGATATATAAATAATGCCGGACGTAATAAGAATAATAAAAGGATTTATATGCTTAACGCAATGGTAAAAATTAATTGGGGACATTTTTATGTGCATGATAGTTCCACTTTAAGCCCTCAAATGCTAGAGAGGTATGTTTATTATCTGACTAGATGTGTATCCGCTTCCTCTTGGCCCAGTGCAGTCCTGGGAGGTGTCCACACTTTTTAAGGACATTATCCCCTTCTATGCAACCCACTCTAAGCACACTTTACCTATGTACACAAACCAACCACCTTCACTGGCACACACACACAGAATCGGTATCCCCTGACAAGATGTGTAACTACTCCCTCCAGGTCCAGCAACAGAGCAATCATTTTCCTTTATCTGAATTGAATAGACATTGACATTGTGATGTCATTGTACTGTGATTCTACATCAAACAAAGCAATTATACTTCTAAAGCTTAAATAATTAGATAGTCACATTGTTATGTCATTGTACTGTGATTCTACATAAAAGAAAAACAATGCAATTATGCTTCTATACCTGAAACAATGAGATATTCACATTGTGATGTAATAATACTGTGTCTCAAGCAAGAAGGAAACAAGAGCAATAATTTTCCTTTACCTGAAGAGACTAGTCATTGGTACTGTAATGTCATAATACTGTGATTCTACTTAAAATGAAAACAAAGCAATTATAGTAATAAATCTAAAACAATTATATATTCACATTGTGATGTCATAGTACTGCAATTCTACTTAGAAGGAAAACACAGCAATTATACTTCTATACCTGAAACAATTAGATATTCACATTGTGATGTCATTGTACTGTGATTCTACTAAAAAGCAAAACATGTACTTCTATACCTGAATCAATTAGATATTCACATTGTGATGTCATAGTACTGCGATTCTTCTTATAAGCAAAACAAAGCAATTATACTTCTATATCTGAAACAATTAGATATTCCAATTGTGATGTCATAGTTCTGTGATTCCACTTAATAGGAAAACAAAGCAATTATACTTCTATACCTGAAGCAATTAGATATTCACATTGTAATGTTATTGTACTGTGTCTCAAGCACGACGGCTGCAAGAGCAATAATTTTCCTTTACCTAAAAAAATTAGATATTCATTTTGTGATGTCATAATACTTTGTTTCTAATTAAAAGGGAAACAAAGCAATTATACTTCTTTACCTTAAATAATTAAATATTCACATTGTGATGTCGTAGTACTGTGTCTCAAGCTTGAAGGAAACAAGAGCAATAATTTTCCTTTACCTGAAATGATAGACATTGACATTATGATGTCATAGTACTATGATTCTACTTAAAAGAAAATAAAGCAATTATACTTCTATACCTGAATCAATTATATATTCACATTGTGATGTCATAGTACTTTGTCTCAAGCCAGAAGGACACAAGAGTAATAATTTTCCTTTACCTAAAACAATTAGATATTCACATTGTGATGTCATAATACTGTGATTCTACTTAAAAGCAAAACAAAGCAATTATACTTTTATACCTGAAACAATTAGATATTCACATTGTGATGTCTTAGTACTGTGTCTCAAGGAAAAAGGAAACAGAGCAATCATTTTCCTTTATCTGAATTGAATAGACATTGACATTGTGATGTCATTGTACTGTGATTCTACATCAAACAAAGCAATTATACTTCTAAAGCTTAAATAATTAGATAGTCACATTGTTATGTCATTGTACTGTGATTCTATTTAAAAGAAAAACAAAGCAATTATACTTCTATACATGAAACAATTAGATATTCAAATTGTGATGTCACAGTACTGTGATTCTACATAAAAGAAAAACAATGCAATTATGCTTCTATACCTGAAACAATTAGATATTCACATTGTGATGTAATAATACTGTGTCTCAAGCTTGAAGGAAACAAGAGCAATACTTTTCCTTTACCTGAAGTGATAGACATTGACATTATGATATCATAGTACTGTGATTCTACTTAAAAGAAAACAAAGCAATTATACTTCTATACCTGAATCAATTAGTTATTCACATTGTGATGTCATAATACTGTGTCTCAAGCAAGAAGGAAACAAGAACAATAATTTTCCTTTATCTGAACTGAATAGGCATTGACATTGTGATGTCATAGTACTTCGATTCTACTTAAAAGGAAAACAAAGCAATTATACTTCTATACCTGAAACAATTAGATATTCACATTGTGATTCCATAATACTGTGTCTCAAGCAAAAAGGAAAAAAGGCCAATTATTTTCCTTTACCTGAAGAGAATAGACATTGTCATTGTGATGTCATAGTACTATGATTCTACTTCAAAGGAAAAGAAAGCAATTATACTTCTAAAGCTTAAACAATTAGATATTCACATTGTGATGTCATAGTACTGTGATTCTACTTAAAAGGAAAATACAGCAAATATACTTCTATACCTGAAACAATTAGATATTCACATTGTGATGTCATAATACTGTGATTCTACTTAAAAAAACAATGCAATTATGCTTCTATACCTGAAAAAATGAGATATTCACATTGTGATGTCATAAAAATGTGTCTCATGCAAGAACGAAACAAGAGCAATAATTTTCCTTTATCTGAAGAGAATAGTCATTGACACTATGATGTCATAATACTGTGATTCTAGTTAAAAGGAAACCAAAGCAATTATAATTCTAGTCCTGAAACAATTAGATATTCACATTGTGAATCCATAATAATGTGTCTGAAGCATCAAGGAATCAATGGCAATGATTTCCTTTACCTGAAGTGAATTGGCATTGACATTGTGATGTCATAATACTGTGATTCTACTTAAAATAAAAACAAAGCAATTATACTTATATACCTGAAACAATTAGATATTCACATTGTGATGTCATAGTACTGTGTCTCAAGCAAGAAGGAAACAAGAGCAATAATTTTCATTTACCTGAAGTGAATAGACATTGTCATTGTGATGTCATAGTACTATGATTCTACTTCAAAGGAAAACAAAGCAATTATTCTTCTAAAGCTGAAACAATTAGATACTCACATTGTGATGTCATAGTACTGTGATTCTACTTAAAAGGAAAACAAATCAATTATACTTCTGTATCTGAAACAATTATATATTCATATTATGATGTCATTATACTGTGATTATACGTAAAAGGAAAACAAAGGAATTATACTTCTATACCTGAAACAATTAGATATTCACATTGTGATATCATAGTACTGTGATTCTACTTAAAAGCAAAATAACACAATTATACTTCTATACCTGAAACAATTAGATATTCAAATTGTGATGTCATATTACTATGTCTCAAGCATGAAGTAAAAAAGAGCAATAATTTCCTTTACCTGAAGTGAATAGACATTGACATTGTGATGTCATAGTACTGTGATTCTATTTAAAAGCAAAACAAAGCAATTATACTTCTATACCTGAAACAATTAGATATTCACATTGTGATGTCATAGTACTGTGATTCTACTTAAAGGGATAGTAATACTTAAAACGTAAAAAAAAATATGTTGTAGAGTTTATCCCCCTGAGTAAAACAAGAGTACTCCCACTGCTGAAAGGTGTTTCATTCAAAAGTTATTAATTTTCAAAGTTGAATTTTTTAGGTGCAATATCACAGTGGCCTGAAATTGTACAGTGGCGCTGTTGCTACACCATCCTATGGAGATTTATGGTCAATTGACCAGAGCTGTCCATAGGATCGTGTAGCAACAGCACCACTGTACAATTTCAGGCCACTGTGATATTGCACCTAAAAAATTCAACTTTGAAAATTAATAACTTTTGAATAAAACACCTTTCAGCAGTGGGAGTACCCTTGTTTTACTCAGGGGGATAAACCCTACAACATATTTTTTTTTACATTTTAAGTATTACTATCCCTTTAAAAGGAAAAAAAAGCAATTATAATTTTAAAGCTGAAACAATTAGATTTTCACATTGTGATGTCATAGTACTGTGTCTCACGCAAGAAGGAAACAGAGCAATAATATTCCTTTACCTGAAGTGAATAGACATTGTCATTGTGATGTCATTGTACTGTGATTCTACATGAAAGGAAAACAAAGCAATTTTACTTAAAAAAAACAAACAATTAGTCACATTGTGATGTCATTGTACTATGATTCTACTTAAAAGGAAACCAAAGCAATTATACTTCTATACATAAAACAATTAGATATTGAAATTGTGATGTCATAGTACTGTGATTCTACTTAAAATAAAAACAATGCAATTATGCTTCTATACCTGAAACAATGAGATATTCGCATTGTGATGTAAAAGTACTGTGTCTCAAGCAAGAAGGAAAAAAGAGCAATCATTTTCCTTTACCTGAAGAGAATAGTTATTGACACTGTGATGTCATAATACTGTGATTCTACTTAAAAGGAAAACAATGCAATTATAATTTTATTACTGAAACAATTAGATATTCATATTGTGATGCCATAATACTGTATCTCAAGCATGAAGGAAACAAGAGCAAGAATTTTCCTTTACCTGAAGTGAATTGGCATTGACATTGTGATGTCATTATAGTGTGATTCTAATTAAAAGGAAAACAAAGCAATTATACTTATATACCTGAAACAATAATATATTCACATTGTGATGTCATAGTACTGTGTTTCAAGCATGAAGGAAACAAAAGGAATAATTTTCCTTTACCTGAACTGAATAGACATTGACATTGTGATGTCATAGTACTGTGATTCTACTTAAAAGGAAAACAAAGCAATTATACTTCTATACCTGAAACAATTAGATATTCACATTGTGATGTCATAATACTGTGATTCTACTTAAAAGGAAAACAAAGCAATTATAGTTCTATACCTGAAACAATTAGATATTCACATTATGATATCATAGTACTGTGACTCTACTTAAAAGTCAAACAAAGCAAATATACTTTTATACCTGACACAATTAGATATTCGCATTGTGATGTCATAGTACTGTGTCTCAAGCAAGAAGGAAACAAGAGCAGTCATTTTCCTTTACCTGAAGTGAATAGACATTGACATTGTGATGTCATAGTACTGTGATTCTACTTCAAAGGAAAACAAAGCTATTATACTCCTATACCATAAACAATTAGATATTCACATTGTGATGTCATAGTACTGTGATTCTACTTCAAAGGAAAACAATGCAATTATACTTCTAAAGCTGAAAAAATTAGATAGTCACAGTGTGATGTTATAGTACTGTGATTCTACTTAAAAGGAAAACAAAGCAATTATACTTCTATACTGGAAACAATTAGATATTCACATTGTGATGACATTGTAGTGTGATTCTACTTAAAAGAAAAACAGTGCAATTATGATTCTATATCTGAAACAATGAGATAGTCACATTGTGATGTAATAATACTGTGTCTCAAGCAAGAAGGAAAGAAGAGCAATAATTTTCCTTCACCTGAAGAGAATAGTCATTGACACTGTGATGTCAAAATACTGTGATTCTACTTAAAAGGGAAACAAAGCAATTATACTTCTTTTCCTGAAAAAATTAGATATTCACATTGTGATGCCATAATACTGTGTCTCGAGAATGAAGGAAACAAGAGCAAGAATTTTCCTTTACCTGAAGTGAATTGACATTGACATTGTGATGTCATAATACTGTGACTCTACTTAAAAGGAAAACAAAGCAATTATACTTCTATACCTGAAACAATTAGAAATTCTCATTATGATGTCGTAGTACTGTGATTCTACTTAAAAGGAAAAGAAAGCAGTTATACTTCTATACCTGAAACAATTAGAAATTCTCATTGTGATGTCATAGTAATGTGATTCTACTTAAAAGGAAAACAAAGTGATGTCATAGTACTGCCTCTCAAGCATGAAGGAAACAAGAGCAATACTTTTACTTTACCTTAAGTGAATAGACATTGACATTTTGATGTCAATGTTTGAGGATACAGGGATGGACAGCGTAGATGCACAGATGCCTCTTTGGCAAGATGTCTGCACTGTCGTCTGCCTGTGAGTCTCTGAAGAACTTTGATATATAAATAATGCCGGACGTAATAAGAATAATAAAAGGATTTATATGCTTAACGCAATGGTAAAAATTAATTGGGGACATTTTTATGTGCATGATAGTTCCACTTTAAGCCCTCAAATGCTAGAGAGGTATGTTTATTATCTGACTAGATGTGTATCCGCTTCCTCTTGGCCCAGTGCAGTCCTGGGAGGTGTCCACACTTTTTAAGGACATTATCCCCTTCTATGCAACCCACTCTAAGCACACTTTACCTATGTACACAAACCAACCACCTTCACTGGCACACACACACAGAATCGGTATCCCCTGACAAGATGTGTAACTACTCCCTCCAGGTCCAGCCAAGTACTATGTGCCAATACTCTTTATGGTCACCATTCCTGACCCTTATATACATACCAACCACCTTCACTGGCCCCAGACATATCCTCTGATAGAATTGGTATCTTGTGACTAGATGCATATTCTGTGCCTCTTGATCCAATCAGGTACTGTGTCAGGTCTACATCCTATAATATAAAAGGCCAGAATGTTTGTCTGATGTAGTCTTGTGCAGTAGAAACTCCCCGAACGTACAGAATGCTGTGCATGACTGCATCTTGTGCGCCATCGGTGAGGTGACGGCAGTACGCAGAGCAGGACCTGCCTCTTTACCTCAGTGGACCTTGGCCTGTGTACTTGGGCTTTTATACTAGTTCGTTATAAACACCATTCTCCTGTGTAGGAACCACATAGAAAAGCACACAAGCCACCTCTTTTTGTCTGCACATATCCCCTGATAGAATATGTGTCACTAAGTGAATATCTACTCTCTACTGATCCAAATAGTTACTTTGTTGGTTCTACATTCATTATATACACCATTAGCCTGCTAGCAAACCCACTCAAAACACGTCTAGCCCATACACACCCACCATCCACCTTCACTGGCCTACAGCTACCCCTAACAGAATAGATATGCCCTGGTCCAATCAAGTATTATATGCTTTTGCTCATTATGGACACCATTTCCTGGCTAGAAAACATGCTCAAAATACACCCGACCCACATCCTCACACCATCCTCTTTCACTGGCCCAAACATATACCCTGACAGAACTGGAATCCCCTGACTACATCCTGTACCTCATGCTCCAGTTAGATACTGTGTTGGAGCTATTCTTGTTATGGACACCATTCCCCTGCTAGGGAACCCACTCAAAATACAATTGAGCTATATACACACACCAACCACCTCTCCTGGCCCACACACATCCCCTGACTGAATTGGAATCCCCTGACTAGATGCGTATATGCTCCCTCCTGGCCCTACCAAGTACTTTATGTGTCCAACACTCATTATGCTCACAATTTCCCTGCTAGCAAACCGACTCAAAACACACCTGACCCAAGCACATGCACCAACCACCCTCACTTGCCCACAGACATCCCCAGACAGAATCAGTATAACCTAGATGAGTATCCGCCCCCTCATGGTTCAACGAAGTACACTCAGAGCACACCTGATCCATATGACAAATGATTTAGGTAAATTAGAAGAATGGACAAGAGTGAGTCAGCTGCAATTTAATGTTGATAAATGTAAAATAATGCACTTGGGACATAAAAATCCAAAGGAAAAATATAGTATTAATGGTACTGTGCTGTCAGAGACATCAAAGGAAAGGATTTTTGGGAGTAATTATTTCTAATGACTTAAAGGTAGGCAGGCAATGTAATAAAGTGGTGTGGAATGCGATCAGGGTACTGGGTTGTATAGCTAGGGGTATTAGTAGCACAAAAAGTGAAGTGATCATGCAACTCTACAGATCTCTAGTTAGACCTCACCTAGAGTATTGTGTACAGCATTGGAGACTCCATCTCTAGAAGGATATAGATACTCAAGAGAAAATTCAGAGAAGGGCTAATAAAATGGAGACTGGCTTACAGGAAAAGAAAATTTCAAGATAGACTAAAGGATCTGAACATGTATAGCTTGGAGGAGAGAAGAGGGAGAGGGGATATGATAGAAACATTCAAATATATGAAGGGATTCAATGAAGTGCAGGAGGGAAGTACATTTCAAAGTAGTAAAAATGTTAGGAAAAGAGGCCATAGTCTAAAGCTAGAGGGACACCAGCAGTCTACCAGCAGAAGTGATAGAAGTTAATACAATGACAGAATGTAAGCATGCATGGGATAAGCATAAGCCTGTCCTTAGCATAAGAAAAGACTAAGGACCAAATAAGGTTTGAGGTTTTTACAGTAAGAAAACGGGCAGACTAGATGGGCCACAAACAAGTGCGGCTGCACACCAGGGATTTCAAGCAAAACAAATGACTTGTGTAAAACTCTTCATTAATGTATAAAATCCAACTCTTTATTACTACAAAATTAAAAAATAACAGGATACATCATGGGACAGCGGGATGCAGCAAAACAGGAACAGAGGCGTACACAACCGTCTAACGCGTTTCACTCTTAGCTGCACTTACTCATAGACTGGATAGTATGTTGCAAACATTCTAAATTTCAAAATCTCCTATACCCACCTGATAGATAGTTTGGATTTATTTTAACCTATCTATTCATAGGTCAGAGGAACCGGCAAATGGATCAACTGGACAAAACCTGATTGAATGCATTTTAAAGAGGGAAAACTCACCGTGAGGCGGCTCTGTGCCAGGAAAATACCCAGGCAGAGGACAATATAAACACATAATAAATTATAAAAAATATGGGTCGAATGGCTCTTATCCACCATCAAATTCTATGTTTCTATCTACATACACAACCCACTTTTCCTGGCCTATGCACATCCACTGACAAAATCAATATCCCCTGACTGAAGATATTCCGTCAGGGGCTGTTTGTGGGCCACTGAAGGAGGTTGGTTTGTGTGCATGGGTCAGGTGTGTGTGGAGGGTGTTGCATATAAAGGAGATAGTATCCATAATATGTAAGTGTAGACCCCTCTCAGTACTGCATTGAACCATGGGGGAGGGGATAAGCATCTAGTCAGATAAATAGTCATACATCTCTATTATGTAAGAGATTAAATCAATAAAGAAATCTACCTGTTTGGCTTTGAACGAGTTATACATCTCTAGCATATAATGGGTTTTTCAGTGAGGAACACATTGCTATGCAATGTGTTGCGCACCTATGAGGCATTCACAGGGCTAATAATAGATTAACACTTTGCTCTGCACCTTTCTGGCATACAAGAGGTTAATAACTGATGAATTATGCCTCTCTAGCATACAAGGGGCCAACCTATGAGTTACGCATTGCTTTATAGTGTGTTCACCTGTGAGGCCTTGAAAGGGGTTAATCACCAATTAACAGATTGATGTGCACCTTTCTGACATAAAAGGGGTTAATTACATAGGAAATATGCCTCTCCAGGAAATAAGGGATTAATCTGTGAGCTATACATGGTTGTGCAATGTGTTGTTCAGCTATGATGCATTCAAGGGGTTAATCGCAGACTAACAGATTCTGTTCACTTTTCTGGCATAATAAATTATGCCTCTAGCATACAAGGGGTTAACCTATGAGTTATGCATTGCTTTACAATGTGTTAACCTATGAGGCATTGAAAGGGGTATATCACCAATTAATAGATTACTGTGCATCTTTCTGGCATTCAAGGGGTTAATCCCTGATGACTTATGCCTCTCTCTAGCATAATCAGTGATTAACCCCTTGTATGCCAGAAAGTGCACATTGCTCTGCATCTGTCTGGCATACAAGGCATAAATCACAGATGACTAATGCCTCTCTAGTATACAAGGAGTTAATTAGTAAGGTATGTATTCCCATGAAATGTGTTGTGCAACTATTAGGTATTCAAAGGGTTAATCGCAGAATACAACATTGCTGTACACCTCTCTGGCATAAAAAAGGGCTAATTACTGATAATTTATTCCTCTCTATATCACACAGTGACTGGGTTAAGGGGTTAATAAACAATGATTTAGTCCACTCTAACAATACAGTGGGAATCAGAGTTTAAAGACTGCAATATGAAGTTAACCCTTTGAGTGCCAGAGGGTTACACAACGCATTGCCCTGCAATGCGTTGTGTACCCCTCTGGCACTCAAAGGGTTAATGTATGTTAAATTTGTTGGGTATTTACGACCCAGAAGCTCGGCCTGGCCTGCTTGTCCACTGCCGCAAGTCACACCTACCAGGCAGAGCCTTGGGCAGCGGTTTCCTAGCAACCAAGAGTTTGTGTGTGTGGCCAACAGATCTGTCCAGAAACAGAACCCTTGCACATTAGTTCCTGATCTCATTTTATATTAGTCGGTCTAATCTGCTTAGTCCAGGCCAGGGCAAAATCAAAATATTGAGAATACAATGTGTAGCTCTTCAGCAAGTGCTGGTTACAACTGCCATCACCCCCTGCCTGATGGGGATAATGGAAATCATAATACATTAAGAGTTGGATAGCTGCATGATGTTTAACCCTGGCATATTTGGTTAGTACCAAAGACCTGGGGGTAGATTCACTAAGTGGTGATAAAGTGGAGATAGCTTCTCCAGTTTATCACTTCTCCAATTCCTATGTTATTCTCGGAAGCCTATTCACTAAGATTTCTTCAGTTTTGGAGATCTTAGTGAATTGACCCCTTAGAATAACATAGGAATTGGAGAAGTGATAAACTGGAGAAGTCATCTCCACTTTATCACCTCTTTTATCACCATTTAGTGAATATCCCCCCTGAAATAAGGTCAATTCTAACTGTAATGTTAGAGGAAACACCATTGATTGAACCCTAAATGAGGCAGATATATAATTACTGTTGTACTGCCAATCTTACAGAGTGGATAATGTTATCCCAATATTTCCCTGATTTAAATAGGTACACTCATAGCCATTGCACTACAGCGCACATTCTATGTGTATACAGATCTATAAAAAGGGCATACACACAAACACTGATGTGAGCATAAGTGTTCAGAGATATAATCAGATTTTTACATGACATCATATTTTTCTGTCCTGTAAATAAAATGTTATGACAGGACAAGTTTGCTCGCACTCGTTTCTCTCTGCTACCTGCAAAATGAGCCCAGCAGAGCCCCCTACCCATACTAAAAAATAAAGTACAAAGCAAATCTGTTAGATATTCATTGTAATGTTCTTTCTATGCACTTACATGAAATAGTGGGGGTATAGAGCATATAAAAATGTAAGATGTTAATAAAAGTATTCTCAATATGCTCTAATGTCAAATGAAAGTGCTATTGAGCTCATCAGAAAGCTGGCATATCACGGTAGATGAATGCAGCGCATCTGCTTCAAATATTATAGCTGCTTGTTCAATTATTGGTTTGTTCCCAGTGCCCCTGTAGGTTATCTGCCTACTTCAAGTACTCTTCGGTTTCCTGTATTTTCAATAACTTTCAGGTTGAACCCGGCTGCTCGTGAGGTGTATTTCCCCCACAACTTGTTCCACCATCTCTTTGATGCTCTCCACGTCCAAGGAGCAAAGAACACTTGAAGCAGATAATGTATAGGAGCTGTGGAAACAAACCAATAATTAAATGAGCAGCTATAATACAAGAAGAGCATGCCTGCATTCATCCAACATGCCAGTTTTCTGATGGATTAAATAACATTTTCATTTGATGTAAACGCACTGGATAACCCGCTGACACTCAAAGGGTTAAAATCCTTATCGCGTTTTTTAAAGGAAAAGAAAATGGTATGTGTCAGTCTTTGAGATGGACAAATGCAGAAGTAGTTCGAGAAATGACAGGATGGCCTAGTCGACAACACTGAAGAGGTTCAAGACAGGGCAGGATGGTCAACGGACTACAACTCCTCTGCTCTGCACTAGTCGGAGGTTTAGGAAGGATCGAAGAGGTACGAGGCAGGGCAGGATGCTCGACGGACTACAGCTCCACTGCTCTCCACTAGTTGGAGGTTTAGGAAGGATCGTAGATGTTCGAGACAGGGCAGGATGGTCGGCGGACTACAACTCCACTGCTCTTCACTAGTCGGAGGTTTAGGAAGGATTGAAGATGTTCGAGACAGGGCAGGATGGTCGACAGACTACAACTCCACGACTCTCTGCTAGTCGGAGGTTTAGTAAGGGTCGACCTGATGTCGAGCTCGACCCCGTCAACAGTAGTACAGGTGGGAGGCAGGGAATGTCAACTGCCCTCAACTAGTCTGAGGTATTGGGGGGGATCAACCAGATGTCGGGGTCGACCCTGTCGACTAGTTGGACAGGCGGAAGGCAGGAAGATGTCGAGTCCCTACACCCTCGATTGGCCAGGGCAGTCACCGGAACAACCGGTAATGACAACCCGACTCAACCGGAGAGCCTGATGTGTAGGGTTGAGCAGACTGGAGTTGGACAATAGGAAGAGAAGCTAGAGAGTCAGATCTGGACGATAAGATCAGCCTGAGTCTGGACTTGGGAGCAGATGAAGGGACTCCTGTTGCACAGCAGAAGGAGTCATAGGAAAAGCGTGGTCAAGGATAGCCGAGGTCAAGCCGATACAAAGACAAGAGCCAGGGAATCAGACGGAGACGTAGTCAGGAGAAAAGCCGGGTCGAGATCCAAGACAGATGGCAAGAGACAAGGTTGAAAATCAAGGCAAGATTCGGTACATGGATTCAGGAACTTTGGAACACTGCGACAAAGACTCTCAGAATTTTGGAGCTAAAATCGAGCAAGGCTAGGAGGTTAACCTGGGTAGATAAAGCCTGCAGCAGCCAATAGGCATGATGGTAGGAGGAACGATCTGAAGGAGCGCGACAGTATGTTTCCACCTGGATACCGATGCCTTTTGGCTTTTGACTTCCTATTTTATATACAGGATTTATTTATGTATATTTTCTCTAAGGTAGTACAATTTTTTTAAACATGTTCTGTATATATTGTTTAATAAATTAACTTTCTAATCTCATCTCCTACCTTTCGATAGGACAGCATAAATCATAGCAAATCACACTCATTATCGTGTTAGATGCATGGCACAGTGGGGGTTAGCTCTTCTGAGACATCTCTGAGCTCTTGGAATGTTGTACTGGTCCCTAAAAAATGAAAATCTACCAGCAGTGCACTGCATTGGAAGATAGATTCTGGTGAGAGCGATTTCCACAAGAGGAAAAAAAGATGCCTGTTGAAGCTTACTGAGCGAGCTAATAAAGAGTTCAAGAACCAAGTTAAGAGCGATGTTTACAAAACAATGAAAGGAACAGTTGTTAATTTTATAGGGAATACAGAATAAAAACAGTTTTTGTACATAAAGCATTACTATCTCTTTAAAATCCTTAAACAGGGATGGATTTCCCATTAAGCAAAGAAAGCAACAGCATAGAGCACCGAACATTGAGGGACCACACGGCTGTGCTGGTCACACCCACATTCTGAGTTGTTGGTGTGGCCAGTGCAATTCCAATGCCACTGCAATGGACACCAACTTCTGGGTAATGACCAGTTTATTTGGTTTTACTTTTTATACATCCTTACTGGTTATTAATTAAGCCCTTGAATAAAGAAGAGGTCTCCAATGTTCTTGCAACCAAGGCGTTTATAACTTTTTGCAGCTTGTATGTGTATGCAGGAAATATTATTTGGAGGTGTGATTATAGGTGGAGCTACGGGTACCTGGTGTGCCTTTTTGTTTAAGGACAAATGAGATTTAAATCATACACTGCTTTTGAAGAGCTGAAGCCACACAATAAAAGAATACAATGTTTTTAAAAAAGGGAATTATCTTTACTTAACAATAAGGACACAGAAACCATGGGGTAAAATACACTTCAACAGGAGCCTGGGCACTAAATAATAATATTATTATATTATATTGGAAGAGTCATTCGAAAGGAAAGGTTGTTTTTAGCCAGATGCGCAATACTGGAAGTGACCTAAGGCTCATGACCGGACGTGAGTTACGGAGTGAAGGTGCTGATTCTCTATAAATGTCAGGATGTCAGGGTAACTGATTGATCCTCTGAAGAAGCAGGTTAGCATTGTATATTTATGAATTTTATATCTCCAATAAATTAATGTTTTAATATTTTATACAATAGTGACCCTGTTGATTCTACCTACCTTATAATCTCAGGTATAATACACAGTTGTATATTATACCCACTATTTTATGGGAAAACAAGAATGCCTATGTATAATACACACCCTTGATTTCCCTGTCTACTCACAAAAAGATAAAATAGGGGCAAAATCGTACATATTATACACACGATTTTACAGTAATCTCACCTGGTATTAACCATTATTACCTATACTCCTTAAATACCAGCAAGTCTACATGGGCAAATGTCACAAAGGTGGAAGCGTTCTGGGATATTTAGGTATGGTATTGAAAGGGTTAAATATTTTCTTTACAGGAAGAGCAATCAACATATGATTGTACTTTCGTTAATTTCTTAAAATATATTTTGGTGCTGTTTCTCTCCTGCAATCCGTTCCTAGATTTCCCTGCTTCCACTTACCCCCACCGGAGTCAGCTGTAATCTCTTCACAACAGGTGACAGTCTTGCATTTGCCATCCCTTCCAGCAATGCCCTGTGAGGACCTTTTCATTTAAACCAATGGCAAATGGCAATGCAGATCCAGTGAGCAGAGATCTATGCATTGGATCTACTGTATTGCTCTGAGAGGACCTTGAAATCCTCAAAGGGCATTACCATTGGCTCAAATGTAAAGGTCCTCACAGGGCATTGCCGGAAGCTGGCAGCAAATGCAAGCATGTCACCCACTGTGCAGAGATCACAGCTAACACTGGAGAGTGTGAGTAGAAGCAGTGCAAGGTGGGAGCGGATTGCACGGGGGGGGGGAGAGATAAATATATTTTTTTGACTTGGCTTATTTTATATCTTTATACGCACCCCCCCCCCCACACACACACACACACACACTGCACATAAAGTGAACAGGGGCAAAATTTTGCAAGATTTTATGGGAATCTCATCTGGTATTAGCCATTATTACCTATATTCCTTAAATATCAGAAAGTCTACATGGACAAATGTTACAAACGTGGAAGCACTCTGGGATATTTAGGTATGATATTGAAAGGGTTAAACCTTTTCTTGACATGAAGAGCATATGATTGTTTTCTTGTTAATTTCTTATTGCGGCTTGGTCTTGCAGCTCTTGGCTCATTAGGATCCAACCACTCCACCACTTTCACACAACAAGATAAATAAATATTGGAGCATGTAGACTTTTCTTGAAAAAAAGCCGATCTTTAAATAGAAAACAAATGAGACAGATTTCTCACTCGCCTCCTAAAACTTATTTCGTCATAATAGGCATAGTCTGATATATAACTAAAATAACAAAAGTAATTGATGTAAATTAGATAAAATATCAAAAATATATAAACAAAAACAAAGATGTCTATAATATATAAAAATATAGAGATTTATTAATATAAAGCAACACCCAAAAACATTATATGCAGAATATAATATATTATACTTAAAACATATGGATCTACTACCAACGAGGCTATATTCCCATATATACACTAAACAAATATTAGATTATGATATACTAGGTACAACATGGAAAATAGACTTACATTTGAAATAATATATAGAAAGAGGAGAGACAGTCTCTTCCCAATATTACAGAGAGAGGAGACTGTAAATGTCACCACTTGTTGCACACCCTTGTGGTCCTTAACCCCTTAACGACCCTTGACGGTCATAGTAAGTCATGGGTCGATCTGAGTTAATGACCCATGATGTACTATGACCGTCATTGAATTCCGGGCTCCCCCCTCGGCTGCACGCCGTTCGTGGATTCTGGAACCGGAATCTAAATTCCCGTGGTCCTTAAATGCCTGCGACGCGCTGATCGGCCAGTCGTTAATGGGTTAATATGTAGTCTATAGTTGGACTTGTGGATGGAAGAATGTTGCCTCTATTCCATTCTTCCATCCACAAGTCCAACTATAGACTACATATTAAGGAGCACGAGGGTGTGCAACAAGTGGTGACTTTTACAATCTCCTCCCTCCCTTTCTATATAGAATTTCTGACTCACCACTGCTCCCCTTTTTTTGCCCAGTTATTATTTATAAGGGCATCCTACATATTATCCTGAGGTAGTGCGATTCCCTTTTTTTCCCTGTTTTTTTACATTTGAAATAAGGAACTTAATGCAGACATCACATGAGATTTTCTTGCCCAGGAAAGCAGAAAATAGAAATTCTACTCTTGCAACGCATTTCACACCAAAGTGTTTTATCAAGCTCATAATATGTAATGTCTTCATGGACATCCAGAAGGTGGATAAAAATAGAGGTAGGAGATTTAAAGGCGAAGAAAGAAATAATCAGTGGTGCCTGACCAGGACTGGAGGTCTGACCCAGTTCAAGGCCTGTATTCTTGAGGTCGAGGGGGCCTCTTTCTCGTGAGTACCCATTTTGGAGGGAATGGGACAATATGCTTATGTGTGAAGTACAAGCTTACTACTCTTAGAAGACAAAAACAAACAAGGAGCAGCTTAAACCAATATATATGCTATTCATTGAGGATAATATATATAGATAATATATACTCACAGGATAAAATATACCGACTTATTATTCATATAAGAAGCATAATAAGCATCCAAGGAACAACTATTCGCTCTGCTCAGAGCTCAGTGGGAAGAAATAGATGATAGATCTGCTTGTAAATGTTCAAAACGGTTTAATAAATGTAAAAACAAATCGATAGCTAAGAAACGATCAACACGTTTCTAAGCACACTGCTTTTTCGTCAGGACCAGCCTTGGCTATAAAATATACAATTATACGGTATTAAATATACAATTATACAGTCTTAACTGTATGATTGTATATTTTATAGCCAAGGCTGCTCCTGACAAAAAAGCAGTGTGCTTAGAAACGCGTTGAGCATTTCTTGGCCATTGATTTGTTTTTACATTTATAAAACCTTTTTGAACATTTACAAGCAGATCCATCATCTATTTCTTTCCACTGAGGGAGGTGTATCTCCGAGCAGGGCAGATAGTTGTTCCCTACATGCTTATTATACCAGTTCTATGAATAATAGGCCAGTATAGTTTATCTTGTGAGTATATTTTATTTATATATATTATCCTCATTGGAGAGCATATATATTGGTTTGCGCCCCCTCTGGTTGTTTGTTTTTTTCTTTTGTGCAAGGGCTACTTTGGGGTCCTTGCACATGTGTTAGTGAACTGCATTCCAATCCATTTTATGGAGTGACTGAGTGAAGGTAGTCTTGAGTCCTTCATCTGGTCAGCTGACCAGATGAAGGATGGTGGTGAATTTGGTGGTGGATAATTTTCCTTATATTACACTAGGAAGCTCCCCTCTTTTTGTTTTGACTCTTAGAAGACGGAAGTTCTGTCTTGTTTAAATTTGAGAAGAGACTGCTAAGGGGTGATACGACTGCCATTTGCAAATATATGTAAGGTCAATACAAAGAACTTCCCAAGGTACAATTTACACAAAGAGTTGAGTGAAGAACAAGAGGTCATCCTTTAAGATTAGAGGAAAGGAGCTTTCAACTAGAATAAAGGCAGGGATTTTTTTACTGTAAGGGCAGTAAAGTTACTGAATTAATTGTCTCTGGATTATGTGCTAACATATTTACAGATACTATAATAGTAATAATGATAATCTTTTCAAACTCTTTTCTGAAAAGCATGTTTCTGTCAAATGAAGTAGAAATTAAGGTCTTAGTTGAAGAGATATCTTCAGACCATTTTTTTAGCCATAGGTATCCCATCCTCTATTGTGATAGCTGCTACTGAGATAGCCAAGCATCTGATTGCTCACAGGTAATTTTTAAAGTGTTTTCACTGCAGAAAAAATTTGTTTCCAGAAAATTCTTCTTTGTACTGCTTGAGCCAGATGTTTTACACAGGATTACATGGTCCTTCCTGCCTGTGCTGCTGCAAAGGATGGTCTAGGAATCAGCTAGTTACTGGAAAAATCTTCTTTAATGAAGACTCAAGTCTTCTATCCATCACGTTCGTTAGAGCTTTTATATCTTGCACTGATATCGCAGTATGTTTGATAAGGTGGAGATTGGTGCATCTACTAAAGAGGAAGTTATCCACTTATCCACACAATCCTCTGAAAATGGATAGGTAATTCTTGGGAACAGACAGTTTACAATATGGATTTTTCTATTCTTCGATTACAATCTGCTCTAATTTACCGGTGGACCAGAAAGATTGTGAAGGATTTATTATATGTATTTGAAATACATTACTATTGGGATTTTTAGGTTGCTGTTGGTCAGAGAACTGAAGAGTCTCTTTATCCAATCCTTCTATACTTTCTTGACAGAGAGTTTGTCCTAGGTGGGTAACATATGTCAAAGTGGACTGCTGAAGCCATTTTCTTCGCTGTTATATTATTTCAAAAGTCTGTATGTTTAAGAGACAAATAATTTCTTTACACTAGATGTCTTATAACTGGTTTAAAAGATTTCACAAGGCCACATGCAAGATAAGATTTACCTCCCTTCCTCTGAAAACATAAGAATGTTGTTTTCAGAAATGTTATCGATTGGGGGAGGTGAGCACTTGGGTTTTTCTATATTTCTTTTCTTATGGTAAGACTAGGGAGTGAGAGGATGTCAGACCTTCTTGAAATGCATTTTTCTGAACACAAAGACCAATTATTTTTAATTGCAGATGTTCTTTGACATATTCATTGATGTAATTTTCAGTCTCTTAGCACATCTTCTGGTGTAAAAATTGTTTTTAGAAATTGCAGAGGCAAATTCTCCCAAAAATTTCCTCGATTTTTCTGAACTGGGGCCATGATTAAGAGGGAAACGTGCGCTGAGCCGACCATCTAAAACATTATGGGTGAGGGTCTGCTCCGGAGCTGACCATCCTAAACATTATATGCAAAGGCCCGCTAGTGAGCTGACGCTATAAAACATTATATGAGAGGGCCCGCTAGAGAGCTGACCCAATAAAACATTATATGAGAAGGCCCGCTGGTGAGCTGACCTATACAAAAATTGTCAAACAGCGCCCGCTGGTGAGCTGGCCAGTAGTTGTAAGGCACAGAGGGATCATTGAGGACGCTGACACGGTCTGCTACGTACTCCTTCACCATCTTCCAAAACTTTTCCCTCCTTGTGACACTAGGCTGCGCATCAGGGTGAGGGTGCTGGCGGGGTGTCATGAAGGTGTCCCACGCCTTGGAGAGTGTTGCCCTGCCTTTGTCGGAACTGCTGTGTGCTCCCCTTTTCTCCCCTTCTCGGTTGGCCAAGGTAGCACGTACTCTGCCGCCAGCGTTGTCAGATGGAAAATTTTGGAGCAATTTTTCAACAAGAACCTTCTGGTATTGCACCATTTTGCTTGTCCTCTCCACCGGAGGAATGAGAGATGAGAAATTCTCTTTGTAGCGGGGGTCCAGAAGGGTGAACACCCAGTAATCCGTGTTGTCTAAAATGCGTATAACGCGTGGGTCACGGGAAAGGCAGCCTAACATAAAGTCAGCCATGTGTGCCAGAGTACCAACAGGCAAGATTTTGCTGTCCTCACCAGGAGGATGACTCTCAATCTCCTCATCCTCTTCCTCCTCTTCTGCCCACCCACGCTGAAGAGATGGAACTAAAGTTCCATGGCTACCCTCTGTAGCGGAGGCAACCGTGTCTTCCTCCTCCTCCTCCTCCTCCTCCGCCTCCTCCAATTGTCGCTGAGAAGACGAAGTGAGGGTGCTCTGGCTATCACCTTGTGTAAGCTCTTCCTCCCGCATTTCCACCTCTTCCACATGCAAAGCGTCGGTTTTAATTGTGAGCAGCGAGCGTTTCAGTAGACACAGAAGTGGGATGGTTACACTGATAATAGCGTTATCGCCGCTCACCATCTGTGTCGATTCCTAAAAATTGCGTAAAACCTCACAGAGGTCTGACATCCATTCCCACTCCTCACTTCTGATTACAGGAAGTTGAACGGAGAGGTGACGACCGTGTAACAGCTGGTACTCCACTACTGCCCTCTGCTGCTCACAAAGCCGGGCCAACATGTGGAAGGTGGAGTTCCAGCGCGTGCTCACGTCACACAGCAGCCGGTGAGCTGGCAATTGTAAGCGCTGCTGCAGCTTCAACAGGCCGGCCGAAGCTGTTGATGACTTACGGAAATGTGCACACACGCGGCGCACCTTGGTCAAGAGATCATGCAAATTGGGGTAGGTTTTTAGAAATCGCTGAACCACTAAATTAAATACATGCGCTAGGCATGGTACGTGTGTGAGCTTGCCGAGCTCCAAAGCCGCCACCAAGTTACGCCCATTATCACACACAACCATGCCTGGTTGCAGGTTGAGTGGCGAGAGCCATTGCTCGGTCTGGTGACTAATCCCCTGCAACAGCTCTGAGGCCGTGTGCTGTTTGTCCCCAAGGCAGATCAGCTTCAGCACGGCCTGTTGACGCTTCCCCACTGCAGTGCTACACTGCTTCCAGCTACCGGCTGATGGGTGAGTGGCGCTGCGCGCAGAGAATTCGGAGGTGGAAACGGAGGAGGAGGAGCCAATAACGTAGGTGCTGGCGGAAACCCTGATGGAGGTAGGGCCCGCAGTCCTCGGCGTGGGTAGCACCTGTGCCATCCCAGGGTCCGAGTCGCTCCCAGCCTCCACGACATTCACCCAGTGTGCCGTCAGGGAAATGTAGCGTCCCTGGCCACAAGCACTTGTCCATGTGTCAGTCGTTAAGTGGACCTTCCCAGTAACTGCTTTGGTCAGGGCACGGGTGATGTTACGGGACACATGGTGGTGTAAGGCGGGGACGGCACACCGGGAAAAGTAGTGGCGGCTGGGGACTGCGTACCGAGGGACAGCTGCTGCCATCAGGCTGCGGAAGGACTCAGTCTCCACAAGCCTAAATGGCAGCATTTCGATGGCCAGTAATTTGGAAAGGTGTGAGGTTAGTGCTATGGCCTGTGGGTGGGTGGCTGGGTATTTTCGCTTGCGCTCAAATGCCTGGGGTAACGACATTTGGACGCTGCGCTGGGACAGGGAAGTGGATGTGGTCGCTGATGGTGCTTCAGATGGTACAGGTGCAGGGCGGGAGGTATGCGGGCCTGCGCCTTCGACAGGCGATTGGCCAGCACCGAAAACAGGGGAAGAGGAGGCAGTGGTGTGGCCTGCAGACACAGATTGGCGATCCGGGCGTTCCTCCCACTTATTACGGTGCTTGGATGCCATGTGTCGGATCATGCTGGTGGTGGTGAGGTTTCTAGTGTTCATGCCTCGGCTCATTCTGGTGTGGCACAGGTTGCAAACTACAATTCTTTTGTCGTCCGCACTTTCCTTAAAAAAACGCCATACCGCGGAACACCTACCCCTTGGCAAGGGAGATTTACGCAAGGGGGTGCTCCGTGGAACATTTGCGGGCCGGTTTGGTGCGGTCCGCCTTCTTTCTGTAGCCACACCACTGCCTCTTCCAGCCTGTTGCGGTGCTGCAGATGGCTCACCCTCAGGACTGCTGTCATCGCTCGGCTCTCCACCTTCCCAGGTGGGGTCAGTCACCTCATCGTCCACCAAGTCCTCCTCCACTTCCTCACTCTGATCATCCTCCTCATGTCTTGATCCCACCACATACTCAGTCATTGACAACTGTATATCATCCTCCTCATCAAGGTCTTGAGACAGTAAAAGTGGTTGATTTGATGGCAACTGTGTCTCATCATCATCATCATCCACTTCCTTTGACCTTAAATGCCGTTCCCCTCTGTCATCTTCTTGTGATTGGGTACCCTCTAGAGGTTGTGAATCAGGGCACAAGATTTCATGTTCCTCTGCAAGCGTGCTTGGAGAGAGGTTCAAATTAAGGATTGGTGATGAGACGAGCTCCTCACTATATCCCAGTGTGGGATCACTTCTTTGACCAGACCCTCTATGGTGGGAGGAAGGATGATCAGGGTGAGGATTATGTTGACCAGACTCTTGGCTACTGAGAGTGGACTTGGTGGAAGACAGGGTGGTGCTTAACCGACTGGAAGCAGTATCAGCTGAAATCCAACCGACCACCTGTTCGCAGTGGTCTGACCTCGAGAGTGATGTCCTGCGACGCCCTGTAAACTGAGACATGAAGCTAGGTATGGTGGATGTCTTTCTTTCTTGTGCTCTGGCACCAGGCACAGTTTCTACGCGTCCTGACCCGCGCCCTGAACTATCAGGATCACGTCCACTTCCCCGTCCCTTTTTACCCGCCTTCTTCATAGTACACGGAATATGTGCTGCAAATCTGCAACTTTGCACACTAAGCAGAATATGCTGCTTATCTGCGGCTAGGCACAGTGAATGGAATATGTGACTTTTAGTTTTTACACTTTGCACACTAAACTGAATGTGCTGATAATCTGCAACTTTGCACACTAAACAGAATGTGCTGCTTATCTGCGGCTAGGCACAGTGAATGGAATATGTGACTTTTAGTTTTTACACTTTGCACACTAAACAGAATGTTCTGCTAATCTGCAACTTTGCACACTAAACAGAATGTGCTGCTTATCTGCGGCTAGGTTCAGTGAACGTAATAAGTGACTTTTAATTTTTACACTTTGCACACTAAACTGAATGTGCTGATAATCTGCAACTTTGCACACTAAACAGAATGTGCTGCTTATCTGCGGCTAGGATCAGTGAACGTAATAAGTGACTTTTAATTTTTACACTTTACACACTAAAATGAATGTGCTGATAATCTGCAACTTTGCACACTAAACAGAATATGCTGCTTATCTGCGGCTAGGATCAGTGAACGGAATAAGTGACGTTTAATTTTTACACTTTGCACACTAAACTGAATGTGCTGATAATCTGCAACTTTGCACACTAAACAGAATGTGCTGCTTATCTGCGGCTAGGTTCAGTGAACGTAATAAGTGACTTTTAATTTTTACACTTTGCACACTAAACTGAATGTGCTGATAATCTGCAACTTTGCACACTAAACAGAATGTGCTGCTTATCTGCGGCTAGGATCAGTGAACGGAATAAGTGACGTTTAATTTTTACACTTTACACACTAAACTGAATGTGCTGATAATCTGCAACTTTGCACACTAAACAGAATGTGCTGCTTATCTGCGGCTAGGATCAGTGAACGGAATAAGTGACTTTTAATTTTTACACTTTACACACTAAACTGAATGTGCTGATAATCTGCAACTTTGCACACTAAACAGAATATGCTGCTTATCTGCGGCTAGGCACAGTGAATGGAATATGTGACTTTTAGTTTTTACACTTTGCACACTAAACAGAATGTTCTGCTAATCTGCAACTTTGCACACTAAACAGAATGTGCTGCTTATCTGTGGCTAGGATCAGTGAACGTAATAAGTGACTTTTAATTTTTACACTTTACACACTAAACTGAATGTGCTGATAATCTGCAACTTTGCACACTAAACAGAATATGCTGCTTATCTGCGACTAGGATCAGTGAACGGAATAAGTGACTTTTAATTTTTACACTTTGCACACTAAACTGAATGTGCTGATAATCTGCAACTTTGCACACTAAACAGAATGTGCTGCTTATCTGCGGCTAGGATCAGTGAACGTAATAAGTGACTTTTAATTTTTACACTTTGCACACTAAACTGAATGTGCTGATAATCTGCAACTTTGCACACTAAACAGAATGTGCTGCTTATCTGCGGCTAGGATCAGTGAACGTAATAAGTGACTTTTAATTTTTACACTTTACACACTAAAATGAATGTGCTGATAATCTGCAACTTTGCACACTAAACAGAATATGCTGCTTATCTGCGGCTAGGATCAGTGAACGGAATAAGTGACGTTTAATTTTTACACTTTACACACTAAACTGAATGTGCTGATAATCTGCAACTTTGCACACTAAACAGAATGTGCTGCTTATCTGTGGCTAGGATCAGTGAACGGAATAAGTGACTTTTAATTTTTACACTTTACACACTAAACTGAATGTGCTGATAATCTGCAACTTTGCACACTAAACAGAATATGCTGCTTATCTGCGGCTAGGCACAGTGAATGGAATATGTGACTTTTAGTTTTTACACTTTGCACACTAAACAGAATGTTCTGCTAATCTGCAACATTGCACACTAAACAGAATGTGCTGCTTATCTGCGGCTAGGATCAGTGAACGTAATAAGTGACTTTTAATTTTTACACTTTACACACTAAAATGAATGTGCTGATAATCTGCAACTTTGCACACTAAACAGAATATGCTGCTTATCTGCGGCTAGGCACAGGGAATGGAATATGTGACTTTTAGTTTTTACACTTTGCACACTAAACAGAATGTTCTGATAATCTGCAACTTTGCACACTAAACAGAATGTGCTGCTTATCTGTGGCTAGGATCAGTGAACATAATAAGTGACTTTTAATTTTTACACTTTGCACACTAAACTGAATGTGCTGATAATCTGCAACTTTGCACACTAAACAGAATGTGCTGCTTATCTGCGGCTAGGATCAGTGAACGTAATAAGTGACTTTTAATTTTTACACTTTACACACTAAAATGAATGTGCTGATAATCTGCAACTTTGCACACTAAACAGAATATGCTGCTTATCTGCGGCTAGGATCAGTGAACGGAATAAGTGACTTTTAATTTTTAAACTTTGCACACTAAAAAGAATGTGCTGCTAATCTGCAACTTTGCACACTGAACAGAATGTGCTGCTAATCTCCAACTTTGCACACTAAACAGAATGTGCTGCTAATCTGCAACTTTGCACACTAAAAAGAATGTGCTGCTAATCTCCAACTTTGCACACTAAACAGAATGTGCTGCTAATCTGAAACTTTGCACACTAAACAGAATGTGCTGCTAATCTGCGGCTAGGCACAGTGAACGGAATATGTGACGTTTTTTTTTTAAACTCTGCCCCCCAAAACAAAATATATCTGCTGCCCCCACACACAGTAGTCCTAAAAAGGACTTTTGGGTCTTTTTTTTTTTCAAACTCGCTTTTCTTCTCCCTACACTGACTTTCCCTTCCTATCCTCATCTCTCCCTGGCTAAGACTGAGCCGAACTCGCTGGTCAGGTGCTATACAGCACCCGATCACGGGTTCTGGCCAGCCAATCAGTGTAATGCCAGCAGCCAACATGGCTGCTGGCATTACACTGATGTCAGAGCCTCCCCGCACGTTTATTGGCTGCGCAGCAGCCGCGAAACATGCGGGGAGGAGACCCGAACATGGCGGGCGAGCACATGCGGTACTCGTACGAGTACCGCCATGTGCCGAGCAGAGCGATGCTCGAGCCGAACCGAGCTTCGGCCGAGCATGCTCGCTCATCACTAATTTATAACCATAATAGTTTAAGTGATGTTGCATTTATAAACTATAGCTTACATGGTTTTACTGATATAATCATTACATGCATGTGATTATTTTATGGGAAATTTAATCTGTTGCTAAGAAATGTGTTTACACCTTTTGTGCTTTATCCAAAGAGTATACATAGTGAAAACAGCAGATAAATAATTACATTTATTTATGTAATCTGGGGCACTTTGTCTTCCTGATAAATATCTAATTGCTGCAAATAATTTGCGTGGGGTTTTCTAAGTTTGGTGACATTTTGCCATATTGGGCATATCTCACAAAACAAAGTACATATTACTTTAAATGTAACATAGCTATATAAAGGGTGGAGCAGGTATTCATATAAGCTGCAGCCAACTGTATCATTAATTGTAACATAAAATTAACCCTTGCTATGCTGCTGTGTTCAAATATTGCTAACATATCTCTGGTTTCATATAGGTAAGGATTGAACATATATATATACATATGAATTTAGATTGTGAGCCCCAATGGGGACAGGGACCAATACCAATATGAGTGTAAAGCGCTGCATAATCTGTGTTCGCTATATAAAAATAAAGAATTATTATTATTATATATATGCTGGGAATTACATATTTTTATACAATTTGATATATTTTGTCATACTTCAATTTTATATTATCTTAATATATAACTTTGTCATATATGTGAGATATTTTGATATCTTGATGTGTTGTCTTTCTGATGTCCAGTAATGGTTTGATTTGCACTGATTCATATTTTATATTTTATTTTATATTTAAATAAAATTGTATATTTTTGCATGAACATGTGTAGTTGATTTTTAATCAATTTATTTACTGTAAAGTAGAATATCAAACCTAGTTTGTGAAATGATCTCAAATTAACTATTATTATTGTATATTTTTATGCACAGTGTACAAATTATTAGTGGGTCTCCTGGGTATTCTATTCTTATCTATATTGCGGCTAGAGGCAAGTATATAGTTGCATTCCTCGATATACTGAATCACTTATATCCAACTAAATATGGAAGAGAAATCTTGGTGATAAATTAAACTAATCCAATAATAAGGATTGAAAAGGTAATTTATTAAAGCAGGATAAAATAATATTAAAAATGATACTAAAAAATAACACCATATATTTTCTAGCAGTCAAATAATTGCAGAAGTCATAAAGTATGAAAAGTACAATTGCAGAAAAAGTAGCAAATAAATAGAATATACAGCCTCACTGTACAGTGCTGACCTCTTAGTGATACAGATTTTAATAAAAAAATAGGCATATAGATTAAAAATATATTCCAAAAAGCTTTAACAATCATATGCATGTAGGAAAATATACTTGGATAATAATACATTTCACAATCTCAAACTCAATGAAAATGAATGGTAACTAGGTAAATATCACTCACCAACAGGTATATATATCACAGCAAACTAATGTCAATGGACAAGTGAGAAAAAGGCCCTGGTTCAGAAATTGCCATGGGCCCTTCACCTGACCACACTGCCCCCCCACTTTTCCCTCATTGCTCCCAATCTCCACATTGCCTCCACATTTCCCCCCATTGCCCCCAATCTCCACATTGCCCCCCAATCTCCACATTGCCACCACATTGCCCCCAATCTCTACATTGCCTCCATATTGCCCCCTAATATCCACATTGCCACCACATCTCCACATAGCCCCCCAATCTCCACACTGCCAACACATTGACCCCCCCCAGTGTCCATCTCCTACCTCCCTGGTGGTCTAGCGGCGTGGCAGGAGAGGTCTGTGCCTCCTTCTCCTCAGACCTCAAAAGCTGGAGCTCCAGAGTGGTTCTCTCTTCAGTAATGCAGAGCTCTGGTAGATGATGTCATCTTCCAGCGATCTGCATTACTTGAGCACCGGAGAGGGAGATCAGCTGTTAGAGGTCTGTGCCAAACAAGGCACAGGCCTGCTAGCTTCAGGCGGGGAAGAGGGGGTCTCAGGGGGCAGCCGAGGCCCCCTAGAATGACGGCCCCGGTTGCAGGTGCAACCCCTATTGTTACGCCAGTGGTATCATATTGTTCCACAGCAATAAAAATCACAATAGTCTTTGTTTAAAGGGGATCTACCACCCCTATAAAAATTAGTTTTAATAGGTAGGTTATATAGTGAATATATTTATATTGTAGTATTTTCTTTTTTTAAATTGCTGTTTGGCTGAAATTTAATGATTAAATACCTCCCTGAGCCCTACTTCCGGACAGACTGCGGTTACCTGCTCTGTACCACAGTCTGTCACTCTTGCTCAACTCCCCTCCTTCTATACAGCCTCCTCCGATACCGATCTCTGGCCAATGAGAGTGCTCCAGCTTACATGCAGAAATACTCCTTCATCGGAGGAGGCTGGATCGAGGGAGGGGAGCAGAGGAAGAATGACAGACTGCAGTACAGAGCTGGTAACCACAGTCTGCCAGGAAGGTAGCCGCAGGGTAATTTGAGCAAAATAATGATTAAAAAAAAAATGAAAACAGTTTTCAATCTAATCCCTATAAAAACTAATATTTTAGATAAGCATGTATAGGGGTGATAGATCCCCTTTAAACTTCAGTATATGGGTTTATAAATTAGTCTGTGTAAGTAAAATACTTTGATTTTGCTCTAAATCATATATTCAGCTACACAGAGAGGTGTCAATAGGTCTTGAAATAACCTAAAAACATTTGTAATGATATATGCACCAGTCCTGCCCCCATCAACACCACCTACAATGAAAGTGCCCCACTCTTTGGTCATTTGACCACCCCGTAGCATTCGCTGTGATCATTAACCCATGACATGCCAGAACCGTCATCTGCCCTCAAAGGATAGAATTGTGTAACTGTCCTGGCATGTCATACGGTGTTAATGAGTTAAATGTATTGTACCAGCTTTATGTGTCAGTCATTGTATACAATAAATAACAATACTTTTCCATGGTTATATTTGGTGATTGCTAGTTTTTTGGGGGTTTTGCCCTCCCTTTTCAAGGGTCTGTTTTACATTATTATTATTATTATTACTATATTTTTCCTAGTTAGTTCTCCACCCCAGATACGGTTTAACATTTAATATAATTTTGTATAGTGTAGTGAAGCAGATTCCATGGGTAATTTGAAAACAAAAAATTCCCTAAAACTTTTAACCCCCATTTGAATCAATGGGAATGACTATTTGTCCCCTGTGATGCAAATGGCTTGCTCCAGAATCGGTGCACTTTATACATAAGGCCCATTGTGTTTACTGGCTCTCTTCAGCTTTCTTTGAAGTGTTTGCACCTTATAAATATTTGGGCATTAAGGAATGAGTCCATTGTACTTTGCTATTTAACAATGTGGGTTACAATTGATTCATTATTTATTTGCCAATCATCCATTGTAGTATCGGTTTCATCAAGGCATCTTATTGTGCTGGATATATTTCAGTTAACGTAGATTACAATTTACTTTCCATTCACTTGTATATCAGTTTATCATCTATTTAATCAACTTTATTCATTTCATAATTTTCTTTTATTCTTCATTAGTTTGTCTTTGTATCATTCATAATTATTCTGCTGTTATATTATGATTGGATTTTGCTTCTATCATAGTCATTATTTACAAGAATTAGATTGATATTCTAGCTTTACCCATTGAACCATTTATTTAGTTTACTAGCATTTTCTTTTGGAGTTTTTAAATAAATAATAAATAAAATAATAACTAAAGACCACTGGTATTTTAGATATAAGGAAAACAATAGACAAATATTTACTTTACAGCTGCAGCTGGTATTGCTATGAGGCTTCTATATTCTCTAGTATCCATCTGAGACCTCTTCAGGATCAGCCTAGCACCATGATGTTATCACACATTACTAACAACTGTCAAAGTGACTATGGGGCACTAGTGAAGAGGCAAGTCAGATTGGGATGTGGGGGCCCCCACCCGCACATAGGGCCTTATGTTCAAAGTGATAAAGACAAAAAAATGTTGTATGAATGATACAAATAAGTAATTGTATCCATGAATTACATATTTTCTATAGAGTATACGTAAAAAAAACTAGTAATGTCCGTTCTGTATAACACAAATCCAGAATAGCCAGGCAAAGGTGTGGGGCAAGGGCAAGGCTAAACTATTCTCCATTGTCGTATAGATGGAAAGAAAATTTTTCATATACACGACAAAAATGTCTTGCAAAAGACAAAATTTGTAAGTCAAGAAAAAAGTGAAGGGAATGTGAAGTTCTGATGTGAGAAACCTATAATAATGTAAAGAAATGGAACACAGCACCATACCTATATACCAACATTTTTGTCTTTGGCTAAGACATTTTTGTTATTACATACAACATTTTTGTCTTTACATACGACAATTTCAGTCAGGAATCGTACTTCAATGACAAAACGACATATTTTTGACCACAACCGACACTCTCTGATAATATTAATGAGCCCAACAACACTGTACTTTGAAATGTCGTTACAAATGACAAAAGTTATAGCGCTACTTCTTTGAACATATGTCCCATTGTGTGTGGTGTGTGTTTGTGTGGTGTGTGTGTGTGTGTGTGTGGTGTGTGCACTGATCTTCAATTGGAATGTTTAAATCCCCTCAGACACTGTAATTTCAAACAAGAAAAAAATTGTCCTTTAGCTCTGGTATTGTCAGTGTAAAATGACATAAATATAGCACATGGTTTGAAAGTACACTAAGCTGGAATAAATGCACAATTTCTCATTTTATTTACTTGCATTTTTCATCCAATTTCATATCCTATTAACTGGATAGACACAGAGAAACAGTAGGCTTGAATGCACACACATCAGTAGAGCGGTTCACATCAATTCATCTTTGCAATAGGCACAGAGACCGATGTACTTTAACCCTCTGTACCATTACAAATAAAAATTCCCAAAGTTCCTATTGATCTTTAACCCTTTGAGTGCCAGAGAGGTACCCAACATTGCAATGCGTTGGATACCTCTCTGGCACTCAAAAAGTTAAACCACTGGAGCAATTCTAGAACAAACAACTGCACCATAGGATACAATAAATTCCAGGGTTCCTATTGATCTAAATTCCATTAGAGATCTTTCTAGCATTCAGAAGGTTAAACTCACCATTTCAGTCAATAAGAATCACTTATATGCTGCCTGTTGTCAGTTGGTTTGCCCTGTAATTGCTCAATTTCTTCATAGTACATCAGCCTTAACCCTCCTACTGCCTAGGAGGTGTTAAAGACCTAACACTTTCTAGTAATAACCTCCACTTACTTTAATAGGGCCAGAAAATCCTAATGGCCCTTACAAGTGTTGCCTTTGTTCAAGAGATTACATCTCCAATCTGTCCTGGATGTCATATCCATGGAGGCGGATTTGATATCATTTGTACACTACCACCCTAGCCCTTCTTAACCCCTTTAGGACTGTGGATGTTTCAGGACCGTCACAACTGTCTGGTGATGGTCATGAGTTTCTTGATCAAATTACTCCTGCGGGCAGGCTGTGATCACATCAGGAGTCTAAAATTGACTTCTCTAAGGCCAAAAGCAGTCACTTTCATCCTCCCTCTCATCAAACCTGTACATGTGATCGCTCACATGCACAGGCTCTCCAAAGAAAATGGAGCTGATCCTCCTGCGTAAAAAAACCCTTGTTTGCCTGGTCCTTAAGGGGATAATTCTCCAGGGGCTTGGATCAAGGATGTTTCCGGGAATGACAGCAATCAGGTGCACTGAAGAAAATGTGAGTCTGTGTTCCAGGATAAAATATCTTAGCAGACACACATAGGTACAAAGGAGCCACTGAGACTGAAAAGCCGAAAAAAGGTCTGAATAATTTTCAGGGTGATCCAGCTGCATCATAGAGGAAAAAAGAGTGCAATAACTCCCCTTGATTTAAAGTGGACTTTTAACACCCGGAGGATTTTCTAGTTCCATATATATGAAAAACTATATATCTGCTTTTCTCAACACATTCAGCTTTCTAATAGCACCTCACAAAACTACATATTGCATTGTATGACAAACTATGATTATGATTACTTATTTTGTCACTATCATAAACTATACATCCAAAAACATTTATGTTGGTAGTGAAAATGTCAGTTGTTTAAAAATCTTTGAACCCCCTGAGTACAAATATATACAAAATATGTATAGTTTTACTGATATGCACGGCCTGCACAAACCTATAATTATCAGGAGCCAAAAATAGGCATTTATTTTTTATTTTCCCCACTAAACGTAAGAAATCTTTGAAAACTATTCATTTCCTACTGTACTTCTTAGCTGCCGCTCTTATGAAAAACAAATGGCACCTCGTTTTTTTGAGTTAACATACTGTAGGGGATGCCAGAAGCACAAAATTACACCAATTGCAAGCTCTCATTTTTCAAAAATATTTTCAGTTATGATTTGACTGTACTAAAATAGTTGTACAAACTACAAAAATGAAGAAAAGGTAGACATGATTTTGGAAAGATGATAACCAACAGAATCAAATGAAGTGTCACTTTTTCTCACATTATCACATTGTGGATTAACCTTTACAACAGCCCCAATGGGATTGTAAATTCCTTTGACTCCTTCGAGGAAGACTGCAATTTACATCATACTCCTCTACCATTGACTGATCAATGAACCTGGGTCTGGACTGAGCTTTGTTATCTGATTTCCATTCTAAACAATGCAATGTGTACTTGTATTTAAGATATGTGTTTTCATTCTTATCTGTATAACATGCCTGAGGAAGAGACCTAAGAGGTCTTGAAAGTTTGCATCCTAAATCTCTTTAGTTAACCAATAAATATAACAACTTGACTATATTTTCTACCATATTCCTGGTCACCCAAATAAGGTATAGAGTTTATGACCTGGCTGAAAATCAGTTCTGAAGACCAGCAGTAGTCAAGGGGTTAACAGGTCCATTTCATTTATGGAAATTTGCCTTTCTTTCTAGTGCAAAGAACTGCTCCGCTTTTACGTTGCACAGTGGCCCAGAGAATCTGTCACCGAAAGATTTACAAATACTGAGAAAAAGAAGACAAACAATAATTCCTCATTGATTTAAATTTGACTTTTAAACCCTTGAATGCTGGAGATATCTCCAGTGCATCGGTTTGACCCATTAAAATGCATGGGAAGTTGCGGAATTATTATTCCCTATAGTGGAATTTATTTTCTTCAGTTAGACTCCTGGGGGAGAAGAATTAAAGTTCGATATGGTTCATTTTGCTTTCTTTAATTTTCAAAAGCTTTATTAATGATAAGAAACAAAGATACAAATAAAGAACACATAACATACAAAGCAGAAACACAGAGCTGTGGAAAATGCAAAGTAAAGAGAAACCAAAAAGCCCTGTATTGTGAGAGGGACAAATGAGGTAGAGAAGGAAAGAAAAGGAAAGAAAAGAAAAGAAAGGAAAGGAAAGGAAAGAAGAGAAACAAGAGTTAAGAATAGAGAGGGGGGAGGGACAAAAAAAAGGGAGGAGGGGTTGGGAGGTGATCTATGGCAATAGGCACATAACATCATATTAAATTAAGAGGGCAGCGAGGAAAAGAAAAAGTCAACTACCACAGGATCCTTACCTCGATGAATAAGAGCTAAGCAAAGCAAGGTCCCCCGGTCACGAACCAGTGCTTTCCAGTCTGGGATTGAAGGAGGGTTCGAATCTTGCCAGTGTGTGGAGATGAGGGCTATGGCCGAATGAAGCATTTGTAAGAGAATCAAACGGGGGATAAGAGCCAAGAGAGGAAAGTTGAGATAGAAAAGGGCTACCCAGGGGTCAAGATGGAGAGTGATCTGTAAACTCAGTTTGATAAGTTTAAAACAGTCTGATTAGAAGGGGGCTATCTCAGCACAATACCACCATATGTGAGAGGGAGTGCTAATCTCTTCATGACATCTCCAGCAAACAGGAGAAGAGTTGGCAAACATTTTGAGGAGGCGATAAAGGGTATAATACCACTGAAGTAAAAATTTAGAGTGTATGTCCAAAACCTGGGAAGACAACGAAGAGGAGGAGGCAGTTTTCCAGATGTTAGACCAATCGTAGTTGGTTCACTTTTAAAACGTTGCATGCGAAATAGCGTGCAACTACAGGGAGCATTCAACATGTCGCCCTGATTAAAAGGGTGACATGAGAATCTTAAACTGTAGGAAAGTGTGAGATTCTCATGTCTCGGCCGGAAACATCACCTTTTCCCTTCTCAGCTCCCCTTCCCAGCAGCAGCAATGTAACAAAGAAAAAGATACCACTACAACTTATTGCGCTGGATTTCTCTCCCCTTCTCAGCTCCTCTTCCCCACAGTGTGTCTGGTGCTATACTGTATTAATTCAACCCATGCCCATATTTTTTCAAGATGTCAAAAAGCAAAGAAAACAATAGTGAGAAAGCAAATATCATGTTAACCTATTCAAACACTAACCATAGAGCTCTGCCCCAGCCCTCTCTCCACTTCTCTGCGTGCTCCGCCCTGTCATTCTGCACGCAGAGAAGGGGTGAGAGAGCCGGGGCAGTGCTCTGGGGTTAGTGTTTGAATAGGTTAACATCCCAGGGTAGTACGGCCATATCACTCAAAAATGTATCCTTCTAATGGTAAGAAAATAAAAGTAAATGTGTATAAATAATTACAAACAACAATATAAAATTCAAGCAGTGTGAGACAGTACCAAGGTACTCATAATAGTTTTCATCCTTTGAATCCCAGGTCATTCATTCTGTCAGTATCTGTTTAATGTTGCTGAGTTGTTCTGCTTGGAAGCACACCTGGCGCAGAGAGAGCAGCTTGAGAGACAAGAGAAGAAAGCCAGCCATATCATCAGCACTGCATATAAGGAAATAACTAGTGTTGAGCGAGCATGCTCGGCCGATGCTCGGTTAGGCTCGAGCATCGCTCTGCTCGGCACATGGCGGTACTCGTACGAGTACCGCATGTGCTCGCCCGCCATGTTCGGGTCTCCTCCCTGCACGTTTCGCGGCTGCTGCGCAGCCAATAAACGTGCAGGGAGGCTCTGACATCAGTGTAATGCCAGCAGCCATGTTGGCTGCTGGCATTACACTGATTGGCTGGCCAGAACCCGTGATCGGGTGCTGTATAGCACCTGACCAGCGAGTTCGGCTCAGTCTTAGCCAGGGAGAGATGAGGATAGGAGGGGAAAGTCAGTGTAGGGAGAAGAAAAGCAAATTTGTAAAAAAAAAGACCCAAAAGTCCTTTTTAGGACTACTGTGTGTGGGGGCAGCAGTTTATTTTGTGTGTGGGGAAAAAAAACAACAACAAAAAAACTTAATATATTCTGTTTAGTGTGCAAAGTTGCAGATTAGAGCACATTCTGTTTAGTGTGCAAAGTTGCAGATTAGAGCACATTCTGTTTAGTGTGCAAAGTTGCAGATTGGAGCACATTCTGTTAAGTCTTCAAACTGTAAAATATCAAAGTCACATATTCCATTCACTGTGCGTAGCCGCAGTTTAGCAGCACATTCTGTGTACTGTGCACAGTTTCAGAATAGGAAAAAATACTGTTAAGTCTTCAAACTGTAAAATATCAAAGTCACATATTCCATTCACTGTGCGTCGCCGCAGTTTAGCAGCACATTCTGTGTACTGTGCACAGTTTCAGAATAGGAAAAAATACTGTTATGTCTTCAAACTGTAAAATATCAAAGTCACATATTCCATTCACTGTGCGTAGCCGCAGTTTAGCAGCACATTCTGTGTACTGTGCACAGTTTCAGAATAGGAAAAAATACTGTTAAGTCTTCAAACTGTAAAATATCAAAGTCACATATTCCATTCACTGTGCGTAGCCGCAGTTTAGCAGCACATTCTGTGTACTGTGCACAGTTTCAGAATAGGAAAAAATACTGTTAAGTCTTCAAACTGTAAAATATCAAAGTCACATATTCCATTCAGTGTGCGTCGCCGCAGTTTAGCAGCACATTCTGTGTACTGTGCACAGTTTCAGAATAGGAAAAAATACTGTTAAGTCTTCAAACTGTAAAATATCAAAGTCACATATTCCATTCACTGTGCGTAGCCGCAGTTTAGCAGCACATTCTGTGTACTGTGCACAGTTTCAGAATAGGAAAAAATACTGTTAAGTCTTCAAACTGTAAAATATCAAAGTCACATATTCCATTCAGTGTGCGTCGCCGCAGTTTAGCAGCACATTCTGTGTACTGTGCACAGTTTCAGAATAGGAAAAAATACTGTTAAGTCTTCAAACTGTAAAATATCAAAGTCACATATTCCATTCACTGTGCGTCGCCGCAGTTTAGCAGCACATTCTGTGTACTGTGCACAGTTTCAGAATAGGAAAAAATACTGTTAAGTCTTCAAACTGTAAAATATCAAAGTCACATATTCCATTCAGTGTGCGTCGCCGCAGTTTAGCAGCACATTCTGTGTACTGTGCACAGTTTCAGAATAGGAAAAAATACTGTTAAGTCTTCAAACTGTAAAATATCAAAGTCACATATTCCATTCACCGTGCGTCGCCGCAGTTTAGCAGCACATTCTGTGTACTGTGCAAAGTTGCAGATTTGCAGCACATATTCTGTGTAATATGAAGAAGGCGGGTAAAAAGGGACGGGGAAGTGGACGTGATCCTGATAGTTCAGGGCGCGGGTCAGGACGCGTAGAAACTGCGCCTGGTGCCAGAGCACAAGACAGAAAGACATCCACCATACCTAGCTTCATGTCTCATTTTACAGGGCGTCGCAGGACATCACTCTCGAGGTCCGACCACTGCGAACAGGTGGTCGGTTGGATGTCAGCTGATACTGCTTCCAGTCGGTTAAGCACCACCCTGTCTTCCACCAAGTCCACTCTCAGTAGCCAAGAGTCTGGTCAACATAATCCTCACTCTGATCATCCTTCCTCCCACCATAGAGGGTCTGGCCAAAGAAGTGATCCCACACTGGGATATAGTGAGGAGCTCGTCTCATCACCAATCCTTCATTTGACCCTCTCTCCAAGCACGCTTGCAGAGGAACATGACATCTTGTGCCCTGATTCACAACCTCTAGAGGGTACCCAATCACAAGAAGATGACAGATGTGAACGGCATTTAAGGTCAAAGGAAGTAGTGGATGATGATGATGATGAGACACAGTTGCCATTAAATCAACCACTATTACTGTCTCAAGACCTTGATGAGGAGGATGATATACAGTTGTCAATGACTGAGTATGTGGTGGGATCAAGACATGAGGAGGATGATCAGAGTGAGGAAGTGGAGGAGGACTTGGTGGACGATGAGGTGACTGACCCCACCTGGGAAGGTGTAGAGCCGAGCGATGACAGCAGTCCTGAGGGTGAGCCATCTGCAGCACCGCAACAGGCTGGAAGAGGCAGTGGTGTGGCTACAGAAAGAAGGCGGACCGCACCAAACCGGCCCGCAAATGTTCCACGGAGCACCCCCTTGCGTAAATCTCCCTTGCCAAGGGGTAGGTGTTCCGCGGTATGGCGTTTTTTTAAGGAAAGTGCGGACGACAAAAGAATTGTAGTTTGCAACCTGTGCCACACCAGAATGAGCCGAGGCATGAACACTAGAAACCTCACCACCACCAGCATGATCCGACACATGGCATCCAAGCACCGTAATAAGTGGGAGGAACGCCTGGATCGCCCATCTGTGTCTGCAGGCCACACCACTGCCTCCTCTTCCCCTGTTTTCGGTGCCGGCCAATCGCCTGTCGAAGGCGCAGGCCCGCATACCTCCCGCCCTGCACCTGTACCATCTGAAGCACCATCAGCGACCACATCCACTTCCCTGTCCCAGCACAGCGTCCAAATGTCGTTACCCCAGGCATTTGAGCGCAAGCGAAAATACCCAGCCACCCACCCACAGGCCATAGCACTAACCTCACACCTTTCCAAATTACTGGCCATCGAAATGCTGCCATTTAGGCTTGTGGAGACTGAGTCCTTCCGCAGCCTGATGGCAGCAGCTGTCCCTCGGTACGCGGTCCCCAGCCGCCACTACTTTTCCCGGTGTGCCATCCCCGCATTACACCACCATGTGTCCCGTAACATCACCCGTGCCCTGACCAACGCAGTTACTGGGAAGGTCCACTTAACGACTGACACATGGACAAGTGCTTGTGGCCAGGGACGCTACATTTCCCTGACGGCACACTGGGTGAATGTCGTGGAGGCTGGGAGCGACTCGGACCCTGGGATGGCACAGGTGCTACCCACGCCGAGGATTGCGGGCCCTACCTCCATCAGGGTTTCCGCCAGCACCTACGTTATTGGCTCCTCCTCCTCCGTTTCCACCTCCGAATTCTCTGCACGCAGCGCCACTCACCCATCAGCCGGTAGCTGGAAGCAGTGTAGCACTGCAGTGGGGAAGCGTCAACAGGCCGTGCTGAAGCTGATCTGCCTTGGGGACAAACAGCACACGGCCTCAGAGCTGTTGCAGGGGATTAGTCACCAGACCGAGCAGTGGCTCTCGCCACTCAACCTGCAACCAGGCATGGTTGTGTGTGATAATGGGCGTAACTTGGTGGCGGCTTTGGAGCTCGGCAAGCTCACACACGTACCATGCCTAGCGCATGTATTTAATTTAGTGGTGCAGCGATTTCTAAAAACCTACCCCAATTTGCATGATCTCTTGACCAAGGTGCGCCGCGTGTGTGCACATTTCCGTAAGTCATCTACAGCTTCAGCCGGCCTGTTGAAGCTGCAGCATCGCTTACAATTGCCAGCTCACCGGCTGCTGTGTGACGTGAGCACGCGCTGGAACTCCACCTTCCACATGTTGGCCCGGCTTTGTGAGCAGCAGAGGGCAGTAGTGGAGTACCAGCTGTTACACGGTCGTCGCCTCTCCGTTCAACTTCCTGTAATCAGAAGTGAGGAGTGGGAATGGATGTCAGACCTCTGTGAGGTTTTACGCAATTTTGAGGAGTCGACACAGATGGTGAGCGGCGATAACGCTATTATCAGTGTAACCATCCAACTTCTGTGTCTACTGAAACGCTCGCTGCTCACAATTAAAACCGACGCTTTGCATGTGGAAGAGGTGGAAATGCGGGAGGAAGAGCTTACACAAGGTGATAGCCAGAGCACCCTCACTTCGTCTTCTCAGCGACAATTGGAGGAGACGGAGGAGGAGGAGGAGGAAGACACGGTTGCCTCCGCTACAGAGGGTAGCCATGGAACTTTAGTTCCATCTCTTCAGCGTGGGTGGGCAGAAGAGGAGGAAGAGGATGAGGAGATTGAGAGTCATCCTCCTGGTGAGGACAGCGAAATCTTGCCTGTTGGTACTCTGGCACACATGGCTGACTTTATGTTAGGCTGCCTTTCCCGTGACCCACGCGTTACACGCATTTTAGACAACACGGATTACTGGGTGTTCACCCTTCTGGACCCCCGCTACAAAGAGAATTTCTCATCTCTCATTCCTCCGGTGGAGAGGACAAGCAAAATGGTGCAATACCAGAAGGTTCTTGTTGAAAAATTGCTCCAAAATTTTCCATCTGACAACGCTGGCGGCAGAGTACGTGCTACCTTGGCCAACCGAGAAGGGGAGAAAAGGGGAGCACACAGCAGTTCCGACAAAGGCAGGGCAACACTCTCCAAGGCGTGGGACACCTTCATGACACCCCGCCAGCACCCTCACCCTGATGCGCAGCCTAGTGTCACAAGGAGGGAAAAGTTTTGGAAGATGGTGAAGGAGTACGTAGCAGACCGTGTCAGCGTCCTCAATGATCCCTCTGTGCCTTACAACTACTGGGTGTCCAAGCTGGACACGTGGTATGAACTGGCACTCTACGCCTTGGAGGTGCTGGCCTGCCCTGCCGCCAGCGTTCTGTCTGAGCGGGTATTTAGTGCTGCTGGTGGCATCATAACAGATAAGCGTATCCGCCTTTCCACCGACAATGCTGATAGGTTGACACTTATAAAAATGAACAAGGCCTGGATTTCCCCTGACTTCTCCACTCCACTGGAGGAAAGCCCCGGGGGAACATAAACTCACTTTATATATGTTATTTACAATGATGGGAATACTCTGTATTCCCATTCACCCCTTCCACCCAAAAAACGGGTATATGGTTGACTCTCTTCCATATACCCTGGGATATAATTTTTATATAGGGCCAGCTCACCAGCAGGCCCTGTGATATAATTTTTATATAGGGCCAGCTCACCAGCGGGCGCAGTTTGACAATTTTTGTATAGGTCAGCTCACCAGCGGGCCTTCTCATATAATGTTTTATTGGGTCAGCTCTCTAGCGGGCCCTCTCATATAATGTTTTATAGCGTGAGCTCACTAGCGAGCCTTCGCATATAATGTTTAGGATGGTCAGCTCCGCAGCAGACCCTCACCCATAATGTTTTAGATGGTCGGCTCAGCGCACGTTTCCCTCTTAATCATGGCCTCAGTTCAGAAAAATCAAGGAAATTTTTGGGAGAATTTGCCTCTGCGCACGTTTCCCTCTTAATCATGGCCTCAGTTCAGAAAAATCGAGGAAATTTTTGGGAGAATTTGCAGATGATATACAAGTAAATATACAGCAAATACTGTTTGGTAACAATTTTTCGCCTAAAGTCATTTTTATCTGCCTTTTTGTGTGTTTTACGGTCAGTCTGTAAAAATGGCGTACTACGGGCGAAAGATCGTTCCCAGCAGCGATGTTGGAGTCCAAGATGCATCCAGACATCCTCCCTATGCTGTCCCTGAACCATTTCTGTGGTGTTTCCATCCTTTTCTGCCCTTTTCCTATGGACCAGACACCCTCCCCTCATCAGAGCAGGGGGTGCCTGGTGTAATGCTCGAGTCCTCCCATTGACTTCAATGGGGCTCGGGTGCTCGGCCGAGCACTCGAGCCTCCGGGGGTGCTCGGTCAGAGCACCCGAACACCCGAGCATTGGGGTGCTCGCTCATCTCTAGAAATAACAATGTACTGATTAATCAATTAATGATCAAAGACGCAAAAGACTGCAGGATCATGTCAGTGTGAGATTCTCATGTCACCCTTCTAATCAAGGTGACATGGTTAATGCACCATGATGTTGCACATGTGAAGATATGTGGATAGCTCTTTGCCTTAGAGATAAAGATGCACTTTGCCACATGCACAAGAATTAGGTATGCAAAGAGAGGGGGAGAGACATTGCTAATTTTCGTATGAAATTGGCATAATGCTGGAGATATGTTGGGGGTGGTAAGGGGGGAGCAGAGTGTATGTCTTCACCCTCAGACTTCAGCAAAAAGAACAGCGGCATATCTCCCTTAACACTTGAAATGCCAGAGGCATGAGAAATGAGTTGCACACCCTTGGACACTCAGAGGGTTAATAGAAAATATTTCTGCACAATACAGGTTTTGAAATGTCATCCACAGAGCAGTCTCCTCCCACAAGCCACCGAACAACAGATCAATGTAAACAATACAAAGCTGACCATCAGCTTCTCCATGCAAACAGTGCAGTGCCAACCATCAAATGATTGATGTAAACATGTAAATATGAGGCATGCAGCCTCATATTACTCAATAGCACTGAAAGATGATTGGAGTCTCCAGATGCTTGCATAACTCAGCACTATTTAAATTGATCAGCTGATAGTTCAGATAATCAGTGGCTAAGGCAAGATCAGGGAGGTAAATTTGTTTCTATGAGCTCTGACAACATCGCCAGATATTGGAGCTTAGTTAATGTGGTGAATATCCACATTAACATATAAACAAGCCCTCAAAAGTAAAAATGTCTCATTAAGCCAAATTTCAATATGCAAATGAGCAACTTGTAAAGGAGACACTGCAACACTGTAAACCTGGTGGAGGAATGGAGAAGGCATGGCTACAGAGACACATTTGAGGTGTAATTGCTGGGATGCGATGGTGAATACAATTGTACATACTATGATATTGACGTGGTTCCAGTTCATCACCGTTTCTCCAAACTGGACTCATATCAAAGTATAGTTAATCTCCCCCTCTTTTCTCCCTTGTACGTCAGGCTCAGTGGTGCCATCTATTTATTCAGATGGATGAATGTCCTGTTCAATGACTAGGACATAAAAATCAATAACAGCCATTAATTCACACTAGGAGAAAGGTACGCATGGACATGTCATACTTCTACAACTAAAAATTATCTTGTTCCATTTTATAATCAACCCTTATTTCCTCTAATTTTATTTCAGGTCAAGAAAGGAATATTTATAGCTATGTATGGCCCAGCACACGATTTTCTGTTCAAAAAACTATACAAAATATGTTCTCTAAAAGCACTTTAGCCCATTACAACTAACATTTCCACATGTTGTTCAAGAAGGTTGTCTTTCAGTGAAAACATCTATCTGTAAGTATTGGATGTTTTATGATTATAACAGCATAAACCCTTTCAGAGTCCTAGCTGGAAAGGGACATATTATACTTTTAGTTAAAAACTGTCCTTGGGAACTTGTGATTTTATTGTTTTCCTTTCTTTTGTACCTCAGCTCCACAAAGAACTCAGCTCCAGCAAGAAGTAAATGGCAAGAAATTCATCCAGGCATGGGCTTGTTGCATACCTGAACTTTCTTAACCCCTTAATTGCCAGAGAGGTATCCAATGTATTGGGATGCAATGTGTTGGACTCTGGCACTCAAGGGGTTAAAGGGGTAACTAATACCTCCTAATAATAACCCCCTGAAAATACCTTACTACGCACTGAAAATCCTAATATGCTCTATTATTTTTCCCTTGTTCCTTAGTTCAAGAGATAACATTTTCAGCCAGTGTCCATGGAGGCAGACATGACAGTTGACAGTAGATTCTTAGGACTTCAAACTCTCTCACTGCAGAATTCCTTTAAGGAAGTTGTGTGCAATGCATCATTCCCCAATGCCCTGCACACCCATCTGGTCCTTAAAGTGTCAAGTAAGCTTATGCACTTTGCTCCTTCAATATGAAAAAACTTACAGCAACTGTCATATTCACCTCCATTGATATGACATCCAAGACTGAAGATGTTATCTCTTGACCAAAGGCACAAAGGGGCCATTGGGATCTTCTGGCTATAGGAAGGTATGTGTACGTGTGTGTGGGTGGTGTTAGTTCTCTTTTAAGATCTGTCCTCTGTCTCTGTGAATGTCTTCAGCATTCAGTTAAGGGTACCATTGAATCATTCACGCAGGCTGTTGTTTGCACCAGTTCTGACATGAATTGAGTTCCATGGTGGGAGAATTTACCCAGAGAAACCTAGTCTATTGAAGATGTTCACCAACGCCTTGGTCACTTTCTGTGTAGAAATGGAAGATAAGGCTATGGCCCCAGGGTACCACGAAGCATAGTCCACCATTGTCAATATATATTTTTTCCCTGACCTTTTAGGTTTTACTAGATACCTAATGATATCTACAGCCACCTTCCTTAAGGGCTCATCTACAGTATATGCTGTTGGGGGCTCGAGATGCTGATTGCTGGCCCATTCGCTGACAGAGAGAGAGAGAGGGAAGGCAATAATCAGATATCTCCCCCGAGGCTTTAGGCCTGGAAATGTTTTGGGTCAGTCAGGACCGCACTTTCCCAATCCTCTGATGTCCTATCAGTGATTGTTACGGTTTTCAGACACTCAGACAAAGGGTTAGATAAAAAATACAATTTTATTAAAGCAAAAATAATAACAAGGTTGCCCCTAGGGCAGTACTGACCTAAGCAGAATATGGCTGAAATACCAGGTACAACAGGGAATAAATCACTAGCTATGGCGACAATAACAGGAGACAAATGGTTAATAGCAATGGTAATCAGTCTCAAATGTGGTGTTAGGCACGCCCTTGGTGATGTATAATGCGATATGTGCTAGGTGATAGCACCTAAAGTCCATCCACTGTGTGAAGCTGTAGAATAGAGCTGCGACTAGAACTGGAGCTGCAGAGTGATAAGGTGGTAGCCCCCACGGGTGTAACGGAGCCCAACAGTATCGTGATTGATTGAGTCAATAGCCCCCACGGGCGTAACGGAGACCAACAGTATCGTGATTGCTTGAGCCAATAGCCCCCACGGGCATGACCGGAGACCAACAGTATTGTGATTGCTTGAGTCAATAGCCCCCACGGGCGTAACGGAGACCAACAGAACCATGATAGCTAGAGTAATAGCCCCCGAGGGCATATACCGGAGACCATCGGTCATTGAATCGCTTGAGCCAAGACTGCCCCACAGGTGTAACGGAGACCACTGGTTGCAGCACTGCTTGCCAATAGCCCACGGGCGTAACGGAACCACTGCTCTGTAAAGGTGGAGAGCCGCCGACTACCGAGGCCCACACGCGGCCGGCTCACAGAATCAGCGTAATAGGCTAAGGCAAATGATGGTAAGAGTGGCAGTGGTAGGATGGAGGCAGCACAAATGTCTAGGCTCACAATAGCGACATGGCACAGTAATGGTACAGACTCAGCACTACGTCACCCAACAAGCAGACGCAAGGCTCAGCTCAACAACACGGCTCAGCAATGGTTAAACGGAGGCTCAGATCACACACTGCAGCTATAGGAATGTCGCCGAGGCGACAACAGGAACCGTCGACCGGAACGGCAGGAACAGGAGCAAGCACAGGAGTCAGTCGTCAGCCAGGCCAGGTCAGGACACGTAGGAGATTCGCAGACAAGCCAGATCAGCAACAGAGCGAGGACATCAGCCGGGCCGGTCGGATGCCGTAGGAGATTCGTAGACAAGCCGGATCAGCAACACGCAGGAAGTCAGCCAGGTCGGGTCAATCACGGAACAGGAACACAGGAACATCGTCGGTATAGGCCTAATCGGTACACAGGAGATCAGAATACTGGAATACGGCTACAGCAACACTGGCTCAGAAACACCACGAAAGGGCACCTGACAGGTGCCAGTGGCCAGAATAAAACAGGTAACCAGGGGCGGGCCAACACAGCTCAACCAATCAGGGAGCAGCACAGCTGAGAGTGACAGAAAGGATCACGGGGACCGTGATAGTACCCCCCTCTCAAAGACCCCCTCTCCCTGCTGGAGGTCTTGGTTTCTGAGGGTATTTAGAGTGGAAGTTGCGCAACAGCCTGGGCGCGTGGAGGTCCTTCTGATCTACCAAGGAGCGTTCCTCAGGGCCATATCCCTTCCAATGGACCAAGTATTGCAACTTCCCCCTAAATCTCCTAGAATCAATGATACTCTGAACCTCATATTCCTCCTGGCCTTGAACATCCACCGGCCCAGGAATCACTGGCGTGGTAGTGTAGCGGTTGCAAACCAATGGTTTTAACAGAGATACATGGAACACATTATGAATGTGCATAGAAGCTGGAAGTTCCAATGCATACGAGACTGGATTCACCTTGTGGATGACTTTAAATGGCTCAATGAACCGAGGTGCCAGTTTATTGGAAGGCACCTGCAACTTGAGATTTCTGGAGGAAAGCCATACTCCATCCCCCACCTGAAAGGAAACTGCTGGCAGCCGTCTACGATTGGCATGCTTCTGGTAACGCTGAAATGACTGACTGAGGGTCCTCTGCACCTGTGCCCAAATGGAACGAAGCTGCTCAATATGCTCATCCAGAGCTGGAATCTGTTGTGCCTGGAATGAGTCCAGGAGTAGACAGGGCTGGAACCCATAATTAATGAGAAAAGGGGAACTCCCGGACGATGAATTAACTGCACAATTCCTGGCAAACTCTGCCCAAGGCAACAGGTCGGCCCAATTGTCATGATGATCAGTTACAAAACAGCGCAAGAACTGTTCCAGTCCTTGATTGGTACGCTCAGCGGCTCCATTGGTCTGGGGATGATAGGCGGAAGAAAACGACAACTGGATGCCCATCTGCCCACAAAATTCCCTCCAAAATCTGGACACAAACTGGCTCCCACGGTCAGATACTACCACTCTAGGCACCCCGTGCAACCGAAACACTTCCTTGGCAAATACCACAGACAATTCCTGAGCCGATGGAAGGCCAGGGAGGGGCACGAAATGAGCCCTTTTAGAGAACCTATCAACCACCATAAGGATAAACGTGTAACCCCTAGATGCTGGCAATGCTCCCAGAAAGTCAATGGAAATATGGGACCATGGGCGGTCACCATTAGGTACTGGTTGAAGCAAACCTACTGGAAGACGCCTGGGTGTCTTGGCACGGGCACAGGTGGCACAGGCTGCAGTAAAAGCGGAGCAATCAGCCCTAAGGGAGGGCCACCAAAACAACTGGGATAGAGACCAACATAGCTGATCCCTCCCAATGTGCCCAGCCGCCTTAGATGAGTGGTAGGTTTCTAATAGATGGGTACGGAATGGCTCATCGACAAAACACTTGCCTACCGGGGTTTCTGTAGGCGCCCTAGCCTGAGAGGCCAAAATTTCTTCCCCCAGTGGCGAAGTGATGCTAGTGCGGATAGTGGTCAGTATACGATCCGGCTGAATGATGGGTACTGGTTCTTCCTCCCTCTCAATGTCCGACACAAACTATCTAGACAAGGCATCTGCCATGACATTCTTGAAACCCGGTAGGTAGGAAACCACAAAATTGAACCAGGACAAAAAGAGCGCCCATCTGGCCTGACGTGAGGAGAATCTCTTAGCCCCCGAGAGATATGTCAAATTCTTGTGGTCAGTCAGAATTAGTACTGGTGTCTTAGTACCTTCCAATAGGTGGCGCCACTGCTTAAGTGCCAGAATGATAGCCAAGAGTTCCCGTCACCAATCTCATAATGGCTTTGGGGGCTGGACAGTTTCTTTGAAAAGAACCCACAAGGTCTTAATGTACCACCTCCCACCGGCCGTTGGGAGAGCACTGCCCCAACCCCAACCTCAGAGACATCAACTTCCAGGGTAAACAGCAGGGCTGGGTTAGGGTGGGACAGTACTGGAGCAGAAGCAAAGGCAGATTTCAGCGTCTCAAACGCATTCTCAACTGCCTCAGACCATTGAGAAGGAGAAGCTCCCTTATGAGTTAAGTCAGACAAAGGTTTCACAATAGTGGAAAAGTTCTGAATAAATTTCCTATAATAGTTGGCAAAGCCCAGAAAGCTCTGAATAGCTTTTAACCCTTTGGGACGAGGCCACTGTAGGACTGCTGCCAACTTCTCCTGGTCCACAGCAATGCCATCTTTAGAGATCACGAATCCCAGGAAGGGTACTTGGGACCTGTGAAATTCGCACTTCTCAAGTTTACAAAACAATTTATTTTTACGTAATCGAGTCAAAACCTCAGAAACATCCTTGATGTGTTGGGTAAGATTCGTAGAGTGAATCAATATATCGTCAAGATATACCACAAAACAGGACTGGAGCATGTCCCGAAGGATGTCATTAATAAATTCCTGAAATACCGCAGGAGCATTACATAGGCCGAAAGACATTACCAGATATTCGTAATGCCCTGATCTGGTATTAAATGCCGTCTTCCACTCATCTCCAGCTTTAATTCTGATCAGGTTATATGCAGCCCGGAGATCGAGTTTAGTAAAGATGGAAGAGCCCTTTAACCTGTCGAATAACTCGGTAATGAGTGGAATGGTGTAGGCACTTCTAGACATTAATTTAGTTAGCCCCCTGTAATCAATACAAGGCCTGAGTTCGCCATTTTTCTGTTTTATAAAGAAGAACCCGGCACCCGCCGGTGAAGTGGATTTGCGGATAATCCCTCTCTTGAGGGCATCCTCAATATATTCCTCCATTGCCCTATTCTCATCCACTGACAATGGGTAAGTGCGGCCCCTGGGAGGCACCGCGCCCGGGGCAAATCAATGGCACAATCATAAGGTCTGTGCCAAGGCAGGGCGCCAGCCTCCCCCTTACTGAATATGTCACTGAATTCCTGGTATTCAGCTGGCATGGAGGGAGAGGTACACAATAACCTGACAGGGTGTGAGAGGCAATTGTCCGCACAATATTCTGACCAAGACTGTATTTCATATCTTTGCCAGTCAAACTGGGGGTTGTGTAACGATAGCCATGGAAACCCCAGGATGACTGCGTGATGAGGTGAATTAATTATTTGAAAAAATAGGGGTTGTTTCCATAGTGATAAATGCCGGTTCCAACGGCCTGCCATAAATGGCCTCAATAGCCAGAGGAGACTCCCTTTTGACTACCGGAATCTTATGCAACTCAGCAAAGGAATGATCCATGAAACAACCAGCTGCACCGGAGTCTACCAGAGCCATAGCTGACACAGAGGAGTCTGCCCACGTGAATACCACCTGGATGGTGGGTCTCTGTGTACTAGTATCCAGGGACTGCTGTACGCCACCTAGGGCCTGTCCCCCAAGGTACCCTAGGTGCGTTCGTTTCCCGGCCGAACCGGGAAAGTGCATAATTGGTGCCCAGCTTTACTACAGTATAGGCATAGGCCCATTCTTTTACGGTGCGCCCTCTCCTCCATTGTCAGTCTGGTGAACCCGAGCTGCATTGGCTCCCCAGCTTCAGCTGTACGTTCAGGAGGACAGGGTGGCAAGGGTGGGTTCAAAAGACTGCTAATTCCTGGATTTCGCCCTCTTAGCCATCCGCCTCTCGTGAATGCGGGAGTCAATAAGCATGACGTAGTCAATATACTCATCCAAATCATTAGGCACTAGTGATGAGCGAGCACCCCAATGCTCGGGTGTTCGGGTGCTCTGACCGAGCACCCCCTGAGGCTCGAGTGCTCGGCCGAGCACCCGAGCCCCATTGAAGTCAATGGGAGGACTCGAGCATTACACCAGGCACCCCCTGCTCTGATGAGGGGAGGGTGCCTGGTCCATAGGAAAAGGGCAGAAAAAGATGGAAACACTACAGAAATGGTTCAGGGACAGCATAGGGAGGATGTCTGGATGCATCTTGGACTCCAACATCGCTGCTGGGAACGATCTTTCGCCCGTAGTACGCCATTTTTACAGACTGACCGTAAAACACACAAAAAGGAAAATAAAAATGACTTTAGGCGAAAAATTGTTACCAAACAATATTTGCTGTATATTTACTTGTATATCATCTGCAAATTATCCCAAAAATTTCCTTGATTTTCGGAAGTGAGGCCATGATTAAGAGGGAAACGTGCGCAGAGGCAAATTCTCCCAAAAATTTCCTTGATTTTCAGAACTGAGGCCATGATTAAGAGGGAAACATGCACAGAGGCAAATTCTCCCAAAAATTTCCTTGATTTTCAGAACTGAGGCCATGATTAAGAGGGAAACGTGCACAGAGGCAAATTCTCCCAAAAATTTCCTTGATTTTATTGAACTGAGGCCATGATTAAGAGGGAAACGTGCGCTGAGCTGACCATCTAAAACATTATGGGTGAGGGTCTGCTGCAGAGCTGACCATCCTAAACATTATATGCGAAGGCCCGCTAGTGAGCTGACGCTATAAAACATTATATGAGAGGGCCCGCTAGAGAGCTGACCCAATAAAACATTATATGAGAAGGCCCGCTGGTGAGCTGACCTATATAAAAATTGGCAAACAGGGCCCGCTGGTGAGCTGACCCTATATAAAAATTATATCACAGGGCCCGCTGGTGAGCTGGCCCTATATAAAAATTATATCACAGGGCCCGCTGGTGAGCTGCCCCTATATAAAAATTATAGTACAGGGCATATGGAAGAGGAGGAGGAGGATGAGAAGATTAAGAGTCAACCATATACCCGTTTTTTGGGTGGAAGGGGTGAATGGGAATACAGAGTATTCCCATCATTGTAAATAACATATATAAAGTGAGTTTATGTTCCCCCGGGGCTTTCCTCCAGTGGAGTGGAGAAGTCAGGGGAAATCCAGGCCTTGTTCATTTTTATAAGTGTCAACCTATCAGCATTGTCGGTGGAAAGGCGGATACGCTTATCTGTTATGATGCCACCAGCAGCACTAAATACCCGCTCAGACAGAACGCTGGCGGCAGGGCAGGCCAGCACCTCCAAGGCGTAGAGTGCCAGTTCATACCACGTGTCCAGCTTGGACACCCAGTAGTTGTAAGGCACAGAGGGATCATTGAGGACGCTGACACGGTCTGCTACGTACTCCTTCACCATCTTCCAAAACTTTTCCCTCCTTGTGACACTAGGCTGCGCATCAGGGTGAGGGTGCTGGCGGGGTGTCATGAAGGTGTCCCACGCCTTGGAGAGTGTTGCCCTGCCTTTCTCGGAACTGCTGTGTGCTCCCCTTTTCTCCCCTTCTCGGTTGGCCAAGGTAGCACGTACTCTGCCGCCAGCGTTGTCAGATGGAAAATTTTGGAGCAATTTTTCGACAAGAACCTTCTGGTATTGCACCATTTTGCTTGTCCTCTCCACCGGAGGAATGAGAGATGAGAAATTCTCTTTGTAGCGGGGGTCCAGAAGGGTGAACACCCAGTAATCCGTGTCGTTTAAAATGCGTATAACGCGTGGGTCACGGGAAAGGCAGCCTAACATAAAGTCAGCCATGTGTGCCAGAGTACCAACAGTCAAGATTTCGCTGTCCTCACCAGGAGGATGACTCTCAATCTCCTCATCCTCTTCCTCCTCTTCTGCCCACCCACGCTGAAGAGATGGAACTAAAGTTCCATGGCTACCCTCTGTAGCGGAGGCAACCGTGTCTTCCTCCTCCTCCTCCTCCTCCTTCTCCTCCTCCTCCGCCTCCTCCAATTGTCGCTGAGAAGACGAAGTGAGGGTGCTCTGGCTATCACCTTGTGTAAGCTCTTCCTCCCCCATTTCCACCTCTTCCACATGCAAAGCGTCGGTTTTAATTGTGAGCAGCGAGCGTTTCAGTAGACACAGAAGTGGGATGGTTACACTGATAATAGCGTTATCGCCGCTCACCATCTGTGTCGATTCCTCAAAATTGCGTAAAACCTCGCAGAGGTCTGACATCCATTCCCACTCCTCACTTCTGATTACAGGAAGTTGAACGGAGAGGCGACGACCGTGTAACAGCTGGTACTCCACTACTGCCCTCTGCTGCTCACAAAGCCGGGCCAACATGTGGAAGGTGGAGTTCCAGCGCGTGCTCACGTCACACAGCAGCCGGTGAGCTGGCAATTGTAAGGGCTGCTGCAGCTTCAACAGGCCGGCCGAAGCTGTAGATGACTTACGGAAATGTGCACACACGCGGCGCACCTTGGTCAAGAGATCATGCACGTTGGGGTAGGTTTTTAGAAATCGCTGCACCACTAAATTAAATACATGCGCTAGGCATGGTACGTGTGTGAGCTTGCCGAGCTCCAAAGCCGCCACCAAGTTACGCCCATTATCACACACAACCATGCCTGGTTGCAGGTTGAGTGGCGAGAGCCACTGCTCGGTCTGGTGACTAATCCCCTGCAACAGCTCTGAGGCCGTGTGCTGTTTGTCCCCAAGGCAGATCAGCTTCAGCACGGCCTGTTGACGCTTCCCCACTGCAGTGCTACACTGCTTCCAGCTACTGGCTGATGGGGGAGTGGCGCTGCGTGTAGAGAATTCGGAGGTGGAAACGGAGGAGGAGGAGCCAATAACGTAGGTGCTGGTGGAAACCCTGATGGAGGTAGGGCCCGCAATCCTCGGCGTGGGTAGCACCCGTGCCATCCCAGGGTCCGAGTCGCTCCCAGCCTCCACGACATTCACCCAGTGTGCCGTCAGGGAAATGTAGCGTCCCTGGCCACAAGCACTTGTCCATGTGTCAGTCGTTAAGTGGACCTTCCCAGTAACTGCGTTGGTCAGGGCACGGGTGATGTTACGGGACACATGGTGGTGTAATGCGGGGATGGCACACCGGGAAAAGTAGTGGCGGCTGGGGACCGCGTACCGAGGGACAGCTGCTGCCATCAGGCTGCGGAAGGACTCAGTATCCACAAGCCTAAATGGCAGCATTTCGATGGCCAGTAATTTGGAAAGGTGTGAGGTTAGTGCTATGGCCTGTGGGTGGGTGGCTGGGTACTTTCTCTTGCGCTCAAATGCCTGGGGTAACGACATTTGGACGCTGTGCTGGGACAGGGAAGTGGATGTGGTCGCTGATGGTGCTTCAGATGGTACAGGTGCAGGGCGGGAGGTATGCGGGCCTGCGCCTTCGACAGGCGATTGGCCGGCACCGAAAACAGGGGAAGAGGAGGCAGTGGTGTGGCCTGCAGACACAGATGGGCGATCCGGGCGTTCCTCCCACTTACTACGGTGCTTGGATGCCATGTGTCGGATCATGCTGGTGGTGGTGAGGTTTCTAGTGTTCATGCCTCGGCTCATTCTGGTGTGGCACAGGTTGCAAACTACAATTCTTTTGTCGTCCGCACTTTCCTTAAAAAAACGCCATACCGCGGAACACCTACCCCTTGGCAAGGTAGATTTACGCAAGGGGGTGCTCCGTGGAACATTTGCGGGCCGGTTTGGTGCGGTCCGCCTTCTTTCTGTAGCCACACCACTGCCTCTTCCAGCCTGTTGCGGTGCTGCAGATGGCTCACCCTCAGGACTGCTGACATCGCTCGGCTCTACACCTTCCCAGGTGGGGTCAGTCACCTCATCGTCCACCAAGTCCTCCTCCACTTCCTCACTCTGATCATCCTCCTCAAGTCTTGATCCCACCACATACTCAGTCATTGACAACTGTATAACATTCTCCTCAACAAGGTCTTGAGACGGAAATAGTGGTTGATTTAATGGCAACTGTGTCTCATCATCATCATCATCATCCACTACTTCCTTTGACCTTAAATGCCGTTCACATCTGTCATCTTCTTGTGATTGGGTAGCCTCTAGAGGTTGTGAATCAGGGCACAAGATGTCATGTTCCTCTGCAAGCGTGCTTGGAGAGAGGGTCAAATGAAGGATTGGTGATGAGACGAGCTCCTCACTATATCCCAGTGTGGGATCACTTCTTTGACCAGACCGTGTATGGTGGGAGGAAGGATGATCAGAGTGAGGATTATGTTGACCAGACTCTTGGCTACTGAGAGTGGACTTGGTGGAAGACAGGGTGGTGCTTAACCGGCTGGAAGCAGTATCAGCTGTCATCCAACCGACCACCTGTTCGCAGTGGTCGGACCTCGAGAGTGATGTCCTGCGACGCCCTGTAAAATTAGACATGAAGCTAGGTATGGTGGATGTCTTTCTTTCTTGTGCTCTGGCACCAGGCACAGTTTCTCCGCGTCCTGACCCGCGCCCTGAACTTTCAGGATCACGTCCACTTCCCCGTCCCTTTTTACCCGCCTTCTTCATCTTACACAGAATATGTGACTTTAATATTTGAGTTTGAAAACTTAACAGTATTTCTTATTATTCTGCAACTGTGCAGAGTACACAGAATAGGCTGCTAAACGGCGGTGAAACACACTGAATGGAATATGTGACTTTAATATTTGAGTTTGAAAACTTAACAGTATTTCTTATTATTCTGCAACTGTGCAGAGTACACAGAATAGGCTGCTAAACGGCGGTGAAACACACTGAATGGAATATGTGACTTTAATATTTGAGTTTGAAAACTTAACAGTATTTCTTACTATTCTGCAACTGTGCAGAGTACACAGAATAGGCTGCTAAACGGCGGTGATACACACTGAATGGAATATGTGACTTTAATATTTGAGTTTGAAAACTTAACACTATTTCTTACTATTCTGCAACTCTGCAGAGTACACAGAATAGGCTGCTAAACGGCGGTGATACACACTGAATGGAATATGTGACTTTAATATTTGAGTTTGAAAACTTAACACTATTTCTTACTATTCTGCAACTCTGCAGAGTACACAGAATAGGCTGCTAAACGGCGGTGAAACACACTGAATGGAATATGTGACTTTAATATTTGAGTTTGAAAACTTAACAGTATTTCTTATTATTCTGCAACTGTGCAGAGTACACAGAATAGGCTGCTAAACGGCGGTGAAACACACTGAATGGAATATGTGACTTTAATATTTGAGTTTGAAAACTTAACAGTATTTCTTACTATTCTGCAACTGTGCAGAGTACACAGAATAGGCTGCTAAACGGCGGTGATACACACTGAATGGAATATGTGACTTTGATATTTGAGTTTGAAAACTTAACACTATTTCTTACTGTTCTGCAACTCTGCAGAGTACACAGAATAGGCTGCTAAACGGCGGTGATACACACTGAATGGAATATGTGACTTTAATATTTGAGTTTGAAAACTTAACAGTATTTCTTACTATTCTGCAACTGTTCAGAGTACACAGAATAGGCTGCTAAACGGCGGTGATACACACTGAATGGAATATGTGACTTTGATATTTGAGTTTGAAAACTTAACACTATTTCTTACTGTTCTGCAACTCTGCAGAGTACACAGAATAGGCTGCTAAACGGCGGTGATACACACTGAATGGAATATGTGACTTTAATATTTGAGTTTGAAAACTTAACACTATTTCTTACTATTCTGCAACTCTGCAGAGTACACAGAATAGGCTGCTAAACGGCGGTGATACACACTGAATGGAATATGTGACTTTAATATTTGAGTTTGAAAACTTAACAGTATTTCTTATTATTCTGCAACTGTGCAGAGTACACAGAATAGGCTGCTAAACGGCGGTGAAACACACTGAATGGAATATGTGACTTTAATATTTGAGTTTGAAAACTTAACAGTATTTCTTACTATTCTGCAACTGTGCAGAGTACACAGAATAGGCTGCTAAACGGCGGTGATACACACTGAATGGAATATGTGACTTTGATATTTGAGTTTGAAAACTTAACACTATTTCTTACTATTCTGCAACTCTGCAGAGTACACAGAATGTGCTGCTAAACTGCGGCGAAGCACACTGAATGGAATATGTGACTTTAATATTTGAGTTTGAAAACTTAACAGTATTTCTTCCTATTCTGCAACTCTGCACAGTACACAGAATGTGCTGCTAAACTGCGGCGAAGCACAATGAATGGAATATGTGACTTTAATATTTGAGTTTGAAAACTTAACAGTATTTCTTCCTATTCTGCAACTCTGCACAGTACACAGAATGTGCTGCTAAACTGCGGCGAAGCACACTGAATGGAATATGTGACTTTGATATTTTAGTTTGAAGACTTAACAGTATTTCTTCCTATTCTGCAACTCTGCACAGTACACAGAATGTGCTGCTAAACTGCGGCGACGCACACTGAATGGAATATGTGACTTTGATATTTTAGTTTGAAGACTTAACAGAATGTGCTCTAATCTGCAACTTTGCACACTAAACAGAATGTGCTCTAATCTGCAACTTTGCACACTAAACAGAATGTGCTCTAATCTGCAACTTTGCACACTAAACAGAATGTGCTCTAATCTGCAACTGTGCACACTAAACAGAATGTGCTCTAATCTGCAACTTTTCACACTAAACAGAATATTTTTTTTTTTTTTTTTTTTTCCCCCCCACACAAAATAACCTGCTGCCCCCACACACAGTAGTCCTAAAAAGGACTTTTGGTTCTTTTTTTTCACAATTTTTTTTTTTTCCTCCCTACACTGCCTTTCCCTTCCTATCCTCAGCTCTCCCTGGCTCAGACTGAGCCGAACTCGATGGTCAGGTGCTATACAGCACCCGACCACGGGTTCTGGCCAGCCAATCAGTGTAATGCCAGCAGCCAACATGGCTGCTGGCATTACACCGATGTCAGAGCCTCCCTGCACGTTTATTGGCTGCGCAGCAGCCGCAAAACGTGCGGGGAGGAGACCCGAACATGGCGGGCGAGCACATGCGGTACTCGTACGAGTACCGCCATGTGCCGAGCAGAGCGATGCTCGAGCCGATCCGAGCATCGGCCGAGCATGCTCGCTCAACACTATTAGGCACGTCTCTGGCAGCAATTTCATCCTTGATGGATTCTGACTGGCCCTGGGCAAAAGCTGTGACTAATGCCTCGTTATTCCAGCCCACCTCTGCTGCCAAGGTTCGAAATTCAATTGTGTAATCGCCCAAGGTACGATCGCCCTGTTGTATCTCCATCAACCTCTTGGTAGGAGAAGCGGATCTACCGGGTACCTCAAACACTCTGCGGAACTGTCTTACGAACTCATTAAAGTTCAGGGTGCAGGGTTTTGCATTCTCCCATAGAGGATTTGCCCAAGATAATGCCTTGCCAGTTAATAGGGAGATCATGAACCCAACCTTACTTCGGTCGTTAGGAAATGCCTGAGGCCTCCAATTGGTTGACAAAGCCTCTGCATTGGGTAGGTTCGCCATAATATCTTAACGGTAACGGCGCCACCGCCGTGAACCCTCTGGACTGTGTAGTAGGAACTACAGGCAGATTTTCCAGTGTCGAGACTGGTGTGACCACCGGATTCTGATTAGGTTTGTCTAGGTGTACCGTTCGCTCAAGTAAGGTCTGCAAGGCCAGTGCCAACTGGTCGAGGCACTGCTCGTGAACATCCATTCTCCAATGGATATTCTGTGTGCCAGTATTTCCCTTGCTGTCTGAGGTCATGACCCTTTCGTACTCTTACGGTTTTCAGACACTCAGACAGAGGGTTAGATAAAAAATACAATTTTATTAAAGCAAAAATAATAACAAGGTTGCCCCTAGGGCAGTACTGACATAAGCAGAATATGGCTGAAATAACAGGTAAAACAGGGAATAAATCACTAGCTATGACGACAATAACAGGAGACAAATGGTTAATAGCAATGATAATCAGTCTCAAATGTGGTGTTAGGCACGCCCTTGGTGATGTATAATGCGATATGTGCTAGGTGATAGCACCTAAAGTCCATCCACTGTGTGAAGCTGTAGAATAGAGCTGCGACTAGAACTGGAGCTGCAGAGTGATAAGGTGGTAGCCCCCACGGGCGTAACTGAGCCCAACAGTATCGTGATTGATTGAGCCAATAGCCCCCACGGGCGTAACGGAGACCAACAGTATCGTGATTGATTGAGCCAATAGCCCCCACGGGCGTAACGGAGACCAACAGTATCGTGATTGCCTGAGCCAATAGCCCCCTCGGGCGTAACGGAGACCAACAGTATTGTGATTGATTGAGCCAATAGCCCCCACGGGCGTAACGGAGACCAACAGTATCGTGATTACTTGAGCCAATAGCCCCCTTGGGCGTAATGGAGACCAACAGTATCGTGATTGCTTGAGCCAATAGCCCCCTCGGGCGTGACCGGAGACCAACAGTATCATGATTGCTTGAGTCAATAGCCCCCACGGGTGTAACGGAGACCAACAGTACCATCATAGCTAGAGTAATAGCCCCCGCGGACATATACCGGAGACCATCGGTCACTGAATCGCTTGAGCCAAGACCGCCCCACGGGTGTAACGGAGACCACTGGTTGCAGCACTGCTTGCCAATATCCCATGGGCGTAACGGAACCACTGCTTTGTAAAGGTGGAGAGCTGCCGACTATCGAGGCCCACACGCGGCCGGCTCACAGAATCAGCGTAATAGGCTAAGGCAAATGATGGTAAGAGTGGCAGTGGTAGGATGGAGGCAACACAAGTGTCTAGGCTCACAATAGCGACACGGCACAGTAATGGTACAGACTCAGCACTACGTCACCCAACAAGCAGACGGAAGGCTCAGCTCACCAACACGGCTCAGCAATGGTTAAACGGAGGCTCAGATCACACACTGCAGCTATCGGAATGTCGCCGAGGCGACAACAGGAACCATTGACCGGAGCAGCAGGAACAGGAGCAAGCACAGGGGTTAGTTGTCAGCCAGGCCAGGTCAGGACACGTAGGAGATTCGCAGACACGCCGGATCAGCAACAGAGCGAGGACGTCAGCCGGGCCGGGTCGGATGCCGTAGGAGATTCGTAGCCAAGCCGGATCAGCAACACGCAGGAAGTCAGCCAGGTCGGGTCAATCACGGAACAGGAACGTCGTCGGTACAGGCCTAGTCGGTACACAGGAGATCAGAATACTGGAATACGGCAACAGCAACACTAGCTCAGAAACACCACAAAGGGGCACCTGACAGGTGCCAGAGGCCAGAATAAAACAGGTAACCAGGGGCGGGCCAACACAGCTCAACCAATCAGGGAGCAGCACAGTTGAGAGTGACAGAAAGGATCACGGGGACCGTGATAGTGATATATCATTGGCCAACTTCCTCAGGGTAACCCTATGGACCTGGGGCATGATGATCTTCCAGGTGGCCATCCAGGGATGCTCTGTCATCTCTGGATCAGTCACACAGTACAACAGTACACCTATCCAGACTATCCTGTCCCTATCCTTCCCTTTCTCACCAGGCTCGGCCCACAGCACGTTGCTTAGTGGGTCTAATCTGACAGAAGAACCTGTTGGAATGCTTCACTATACCAAGAAAAAGTCAACTGGCATGGCTTAGAGGACTGGAGTAGTTGGCGGGAACATTAGGGATGGCGCTGGGGTGTCAGGCAGCTCATCTGGGTACTTGGGTGATTACTTGGTGGATGCCATGATGCCTGTGGAGTTGGAGGAGGGATCTGGTCTCAGTCTACTTTGGGTACCCTAACTCCTGGTCACTGCTGCAACATAGCGACAATCCATGATGCCCACATCGTTTCCTAGGATTTTAAAAAATACATACAGATATTGTGAGGCTTTTCTAAAGCAAGGGTGCACCCAGATACATGATTGAAACAGTAAATGTATATTATTCAGGGATGTATTCCTTTCAATATCTACATACAATGTATTCCTATCTTTACTATTAATTTGAAACTGTTTTGAATCATTTTCTTTTAATCAAGTTTTTTTCATGATGCCTTTGCTTCCTCATGGAACACGCAATCCTGTGCACAATTTTCCATTAAAAGTCTCAGTTCACCAAAAGGTGTATTAGATAAACATTTATAGTAATGACAACTATCAGTTAGAATAAGACCCTTCATACCAATTATTTTTTGACAAGATTTAGTGCAGATTATTATTTCTCTATATACACCACAATATTGAATACAATTAATACCTTTAAACTTAACTCTTTGAGTGCCAGAGGGGTATACAACACATTGCTTTGGTACTCAAAGGGTTATCTGAAATGAAAATTATTATTACTAACACATGCACAAAAAAAATACAACATGGAATATCGGCCAGTATTTATGGAGCTATTCTGGAATAAACCAACTGCACCATAGGGGACAGATAAAATGCCTAAACTCACATGCATTCAAATAGAACTTTTAAACCCCCTGAAGGCTAGAGACGTCTTGTCAGAGACTTTGTCCTGGGGGAGCAGAGAGGGTTAACTCTAATAGTAGAAATTAACTGGAAATTCTGTTTAAAATGTGTTCAGATTCTCTCATCCTTAAGACAATGGAATACTCATGGGCCTCTTTGGGGGAGAAATAACTAAGTGACATTAATGGGCGATGGATGTTAAACTGTAGCCATGATGTCTGTGAGAAACGGACTCCTTTATGTTAAAGACATAGCAAAATGACTGGTTTATGGGGTCTCTGATAAACTTTGAGCTCTCTCTTCCATTTGATATATGCCATGTGAGCTGTCACCTGTAAAATTTTAATATAGCGTAATGGTGCCATCTGCAGCCTTTATATTGCAAATGTAATGTTTATATTTGTCTTTGATTAGCATAAGATATGCGTATCCAATCAGGTCTGACTGATGATGTCACGGTATAATTAGATGGATCTTTGTCCAATCATTAGAAAGAGGTGGGGATTACTGATAAGGCAAAAATTGCCAATATAATGCCAAAATACTCTTAGTTCAGGGTCCCCTCACTTCCTGAAAAAGAAAACTCCTAGGGGCTCTTGACTCCTGAAGAAAACTTATAACAACTTTTAGATTCCTGGCAAAAGAAGACTCTGCTGATTAAATTCCTGACAACACCTGATCCTGCCATCTCACAGAGAAATACAAAGAAATCTTGATTGGTAACTATATCATTTATTCATTTAGATTCATTTAATCCAGAATTTCATAATTTTTCTTCTGTTGAAGAAACTTAAATAGTCTTATAATTGTCTTAAGTGGACTGGCCAACTATTTGGGATAATTAGTAATAGAATCTATATATCTTTATTGGGAAATTGTTATATTTTGCCAATCAGTGTAATACAGTACATAGCGTGGGTTATCTATATTAGCTAATATAAGTCTTGTTATTCCTAGAGTAATATCTTGTGGTTCTGGGAAGTTTATAATAGTTAATATTTGATATAGGAAATTCTTTGAATTCAGTTATTAACCCTTTAACCGCTATTTGTCTGTTGTTAGTGGTGTTTTCTTTAGAATTCTCTGTATATGTGCTAGGCTTATATTTTGTAAATTGGAGGTATTCACTTCTAATAGATAAAATAACTTCTGGGTGTGGCACCTATTTTAAACGAGTGGATTAATCCTTGGAGTGTCTATAGGTTGTATATATGTTTCTGTAGTCAAAATTATAATAAATGTTGCATGAAGTAATTTTAGGTAGATTATGTGTATAATCTTTGATTGACTATATTAATTGCAATTTATATATTTTATTCAGAGGTATTCAATATTGAATTCAGTATATAATTAAATTATAGTGATTTAAATCTGGGATTTTATTCCAGTTATTCCCTAAATTTGATTATTATTGAGATATGATACAAGGAATTGTTAGAGGAATTATTTAATTCATCTCACAATACATCTTACATCATAATTAGCATAGTCTATACAGTTTCGGGGGCAGAGGTATTAAGAGACAATGCGGCCAACTGTATTATATTAATTGTAAGAATCAATTAACCTGTTCTATGCTACTGAATGCAAGTATTGTTATCTATACCCCTGAATATACCTATGTGTGGTTAACCCTTGTATCGCTGGTAATCCTCATGGTAATAAGTGTGGTTTGGTTTTCTATGTACCTATTATAATTGCTAATCACTTATATATTTCATTGTTACTGATACTTGTTATATATATAGTATATTATATATATTTTAATAAAATATATATTTTTGCACAAATATGAAGGATTGATTCTTGTGATCAATTCGTTACTGTGAAGTAGCGTGTCAATTCATTTTATTGTCAATTGCCTATTTAAGTGAAGGAATCCAACCTGAGTGGTTCTCTGTTTTAACCCTTTGGATACCTTCATATAAATAGTCCGACAGCCTCCAGTGCATTCCAAAGCAATGGACTGGAGACCTCTATAGCATCTAAGAGTAAACACCCAATTTAACAGGAATGTCCTTTATCCCCTATGATGCAGTTGGTTTACTCCAGAATAACTCCAGTTATTAACTCATTAAGTTAGTAACTCATTGGGGGAGATTTATAAAACTGGAGTTATAGAAAGTGTCTGTAAAATTGCGGCAAAGCGACATAAGGATATGTGTCAACTTTTAGCAACATTTTCTCTAAGTACTATCTCCAATCAGTCATCCTTTTGAAAAATGGAGTAGAAATGGTCTTGTCCAAGTAATAATTGTGTTGCAATGTATTTATAAAGACATTTGCTAATTGCTCCATAAATTAAAGGCAGATTTAGGGATTCAATCTTAACACCAGGTATAACCTGTTCTTAATGGAAGTATATAGTGATCGTTATGCATGAGAAAAAATATTCTCAGTTGTACATTTTTTGTGAATTTTCTATGAAAATTGTTAGGCATATTTATAAACTTGACTTTAAATATAATTCAACATTGGAAACTAAGAATATTCCCTATTGTTTCTTCCAAATAAGAACACATCAACAAAGTATCTTCCAGATTATTAGATTTGCACCTAATGGGTTCTAGTTGTAGATCTTAAGATGTCCCCAGAAACCTGTATATAAATGTGTATAACTTGGCACAAAACTGGTGCCTGTTGCACATTTCAAAATTTGTAGAAAAAATTGTCAAAAATTCAGTTGATTTTATAATAAAATCAGTTTGTTTTTCCTGTAAACATTCTTCCTTTGTAAGGAAGAATGTTGTAGTTTCTCATTCTTTATGGTGTTCTAGCATGGTGTGTAAGGAGGAAATATCCAATGTTCCTCATATTTAGTCCTCTTTCCACTGAATATTTTATGGTGTTAATATGAATAGTGTAATTTATATTTGATTTCAGATTTTTCACCATTGTTCATAATAACTGATTGATTTAAAGCGGAACTTTCAGATAATAGCCAGACGCCATGCATTCATTAAATGCATGGCGACTAGTTTGAAAAAATATGTCTTACCAAAAAAAATACATATGTCTAAAGGAATCTGTCCTGTTTACGGGACTGACGGGCAGGTTAGTGCAGTCTGTGAGCCTGCGCCGTCAGTCCCTTCCAGTGACCATATGGTGCAAAGCAGTCTACTCTATGGAGACCAGGACTGACGGTGAATGTGCACAGACAAGACCGCGCTCTAGCCTTGGTTCCGGTCTCTAAATGGGACGGATTCCTTTAGACACAAGTATTTTTTTTTTTGGTAAGACATATATTTTCAAGCTAGTCGCCATGCACTTAATGAATGTATGGCGACTTGCTATCATCTGAAAGTTCCACTTTAAGATGATAGATTTGGGGTTACTTACTTAACTGCTAAGCCTCACCACCCACCCTCCACCCTGTGCTAAGCGTCTTTTCACACATTCATTGCAGTTTACAATTAAATTACAATTTTGGGGTATTTTCTGTGAACAACCCACAAATGTCATTAAACATTTTTTTCAGTAGACCCTGCATTTTCAAAATATATCATTGTTTTATAGATACCCCCTCGCAGGCCAAAGCATTTTACTCACCATGCAGATTTTTTTATTAATGAAATTCTAATAAAGTGAATGTTCAATGGTTTGTTTTTCTATGTTCCATTAGTGAATGCTTATAGCTGTACATTTAGTATTCGTTTGCCTTTCTAAAACACCAAAATTACTTTTTTATTTGTATGTCTTTGTATAAAATTATCAGTTAAAGAGATAGTAAACTCCAGAAAAAAGCAAAATGATAGGTACAATAAAGAAATACCTAATCCCCTTATTCCTATCTCTCAGACCTTTGTGGTTTGAGAGATAAGAGAAAATAAAGACCTCTGCTCCCTCCCCTTTCTACATGACGAGCTGTAAAGCTGTCAGAGGCAGAATCCGGTCATGCGACCAGAGTAGCTCTTCAGGAGCGCTCACATTGAGATATCTAACCATAACTACTTCATTGGAATGGTCTACAACGTGTGCCTGGTTTACAAGCACACATTGTAGACCATTACGATGAAGCATTTATAGTTAGATAGCCCGATGTGATCACTCCTGAAGAGCCACCGTCTGATCCCGGAAACAGGATCTCATCTTATTTTCTTATATTTCTCAAACCATAATGGTTTGAGAGATCGGAATAAGGGCATTAGGTATTTCTTTATTGTACCTATCATTTGTTCGATACTTTTTTCTGAAGTTTACTATCCCTTTAAAACAATTGTAAAATGTTATTTTTTTCATTTTGCACCATTATACATTTCAGGCATAAAATAATGAGGAATAAAGCATGTAAAATTAGGATCAGTTTTGGACATGTTTATCTTCAGATGACGGTGTGCCATCCAGGCCAAGAGGCAGTCTGAAATTTGTAACTAAATTTGAGGGGAAAGAGTGGACACATCAGTCTGGCTATCTTCAGCATATAGATGATACTTGAAGCCAAATGAATTAATATGTTCGCCCAATGAAAGGGTGTACATGTACTAATGTTTAGTCAAACAACTAAACCTCTTGACTATGTCTGACCATGTCTTCATGTTTTATGTATTGAGATGCAGCCACTTGATTCATTGTTTTTGCTTCTGCGTTCAGAAGCAGGTATACCTAATAAAGTGACCACTGAGTGTATATGTGTGTGCATGTATATATATATATATCTATATATATATATATATATATATATATATATATATATATAGAGAGAGAGAGAGAGAGAGAGAGAGAGAGAGAGAGAGAGATTAGAGCACACTCTTCCTTTACTGTTTTAATGCTGATTACCACCCGGTGCCTGACTTATAAAGGTATTATATACAAGTAATTCCAATGAAGATGGCCCTCTCGGATTTTATGCAAAAATACAAATAATGCTTTTATTAAGCCTGGTCAACGTTTCGGCCACTTCTTAGGCCTTTATCAACTCTTGATAAAAATATTTGTATTTTTGTATAAAATCCGAGAGGGCCGTCTTCATTGGAATTACATATATATATATATAAATATATATACATGCATATGAGCAGAAAGAAGCTGAAGGGGATGAGATAAATATAGGATAGACACAGGTTATATAAATCTGTGGCAGTGAAATAAGGATCTATCTATATTGAGTCATTTTTCATTTGTTTTTCAAGAAAATATCATCAGTAGCTCAAATATCACTTTCTTGGAACTTTTGTAATTACCTTTAAGAATTTTAATTGTAATATTGCTCATTGACTGATATATTTGAGACAATAGTAGAGTAATGTTTTCCTTTGTGATGTGTTAGTGTGTGTCTGTGCTTTTTCATACAGGTTTATTATTTTTGTCAAGTTGCTCCAATTTAGCATTTTTGGCTGCAGTTATTGTCTTCAATCATATATACTACATTCTTGGATGTACAGCAATATGATATTGTGTAGCTGAAACTCCTTGTGGTTAGTTTGCAGTGTGTTATATTGCATGGTTTAGTCACATTGAATGTGTGATCAGTGTCATGGCAGAGGTTCCTGCACATTTTTGTTTCTGGTTTCTAGGTTGCTGGAATATAAGGGGTAGAAGTCTGTGGAGGATTACTTTTTATGTTGCATCATCAGTCATTGTGGGTTGCAGACCTTTGGTCATTATTCACACTCCTACTAGTGCAAGGTTGTACATGGCTACTATCGGTATGCTGTTTATTTTTAAGCTTTTTATTACAGATGGAGTTCTCGTGGAGATCTAAGTACAAATTTGATTGTTCTGTTAATTATCTTTCCCGTGTAACCCTTTTCTTTGAGTGCTTTTTTTTAATTTCAGTCCTCTTTGGTATGTCGTTGCCCAGCTGAATAGGATGGCCTTATGCGGTGGGTGGAAGCTAGAGATGTGGCTGTAGCTACCTCTGCATATTAGTTTATATAGATGTGCAGAGTTTGCTTCTCTTCACTGATACTGTAGTAAAGACTATGTAGAATAATCAATTTTAAATTTGATTGATGGGTGGAATGAATTGAATTGACTGTGAAATTCTTTCAGGCTCTATTCTTCTTCTATCCATATAATTAATACTAGCAATGTGGGACGGCGCTGCCCGTCAGGCTATATAAGGAATTAATGCACACACACGGGTGCAAGACAGACAGACAGACACACACACACAGAGACACACACGCAAATGCACATACATGCACTGAGATGCGTAAAGAGCGACACAGTCAAACACACATACATGCAATGCACAACATGCAGACACAGAGTGTGATACAGACATGTAGCACACACAGTGAGGAACACACAGGCACACAGAGACACACACACACACACACACACACACACACACAGAAGTGAGTCATAAGGGGGTGACTTATGTGTCATTGTAATGAGGTTGTGTTTGTACTTATGTCTCCACTGTGGCATTCATTCATATAGTTTAAATGCATGTGGTGATTGTACATACTATGGTGGAAGGTAGATTGTGCTGGCTCCCGGGGTGTGAGTGAGTGAGTGTGATTGAGACTATGGTGGAAGGTGGATCGTGCTGGCTCCCGGGGTGTGAATGTGAGTGTGTGTGAGTGAGTGGCATTCATTCATGTAGTTGAAATGCCTGTGGTAATTGCACATACTATGGTAGAAGGTGTATTGTGCTTGCTCCCAGGGTGTGAGTGAGAGTGAATGAGTAAGTGTGAGTGAGAGTGAGTGTGAGTGAGTAAATGTGAGTGATTGCGTTTGAGTGAGAGTGTATGTGTGTGAGAGTGTGTGAGAGTGAGAGTGTGTGAGAGTATGTGATTCAGTGTGTGTGAGCGAGAGAGAGTGGGTGTGAGTGAGTGTGTTTGTGTCTGATGTGCTTGTGTCTGATGTGTAGAAGCGAGTGGCAGCCATTTTGTTTTTTCAGTCACTTGGATAGTGGTGGGCGGGCTGGATAGTGGGGGCAGGCCAACTCCCTGCATGATTTAAATCACTCCCCAACTGAATCACCCAATGGGAGAAGTAACTCCTCCTTACTTAAGCTGAGGTAACATAGCAATATAACACACAGTGCTCTTCAGTTGAGACAACGTAGCAATATCCTGAGGGAACAAATAGAAAGAAGTGTTTGAGGCTTGCCCTCTGTAACACACAGCAAAGCATCTCTCTCACTTTAAGGAGAAAGGGCGGGAATCAGGAATCAGGAAGTGGAGGAGTGACAGTTGAAAACAGACAGTTAGTGAGGTTGACTGAAGAGATGAAAAGAGTTAAATAAAAGAGTTGCTATTAAGTTTATCCTGAGTTTGTATTTTATGGAAACATTACACCCTCGTACTGAAACAGAGTGTATGGAGGGTTACAGTTATCTGTGGGAGGTGAAACAGTGTGTCTGTGGGGTCATGATCCTGAGTGAGAGTGTGTATGGACCAGGAGAAGTTATTGATATACCCTATTCAGTGGCAGCTATATTTTTTTTGTCATGTGCGTAGTGGTGGGTGGGCTGGAGTGGGCAGGCCAACTCCCTGTATGATAAACATGCCCCCATTGAATCACCCAATGGGAGCAGTAATGTCCCCATTGAATCACCCAATGGGAGTTGTGTCTCCTAATGAGACATAAATTATGTAATGAGGCATTCTGTGCAATGTGTGTGTGTTTTCTGAGGAGACATAAATTATGCTCTGTGTGTGAGGAACCATAAATTATGCAATGAGGCTTATTTTTTTATATATATAGATAAGTTATGTAATGATAGCATATGTAGGGTTTATATTGAAGTGTGGCTAAAAGTCTCTCTTCTATATCTTTCATAAAAGGTTAATTAAGAACCCTATTGTACTGTGTTGTGTTAATAATGTATGTAAGATCTGTTTTTCTTTCTCTAGTTTGATAGATTTAAGTGTAGGCATCTTGTAAGTATGTATAGGAAGCAGTAGGACGGTCTCTGTTTGCTGTCTGTTGCAGAAACACTTTGGACGAACTACTCTAAAGATGTTTGCACATTTATTCAACTGCTTCCTGCTGCAAGATGTGAATAAAATTTAAATGTCCAATTCAAATGTGGTACTCTTTCAGTAATATGCTGCAGCAGTATGAAGAAGGAAGGTGCTGAGGTTTGTGTGCATTTGTCAGCATTAAGTAAAGGGTGCTGGAGACACTAAGTAAAGATGGCTGTAGTAAATTACACGCAGGACAGGTGATCTACTACTTTGCATGTATATGCCTGATGCCTTAATGTGCCACTGATATTTTGCCCTGCTTCCCTGCCCAATCTATGGTCTTAATATAATTTAACATTCATTATTTTTATCTTATAAAAATGTACTTTAGCTATCCATTTCATTACATCACCATTCCATCTATAGCAAAAGATGTTTCATTACATCTTACTGAGGCATCTACAATTGGGTGACACCATATGAGTGTTATCCACTTATTATACTGCAATAAAATTTGCATAAGTACCATTGAGAATTAGACTAAATAATATCTTATTTATGATTTCGTAAGATGTTACTCTATTCGTTGGTCATAGTGCACTATAACATAAGATTTGATGACATATAATATTTACTGTATTCATGTTGCTAAATATACAACATGTCTCTGTGCTATGCAGCACTCAAGTGTTATGTGTGTGGATTAGATGTGGGATATACAGAAGTGTACAGTACATGGACAAATAGTGTCTTAATAGTCTTTAATTTGTCACTTCTTCCATTTTATTTAGTTTTTCATTTTTATGATTTTCCTTTCTTTCTCTTTCAGTTAGATCATAAATGGTTCCCCCTGTTTTTCTATTATTCATTGGATCCTTGCTCTAACAATATGCGTGTAAGAATTTTCCAGTAAAGATTGTATTTTTCTTTCATGAAGAGACATTTGCTTGAAATGTTTTAAATGTTCATTTAATACATAAAAATAGGACTTTTATGAAGATTGTTTTATGATGTCCAATTTTCCAAGTGCAGCATTAGACACACAATAAACAAGATTGATCGGATTCTCATTACAATTCTTATTTCAATAGCTGAATAGTAAAAAGAAGCTTTCATTTGGTGTGTGTGAGAAATAATAAGCTAACCCAAAAATGGTCATAAATTACTAAAGAAAAACACAAAAATTACAAAAAACACTGTTTTAGAAATAAATACCTGTCAGTGGTCAAAGTACATAAAGAAAAAGCAACTGACAGGAAACTGGGCATTATTTTTCACAAAACAGCAGTTATGGACCGTCTAATAGAGTTAATTATAGATTTACATGTAAACCTGTCACAGTTTTCTCTCTCTTATTTGTATTGATGAAACAATACAATTATAACCTTCTCTTGCTAACTGATAGTAGCAAAATACCATGTAAATTTGAGGATCTGCAAAAGAGTTGGTTTGAAGCTTTTTCAATGTATTTTCAGAGACAATAAAGGGAAAGTGAATAATAAAGTGTACAGCCATTTTGATCATGCTAATTAAAGGAGTAGGTCTTTCCTACTGATTAAAACAAAGGTACACTCACTACTGTAAGAATATCATTAAAAACATTAAAACATATTAACGCTTAGGCTTAATTTTTTTTAATTGAGCTATTAGTAACAACTTCATCTATGCAAAAGTCACTTTTTTAGAAATGCACTCTGTGGCAAAGCTTGATTTGTAGACTACAGCTATCCATAAGAAGCACCACCTGGTGAAAACAAAATACATTTGCAGTTTAATGAGAAAGAGAAAAAAATGTTGTGCTAGCATACTATAGCATATCCTATTATATAAAAGGCCAGATGTATGTTTGTCAGATGGAGTCATGCTCAGTAGAGACTGCCCGAACAGACAAAACGCACTGTCTTCCCGGCCGCTCTCCCAGCCCTGTGTGCCTGGTGTCCGTCCCAGTGTGTGAGGGAGCCCTGGCCCCAGTCGAGCGGTGTCTAGCCGAGCCCGGAGTTGCGAGGTGTGTTCGCGAAAACCTGAATAAAACAAGGTCACTCCCACCGCTGTCAGATGTTTTATTCAAAATTTATAGCAGTTCAAATTATCAGGAAGTGAATTTACTGTGTTTACTTCCTGATAGTTCTAACTGACAGGAAGTCACAGGCAGTTTCTATCACATTCTATGGAGCACTGTAAGTCACTGACTTTCCTCTCCATTAGAATGTAACAGGAAAACTAATTCAAATTTTACCACTAGAGGGCACTGCTAATGTAAAAAAACCATGGGTTTAAACTGTAAACTCTGGAATTAGAAATCTCTCAGCAGTTTGAGTACCCTTATTTTACTCAGTAGAAAAATCCCTAAAATATATATTTTTTCATAAAAAAAAAGTTTACTGCTCATTTAAAGTCTTTCAACATTCCCTAACCTAACAACTAACCTTAACCTGACAATTAACCTAAACCACCCCCCAAACCTAACAGATACTGACCCGAACCTACCCTTACAAATTATAGACACTGATCCTAACTAGTGTTGAGCGAGCATGCTTGGCCGATGCTCGGATCGGCTCGAGCATCGCTCTGCTCGGCACATGGCGGTACTCGTACGAGTACCGCATGTGCTCGCCCGCCATGTTCGGGTCTCCTCCCCGCACGTTTTGCGGCTGCTGCGCAGCCAATAAACGTGCAGGGAGGCTCTGACATCGGTGTAATGCCAGCAGCCATGTTGGCTGCTGGCATTACACTGATTGGCTGGCCAGAACCCGTGGTCGGGTGCTGTATAGCACCTGACCATCGAGTTCGGCTCAGTCTGAGCCAGGGAGAGCTGAGGATAGGAAGGGAAAGGCAGTGTAGGGAGGAAAAAAAAAAATTGTGACAAAAAAGAACCAAAAGTCCTTTTTAGGACTACTGTGTGTGGGGGCAGCAGGTTATTTTGTGTGGGGGGAAAAAAACAAAAAAAAAAAAAAAAAATATTCTGTTTAGTGTGAAAAGTTGCAGATTAGAGCACATTCTGTTTAGTGTGCACAGTTGCAGATTAGAGCACATTCTGTTTAGTGTGCAAAGTTGCAGATTAGAGCACATTCTGTTTAGTGTGCAAAGTTGCAGATTAGAGCACATTCTGTTTAGTGTGCAAAGTTGCAGATTAGAGCACATTCTGTTAAGTCTTCAAACTAAAATATCAAAGTCACGTATTCCATTCAGTGTGCGTCGCCGCAGTTTAGCAGCACATTCTGTGTACTGTGCAGAGTTGCAGAATAGGAAGAAATACTGTTAAGTCTTCAAACTAAAATATCAAAGTCACATATTCCATTCAGTGTGCTTCGCCGCAGTTTAGCAGCACATTCTGTGTACTGTGCAGAGTTGCAGAATAGGAAGAAATACTGTTAAGTCTTCAAACTAAAATATCAAAGTCACATATTCCATTCAGTGTGCTTCGCCGCAGTTTAGCAGCCTATTCTGTGTACTGTGCAGAGTTGCAGAATAGGAAGAAATACTGTTAAGTCTTCAAACTAAAATATCAAAGTCACATATTCCATTCAGTGTGCTTCGCCGCAGTTTAGCAGCACATTCTGTGTACTGTGCAGAGTTGCAGAATAGGAAGAAATACTGTTAAGTCTTCAAACTAAAATATCAAAGTCACATATTCCATTCAGTGTGCTTCGCCGCAGTTTAGCAGCCTATTCTGTGTACTGTGCAGAGTTGCAGAATAGGAAGAAATACTGTTAAGTCTTCAAACTAAAATATCAAAGTCACATATTCCATTCAGTGTGTTTCACCGCAGTTTAGCAGCCTATTCTGTGTACTCTGTACAGTTGCAGAATAATAAGAAATACTGTTAAGTTTTCAAACTCAAATATTAAAGTCACATATTCCATTCAGTGTGTTTCACCGCAGTTTAGCAGCCTATTCTGTGTACTCTGCAGAGTTGCAGAATAATAAGAAATACTGTTAAGTTTTCAAACTCAAATATTAAAGTCACATATTCCATTCAGTGTGTTTCACCGCAGTTTAGCAGCCTATTCTGTGTACTCTGTACAGTTGCAGAATAATAAGAAATACTGTTAAGTTTTCAAACTCAAATATTAAAGTCACATATTCCATTCAGTGTGTTTCACCGCAGTTTAGCAGCCTATTCTGTGTACTCTGTACAGTTGCAGAATAATAAGAAATACTGTTAAGTTTTCAAACTCAAATATTAAAGTCACATATTCCATTCAGTGTGTTTCACCGCAGTTTAGCAGCCTATTCTGTGTACTCTGCAGAGTTGCAGAATAATAAGAAATACTGTTAAGTTTTCAAACTCAAATATTAAAGTCACATATTCTGTGTAAGATGAAGAAGGCGGGTAAAAAGGGACGGGGAAGTGGACGTGATCCTGAAAGTTCAGGGCGCGGGTCAGGACGCGGAGAAACTGTGCCTGGTGCCAGAGCACAAGAAAGAAAGACATCCACCATACCTAGCTTCATGTGTAATTTTACAGGGCGTCGCAGGACATCACTCTCGAGGTCCGACCACTGCGAACAGGTGGTCGGTTGGATGACAGCTGATACTGCTTCCAGTCGGTTAAGCACCACCCTGTCTTCCACCAAGTCCACTCTCAGTAGCCAAGAGTCTGGTCAAAATAATCCTCACTCTGATCATCCTTCCTCCCACCATACACGGTCTGGTCAAAGAAGTGATCCCACACTGGGATATAGTGAGGAGCTCGTCTCATCACCAATCCTTCATTTGACCCTCTCTCCAAGCACGCTTGCAGAGGAACATGACATCTTGTGCCCTGATTCACAACCTCTAGAGGCTACCCAATCACAAGAAGATGACAGATGTGAACGGCATTTAAGGTCAAAGGAAGTAGTGGATGATGATGATGATGATGAGACACAGTTGCCATTAAATCAACCACTATTTCCGTCTCAAGACCTTGTTGAGGAGAATGTTATACAGTTGTCAATGACTGAGTATGTGGTGGGATCAAGACTTGAGGAGGATGATCAGAGTGAGGAAGTGGAGGAGGACTTGGTGGACGATGAGGTGACTGACCCCACCTGGGAAGGTGTAGAGCCGAGCGATGACAGCAGTCCTGAGGGTGAGCCATCTGCAGCACCGCAACAGGCTGGAAGAGGCAGTGGTGTGGCTACAGAAAGAAGGCGGACCGCACCAAACCGGCCCGCAAATGTTCCACGGAGCACCCCCTTGCGTAAATCTACCTTGCCAAGGGGTAGGTGTTCCGCGGTATGGCGTTTTTTTAAGGAAAGTGCGGACGACAAAAGAATTGTAGTTTGCAACCTGTGCCACACCAGAATGAGCCGAGGCATGAACACTAGAAACCTCACCACCACCAGCATGATCCGACACATGGCATCCAAGCACCGTAGTAAGTGGGAGGAACGCCTGGATCGCCCATCTGTGTCTGCAGGCCACACCACTGCCTCCTCTTCCCCTGTTTTCGGTGCCGGCCAATCGCCTGTCGAAGGCGCAGGCCCGCATACCTCCCGCCCTGCACCTGTAGCATCTGAAGCACCATCAGCGACCACATCCACTTCCCTGTCCCAGCACAGCGTCCAAATGTCGTTACCCCAGGCATTTGAGCGCAAGAGAAAGTACCCAGCCACCCACCCACAGGCCATAGCACTAACCTCACACCTTTCCAAATTACTGGCCATCGAAATGCTGCCATTTAGGCTTGTGGACACTGAGTCCTTCCGCAGCCTGATGGCAGCAGCTGTCCCTCGGTACGCGGTCCCCAGCCGCCACTACTTTTCCCGGTGTGCCATCCCCGCATTACACCACCATGTGTCCCGTAACATCACCCGTGCCCTGACCAACGCAGTTACTGGGAAGGTCCACTTAACGACTGACACATGGACAAGTGCTTGTGGCCAGGGACGCTACATTTCCCTGACGGCACACTGGGTGAATGTCGTGGAGGCTGGGAGCGACTCGGACCCTGGGATGGCACGGGTGCTACCCACGCCGAGGATTGCGGGCCCTACCTCCATCAGGGTTTCCACCAGCACCTACGTTATTGGCTCCTCCTCCTCCGTTTCCACCTCCGAATTCTCTACACACACCGCCACTCCCCCATCAGCCAGTAGCTGGAAGCAGTGTAGCACTGCAGTGGGGAAGCGTCAACAGGCCGTGCTGAAGCTGATCTGCCTTGGGGACAAACAGCACACGGCCTCAGAGCTGTTGCAGGGGATTAGTCACCAGACCGAGCAGTGGCTCTCGCCACTCAACCTGCAAGCAGGCATGGTTGTGTGTGATAATGGGCGTAACTTGGTGGCGGCTTTGGAGCTCGGCAAGCTCACACACGTACCATGCCTAGCGCATGTATTTAATTTAGTGGTGCAGCGATTTCTAAAAACCTACCCCAATGTGCATGATCTCTTGACCAAGGTGCGCCGCGTGTGTGCACATTTCCGTAAGTCATCAACAGCTTCAGCCGGCCTGTTGAAGCTGCAGCAGCGCTTACAATTGCCAGCTCACCGGCTGCTGTGTGACGTGAGCACGCGCTGGAACTCCACCTTCCACATGTTGGCCCGGCTTTGTGAGCAGCAGAGGGCAGTAGTGGAGTACCAGCTGTTACACGGTCGTCGCCTCTCCGTTCAACTTCCTGTAATCAGAAGTGAGGAGTGGGAATGGATGTCAGACCTGTGCGAGGTTTTACGCAATTTTGAGGAATCGACACAGATGGTGAGCGGCGATAACGCTATTATCAGTGTAACCATCCCACTTCTGTGTCTACTGAAACGCTCGCTGCTCACAATTAAAACCGACGCTTTGCATGTGGAAGAGGTGGAAATGGGGGAGGAAGAGCTTACACAAGGTGATAGCCAGAGCACCCTCACTTCGTCTTCTCAGCGACAATTGGAGGAGGCGGAGGAGGAGGAGGAGGAGGAGGAGGAAGACACGGTTGCCTCCGCTACAGAGGGTAGCCATGGAACTTTAGTTCCATCTCTTCAGCGTGGGTGGGCAGAAGAGGAGGAAGAGGATGAGGATATTGAGAGTCATCCTCCTGGTGAGGACAGCGAAATCTTGACTGTTGGTACTCTGGCACACATGGCTGACTTTATGTTAGGCTGCCTTTCCCGTGACCCACGCGTTGTACGCATTTTAGACAACACGGATTACTGGGTGTTCACCCTTCTGGACCCCCGCTACAAAGAGAATTTCTCATCTCTCATTCCTCCGGTGGAGAGGACAAGCAAAATGTTGCAATACCAGAAGGTTCTTGTCGAAAAATTGCTCCAAAATTTTCCATCTGACAACGCTGGCGGCAGAGTACGTGCTACCTTGGCCAACCGAGAAGGGGAGAAAAGGGGAGCACACAGCAGTTCCGAGAAAGGCAGGGCAACACTCTCCAAGGCGTGGGACACCTTCATGACACCCCGCCAGCACCCTCACCCTGATGCGCAGCCTAGTGTCACAAGGAGGGAAAAGTTTTGGAAGATGGTGAAGGAGTACGTAGCAGACCGTGTCAGCGTCCTCAATGATCCCTCTGTGCCTTACAACTACTGGGTGTCCAAGCTGGACACGTGGTATGAACTGGCACTCTACGCCTTGGAGGTGCTGGCCTGCCCTGCCGCCAGCGTTCTGTCTGAGCGGGTATTTAGTGCTGCTGGTGGCATCATAACAGATAAGCGTATCCGCCTTTCCACCGACAATGCTGATAGGTTGACACTTATAAAAATGAACAAGGCCTGGATTTCCCCTGACTTCTCCACTCCACTGGAGGAAAGCCCCGGGGGAACATAAACTCACTTTATATATGTTATTTACAATGATGGGAATACTCTGTATTCCCATTCACCCCTTCCACCCAAAAAACGGGTATATGGTTGACTCTTAATCTTCTCATCCTCCTCCTCCTCTTCCATATGCCCTGTGATATAATTTTTATATAGGGCCAGCTCACCAGCGGGCCCTGTTTGCCAATTTTTATATAGGTCAGCTCACCAGCGGGCCTTCTCATATAATGTTTTATTGGGTCAGCTCTCTAGCGGGCCCTCTCATATAATGTTTTATAGCGTCAGCTCACTAGCGGGCCTTCGCATATAATGTTTAGGATGGTCAGCTCTGCAGCAGACCCTCACCCATAATGTTTTAGATGGTCGGCTCAGCGCACGTTTCCCTCTTAATCATGGCCTCAGTTCAATAAAATCAAGGAAATTTTTGGGAGAATTTGCCTCTGTGCACGTTTCCCTCTTAATCATGGCCTCAGTTCTGAAAATCAAGGAAATTTTTGGGAGAATTTGCCTCTGCGCACGTTTCCCTCTTAATCATGGCCTCACTTCCGAAAATCAAGGAAATTTTTGGGATAATTTGCAGATGATATACAAGTAAATATACAGCAAATATTGTTTGGTAACAATTTTTCGCCTAAAGTCGTTTTTATTTTCCTTTTTGTGTGTTTTATGGTCAGTCTGTAAAAATGGCGTACTACGGGCGAAAGATCGTTCCCAGCAGCGATGTTGGAGTCCAAGATGCATCCAGACATCCTCCCTATGCTGTCCCTGAACCATTTCTGTGGTGTTTCCATAATTTTCTGCCCTTTTCCTATGGACCAGGCACCCTCCCCTCATCAGAGCAGGGGGTGCCTGGTGTAATGCTCGAGTCCTCCCATTGACTTCAATGGGGCTCGGGTGTTCGGCCGAGCACTCAAGCCTCAGGGGGTGCTCGGTCAGAGCACCCGAACACCCGAGCATTGGGGTGCTCGCTCATCACTAATCCTAACCTACCTAACTGACCCTAGACAAACCTAACAGATACAAACCTAACTGACCATAACTTAACAGATACTAACCTAAGAGATACTCATGTGGCAACATTCTGACCAGCAACATGTAGCTGGTGACATTTTGACACTTGCAATGTTGTGACCATGCTGTAATGATACTTAACATTTCTGTGTCATTTGAATAAGGTACCATTTGAGTCAGCATAAAAATGTATTGCACCTTTTAACATTTGAGTGACAAGGAGCGCCCAACAAATTTCAAAGTGTTAATAAAGATGTACAAAAAGGGAGTGCAGGGATGACTTGTATCTGTATATAACAATACAGTAGGACATGCTATGCTCCTTTTGCCTTTGTCCTCAACTTGTACATGAGCAGATGAATGGCACTTCTCAAAACTCTCACCCACTTCCAAGCTGCGAACTTCTCAGAAAGCAGCAATTTAAATTAGCTTTGTATATGAGTTAAAGGGGAGAACTTAATTCCTATAAACATCTCCTTGCACAAATGTAGGCATTGCTCACACCACTGATTTAGCACAAGCCGAGCTGCCTGTGTCTACTGTCTTAAGATGGTGTGCATTTCCCCTGATTTTCTCTCACATTGAGGTGTAGTGGAGGTGTATTACATGATTATATTATTGGTCGATGTCCAGAATAGTCAGACAGTCATTGGAGGTTGCAAAAGTCACCAGTTTGAACAATCTATTTGGTGGATCATATACCAGCCTGCAAATCAGGCATGCTAAAACCTGGTTGTGCCCAGCACACAAGTGCATCTAAGTTGTAGCATACTGAGTTAAGGTGCATTACAGGAGGCCAGGGGCGTTGCTAGGTTCCAAAAAGATCTGGGGCTAGAGCTCATGGCAAAATTCCACAGCGTGTCCACTACCTCCAGTATTGAAGATAACCACATGTGCACACATACACACTTAACTTTATGTAGTATATATATGTACATTCATTATACATATGTTTAACTGAGACCCTTTTAACAATCAAAATACTTTAATAATGGGATAGCCAGAGACTGCCACTTATGCAGTTGGAGAACTACAACCAGTGAGATTTACACTATATCTTAGAGTCAGGTACTCAGCAGCACCGATGGTTAATGGGACTTAGTCACATGGGGTCATGTTCTTGACTAACACTTCCATTTTTTAGCACCTAACTAAGATTTGCAGGATACACTTAAGCCATTAAATATGTCCATTTATTTACCTTCTTCCAAATTAAACAGTACATAGACTGGATATACAGAGCCCTAATATCTCCTAAAGAGGGATACTTAGGAGGTGTGGACCCCCTAATATCTCCTAAAGAGGGATACTTAGGAGGTGTGGACCCCCTAATATCTCCTAAAGAGTGACACTTGGCAGGTACACAACCGTAATATCTCTTAAAGAGGGACACGTAGGAGGCAGGGCCGGATTTCTCATAAGGCAGAGTAGGCATCTGCCTACAGGCGCACCCCACAGAGGGGGAGCTGATGGGGAAATGTGGAGATGATAGAGGCAATGTGAGGGCAATGGAGCTGATGGGGGCAATATGGAGCTGATGGGGGGCAATGTGAGGGCAAGTTGGAGCAGATGGGGGGCAAGTTGGAGCTGATGGGGGGACAATGTGAGGGCAATATGGAGATGATGGGGGCAGTGTGGAGATTAGGAGCATTGTGGAGGTGTCCAGTGGAGATGGTCAATGGGGGAGGGGCGCTTCAGATTTCTGTGTCTACAGGCTCCTGAGATGTGAATCCGGCCCTGGTAGGAGGTACGGACCCTTAATATCTCCTAAAGAGGAACACTTGGGAGGTACAGAAACAACACTCTAATTAACACCCACTAAGATTTATACTAACACACACATATCTACTATCAGATGTTACCCACACAGATGCACTCTAATACACATTCGCATCCACTGTCAGATTCACACACATATATACATACACATACTCAGATTCACTCACATTCGTAAGTTCATGTTAACAAATACATATCCTAGGGGAGCATACCTGCCAACATTTCAGGGCCACTTTTGTTTATGGTGATGTTTCTGGGGACGTGGCTGAAACGCAGGGTATAACTGAGAATTTTGTAAGTTATTTTATGACCAATTGTCACCACTTTGTGTAACTGAATAAATGATTTAGGGCAAGAGAGAAGTAATTTAATTACACAGACTAATTTATAAACACATATACTGAAGTTTAAATGAACATTAGTGTGCATTTTATTGCTGTGGAGTAATCTGATATGCTTATATACACACCACACAGTCTTATCTCCTAAAAAAGAGGGACACCAGGGTGGGAAAGAGGGACAGAGAGATTTGCATCTCAAAGAGGGCATGGACCTCTAATATCTCCTAAAGAGAGACACTTGGGAGGCATGGACCCATAATATCTCGTAAAGAGGGACATGGGAGGTATGGACCTCTAATATCTCTTAAAGAGGAACACTTGGGAGGTATGGGGCAGTAACTACAGACTTCTGGGCCCAGACACAAATTTGATGCTGGGCTCTCTCCTTTCAACTATTTCATACCTGCCTTAACCAACACATTTCCCAACATTTGCTATCCAAAGAAATTGCAATCAATAACCATTTCACCCAAAGTGCATCATGGCTACTCTTCCAACTCACTGGGCCATGTGCACAAAAAGAAGAGTGGACTTTAAACTCTTGAGTTCTATGGAGATGTACAGTTGGTTGCTTCACAATGCACTGCAGATGTCTAGCATTCAGGTTAGTTTGCCTCAGAATTGCTCCATTGGTTTTCTGAAGTCTAATATCTTGTCTTACATGTGTTGTAAGGGAGCAGACACTCTGCCTTTTCCAGGGATATAATTGATTGTTAAGGATTGTTTATGAATGGGCAAAGATGAGATTACAGCCTTTCTAAATACAATAGTAGTTGGAAAGAAATCACAATTAAAGGGATAGTAATGTTTCATAATAAAAGCAGCTCTAATTAATCATCATATTATTTGGACTTTGGAGAGTGTTATTTCAATTCTGTCAGAGTTGTAGTTGAAGAGTAATTCAATGACAAAGTGTCCCCCTCCCGCCCCTTTTACTGATGTCACACTGTTCAGCTAGAGCAGAAGGGAGGTGCCCAGGTAGACTGCAGAGAGGGACAATCTTCAATTAGGACAAGGGAAAAACCTGAAAAGCTTGTCAAGGGGGGCAGGGATTTCATTGTTTTCATAGGAATAAGAGTGTCCTCTTCTATTATCTGTCCAGTCTATGGACTGAATTCCACATCTGAGAAGAGATGGCTTACAGTAGGTAAAAGGGGCGGGAGGGGGAAACTTTGCTTGTGAATATCTCATAAACCATAAAGGTCTGAGAGATAAGACTTATATCATTCTTCATGTTTTTTAATGCCTACAAAATAAAATAAAGTTAAAACGAAGTATTACTATCCCTTTAACTGTCTTTAGCACTTCTTCAATACAAACATCAGAGGCAACATTGAATAATACATTTAAAAGCAAGTTATGTATTATATTTTAGGGATGTAACATACGAATAGTTATGTTTTATATATGCTAACTGTAGTAAGTACTTGATATTTAAAGTTATATCAACCTGTCATTTTTGTATTATAGTTCCCATAACTCTTTAAATGCTAAAGAGGTATCCAAAGCATTGCTTTGAAATGCTTCAGAAACCTATCTGGCATAGCGGTTAAAGGGATAGTAATACTTAAAATGTAAAAAAAAATATGTTGTAGGGTTTATCCCCCTGAGTAAAACAAGAGTACTCCCACTGCTGAAAGGTGTTTCATTCAAAAGTTATTAATTTTCAAAGTTGAATTTTTTAGGTGCAATATCACAGTGGCCTGAAATTGTACAGTGGCGCTGTTGCTACACCATCCTATGGCGATTTATGGTCAACTGACCAGAGCTGTCCATAGGATCATGTAGCAACAGCGCCACTGTACAATTTCAGGCCACTGTGATATTGCACCTAAAAAATTAAACTTTGAAAATTAATAACTTTTGAATGAAACACCTTTCAGCAGTGGGAGTACCTTTGTTTTACTCAGGGGGATAAACTCTACAACATATTTTTTTTACATTTTAAGTATTACTATCCCTTTAAGTAATATTACACAGCTCACTGTACATTTATAAAAGACTTGTTACACAATGACAGGAATGGGGTTCTTAGAGGGGCAATAGCGTGTTCTGATATTGTGGGTGCTAGGATGGCAAATAGTTTGGGGATGCAAAGTCCAGGTTAGGGCAGCAGCCAGCAGATATTTTGGGAGGGAGGTTCTAAAGGAGCAGAGTTCAGTCACATAATCTCTAGGTGATTGTGGGGTGCCATGGGAAGAAAAATAAGAAAAATAAAAATAGCAAAATAAGCCATTGGAAGAAACAGACCAATAGAGCAGTCCACAATCAAGGTGTTTTCCTGCATAGACCACCAGATTCCATTCCTGACCTGGCTGCCTGTGTAAAGCTGTAACAAATCACTGGAACTCAGGGCTGCTGGAGTGGTGCCGTGCACCTCTTCCCATTCCCGTGCTGGCTCGCTTTGCTCTTGCTGTCTCTCTCCTGACTCCTGCAGAGATGAAAAGGACATTTCTTGTGCTCAGCTCTGAGATAGGAAATGGAGAGAGGGAAATATCAACCTGTCTCTCCTCTGCGCAGTCCGTGAAGTAACATGTGGGCTGCTGGCAGTTCCCCTGGTCACCAGGAAGCGCTGTGGCGCTCTGGTGCCTGGAAATTTACCATCTTTTTTTTACAGCAGCAGATTCTCTGATGCAGGGGCCCGCTGGGCATATGATGCTGCGGGGGAGGGGCAGTCCCAAATTTGTAGACATCTGCAGCTGTAGCCACAACATTCGGGGCTGCCCACAGATACACTCGGGGCTTAAGCCCCATTAGCCCCATTCCCTAGCAACACCCCTGCAGGAGGCAACACTCAGCCGTGTGTATATGAACAAAACCATTGGATGCAACTGTGATAAAGTTTCCAGTGTGAACAGGATCTTTGCCCCACTTACACAGACATCTCCCAAAATGTGTCTAGTAAAGGCAACGTGCAGCACCTACAGCTCTGTAACAATTAGAGATGCCACTCTTACTAATGATAATCTATATATCACTGGAACACTGTGTACAGTTCTGGAGATGACATATCCAGAAGGACATTAATAAATCAGAGACTTAGCGGGGTTTTCAGGACAATGGGTACCAGGATAGACTCAATAATCTTGAAGGCCATAATAACATAAGTGTGTGTATGTGTGTGTGTGTGTGTGTGTTATTATCATGTGTTATTTCTCCTTTAACCTTTTGAGTGCCAGTGGGGTATCCAATGCATTGTGAAGCAATGCTTTGCATACACCTCTGACACTCAAAGGGTTAATATATGTGTGTGTGTATGAGTGTGTGTGTGTCTGTGTGTGTGTGTGTAAATCTTGGAAGAGAGGAGGGAGAGACATGATATGATAGAAACCGTTATATATTAAGAGTTTTATTAAGGGTTCAGAAAGGAAGAAGCAGAAAAAGAGAAATACTACAATGAGAGGTCAGAGGGTGGAAAACTCAGGAGAAATATGCATAAAGGCCAATTTACAAAAAGGGTGATAGACTCATGGAAAACCTTCCCAGCAGACATCATACAGACAAATACTGTGATGGGAATTCAAATACATGTGACATAGACATCTACTGTGACAACTATGTAAGATAGTGCATTTTATCTAGAGAGGAAAGTGGGCAGGCTGGATGGGCCAGTCGGTTCTTATCTGCTGTCAACATTTATGTTTTCTATGCTTAACACTCTGAGTGCCACACATTGCTCAGCAAGTAGCCCTCAGGCACTGAGAGTTACTGTAAAGCAACATTTACAGAGTTTAGAAGTGAAATTCTTTAGAGAAACAAAGCAAGTGTTGTTAAGGAGAGGTAAACCGCTGCCAATAAGCCAGTTGTGGAAGTAGGACAGGGTATGACGTGGATGGAATTTCCTTCAAGTTGGAATCAATAGTCCAGAACATAAGAAAGAATTACTGACAAGCTGACCTTCTGCCAGGCTATTTCTCAGTCGGTGATGTCCTTAGTGCCATATTGAATAAAACATGAAGCTCCGTGAGTCAGATTCTATACTTTCCTTCATTTCTCATGGATTTCTCAATTGTTAACCCCCTGGATGCTGGTATTGCTAACCAATACCTTGCAGACCTTCCTTGCATGGAAGGCGCTAGTGACATTCTCTGGGACAGCTAACCTATTGTTTGTGCTATGACATCTTGATAAGATAAATAATGTGGAAACACAAAGGCAACGCCACTCACTCATGTCTTCAGCTGTGATAACATGCAGGTTGGTCATTGTCCTAATGACGGTGATATTGGACACACCAAAATGACTTAAATAAATTGCTACATGTAAGCACTGACACCAGAATGCCATGGATTTCTTCAGTCATATATAAGTGTATAACCTGCAGCAGTTATTTGTTCATTGCTCATTACTTTTGTAACAACTGTTATTTTGAAAGACTTCCAGAATATGTGTATGTGTGTGTGTGTATGTGTATGTGTGTGTGTGTGTTTGTGTTTGTGTGTGTGTGTATGTGTGTGTGTTTGTGTATGTGTGTGCGTGTGTATGTGTGTGTGTGTGTGTGTTTGTGTATGTGTGTGTGTGTATGTGTGTTTGTGTGTGTGTATTTGTATATATATATGTGTGTGTTTGTGTGTGTGTATTTGTATATATATGTGTGTGTTTGTGTGCTTGTTTGTGTGTGTGTGTGTGTGTGTGTGCTTGTTTGTGTGTGTGTGTTGGTGTGTGTATAGGTGTGTGTATATGTGTGTGCTTGTGTATATATGTGTGTGTGTTTGTGTGTGTGTGTTGGTGTGTGTATAGGTGTGTGTATATGTGTGTATTTGTGTATATATGTGTGTGTGTTTGTGTGTGTGCGCTTGTGTATGTGTGTGTGTATTTGTGTGTATTTGTGTATATATGTGTGTGTGTGTTTGTGTGTGTGCGTGTGTATTTGTGAGTATTTGTGTATATATATGTGTGTGAGTGTGTGCTTGTGTATGTGTGGGTGTGTATGTATGTGTATATGTGTGAATTTGTGTATATATGTGTGTGTGTGTGTGTAAATGTGTATATGTGTGTGTGTATTTGTGTATGTGTGTGTATGTCTGTGTATTGTGAGGGTGTATGTGTGTATTTGTGTATGTGTGTATTGTGTATATGTGTGCATTTGTGTGTGTGTGTGTGTGTATATATGTGTATGTATGTAAGTGTGTGTGTATATGTGTGTATTTGTTTATGTATGTGTGAGGGTGTGTGTATGTGTGTATTTGTGTATGTGCATGTGTGTGTGTGTGTGATGTGTGTATGTATGTGTGTGTATATGTATGTGTGTGTATGTGTGTGTGTAAATTAGCCACTGTCTAACACAGCTTGGCGCCAGATACCATCATTCTACCCTAGACTTGCTTCTTCCTCTCCCTCCCTCTTGGGAGACTACCCATTTTCTCTTCATTTGCAGTGTTTCAATGGTCAGAGCTTTCCTAGTAGAAAAAATAAATGGAATTAATGGCTTGTTAAGGATGATAGGGCTGGATTCTATTACAGGTGCTAATTTTATCACTGCTTTTATTTCCAGTTTTCTCCATAGACTTCAGTAGGAACATTTTTGATAAAACGGGAGTTAACATTTAGCACCTGCAATAGAATCTAGCACCTAGTGTCAAATAGCCTAGAGCTTGCACCGGCCACGAACAACATGAATGACCCCTGGGCTGCAGATTTCACATATGTGTACTTAGTTAAAGGGGAAGTCTGCTCAGTTTGCACAAAGGGTTAAGTGGTTTTGCTGATAATATGTATATATTGGAGCAGCAGGAAGATCAGCACTAATTCTTTTAATTGGTGATTTCTCAAACACAGATTAAAGGATAATGTGGCCAATTTAGCAGTAATTCCAATTAAATGACAAATAAAGGATTTATCTGAATCCACCTGCAGTGAGTAATCCTGTCTCCTATACAGAATTTCCCTGGGGATTTTGCTCTCTGCTTTGTTATAATTTGCCTGTCAGTCGACTCAGGGAATCTAATGTACTTAGGAGAACTGGACCAATTCTTCACAGTAGGGAACAAGGAAAAGTTCCCAAAAATCTCATTGATTTTGATTTTCTCTCTTTGTGAAGCAGTGCTTTAGAGGTCTTTCTAGTATGTCATGGGTTAAAAGTTCCTTTTAAACTAATTGTAATTTGTATTTGTCCACTATGGCAGGGGCGGTCATAGCTGCCCTCAAGCCAAGGTTCCCATGTGTGAGGTTTAGGGCTCCCTTGTCTAGTTATGTCAGCTCTCTCAGGGTTTCAGAGATGAGGTGCCCACTTATCCCTTTAAATCAGGGGAGCTTATGAAAATTTCATTCAGTAGGGTTTCACAGGAATCAGTGGAACCCTGTAGTGTGTAGTTTTTATTAGTGTTCCTGATTAAAAGGACATATGATTGTAGATTCAGTTTTAAGCTCTTGTGCTCCTGATGATTAGTTACCAGAACGCTAATATCAATTGGCTGGTAAATCAGCTGCCCGCTTATTTAAATGGGGTTTTTAACCCTTTGAATGCTAGAAAGGTCCCCAATGCATTATTTGCTTAAAAACAGGACTTCAAGATATAAATTAATCTTCCCATTAGATTTATAATGTTAGAATTTGACGTGTGGGGTATCACACTGCATTTAGCATCATGCAAACATCATGCCTCTGTTCGGTTCTGGCAGGAGTAAAAATTGTCAAACCTACCTCAACCCCCACCCCAACAGCGCATGATTTCAGGGTCTTCTCAGTTAAACACAAGTGTCATTAACTCAGGCAGATCCTTCAGTATCACTAAGTTTCTGATTGATTCCCCTGGTTTCATATGAGCATCCCTGGGAGACTCCGGTTTAGAGATTGAATTACTGGGTCTCCAGGACAGAGGCTTATTATCCGGACATGGGGAGTTTACTTTTAAACTCTGCCCACTTCTGCTCTTCCCCACCCAGTTGCTCTCACTTTTGTGATGACACCAGAAAGCCCTGCCCCATTTGTGGGTAAACTACACCCTCTTTTTTGGCACGATTCTCGGCAATTATATCCAGCAGCATCAGAGGATTCCGATTCGGGGACTCCAGAAGCGGAATTTCCAGGTATGCATATGAGGAAATCCTGGGGAACACATCTAACTCTAAACTTGATGTTTCTGTCGTCAAAAGTATGACTATTTCCTTGGTCTTTGACATTTTGTGTGTTTTTTTAGGCGGTAGTTGAATAGAAGCACCAGTTTTGTTAGTTTGTATAAATGTGTTGTCTATACTGGTTTTGTTTTACTGTGGTTCTGCAAGAGAATACTGGTAAAACACATGATTGCAATCTACACGTTGCTTGTTTTTACTGTAGCGCCGGTTTTAGCGTTGGTAATAGAACTGAGCCTGAGAAATCCATTGCCTTGTATTGCAATGTGCTGGATACATCTCTTACACTCAAAGGGTTAACATACCATTGAGTGCATTTAATATAAAACTATATCCCTAAGGTTTCAACCAAATAAAACATTATTAAAAACTGTGTCATCCATAGAAATTTGCTAAAGAAATTGTGACAGGGGCAGCAATATATCTGCTACCCCCCCCCCCCCCACAAATAATATATGTGCTCTCCGTGAATCACCAATATTAATAAAAATATACTTATCTATCATCTCAGGAGAACACATTCCCTCAAAAAAGAAAAGAATATAACAGTTTAACATATGATATTACAGAGTTTAAAATAGAATAAACACAGGTAAACCCTCACAAGCATAAAGCGTAACAGATATACATATATATGTTTGCATATATATATAGAGCTCAAAGTAATCTTCACTTCAGGGAGGGTTACCATCACCTGGGACTGAAGAGGCTCAGCTCCATTCCGGGTCCAAATCTGCATCAGTCTGCATTGTCTTTAACTCTTTGAGTGCCAGAGGGGTACGCAACTCATTGCTTTGCAATGCTTTGCATTTCCCTCTGGCATTCAAAGTGTTATGTGGATATAATCCTTGTTAAAAAAAAAGTCCCACTTTTTACACTGTTTTATTCTTTTCTGTTTTTGAGGGAATTTCCTCTCCAGATCTATTAGATAAGATACGTATATTTACTATTACTGTTAGTGAGTCATGGGGAGCACAGATATTATTTGTGTTTAAGTAACTCTTTGAGTGCCAGAGGGGTACGCAACACCTCTAGAACTCAAAAGGTTAAGGTTGATCCACTAGGAAAGTGACGCTTGAACATGCCCATATGAAACAATGTTAAATGTCCAGTTGTTTTTAATGGGGCCCCTTAAATGCTAGACAGGACTCAATTGCATTGCCTCACCATCATTTTAGGAAGGACTTCAGGGAGTGCAGAGGATACAGCTGCACCATCTGCCCCAGAGCCCTAGTTCTAGGTATGTCTCTGTGAAAATACTTTGGTGATAGGGGGCCCACATATTTTTGTGCTGGGGCCTTTCAATGACTAGTTATGCCACTGACTCTAGTAGTTAAAAGCCCAATTCAGATCAATGGGAATCTGGTTTATTGCAGAATTGATCCAATTTGCTTTTACACATAAAGCCATGCATTTTTAATGCAGTGTTTTCAAGGAACATTGAGGTTGATGTACTAAGCAGAACTGAATCCATTCTGGAAGAAATGCAATAGAGACTTCATTTTCATTCAAGGGTATAAAAGTCCTATTTAAATCAAAGGGGATTTGAATTTTTCCATTGTGTTACAGTTGACTTATTCCACAACTTTCCCAGTCTGGTTGCATCAGCTCCCTTATTATATTAATCTAAGTTTTGCAGTAAGCGCCATAAGGTGTTGCTCTGTATATTTATAAGGCATCACACAAGTTCCAGTACTACAGTTGAGGGATAAAAAGATGTCCAGTAAGTGGACATGTACACAGGCCCGGGTCTCCCAGTAGGCAAAGTAGAAAACTGTCTAGAGCTTAGAATCTTGATGGGCACCTCAGCTGTGCTAGCCACACCCACATTCTGAATTGTGGATGTGACCAAAGGAATCTCAAAGCCCTTGCACCAGTGTGTATGTATATATATATCCTATATAATAATTCGCTAAAATGTGTGTAACGTTGCGTCATGCGCAGTAGACACTGCTGCGCGTGCTGCAGTCCAGTTCTGTATCAACCTCGGCGCGTGCAGTCTCCACTGCACATGACTGCCCCGCGACCGGGTGGCAGTGGCACTGTGGCCCTTGTAACAGGCTCTTCAATTAATATATATATACAAAGTGCTGCACACTTCAGTAACCCCAGTTCTTTCAATGGACACTTTATAAAAAATATTTAAAAAATCCACATGTATTATACATATATCCACATATATTATTATGCACTAAGGTGTTTTAGCGCTGTGAGCTGTTGTTTCTTTCTGATTCTAAATATATATCTATATTTATCTATATATGTACATATATATATATATATATATATATATATATATATATATATAGATAGCTATATATATATAATGCTACAGATATCTGCAACTCATTGCAAATCAATGCATTGGCGATCCCTCTAGCAACCATGGAGTTTGTCATTGCTTGTTATAGGCCATGCAACCTTCTAGCAACCATTGAGGTTTTTGCATATGGTAAGTCCTTTATTTATATGTATTTTATATTGTATGTCTTCTGTTTTTAATTGCATCACACTGTAACCCACAAGCATTGCAAAGAAAGTATTTAAAGGGTCTCCCTCCAACGCATTTCCTATAATACCTCCTCAGGGAATTTTACATTTAGATAGGGATTTTTAGTTGCATTAGAGTAGGATTTACCACAAGTGAGATACCTTGGCTTGGTGGCAAGCTTACCCATGACGACCAATTTGTGAATTCCAAATTCTCACTCAGTTTCTAAGAAAAATTATATATGCACATTACAGGGCACATACTTACTAAGAAATATTATATATACATTACAAGGCACATATTTAAGTTTATATAGAGGAGAGCAGGTTTGTCTTTTTGTCTGTCTGTTTTCACTTTGGGTTTGTGCCTGAGGTTTGGTGGACTGGAAAACCCTCTCATTCTCTGCGGCTGTCTATGTACTTACTCTTTTTATTCACATTAAAATGATATTACTAAATGGATATGTTATAGTGAGTTGGTGCTGTGAGCTTTCTTGCTTTTTTTTTTCACTTCTCTTTCACTCATTCTAGCTGCCTTTTCACTTATCCTATTTAATCACTTTTATACAGCACTAATATTATTGCACTGTATCTAATTTCGTTTTTCTCTCTTGCCCTTTAAGGACTAGGCCTTTAAGCCTGTCCTAGCTTGCATGCATCTTGGAGTAGTGAAGAGTAAGTGAAGTGCCATGGATGGTGAGATAATCGTGGGGGCATCATCGATGGGGGCAGAGTAACATATGATAAGGTAGAGAAGAAGGGCTACCAACAGACTTACCTTCTCCATGCTCCACTGTGCTGAGCAATTAAGTGAAGGGATGATATTCAGGGTACAGGCAGACTACCACTTTCATGCTTCTTTAGCAAGTGCATTCATAAAGTCTCCTCCTCACTGTGCAGCTCTCCTCTTGGTGCTTCTATGATTGCACCAGGGTGGGAGTCTCTAGAAATGTATCTGACTGCAAACAAACCTACATTGTGCCTTTCTACTGGCTGTAAGTTAGTTTGCAGTCACATACATTTGCATAGATTCCTTGCCCAATGCAAGCACAATAGCACTAAGCAGAGAGCTGCACAGTGAGGAGGATCTTTATGAATTCACTCTGAGGAAACACAAAAGCAGAGGACTGCTTGTACCCCTTAGCTGGTAGCTTAGCTTAGCTTGTACCCCTATATCACAGCTTCTACTTCCTGGGTCTCCTGTCTGTCACTAACAGGAACAGGAGATAGAACATCAGTAATATGTATGCTGGCTCTTTAAAGTGATCCTGGTGTCAGTGCAAGGTGCTGACATACTAGTTACAGTTTTGATTACAGCAATAGACATCATGTCACACTGACAGCAGGCTCAATTTAACCCCTTGAGGACCAGGGACATACTGGAATGAGTGTAAATCTCCCCATGCAGTTGATGATTGGGTATGGTGCTAGGGAGCGATGATAGGGAGCGGAAAAGGCCAGTGGACTAATCTTTCTGCAGTCAAAACTGAGGTAGAGGTGCTATCCACAAGGAAAGATCTCCACCCCCAGGAGGAGCTGGGAAGTGGATCAGGATAGGTAGCCACTGAGCCGTTAACTGTCCAGTGTTCCAATACTTAGCACCTCTGCAGTTTGTTTTCACCCTGTTGGCATATCCTTCCCCTTGTCCAGTGATATCTCCACTGCCTAGCTTAGACTGTGGCCATGTTGTTTCTTTACTAAGCATCCCTGTAGGTCTGACATCCCATGAGAAAACAAGAGCTCAGTAGAATTCCTTCAGTAACATTAATATGAAATCACAACAAAGCATTTAAAGCCAAAAACACAGAGAGGATCAGGTCTGGGGTACACCATCTGTACCATAAGTCCTTGACTGCTAGAGATTTTGGAGACTTCGCTAGCATTCAAGGGGCTAAAATCTGCATTTGTTCCCTATTTCTTTTTACCACATAATTGCCCCAATGTCTCCATTGGGTATATATTCTACAGTGGTTTATTTTGTGCTTGTAGTTCAGTTCACTGTGAAAAGGGATCCAATAATGCACAATGCTGATGCTGTGCTTCTGTGAACCATTCAGACATTATCTGAAGGAATTATCCTTTTTCTTATAGCTTTCACTTGTGGTTTTGTTTTTTTGCAGAAATTGCTTAGTTTGTGTGTTATAAGGTATTATTACTTTTTAGTATTTGAAATGCCATTATCTCAGTGGATGTTGCCTTTTACATCAGTGATTTCTTAGTTTTAGCTTTATATATTATTTATTAACTGTTTTTATGCATATTGCAGGAGCCATAAGGGAATGATCAAACGCAAACAGTATAATGGGTGCATTTTGTAGCCTGTGTTCTAGGTAAAATGTAGCACCCAGAGTTTTATACAAATATTCTGATCAAATTTAAAGGGATTGTAGCACTTTATTTTAACGTAACAAATTCCTCAAGACCGATCATAAGTCTGGGCAGACAGCCACTGCTCACTCTACCTCTTGCTTACTGCTGTAAAGCAGCAGGAGATGCATGTGAGTGGGATCAGACCAACACTTAACTGGGTTGCCCATTCGGTCTGCGGACAACACAAAATGCTATCCAACAAGCAAGTTCCATGTTTTAATTTGCCACCTGCTTCAATGCTTGTTTCTCCTGGGCTTTCAGAACCTATCTGGTCCAGTATTCCAACTATAACACATCATCTGGCAGGTCCTAAAAGGCCAGGAGACACACGCAAGGCTGTGGGATGCAAATTCAAACATGCCTCCTGCTGGGCCTTCTCTAGAGGTAGAAGGAGGGAGAGTGAGGGAAGGAGGGGGGAGGAGCAACCAGTTGATCCTGAGATCTTTTATATATTACCTTAGTGTATCAATAGTGTATCATAATATCATTTGTAAGGTATGTGATATCACTAGTGTTAACAGAGAGCTTAGAAATGAAATGCTACTACATTAGTAATGTCACAGAGATACAATTGAAATGGTGCCACACAAGTGACAACAAAGAACTTATCACTGAAACTGAGTCACACAAGTGATACCAGAGCTGACAACTGAAATTGTGTTATAATTGTATTGTAGTTCAAGTACAGTTGTAAGCTCTGGTGTCACTAATGTAGTTCCATTTCAAATGTAAGCGATGTGGTAACATTATGTAGCAACATTTGAATTGTAAGCTCCGTGGTATCACTAGTGAAGCTCAATTTTATTTGTAAGGACTGTGATATCACTTAGTGTAGCTCAATTTCTATAGTGAACTCTGTGGTATCACTTATGTAGCTACATTTCAGTTATAAGCTCTTTGTTATCACTTGCATAGCTCCTCTTCAACTGTAAGCTCTATGGTATCCAGAGTGTATCTCCATTTCACTTGTAAACTGTGTTATATCAAGAACGCAGCTCAGTTTCAGTTGTAAGCTCTGTGGTTTCACTAGTGTAGCATCATTTCAATTGTAAGCTATGTGGTATCACTTGCCTTAATTCACCACATTAATGCAAATAACATATTCAATCAGTCCTGGATGTCATGGGGCAGACTTGATAGTTCCTAGTAGGACCACAATACACAAACTCCGCCCACTGAAAATGGCAATTAACTCCTTAATGACCTAGGGGATATGCAATGCATTGCTTTGCGATACATTGTGCATCCCTCTGGTCCTAAAAGGGTTAAGTTGGTTAATGCACTTTGCCTGCTTTAGTTTGGAACACTTGCCAGTATCATGTCTGCCTCCATGGACATGACATTAGGACTGAGTAAAGAGGTTAATTCCTGAATAAAGGCACAAGGGCAAAGTTAAAATGGAACACAGTAAAGTAAATGGGGAGTTATTATTAGAAGGTGTTACTTCTCCTTTAACCTGCACACATTGTTTCACAATACTTGGGAGACATTTATAGCATCCATGTTCACGGGCATCTATTTGGCAACATAATAACTTATTCCCAATTTACAGCACAAAGGAACAATGAATCTGGCACAAACAAGGATTTTCAGAGGGGTTTAAAAAAAGTATGGAACAAAGATACCCAGAATTGGGTTTGTGTAATTATTTACCCATAATCCATTGCACTTGCCTTGGCATATACTAGGAATGAGCATCAGCTGTTGTTGCATTACAATTCCCATTATCCTCAGACAGCCAATGAAAAGCTTAGGATGATGGGATCTGTAGTCCATTAACAACAGCTGAATGGAAGCAGATTGTTCATCCCTGGTCTAGTAATACTCAGCTGGAGTACTAAACTTTGGTGTCTCTCTGCTCACACAGGGAAAAAAGAGCACAAGGTGTTTTGGGGCAATTGTTAACCTCGTTTTGGCTTGCCTTGCTGAACTAAGTGTTAGAACTAGTAACAAAATGTAAAAAAGAGACATTAGCTCACTAAAGGTGACCAGTGTATTTATGGTGGACCGTGTATGTATGTATGTGGTGGACCTGGAGTCTATATCCTGACCATAAAAAGTGGGGTTTCTTGAGTGTGAAGCTATGGAAAGGGAACAGGACTGGACATTGACTGGAGGAAAATGAAGGTCAGTTGTAATCACAGTACTGGAGCTTGGAATGGAATTGCAAGCTTGAGTACAGAACACTAGATAGCAATGAATGGGAGAGTGCAATAGCAATGGGCACTGGTCACAACCAATTAACTGATCTTTTTATCTTATCCCCCAATACTGTCAGCACAAATAATATTATAGGGATAGTAATGTTTCACAGTAAAAGCAGCTCCAATTAATCTTCATAGTATTTGGGCCATGGAGAGTGTTATGTCATTACTGTCAGAGCTGTAGTTCAAGAGTAAATCATTGATAAAGTATCTGATGTAACACTTCTCACGTCAGAGCAGCAAGAATGTCTGAATGGATCACAAGAGGGACAGTCTTCAGTGAGCATGAGGGAAAACCTGAAAAACCTGTCAAGAGGGGCAGGGTTTTCCTTATGATCACATAAAGAAGATTGACCCTTGCTGTGAGCTGTCTGGTCAAGGTACCAGATTCCACATCTGAGGGGAGGTGTTTTATATTAGGTAAAAAGGGACGGGAGGGGGATACTTTATCATTCAATTACTCTTGAACTACAACTCTGACAGTATTGAAATAACACTCTCCATGGCCCAAATACTATAAAGATTAATTGGAGCTGCTGTTTTTGTGAAATGTTACTATCCCTATTAACACTTTTTAAATATGGAAAAGGTAATATCACTAACAATGTACAAGCAAAGTTTTGAAACCTTAACCCTTTGTGTTGCAATGCATTTCCTACCCCTCTGGCACTCAGAGGGTTAATACAGATGACTCATCCTACAAAAATAATTAAATGGTTCTTACTGATTAAAAAAATACAATGTTTTTAAAACAGGCTTGATACTAAATTGTGTGTAACTTTAATGATATGTCCTAATCTTAATGATGTTCTTTTCAAGCAATACACCATTAGCATTAGTATTTTTCCAAACTATTAAAAATCATGTTTGGAGAATATCTAAAAATGTATAATTCATTAGCTAGAAAAGTATAACAAAATATTAAATATTTACAACAGTTTTAGATATGAAAATTTTTTAAGCAATTTGCTTTTGACTAGTTTTGTTGTTTTTTTTTTAAACTTTTTTTCATTAAAGCTTTATGTGGACAAACTTGTGGGTCTCTTGTTACATATGTTGAAATCTTAAAAAACAAAAATGTGTAATGAAAACATGCTGAGAAAAAATGGGTAGCATTCAAATCTTTGTTGGCTAAATTGCGAATCACCATAATGAGGCGCCATAGCCTCATTAATAATATAACATACATTCTGTTGTTGTATATATCATAGAATATGAAATATCAAAAATGCAAACAATTAAAATATTAAAAAACACTGATATATCATATGCACATGCCAAAAAAGAAAAGCTGACTAATATATGATCTTCTGAAATATATTGCCACCCGCAAAGTTGCAGTACACTGCCCCATAAACTGCGTGTAGGCCTACCATCGTGTGTATGTAACCACGTTCCAAACCTTAACAATTATGTGGAAATATATAAACACCACTATATCTAAATATCTAAAAATGTGAAAAACACAACTGTACCTATATGGGAAACCCTTCACTCTCCCACAACCTCTAAAATACAACTGCTGTGATAGACTTGGGAGGCCCCAATACATGTGTAAGTAACCTATACCCAACAGCTCCACATAATACCTAATCACAACATGTTATATGACTGAGTCCCTACACTATATTACAAAATATCTAGAAATAAAAAATATAATGCTAAAGATAAAATAAAATGAAGTCTCTGTAAAATATGTAGGTGGATATGAACATCAGTGGTGGTGATAAATATGAAAGTCTGTGATAATGGATAAAAAATAACCATATGCAAGTCTCTGTAAAACATAAACCTGAATTGTGAGCAGTGATGGTGAATAGAAAGGTCTTTGATAATGGATAAAAAAAACAACAAAATGAATGAATCCAAAAAAATAAATAAATGAATTTTGCAAAGAATACTTTCCTGGAAAGTGAATAAAGTCCTAAGTATGCTCCACGTATATTCTGTCAGTGAATATCAGACTTGCAATAAAACAAATAACAATGAATTCATGTGCAAAATAGAAAGCGCACAAACACACAGAGGGTAAAGAATGCAAAATGAACCCCTTAGTCATGAGTACTTTTTTTACACTAGAGGACAAGAGCAGCTTTAACCTTCTGCCTTTCTTCAACCTTATTTTCCCACTAATTCAGTTAGTCCACCCGCACAATTTATATACCTTTTTTTAAGGATAAGTTGTGCTCTCTTTTAGTGCTACATTTATATGTATAACCCACCATTTCATTTTATAATAATATAAAAAAATTATTAAAAAAACACACACCAATTTTATAGGTTTTTCTGTGATAATTTGTGATAATTTGGTTAATTTTTAACAGGGACTAGAAAAAAGGTACGCTTGGTTATTCATTCCTCCCAAGTGTTCATTTTTTAGGTGGTACTGGCCATCAGAGGTGAGAATCCCTATGTCCTTCTTTCCCACCCTGATGTCCTTCTGTAATGGAGATCAGACTATGTGTTGCGTATATAAGTGTTCACATTGCTTCACAGTAATAAAACTTTAGAACAGAAGAAGGAGTTTGAAATCAACAAATATCTGGAATTTCTTTTCATATTGTGTTTTAAGCATTAAAAAAACATCAGATTTACTAGACCCACATATTTAAATCAGGAATACTTTACCTAAAAGTGTGAGTTAGAGTAGGGCTGTTCAAGTTCAGTCCTCAAAGGCCACCAACAGACCAGGATATAAGGATTTCCCTGCATTAGCACAGGTGAAATAATCAGTGGCTTATTCATTTTGACTGACTCACCTGTGCTTAAGCAGGGAAATCCTTAAAACCTGTACCATTGGTGGTACTGGAGGACTGAACTTGGACACTCCTGAGTTAAAGGACAGTGTAATACTAGTTGAATTGTAAAACTATAAGCATAAGTGATAGCAGGTTAGACAATCTCACACAGTGCACATCTTGCCAAAAGTTTGAACACTTGGAGAAATCGTTCCAAGGGTCATACTGCTGTGGCAAGTGTGAGCTTTTTATTCTTTTAGAGTCTAAAATATTCGATCGGCACAGAAATATTGCAACATTATGTGATAATGGAAAACTGGAAAGGAGCTTGGATCTTACTGAGCAGGTCATATGTGGTGTTAGTGGTGAAGCAGGTAGAGTTGTAGATGAGGAGTGGCAGGTCGGAAGCTGGGTAACAGTAAGAAGAGGAGGTAATGAGTAGAGCATGAGGAAGTCCAGTTCTGAGCTGACTCAGTCCAGCAGATTTGCAAGATTGTGTGAAGATGTTGAAGAGGATAGCTCAAAATTGGCATTATTGGAGGAGGCTGATTCCTCTTGCAGCCAGGGGAACAGTCCTTCTTCCACTTTAGATGGGATGGAGAGTAGGCAGAAACCAAGGCAGGTGGTGCTAATAGGGGACTGTATTATTAGGAGGGTATATAGGGTAATCTGTTGCCAGGAACATGAATACCAAACAGTATGTTGTCTCCTGTGTGCTCGGTTCAGAATATTGTGGATAGGGCTGATAGATTATTGGGAGGGGCTGGAAAGGATTCAGCTTTCATGGTACATATTGGTACCAATGACAAAGGTGGCAGAAGATGGAGGTTCCTACAGGGGAGGGCTGGCCTGGGGGGCATGGGGGCAATTGACCCCTGGGCCAGTCTTATGTCTGGGCTGGTGGGCCACTCCCACTTGTTGCTGCAAATACTAGTGATACCACAGAGCTTACAATTGAAATGGAGCTACAATCCAAGTAGAGCTACACTAGTAGCATAACCCATTTCTCTTGTAAACGCTATAGTATCACTAGTGCAGCTTTACTTAAATTGTAAGCTCTGTAGTTGCACCAGTGTAACCCCATTTCTATTGTAAGCTTTGTGGTATTGCTTGACTTACTTCACAACACTAACCCTTTGAGTGACAGAGGGGTATGCCACACATTGTGAAGCAATGTGTGGCATACCTCTCTGGCACTCAAAGGGTTAATGGCAATTTTAAAATTAACAAAAGGGGTTGGGCTGGGACAGTGGGCTGGAACGACAGTAAAATTGGGCGACTTGATTGTAGTTGCCCTCCAGGTCACAAGTTGCCAGTCCTCCCCTGGGTTCCTAAAACTGATTCCAGGGCTTTAGAGTGCAAGGACCTCAAGGGTAGTGTTTTCTGAAATACTACCAGTGCCATATGCCAGTGCAGTTAGGTAGAGAGCTCAGTGAGCTTAATACATGACTTAAGTACTGGTGTAGGAAGGATGGTTTGGGGATTTTAGAACACTGGGCTGACTTTGCTCTTGGGTACAATCTGTATGGCAGTGACAGATTGCACCTAAATAGTAAGGGAGCTGCTGTGCTAGGGGATAGAATGCTTAGAAGGTTTTAAACTAGGATAAGTGGGGTATATCTAGTACAAATGTGGTAGATAGTGTTGATACGAACAGGGTACAAGTAAAATATCATGGGTATGGAGAAGAGGTGGGGATAAATGTAGCTAATACAATTAAATTAAATGGGGAAGTAGGAAAAAGGAAATTAGTGGATAAAAAAGTAATGACAACAAAATTAATTGTTGGCGAATGCAAGAACTACGTAGGTAAAAAGGGAGAACTACAATTGCTGGAGGGTAATGAGCATTTGGACATAATTGGCATAACTGAAAAATAGTGGGATGATATATATTATTGGGCCCTATATATATAGGGCTATTCCCTAGTTAGGAGAGACAAGATTAATAAACAAGGGGGAGGTGTGTGCTTATATTTGAAAACAGATCTAAATCCAAGTTTAAAGGGAGTTATTTGTGAGGAACCTGGCCATAATGTGGGGCCCTTGTGGGTAGAAACTGAGGCTAACTGTGGTGCAAAAGGTAAAAAAAAGGTGTTGGTGGTTATATGCTACAAACCACCAAATATCGATGACAGTGCTGCGGTCCAGCTGTTAATTCAAATAAGAAAAGCTGCTCATATTAGATGCACTATCATTATGGGAGATGTTAACTCTCCAGATATAAACTGGATACATGAGACCTGTCAGAGTGCTAAGGGGGACATGCTTGTGAACATGCTTAGGGATAGCTATGTCACAAATGGTGGATTTGCCAACAAGAAACAACAAAGTATTGGACCTAGTGATAACAAATAACATAGACATCATGTCAAATATTGAAGTAGCAGTTTTTGGAAACAGTGATCACAGCAAAGTTTCATTTGAGATCAGTCTGACAAAACAATACTGTATAGCTTCAACCAAAAGTCTTCATTTTAAAATGTTAATAGCATCAATGCAACACAAAACCTAGGATAAATTATTTAATGGAAAAAATTGTCAACATTGTAATTTAGGTTGCAGAAATATAACAAACCACTGGAAACTAATACAAAACAAGTAGATCACAACCAATGTGGATAAATGCAAATATAAAGAAAGAAATGGCAAGGGAAAAAGGCATTAAAACTATTTAAAGGGGAACTTTAACCAGCCAAGAGACTCTGAGGCACACGGCTACTATAGCACAGCTCTGGTGGACGTTACCAAGTCCCAAATTCTCCACCCACCTCCCTCCCAGATCTCAGCATGTGAATTGTAGGCTACTATAGACTGGGAAGTTGACCTCTGTAGTGGGAAAACTGCTAGAAGGAATAATAAAGGATTATATTCAGGATTACACCATTGAGAATAAGATTATTATTATTAGCAGGAATCAACATAGTTCGAGCTTCTATGAAGAACTATGTAACAACCTAGATAATTTTAAAGCAGTAGATGTGGTATATCTATATTTTGCAAAAGCATCTGATACAGTGCCACACAGGAGGATGCTGTAAAAAATAAGGACATTGGGGATAGGGGATAACCTTTGCAACTGGATAGAAAACCGGCTGAAGACTAGGGAACAGTTTATTGTTGTAAATGTAAAATTGTCCAATACAGTTAAAGTTGGGAATGGCGTATCTCTGGGCTTAGTACTTAGTCCACTGCATTTTAAAATGTTTATGAATTATCTGGAAATAGGCATACAAAGAAAAATTTTAAAATCTGAAGATGACACTACATTTTTTAGGGTAATAAATTCAGACATTTGTTCTTTACAGAGGGATTTACATAAAATGGCACTTTGGGCAAACAAATGGAATATGACTTTAAGTGTAAAGTTATGCATTTAGGGAAAAAAATCCCCATGCTACTTAAGAACTTAATGGAATCATTTTAGGAGATTCATTGTTAGAGAAAAACCTGGGAATCCAGAGTCAAATAGCAGTAGCAAAAGCAAACAAAGCCCTGGTTGCATAAAAAGGGGTATTAAAGCAAGAGTGGAAACCATTGTTTTGTCACTGTTCAAACTGTCAGTAAGAGTTCACTTCGAATATGCAGTGCAGTTTTGGGCACCACTTCTGGAAAAGGCTATTTGAGAGAGTACAATGAAGAGCAGGAAAGTGAATTAAGGAAATGGAGGACTTGATGTATGAGGAATATCTAGACAAACTTAGTTTATTTACTCTAGAGAAAAGATGACTAATCGAAGATCTTGTTACAATATATAAGTATATATGTGGTCATTATATGGATCTCTTTGGTGGGCTTTTCATTCCATGGCTGAATCAAATAACTAGAGGCCCCACCTTATGTTCCAATAAATAGACTAATACTCATTTGGTGGTTGAAAAGCTTATATCATTTTTCTGGTTTATGAGACAAAGGTCGAACTTGATGGACGTGTTTTTTTTTTTTTTTCTCAACCTGATTTACTATGTTACTGAGATTGGTGTTCAAACTGAGCTACTACCGCACTTGCTGGGGTTTCAGCTCTCTAAAGAGTATATTGGGTTAGGGGTAACTCTTACTGGGGGCCAAGGGCTAGTGACTGGTACTATTTAAGTGCATAGTGATACAAGTACAGTTAATAACACAAATATAAAATAAGTAGCCCAAAATGTATTGTGTGTTCCTACCTACATTTTCATGGGTGTATTAAAAGAATGACCCACTCATCTCCTCTCTGATATAACCTCCAGGAACCACAGATAGCCAATCAAGAAGACCCTAATTAAATGGTTAAAATTGAACTTTCACCTTAATTCAAGTTTAGATATTTGAAAACTGCATTAAAAGCTACCTATATGTTATATTAGCCAAAAGTCCACCTGATGTACAGTTTAGGAGATATTCACACTTTCTGGGAAAAGTGAAAGTGAACATTTCCTGGTACTGCACAAAGCTTCATTAGCATGTGAAATATAATTGAAACCTTCAGTAGCATATGGTACGTCATTGAAAATACTTACCTAGCATATGAATGTAATTGACAAGCTTAATTAGCATATGAAAATGTCACTGGTACCACATGGTTACCGAAATTAGCATACATAAGCATATGTAAGAAGTGTGAATATCTCCCCCTTTTTGTACCAAGCCAGCGGGGACAGTAGTAAACGCTGACTTGGAGCTGTAGGAGACCATAGAGGTTGTGAGCCACTTGTCTGGACAGTTCATTAGTCTGGAGGCCTTAGTCCTAGGCCAGTCTTAAAGGAGGAGCCCCTTGTCCTGGGCCAGGGAAACAATGACTCAGCCTGGTGTCCTGTGCCAGGAGAAAATGCAAGCCCCTTGTCCACGCCTGGAAATAGAAAGCAGGTCTCTTGTCCTGGACCAGGGGTACAGTCTCGGTTCTTAATCCTGGGCCAGGGAAATTGGTGCCTGGTTGTCCTGGCAATCATCAAATTGGGTGGCCTCTCCTGGGCCATGCTCCATGCAGAGCTGGGGTTCAATGTTCCTGGGTCTGGGGCCAGGGGCTCAGGGTCCAAAGCCAGTCTATAAGGGGGATCTTCCTGGGGCAATTGTGTCTCTGGCTTCTGTGCATCAGAGTGTGGAGAGAGAGGCATATCTCCCCCATTTAGTTGGGCCACTGCCCCAGAGGAACAGGAGAGGATGTTTGTCCCACTCTCCTGGGCTGGGGCAACGTTCTGGGACACATTCCCACCCTCCAGGCAGAGCTCAGGAAATTCAGGGGCCCCAGCAACATCCCTAGTGAGGACTGTCTCCTCCCTCACCAGCTCAGGGTTCCCTTGACCACTGGGAAAGCTTGCAGACCCACTTCCCATGCCAAGAGCATTTGTGTCCCTGGGGCGTAAACATTCTTGCTCCAGGGCAATCTCCATTCAGGAGATTCAGGATACTTGCCGCAGATGGGTATCAGAGTGGATACTTTAGACCATAAGCAATACAAGACTCCAGGACTCCTTGTTCACTCCAAAACAGAACTCACTTTATTGACACAAACTACAGATATTTATATACAGTACAGTACATTGGATCACATGGGGAAACCTGATACAATAGGGAACTTGATTAAATCAAACACATCAGACAAAAGGCAAGGGCTGACACAATGAGAGCATTCACAGAGGTAATCAACTCACAACATAATACAAAGGGCTGGCAACAGAGTTTCAGGCTATAAAATAGGTGACTCACAGACTGAGGGGTGTGAATGGATTAACACACACAGCAGGGGGGTCTCAGGACAGTTCTCACTCCAAGGACTTGAGTGGCCAGAATATTCATTTCCTTAACAATGGCCAGGGGTTGAATAATTAAGCAAAAGGCTTGGGAGTCTGCAATACATAATGAAATAATTAACCCCTCACTGCCTATTCCCTTGGAGTAAACCCTCAACATACTACATACAATAACTAAAACGTTCGCCATACATTAAACATACTATGTGATCCAAAGTCTATGAATTTAAGTCTTTCTCTTAGGGAATAGCTGGCCAGTTTGTACGCCAAGGCACAGCACAGAGTCCAAACAGTAATAAATGTCCATAGTCTTTGAATAAATAGTTTGAGGTCCAGACAAGGGCTCAGTAACGGGTAGGATCCGTTACACATACATTTTCTAGACTTTTGGTTAACATTACATATAGGCTGTTTTTAATGCAGTGTTCATATATGCAAACTTGAATTATGGTGAAAGTTCCACTTTGAGTGATTAAAAGCTAGATTCTATTAGAGGTGCTAATTTTATCATTGCTGTTATCTCCAGTTTTCCCCATAGACTTCAATAGTAAAATGTGTGATAAAACCTGCAATAGAATCTAGTCCTAAATGCTCACACGAAGGGGTAGATTTAAAGGCAGGAGTTAAACCAGCCTGTAGGGCCACAGTGAATACCAGCTGTTAAACTAACATGTCTAACGCTGTATTCAAATGCCCTACCAGCTAAAACCCCAAAGGACGTTAAGCCACAAAAACAGTCTTGTGGTTGAACGTCCATTTTGTGAGTTAAGTTCTCAAAACGCGGCTAAGAGCAGCGATACTGGGAACTTAACAGTAAGAAAAATTAACTGTCGGTGCCTGCCATACTGCCAAGAACTGATCGTTAACTGATCCATGTTAAACTTACCTGTCATCCACTGTCTGTCTCCTTCTGTCTCCATTCTTCTATATCTTCTTTTTTCTCTTGTATCTTCTGTCTTCTTGCTGTGAAAAAAAACAAAGGTTTAAGTTAAAAGCATAAATACATTAACCCCTTGAGTACCAGAGGGGGGTACACAAAGCAGTGCAAAGCAATGCATTCTGTACCTTTCTGGGGCCCAAAGTGTGCCAGTTGTTAAAATCCAAATGCCCCCATAATAATACTATTTTTAATATATAGAATGCCAATGGCATTGCCAAAAGTAAAACAAAACTATACTTATCATTGCTTCGTCGCTGTCTCCACCGCTGTGTGAGGCCACTGAGGCAACAGTGGAGACAGAATACTGAGCAACATCCCTCCCCTCTTCTTCTCCAGGGATGGATGCCGGCTCCGGTCTGAGGGAATTAGAATTGTGGCTGCTCTTATATATGGGCAGACTTACTTCTAATTCTCTCACAGACATTGGCTGGGATATGCTTACGCATCTTCCAGCCAATCAGTTTAACGCAAAGACGCTCAAAGCTGATTGGCTGGGATGTGCGTAAGCATATCCCAGCCAATGGGTATGAGAGACTGAGAAGTAAGGCTGCCCATATATAAGGTCAGCCTCAATTCTAATTCCCTCAGACCGGAGTGGGCATTGGCCCGTGGAGAAGAAAAGGGGAGGGGTGTTGCACAGTATTCTGTCTCCGCTGCCGACTCAGTGGCCTCACACAGTGGCGGAGACAGCGACGAAGCAATGCTAAGTAGAATTTTGTTTTACTTTTGGCAATACCATTGGCATTCGTTGCATACCCCTTTGGCACTGAAGGGTTTAAAGTATTTTTAAAGTTTTTTGTTTTTTTCACAGACAGAAGATGACTAGCAAGCTGAGAACTCTGCTGGACATCAGGATTACTGGTAAGTGTTAATGCAATGTTGCTTTTCTTAGTCGGGTTAACCCTTTGAATGCTGGCAGGGTAATTATACCTCACTGGCACTCACAGGGTTTATCCTAGTAACTTTTGACAATTTTTAGGCACTTTGGATATATTGATGTGGGGCTTAGGGCCCCATATCAATACATCCACTGAGGACTTTGTTTTATTTTTTTTTTTGCCAGTTAATAGCTGCGTTAGCTGGCAAAAGATCCGATAAGGGACTTTACAGCCAAACAAACTGGGTCTTAAATTTTAAGCTGGGAGTCCCTTATCAGATGGTTTTCAGGTAACACAGTCCTTTACATGGTAAATTGAAGATTTTTTTTTTTTTACATGGGCCAAAACACACGTTAGTGTAGCGGCCGTAATACTAGATGAACTGCTTAAGCAGTTCATTACATGGTCCTTTGAATGGTTTACTACACGTTAAAACACCCGGTGGTGTTTTTTTTTGGCCTAAAGCCTGCTTTTAAATCTACCTCTAAGTGAGTAGATTAATAAATGCATAAGTAAATATTACTAAACTGGATAACAAGAAACCAGATACTGAGTTGTACACCAGAATGAATGGATCCCAAACATGAAACATATATAACAGTAATAAAGAAACTATATTATTAAACCTAAAATGAATTAATTTCATGTAGTTTAAAATTGATTGGTTTGTATGGCACATATTTTTTATACATATATTTATAAATAACTCATAGTCAGAGATAAATGTATCCTTACATCATCATATCCATAAAACACTTCATTTTGTTCCCAGTGTGCATTCGTCACACTTTTGGTTTTTTGTAATCTCCCTAAGTGAAAAGGTATCCCAGGCATAGGCCCTTGCTTCCATGTGCCTAGAGGTAATCAGCTGCACCCCACTGAAGAGGCCCACATAGGCTGAAACTTATTTCTTAGGTTGTGCTGCCACTTTCATGCAGAAAGGATTTGCCTGACATTTTGGAGCTGGACTGTCTGAGGGTGGACCAGTCTCATATGAATATGGCAATTTCTACTCTGCAATGGCACATGGGAGTGAAAAACATGACTTGAAAAGCACATGAGAGGCTACCATGTCTTGAACAAAACAATTTTGTTCTCTTTGGTGTGCGTTCATCACTCTTTTTGTTTTTATCCTATTGAAAAAACAGGCATTGCTTTGGGACACAGTTTATAATCTGCCTACAGGCTCACCGCATTCGATTGAAGAGCAGGAGACTCTGTAAAATGGCTGAGGGGGCTGGGTATCCTTGAGGCCAATTAAGAGGGCAGGCAGCCCCTGCCTTCTTCCCTTTATGTGGTGGGCTATCCTCCCCCCTCCTCCGTGTCTCGCCTGGTGGTGGGAGGGGAAGGGCAAACAATCACCTGAAGGTAGGAGGGTAGTACCGGTTGAGCGTTAGAATGGGGGGGGGGGTGTAAATAAGCAAGTAATTGTAACTAGGAAACTAATACTTTTTTCTTTTCCAGGTGATGACTACGCAGTGAAGATGAAGATATCCAGGTCCCCCAAGGTGATACAGGAGGAGGAGCAGAGACAGACAGCAGCCATGCTACAACTGAGAGGGGAATACGCCTGATCAGGTCCCCACATCCCCCATCCCTTCCCCTGGTCCCTTGACCTAATCCCAGGATCTGTTCACTGCTTCGTCCTCTTCCTTCCCTCCAGTCCCATGTTCTGCTTTCACCCTCTATTATCCTCCTTCATGTTTTATGTCACCTTTGGTCCCCTGGTTGGAGGTTCGGTCTTGTAGCGCTTGCCCAAGTTCACCTGCCTCACCTTGTCCCAGGGACAAGTGGCCACCTCTGGGACACTTCCTCCTACCACCCGAGCAGTGTCCCACGTGTCCTTGGCATTACCTCGTACGCATGCTACATTTGGTATACGAGCAGCATCACCAAATGAATCTCATGAGAGCTGATTCAACCCCCTTTAGGCAACAAGCATTCCAGCCAGGTCAGGGGGCGGCGGGGGGGCTATGTAGCAAACCATGCTGTCCTCGGCAGTTGTGGGCTGATCATCAGGCGAACATTGCTGCCATATTCAGGTACCCAGGGTAAGAGGGGCACTCAGAGGGGCAGTGGGTGGTGGGTAGTATATGTCCAGGGTTCATGGTTGGGATTCCTAGCCAGGAATCGTCTGACCTGTAGGCGCTGCTGATGGCAGCCTTGCAGCAGATTTCTGCTTCACAAACTCTCCGACCAGGGAGGCAATGCAGTCCCTAGCCCTATGATGGCCCACTGCAGCAGGTAGAGGAAAGGGTACTCCCCTTAGGGCCAGGGAGCGGGGCTCATGAGGATATGAGTTTCAGGTCTCACAAGGAGGAGGCAAGAAGCCAGCAGAGAGTGCCATTTTGGAAGGAGGATTGATGATGCAGGGAGCAAGCGGCTGGTTTCAGGAGAGCAAAAATGTGCTTATGGGGGGACCAGTGAGGATTTGGAGGGGTTGGAGGACTCTGGCTCAGACCCTGACTCTTCTGAGGGGAGGTAAGCAGTCACAGAAATGGTTATGTAAGTCCACCAACAAGGCAGCAGTAGGTAAGCAAATGAAGTTGGCCAGGGCAGGACACTTATGTATGTGGTGTGTCCCAGCCATATGATCAGATTCCAAGTAAAGCAGATCCTAGCGGCAAATAAGTGGATATTTTTAAATTAATGAGGAAAGCAACTGATAGGAGGATGGAGTGAAGCTGGAGAAGGGTGTGCATAAGATCAGACATATCATGGATTGGGTGAAAGATTTTGTGGCATTTGCCAGTTTCTAAGCCAGAGCAGCCCTTGAACATCTTAAAGTATATTGTTCTGATTACTGATGCTCATTCAGACTATGGGTGGACAGCATGATGTGACTATGACCGTGCCTTCGTAATCAAGATGTTGGGCAACAAAGTGCTCAGCTTTGGAAATAGGAATATGGACCTCTGTTCCAAGCTGGTTATGCATACTAGGACAGGGGGCATGGCGACAGAGAAGGTGAAAGCGTCTTTTCAGATTTAGCACAAGCAAGACCTATGTTTTGCTTACAATCAAAAGGTTTGTAAGCTAGGGTACATGTTTCATTTCGCCATGCTTGCCTGAAGTGCAGGGGGGAAACCCACAAAGAAATGTAATAAAGGGCAGTACAGAGAGGTGGGGGGTTGGTTACTTTCAGAATGCGTCTGTTAAAAGCTTCATTCCCCATGCTACTAAGCAGGTTAAGTGAGGTCCTTCAGAAGTAACCTGGCAGAGAAAAGGCAGATTTTTTATTGAACTATTTTAGGTTTGATTTTAAAGTTCCAGGTAATGGGAAGGTTTGCCAGGGGGCAGTTTAATGAATTTGAATCTGCATGGGTATACCCAGAGGTGCTGCTGGTTAAGTTGCAGAAGGAGGTGGAATTTGGCAGGATGGCAGGCCCCTTTCAGAATGCACTAATTCAGAATCTGGTTGTTTCCCCACTTGGAGTAGTCCCTAGGAAGGAGCCAGGCAAGTTTAGAATGATCCAAAATTTATCATACCCAGAAGGGAGTACAGTTAATGATGCAATGCAATATCAGTCATTTGAGCAGGGCTTGCAGCTGGTTGTGGCAGCTTGGCATGGATCTCTCATGGGAAAGCTAGACAAAGAATCAGCATCCCAGTTGCTCCCTCTGCATCCAGATACTTTCTTCTGGATGGATTGTTATTTTCAGGGCCAGTTTTTGTGGATAAATGCTTGCTCATGGGCTGAGCAATATCATGTCCATATTTTAAGGCATTCAGTTCTGTGTTGCATTGGGTTGTGGAGGCTAGGGCAGGACAGGGAACAGTAACCCACTATCTGGATGATTTCTTGTTTGTGGGACCACAGGTGAGTGAGTGCTGTGAGCAGACCCTGGGCCAGGCTCAGCTGGTGTTTGAAGAGATGGGCATTCCAATAGCACAGTGCAAACCAGAGTCCCTCACCACATGCTTGACATTTCTGGGGATGGAAATAGATTCCGTAGCAAAGTTGGTGAGATTGCCTGAGGACAAGGTGGCCCAAGCTCCCAAGGTAGAAGGTGACGCTAAGGGAGTTGCTTGTCGGGTGATACCCATGGGGGGAGTGTTCAATAGGAGGATGGAAAGGGGTATGTTAGGGGTAAGCAAACCTTTTCACAAGATAAAAATCACAAAGCAGCTCAGGGCGAGCTAATTCCAGTGGAGGCATTGAGGTAAAGGTGAGGGCCTGAGAAGATGGCAGCGTGGATCGACATCCACTAGCCCTCACAGTCTGGGCAAGAAATGGTGCCAGTGCTGAGGTCCTGGGTAGGCTCTGATGCTTGAGAATCCTCTACATACCTGAGATGGCTTGGTGCTGGGCACGGGCCCATGCTGCCATAGCTAGGTGCCCATGATCAGGGTTTGGACTGGATATGGGCCTGCGTGAGCCACATGAGAGGGGGGAGGGGCCTCCAAGGGTAAATAGGCCATATCCACTGATAATAAATCTTGTGTTTTATTCACATTAGGCAGTGTTTTTTGCAAAATGTTTGTGTTTGGGTATGCAGGGAGTTGGTTATGGGTTTGTGGTATAAGGAGAAGGTGGACTGTGGTGCCTTGCCATCTTAATAGCCTGAAAGGACCCTGTTGGACACAGTACGCTGGCTAGCAGAGAAGGGACCCTGTGATATGCAAGAATGGAATAAGAATATTTGATGTTTTTTACTGGTTAATAAACTGGTACACTTAGCTCGCTTCTCTGTATCTTTTTAAGCTGCTTCAACCTTAAACCTTTTAATTAGTGGATTTTTTTGAGTGGCTACCTGTGGTACCGAAGGTCATATCAGAGAGTAGATGGCTGGGTCATTCCTTTAATGCATCCTTGAGAAAAGAGAATCTGTGATAAGCTTTGGGTTATTTTTGTTATTTTTGTTTCATAAACTCTACTTGTATCCCTATGCAATTTTATAGTGCAAGTCAATATCCCTTGACCCCCTATGAGAGTTTCCCCTTGCCTGATATACTCTTTAGGGAACTAAGGCTCCCATAAGTGTAGTGGTAGCTTGGATTCAATGCCAATCTTATCATGCTATTTTACATCTACAAGTGGTGAAGCAGGACTCATTTAGAGGACTCTACTCTTCCCGTTGGAGGACAGATCTGGACCAAGAGGGACACAATTTCATGGTCATTAAAAGGATGGGACTTTGAATTGCATAAGCACAAGAGGAGGGCAATGTAAGTGCATAGAGATACATTTATATTTATGATCTGTTTTAATAAACGCTACACAGAAGACTTTGCATTCTGTCCTCTGTGTGTCTGTGCTCTTTCTATTTTGTACAAGACTGGATCAGTTCCTGGTGGCACAAGACCACTATTTGGAGAGCAGCATGCCCAAAAGTGAGTGAGAGAGGCGTTCTAACATGACATCATTTTGATTACATCATACATCCTTTCATTAATCCATCAATTCATCCTCATTATCAATTTCATATATTATCAGGAATCAACCTCACAACCTTTTTAATAACACCAAAAATAATATTTAGGCCTTATACGTGACTATCATTTAATTGACTTATTCATAATTGAAGACCATTTTATTATTTTCCATAACATTTTATTTATTTTTGACTTTTTTATATTATTATTAGACTCTTACAACCTCCAGCATTAGTCAGTATACCACATTTTTATAGTCTATTTGGTATACAACTGGAGAACATTATATAATAGGGTACTCTATCCCTTTAATATCTAGGTGGGAAAATCTTCTGTTAGTTAGCCAGAGATGAAATAGTGGTATGTCTGGTTACAAGAATTAATTTCAACTATCACATTTTAAAACAAAGTATCATTCATATAAGAAAATAATATATGGGTAAGGATTGGTGTGTGTATTTGCAGGCTGTGGAGTGGAGGAACAGTCACCATTATTTAAGTGAAGATGGCGATGGCAAAATATGTAAGACTGGGTAACATTATGAAGAAATTATCTCTTGATTTGTCTTTTTGTACCTTTGAAACTTATTGATATTCATCAATTTTTCTATTTAATTATTCATTATCAAAACAGAAATAGATTTGCCATCTTGCCATAACAGTAAAGTGTCATTCTTTACTGCTACAACGATCCAGCCTATTTTTCTAAATTTTACCCTTGGACATTTTCATAATTTTACTCATTCTAGTAATACAATGCATAAAGGTATGACAGGAATGAAGCTATTAGGATTCTCTCCAGGTTTCTTTTTGCATTTCCATAATAACTTCCATGCACATAAATCTCTCATGCTTCTGAAGGTTTAGAAAAAAATCTTCAAATATTTATAGCATGTTTATAGATTACTCATTTTGTTTCAGTGTACAATAGATACTGAATATGGTGATTTATTTTTCTGTTTTGATAAATTATATTGAATATTTTCAGGACCCTGATGAAGTAATATAAATATTACAAAAAGCAAAGGCCATATAGGCAAATCACATATGGTATTTAATAGCTTATATAGGTGTGTTTATTTTTAATAAAAAGCAGCTTGGAGCACTCCTCTCCCCTTCCATACTATTAAAGTTACTTTCCTTACAGTATACAGTATAGTGCACCCAGCACTCTCAGGTAAGAGAGGAAGATCAGATGGGAACTGAACGAGGTAAGAGGTCCAATAAAGAGTAACGGAGGGTGACCTGAACTGGAGGTCAGAACCAGTCGAGGCTTGAATCAAAGAAGTAGGAGAAGCCTCCATCCCACTTGAGTACTGATTATCTTGGGGGCTGGGGCTCCAGATCCATGTTGTAACATCTTCACTGAGAGAAGGTTGCGCTGTTTAATTGTTTTGTTATTTTGATATCCTGACTGCAATAATAATTAGCTTCTTTTAGACTATTCGATATAAACAGTTCTAATAGGCCTTGCAGTAGAATGAGACCTGGCTAAATCCAAATGATTTGTCCACCCTAATATTATCTTTAAGTGGACCTGTCATCTTTAGCCAATTTTAATTTATTTTACATATAGTTAAAATCTGTCTATATGTTGAAATAGCCTTTTTTTCTGTAAAATAAATACTTTTTCAGATTTAACCTTTATACTATGTTAGCACAGTGTGGCACTTTATTCTAAGTAGTTAAACTATGTAAATGAGTATAAAGGGCTAGCTGACTGTCTCAATGAATATTTCTGTTCAGTTTCTACAGAGGAAGATGAAGGGCAGGGACCTCTGTTAGAAATAGCAAGACATGGGAAATATGATTGTTTACAGGGGAAGAAGTTCTACTTCAAGGTTTTAAGGTAAAAAAAGATAAATTAGTGGGACCAGATGGGATACACCCCAAGTTATTAAAAGAACTTAAGAGTGTTCTGGAAAAATCTTTAACATAATATTTCAGTCACTATCGACAGGAGTAGTTCCAGAAGATTGGAAGATAGCAAAAGTAGTACTTCTTCACAAAAAAGGTAACAGGGAATAGTCTGGTAACTATAGACCAGTAAGTCTTACATCAGTAGTAGGAAAATTAATGGAAATTATGTTAAAGGAACAAATTGTTAAATACCTGAATTTAAATGGCTTGCAAGATACCAAACAGCATAAATTTACAGCAGAGAGATCTTGTCAAACTAACCTTATATATTTTTTGACTGCATAACTAAAATAATAGACTAAGGGTGAACAGTAGATATAGCTTATCTAGATTTCAGTAAAGCATTTGACACTGTCTCTCATAGAAGACTCGTTAATAAACTGCAGTGTTTAGGTCCGGATATAAAAATAGTTAAATGGATAAGGCAATGGCTTAGAGACAGGAGACAGAGGGTGGTAGTCAATGGAGAATATTCAGATGAAGGGAGTGTTACTAGTGGGGTACCTCAGGGATCTGCACTGGGGCCCATTCTTTTAATATTTATATTAGTGATGTTGCAAAAGGTTTTCAAGGTAAGGTATGCCTTTTTGCAGATGATACAAATATCTGCAATAGGGTAGATATGCCAGGAGGAACAAAGCCAAATAACAAATGATTTGGGTAAATTAGAAGAATTGAAAAGAGGGTGGCAGCTGCAGTTTAATGTTGATAAATGTAAAATAATGCACTTGGGACATACAAATCCAAAGGAAAAATATACTATTAAGGTTACTGTGCTGTCAGAGACAACAGAGTAAAGGGATTTGGGGGTAATTATTCCTAATGATTTAAAGGTAGGCAGGCAATGTAATAAAGTGGTGGGGAATGCAAGTGGGGTACTAGGTTGTATAGCTAGGGGCATTAGTAACAGAAAAGGGAAGTGGTCATGCCACTCTACAGATCTCTAGTTAGTCCTCACCTAGAGTATTGTGTACAGTACTGGAGACCCCTTCTCCAGAAGGATATAGATACTCTGCAGAAAATTCAGAGACGGGCTACTAAAATGGTGAATAGTTTACAGGAAAATAATTATCATGATAGACAAATGGATCTGAACATGTATAGCTTGGAGGAGAGGAGAGAGAGAAACATTCAAATATATGAAAGGATTCAACAAAGTTCAGGAGGGAAGTACATTTCAAAGGAGTAAAAATGTCAGGACAAGAGGCCATAGTCTAAACTAGAGGGACACAGGTTTAGACATAATGTAAGAAAGTTTTATTTCACTGAGAGGGTAGCAGATAAGTGAAATAGCCTTCTAGTGGTAGAAGTTAAAACAGTGACAGAATTTAAGCATGCATGGGATAGGCATAAGGCAGTCCTGAACACAAGACAAGAATAAGGACCAAATAAGGTTTGATGTATTTATAGTAGGAAAATGGGCAGAATAGAAGGGCTGAATGGTTCTTACCTGCCATAAATTCTATGTTTCTATATTTCTATGTTTATGTTTGAGAACAATCTCACCTCTCGCTCTGTGCTATTAGAAATGCCCATAGTGTGTGAGCCCTGATTCATTAATTCATAGCAGAATGTGTGGAAATATAGCCCCAGCAAAGAAACTAATTAGCATTAACTATCTGAGTGCCAGGGGGCAATGTGTTGCATACTCCTCTGGCACTCAGATGGTTAAAGTCTCACACTGTTAAAAAAACAAAAAAATAAATATTTTATTTTGTTTTACATTTGTATATATTTTCTTAATTTCAGCAGTTTCACAATTAGTTTGGAAGCATTTAACCCATAATATGTTGAATACCTCTCTGGCATTCAAAGGGTTAAGCAATTTTTCTGTGCCCTTGTGTAAACTGCCTGTTGGCCTTAGTGAAGTCATTTTCATGTCACTGATGTCTCGCTATTTCTTGTATGTGTACACTGCTGCTGTTATAACATTCATATTCCATTAACTCTACACATGATTGCCACCTTACTCCTGTTGCTCAGGGTTTGGCAGTCTTCTGAACACAAGCTGCTGGAAACTATGAGGCTAAGGTAATTCTGAGGCAAGAGAACTTCACAACAGCAAAACTTCCCCGAGTTCCTCTTGATTTAAATGGGGTTTTTAATAGTCTGCACTGCATTGCAGAGCAGTATGTTGCAGACCACTAAAATCATATTTGTTCCATATGATGCAGCTGTTTTGCCACAGAATTAGTTAGGTTAGTTCTTCCAGCCTCTTCAACTCCCATCTTCCCCAGCCAGCCATCAGCTGGATCAGATGATAGGAGTTATAGTCACCAACTGCTTTAGGTCTAAAGGCTGACTATCTCTGCATTGTTCACCGCAAGGATATTAGACACATCTCCAACACATTCTTTGCAATGCATCGGGGATGTCTCTAGCATCCGAGAGGTTAATTGTGTCTGCTTATTAAAGATACACAGTGCAGGACTTCATAGGAACCTTTGCAGTGTTAGCTGTGGGCAGCCTGCCACCCTCCAGCCATAATGATTACTGAGTCATGACCTTCAGTGTGATAATATACATAAACCAGACTTTCATCAAACAATCGCATCTGCTCCATTCCATAAAACTAAGAGGAATCACACTATATATGGCACAAATGTCACATACATCCATGCTTTTATGTTATGACAAAACCATTAAAGATCTGAATAATTTAACACTTTGAGTGCCAGTGGGTAGTCCAATGCATTGCTTAGCAATGTATTGGGAGCCCCTCTGGTACCCAAAGCGTTAATGGCAGAAATGATGATGAATGCTGCTGCACATCTAGCAACATGCATCATTGGTACGGAAGCCCCATATGCACATGGCCATTTTTTCCCAGACATACCCTCTCAGTATCCAAAAAATGTGTTTTTTATTGCTAATAGAGTGGAGAGAGTGAAGTACTAAGACAGGCATGGGAAATGTGAGGCTCTCCAGCTGCTGCCAGACTACAACTCACATAATTTCTTGCCAGAGAAGCTATTGTTCCTGGCATCGTGCAGGCATCCCCAGATTGGAGTAGTTCTGCAGGGGCCATCTCAGTACACTCTAGTCCGCAGTGGATATAGCCTTTGATGGGCCAGATGGAGCCGGGGGGATGTAGGAGAGGTCCATACTCTTCCTCTTCTAGTGTAGATACTTGGCTAATGTATGATGAACAGTTTCACCAAAGAACGGTGGTTTAACCCTCCTTATATATGGATTGCAAAGATATTGGTTTGTGGATGGAATTAATGAATAGTTAAAACATTTCCAGGGGGGTTGACATTTCGGATGGTTTTGTCTCTACTTCAGCTAGTAAAAATCAGTGTTTAATAGGCATGTGGGTCTGCTGATTGTTCAGTTACACCTTTTGATGGTAGGGGTTGCCAGAAACAGGGTTAGGGGTCTGGAAAAGGGGACTAGTCTGAGGAACATTGTTGCGAAGGCATAGTGGCTAAAGGAATATCCTAGTAAGGGAATGGAAACCTTATTAACGGAGGGGTCTCCTTTTGGCTTTCTTATCCTGTTTAAAGAAGGGGGAAGGGTGTATTGCTTCAGGTAACTTGAAATTGGTCAACGGTCATCTGCAAGTGGAATAGGACAGGTTCAGGAAAAAAATGGCGCTGCACAGGATGGTGGAAACTTTTGACATACTTCATATGTGTTTACAAAAGGGACTTATGTGAAAGATGATATTGAGGCAGTGAGGTTAGCCAGGGCAGTGGGCCAGGGTGAATTCATTGCAAAGACACTAAAGCTTCCTTCCACTTGCTTCCTGTTCACCTGGGGAGTATTCACTTTCTGGCTTGTAAGTTTGAGGACAAGTTTCAAGCAGATATGTGTCTACTAATGGGTTGTGCTATCTTTTCTCATTACTTTGAGGTCTTTAGCACTTTTGTTGAGAAGGTTAGTTTGTTGTTGGTTATTCATTACTTCGATGATTTCTGGTGTGTCTATCCAGGGTTTTTTTTAATGCGTGTGCAGTACTATTGGCTTCCATTCAAATGGTTGCATGGTCTTTTGGGATTTTATTAGCCCCTGAGTAAACAGTTGACCTAGACATCTATTTGATTCTTAGGAACTGAGCTGAACTCTATCCAGATGGTTTGTAGATTGCCATAGGTGTGATGTCCTCGGTTATATTTTGTTGGCCATCTCAATAGATAGGTAGGCTACACTGCAAGGATGCAATAAACATCGGGGGGGGGGGAGATTCACTAAGGTGTGATAAAGAGGTGATAAAGTGAAGATGACTTCTCCAGTTTATCACTTCTCCAGTTCTTATGTTATTCTATAGAGCCTATGCACTAAGATCTCCAAAGCTGAAGAAATATTAGTGCATTGGCTCCATAGAATAACATAGGAATTGGAGAAGTGATAAGTTAGATAAGATAAGTTAGAAGTTACCTCTACTTTATCACCTCTTTATCACCACTTAGTAAATCTCTCCCCAGAAGTTGTTTTCAGTGTTACCGTTGTAAGTTGTTCCACCAATTTAGAAGTTAGAATAGGGTGGCTGGCTGATGTAAGTGAACCCAATTTCCCCGGTTTCAAGTTCTTTCTTAAAATCACAGTAAGTAATTGAGTGGGAATATGAAATAGTATTCTTATGGACAGTCTTGCCTTTGGCACCCCAGGTGCTGTGGAGTGTGGTTGTCAGAGCATCATGGGAGTTGTACTCTAGACCAACTAGAGTGACAAAAGCAAGCCATGTTTTAATATTTAGTTCATATAGCAACAGAAATTCAAAATGTTGTCATTGTTTTTATTTATTTATTTATTTTTGTTAACTATCTCACACCTGGCCCTGCTAGAACCAGACCTGGCCTGTTGTAACTTTTGGTCCCATAATAAAAATACTGACAGGACTACAGTCAAATCAACTGAATGAAGGGACACCAAATTCCACTCTGACATTAAGTGGTAATGTTCACATTAGGCACCTCCATTCCTGAGATATTTCACTTTGAAGTTAGGGCTCAAGCAAAGTATGTTTTTTTACACACAGAAATGTCATAATTCATGAACATGTTCAGACCAGACTTTGATACATGCATCTTCTTATCAAATATTATGTACCATAGAGCCATCAGACTATGTTACCTTAAATCGATCAGTAACTCTCAGTGCTCTTGATTATTCTAAAAAAATAATTCAAAAAAAGCTAAACAAACATGGCTCTCCATCAGGTGGAGAAGCACCACGTCTGATATGTTTTAGTGGACCAGTTACAATTTTAATCCTTTTATTAACATGTTCAACTACCATTTTAAACATTAGATTAAAACTTTATTTGATTAAAACAATAATGCAGCTTGCTTGATGAATCTTAACAAAAGACACATTTAAATAATTTGATCAAATACCCAAAGAGTTCCTGATCAATTGCAATAAAAATATAAATTAAAAAAATCTCACTTGGTCAAACAACATTGCATTATATTTTTGTATGTATCAAGCAAGCATATGACAATTCCTCAAAAATGTTTGATTGAGCTTGGAAAGCGCTTAATTTGTTTAACAGAAGGACCAGATATGAGTTCTTCATGTCCCAATAATCCATTTACAAATATTTTAGCTATGTACATGAGACAAGTGACTTTTTTGGCAGAATGATACAGTTCTCTTACAAGATGTATAATTTTTAGCAGAAGGAATCCATATTCACTATAGCAAAGACTGGTAGAGTGATACCTTGAGTATCCTTATCCAAAATGCTTGGGACCACAAGAATTTTGGATATCGGATTTTTTTCGGATTTTGGAATATTTGCACATACATAATGAGATATCTCTGGGATGGGACCCAAGTCTAAACACAAAATTAATTTATGTTTCATATAAACCTTAGATGCACAGCCTGAAGGTAATTTTATACAATTTTTATAATAATATTGTGCATGAAACAAAGTTTGTGTACATTGAACCATGTGAGTTTGTAGCTTGATGAAGCCTATCTCTGGGTGGGAGGAGCCACCCAGAGGTTAGCAGGAAGCTAAATATTCTGAAGTAGGCAGGTAGGAAACCCAGAATGCAGGGTAAATATCAAGCAGAAATAGTAGGCCAAAGATAGATAACTGAGATAGTGCAAGTCCAGGATAGCAAGCCAGAGATCAGGGCAGGCTGAGATAGTGCAAGTCCAGTATAACAAGCCAGAGGTCAGGGCAGGCTGAGATAGTGCAAGTCCAGTATAACAAGCCAGAGGTCAGGGCAGGCTGAGATAGTGCAAGTCCAGTATAACAAGCCAGAGGTCACTACCTGAAGGTCAGTCCAAGGTCAAAGAAGCTAGCCTGGAAGAAGTATGCCAAGATACAGCGAAGAGATCAGAGAGAGGGTTACTGGAGGATGCAGGCTTGGGCACAGACTTGGCTGAGGGTGCAGGCTGAGCTGGAGGATGCTGGCTGTCCTGGAAGGCACAGGCTTGGCTGAGGGTGTAGTCTAGGCTGAAGGATGTTGGCTGGCTTGGAAGGCACAGGATTGGCTGAGGGTGTAGGCTGAGCTGGAGGATGCTGGCTGGCCTGGAAGGCCCAGGCTTGGCTGAGGGTGCAGGCTAGGCTTGAGAGACACAGGTTTCGCTGGAGGACAAAATACAGGCTGGATGCTGGAGAGCACAATGCGGCTAACGAACCACCTGGGACTCAAGCTACAACTGAGCGCCAAGTCCCAGTTTTCACCGGTTTAAGTGGAAGCCGGGCGACCAGTAAATTACGTTGGTGCGATTACCGACGTCACTTCTTCCAACTGCGCATGTGCGGGAACACGCGCATTCGCCTAGCCGTCCTGAAGCCAGTCAAGCTACTGGCAAGGACGGCGAAGATCGTAACAAACCATCAGAAAGCAAAGGTGTCACTATGTGGGCAAAAAATTCGTTTTTTGAAATATTATGGATTTCTAATTTTCGAATAAGGGATGCTCAACATGTATTGGCTAGCTGCTTGTCTCTAGGATGTAATTTTTCAAGACACTTCAGGTCTCTTCTTCAGACATGTTTTACCTATGTTCACTATAGAAGGCAAAACTTGTGGTTCTCCAGTGAGCAACAGATTTTCTGATTGATATTGCTTTAATATCCTTAAGCACACTATCCCATATTTCTATCCTTGTTTAAAGTTATTAGGGTGGCTTAGTAAAGCATTTAATTAACATAATAGAAAGCCAGCAACTTTTATTACAGCTGGAGAGGGAATATGGAGTCATATTGTGACCCCAGATTCTCTCACCCACATTAACACAACATACTGCCCACAACACTTACTGGATACGCAGTGGTGCAACTAGTCAGTGGAGGACCCAATGCAAACTATTGTTGAGCCCACTAACACAAATATATTTTCACAGAGGTATAGATCCTAGGTAAGATAGGCCTCATTGAATGCTGAACCCAAGCACAGTGCAACCCCTGCAACCCTTGTAGTTATAACTCTGTATATAAGTTGTCTTGACAAACAAAGGATGCAGATTAATCTGTGAGGAAGCATTTATGAAGAGCTATTACAGCAGTGTGTGGCAGGAAACCCATAACTATCAGAACTCTGTCTGGCTACAGTTGTATACCACAAATTAAAGCTATACCTGTATTGGCTGCAACCAATTCAGGAGCAGATTTCAACCACTGGACCTGGCTGTGGCAAGCAGATAACTTGATACCTGAATGGAGTGGAGTGAGAGCTACTCACTGGTAACCAAAGATCTACTAGCAGCTCATGAGCTACTTGTTGGAGTCTCCTGTATTACAACAAGTGTAGTTAATTTGAAAGAGAACCCAAATCTGCTTACATTCTGTGCCATTTGTTCATAACAGTATTTTTTTTTTTTTTATTTAGAAATAAACTTTATTGACGGTGAAACAGTGGCGCACTTCATGCTAATATATTTCTACGCTGGGCTTATAAAACCACCAGGCATAATTTTATAAAACGAAAGGTACCAAGTCACATCATATTCTAATAGTGTATTGCAGGAGGGATGTAAAGGGATGTTGTTCTGCTGGTGTCATGTAATATCAAATTAAAAAAAGGTACCAGGACATAATTGAAAACTACTTAAATGCTGTGCTAGTCATTTGTTTGCAGTATAAATAGTTTTGAGTAATAAACCCTCACTTGTTGGTGGTGATGTATGTTAAATAAATTAAGAACCACTTATTCATAGGGAGCAATTCACCTTTAATTTTTGGAAAACCATATCTGGAGATCCTGTGTTCTCCCATTCAACTTATTTTATATACACTCACCAGATAAGTTTACTGTGATTTCTACATACCTCCCAAGTTTCCATCTTTGACACCCAAATCCCTCTGTCCCTCTTTCCCATCCTGGTGTCACTCGTTTAGGAGATCAGACTGTGTGGTGTGTATATAAGTGTATCATATTGCTCCACAGCAATACAATTCACATTAATGTTTGTTTAAACTTCAGTATACATGTTTATAATGAAGTCTGTGTAAATAAAATACTTTGATCTTGCTCTAAATCATTTATTCAGTTACACAAAGATGTTTCAATAGTTCATGAAATAACCTAAAACAAAAGTGTCCCTCTTTGAAATGTTGGGAGGTATGTTTCTGGTATCTGGTGCTTCAGCCCTCAGATAAGAGCATTCTTCCTGACAAGTGACAACAAAATCATTATTTGATCTCTGAATTTCTCTTTGTACTTCTGAGTTCACATGAAGTAGTATGTTTTATTATTTTCATCATCAATAGCAGAACAATGTATTCTCAGCAGACAGGCTTTTGGAAAATGATTTGTTGTTCTTACGGTCAATTATTGAGCATGCATCTATTTGGATCAGTAAGTAGTATTGAATGAATTTCTGTGAACAGAGAGGAAGTAATATGTCTGTAGGAAACTCTGCCAAGGGAAATACAAGTCATATGGATACAAGAAGATGGAACATGCTCATTCTGTTTAGATGGTTGGGGTAAAGTATTTCAGATAAAATACTTAACAGATTTTTAACATCTTTGAAAGGTCAAGAGTGCAGACAAAGTAAGTTGCTGCAATTACTGTGAGATCAGGTTTGTATTTGTTTTGTCTTACTGCTGGAATCATTACTGAGACGTATTCATATTAATAGTTCCTCTTCAAGGAGAGCTGGCTGTTCATTTTATTTTTATTAAAATAGAAACAGAGTTTTTAATAAAACTGAATTTCTCCGTTTATCCCCTTGGATGTTAGAGAAGTCTCCATCTAATTGCTTTGCAATGCCTTGGAGACCTCTCTAACATTCAAAGGATTTAAAACCAAAGCTGATTGTCAGTCACGTTGATGACAGAACCTTTTCTACCTGATGTTACCTGAGACCAGCAGAGCAACATGTCATCAGCAGGACAATACACCATTATATGTCACCAACAGCAAAGCAATACATTGTTATATGTCACCAGAGGAAATGCATTACACCATTACATGCCATCAGCAAGGCAATATATAATTTCATGTCATCAGCATCAAGGCAATATACCATGGCATGCCACCAGCAGTGCATTACACCATTACATGCCACCAACAGCAAGGCAATACACCATTACTTACCATCATAAGTAGAATTTACCTTTACATGCCATCAGCAGGACAATACACCATTACATGCTACCAGCTGAGCAATATGCAGTTACATGCCATCAGCATAGCAATACACAATTACATTCCACCAGCAGGGCAATATACATCATTACCTGCCACCAGCAGGGCAATGTACCATGACATGCCTCCAGCAGGACAACATACCATTATGTTACTTTCCAGACCCCAAAAGTAAGGGATGCATCCAGCCAATGAAACTAAGCTGTCAAATCTATTCTCTGAGACATAGACTGCACAATATCTACAGCCATGAGACATCTAGATCCCTGCTATTGAGTGACTGTCCTAGAACACCTGGGCTGACTTTAAGTGAATATACATTATGAGAAAAAAAAAACAGAATGCAACATCAGTTAGCTCCTGGAAAGCATGTTTGTTAACATGCATACCTGGTGAGAATAAAGTTAGTTGTATACAGATTATATGTCTCATAATGGTAAAACCTAGTATTATTACTGAGGTTCACCTCTTAATGTGGCTCCACAATGCCTATTTCACACTTTGTCTAATGTGTGCATGCTATACATTCTCACACCCTGTTTAACCTTTGGATATATATATTTTCCTACAATATAAGATGCAGTAGGACAGAGATTCTAAAATATATACCCAGGGACTACTAACAGACCACGTCAAACTGCATTTACCTTATGTTTTGTGTTTTTCAATAAGTTTAATAGTTTTAGATATTTTTGATGTAGTAGTTGGAGAATCTCAGCATAGCTTTTCTCTGACCTTTCTGATAAAGCTGCATAACATATTACTCAATAGTCCAGAAAGTCACCTCTCTTGTCTTTCTTAGGATATTAGAACTTAATTGTCATCAAAGGCAAGGACTGATAAACTAAAGGGGAAGAATATTCATGCAAATAATTTCAAGATGGAGGTTCCCATTAGAGTAGGATTTGGAAAGGTGAAAGGTGCATTTTTCAGAGGTATCACCAAATACAAAATGACATGCATAATGAATGGGAAAGTATTTAGATCTGCTAGGTACTGTTTGAAATTACTCATAACTCATGTCTTATGGATAAAGCCCCCAAATATGGATACCAGCTCAGGATCAAGACAGAGGAATGTACAGATGATTTATACATTATTTTTCATCATTCCATCTGGAGGATCCTGCCCTGTACCACATCTTCACTTGCAGGGCTCGAGAAATGATACACGCCATCTCATTGGCTGAGCCTTTTAGTATCAACCAATAGGTATCTATCACTGAGCAAGATCTGTCTCATCTATGCAATTGTGCATACCCAGGGTGTAGAAGCTGTTTGTCGAGTTGGGAGAACTAGGTGTACTTTCGTACCTGCTGGTTGCTCAAAACTCAAGTCTTTTGGAAACTCAGCACTTGAGCCAATTGAACTTTGAGCATAAACAGGATCTGTCAAGTATAATCACGTGAAGAATAGCATTGTTTTCAGAATCTATTATGTTGGAGCCCATTCTAGTAATCAGAGGTTTAACCCCTTAGTGACAAGGACTTTTTTTACACTAGAGGAGAAGAGCAATTTTGGACATATTAGTATGTCAATCATATTTTCCCTCTAATTCATGTAGTACACCCACACAATTTAGATACTATTTTTAAGGACAAGTAGGGCTTTCTTTTGATACCACATTTATAGGTATATCCATCATTTAGCTTTTTTAAATATTAAAAAAGAGCAAAACATTTAAAAAACACATTTTTCAAAGATTTTCTTGTCATGATTTGCACACAATTAGTGCATCTGATAAAAAAATCCCCCCAAATATATTCATTTACTTGTCCTGAATATGGGAATATCACATATTTTAGGATTTGAAAAACTTTTCACACTTGTAGAATAAATATTACTGCTCCTGTTGTAAGGTCCTCCATACACTGTGTGGCGCCATATAAATAAAGCTATAAATTCATACATACATACATACAAGATGAGCACCACTGTTTCCAAGGTGTCATTTTCCAGAATTTCACACGTGAGGATCGTAGTTTACATAATGGATTTAGAACCCAAAAATGCCTCATAAAGTATATATTTATGAAAAGCAGATAGGGAAATTCATCAGTAAAATTTTGGAGCTCTTCATGCAACTATTTTTCTACAAATATGTACAAAAATTGTGGTAATATTTAGTTTTTTGCATTTTTTTTCAAAAATGTTATGGATTTCAAACACATGATATTTGCAGATGTATAAAAAATTACTTGATTAGTGTTCAGTGTCACAGTGCCCGTGATTGCCTCCAGTGTTCAGTTGCTGTAACAGCGACCTTGTTACTTCCTGGCTGTTGCTCTATGCAAGTCGCTGTTCTTATAGGTCACTGGTTAGTGATGTCATCTCTCCGCCCACCTACTAGGCCTTAATGGCCTCAGCATTTCCAGTTACCAGTGCTCTTTCGTGGTGTATCTGAGCCTAGTGCTGTGTTGGTCCATATGCTAGTTACTGTGTATTACTTCTGCTTCGTTTGACTACCTGATCCGGCTCTGACTCCTGGCTTCGTCTGACTAATCGATCTGGCTCTGACTCCTGGTTTCATCTGACTACTCTTCCTCTGTTGCACTCCGGCTTGTTTACTACTAGCCTCAGCTACCCAGCCCCGGCTTTTGATATCTTTGTTGCCTGGGCCTACCGTTATCACCGTGCTTGCTACCCTTGTAGCAGTGCTTGTCGGTCAGTCCGTGTCACTGACCTCCTGGGGTCTAAGTCCAGTTGGGTTGTTGCCTCACCTAGTATTCTAGGTGCCGTTTTACCTTGCCTCAGATATACCCTAGCGGTAGAGTATAGTTGTGCTATTCTTGCCTGGTGAAAGATTGAGGAAGTGCCTTGCACTGTCCTCCTATCTAGTCTTGTGAAGGTTACTAAGGGTCGTCCGAATTCTAGCTACACCTGCCTAGTGAAGGGCTGAGGAAGTGGTGGAGTTTGAGTCACTACAGTGTTGCTCCAGTGTTCTGGAGCTCCTCGCTCTTGTTGCCTGGGTTTACCCTAGCGTTAGGGTACAGACGTGGGTCATATCACACTTGCATAGTGAAGGGTGAAGAAAGTGTGTGCACTGTTCTTCCCTGGTCTCATGAAAGTGTATTATCATTGCTGCTACTATTGTGTTTAAATAAAGTTTCCCCCCAAAAGTGTATATTTTCAAAAAGTAGCAAACCCAGGGTTTTATTCTACGTACATTTTAACACATTTCACGCAGCTACTTTACCTCCAATCCCTTCCAAAACCTGAGAAAAAGAAAGAAATCTGTGTTTTTTACACATATTTCAATGTTGCTGTGGATTTCAAGCACAGAATATTTAAAGATTTTTAAAGAGATAGTAATGTTTCAAAATAAAAGCAGCTCCAATTAATATTCATAGTATTTGGGCCATGGAGAGTGTTCTTTCAATACTGTCAGAGTTGTAGTTCAAGAGCTTATAGTAAGAAGATTGTCCCTCACTGTGAGCTGTCTGGTCTCAAGACCAGATTCCACATTTGAGGGGAGGTGGCTTACACGAGATAAAAGAGGCGGGAGGGGGACACTTCAATTACTCTTGAACTATAACTCGGGCAGTAGTGAAATAACACTCTCCATGGCCCAAATACTATGAGGATTAATTGGACCTGCTTTTATTTTGAAACATTACTATCCCTTTAAACATGCATTCATTAGTTCCCAGCTACATCATTTGAATACAGCAATGCTCCATATGCATGGGTTTGTCAGGTTTTGGGGTTGCTACTGGCCAATTTTGTAAAAAGACTAGTGATGAGCGAGCACCCCAATGCTCGGGTGTTCGGGTGCTCTGACCGAGCACCCCCTGAGGCTCGAGTGCTCGGCCGAGCACCCGAGCCCCATTGAAGTCAATGGGAGGACTCGAGCATTACACCAGGCACCCCCTGCTCTGATGAGGGGAGGGTGCCTGGTCCATAGGAAAATGGCAGAAAAGGATGGAAACACCACAGAAATGGTTCAGGGACAGCATAGGGAGGATGTCTGGATGCATCTTGGACTCCAACATCGCTGCTGGGAACGATCTTTCGCCCGTAGTACGCCATTTTTACAGACTGACCGTAAAACACACAAAAAGGAAAATAAAAACGACTTTAGGCGAAAAATTGTTACCAAACAGTATTTGCTGTATATTTACTTGTATATCATCTGCAAATTCTCCCAAAAATTTCCTCGATTTTTCTGAACTGAGGCCATGATTAAGAGGGAAACGTGCGCAGAGGCAAATTCTCCCAAAAATTTCCTTGATTTTATTGAACTGAGGCCATGATTAAGAGGGAAACGTGCGCTGAGCTGACCATCTAAAACATTATGGGTAAGGGTCTGCTGCAGAGCTGACCATCCTAAACATTATATGCGAAGGCCCGCTAGTGAGCTGACGCTATAAAACATTATATGAGAGGGCCCGCTAGAGAGCTGACCCAATAAAACATTATATGAGAAGGCCCGCTGGTGAGCTGACCTATATAAAAATTGTCAAACAGGGCCCGCTGGTGAGCTGGCCCTATATAAAAATTATATCACAGGGCCCGCTGGTGAGCTGGCCCTATATAAAAATTATAGCACAGGGCCCGCTGGTGAGCTGGCCCTATATAAAAATTATATCCCAGGGCATATGGAAGAGGAGGAGGAGGATGAGAAGATTAAGAGTCAACCATATACCCGTTTTTTGGGTGGAAGGGGTGAATGGGAATACAGAGTATTCACATCATTGTAAATAACATATATAAAGTGAGTTTATGTTCCCCCGGGGCTTTCCTCCAGTGGAGTGGAGAAGTCAGGGGAAATCCAGGCCTTGTTCATTTTTATAAGTGTCAACCTATCAGCATTGTCGGTGGAAAGGCGGATACGCTTATCTGTTATGATGCCACCAGCAGCACTAAATACCCGCTCAGACAGAACGCTGGCGGCAGGGCAGGCCAGCACCTCCAAGGCGTAGAGTGCCAGTTCATACCACGTGTCCAGCTTGGACACCCAGTAGTTGTAAGGCACAGAGGGATCATTGAGGACGCTGACACGGTCTGCTACGTACTCCTTCACCATCTTCCAAAACTTTTCCCTCCTTGTGACACTAGGCTGCGCATCAGGGTGAGGGTGCTGGCGGGGTGTCATGAAGGTGTCCCACGCCTTGGAGAGTGTTGCCCTGCCTTTCTCGGAACTGCTGTGTGCTCCCCTTTTCTCCCCTTCTCGGTTGGCCAAGGTAGCACGTACTCTGCCGCCAGCGTTGTCAGATGGAAAATTTTGGAGCAATTTTTCAACAAGAACCTTCTGGTATTGCACCATTTTGCTTGTCCTCTCCACCGGAGGAATGAGAGATGAGAAATTCTCTTTGTAGCGGGGGTCCAGAAGGGTGAACACCCAGTAATCCGTGTTGTTTAAAATGCGTATAACGCGTGGGTCACGGGAAAGGCAGCCTAACATAAAGTCAGCTATGTGTGCCAGAGTACCAACAGTCAAGATTTCGCTGTCCTCACCAGGAGGATGACTCTCAATATCCTCATCCTCTTCCTCCTCTTCTGCCCACCCACGCTGAAGAGATGGAACTAAAGTTCCATGGCTACCCTCTGTAGCGGAGGCAACCGTGTCTTCCTCCTCCTCCTCCTCCTCCTCCTCCTCCGCCTCCTCCAATTGTCGCTGAGAAGACGAAGTGAGGGTGCTCTGGCTATCACCTTGTGTAAGCTCTTCCTCCCCCATTTCCACCTCTTCCACATGCAAAGCGTCGGTTTTAATTGTGAGCAGCGAGCGTTTCAGTAGACACAGAAGTGGGATGGTTACACTGATAATAGCGTTATCGCCGCTCACCATCTGTGTCGATTCCTCAAAATTGCGTAAAACCTCACAGAGGTCTGACATCCATTCCCACTCCTCACTTCTGATTACAGGAAGTTGAACGGAGAGGCGACGACCGTGTAACAGCTGGTACTCCACTACTGCCCTCTGCTGCTCACAAAGCCGGGCCAACATATGGAAGGTGGAGTTCCAGCGCGTGCTCACGTCACACAGCAGCCGGTGAGCTGGCAATTGTAAGCGCTGCTGCAGCTTCAACAGGCCGGCCGAAGCTGTAGATGACTTACGGAAATGTGCACACACGCGGCGCACCTTGGTCAAGAGATCATGCACATTGGGGTAGGTTTTTAGAAATCGCTGCACCACTAAATTAAATACATGCGCTAGGCATGGTACGTGTGTGAGCTTGCCGAGCTCCAAAGCCGCCACCAAGTTACGCCCATTATCACACACAACCATGCCTGGTTGCAGGTTGAGTGGCGAGAGCCACTGCTCGGTCTGGTGACTAATCCCCTGCAACAGCTCTGAGGCCGTGTGCTGTTTGTCCCCAAGGCAGATCAGCTTCAGCACGGCCTGTTGACGCTTCCCCACTGCAGTGCTACACTGCTTCCAGCTACTGGCTGATGGGGGAGTGGCGCTGCGTGTAGAGAATTCGGAGGTGGAAACGGAGGAGGAGGAGCCAATAACGTAGGTGCTGGCGGAAACCCTGATGGAGGTAGGGCCCGCAATCCTCGGCGTGGGTAGCACCCGTGCCATCCCAGGGTCCGAGTCGCTCCCAGCCTCCACGACATTCACCCAGTGTGCCGTCAGGGAAATGTAGCGTCCCTGGCCACAAGCACTTGTCCATGTGTCAGTCGTTAAGTGGAGCTTCCCAGTAACTGCGTTGGTCAGGGCACGGGTGATGTTACGGGACACATGGTGGTGTAATGCGGGGATGGCACACCGGGAAAAGTAGTGGCGGCTGGGGACCGCGTACCGAGGGACAGCTGCTGCCATCAGGCTGCGGAAGGACTCAGTGTCCACAAGCCTAAATGGCAGCATTTCGATGGCCAGTAATTTTGAAAGGTGTGAGGTTAGTGCTATGGCCTGTGGGTGGGTGGCTGGGTACTTTCTCTTGCGCTCAAATGCCTGGGGTAACGACATTTGGACGCTGTGCTGGGACAGGGAAGTGGATGTGGTCGCTGATGGTGCTTCAGATGGTACAGGTGCAGGGCGGGAGGTATGCGGGCCTGCGCCTTCGACAGGCGATTGGCCGGCACCGAAAACAGGGGAAGAGGAGGCAGTGGTGTGGCCTGCAGACACAGATGGGCGATCCAGGCGTTCCTCCCACTTACTACGGTGCTTGGATGCCATGTGTCGGATCATGCTGGTGGTGGTGAGGTTTCTAGTGTTCATGCCTCGGCTCATTCTGGTGTGGCACAGGTTGCAAACTACAATTCTTTTGTCGTCCGCACTTTCCTTAAAAAAACGCCATACCGCGGAACACCTACCCTTTGGCAAGGTAGATTTACGCAAGGGGGTGCTCCGTGGAACATTTGCGGGCCGGTTTGGTGCGGTCCGCCTTCTTTCTGTAGCCACACCACTGCCTCTTCCAGCCTGTTGCGGTGCTGCAGATGGCTCACCCTCAGGACTGCTGTCATCGCTCGGCTCTCCACCTTCCCAGGTGGGGTCAGTCACCTCATCGTCCACCAAGTCCTCCTCCACTTCCTCACTCTGATCATCCTCCTCAAGTCTTGATCCCACCACATACTCAGTCATTGACAACTGTATAACATTCTCCTCAACAAGGTCTTGAGACGGAAATAGTGGTTGATTTAATGGCAACTGTGTCTCATCATCATCATCATCATCCACTACTTCCTTTGACCTTAAATGCCGTTCACATCTGTCATCTTCTTGTGATTGGGTAGCTTCTAGAGGTTGTGAATCAGGGCACAAGATGTCATGTTCCTCTGCAAGCGTGCTTGGAGAGAGGGTCAAATGAAGGATTGGTGATGAGACGAGCTCCTCACTATATCCCAGTGTGGGATCACTTCTTTGACCAGACCGTGTATGGTGGGAGGAAGGATGATCAGAGTGAGGATTATGTTGACCAGACTCTTGGCTACTGAGAGTGGACTTGGTGGAAGACAGGGTGGTTCTTAACCGACTGGAAGCAGTATCAGCTGTCATCCAACCGACCACCTGTTCGCAGTGGTCGGACCTCGAGAGTGATGTCCTGCGACGCCCTGTAAAATTAGACATGAAGCTAGGTATGGTGGATGTCTTTCTTTCTTGTGCTCTGGCACCAGGCACAGTTTCTCCGCGTCCTGACCCGCGCCCTGATCACGTCCACTTCCCCGTCCCTTTTTACCCGCCTTCTTCATCTTACACGGAATATGTGACTTTAATATTTGAGTTTGAAAACTTAACAGTATTTCTTCCTAGTCTGCAACGGTGCAGAGTACACAGAATAGGCTGCTAAACGGCGGTGACACACACTGAATGGAATATGTGACTTTAATATTTGAGTTTGAAAACTTAACAGTATTTCTTACTATTCTGCAACTGTGCAGAGTACACAGAATAGGCTGCTAAACGGCGGTGACACACACTGAATGGAATATGTGACTTTAATATTTGAGTTTGAAAACTTAACAGTATTTCTTACTATTCTGCAACTGTGCAGAGTACACAGAATAGGCTGCTAAACGGCGGTGACACACACTGAATGGAATATGTGACTTTAATATTTGAGTTTGAAAACTTAACAGTATTTCTTACTATTCTGCAACTGTGCAGAGTACACAGAATAGGCTGCTAAACGGCGGTGACACACACTGAATGGAATATGTGACTTTAATATTTGAGTTTGAAAACTTAACAGTATTTCTTACTATTCTGCAACTGTGCAGAGTACACAGAATAGGCTGCTAAACGGCGGTGACACACACTGAATGGAATATGTGACTTTAATATTTGAGTTTGAAAACTTAACAGTATTTCTTACTATTCTGCAACTGTGCAGAGTACACAGAATAGGCTGCTAAACGGCGGTGACACACACTGAATGGAATATGTGACTTTAATATTTGAGTTTGAAAACTTAACAGTATTTCTTACTATTCTGCAACTGTGCAGAGTACACAGAATAGGCTGCTAAACGGCGGTGACACACACTGAATGGAATATGTGACTTTAATATTTGAGTTTGAAAACTTAACAGTATTTCTTCCTAGTCTGCAACTGTGCAGAGTACACAGAATAGGCTGCTAAACGGCGGTGACACACACTGAATGGAATATGTGACTTTAATATTTGAGTTTGAAAACTTAACAGTATTTCTTACTATTCTGCAACTGTGCAGAGTACACAGAATAGGCTGCTAAACGGCGGTGACACACACTGAATGGAATATGTGACTTTAATATTTGAGTTTGAAAACTTAACAGTATTTCTTACTATTCTGCAACTGTGCAGAGTACACAGAATAGGCTGCTAAACGGCGGTGACACACACTGAATGGAATATGTGACTTTAATATTTGAGTTTGAAAACTTAACAGTATTTCTTCCTAGTCTGCAACTGTGCAGAGTACACAGAATAGGCTGCTAAACGGCGGTGACACACACTGAATGGAATATGTGACTTTAATATTTGAGTTTGAAAACTTAACAGTATTTCTTCCTAGTCTGCAACTGTGCAGAGTACACAGAATAGGCTGCTAAACGGCGGTGACACACACTGAATGGAATATGTGACTTTAATATTTGAGTTTGAAGACTTAACAGTATTTCTTCCTATTCTGCAACTCTGCACAGTACACAGAATGTGCTGCTAAACTGCGGCGAAGCACACTGAATGGAATATGTGACTTTGATATTTTAGTTTGAAGACTTAACAGTATTTCTTCCTATTCTGCAACTCTGCACAGTACACAGAATGTGCTGCTAAACTGCGGCGAAGCACACTGAATGGAATATGTGACTTTGATATTTTAGTTTGAAGACTTAACAGTATTTCTTCCTATTCTGCAACTCTGCACAGTACACAGAATGTGCTGCTAAACTGCGGCGACGCACACTGAATGGAATATGTGACTTTGATATTTTAGTTTGAAGACTTAACAGAATGTGCTCTAATCTGCAACTTTGCACACTAAACAGAATGTGCTCTAATCTGCAACTTTGCACACTAAACAGAATGTGCTCTAATCTGCAACTTTGCACACTAAACAGAATGTGCTCTAATCTGCAACTGTGCACACTAAACAGAATGTGCTCTAATCTGCAACTTTGCACACTAAACAGAATATTTTTTTTTTTTTTTTTTTCCCCCCACACAAAATAACCTGCTGCCCCCACACACAGTAGTCCTAAAAAGGACTTTTGGTTCTTTTTTTTCACAATTTTGGTTTTTTTCCTCCCTACACTGCCTTTCCCTTCCTATCCTCAGCTCTCCCTGGCTAAGACTGAGCCGAACTCGATGGTCAGGTGCTATACAGCACCCGACCACGGGTTCTGGCCAGCCAATCAGTGTAATGCCAGCAGCCAACATGGCTGCTGGCATTACACCGATGTCAGAGCCTCCCTGCACGTTTATTGGCTGCGCAGCAGCCGCAAAACGTGCGGGGAGGAGACCCGAACATGGCGGGCGAGCACATGCGGTACTCGTACGAGTACCGCCATGTGCCGAGCAGAGCGATGCTCGAGCCGATCCGAGCATCGGCCGAGCATGCTCGCTCAACACTAAAAAAGACATGATATTTTCACAGATTACTTTACTGATGCCATGTTTCATTTGGGACAGTTTAGCAGTGCATCACTTTCAAATTTTCCCCCAAAAGTATATGTTTTTGAAAAGTACTCAGTCCAAGGTACATCGTTTCACACAGCCACTTTACCACCAATCCATCCTAAATGCTTCAGCAAGAAAAAAACCACTGTTTTCACATTTCTACTATTTTATAACCTGAGTGTTTCCATTTTCAGACATGGAATTGTTTACCATTATATTTTCCATAGTGTTCTATATAAGGAGAGATGTGTTAAAAAACAAACAAACAAAAAAAAGGATATGTCAGGGGAAAAGCGAGCTCACATAATGAAGTGGTAGCTATTAAATCTCTATGGCATTGCAGCTGTGTGATACTGCTTTAAACAGTTTCCAGTGCAGAGCCCAGGTTGGGATGAGAAATCAGGACAGTAAAATAAAGTTTCTGTACCTTTCCTTTTCTGTAGAACACTCTGCACCATTTTTGTGAGCTATAAATATAAATGTATATACTTTTATATTAAATATATATATTATTTTATTCACGCTTCGGATGCTGTTTCACTGTCATTCTATTACTGTGAGTACCAATATCTTTGACATCTGACTTGTAGGTGCATATTATAGCACCCTCTTTCTGTTTGTTTTGGTTGCTTCTTTGCAGGATTTTAATTTTGTGGGTTGGGGGAATTTTAAAAGGAAAGTGTGCTGGATCAGTTCTCAAGATATTTCCGCAGTACCTGGTGTCTGATGACATAAAGTCATCCTAATTATCTGGAGTTGGTACTGTAAAAAATGTGCACTTTGGAGTGGGGTTTGCTATTTAAAAAAAATAATATGCATTGTGAATGGCAATCATATAAATGGCAAGCTCATAATGAGGTAAGGCTGCATATGCTAAACTGCTAAATCCTGCCCCCCCATGTTCCTGTTGTAGTCCTTGATGCAGAGGGGGTTTCTAACTACCTGAGCTTTGCCATGGACTGAGACTGGTGCAGTCCTATTGTTATGGATGGTGCTTAGGCTTAGTATCTACACATATTTCTTGTCTTTAAACTTCTTTGATAACAGCTCCTCTTGGCGTAAAGCTAATGACTCACCCCATTTCATCTGGGTAGCTATAATGTTTTGGGGAAATCTTTACACTTTTTTCTAACTGTGCCACTGGCCACTGTGTCCAAACAAAAATTTAACAAATAAAAGGGTGCTGGAGTAAAAATTATTCATGTATAAATAGTCGCTTTTATTTAGTAAGGGGTTAATAAGATCCCAAACTATCTTTACACAGGATCCCACAAAGTTGGCAGATATAGGTCACTGTCCTTGTCCTCATCTACTCGTAAAGTGATAGTAATGTTTCATAATAAAAACAGTTCTAATTAATCATCATAGTATTTGGGCCATGGAGAGTGTTATTTCAATTCTGTCAGAGTTGTACTTCAATAGTAATTCAATGTTAAAGTATCCCCATCCCGCCCGTTTTACTGACGTAACAATGCTCAGCCAGAGTAGAAGGGATGTGCCCAGGTAAGGGGAAAAACCTGAAAAACTTGTCAAGGGGGCAGGGCTTTCATTGTTCTCATAGTAAGAAGATTGTCCCCTTCTGTTATCTGTCGGTCTTACAACCAGATTCCACATCTGAGAAGAAATGGCTTACACTAGGTAAAAGGGGCAGGAGGGGATACTTTGCTTGTGAATATCTCTCAAACCATAAAGGTTTGAGAGATAAGACTTATATTGTTCTTCGTGTTCTTTTAATACTACAAAATAAATAAAGATAAAATGAAGTATTATTATCATCCCTTTAAAGTATAGGTATATCCAATAGCAAACCTGGGACACTTGGCAGACATATACAGTTTGAGTCTCATTCTTCCCTTATATTTCATAAGGGATTTATCACTGCAGATATTTTGCTTAGACATGTATACATCTGAAAATGTATACTGTAAGTAAAATAGCCTGACATACATGTTCTTTTGGCAGACACTAAGTGTTGTCATTAAAATGCATGAATCACAGGAGTATTTCATATCTATCCCTGCCAAAGTTTTGGTGAAACTAGTCATAGCACAAATGGGATTTGTGCTCCAATATGAACTAATGCTAGTGTTTTTAATCATGTCCATAGCCATCATTAGGGCCAAGAATTTCTTAAATTCCTCTAGATGTGAAGGTTGCCAGCAAAGCTGCCTTGCAATATAGGATGAGGAATTGGAGATATTGGGCTGCATACTTACTAGTTTGAGTGACAATATCCACCCCCCCCAAATATCTTACCCCAAAAATAAATAAAAAAACTGGACAAAAGTAAATTCAGACACATCCACTTTAATTCCTGGACTGGCTGTGAATGCAAGAATTTCAGGACAGAATCCCGCTGGTGGCACCCATTCCAGAGGGTCAGGATCAGGCAGTATTTGAGTTGGTACAGCTCTTTTTAACAGGGGGCCCAGCATGATCACTAGAGGTATTGTAAGACGTGTCACTAGATGGAAGCAAGTCTTTTTTCAACCTAAGTTACTATGTTACTATGTGATTCACTGTTTTGGCGAATCACACATGTGTAACCCATGCAGATTGGCTGAAACTGTGCAGGAGCAGTTAGCAACAGCCTTCCAGCTGTTCTCCTATCGCTCTCTATGGGGCAATGGGAGTTTTAACCCATGATGCAAAAGACGACAATGTGTGACGGACATGGTTCGTCACTTGTCGCCAAGGGTATCAAACTCCAATTTAAATAATTGGAAACTTGTATTTGCTCCCTATGATGCACTTGCTCTGCTCCAGATGTGATCTACTTTTTTTTTCTGCATCTTTTACTTATTCTACAGTAAAACCTAATGCCACCAATATGGCACTACACTCACTCAGCAGAATCATGAAGACATGTACAGTAGTTCTGTGGGGTTTATCTTCAATATGAAAGTGAAATAATTCTGGGCAGTGTTTAAGCTCTTTCAGTGCTGGGTCAATCCCTCCTGCTCACCTTAGAGGGAACAATACAAACTGACACAGGTCAGGTTACAGTAGAAATCAATAACCCACACGGGTCCAGTATATCTATACAAATATAATACTGACACAGGTCAGGTTACAGTAGAATTCAATAACCCACACAGGTCCAGTGAGACACAAATGTACAACACTGCCACAGGTCAGGTTACAGTTCATGTGAATCCAAAACGAGACAGTGGAGAAATGGTTGCTATTAGGCCAGAAGGTACAGACAGGCCCTAATAGCACAAAGGCCCACAGGATACTCACTACGCAGAGTGACACAATAGTGACTGAGGCAACACAGGAGTAAACAAAGGCCCTGGACAAGTGGCAGACTGCCAGAACTGTAGAGGAGGACTGCAACCGTAGGCACAGAGTAACGCCGACAGAGACTGCAATTGACTGTGACCCAATGTGCAATGGCACCAACTCACAAGGAGTTAACAAACGCTCAGACCTGAAATTGACTGCCAGACAGTGGGGACTGCCTGAGGCACCCAGGAACAGACCAACCTCAGCTTGTAAGCAGTAACAGGTCAAGAGTACAGTGGTGCAACCTGATAGATCTCCAACACCGGGGTGTAGGATCACAAGGCACAAACTCGGTGACCGTGTCACAGTAACAAGACTGCAGGAGCAGCAAATGAGGCAACCAGAGGATTTGTCCATAGACAGAGAGGACACCGGAGGACAGCCCCTAACCGGATCACCGGATGGAGCAATGAGCCGGGCCTGATCGATACACAGAGCAGGAATGTCAGCCAATCCGGGTCGGTACACAGAGCAGGAGCGTCAGCCAGGCCAGATCTGTAGACAGAGCAGGAACGTCTGCCAAACCGGGTCGGTACACAGAGCAGGAACGTCAGCCGGGCCAGGTCGATACACAGAGCAGGAACGTCAGCTAATCTGGGTTGGTATACAGAGCAGGAACATCAGCCAGGTTGGGTCGATACACAGAGCAGGATCGTCAGCCAGGCCGGGTCGGTACACAGAGCAGGAACATATACAGGCAGAGAAGTCAGGCAGTCCGGGTCATACACAGGATTCACACGAATATAGGAACAAGCGCTTAGCAACAGGAATACCATGAATTGGCACTGCAGAAGTGACAGGGCTCAGTATTTAAGGGCTAGCACTGGGCGGAGCAAAATCATGTTAGCCAATAAAAGGCATCAGGAAGTAGCACTGGTCATAATGTCGCCAGTGATAACACGGGCACCGTGATAGTACCTCCCTCTCAAAGACCCCCTCAACATGAAGAGGGCCCCAGCTTCTGAGGGTATTTGGAATGAAATCTGAGCAGCAACCTAGGAGTGTGGAGGTCATTCAGGTTTACCCAGGAACGCTCTTCAGGGCCATAGCCCTTCCCATGAACCAAATACTGCAACCTTCCTCTGAACCTTCGGGAGTCAATAATATTTTGAATTTCGTACTCATCCTGACCTTGCACCTGAATAGGACCGGGGACCACAGGAGTGGTAGTATAACAGTTGCATATTAATGGCTTCAGAAGGGATACGTGAAACACATTGTGAATCCGCATGGATGCTGGAAGATCCAGGACATACAAAACTGGGTTAATTTTGCGGATAACCTTAAAGGGACCGACAAACTGAGGAGCCCATTTATTACAAGGGACTTGCAGATTGAGGTTTCTAGAAGATAGCCATACCCTATCCCCAACCTGGAAGGAGACCGCCGGCAACCTTCTGCGATTAGCTTGACGCTGGTAACGCTGGAACAAAGTACTGAGGGTCCTCTGTACCTGTGCCCGAGTGGAGCAGAGCTGCCTGATATGCTCATCCAGAGCCAGAATCTGCTGCTTCTGAAATGAGTCCGGAAGCAAACATGGTTGCAATCCAAATTAACTGCACAGTTCCTGGCAAGCTCTGCCCATGGCAACAGGTCGGCCCAATTGTCATGATGATCGGACACGAAACAGCGCAGTAATTGTTCCAATCCTTGATTGGCACTCTAAGCAGCCCCGTTGGTCTGAGGATGGTAGGCAGAAGAAAAGGACAATTGTATGCCCATTTGATCACAGAATGCCCTCCAAAATATAGACACAAATTGGCTCCAGCGGTCCGACACCAGCACCCTGGGTACCCCATGCAACCAAAATACTTCTCTGGTAAAGACAATAGCCAACTCCTGGGCAGAGGGAAGGCCAGGAAGATGCACAAAGTGGGCCATCTTGAAGAATCTATTGACCACCATCGAAATAAATGAATACCCCCTAGACACTGGCAATTCTCCCAGGAAATCAACTGAAACATGGGACCAAGGACGCTCGCCATTAGGCACTGGTTGAAGCAAGCCAACTGGGAGGTGCCTAGGGGATTTGGCACGGGCACAAGTAGTGCAGGCTGCCGTGAAGCTAAATGCTTGTCTCCACGACAGGCTCGATGGCCATTATTCCTGTCTTGTTTTAATTTTGTGGTGTCATATCTGCCTGGAAAGGCCATGGGCCTGAGGAGCGTTCCTGGGTACCGTCTACCGATATGCATGCTCCTGCTCTCATACGAAGATTCCATTTTCATTTTCCTTCTAAACCTTGACCTTTTCCGCAGGGGAGGGGGCGTTGAGGGGGAGGTACTGTAAGCGTTCCCCCGATAGCCGGCTGCCCTGGTTTCCTGGCGGGCAGCTAGCTTTGTGCTTCCTGCTTCCGACAGTACTGTGTTCTGCCAGCAGAGTGCTGACTAGAGACAACAAGCAACAATGCCATAATAATAAAATAATAAATCAATGTATTATTTAACATAAAAAGTATTAAGAAAAAACTATTAAAAACACCCCAACGCATTTCATGGTCCTGCTGACCATTTCTTCTGGTGGTAACCCAGGGCAATATCTGTGGGGGAGCAGTGATAATATCCTCCACAGGCATTTCATGCGACCAATACATTTAGGTAGCTACGATTTATATGTGAGTATGTATTTATACTTAACTAGCTATCTAATCGGGATTAATATACTACACAATGAGATGCCCCCCCCCCACACTCAAACGAGACTGCTTTGCAAACATACACACACGCTCAGATGTACTAAGAATTGGTGCAATTCTTTGGAAAACCAACTGTACCATAGGGAACAAATGACAATTCTCACCTTGAATTAGGGTTTTCTATTCACTAAATGCTAGAAAGGTCTCCAGCACATTTCTTCACAATACACTGAAGAATTCTGTCTAGCAATCAAATAATTTAAAAAATAATTTATATAAATAGGAACTTTAGGAATTTGTATTTCTTCCCTATGGTGCCTTTTGTTTGATACACCTCCAACAGTGCTGCATGAAAACACTGGCCCCCAGCAGTACAGTATAAGCGCAATCATTCCCCAGGTTTGCAGCCAGGTGCTGCAAACCCAGGGTTCAGCTCTGTCCCTCTATCAAAGTAACAGCCTTGGCAAGGGGAGGAGGAATTTATTTAATTTTTTCAGCAGTTTGGTACTGAAAAACTACACAACCAATTTTTATAAAATTTGCAGCATTTGAAAGGATTGCAGTTCTGACATGGAATCCAAAATTAGAGCCAATTTCATTGCTGCTATAAAAAGTTATGGGCAAAATAAAAATGTCTAATAACATAGTACATTCACTCAAACAGAACTATGGAAGCCCTATGGGACTTCAGTAATAAATTAAATCTATTAGGCCTGGCTACAGGTCATTCAGATCTACCAATACACAGTCCCTGCACTTACAGCTACAGGGAATTCTCTGTACGAACTGACAGGGAAGTTATGTTCAGAAAATGAGTCAGAGGATTTCCATGAAACTAAATAATGAAACAGGACATTTTAGATTGTATAACAGACTGTGATAATTAGACTCTGCCTGAATGAGTGTTCATTGGTGGGGTGAAGACATTGAACTTTAACCCTCTGAGTGCCAGAGAGGTATCCAACGCATTGATTTGTCTTGCATCCTCTAAGCAATCAAGGGGTTAAATGTTCACTGAAAAAATGTAGATCTACGGAGATGCATATAGGACAAAGAAATTGGAGAAGTGATATCACTGGAGAAGTCATCTCCACTTTATCACCTCTTTATCACACCTTAGTGCATAACCCTCATAATCATTCTTGTTGCCATAACCCTTTGAGTGCCAGAATGCTTTACAATGCATTGGATATCCCTTGGGCACTAAAAGGGTTAAATGAGGAAGATTTAACATTGACACACCACTGCAAATTAACAGTCAAAATCTAAAGGGTAAGTACAAAATTAAACTTTTTTCAGACCTTAAAAATCTGCAAGAATATTAATGGAGTGGGGAGAAAGCAGATGATGTAGCTGATGCTGATGACCTTATTATTAATGATGATGCTGATTTTGTATTTGTCCTGCCACACTCCTCCAATTCACCAATTCTAGAACATCCATTTTAAGAACAGATGACCAAAACTGCATAACATATTCCAGGTGAGATTTTACCAACAACTTTTTCAGTGGCAAAAATAATATAGCTTTAGTACAGGATATTATTTTGTTTGCTATTGCTGCTTAACACTGATCACTGTTACAAATTTGCAGTTTACATGTACTCCAATATATATTTCTATAGCAACAACTGTCTTAGAATACTTCCAATAAGTTCATATGTAGCATGCTATGTATTCTTTCCAAATGTATAATATAACTTTACACTTCCCTCCCTGCTCTGTGAACAAGTGGCGAGAGTACAGTGTATGGTAATCACTGCTTACTGGGTATCTTTTTCATCAGTGGGTAACAGCAGCAGCAGGTCACTTCAAATATTGCCTCTGGCACTAGGCCATAACATCATGCATAACTTTGACAGACAATCCCACACAGCTGTTCATGCAGCACTGCAACAGGTCACAGAAAAATGGCATATACCCTGCTCATTTACAGCTTGCTTTGTCTCTGTTGACAATGGCTTGGATATAATAGTTGTAGTGAGAATAGAAGATAGAGTGCATGTTCCTGTTTCACACATGTCCAAAATCTAATTGTTACTTGATTACTCACAGAACACAAAACACACAAAGAAATGCTAAAATTTTTATCTTGTACCCTGTGGCTCATGATATATTACATTCCATGTAAGAGCATAACCACCTGCCCAATCACCAGTTTAAAATAGAGGTCCCTACCAGGTGGAATTTCACATTGTACATATAGGAGCAGTACAAGGCTATCAGTAAATTTACAGTGCTTAACTGGGAGGCTTTGGAAGGGACTTTTTTCTCACCTGGTCAGTGGCAGCTAATGTGTGACTTTTGTGAGTCCTAAAGCCTCTTGAGGAGGCCACGTTACTGGTTAGTCATGCCAGTGAGGAATCAGTGAGATACGTGTACTAACATATTAGTTACTGGAAAAAAAATGAATAGCATTACAAATTATTCTTACAATAGCAACACCACAGATATGACCCAGATAGCGACATGCTAGCATGCTTTGAGCAGGATGATCATATATTCTCCATAAAAAGCCATAAGGAATACATTATTGCTACATTGCTGGACCCCTACTTCAAACATAAATGCTTTGAATTTGTGCTAAGGTGTTAGCACTCTGAAGAATTGGATTATATTAAAGCATTTAAAGAAATCCTTATAGACTGAATACATTGTGGATGATGAGAGTGAGGAATAGGAGCAATGTAGGAGCAAAACTATCAGAAATCACAGTGTAAGAAAATAAAAATGAACAAATATGACTCATAACAGGGGTTTATGTCTAAATGGATTTATATGTATATATAGTGCCTTGCAAAAGTATTCACCCCCCTTGGCATTTTTCCTATTTTGTTGCATTACAACTTGGAATTAAAATGGATTTTTTGGGGAGTTTGTATCATTTGATTTACACAACATGCCTACCACTTTGAAGATGCAAAATATTTTTTACTAGTGATGTTAAGAGGCCGCTCCTGCTCTGTGTCCTGCCGCTGATGCAGTCATGCACTGTAGAGACTGCCAGAAAGCACAGAATGCTCCCAGCACAGAACTCTCAGCATTCTGTGCGTTCGGGCAGTCTCTACTGCTCATGACGGCTTCTGACAAACATCCTAGCAAATTATTATATAGGATTGTGAAACAAGCAAGAAATAAGACAAAAAAACTGAAAATTTGAGCGTGCATAACTATTCACCCCCCCAAAGTCAATACTTTGTAGAGCCACCTTTTGTAGAAATTACAGCTGCAAGTCTCTTGGGGTATGTCCCTATAAGCTTGGCACATCTAGCCACTGAGATTTTTGCCCATTTTTCAAGGCAAAACTGCTCCAGCTCCTTCAAGTTGCATGGGTTCCGCTGGTGTACAGTAATCTTTAAGTCATACCACAGATTCTCAGTTGGATTGAGGTCTGGGCTTTGACTAGGCCATTCCAAGACATTTAAATGTTTCCCCTTAAACCACTCGAGTAATGCTTTAGCAGCATGCTTAGGATCATTGCCCTGCTGGAAGGTGCACCTCTGCCCCAGTTTCAAATCTCTGAAAGACTGAAAGGTTTCCCTTAAGAATTTCCCTGAATTTAGCGCCATCCATCATTCCTTCAATTCTGACCAGTTTCCCAGTCCCTGCAAATGAAAAACATCCCCACAGCATGATGCTGCCACCACCATGCTTCACTGTGGGTATGGTGTTCTCGGGGTGATGAGTGGTTTTGGTTTTGCGCCAGACATAGAGTTTTCCTTGATGGGCAAAAAGCTCAATTTCAGTCTCATCTGACCAGAGTACCTTCTTCCATATGTTTGGGGAGTCTCCCACATGCCTTTTGACGAACAGAAAACGTGTTTGCTTATTTTTTTCTTTAAGCAATGACTTTCTTCTGGCCACTGTTCCATGAAGCGCAAGCTTTATGGAGTGTACAGCTTAAAGTGGTCCTATGGACAGATATTCCAGTCTCTGCTTTGGAGCTTTCCAGCTCCTTCAGGGTTATCTTTGGTCTCTTTGTTGCCTCTCTGATTAATGCCCTCCTTGCCTGGTCCATGAGTTTTGGTGGGTGGCCCTCTCTTGGCAGGTTTGTTGTGGTGCCATATTCTTTCCATTTTTTAATAATGGATTTAATGGTGCTCTGTGGAATATTCAAAGTGTGGGATATTTTTTATAACCCAGCCCTGATCTGTACTTCTCCACAACTTTGTCCCTGACCTGTTTGGAGAGCTCCTTGGTCTTCATGGTGTTGCTTGCTTGGTGGTGTTGCAGACTCTGGGGCCTTTCAGAAAAGGTGTATATATACTGAGATCATGTGACAGATCATGTGACACTTACTGTAGATTGCACACAGGTGGACTTTATTTAACTAATTATGTGACTTCTGAAGGAAATTGGTTGCACCAGATCTTATTTAGGGGCTTCATAGCCAAGGGGGTGATGCACACATTATGTGACATATGCAGACACTGTGTCTCACAAACACACACACACACACACACAGTGCCACACTCTAACACACATAGATACAGAGAGACACACACATACAGATGCACACATTATTTGACATATGCAGACATTGTGTCTCAGAAACACACACACACACACAGTGCCACACTCTAACACACATAGATACAGAGAGACACACATACAGATGCACACATTATTTGACATATGCAGACACTGTGTCTCACAAACACACACACACTATGTGATACACCCACTGGGGACATACATATGCTCATAACAGCTGTATAAAATATCCTAATTTACTTTAAAGAAAGCAATCAGCTTCAACTTATGTTTGCTCATATATAGACTACTGAGAGAGTAGAAACAGAGCAACCACTTGGCACAACATTATTTCCATGCGCTGTGGCAGGATACAGCTCCTTAACCCTTTGAGTGCCAGGGGGTATGCAACACATTGCAAAGCAATGTGTTGAGTACCCCTCTGGCATTCAAAGGTTTAAACGTTATGTTTTTTATTAATAATAATAACAATAATAATAATTATGTAGTAGCTGATTGGGCAGTGGTAAGCGTACTGTAAGGGCTGGTCACAGTTGTGTGGTGTCCCAAGCCATCTGTGGAGGGATCATATTGTGTGATAGGGTTTGTGGCTGGAGATGTATGTTAAGGAAGCAGAGCTGTGCTCTGGTGTAACAAAGATGTGATTGGCAGGTGGAGTGAAGACACAGTGCTTATATAGGCTGACCACACCTCACCTTTAAAAAGGTACACATAGGAAATAGGCATATTTCAGAAGTGCACCAAAATCAAAGCAACCCTAAAGTATGCATTTTTCATGTGTGTCCCTTTTTAAAGGTGAGGTATGGTCAGCCTATGCTTATACCTTTGACTTGAAGGGGAATTGGGAAACTCATTCATTTGCAATGCATTGCATACCGCGCTGGCACTCAGAGGGTTATGTGAGGCATCGTGAGTGCACAGTGTCTAGGCAACACACATATCCGTTTATCTATGGAGTACAGACGCACCGGGAGAGTAAAGGACTAACATCACAACCCAACGATGAAATGAATGTTGACAAATATTAAGAGGCAGTTTATAGAACAACTGCAGGAAAGAAACAGGGAGCACCCCTGTGTACATCAATATGGACAAGGATGTATACCACCAACAACCAACTCACAAGAGGATCGGTTACAGTGAAAGCTTATGCTACCTCCAACTTTAAAGCAGCTGGGTAACTGCCCCAGGTGTAGTGTGAACAGATGATTCTCTTCATGAACTGGCTGCTCTCTAGATCACGCTCTTCCAAGCGGCACAAAGATTTCCTCTCCAAACCAAAAACGGGAGAAACCACCAGTAGTGAAGTACCACCACAAGCTCTTAAAATTATAAATGCACTCACATGGTTAAATGGTCAGACTGCTGGTATCAGACAGTGTGATTGAATGTGCATTCAGGGAATATTAACCTGTCTCTGCAGGGATGCACCCGATGTCAGAGCCCATAGTGAAGGGGCAGTGAGACTGAATAGCAGGGAGCTTGGGTCACACCCCATACTGATTGAGTGGCAGGATGGACATACACGCATCGCTTTACACTGGGGTCAGAAGTGCGTGACTCTTGTGGCACATTAACACTTTGAGTGGCATAGGGGTACACAAAGCAATTCATTACATACTTCTCTGGCACTGAAAAAGGGTAAAGTTGAATATGAATGAGTTTTCAGGCTCATTTCAAACTGATGCAGCATCAGTGATGGCTAGCAGTGCAAAGAGCACCCCCGGATATATATATATATATCAGGGCTCAAAATTTCCACTTGCCACTAGCCAATGACGAGTGAAAATTTAGCCCTGGCGAGTAGAAATTCAACCATGGTGGGTATGTTTTGTCTTGAAGTGGTGAGTAACTTTTCAGGTCTGGCTAGTAGCAAAGGTCTTAAAATTATAAGCTCTGAGTATATAATCATTAATCTGTGACTGGCACACACAGGGACAGCTTTACAGGGTTCTTTCATGTACCGGAACATACTCACTCAGGCTCTGTCTATTCTTTTCGCATTAGTAGTAATCATATATGAGAGACACTGATTAGATTGCCTTTGGAATATTTATTTTCTGACAAGGCTTAACTTTTGACGTTGGCTTGCCTCTGATTTAGCCTTATGATCCCACATCGCACTCATTTCGTTTATTCAAATACGACATTCTTTGGACCCGATAGTGCTGCGTGATGTGAGGGATTCCAGGGCTGTATTGAGCGGTAAGCCGTTACTTTACATCTGTTTATGTTATGTATCTTTATTCATAGGGTGTGCTCTTCCATTTGATCTAATATTTATATGCTGTCATTTACAATTCTGTTTACTTTTTTCGTATCAGTTTCTATTACATATGAGAGACATTGATTTTGGAATGTTTATTCGTGATTAAGTTCAATCTTTGATGTTGGCGTGCCTCCGATTTAGCCGTGCAATCCCACACCACACTTGGTTTGATTATACAAATAAAAATTAAAAATTATTATTCTCAATAGTGCTGTGCGATGTGGGGGAGTTCAGGACTGTGTCGAGTGGTAAGCCGTCATTTCCCATCTTTCTATTTATTTTTATAGCGTTTGTTCTCCCATTTGATTTAACATTCATGTTATTTTAACAGTGGGTAATGATACATTGTTGCACTCAGCGCGATTATTGGTTAATGCAGATGTCATTCAATTTACACCTTCACGTTTCACTTGTGATTTTAATTAAGCCAATTAGTGTGTTTTGGGGCCCTTACAGGCGTATTTGAATGTTCATTTAGTATTTAAGGGAGTTCACTGCTGGTGTTGCGTTATCTTGATAAAGGCTATGTAATATAGCCGAAACGTTGATCACAATAAACATTGTGTAACTTTTTTGCTTCAAGTTCCTGAGAGTGCTGTCTATTACTTTGATCTTTATATATATATATATATATATATATATATATATATATATATATATATATATACTAGCAAAAGGGGCACGGCGTTGCCCGTGGGGATTAAATCCTTTCAGTTCTTGAGGGGTATTCAAAAAACTGATTGACAATGGTTTGGCTATATTTGTGGCACTGAAACCTGTTTGGCTCTCAAGCACTTAACCCTTACACTGGCACAAACTTACCCAAACCATCGTGAATCAGTGCTTTGAATAGCACTCAAGCAGTGAAAGGACTTAATGTCCACAGGCAATGCCGTGGCCCTTTGTCTAGTATCTCCTAAAGAGAGATACCTGGGAGGTACGGATTCCTATGATCTCTTAAAGAGGGACAATAGGGAGGTATGTAACTGGTGCAGATAATATAGTGGTTAACAATGGACTTTCCGTCTCTAAGAATTTTGCTCTTGACCCTGAGATTTGGGGCCAAAACACAAATACTAAACTAATATCTGACAGATGACAGAGAAGTCTCACAAGTAGTCATTGAAAGAAATCCACAACATGCACGGAGAGGATGTATCAGCACAGAAAGGCTGTGATTGCAATGAAACGATTCGTTTGTCATGTTGTTTCCAGGTAAAGCAGAATTTAAAGGCAAGTGGAACTTAGTAACAAACATTTCCTTACATACTTATTGGCTGTGTTATTGATGCAGGTCCATGAATTGAAGTTTGTGAGTTGGACAATGTTCATACAGTTTATGATATTTATAGAGGTGCAAAGGAGCCATTTAGTTGTGATTAGAGGCTTTACGCAGTGGTGTTTGTGTCCCTGGTGCCACATATGTAGAGAAGGAGCAGAACTTGTGTGCTCAGGTACATGAATCCTAACAAAGCGATCAGTGTTGTGTAGGCCTCCCTTTGTAGCTGCCTTCCCACCTATCATGTGAGCAAAAACATTCACACCTATCATCTGCCGTGATATGACATAGCTGTCCTACCGGCTACTGCTGCTGGCAGACCGGACAAGTGCAAGAATGTTCTGCAGTAAGTCAAAGCGCAAAACAAAACAAAAAACCAGAGAGAAGTAAAATCCAAACTGAGTGTAGTATTTTAATAATCCATATAAAATGTAATATACAACAAATATTGCACTCACATTTAGCCCCTCTTGGGCTTGATGCATATAAGAGGTTCCACCTCTACTAGCCTTCGAACTGCGTCCCAAACAGTCTCCTTTCTAAAGCCTCCGTCTTCAATAATGATGGTGAGAGATAAACCTTTAACAATCCAGTCCTCCATGATGTTTTACACAGTCATAAGACACAAAACTCTCTACTAGTGAGAGTCTCACCTCGTGGCTTACAGGCAAACGCTAAGGATACTAACCCGGTATGAACCGGCTGGTAGAAGCGAATGGGGGAACTCGCAGGGGGCGTAGGCGGGACCAATAGCGTGAGTGCCGTACTGGGGATAACCCAACGCGTATCGTGGAGTTATCGCTCCACTTCCTCAGGGGTTTTTTGAAAGAAGTGACACTGTACTATGTTATCTATATATACAGTTCATCACTCTGCTATTGGACACGGGTCAAGGGATTATACCCAACAAAATTAAAATTAAATCCATAAACGAGCACAATAAAAGAAAAATACAAAATATTGTGTAAATAAAAAGTAAATAAAAGATAAATAAAAGCAATAATACTTATTCTCAAAATCCCACATAAAAATGATAAAATAATACCAACTTTTAATTTCTCAGTGTTTTTGGGAGACTTCAATTGTGTATGCTATTCTTCTTCATTGTATTATTTTATCATTTTTACGTGGGATTTTGAGAATAAGTATTATTGCTTTTATTTATCTTTTATTTACTTTTTATTTACACAATATTTAGTATTTTTCTTTTATTGTGCTCGTTTATGGATTTAATTTTAATTTTGTTGGGTATAATCCCTTGACCCGTGTCAATAGCGGAGTGACGAACTGTATATATAGATAACATAGTACAGTGTCACTTCTTTCAAAAAACCCCTGAGGAAGTGGAGCGATAACTCCACGATACGCGTCGGGTTATCCCCAATACGGCACTCACGCTATTGGTCCCGCCTACGCCCCCTGCGAGTTCTCCCATTTGCTTCTACCAGCCGGTTCATACCGGGTTACTGTCCTTAGCGTTTGCCTGTAAGCCACGAGGTAAGACTCTCACTAGTAGAGAGTTTTGTGTCTTATGACTGTGTACAACATCACGGAGGACTGGATTGGGAGATCTACATTCCCGTGTGGGACACTCAGAGGACTCCTGAACAGACGATTCCTCTTTCCTCTACCATCAGGACTGACACACCGGAGAAGGTTCATCTCTCACCATCATTATTGAAGACGGAGGCTGTAGAAAGGAGACTGTTTGGGACGCAGTTTCGAAGGCTAGTAGAGGTGGGACCTCTTATATGCATCAAGCCCAAGAGGGGCTACATGTGAGTGCAGTATTTGTTGTATATTACATTTTATATGGATTATTAAAATACTACACTCAGTTTGGATTTTACTTCTCTCTGTTTTTTTGTTTTGTTTTGCGCTTTGACTTACTGCAGATTGTTCCATTGGGTGTACAAGGACACCAAACGTTTTAGCAGCATCTGACTAATACTAGAGAGACTTGGGATCCATCCATCTTCATCATCCTCATTCATCATCATCCTCCTTCATCTTCATATTTTCATTATTTTCATTTCATCATTCTCATTATTTTTTCATTCCACCCTCATCCATGTGACTTTTTGATTTATCTTGGTTATTTATATACTTGGTTTTACTGTCTGGAGAGACTTATAGCCTATTATCTACATTCATTATTATTATCTAGTACCATTTTTTATTTTATTTTATTTTTGTACCATTTGACATTTATGTACATCTGTGGCTGTTTTATATACTCTCAGATCTTGAGTTTTGACTTTTAGTTAGTTTTGCGCTAGCATCCTTTTTTCTAAGTGCAAGAATGTGTTGTTCCTCTGATGGTTGTCAGCCTTCCCATCGACCAAATCTGTGGAAATGATGCCCCCCTCAATAACCAAATCTGTGGGGGAAAGCAGGGACCTCAGGGGTAAGTTGCAGTGTTTCAAAGTCATTTTCTGAACAGGCCGTATTGTTTGTAAAGTGTTGAGAAAATGTGTATCCCTTGAAGTGTAAGAGGGATGCGCAATGCATTACAAATGAGCATGTTGGGCACTGCTGTGGCACTCAAAGGGTTGATAAAGTAAAGAACGGAGCATATCCTGACAAATAATGAACTCCTGTAATTATAAGAGGGATCTTGATCGTATTACACAGCGCAAAGCTACATTTTAGGGGGTATAAGCCTTTACTGCAAGAGATGTATACAATGTATAGTAAATTTGGCAGTACAGGAATTGAAAAATGTTTGTGTGGATTTTATGAAACTTTATTTGTCCCCTTATGCATGATCGTAATTACAGGCCGGTTCAGACCACAAGGTTTTATGGCAATACTATTTATTGTAATGGCCACATACCTCAGTCACAGTGGCACTGCTGTGGCTATCCTTCTGCAGAGCTGCCACTTACCTTACTGCAGCCTTGCCACTTAGCCTCTGGCGGCCTTGCCACCTTGGCCTGCGGCGTCATCAGTACTGTTCTGCGGTGTAGCCACCTTACTCCCAGGGACCTCACCACATTAGTGTGTGGGCGGCCTCTGCTTAGTTTTGCGTCTGGCCTCACCGCTTTGCTTGCTGCAGCCTCATCAGTAGTTTTGTGCGGTCTACCCACCTGACTCCCCGCAGCCCCACATTAGTGTGCCGGCAGCTTCTGCTTACCTTGTGGCCCTTCTCCCTGGCCCTGCATCGTCTGACCCTTTTTCCCACAAGCCTGCCGCATTTTTCTTTATGTGTTGTGTGTGTGCTGTGTGTGTGTTTGGTGCTGTGTTTTTGTTTGGTGGTGTGTGTGTTTGGTGCTGGGTGAGTGGGGCATGTGTGTGCATTTTCTTTCCTGTGTTGGATAGTGTGTGTATGTTGTGTAGGAGCAAGTGGCAGCCATTTTGTTTTTTTGGTTCTATAGTGGTGGGCGGGCTGGATAGTGGGGGCGGGCCAAATGCCTGAATGATTTTCCCAGGAGTGTCAGTAGCCTTCGGTCACTGGTACTCCTGGGAAAATCACTCCCCCATGGAATTACCCAATGGGAGCAGTAACTCCTCCTTACTGCCACCCCTGGGTGTGTGTCTCCTGAGGAGACATAAATTATGTAATGAGCCTTTCTCTTTGAGATATATATATATATATATATATATATTAATATAAATATATATGGAACTCACCATATTGTTTCATTCACACACTACCTAAATTGTAACAGTATGTTTAATTTTGTACATAATATAATAATTTTTGCTATTATTACTTATTTTTGTGTTTTTGTAATCACATCTACCCAAAAATAATAATGCCTTTGTGAGTTGGGTTTTTATAATTTCTTACAATAGTGAAAATTAAGTAGAGATTTTGCCTTTCTGAGTTAAGCCATGTTTACCTGATAAACAACTTACTTTGACTTGCATGTATACTTAAAGGGATAGTAATGTTTCAAAATAAAAACATCTCCAATTAATCTACATAGTATTTGGGCCATGGTGAGTGTTATTTCAATACTGTCAGAGCTGTAGTTCAAGATTAATTGAATGATAAAGTATCCCCCTCCCGCCCCTTTTAGTTATGTAACACTGCTCACCTCAGAACAGAAATGTGGTGTCCAGATAGCTTCTATTGATGGTAATATTTCAATATAAGAATTTTAATAAATCAGTATATAGTGATAAGCAAATTAAAAATTCATAAATTATGATACGATTCATGAAATTAAAAACAAAACATACTTTTATTTTTAATTTTATGAATCGTATCCTAATTTATGGATTTTTAGTTTGCTTATCAGTGTATACTGATTTATTAAAATTCTTATATTGAAACATTACCGTCAATACAAGAGTCATCTTTATACATTTGGGAATATACTTATAACCATTGGGTTCATCAACATTGAATTTGAGAGAGACATCCACGGAGGCTGAGTGAGGGCAGCTCAAATTCCCCACACGCTCCATTAGACCTGGGATAGTCTTCCATACTTTCCCCGCACGCTATAGACGGTGAGTACCATCTTCCTTTTATCAAAAAACCTCAGCTGTACAATAGGATTTAACAGGTGCTGGCTGAGTGAGGGCAGCTACTATAAATACCCCACACGCTGTTTCAGCGTATCTGGCATTTGTGCCAGCCAGTCAATTTTTCTTAGAAGTGAGTTCTAATACTCTTCATTCATAATTTAAGAAAATAATGGTTTATTGAGGGACCACTAAAATGATATAGAAATAATCCTATTTTAACTCCTGGGACACTGAATGAGACTTTGATTTGTTATATCTTATTGTTGTTGTGAAGAGTTTCGAACAGATCACACTACTTTGTTGAATATTTTCTTTTTTGCATGTTTTCCATTCACATTGACTTCATCGAATCACGTTAATGGAATTTCTTCACGTTTGCACATTTATGAACACATTTGATTCTTTTTGTGTTTTGTAAGTATATATTTCAAAATATGACTATATCATTGTTATTATACAAATATGTTTTTTATTCAAACTATAGCACTTACCTATTATACATTTATACTGAAAACCAAGCAATGGCACTTGCTGCGAACCTTGCAAGCACACAAACAAATCCAACATAGCCTTCTACACCACAGGGATTTTCAGCATCACAGTGTCATACTGCTGGACATCCAAGAATGTATATGACTGATTGCTATACGTTCCTCCAAGGATTCTATATTGGGATATATGCAAAATTACAAACCTGTATGAACAAGCACAGACACACAATAACAAATCACAATGAATGACTGTACTATTATAGTTGGACACCATTTTCTCAACCAGATCACCAATGAACAATCGTACGATCAGGCTCCTTAAAGGGATAGTACTGTTTTTATTTTACAAATATTAATTTTGTAAACATTAAAAATATTAGTACAATGAGCTATGAACCATCTCTCAAACATTTATAGTTTGAGAGATTGAAGCATGTAAAGTTCCCCCCTCCCGCCCCTTTCATAGACATCAGCACTCTATGGGACAAGCAGATTCTGGTCCCAAGACCGTCCTGCGGCTCTTAAGGGGATAGTAATACTGTAACAGAGCTTAGTCCATTACTGGAGCCCTTGTCTGGCCATAAGACTGTTTAGCCATAAAACACCTAAGACTATGGACATTTATCTTTTATGGGGCCCGGTTGTACAACCTGGACAGCCGGTAAACTAAATAAAAGACTTCCATTCTACTTTATGGGAACATTTGCGTAAGTTGGTTAAGGACTTATGTTCATAGACTATGGTTAATGTATGTCGAACGGTCTAGATTAATGTACGTGGTGTATTCGAGGGTTTACACATTCACCAACTACGGGTCGGAGGTTCCGGTTTGAAGGCCGACACCGAGTCGAGCACAGGGAACCGAGGGCAGTGAGCCGAGGCCGGATTGGTCGATTCCCTGAGCAGGAGGTTTAAAGGTCTCCCATAGACTTAACATGGGGAAAAGTAGGTGACTTGGGGATTGGTCGACCAGCAGACTCACTGTACTCTTTGATTGGGCAGGGTTGAAGCCCAATATTCAAACCAGTTGCGTACGTGCTTCAACCCCTGGCCATTGTTCCTCGAATGTGTATTCCCGCCCCTCAAGTCTTTGTATCTTGTGTCTGGAATTAATCAAACCCTTTTGTAACTGAAATGTAATCATGTCTGAGTCATTGTATTTGTTAGACCATCTGCTGTTGGCCTTTTGTCTACTGTATTGTGATTGGATTATGTCCCTATTGTATCTTCTTGGTCCATGTATTCCAATGTAAGGTTTGAGTATAAATATGTGGGGTTTTGTGTCAATAAAGCGTCAGTGTTCTGAGTGAACAACGGAGTTCTGGTGTCTTATGTTCTTATGGTTAAAGCGGCCACTCTGACGCACATCTGAGCTGAGTATCCTGTATCGTCAACCATCTGCTGCCAGCTTCCTGCGACCGGACTTCGTGTGCTGTCAGGCGGTGATGTGGACTCCGTCTTCCCCTTCTTCCTGAGTTCCGGAGATCATCCGATTCAAGCTTCAAGCTACCTGGTTCCTGCGACATTTTCCCTGTTTACCGTTCGACCGGGAGTCGAGACCTCACTCTATACTGCCCGGGGTTCCAGCCTGCGATACTCGACTGCTCAGGAGCCCTGTTGACCCTCCTCGACACACACCGTTCAACATAGAGTCGAGTACACCGGGGTTCAACTCCTCTTCGAGTCAACAACCAGATGGTTTATCTGCTTGACCGGTGCATCCAACGGCGCCAGTCCGACTTTGAGAAGGAGGGACCCGGGAACAACGGCGGAAGACGACGCGGTCCCTTCTTAGCTTCCGTTACAAATACTTCGTTTTATCTTTATTTTATTTTGTAGGCATTATAAAAACATGAAGAACAATATAAGTCTTATCTCTCCAACCTTTATGGTTTGAAAGATATTCACAAGCAAAGTTTCCCCTCTCTGAGTAAAATGGTCAAGTCTGCTATCTAGCTGTCAAATTTGGAATCCGGTCCGCATATCAACCGGTGGCTCTTCAGCAGAGCCAAGAGTGCAAGATATTAAAATAACTGTTTCATTGGAAGAGTCTAAAAAGTGTGCTTGCAAACTTCAAATGAAGTAGTTCTTATAGCTTGCAATCTCGGCTCTGCTGTAGAGCCACGGCCAGTCCACGGACCGGATTCCAAATCTGACAGCTAGATGGCAGACTTGACCGTTTTTGGTCAGTGAGGGGAACTTTGCTTGTGAATATCTCTCAAACCATAAAGGTTTGAGAGATAAGACATATCGTTCTTCATGTTTTTTTAATGCCTACAAAATAAAATAAAGATAAAACAAAGTATTTGTATCCCTTTAAGTAGAGCAGAAATAGTGCAATATAGAAATATATACTTCATTGGAACGGTCTACAAAGTGTGCCTGGTTTGCAAGCACACTTTGTAGACCGCTACAATTAAATATTTATTTTTATATCACATTATTTCAGCTCTGCTGAAGAGCCGCAGGATGGGCTTGGGACCAGAATCTTCTTCTCTCAGCTAGAGGGCAGACTTCTTTGAAACAGCTGGGAGGGAGGAAATTTACATGCTTTAACATAGAAACATAGAAACATAGAAGATTGACGGCAGAAAAAGACCACCTGGTCCATCTAGTCTGCCCTTTAGTATTCCTTTATTGTTATCTTAGGATAGATACATGTTTATCCCAGGCATGTTTAAACTGTGTTACTGTGGATTTATCAACCACCTCTGCTGGAAGTTTGTTCCAAGTTTCTACTACTCTTTCAGTGAAATAATATTTTCTAATGTTTTTCTTGATTTTTCCTCCAACTAGCCTCAGATTGTGCCCCCTTGTTCTTGTATTCAGATTCTTATTAATCACACTTCCCTCCTGAACCTTGTTCAGTCCTTTAACATACTTAAAGGTTTCAATCATGTCCCCCCTTTCTCTTCTTTCCTCCAGACTATACATATTTAGATCTCTGAGTCGTTCTTGATAAGTTCTATGCTTTAGACCTTCCACCATTTTTGTAGCTCTTCTTTGAACCCGCTCAATTTTAGTTATATCCTTTTGCAGATGAGGCCTCCAGAACTGTACACAGTATTCCAGATGTGGTCTCACTAGAGCTCTATACAGAGGGATCACAATCTCCCTCTTCCTGCTTGTTATACCTCTAGCTATGCAGCCAAGCATACGATTTGCTTTCCCCACAGCCTGGTTGCATTGGTTACTCATCTTGAGGCTGTCAGAGATGACCACCCCCAAATCCTTCTCTTCTGAAGTCTTTGCTACCACAGAACTGCCAATACGATAGTCAGATTGAGGGTTTCTTGTCCCCAAGTGCATTATTTTACATTTGGAAACATTGAACTGAAGTTTCCATTGTTTTGACCACTTATCTAATAGTGCCAAATCATTCTCCATATTACAGACACCTCCTGGAACATCAACCCTATTACACACTTTTGTGTCATCAGCAAACAAGCAAACCTTCCCTGCCAAGCCTTCCCTTATGTCACTTACAAACATGTTGAACAGAACAGGGCCCAGAACAGATCCTTGTGGCACTCCACTTGTAACCAGTCTCTGCTCAGAATACACTCCATTAACAACAACCCTCTGGTTTCTGTCCTTCAGCCAACTGCAGATCCACTAATGGCTAAATGTTTTAGAGATAGGACATAGCTCATTGTACTACTATTTTTAATGTATACAATATTAATATTTGTTAAATAAAAGCAATACTATCCCTTTAAATGTAATTTGAAAAGCATCCAAAAGAGAAAGACATTTGAACTAAGGCTGATATTCTCTTTAAAAAGCATGAAACAGGAATCAGTAATGATCTGAGATTCTAATATCACTACCAAAAACCTCTTTAACCATCTCCCTCATCTTCACTCTGCTCTGCATCCAAACCATTGCTCAAACACCCTTTATTTATTGTCCATTCCAGTTACATAGATGTCACCTTTTTCACCCTCTCCAAACTTTCCCTGTAAGCATTCTAGATTATTATTAAAGTTGGGAACGCTGCACTGTTTTGAACAGACTGTGATTGAACAGAATTTGTGACTGAGTATTGCTTGACCTGAGTAAGAGTGCTGATCTCTTGAAAGCCTGTCTTAAAATATAAAGGTATTGCATAATACGAAAGTACTCATATCTTTGTATTGTGCATACTGGACTAATACAGATACTACAAATTAATTCAATATGTTATTCTGTGCAACTTTTGCAATAATGTCTTTCAAACTTAGGAAATCGTAGTCCATAGTTTCCGCAGAATAACACAGGCGCTAGGGAATGTGTTTTCTCCTCTTTATGACACTTTAATACATCTCCCCAGGTAGGTATCCTATCAAAATGTCACCATCAATTTGGCAACCAACCCAGGGGGGCATTAAATATGTCGTCAGGTTAAAAATGGAGACATAAGAATCTCGCCCATAAGAATTTTGCCCACATGACAACTCAAAGGGTTAATGGATGGAATGGCACTGCTATGTTCTTCCCACTCTGATCCCATGTTTCCTGCAACTCAGCATCAGTGTAGGGAGAACGTAGTAGTGTCATTCCATCCATTAACCCTCTGAGTGTCACATCACAGCCCCTGCAGTCATGCTGATGGGGCATCACAGTCACTCTTGCTGCTCTGCAAATTGCATGTAAAGCTCATTTGACTTTTCCCTGTTTTCTTGGGCAACATGTGGGTGAGATTCTTATGTCACCATTTTCAACCTGGCGACATACTTAATGCCCCCCTGGGTTGGTCGTCAAATAGATGGCGACATTTTGATATTGAACCCCCCAGGGTAGTTCTCAGTATGTCTGTCATATGTACAAAAAAAGAGCAATTCTAGGGATAATCAACTGTACTACGGGGGACAAATACAGTTCGTGTTGATTTAAATGGGACTTTCATCATTTTGAATACTAGGAGGTCTCTAAGGGCAGTGCAGTTTAGATTGCTCTAGCATTGAAGTGGTTTAAAGCCCAAAGTAAATCAATGGCAAATGTGGGGAGTTTTATTTTTATGCAGTTTGCCTCAGAATTACTCCTTTTATTTGTGCATAAGGCCCTACATGTGAACATATAAGAGCAGATTATATTTGGAATTCAAAAGGTTCAAACTCTCAGCAGAAAATAGATAATTGACAGACTATTATAGTTGAATGGAGCAATCAACATTTTTAAGGAAAAAAATGGAGCAATCAACTTTTTAAGGAAAAAAAATGTATGTTATGGGGTTTTTCCTTCTGAGTAAAACAAATTTAATTGCAGTGCTGTAAATGGTTAAATTTAAAAGTTATTACAGCCCAAAGCAGCTTTCATGTGCAGGATGCTTAGAACCCTTCGAGTCGAGTCCCAGAGGGGTATCCAACACATTGCAAAGTGACGCTTTGGAAACCCATCTTGCGCTCAAAGGGTTAAAGAGCACACATATATCTGGGTTACGCTGATTCCTGTGAAGTCCTGCAATAGTATCTTGCATTAAGGTGGAGATCTGGGGGGGGGTATGTGGAGTTTTGCACTAAGGCGTCATGAAGAGGTGATACAGTGGAGATGACTTCTCCAGTGATATCACTTCTGTAGTTCCTATATTATTATATAGAGCCTATGTACTAACATCTCCAAAGTTAGAGAAATATTAGTGCAATGGCTCCATATAATAACAGGAATTGGAGAAATTATATCATTGGAGGTCATCTCCACTTCATCACCTCTTTACCACACCTTAGTGCATCTGCCCCTGGTCAGTTTATTATAGTGATAGATGGGATTCAATGTACTTTTATAACAAAGAACTCACAAGAGTGGTATAAAGTTGATACCTTTTAATGACTTGAGGACATAGAAAGTACAAGCTTTCAGGACACTAAGGCCCCTTGTCCCGGCATGGGTTACCAACTAAAGTAGAAACAGCACTGCATTTATATTCAGAGTGTGACATACATTTGGAACAAATTATATGAGTACACAATGGGAGGACAATTAACTTAGTAAACATCCAGTCTGCATAGATATGAAATGAGATGCATAGATTTAGATCAAAGTCTTGGGGTCAAGAAAATGTTAATTACCAAAAGGTGTGAAGAGCATGTTAGTCTAGGAGTTGACAAGATTCATTTCTATACCAATACTAGCGAAACGGGCACGGAGTTGCCCGTGGGGATTAAATCCTTTGAGTTCTTGAGGGGTATTCAACACATTGATTGGCAATGGTTTGGCTATATTTGTGGCACTGACACCTGCTTGGCTCTCAAACACTTAACCCTTACACTGGCACAAACTTATCCAAACCATTGTGCTTTGAATAGCACTCAAGCAGTGAAAGGACTTAATGCCGTGGCCCTTTATCTAGTATCTCCTAAAGAGAGACACCTGGGAGGTACGGATCCCTATGACCTCCTAAAGAGGGACAATAGGGAGGTAAAGTAAAGAACAGAGCATATCCTGACAAATAATGAACTCCTGTAATTATAAGAGGGATATTGATCGTATTACACAGTGCAGAGCTACATTTTAGGGGGTGTAAGCCTTTACTGCAAGAGATGTATGCAACGTATAGTAAATTTGGCAGTACAGGAATTGAAAAACACTTGTGTGGATTTTATGAAACTTTATTTGTCCCCCTGTGCATCATCAATATTACTGGCTCGTTCAGGCCAGGAGGTTTTATGGCAATACTATTTATGGCCTCATACCTCAGTCACAGTGGCGCTGCTGTGGCTATCCTTCTGCATCGCTGCCACTTCCCTTACTGTGCCCTTGCCGCTTAGCCTCCGGCGGTCTTGCCACCTTGGCCTATGGCCTCACTTCTTTGCTTGCTGCGGCCTCATCAGTACTGTTCTGCGGTGTAGCCACCTGACTCCCAGCAGCCTCACCACATTAGTGTGTGGACGGCCTCCACTTAGTTTTGCATCCGTCCTCACTGCTTTGCTTGCTGCGGCCTCATCAGTAGTGTTGTGCGGCCTACCCACCTGACTCCCCACTGCCTCACCACGTTAGTGTGCTGGTGGCCTCCGCTTACCTTGTGGCCCTTCTCCCTGGCCCTGCATTGTCTGACCCTTTTTCCCGCAGGCCTGCTGCATTTTTCTTTATGTGTTGTGTGTTTGTGCTGTGTGTGTGTGTTTGGTGCTGTGTTTGTGTTTGGTGGTGTGTGTGTTTGGTGTGAGTGGGGCATGTGTGTGCATTTTCTTTCCTCTGTTGGATAGTGTGTGTGTGGTATAGGAGCCATTTTGGCAGCCATTTTGTTTTTTTAGTTAGTTCTATAGTTGTGGGCGGGCTGGATAGTGGGGGCAGGCCAACTCCCTGCATGATTTTCACAGGAGTGCCAGTGGTCTTCGGCCACTGGTACTCCTAGGAAAATCACGCCCCCATGGAATCATCCAATGGGAGCAGTATCTCATCCTTACTGCCGCCCCTGGGTGTGTGTGTCGCCTGAGGAGACATAAATTATGTAATGAGCCTTTTCTCTTTTTTATATATGTATATATATGTAGTATCTATTATAATAAGAAATAAAGCCCATCCTCTGGTTCAGGACTGTTTTTATTATATCAAACATAACCATTTAAATTCCCAGATTTTTCTTTCCCTCTGTGTAATAAGGTTTCCTATATTAAACTATGATTTGGACAGCAAAATGCCAATCAACCTTTTTTTTTTTGTATACTGTGTGGCTATGGAGGTTCATTCTTTTCCACAATATCTCTCCTGTTTCCCCATTGTAGTAACCTCCTGTGGGGCATTGTGTACACATTAGGAGATATACGTATACTACATTTGAAGAGGAGCAAGTGAATGAATTGTTAATTTCATAGTGTTGCTGTGTATTTGGTATTTTTATCCTTGTTGTGCATCGGATGTGTGGACATCTTTTTACTCCACAGTGGAATGTGAAATTTTTGTGGTTTTGCTGCAAATGTCTTTTAACAATAATTTTCTTTAAATGTGGAAGTTGCCTGTATGTAGTGGGGGATCTGGAAAATGACTTTTAATCTATTATCTTTATGGAGTGTAGGTTGTAAGTCTTTTGATAAAAATGCTATCATTAACAATAATGTGCATGCATGTATACATGTGTGTAATCTGTGCATTTATAGTAACCACTTATTTTTAATTCCTATCTTGATGTTAAGGGCCATTGTGAACCACAAGGGGTTAATAGATATTTATTCTCACAACTGTCCCTCAAGTGTCAAATCAACACTAATTATTTGTGTAGACCAAATCATCGTCTCTTAGCCTGTCATTCTAAGAGGCACATTTCACATCAAATGGATTTCTCTGGAGCCACTTATCCTTCATACCATTTAGACTAAAGCACAGGAAATCTGAGTAAATTCTTGAGCAAAAATTTACACAACAGGGAGGAAATGTCTTTGAAAAAAGTTTACATTTTTAACCCCTTTTAATGATACAGAGCTCTCCACCGCATTGCTTCCAGCATTCAAACATCTACAAGCCCCATTTAAAACAATGAAAGTTTTAATGGTGCCATTGGCTGGTTCCAGACTTGCGAATAACACTTACATTAAGGGGAGGGGAAAAGACAAATTCACCACTGAGGTCTTGGGATAGCCAAAAAAGTCCCATTTGTTTTCTCACAGGAAATCTCATATCTGTATTGCAAATTGCCATGTTTTCCCACGGAAAATCCTACAAACCTTCTGCTGGCGAATAACCACGCTATTGGTTTTTTCAGGTGGGAATTTCTCACAACATAGAATTTTCTGTCACACTATACTACTGGTTTTTGGAGGCAGGAATTTCCTTTCACAAAGAAAAGTGCCTCTTTGCCATCTGCCTCTAGTATAAAAGCCAAGAATTTCCTTCAGTTAAGTGGGGATTTTGTTAGTAGAGAGAGAGAGGAGTAGAAGTGTTGCAGTAGAGGAGAACTGTTTATCAAAACATTTGTGATTTCTGTAGTTTGTGAATTGTATGCGTGTGAGTTTGTGTTAGGTTAGTGAGGGTCAATCAAGTTGTGTGAGTTAGTCTTAGGGTAGAGAGGGTCATTCAAACTGTGTCAGTTAATGTAAGAGCAGTGAGTCAGTCAATAGTGTAAATTAGTTAGGGAAGTGAGAGTCAGTCAAACTGTATAGTGTAGTGAGTGGCGTGTGTTTTATTTTTTATTTTTTGTCTTTATAATACTTTTTAATGACATTTTTTGTTACAATAATGCTTTTTATAATACTTATTTTTTCTTTATATTACTTGTTTCCTTTATAATACCCCTGCATCCACCTCTGGCACTCGAAGGGTTAATAGACTTGTGCTCAATGCCAAGCATTAGGACTTGGAGGGAAGAGGGAGGAATTGAGGCATAGGCTGCCTCTAAATTGTTAGCAGAAGTGCCACTGCTACTCTCACCAGCAGCAACACTGCAGTGGAGTCCTAGCCACTAGGGGTGGGTGAAAATTTTCACCTCAAACTGAAATTGGCGAAAATGGCACTTTCCACTTGGTGAAAAATTTCCCGCAAAAAGTGTAGTTTTCCTGCTTTTTTGCCTAGCTCATTGCATTGAAATCAATGGATAGAAACATTTTTCTTCACCACAGGAAAGTTTTCTACAGCCATGTACAAGGGTGTCAGGCTCTCACAGAATGCCATTCTGTGTTTGTGAGAGGAGAGAGCAGCATGTTTTTGCGCTAGGGAAGGGGAATTGAAGCTTAGTTTAGGGAGTCATTTAGCTAGGACATTTGTTCTCTGTAGTAGGGGAGTCTGGGGCACAATGGGGGAGAAGAAGGGAGGAAGGAGGTTTTATGTCAATACTATTTATTGTAAAATACCCCAAAATTTGGTGTGACTGACTGACACAGGCAGCTGGGGTCCAAATTGTTTGCTGTTTTTGCTTTTATTGTCTCTGTGCAGTGGAAGTCTGAGGACTAACTGAGATAAGATAGGGTGCACAACTTTAAAAAAATACATAAATAATTAAACAAATAAATATATTAGACAGCTGACTGGGAGCCTGTTGTGAGCTCTGTGACTCTGCTCAGTGTCCCCCATCTGGACTCATTTCAGTTAACATTTCATATTTAAGTTACTTTTATTTATGTTACAGTTCGTTTTTTCTTTTTTCTTTTATGTCCTTTTGGTGTGCTGGGCATAGGCGGCATGTTGATTAATGGCACGCTGCTTGCCCCTCTGGCACTCAGGGGGTTAATGGTTAAAAAAAAAAATGCCATCTGCTCATTGGCTGGCCTGCCAGCCAATGAGGCTTGAACCAAACCTTTATAATATTCTGTGACTGAGGCAGACTGGATAGACAGCAGACGACATTGAGAATTTTGTTGAGGGCCAATGCAAAACATCACACTCCATCAGTTGTGTACTGTAGAGATTAAAAACACACACAGTAGTTGATTAATGTCTAGCAAATGCACAAGCAGGAGGGTGAAAGAGCAGTGCAGGGACGTGGGAGTAAAGTGGAAGTACAAAAAAGCTGACTGCAGCAATTGTTGCTGCAGCATGTGCAATAAATTATGATGATGCCTCTCCTCCCAGGGTGGATGCAGTTTGTCAAGGTCCGACCAATCACACCACGCCAGTCCCCCACCACCACCATACACATCTGCCACATCCAGCTACTTATTTCCCCACTACAGCCCTCAGAAGAAGTAATATTGTGCTGGGAAATGTTACACCATAGGAAATATAGGAGAAGTATGTGTTGGAATAGGAGAAAAATGTGTTGGAATAGGAAAAGATGTCTTGGAACAGGAGAAAAAGTGTTGACTAGGCAAAAAATGTGTTACAATAGGAGAAAAATGTGTTGGAATAGGTGAAAAATTAGCTGGACTAGGCAAAAAGGAGGAAAATTTTGCATTGGAGAAAAGGAGAAAACTTTCACGAAAAAAGAGAAGAATCTTTGGATTTTCGTGAAAAGTCATGCAGGCAATTTTTCTCACTTTTCGCCCACCCTACTAGCCACTTGCACAAACAATGGTCTTGTAACCAAGTAATCTAGATTTTGGTGATAATTCTGAATCCTCAGAGTCTTTCAGTGTATTCAAAGCTTTGTTCACCAGACAAGCACAAAGTGGCACAGAGAGGGAATAGAATGGGAGAGTGATGATGAGGATTTGCAAGACAGACTGAAATTGGAGGTGGGTGTAGTAGGCCAGAAAGATCCTCCTGTAAGTGAGCAACAGGATGAAATATTGGAGGACCCTATAAGTGGACAGGAAGAGTTGCAGATTCCTGAGAGGGGGCAGGTTTTGGCTGTGAGTGGGAAAGAAGAGGGTCAGGATCCTGTCAGTGGTCAGGAAAAAGAGGGGCAAGTTCTGGAAGTGACTGTGCAGGTTCCTCTGAGTGGGCAGGAAGAATTACATGCTCCTGTGAGTGGGCATGAAGACATGGAAGTTGAGAGGGAGAATGAGAGAAGCATAGCATAATGCTCATCAGAGGCAGGGGCAGACTCAGATTCAGCAGCAGGTGTTTCAGTGATACCTCCTCCTCCTGGACTGAAGTCCTGGGTGTAAGAATATTTCTCCCTGGGTCAGGAACACTGGCGTATCAATATGGGTCTCAGGGGTCGCACCTGCGACCCGTCCTGTCACTCCGGGCCCTGCAACCCCTCCACCCAGCACCTGCAAGAAGCAAGCTGAAACCTGTGCCTTCTTCAGCCCAGACCTCTAGCAGATGAGCTCCCTCGTAGGCACTCTAGTAATGCAGAGGCTGGGAGATGACATCATCTCCCAGCACTCTGCATTACCGAAGAGAGAACCACGCAGTAGCTCCAGCTTCTGAGGTCTGTGCTGAAGGAGGCACAGACTTCTCCTGCCATGCCACTAGACCACCAGGGAGGTAGGAGATGGACACTGGGTGGGTCAATGTGGAGGCAATGTGGCGATTAGGGGCAACGTGGAAGTAATTTGGGGGCAATGTGGAGGCAATGTGGAGATTGGGGCAATGTGGATATTGGGGGCAATGTGGAGGCAATGTGGGGACAATGTGGAGATTGGGGACAATGTGGAGGCAATGTGGGGGCAATGTGGAGATTGGGGCAATGTGGAGGCAATGTGGGGACAATGTGGAGATTGGGGGCAATGTGGAAGCAATTTGGGGGCAATATAGAGGCAATGTGGGGACAATGTTGGGACAATGTGGAGATTGGGGGCAATGTGAAGGCAATATGGGGACAATGTGGATATTGGGGGCAATGTGGAAGCAATTTGGGGGCAATATAGAGGCAATGTGGGGACAATGTGGAGATTGGGGGCAATATGGAGACAATGTGAGGGCAATGTGGATATTGGGGGCAATGTGGAGGCAATGTGGGGACAATGTGGAGATTGGGGACAATGTGGAGGCAATGTGGGGGCAATGTGGAGATTGGGGCAATGTGGAGGCAATGTGGGGACAATGTGGAGATTGGGGGCAATGTGGAAGCAATTTGGGGGCAATATAGAGGCAATGTGGGGACAATGTGGGGACAATGTGGAGATTGGGGGCAATGTGAAGGCAATATGGGGACAATGTGGATATTGGGGGCAATGTGGAAGCAATTTGGGGGCAATATAGAGGCAATGTGGGGACAATGTGGAGATTGGGGGCAATATGGAGACAATGTGAGGGCAATGTGGAGATTGGGGGCAATGTGGAGGCAATGTGGGGACAATGTGGAGATTGGGGACAATGTGGAAGCAATTTGGGGGCACTGTGGAGACAATGTGAGGGCAATGTGGAGATTGGGGGCAATGTAGAAGCAATTTGTGGGCAATGTGGAGGCAATGTGGAGATTGGGGACAATGTGGGGGCAATGTGGAGGTGGCTAATGGGGGGCAACGAGGAGATGGCCAGTGGAGGTGGTCAATGGGGGAGGCAACGTGATCGGGGGGGGGGCCATGGCAATTTTTGCACCAGGGCCCTGTGGCTTCTAGTCATGCCTCTGGTGTGGAACAGTGCAAGAAACTGCAAATGTTTTATTCACCCTGTGTGATTGAGCAGTAAAAAGGGAAAAGCAGGCATCCCACCATGACATGTCTGCATTACTTAAAGGGATAGTACTACTTTAATATTACTAATCCCCATAGTGTAGCTATTTCAAGAAGAATTCAATTGCCCCCAATGTCATCTCTCAAACCTTTATGGTTTGAGAGAAAACTGTAAGCAAAGTTCCCCCCTCTCTCCCCCTTCCCTGAAGTCAGCATTGTACTGACTGCAGGGGAAGCCTATCGTACGACAGTCAGGCGGCTCTGCAGCAGAGCCGCGATCGCGTTATTAAAAAATAATTATTTCCCTGAAACGGTCTTCAACGTGTGCGTGCAAACCAAGCACATGCAGAAGACTGTTTCAGTTAAATAATTCTTTTTTACTAACACGATCTCGGCTCTGCTGCAGAGCCGCCTGACTGTCGTACGATAGGCTTCCCCTGCAGTCAGTACAATGCTGACTTCAGGGAAGGGGGAGGGAGGGGGAACTTTGCATTCGGTTATCTCTCAAACCATAAAGGTTTGAGAGATGACACTGGGGGCAATTTAATTCTTTTTTAAATAGCTACACTGTGGGGATTAGTAATATTAAAGTATTACTATCCTTTTAAGCATATTCAGCAAAGGCATGCTGATGTGTATGAGAAAAAAAATTAAAAAGTCTCACTCCCATACCAATGCTGCTGCTGACACTGCTCATACTACCCCTTGTCAAAAACATGGACCTATGAAAAACTCCACTAAGAAGACCAAATTGGCTGCAGACCCCCCCCAGCCAGCAGAAATCCCCTATCAGCCTTGACAACCACCACCACCAGCTCCCCTCCCAACTTCCACACGTGTCCTAAATGTTCCCACTCAGTCACAAATCCCTCCACCCAACAGGATGCAGGATATTACAGAACACCTAGGAACTATGCTTTCTGTACAATTTGAGCGCAAGGGTGAATTATTTTATTAATTTAGGTTTTTTTTTTAATTTTCACTTTCTTCCTTTTTTTATAATTTGTGTGAATGTGCTTCTGCAGAGCTGAGTCATATTGTTTATGTTTTCATTATACATATATTTTGCTTGAAGTTTTCCAACTCCAAATAACGTTTCTTGGTTTACCATTGTTAGGCTGTTATTTAAACAAAATATATTTGTAGCCTTAATTTTAGTAGGGTAATTTTTTTGGATACTGTGAATCAAGCAAGAAAACAATAAAGTGTATAAATAACAGTCACAACTATAATATGTATAAAACAACAAAATACTCCACTTTTGTGCACCCTCCTAGTTCTAACATCAAAAAGAAATATACAAAACAGGAACATGAGGCAGGGATAAAAAGATTAACCCCTTAAGGCCCGACCGCGCATGCACGCGGAGGTCACTTAAGGACCATGGAGCATTTTTTTTTTATTTCTTTTTTTGCCATTCGATTCTGGACTCCCAGAATAGCATGCAGCCACGCGGGGAGCCCCGGAATTCCATGACAGGCCAGGAACGTCATCGGTCCTTAAGGGTGTAACAACCCATGATGGTCCGGGACCGTCATGGGTCCTTAAGGGGTTAAGGGGGAGCTTCCCTAAGCTGTGATGAAGCGGAGATTACTTCTCCAATGTTATCACTTCTCCAATACCTATGTTATTCTGTAGTGCCTATTCACATAGATCTCCAAAGCTGAAGAGATCTTAGTACAATTGCTCCATAGGAATTGGAGAAGTGATAACATTGGAGAAGTCATCTCCACCCATCTCCACTCTATCACATCTTTATCACCGTTTAGTGAATTTGCCACCTTGTGTTATTTAAGCCTTGCATAGAAAGCTAAAATCAATAAAAATATGTCAATGTGAGAGAGAAGTTGTTTCTGTCAGATCTGACACCATCCTCAGCTTCTGTGAGCACTGAGATTATCACCAGCTATCAAACCTTAGTGCATGTGGCTTATATTCACATTAATATAAAACACACCCACACGAGCACAAAAGTGCTCATTAAGTAAAATGAAAAAATTCAAATAAGCCATTAGCCGAGAATACAATCAAAGATCAAAACTTTATGAATATCATGGTGATAATGGAGTATTTGAGGTATATACAAAGGGATAAAAATGTTGGATGCAGTTTAGTACATATTTCAATGTAGAATCAGGTCACATCTTCTGCCAGGGAAGTGATGCGCTAAGGTGTGATAAAGTTAAGATAAACTATGCAGTGAGATAATTAGCCCAGTTCCTATGTTATTCTATGGAACCAACACATTAAGATCTCTCCAATTATAGATATCTTAGTACATAGACGCCAAAAAGTAACAAAGGAATTATTGAATTTATTTTAAGTGCAAAAACTATACCATTGGGAAAGCGCTACAAATATAATCCAACAGAGTAATTTTAGATACAAACAAATATTATACATCCTACACCCCTGTTACGGTTTAGTACACTCAGATACAGCAGGTTTTGGTAAAACAGTTTTATTAACACACAAAGAATAACAGTAACCCTCGCGGGTCCAGCATACAGATAAATAGAAAGCTGACACAGGACAGGTTACAATGATATGATTAACCCACATGGGTCCAGTATGTAATGACAATATACAATACTGACACAGGTCAGGTACAGTTCGTATGATACAGTGTGAATACGTCAGAATAATACTATTAGGCCAGGAACAGCTCAGTGGCCCTAATAGTGGACGGCCCAAGGTATACTCTCTAGGCAGAGAGTGGCAATAGCGACTGTAATCACCAAGGAGCAGGTGAAGCCAGAATATGAGACTGGCTACAAGGCACCAGAAGAAGACGGCTACCAGCGGTATTGAGAATGCCAACCGGGTACCGCTAGGTTTCGTGACCCAAGTGCACAGCACCTGATGGTGCAGCGTAACGCCAAACCGAAACAGCAATGGATAATGGCCCAAGTGCACAGCACCGTAAGGAGCAACGTAACGCCAGACTGAGATTACCGTGGATATAGATCCAAGTGCACTGCACCGCCCCACAAGGGGTTAACGAACGCTCTGGTCTGTAGCAACTGCAGATGTAGAAATAGCCTGAGGCGCCCAACAGTAACCCAACCTCATTTTATTTAGACAATTTTCTAACATTCTACATATACAAAATTTATATCTTCTAAAATGCATTCTATCTGTATATATATCACATGCACAGAAATATTCATACATACTAATGTACCTGTGTAGGTGGGTGTGTGCATGTGTGTGAGTCTCTCTCTCTCTGTCTATGTGTAAGTCTCTGTGTCTCTTTGAATGCGTATGAGTAAGTCTGTGTAAGTATGTATGTAAGGCTATGGGTGAGTCTGTGTTTGTATATCAGAGAGAGAGACAACCAACTGCACCATGGGGGACAAATAAATATTCTGTCCCGTATTCAAGGGGATAAAATCTCTGAGAATTGTGTAGATAGGTATCTACAGTGCAGGTGACTTTCTACACTCTGGCTTTGTACATAAGGCCCTATATATGTCACAGAAATATTCAAATACACACATAGTTAAACATAAACACAAATGCACACAGACATCCATACACAAGCACAAAAACACCTATTGAGGCTTTTCTGGTATTGAACGCTTAAAGCAGTGCTTCTCAATTTTTTTTCTCAACGCAGCCCTAATATGCAATCTCAATTTTCAGTGCATTTTTGTCAAGCAATAATGAAGTGTACAAATACACAAACACACACACACACACACACACACACACACATATATATATATATATAAGACAAGGAAGGGTAGCAGCACTCACTCTAAGTCAAAACAATATATATATATATATATATATATATAATAGGGACCACATATATATATAATTACAACTAGAAATAGTCAAACCACATGAAATACATATGGGGTGCCAAGAATCCCTAATATATATACAACCAATACAAAAAAAAGGGAAAAAGTAAATAAGACATAAAGAAAAGTGGATTCTTTAAAGGCACTCAGACCTAAATATAATATAATATCACATAATAATGTATAGAAACAATAAATCAAGTTATCAAAATCACATTTATTGTATGACATAAATAGCAGCACAGCATGTGAACCCCCTAGCTCCCCAATAACCCACTAGACATACAGTCAAAATCTAAAATGCCATCATATATAAAAATAAGAGGGAAAAAAGCCCCCCTCATCCTCAAAACTGAGGGAAAAAACCCTGTGTGGAAGTGAGAAATATATATATCAGTGAACGCAGCGGTGCATCAATGCCAAATGGCAAAAATAAATACACAGCTGCCCACACTAATATAAACCTACAGATCAAACATAGCTAAGCTCAAACATCCGGATAGATGGTCAATGTGCACATGAGCAGAAAAATAAACCATGCATGGTATCTATAAAAATGATGACAAAAAGTAAAGTTATATGGTGACATCACAAGTCATAGTCTGAAAGTGCACTTGTTGTTAGGTAAGATCCAAGATGTTAGTAAAGCAAAGCGAGGGTTATTAGCCAGCATAGAAGTATAAAATGTAACAATCCCTGAGTGGAGACAATCAAATAGAGAAGTGGAGTATAATTCACAGTCATAGGCATCACATAACACTGTCAAGTTATGAAACGACCGATACTTCTCACCAGTCAGATGTCTTCAAATCCATATCCAACAGTGTATCGCCGTCATCACGTATACCTCTTACAGGTTAAAGCCATATATTCAGACCATCTCACGTTTGTTCCAACTCACGCTAAATCCAAAACTCTCCACATTCTCTTCACATCATACTGATGGGCCACTCATGAGTTCCTCCTTCTTACACCTGGCCTCCCAACAGCACCACACCAACGCGTTTTGTCCCAGCTCACAGGACTTCGTCAAGACAATTACATTCTGAGAGTCAGGCTAACAGTTAAATATTCAGAATCCGGAAATTGTATCCCATACATTTTTCTAATTGGCTCCAAAGCAATTCAAATTGGCCTATCCCTACTTGAATTACATTAACTCATTCCTCACTTCTGAACTACTCTACCTAATACTTTATCATATACATGAATGAGTGATATCTTTGGCTCCCGAATTCAGATAATGTTTCTTTAAATCACATTACTTTTATGATGCAGCATTCCTGGGCAATTACAAATTTAAATAAAGTTTACCATAAAGATTCCTAACAAATTCAAATCTCTTCATAGTTCAATATATATACCTCTTAATTAAAGATCACAAAATATATCAAAGTTTTTTTTTAAAAGACAAGTTTTAAAGTCTCCAATTACCTAGAACATTTTATGATTAAAACATCACAATCCCTTCATGATAAATGCTAAATATTTTATCCAAAATATTAATGTGACCCCGCTCCCCCAATATATTAACTCCTAATTAAGTCCTTCAGGGGAGACTGTTCCCAATTTATAAATCCATTTAGCCACACATTGTAACAAGGCTCTATCATAATCACCCCTCCTAATTGTCCTTTCAATATGACATATTTCTATGGCTTGTAATCCATCTACCCTACCTCCATGACATTCCAAAAAATGTCTAGCCACCGGGCTATCCATATTTTGTTTTTCAATATCTCTTTTATGTTCCATAATACGTTTCCTAAGTTGTCTAATTGTTTTACCAACATATGTCATATCACATGGACAACGTAATTGATATATAACTCCCTCCATCTTACAATTTATAAAACTTCGAATATGATAAACCCTTGTTCCATTATAATTAGCAAAAGTCTTGGCTTGATGAACAAAATTACAAGCACTACAAGTGCCACATTTATACATCCCCTTAAGGGACGTTTTCCCCAGCCAGATGTTACTCATTTTTGAACCTTTAAAATAACTATTCACTAATTTGTCATGGAGGTTGGGAGCCCTTCTGGCCACTAAGGCTAGACTGTCACCAACAATCTCTCTCAGAACAGCATTTTGAGTAAGGAGATGCCAGTGTTTCTTCATAATGTTTCGCAAAGTTTCCCAATGGGTCCCAAACTCAGTGACAAATCGTACCCTATTATCCTCATTTAATTTATCTGTATGTCCAAAGAGAGCTTTATCTCTATTAATACCTAAAGCACTCTGATAACCCTTTTTCAAAAGACCCAAAGGGTAACCCCGTTGTAATAATCTCTCAGTCAATTCATTTGGTTGGATTTTATAATCTCTCAATTCACTACAATTACGACGTAAATGCAAATACTGACCATATGGGATACCGTTTATTTGGGAGACAGGGTGAAAACTCGAAGCATGTAAGATTGTGTTACAAGATGTAACTTTCCGATAGGTTTTGGTCTTTAATACATTGCCTTCTTTAAAAATTTTTAAATCCAAAAAAATCCACTTCATTACTATGAACACATTTCGTAAGATGAATATTCAAGTCATTATGATTCAAATCTATTATAAATTCCTCTAATTCTTCCAAGTACCCATCCCATAACATAAAGATATCATCTATATAGCGCAGCCAGAGGGCAAAGTGTGCCCCAAATCCACGCATGTCAACCACCACATGCTGCTCCCACCAGCCCAGATGGAGACACGCGTAGGTCGGAGCACACGTCGCCCCCATAGCTACACCTCGACACTGCATATAAAACTTGTCCTTAAAGCAGAAATAGTTGTTATTTAAAATAAAATCCAAAAGATCTAATATAAATTCATTCTGGTGTGCAAAATCCACACCTCTTGAAGATAAATACTTCATGCATGCCCGCTTACCCACCTCATGGGGTATGGATGTGTACAGGGACTCCACATCCAGAGTAACCAGAAAGGAGTCGCTGCACACTCTAAGTCAACAATTGCCCAGGTGCACATTCCCACCATAAGCTGGTACAAGAAGCATGTAAAATAGGAGGGCAGCACCCATGTGACTTTTTATGGAGAGTTAATTATGAAAAAAACAAAAACAAAAGACGGTCTTGATAAGGTCTTGTGACCGAAACGTTGACCATTTATTCTTGACCATTTTTTGTCTAATAAACTCTCGCTATCAAAAGTCTCAAGGCTGCTACCCTCCTTTATTACATGATTTATATATAGAGGGTTGGCACTCACATCATCCAATATACCATGCCTGGGTGCATTAGCCAATTAGATAAGGCTAGCACTAACGGGTCTTAAAATTAATACAAATTTATTGTTATCCGATGTTTTTGTCTGGTAGGGGCCTTTATCAAGAACATTCTTGATAATGGTCCCTGCAGGACTGAAACGTCACATAACAATAAATTTGTATTCATTTTAATACCTGTGAGTGCTAGCCTTATCTAATTGTGTGTGTGTGTGTGTGTGTATATATATATATATATATATATATATATATATATATATATATATATGTGTGTGTGTGTGTGTCACGGTTCCCTAGAGATGTTCAGATGTCAGTACAGAAAAGTTAAATGCAATTTATTAAAATATAAGTAAGGTAATACACAATAGCATAAACAGAATAAGCAGGAACAGGCAGAGGGTCACAGGCCAGCAAGCACTGCTATCAGAAATAGTAGGCTGCCAAGATGGGCCACACTGCTGGAGACTAGGCCTCAGCCACTGGTAGTCTCTGCTGGAACCAGGCGCAGGAACTGGAACGGAACAGGAGCAAGAACAGGAACACAGGATCTGATCCGACGCAGAGAGGAGGCTACCTGACTCATGCCTGCAGTCAGTCTGTAGCAGAGGATACCTGACTCACACCTGCAGTCAGTCTGTAGCAGAGGATACCTGACTCACGCCTGCAGTCAGAATGGAGAAAGCAGAAGCTTGACTCACGTCTGCAGTCAGTTAATAGTTCGTCTACTAGAGCTCCAGGTCCGCACCAGGTTGGGTGTCTGCTAGGTACAGGAGAATAACAAAAGAATTGTCAGCCAGAGGTCTGCACCAGATTGGGGGTTCACTATAAGGATAAGGCAGGAGAATAGTCAGACAGAGCCACAGGTCAGCACCAGAATAGATGGTCAGACAAGCCAGGTCATACACAGAGCCCAAGGACACAGAACTGCTTAGTACATCAACGCAAGGGCAACTGAGTCAGGACTTGGACTCGGACTGCCCTTTAAACCCCTACTCAGGAAGTAGGTAGGAGGAGCAGCTCAGAGGAAGGAAGTAGGTAGGAGGAGACTACAGGAAGCATGGCGTAAAACAGAGGCCTGCTACACTCTGAAGCATTGTGCCTGCAAATGACAACCGCAGCCATCTTCCTGCGTTCATCCGTGTGGCATGAGCGGACACTGAAACCAAGGTAAGCTGTGACAATATGTTATTTTTAGGTTCCACAATAAGAATAAAAAAACATATTGGGGGAGATTCACTAAGCGGTGATAAAGAGGCGATAAAGCGTTGATGACTTCTCCCGTTATCACTTCTCCAGTTCTTATGTTATTCTATGGAGCCTATTCACTATGATCTCCAAAGATGAAGAAATCTTAGTGCATAGGCTCCATAGAATAACATAGGAATTGGAGAAGTGATAAACTGGAGCAGTCATCTCTTATTTATCACCGCTTTATCACCACTTAGTTAATCTCCCCCATAATTTATTTTACATATACAGCTGAAACAATCAGAATTTTGTTAAAGTATGGTTAGAAAAGAAGGGGCACCCCAAGCAGAGGTCTGTGGCACATCGGGGGGGACTCATCAATTGCTTTGCATTGTTATCATTAATTTCCAGGGGGCCTGTGCACCAATCATCTCATGGTCCATGCCACAGCCTGATCCCATCTGCCTGCATTATTCAGTGTAAGACACACTAAAGTGTAGGCCGGAGTGTGCACCACTGCCAATTCCTGGGCTTGTGCGTACTACACATGTATGAACTGAGTCTTGGTACTTGGCCACCCCACTTCCTGTGGACTTCACTGCGATAGTCAGCTCTACCATCTCATCCAGCTGACCTTTTACCTCCCCTCACGTGAATGCAGTAGGGAGTGTGGACTTTCCTGTGTAGCTAAACCTGTGTCCTCTGCTACTTGTCCCTCTCAGATCCCACTAGGATCAGTGCTGCTCTTGGAGTTCTGCATCATACGCAATACCAGTGTGGATGAGCTATTTTTAAGCAAATAGTACACCAAAAAACTAGTCATACTAGTACCCTACCAAACACTAAATGTGTTCTGTATACAAAAAAAATGCATTTGAATGTCTTAAAACAGCCCTGTCGGGAACCACTAGCTTAAAGTGATAAGTAATGGAGACCTCAACACTCTCACCTTATTTCTCATGCTCCTTCTGGACCCAGCATTCACTGAACATCTTGGTCCAGTGGAAGGAAAGAAAGATACAATCACATTATTACTACTGAACCTTTCTGCTCCTCTCACTGGTCATAAATGTTCGGTGAATTCCGGGTCCAGGAGGAGCATGCTAAACAAGGTGAGTGTGTTGAAGTATTCATTACTGATTGATCCTGCTTTTTGTCTTAGTCTGTGTATCTTCATGGATTTGTTTTTTTATAAGAAGTACTTGCAGTTTCCTGTAGTATAGCTGCAGTATCTGGTTTATGTCCTCTGTGTCTGTTAATGTAAGTGTTTTGAGAGTCGAAGTCTCTGCATGTATTTTGTCTTACAGTTATAAAAAAAAAACTACTCATTTAGCCTGTACATGTATCACCTTTACTGTAATAGTCTCCAGAAAAACAAAGGAATTGATGAGCTTATCACACTGGGGAAGCTGTCTCCTCCTTATCACTCCTTAGTGCACCTACCCCCAGTATTTAAAGGGATAGTAATATTTCATAATAAAAGCAGCTCTAATTAATCATCATACTATTTGGGCCATGGAGAGTGTTATTTCAATTCTGTCAGAGTTATAGTTCAAGAGTAATTGAATGATAAAGTATCCCCCTCCTGTCCCTTTTACTGATGTAACACTGCTCAGGCAGAGCAGAAGGGAGGTGCCCAGGTAGACTGCAGAGAGGGACAATCTTCAATTATGATAAGGGAAAAGCTGAAAAACCTGTTAAGGGGGCCAGGGTTTTTATTGTTCTCTTAAGAAGAAGATTGTCCCCTTCTGTTATCTGTCTGGTATTACAACCAGATTCCACATCAGAGGTGAGCAGTGTTACATCAGTAAAAGGGGCAGGAGGGGGATACTATTTCATTCAATTACTCTTGAACTACAACTGTGACAATATTGAAATTATACTCTCTATGGCTCAAATACTGTGACGATTAGTTGGAGCTGCTGTTTTTGTGAAACATTACTATCCTTTTAAAGCAGACCTTGCTCCTTAATAAAATATTACTTTAACCCTTTGAGTGCCAGAGGGGTACACAATGCGTTGCTCCCTCTGGCACTCAAAGGGTTAAAGATAACAAAAATCTACTTGCTGCATTAGCCATTTTATTGTAATATAAACAGTTTTTGAGAAATTAACCTTCATTCATTGGTGGTTCAGTGTTGCACTTTATGCCAATGAGTTTCTTTTTTGGGCCAATATCCCCCTATGCCAGCCCACTGGGGACATTTCTAATAGCACAAGAAGTTTGGTTAGCATACTAGCATACTTTGTAGTGAATTAGCATAATTTCCCCTGTGCCACAATATAAAGGATCCTGTATTTTACTTGTAATGGCTAGCACAACATATAGACAGATTCTAACCGTTTGATTGCCACAATGGTGTGCATTGCATTGCAGAGCAAAGCATTGCACAGTCCTTTGACACTCAGAGGCTTAATTTTATTTTAAACATAGTAAACTTGCCTTAACCCCTTCAGGGCCAGAGGGTCATCTTAATGTAAATATATGAGTACATTGGCATTGGTAATATACTTTTATGTGGAATAACAGGTTGTGTTTTCAAAGAAGCTTTAACCCCTTAAGGACCGGAGGTTATGGGACATTTCCGTCCCATAACGACCGCATAGGGGCACGTTGACGCGCCGGTACACGTGACCTGTCACGTGTATCGGCGCGTCACTATGGGGCTTGAAAGAGATCGCTCCGATCTTGGAGCGGTCTATTTCATGCCCTATTTTTACTTACAGCGCTCCCGGTAGAGCGCTGTAAGTAAAAAGTACGTGACGTACCATGACCGTCATCGGTCCTTGAGTAGTTCAAGGACCGTGACGGTCCTGGTACGTCAAGGGTCCCTAAGGGGTTAAAGAGCTGAAAAAAATATAGGCACTTGCATAGAATAAGTCAATACAAGGTAGAAATGTCCCTTTAACTAGAAATTACTACCTTATCACACAGCTGAAAAATCGTAAAAGAAATTACATTATAAGGTGTTAATTCCATTTGTTTTAGGCTGACAGATCCTCTTTATGTCTATCCATGCTGCAATGCAGACAAATGAATAAGTGTTTCATTCATTATGACTGACACCAGAGTACCAGCGATGCTGTCCTTAAAGTGGGCCTGTCACCTTAAAGGGATAGTAATGTTTCTATTAAAGTGCAGCTCTGAGTCTTCTTTATGGTTTTTTGGTTTTCTTTAACACATAGCGCTACATTTAATTACTCACAGTGTTGTAGTTTAAACACTATTCAAGCCGACATGATCCCGTTCCTATATCCTTCTGGTCACCTCCCCTTAGACCTTGAATCCGGTTGTGGGAACAGATGGATGCAGCGAGAGACAATCTTCAATCAGTAAGTGATGATGGAGGGCAGGATTTTCCTTTTGCTTACTGAAGATTGTCCCTTGCCACGCTCCATCCAGACCAGACTGAGAGGCAGCGTGACGCAGGGAAAGGGGCGGGAAGGGGATCCTTTCAGCTTGATGAGCGTTTGAACTACAAAACTGTAAGGTATTAAGTGTAGTTCTACATGTTAAAATAAATATAAAGAAGACTTAGAACTGCACTTTAACTTGAAACATTACTATCCCTTTAAATTCAACTTTGCGTACTTTAAATCTTCATTTAAAACTGTGTCATGTTAGCCAAAAGTCCAATAGATCCATAGATTAGGAGACTATTTGTATATGGTAAATTCTCTGAGCGCAACACTGTGTACTAATTTAGTCTAATGAATCTCTCAATGCAGCACTTACCTTAATTAATATATGAAACGTCATTGAAACAGATGTTCTCTTATTCAGAAATAAAAGTATTAACATATGGTAAACCAGTGGTTCTCATCATTAGTCCCAGGCAGGGGCGGACTGACAGGACCCAGGGCCCCTGGTCCAAAAAGAGGTCTGGGCCCCCTGCAGAAATCTCCACATTGCCCCCTTCATCTCCACATTGCCCCCTTCATCTCCATAATGCCCCCTTCATCTCCACAATGCCCCCATCTCCACAATGCCCCTATCTCCTCATTGTCCCCTTCATCTCCACATTGCCCCCTTCATCTCCACAATGCCCCATATCTCCACATTGTCCCCTTCATCTCCACAATTCCCCTATCTCCACATTGCCCCCTTCATCTCCACAATGCCCCTTGCACAATGCCCCCATCTCCACATCGCCCCTTCCACCACCATGCCCCCTCATCTCCACACTGCCGGTACCTCCAGTCCCTGGTGGTCTAGTGGCGTGGTGAAGTCCCGGCGCCTCTAGTAATGCAGAGGCTGGGATATGATGTCATCTCCCAGCGCTCTGTATTAGTAGAACGGCGTGCCGTCGTCTGTGGTTTGAGAGCAGCTGAGCAGCACTGGAAGCGGCGGCGGGCCCCCTTCGGTCACGGGCCTCGGTCCGTGACCGAATGCCCGTATGGTCAGTCCGCCCCTGGTCCCAGGAAAAAGCAACAGTTCCTGGAATATCCTAAAACCATGTTGATCACAGGTGGATAATCAGTGGCTCAGTCATTTTGATTGACTTGCCTGTGCTTAATTAAGGACATCCTTAAAATCTGACCTTTGGTGTGTCCTGAGCGCTGGAGCTGAGAATCACTGTGCTAAACTGTGCATCTGCTGGTATTTTGTTGGTTATTACAAAACATATACAGTTTTGAATACCGTACATAGTTACATAGTAGTTTAGGTTGAAAAAAGATTTGCGTCCATCAATTTCAATCCTTTTCCTATTCCTGTTCCTGAAATAAAGTTTTCAGATACTGAAGATCCTCTTTAACTCCAGACCTGTTAGGCACCCATAAGGTCCATAGTTGGGTTTTCCTTACATAAAAATAAGTGGTTCTTAAATGGTTTTAAAGGGACATTATGTTAAAAAAAGGGTTCCAATTAATTTAAATATATAGGTTTAGCCTGCATTTTTTAAAATGTTTTCTTATGTTTAAAGTTCTAAAAGTTGTGGGGCCTTTCTCTATAAGATTTCTCATTCAGAGTATTTCTGCCTGTTGTAAGATGGTGTGAACTTTACTGCCAGAGAGGCTATAGGGTCTTATGATTAAAGTAATATACACAAGACAAGATTTCCCATTAGGCAGAGTAGGCAAAAACCTGGAGTACCAAATTCTGAGGGAAGCCTTAGCCGTGCTAGACATGCTAGACATGAGTTGTGTGAGAGTCCAGTCCAATCATAATACCCTGCATCAGATTCCTGCTCCTGATTAATGGTGGGTAGTTTATTCAACAGTTTATATATGCTCTTACTGCAAATCTTATCTAACTCAGTGGATGCTTAAGAGGTCGTAAAAGCATTTTGAAGCAATTTATTGGAGACATTTCAAGTACAGATGAGCAAAACCCCCTCAAATTACTTCATAGATCATTTTTGAGAACCTGGAAAAATTCTGGGACTTTACAAATTATTTGAGAACCAATCAAAGAGGAGAAGGGGGAGAAGGGATGGTGGAAGAGCATAAGAGAGAGAGAGAGAAAGTGCAAGAGCTGGGGAGAACATGAGAAAGCAAGGGAGCGAGCAAGGGAGAAGAAAGCTGTTTAAGCACAGGAGAAAGCATGCATAAGGTTGGAAGATTGTGGGAGAGAGAAGGATGGATGGAGAGATTAAGAATGAGGCTGGGATTGTAGGACAGAAGAGGTGGGAGAAGGATGGGAAGAGAGATGAAGTGGTATAAAGAAGGGGAAAGTGGCAGAGAATGTGAGAATGAGAGTGGGGAGAGATGTCCATCAGATCTGCATGAAAAAAAGTCTACTACCCTTTTCTGCTGAGTAACTTGGATAGGAACCTGCTATTACTCACATCTGAGGCTAAGCACACCTGCATTTTTCTGGATTTACTTCAAAGCAAAAAAATTAAACGTCTTTTTGTCTCCTATGTTGCTGTTGGTTGGCTTCAGAATTACTCCAGGGGGGAGATTCACTAAGAGGTAATAAAGAGGTGATAAAGTGGAGATGACTTCTCCAGTTTATCACTTCTCCAATTCCTATGTTATTCTATGGAGCCTATGCACTCTTCAATTACATTGGAACTGGACAAGTGATAAACTGGAGAAGTCATCACCACTTCACTTCCACATTATTAAACATGACCAGAGACAATTACATGTATTAAACCCTGCGAGAGGTATGCATCCGTTACAAAGCAAGGTTATTGCATATTTGAAGCTTGTGCTGCATTTTCTCTAATTAATTACTTTCTAGTTCACAGCTGTTTTTACAATATCCAGCAGACTGGAATTGAAAACACTTTATTATCAGACTATAATTCTCTTTGGTATAGAAATGTAATATTCCACACATAATAAGGCTCAACATTACAACCTTTTACTTAGCTGGTTCTGTACTTTTTTCATAGTTTTTCCTGTTGTAAACATCAATATGCCTGTAATTATAAGAAATAATTAGTAACATTAACATAAATAGGTTATACAGATTCTAGTACAGCTGCTAAATTATTGCTTCTTTATTGCTAGTTAAAAATATAAATTATATGTATTCCTATATACAAATGTAGTATTATTATGATCGCCAGGTTGCATTATTGCATATAAAATATGTATTTTTTTTTATAATGAAACATTATTACTCCTTTAAATTGATATTTTTGAGGCAACTTTGTGTCAAGGACTGTGAAAGCAGGAAGAGTGATACAATGTAAAAATATACTTGATAAAGTGATTCAGTGTGGAAAATAATGTTTCTAGTGTATTAAATACATCATATATAGCACTCATTACTGCAGTGTTATATTGTATCACTATCCTGCTTGATTGTCACTGATCTGAAAGCATTATGAAAAGAGGGATCCAGAAAGTTAATTGTCAGGGACCTAAAAGTGTAGAAAAAATTAAAAATAAAATAAAAAACAGTAAGCATAAGCAATTTGACCTGACTTATTATGTACTTGTGGAATATGTAAAGTCTAAATAATATGTTACTCTGACTTTTAGGTAGAAATTTCCTAAAATATGTAGTACCAAAGGAGAACCTAACCATGTTGAATAGAATGTGCACATCTCACTGAAAGTGGGAATGTAATCTCAGCAGAACTTTGAGCTGTGACTTGGTCTGATAAAACCTTCATAACGAATTACTCACACATTGAGAAAATGAACTTTATCCACCAGTTTCCACCAGACTGATATGATAAATTGTTAAGGAAGAATAATCACACAAGTGATTTCATGATGGAGGCTTCCACTGAGGTGAGAACTTGGAAAGGTGAACGGTCCACTTTAAAAATTAAAGAAAATGGTATATCTTAGAAAAAAACATAAAATCTTTCATTTTTAATTACTTGGCAAAGCTGTTTATAAATAGGGGAACAAATATTAGAACAATAAAAATATTTGTAAAGTGTATTTAGAAAATGTCAGATGCGCTTTATGAATCTGATCAATTTACAGCCAACAAAAAACCTACACATACAGGTAATTTACGGAGATTTGAGAACTACCCACATTTATTAGGAGTATTTAACCCCTTAACGAACCTGTGACATGCTAGGACTGTCACCATTTTTTTTCCCTTCAGGACCGTTGGAATACTTTTTACTTACAGTGGTCCTGCAGGGGCAATCTCTCTCAAACCCCTGTTCTGTGCACCAGTTCACGTAACAGATTGCATGTGCCGGCTCGTGAGAAGGTAAATTCCCAGGACCACCAGCCCTTAAGGGGCTAATGACAACTGCACTAATTGAGCTTAAACAATGAGGAACTGTATCCTGATTAAAAAAATATATATATAGTTATCAATAAAAATAAGGAATATATATTTTCAGCAGGGTACAAAAAAAAATATCCTGTCCATCCAAAAAACAATATTTCCATTTCATCCAGTGTGGAACTTTTTGTATTTTTTCTGCTTTCTACTTTTATTGGGCTGTGGAGCCATTAAGACATAGATGCTCGAGGTGGCTATATTGAATGGAAGCAACATTAACCAGCAATGGGCGACCCACAAAGTGTCTGTTTTTCATCTATCTATTCTGGTGGAATCCTGGCTTTAACCCCATAAAAGGTGATACACTTATATACACACCACACAGTCTGAACTCCTAAACACAGGTACACCAGTGTGATACACTTATATACACACCACACAGTCTGAACTCCTAAACACAGGTACACCAGTGTGATACACTTATATACACACCACACAGTCTGATCTCCTAAACACAGGGACACCAGGGTGATACACTTATATACACACCACACAGTCTGATCTCCTAACCACAGGGACACCAGGGTGATGCACTTATATACACACCACACAGTCTGATCTCCTAAACACAGGGACACCAGGGTGATGCACTTATATACATACCACACAGTCTGATCTCCTAAACACAGGGACACCAGGGTGATACACTTCTATACACACCACACAGTCTGATCTCCTAAACACAGGGACACCAGGGTGATACACTTCTATACACACCACACAGTCTGAACTCCTAAACACAGGTACACCAGTGTGATACACTTATATACACACCACACAGTCTGATCTCCTAAACACAGGTACACCAGGGTGATACACTTATATACACACCACACAGTCTGATCTCCTAACCACAGGGACACCAGTGTGATACACTTATATGCACACCACACAGTCTGAACTCCTAAACACAGGTACACCAGTGTGATACACTTATATACACACCACACAGTCTGATCTCCTAAACACAGGGACACCAGGGTGATACACTTATATACACACCACACAGTCTGATCTCCTAACCACAGGGACACCAGGGTGATACACTTATATACACACCACACAGTCTGATCTCCTAAACACAGGGACACCAGGGTGGTACACGTCTATACACACCACACAGTCTGATCTCCTAAACACAGGGACACCAGGGTGATGCACTTATATACACACCACACAGTCTGAACTCCTAAACACAGGGACACCAGGGTGATGCACTTATATACACACCACACAGTCTGATCTCCTAAACACAGGGACACCAGGGTGATGCACTTATATACACACCACACAGTCTGATCTCCTAAAAAGAGGGACATCAGGGTGGGAAAGAGGGACAGAGGGATTTGGGTCTAAAAGAGGGACTGTCCCTCCTAAAGAGGGACACTTGGGAGGTATGGGGTTGACTATGTCATATCTCTCACCTAGCTTTTTTGTTTGTTATTATTTATTTGATTATTTAATACATATTTTTATAATTATCTAAATTGTGGTTACTATATTGATCAAGGTAGAGTACCTTGAGGTAGTTTCTATTTCTTTTCCCTTTTTTATTTTTTTATTTAATTTACACAGACTAATACTTTATAAACACATATACTGAAGTTTAAACAAACATTAATGTGAGTTTTATTGCTGTGAAATAATGTGATACACTTATATACACACCACACAGTCTGATCTCCTAATAAGAGGGACACCAGGGAGGGACAGAGGGATCTGGGCCTCAAAGAGGGACTGTTAAATAATGGCCAGTAAATCCATATTAAAATTAATAATAAACTGTCCATCATAAACTGGGAGCCACACCCAGGACCCAGAATGTGGCAGTTACCAGCCCTTGCTGCCTAATGAGAAATCTGGCCCTGGCTGTATAACAGATTGACAAGGTAACAGAGCACCGTACAAATGCAGTGGACTCAAGGATATTTATACTCAAGTGGAACCCTTTGCAGTATGCAGTACACTGAGAAGCAATGCATTGCATACCCCTCTGGTACTTAAAAGGTTAAAAAGCATTGGACACTGATGTATAAGAGAGTACTGCTTGGTAGCGCTTCAGTCTATACTTAACATCTGGAGAGCCACGTGTTACCTTCTCCATATATATTATCATTCATGTTTCAATTTCATAAAGAGAATCAAAGAAATCATATGAACTTTTCTTATTTTGAGCTTCACTGCAGCTCATCACTGAATATTGTAAATGGTGTGATTTCTTAAATGACTTGCTGTCTAGGGTACTACAATCAAGGCTGCACTAAATTGCCATTCAGCTGTGCCAAATCCATTCTACAATGTGAAAGCGCAAACATTCTGCAGTTCTATAGAATAGGAACACAAATATCGAATGTATATAAATAGAACATGCCAAGAGGCTAAGAAGCTGGATTTAGAGAGCTTAAAATCTCCTGCAATCAGCATTCACAGGAGAACAAAAGTGTGCCTTTGGAAAATGAGGGTGTTTATGATTAAATTTGGCCCATTCACATACAGAGCTTAAACTTGAGAATAGGATTTAGTTAATTTTGTTTGCACTGTTTCTAATGAGAGATAAGAGTCAAAGGAAGTTAATGTATTGTTATAAGTGTTCACTGCTCTTGCATTCAGAAAAGCTGCTATTTTATCTCAGCCCGTTTACAGACAATCATGTACAATGAATTCAAGATTGCTATGGTACATGGAACCCTGGAAAAGATAGGAATGGCTTCTACCTCAGAGCATATGAAAGACTAGATTTTAGGCATCAGAAAAGTAGTAAATAAGTTGTGCAGAGTAGGATGTACAGGGGATTTAACTGTATATAACTTTAGTTCAATATAAGGTGTTAGCAGTCCTCCTCTTTTTAAGACTTTAATTTGGCCTCAAATGTAACCCATGAAGATTAAGAATTGGAAGCCATATTCTGACCTGAGGGCATGTATGTTATTCTATTACTTCCTGATAGTGTAATAGAAAGAGAAGTGGTTAGGGTAGCTCCTATGAGTGGTATTTGTCAGTTGCTGTATTACGCTTTGATTAATGAGGAGTGAGTTAATTCATCCTCTCCCACATTCCTTATATTCTAGACCTCACCTTGAGTATGCAGTGCAATTTTGGGCACCGGTTCTGAAAAAGGATATACTAGAACTAGAGAGGGTACAGCGGAGAGCAACAAAATTAATTAAGGGAATGGAGGACTTGACATATGAGGAACGACTAAACAAACTTGGTTTATTTACTCTAGAGAAAAGACGACTAAGAGGAGACCTTATCACACTGTACAAGTATATGAGAGGTCAATACAAGGATCTCTGCGGTGAGCTATTTATTCCAAGGCCTGATCAGGTGACCAGGGGACACCCCTTGAGATTAGAGGAAAGGAGGTTTAAACTTCAGCAGAGGAAGGGTTTTTTTACGGTAAGGTCTGTCAAATTGTGGAATTCATTGCCCAGGGAGGTAGTTATGGCAGATACAATGGATACATTTAAGAGAAGATTAGATACATTTCTTTCAAAAGGGAACATACAGAGTTATACTGTTTATCAGTAGGCTGATCAGGAAGGTCTGATAAAGACTAATTTAATTGGTAGCAGGAAAGCTATAAAATTCTCAGTTACTGAGGTATGAGGCGAAGGTTGAACTTGATGGACTTGTGTCTTTTTTCAACCTAATTTACTATGTTACTATGTTACTATTTTACTATTGTCTCTTATTCTCTTCCATATTCCCTAACATGGGTGAGAGATGTGTCTACATCTTCCCTTCGATCCCACCTACTTGTTGTTATTTATTGTAAATTAAGTGCCCTACATTTGAATAATATTGACTGCTCAGAATGTTGGCATCTACATATTCAGTTGTCATGTGTATTAATGCATATTATTTAGAATACACATATTATTAATAATAATAATTAGAGTTTATGGAGAGTTCATTTTTCATTTACCTCATAATGCACAGAGGGAAGGGTGGCCCTTTCAGCCATGGCTCCCCAGAGATTTCTTCCTCTCCTGAATGCTGGAGGATGACTCTTGGTGAGTCCAGAGGTAGGCCTAGGTTTTAATCATGGGGAATTCTGTGTGTTTGGCTGTTGTTTTTATTTTCTAGTGTTAAAGCTGCTGGAACACCTTGCCAGATAAGATCAGTTAAGCAGGTTGAGAAAGGAGGGTACCCCCCTTTTCCATATAGTATAATGATTGGGAGAGACACTACTATGCATGATTACAGCGAGTGTTGATGCCCTGTGTTGTGCTCACCTGGTGGCAACAAGATAAGAATTCAAATGGGTATGGTAGTGTACTCTCAGGGAAAACTGATAATGGAAGTTGGTCTTCATTATATGTAGTACTGACAAAGTCCTCTAATTCTAATTTCTAAATAAATTTTTGTGACCAGCTTTACCATAGTTTTGTCTTTGTATGTCAATTAATTTTTACTGGGTGGAATGTCAACAACTGAAGATTCTGGAAATCAAAAGTTATACTCAAGAAGAGAAAGTCATAAAAACAGACAGAGACAGACTCAGAAACAGACAGACACAAAGTGATAAAAAGATAGACATGGACAGTCACGTAGAGACACAAGACAGGTAAAGAGAAACTAAATAAATCCCTAAAAAAACAAGAGTATACCAAGGCATAAGATTATAGCACTATGTAGCAGGACCCTTAAGATATGGTCACTCTAATTGGTGGTTCCTTAGTTGTTCTGCAAACCATATAACAAGGTATTGTAAAGCTTAATGATACAAATGCAGTGAAAGCAGCTACTGATGTTGCCCTTTTCATGCAGGTGACATTTTAAATGTGCCATTTTTTTGTCGCCCATTAGTGGCTGACATTTCCATATTGAACCGTACAAATTCACCAGTATAGATCATGTTCTGCACTGGGATGTTGGCTCCTTCTTCTTACTCATGCAGCTGCACTTCAAGGGATAGTGCATGGTTCATGGTTTATGGATGTAAATACCCTCAAATTAAAGTCTGTTTTTCTAAGTCGTAGTTTCATTTCAAATCCAGTGTGCCGGAATACAGAAACAAAACAACAAAACGTGTGTCATTGTACAAATAGTTATGAACTGCACTGTATGTACTAGAGTGTATGGTCATTTTAGCACATACCATAGGGTGACCACATTTCAAGTCTGCCATTCAGGGACACTGCAGAGAGAACAGCAAATCATAGAGGTCTAAATACTAGAAGGAGAACTGGCCATTGACTGCTGTGACAGAAAGCCATACCTATGGTGGCCTACAAGATAATGTGCATCACATCCAAAGCCTTAATTTAGCATTACACCATAAAAGAATTGCACTACAGCTCCCAATTGATATCAGGATGAAGGCCCAGTTCTCTCTCTCTCTCCCTCTGTATCTATCTATATATATATATATATATATATATATATATATAGTGTTTAGAGCTCTGTCTGGAAGCCATTTTCTTGTAGCCCAGGAGAGATATAATTTCTGTCATAGTGGGCAATAGGCAATTCTCCGTCTAGTGTTTAGAACACTGGATTCTTCATTCCAGGACTTTGTATTGTCCCAGAAGGAGGCTGCCCAGGACAAGGCACACATATTTAAAATATGGGACTGGTCAACACAGGACACGTGGTCACACTGACACACCAGTGCAAACACTTCGCTGTTTAGAATTTAATGAGAACTAGGCCTGAACACCACCCCTATAGCATACAACAGGAAATGCCAATTTCCTCTGTGCCTTGCTAGTAACATGGTAATCTAATTGATAATGCTGAAAAAGACATGCGTCAGTCAAGTTCAGCCTTTGCTATATCACCTTTGTTGATCCAGAGGAAGACAAAATAAACCTTATTGAAGCCATTTGCAGTTAAGCCCCAAGTTGTTAATAAAAATTTCATCCTGGCTCCATAAGGCAGTTGGATGTCTCCCTGGATCAGCATGCTATCTGATATTCTAAACATTTTCAATATTGTTCTAAACTACAAGGGAATCCATTACTTTAAAAAAAAAACATCTACAGTATCTGCAAACAGCTTCCTATGGCAAGGAATTCCACAAACTTACTGTCCTTACTGTTAAAAAATAACTGTTTGTTTTAAAAGAAAGTGTCTTTCCATTAGTTGTAATGGATGACCCCCTTTTTTATTTTGCTCAGCTCCTTGAGTAAGTAGCTCCGCATAGTGTTAAACCAGGTATAAAGGAAAGGAACACCCCAGAATGTCCATATAATTCCCCACTGCCCTCCCTTTGGGACAAGTCCCATTAAGAGAAGAATTTTTTACATAAGTAACTTAGTAAATTGGCATTAGGAAGGTGTAGGGTTAAAAAAAAAACAGTTGGTTCCAAACTCTTAGTACATCACCCCTAGTGAAGCTAATGTACTAAGGTCCATATGTTCAAAAGTAAAGTTGAGGTGTTCTGGGGTAAACCATTTGCACTGTAGGAGAGAACTAAAAATTCCAATTGAGTTAAAAGGGTATATAACCCCTTGAATGCATTGCAAATTGTTTGCCCCAGAAGTCCTCCATTTTCCTTTTGGACATACAACCCTAAGGAGAACAGAAGCAATTTGGGTGCAAACCAACTGCACATAAAGGGAAAACAGATACCCATTGATTCCCCCAGGGGCATTTTAATGGATGGGCATACATGTTGTTTGATGGGGGTCTCCATTTTTTGTGAGCCTCACCTTGAATGTGAAAAGGTCCTAAATTGTTAGCAGTTTAGTTTAATCCTGTAATCTTAAACAAGTGAGGGTCTTCTGGGTGACACAACACTCCAATGTGGGTGCTTGTCTTAAACATTTTAACTGGCCTAAGGAAGACAGCCATGAAGCTTAAAGGGATAGTAATACTTTGTTTTATCTTTATTTTATTTTGTAGGCATTAAAAAAACCTGAAGAACGATATAAGTCTTATCTCTCAAACCTTTATGGTTTGAGAGATATTCACAAGCAAAGTTTCTCCTCCCACCCCTTTTATTTAGTGTAACCCATCTCTTCTCAGATGTGGATTGCAGTCCATAGACCAGACAGATAACAGCAAGGGAGAATATTCTTCTTATCAGAACAATGAAAGCCCTGCCCCCCATGACAAGTTTTTCAGGTTTTTCCCTTATCTTAATTGAAGATTGGCCCTCTCTGCAGTCTACCTGGGCACCTCCCTTCTGCTCTGGCGGAGCTGTGTTACATCAGTAAAAGGGGCGGGAGGGGGACACTTTGTCATTGAATTACTCTTGAACTATAACTCTGACAGAATTGAAATAACACTCTCCAAAGTCCAAATACTATGATGATTAATTAGAGCTGCTTTTATTATGAAACATTACTATCCCTTTAAAGGGAGTCTAATGTATTCCTATATTTGTGGGCCTCCATTTGCTATTTTGCCGGGGCCACAAAGGCTCTTTAACCCTCTGAGTGCCAGAGTATCTAACACATTGAAAAGCAACACATCACTCAACAGTCATATTGGAATAACAGATTCATCCTGCAGCGCTGTCAAATTTTAATTATTCTTTTAACTCTTTCAGTGCTGGGTCACTCACATTTTCTCATCTTAGGATAAACACTGTCTCCAATGTGTTATGAAGGTATGTAGGCCTCTCTAGCACTTCGGGATAAAGGCCCAATTCATATCAAAAAGGATATTTTATTTGTCCCATGATTGCAATTGTTTTGGCTTAACGTTGCTTAGATGCAATAAGGGGCAATGATATGAAGATTTGTGTGCCTTGGTGCAATAAAAGTTAGGGATGCAAGGGGTGGATAATTAATTAATTAGCATGCAGGGTTGTGCTGGTGATGTGTAAGGAATGCCTTACACATCACCAACAGTTTGACAACTCTGAAACCTGTACTGATTCTCTCTGCTTCCCCACTTACTAACTGGGGTAGCGGAGAGGATGTGCTCTGACTTCAACACCACATACAGAATAGTAACTTAGTAACACAGCTGATAAGTGTCAAGGTTTGGCTGAGCTGCTCTAACTCTGCTGCTTGATTCTGCTGTCTGAGCTAATCTAGAGCTCTGCTATCCATTGCTGCTGCCTTCCCTTTCCTGGATCAGGCGGAATCAGCTGACCTGTGATTGCTCACCTGACTGTTATCAGCCAACCCTCCCAGGGTATTTAAAGCAGTGTGGCTCACTTCCTGATGGCCCTTGTGTCCGATTCTGGCGCATGTAAAGTTTCTCGTCATAAAATGACGCATTTATTCGCAATTAAAGTTATGCTTCTTAAAGTGTCGCAAATTCTACATTTCGCGTTGTTCCAAATGGCGCATTCACCATATCGTGCGTTAACATTTCTCAGCATTAAGGACGCAATATTGGTGCATTAATGACACAAAGTGGCTGCAATATGGGTTCAATATTGGTGCAATATGGGTGCAATCTGGAAGCAATATGGGTGCAATAATGGTGTAATACAGGAGCAATAAGGACACATTAAGGATGCAATATTGGTGCAATATGGAAGCAATAATGGTGCAATATGGGTGCAATATTGGAGCAATATGGGTGCAATAATGACACAAGTTGGGTGCAATATGGATGCAATATGGATGCGATATTGGTGCAATATGGGTGCAATAATGGTGCAATATGGGTTCAGTAATGAAGCAAATTGGGTGCAATATTAGTGCAATATGGGTGCAATAAGGACACATTAAGGAAGCAATATGGGCGCAATATTGACACAATATGGGTGCAAGAGGGGTTCAATATTGGTGCCATATGGGTACAATATGGGTGCAATAATGATATAAATTGGGTGCAATATTGGTGCAATATGGGTGCAATAAGGACACATTAAGGACACATTAAGGAAGCAATATAGGTGCAATATTGACTCAATATGGGTGCAATATGGATGCAATATGAGTGCAATAATGACGCAAATTGGGTGCAATATGGATTCAATATTGATGCAATATGGGTGCAATAATGATGCAAATTGGGTGCAATATTGGTGCAATATGGGTGCAATATTGGTGCAATATGGGTGCAATATGGGTGCAATAATGACAAATTGGGTGCAATATTGGTGCAATATGGTTGCAATATTGACGCAATATGGGTGCAATGTTGACACAATATGGGTGCAATGTTGACACAATATGGGTGCAATATTTATGCAAATTGGGTGCAATATTGGTGCAATATGGGTTCAATATTGGTGCAATATGGGTGCATATTGCATCTTTATTGCACAAATATTGTATCCATATTGCACCAATATTGAACCCATATTGCACCAATATTGCACCCAATTTGCGTCATTATTGCACCTATATTGCGTCAACATTGCATCCATATTGCACCCATATTGCACCAATATTGCACCCATTTTGCAACAATATTGCACCCATATTTCTTCCTTAATGTGTCCTTATTGCACCAATACTGCACCAATATTGAACCCATATTGAACCCATATTGCACCAATATTGCACCCAATTTGCGTCAATATTGCACCCATATTGCATCAACATTGCAACCATATTTCTTCCTTAATGTGTCCTTAATGTGTCCTTATTGCACCCATTTTGCACCAATATTGCACCCAATTTGCATCATTATTGAACCCATATTGTACCCATATTGCACCAATATTGAACCCGTATTGCACCCATATTGCTTCCTTAATGTGTCCTTGTTACACCCATATTGCACCAATATTGCACCCAATTTGCATTAATATTGCACCCATATTGAGTCAAAATTGTACCCATATTGCTTCCTTAATGTGTCCTTAATGTGTCCTTATTGCCCCCATATTGCACCAATATTGCAACCAATTTACATCATTATTGCACCCATATTGCACCATTATTGCATCCATATTGCACCCATATTACATCCTTAATGTGTCCTTATTGCACCCATATTGCACCAATATTGCACCCAATTTGCATCATTATTGCACCCATATTGCACCAAGATTGAACCCATATTGTATCCATATTGCACCTACATTGCACCAATATTGCACCCATAATGCGTCAACATTGCGCCCATAACCTATATAATAATTCTCTAAAACATGTGTAATGACGCAGTCATGCGCAGTAGAGGCTGCTGGCGCCAGGGGCGGGCTGGCCCGGGGGGCAGGGGGGCAATTGCCCCCCGGGCCGCAGGGCCAGCGCGTGTAGCGGGCCGCCATGTTAGACATGTGACTGACTGTCTGTCAGTCTTAGCGTGCAGGGCCGCAGCGGAGGGGGAATTGTTACTTTTTTATGTTCTCTTCTCCCCACTCCGCAACGATGACAGCCGGGACAGTGTCATAAGCGGAGACGCCGCTTGGTGCAAGCTGGTGTTTTCTTTTCTCTGTTCTGAGGCCAGTGCAAGTTTAAAACTGGCGCCCAGACTGAGGAAGAAAACCCCAGCATGCACCACGCAGCGTCTCAGCGTGACTCGGTCCTGACTGTCATCAGTGCGGGCAGTGTGGAGAAGAAGACAACGAGGCATAAGGAGGTACTGGGGGTGGGAGAGAAAGAAGTATACAAGGGGAAGAAAGAGAGGTACAGAGGAGAGAAAGAGGCACAATGGGGAAGGGGGGAAGAAAGAAGTACATGGGGGAAGAAAGAGAGGTACAAGGAGGGGGAAGAGGTACAGAGGGGAGAAAGAGGCACAATGGGGAAGGGGGGAAGAAAGAAGTACATGGGGGAAGAAAGAGAGGTACAAGGAGGGGGAAGAGGTACAGATGGGGTAAAGAGGCACAAGATGGGGGAGAAAGAAGTACATGGGGGAAGAAAGAGAGGTACAAGGAGGGGGAAGAGGTACAAGGGGGAAAGAGGTACGGGGGGGAAGGTGCAAGGGGGAGGAAGAGGTACAAGGAGAGGAGAGGTACAGAGGGGAGAAAGAGAGGTGCAAGGGGGTGAAATAAGTACATGGGGTGAAAGACGTACATGAGGGAGAAAGAGAGGTGCAAGGGGGAGAGGTACAGAGGGGAGAAAGAATTGCAATGGGGAGAAAGAGAGGTGCAAGGGGGAGAAGGCACAAGGGGGTGAAATAAGTACATGGGGTGAAAGACGTACATAAGGGAGAAAGAGAGGTGCGGGGGGGAGAGGTACAGAGGGGAGAAAGAATTGCAAGGGGGAGAAGGCACAAGGGGGTGAAAGAAGTACATGGGGCGAGAAAGAGAGGTGCAAGGGGTGAAAGAGGCACAAATAGTGGAAATGGGCCACTTGATTAAATTTGCCCCCCAGGCCAAATGTTGCCAGTCCTCCCCTGGCTGGCGCAGTGGCTGATACAGAGCTGGACGCTCCTTTGGATGCGCATGACTGCCCTGCGACCGGCTGACAGTGGCACTGTGGCTCGTGTAATGGGCTCTTCAACTAGATGCGCCAATATTGCTTCCTTAGTGTGTCCTTCATGTGTCCTTATTGCAACCATATTGCACCAATATTGCACCCAATTTGCGTCAACATTGCACCCATATTGCGTCAATATTGCACCCATGTTTCTTCCTTAATGTGTCCTTATTGCAACCATATTGCACCAATATTGAACCCATATTGCACCCATATTACACCAATATTGCACCCAATTTGCATCAATATTGCACCCATATTGCATCAACATTGCACCCAATTTGCATCATTATTGAACCCATATTGTACCCATATTGCACAAATATTGAACCCATATTGCTCTCATATTGCTTCCTTAATGTGTCCTTATTGCACCCATATTGCACCAGTATTGCACCCAATTTGCATAATTATTGCACCCATATTGCACCAAGCATGAACCCATATTGCATCCATATTGCACCCATATTGCGCCCATAATGCGTCAACATTGCACCCATATCCTATATAATAATTCGCTAAAACAAGTGTAACGACTCAGTCATGCGCAGTAGAGACTGCTGCGAGTGCTACAGTCATGCACAGTAGAGACTGCCGGCACAGCGGCTGATACAGAGCCGGACGCTCCTTCAGAGCGTACAGCTCTGTATCAGCCGCGGTGCGGGCAGTCTGTACTGCGTATAACTGCCCCGTGACCAGCTGGCAGTGTCACTGCTGTTCAACTAGTTGCGTCAATATTGCACTAATATTGCTTCCTTAGTGTGTCCTTATTGCACCTATATTGCACCAATATTGCACCCAATTTGCATCATTATTGCACCTATATTGCACCATTATTGCATCCATATTGCACCCATATTGCACACATATTGCACCAATATTGCACTCAATTTGCATCATTATTGCACCTATATTGTGTCAACATTACATCTATATTGCACCCATATTGCATCAACATTGCACCCATATTTTGTTAATATTGCACTCATATTGCTTCCTTAATGTGTCCTTATTGCACACATATTGCACCAATATTACATCCAATTTGCGTCATTATTGCACCCATGTTGCACCAATATTGAACCCATGTTGCACCCATATTGCACCAATAGTGCACCCAATTTGCGTCATTATAGCACCCATATTGTGTACTTAATGCACCCATATTTCACCCATATTGCATCCTTAATGCAACTCTATTGCACCCATAATGCGTCAATATTGCACCCACATTTCATCATAATTGTACCCATATTGCCACACATTAATGCACCAAATGGTGAATTCGCCCTTCGGAGCAACGCGAAATGTAGAATTTGCATCACTTTTTGACGTAAAACTTTGAATGCAACACTTCAAATGACGCAGCAAAACACATGCAGAATTTTAATACGCAAAACTTTACATGCAACACTTCAATAGTAAACCGGCTTCCTCTGACGTCCCTACTGGCTCCTGACTCCTGGCTTGTTCCTGACATCGTTGATCCTGTACTCCTGACCCCGGCTTGGCTGAGTACCTGTCTTGTTCCTGACCCCGGCCTGTCTTTTGATTTACGCTTCTGGATCACAATTTTGCTTTGTTTGCTTTTGTTACTTTAATAAAGGTGTTTTGCATTTTACATTTTTGTGTCTGTCTGGTTCCTGATCCATAACAATAAGCTAAAAATAAGGCTGAAAAAAAAACATGAGTCTATGAAGTCCAGCCCATGCCAAATCACCCCCGTTGATCCAGAGGAAGGCAAAAAAAACAAACAAACACTGAAGCCATTTTCATTTAAGCCACAAGTGGGAAAAAAATCTTTTGTAACTCAAAATGACAGTCAGATATTTCCTTAGATCAACATCCTGTCTGATTTGAAGCCACCTGTCATAATTGTCAGTTCTGTGCTAGATAGGTAGCCATTACTTTTTTGAAAGCCGTTACAGTATCCTCAAGCACAGCATCCTGAGGCAAAGAATTCCTTAACTTTATTGCCCTTACTGTAAAAAAACCCTACCTTTGTTTTAGTCAAAAGTATCTTTCCTATAGTTTTAATGGATGACCTCTTGTTCTTCTCTCAACTCTATGAGTAAATAGTTAATTGGAGAGTTCTTTGTATTGACCTCGAATACATTTGCAAATGGTAATCATATCACTCTTAGATGTCTTTTCTCTAGTGTAAACAAACCCAATTTAGCTAATCTCTCTTTATAACTCAGAGCCTCCAATCCCTTTACCAGCTTTGTTGCATGTGTCTGCACTTATAGCAGTTATTGTATTTTTAATAACTGGTGCCCAAAACTATACTCCATATTCTAGATGAGGCTTTACCAAGCATTTATATAGAGGTAGAATTAGATTTGCATCCTGTGCATCTATACCTCTTTTTTATGCAGGCTACTACCCTATTTGCTCTTGCAGCAGCTGAGTGACTCTGCACAGTGCTGTGAAGTCTATTGCCTATCAGTACTCCTGAATCTTTCTCTAATGAGGACTCCCAAAGTAGTTTCACATTTAGTGTATATGTACATATGTATTTGTATTTATATAGCACCATACATGTACACAGCTCTCAACAGAATTTGAAATAATACAATACAAAAAAAAAAGAACTGGGTTAAGATCATTAAGCTAAAGTCGATCACTGCATTATTTGTGGAAAAAGTGCAGCAAGGGAATCAAACACTGAGAAAGGGGCCCTGCCCCAAGGAGCTTACAGTCTAATTAGAATTGATGATAACATACAAAGACAGCAGGCGGATGATTCTAAGTGCAAGTACAAGGTGTGGTGAAGGAAGTGCAGAAGGATTCTAATGTGACTATCGGTGTGCAAGAGGAGGATATTGCTATTGAGATGCCACCTTGAGCAGGCGGGTTTTGAGGAGATGCTTGAAAGTGACGAGTGCGGATGATTGGCGAACGGTGATAGGGAGGGCATTCCAAAGTCGAGGGGCAGCCAGTGAAAAAGATTGTAACCAAGAGATGGATCAAGTTGTGTAGGGAGAGGACAGGAAGAACCCTTGAGAAGACCGTAAGGGACGGGAAAGGGTGTAGCGGGAGATAAGAGCAGAAATGTAAGAGGGTGCTGAAGAAAGTAAGAGAGACTTACAGGAAAGGAGGAGAATCTTGTAAGAAATATGATACTTTATAGGTAGCCAGTGTAGTTTGTTCCTACAGTACAAATGCATATCCTTATATTTATCTACATTAAATGTCATCTGTCACTTTTCTGTGCATTCACTTAGTTTATCTAAAAAAACACCCTGCTCTGTAAGTATTTACACAGAGTAATGTCACCAGTAAAGAATAAGACATTACTTTCAATTCCCACTTCTAGATCATTAATAAGCCAATTAAAAAATTGGGCCCAAGGACTGAACCCTGTGGCACCCCACTTAAAACTTTAGACCAACTTGAAAAGGTTCCATTTACAACAAGTCTCTGCTGTGTATCATTTAACTAGTTCTCAATCCACATACAGATATCACATCCCAGACTGAAGCATTTTAATTTATGTAGTAACCTGTAGTGAGGCACTGTATCAAAGGATTTTGCAAAATCAAAGTATATTACATCAACAGCAATCACTTGTCCAAATTACTATTTACTTATGCAAGTAAATTAGTCTGACAGGATTTATTCTTCATAAAACCATGCTGGCTCCTACTAATGATATTGTTTGTCTTCATATAGTTTGGAATACTGTCATTTAGTAACCCTTCTAACATCTTAACCACTATGGAAGTCAAGCTCATGGGTCTATAATTACTGGTTTTGATCTTGTTCTCTTTTTGAACAATGGTACTACATCAGCTTTCTTCAAACCACTGGGTACTATGCCTGATCGAAGTGAATCAATAAATATTAAATATAATGGTCTTGCTATTACTGAACTAAGTTCCTTAAAGGGATAGTAATGTTTCATAATAAAAGCAGCTCTAATTAATCATCATAGTATTTGGACTTTGGGTGTTATTTCAATTCTGTCAGAGTTGTAGTTCAAGAGTAATTCAATGACAAAGTATCCCCCTCCCACCCCTTTTACTGATGTAACACTGTTCAGTCAGATCAGAAGGGAGGTGCCCAGGTTGACTGCAGAGAGGGACAATCTTCAATTAAGATAAGGGAAAAACCTGAAAAACTTAAGGGATTTCATTGTTCTCATAGAAAGAAGATTGTCCCCTGCTGTTATCTGTCTGGTCTATGGACTGGATTCCACATCTGAGAAGAGATGGCTTAAACTAGGTAAAAGGGGCGGGAGGGGGAAAACTTTGCTTGTGAATATCTCTCACACCATAAAGGTTTGAGAGATAAGACTTATATCATTCTTCATGTTTTTTTAATGCCTACAAAATAAAATAAAGATAAAATGAAGTATTACTATCCCTTTAAGTACCCTTGGGTGCTTTATTCACTATAACATTTTCCACTCTCTTTTGGACTTTGTCCTCAGGAAGCCATGTACACAATGCAGAAAATTCTGTGGTTTTGTCTGTTTGCCCATAGTCTGTCATTGCTGAATCCTTTGCATATACAGAAGAAAATAGTGTGTTTAAGGTGTCTGCCATAGCCTTATCCTCATTAATTAATTCAACTGCCTCAGTCTTAAGAGGACCAATATCAACCTTATTATTTTTGTTACTAATATACTTGTAGAATTGTTTATTATTTTTTTTATTCTCTTTTACAGTGTTTTTCTCATTTTCAGTTTTAGCCTGCCTAATTGCTTGTTTTCAGATTTTATTACATTCTTTATATTTTTTTAAATGATGCATCTGACACTTCTGACTTAAACACTTTAAAGGGATTCTTCTTATTTCTCATTTCCCTGCAAACCTCATTATCAGTCCAAATTAATCTCAATTTGCTCCTCTTGTGCTTATTCCCCAATGGTATATATTGACGCATATATTTGTCTAAGAGCATTCCAAACAAATTCCATGATTCTTGTGCATTTTTATCTTTGAAGACTACATCCCACTGAAAATCCTTTAATTCTGCTTTTAGCTTTGTAAAATTAACCTTTTTAAAACTGAATGTTTTAGTTAAACCTTTGCTATTGGGTTTCTCATAACAAATTTCAAAGGATACCATATTGTGGTCACTGCTGCCTAAATGTTCCCTTACTGTTTATCATGTCAAAATTGTTTGAGAGCACCAGGTCAAACAAGGCCTCTTTTCTAGTTGGCTCCTCTACTAGTTGGGGAATTAAACTGTCATTAATCATACTTAAAAAAGAATGCCCCTATGTTGTGCTGGGAGTCATATTTCTCCAGTCAGGATAGCTGAAATCTCCCATTATGATTATGTTTCCTGACCTAGAAGCCTTTTCAATTTGCAGTAACAGTTGAGCTTCCTCAAACTGCCCAATATTAGGTGCCCTATAACAAATCTCCATTAACATATTTTTATTATTTATAACCCCAGTGTGTATTTCAACCTACATGGCCTCTACATTCTCACTGGAACCTTCATTTCTATATTCCCTTATACTAACTTTTAGGGCATGCTTTATATATTATATATATATATATATATATGCCCCCTCCCCTTTTATTAATCATATCCCTCCTAAAAAGTGAATAACCCTTTAGATTGAGTGCCAAATCAAATGTATCACATCTAACTAGGTTTCAGACACACCAATTACATCATAATGTTCATACATTGCATTCATTTCTAGTTCCCCCATCTTACCAGCTAAACTACAAGCATTTACATGCATTCAGTTTTATCAAATTGTCATTCTGAAAAATTACATTATTTGAAAAACGTATTTGCCTTTTATTAGGATGTGACATTGGTACCTCCTTATTAGATGAACTAGAAAAGCTCCCTTAATCTTTTCTGTGCTATACAGATGTGAATGGCACACCCCTGTGGCACTGAAAGTGTTCCAGATGCACAAATATTGCCGTCATTGATGTATCATTGAGAGAATGGCAGAGAAGCTATATATCACCACTTCTCTGCCCTTCGGTACTGACTTAACCAGTTCGGCAGACTATTCACCAATCAGCTGATTCAGGTAATCATAGATTCCCTCTGGTCCTCAATGGGTTAATCAGGTTTTATTTAATACTTTGAATGCTAGATAGGTCTCCATTGCACTGGAGACCCCGCTAGCATTCAAGGGGTTAAAATTCCACAGTTTTCAAAGCAGGAGCCCATGACACAAACTGTGAGCCACTGTACATGGTATAGTACCATATGGGAATAAGTAGTTTTTGAAAAAAACTGCCAGAAACTACCATGGCTACCCCCATGGTCATGCCATCCATGACTGATTGATGATATTATCTCTTGAATCAAAGCACAAGAAGAAAATTCTATGGGGCCATTAGGATTTTCTACCCATAGTAGAGTAAGTGGGGAGTTAAAAAATGGAAGTCAAAACAATGCTTTGCATACCTCTCTGGCACTCAAAGGGTTGAAAGGATAGTATTGCTATAATTTCACAAAAAATAATATTGTAGACATTATAAACATGAATAGATAGAGCTATGTCTTATCTCTCAAACTTTTATAGTTCGAGAGATCGAAGCATGTAAATTTACAGTTTCCCAGAAGTCTGCCACCTAGCCGAGAAAAACAGAATCCGGTCCCGGGACCGTCCTACGGCTCTTCAGCAGAGTCGAAACAGTGCGATGCACTGGTTTGCAAACACACGTTGCAGACCGTTCCAATTAAGTAGTTCTTTCTACATTGCGTTATTTCAGCTCTGCTGAAGTGCTGCAGGATGGTCCCAGGACCTGATTCTATTTTTCTCAGCTAGGTGGCAGACTTCTGGGAAACCAGAACTTTACATGCTTTGATCTCTCAAACTGTAAAAGTTTGAGAAATGGGACATAGCTCTGTCTATTCATGTTTATAACGTCTACAATATAAATTTTTGTGAAATTATAGCAATACTATGCCTTTAAGAGAAATAATAATACATTAAATATGTAACAGCAGAAGGGGATGCACTCATACTGCTTCGCTCTAAACTAGCAGTGAAAGCAGTGTGTATGTGCTGGCCTGCCTATCACTTATGTATTAACCCCTTAACAACCAGCCGACAAGGCGTAAGGGCAGCCGTTCAGGATCATGGATAATTTTTTTTTTTCTTAATGAATTCTGGGATTGCTGAGTGGCGTGTAGCTGTGTGGCGACCCCAGAATTCCATGATGTGCCAGGTGCATCACCGGTCCTTAAGTGCTGGAATAGGCGTGATGGTACTGGCACATCAAGGGTCATTAAGGGGTTAATCTCTACACTGAAAATTCTTGAGCCATACCACGGAAGTATAGGATTGTATGGGCATTTTGGAGCATATCATTGCTTAAAGCCTTGCTGGAAGTTGCTGTAACTTTACTCCACTTTGCTGTGCTATGGGGTGGGTTCCAGCATTTCTCTCATGGGGTGGTACATACCCCACAATGTAGATGGACGATTGGAAGTCAAAGTCCAATAAGAGCCGTATGTTCGAAAGAAAAGTGGAGGAATACTGGGGGCGACCATTGCACTATAGGGAAGACATAAAAAGTCCCATTGATTTAAATGCAATGTGCTGGACACCTTGATTTAAAAAGCAATGTGTTAGACACCTTTCTAGCATTCAAGGGTCTAGATGCACAAAAATTCATAGAGGGTTAAAAATATCGATGTCCTGTCAGTGCAGTGTCATAGGCACATCACAGTATTCACCAAAGTGTCTACAACATTACATCACCAGCACTCCAACAAAAAGATGCCCACATCGTCATCAATCCAACAGGTATACGAATTTCATTCATCACATCGACAATGGCCTGTTTCCACATGGAAAAGAATCATAATGACTCATTTCCATATGGAAATGCCGAATAATGAAACATATTCGTATGCAAGGGGGGGTGTTGATATTTTAATGTGACACTTCGACTCCGATAGCAGTCTCTGCTGTTGGAGTTCACAGTCTCCACTTCACCTAACTCAGGCTGTCATAGCTGGGATCTTCCCTGTACTTTCCTATGGAGCAACAGCAGGGAGAACTACCACAATTCTGTACAGCATTCTCTGTGCTTCCCTACCCAGCCAGTAGGGGAATAAAGAGAAGGCTTTCAGCACCATGGACAGTACTGAATACCATAGGGATGTGCATTGCTCACCCCTGTGGCACTCAAAGGGTTAAAATAAACAGAAATAGTACACCAAGAACTACACAATGTTCTCCCCCTTTGACAAACCCCCCCCCCCCAGTATTTCGACATATATTGCATATATTAAACATACTAACTCCATTCATCCTGCACCTCTTTATTCGACAGGAAACGCCATTTATTCGACAGAACTTGTCCTTTATTCGACACTTAACCCTTTGAGTACCAGAGAGATAGGAAAGCATTGCTTAGCAATGTGTTTCCTATCTCTCTGGTACTCAAAGGTTTAAGTGTTGAATAAAGGACAAGTTCTGTCGAATAAATGGCAGTTCCTATCGAATAAAGAGGTGCAAGATGAATGGAGTTAGTATGGTTAATATATGCAATATATGTCAAAATACTAGGCGGGGATATGTCAAAGGGGGGGCACTCTATGTCACGTTTTTATAATGTGGGGAACAATTGTGTGTTAGCCCCATATGCACTGCCTGACACCCCCAGCCTTTTTCCCTTGCCCAGGCAGTGGCCATGGGGATTTGTGGCTAACAGTGGGCAAGGGGAAAAGGCAGGAGAAGGTCAGACCGTGTACATGGGGATCTGTGGCTAGCAGTGGTCAAGGGAACATGTGTGGAGGCCAAGCAGTGTATTTGGGGTTTTATGGCTACCAATGGGCAAGGGAACAAGGCTGGGGGGCAAGTAGTAGCCACAAATCCACATAGATGCTGTGTGAACCCCAGTCTTGTTCCCCTGTGACTGCGCAACATGTATAATATATGATAAATTGGTTAGGGGATAATTGTGTAGTGCTTGGTGTATTGTTTTTGTTTATTTAACCCTTTGAGTGCCACAGGGTGAGCAGTGCACATCCCTATGGCATTCAATGGTGCTGAAAGCCTTCTCTTTATTCCCCTACTGGCCAAGTAGGAAAGCACAGAGAATGCTGTTCAACTTCAGAATTGTCATAATGTTGGTGATGTGTGAGGGGAGGAGATCCCTTCTATATCGACAGCACTTCAACAATCCTGGATGCTATTAGGGACCTTCTCCAACCCTCCCCTTCCATCTGACAATTTTGGTGACTATGTCGACGTGTGTGCAGATCGAATTGTCAGAATTTTTTTGAATTTCTAATTCATCCTTATAGTAGAAATGGTTTGCTCCAGAATTCTTCCCCTTTTCTTTTGAACATACAGCCATATATATATATATAGTGCAGTAAATGATCTGTACTGGCAGATTAATACCCCCCTTCCCTCCAGTGTGAGCCAATAGCACAGAGAATAAATCTGAATAAATCTCTGATATCTAATATATATGTTACTAGAATTTACAAACACTAAAACATTAAAATGTAAAGATAAAGAAAAAAGGATCAATTCATGAGAAAACCAACTGTGTCTTAGAGAACCAATTAAAAAAAATGGCCATTGATTTATACAGAACTCTTAACCCCTTAAATGCTAGCGATCTCTCTATGGAATTCCATATACCTATAATTATACATACATTTGTTTATTTTTCTTTTCACTTTTCACATTTCACATTCCAGCATAATTGCTTCCACATGAAGCACTACTTCCTGCCTTCTGATTACAGATGCGTTTTTACATGACATACTGAGATACTGTATGTAGCATTAATTATGCTTCATCATATTCCTCATCTCCTTCCCAGTTCTACCAAAGTTTGAGATCTATGAGCTCTATATTCTGGATTTATAATCTACTGTATGTTTAACCCTTTGACTGCCAGAGAGATACACAATGAATTGCCGAGAAATGTGTTGCATACCACTCTGGCACTCAAAGGGTTAATAAATGCCAGCGCACTTTTTCACAGTAATATCCACTAATCTATAATGTTACATGAGCAATAAAAAGGAAGCATACCCATGGTAAAAAGGGATAGTAACACAGTGGCTGAAAATGTCGATGTCCTGTCGAAGCTGTGTCAAAGGCACATCAATAGTGTTCACGGAAGTGTCTACGACATCACATCAACAGCACTCCTACATAAATCTGCCCATTCATCACATTGACAATGGCCTATTTCCATATGGAAATGAAGCATAATGACTCACTTCCATAAAGAAATGTAGGAAAATGAGCCATTGTTGTATGCAAGGGGGTGTGTTGATATATTAAGGTGACACTTCGACACATTCACTAAACTGCAATAGCAGCCTCTGTTGGGATCTCCCTGTACTTTCCTATGCAGTAACAGCTCTCAAGCAATCACAAGCAGGGAGGGCAGTGAATTGTTGTCTGTGTGGAAGGCACTTCCTCCCTTCACACATCACCAACACTACGACAGCAAAGTTGAAGAGCATTCTCTCTGCTTCCCTACTTGGCCAGTAGGGGAGTAAAGAGAAGGCTTTCAGCACCATGGATAGCATCGCTCCATTATACCTTTGAATTCCATAGGGATGTGCATTGCTCACCCCTGTGGCACTCAAAGGGTTAAAAAAAGTACACCAAGCACTACTCAATTATCCCCTTGGCTATGTATCATATATTATACATGTTGTGTACTCCCAGAGGAACAAGTCTGGGGGTCACACAGCATCTATGGGGATTTGTGACTACCACTTGCTCCTTTGCCCAGTGGCAGCCATAGAACCCCATATACACTGCTTGGCCCCCAACATTGTTCTCTTGATCACTGGTAAACATAGATTCCCATGTACACCGTCTAACCCTCTCCAGCCTTTTCCCTTTGCCCACTGCTAGCCAGAAATCTTCATGGGCACTGTCTGGGCAAGGGGAGAAGGCAGGAGGTGTCAGGTAGTGTATGTGGGGCTAACATACAAAGGTGTTGTTCCCCATGCTGCCCAACATGCTAAAAATCCGACATACACTGCCTCCTCTGACATACTCCACTCCCCCGCCTTTGCAATCCAACATACACTGCCCCCTCCGACATACCCCTCTTTGTAATCTGACATTCTGGCCCCCTTGCATATTTAGTGTAGAGTTAACCCTTTGATTACCAGAGAGGTATGCAATGCATTGCTTTGCAATGCGTTTCTGTACCCCTTTGATATTCAAAGGATTTATAGGCAAGGTATGCGGCTTCATACCCTTGCCTTTATATGTTTAAAATAATTCTTTCTTGTAAAAAATCTACTTCAGACCTCACGGGGGCATTGGGACCCCTCCTGATGCCCCCCGCTAGCATTGATCACCTATCCAGTAGGATAGGTGATCACTGCAGGCGACAAGGAAGGTAATTGCTGCCTTCCTTTTCTCCCTACTCCAGCCACTATTAAGCTGGCTCGAGTACGACTCCTGGAAGTGAACCCAGTCACTGGGTTCATTCATTCTTGAAAAGTGCAGAGCTGCGCTACACTTTTCATGAATGAATCATTCACCCGGTCTAACTGATAGAGAAGCCTTGGGGGAAAGGTTTATGAAAACCTGGGAACCTTTCATACTATCACTTCCCCTAACACAACATTATGACTTCTACAAATGCTCTGAATAAACAAAATGGATGGATGGGAGAGAGATATCAGACTTCCCAATCTTCCACAGTATTCTCCTACATCACCTACCCATAGGCAATTATTCCACCATACCTTGCTTTCACCTTTTGTTTCCCCATGGTAGCCCTCCCAACCTTACTCTCCTTCGGGTAATCCCTTTTGTGGACTGGTTTTGTTTTGTTTTGTTCTGTTTTTTTTTTCCTTTCTTTATTTTCTTGTTTTCTCCCTTTTTCCCTAACCTGTCTCTTCTCTCCCTTCCCTACCTATGAAAAGCCTGGCTATCACTAGCTAGATGTCAGGTTCTCCTAGTGCACTAGAGCTTCTGCTTACTCACCTCTCTAGCCATCACATTTGGTTTTGCCTTTTTCCTTTAAACTGTTGTTCATGACTGGTGTACAAGACTTCTGAAATGACATCATTAGAAACCTTGTCCATGTTTTCAGTTGTGGGATGATGTGCATTCTTTCCACTGATTGCAATATGAATATATAATCGTAGCTTTCCATTTCCTATCTCTTGTGTTTCCTTTAAAATTATTAATAAAACAGTTCATAAAAAAAAGAGTTTAGCAACAATCATCACTGCATCCATGGACAGTTGCATTCATTACTGATTAAGAATTAGTTCTAGAGAACCAATGTGCCATTAGAATTCTTAAATTAATGTAAAGTAATGTAAATGGAGGGATACTATTAGGAAGAGCAGGTGTTGCTGTTGTCTTTCCTTTGTTTAAAATATATTTATATTTTTTGTGGTCAATATAAAAAAGTTCCACATTGTAAGTAAATGTCCACTGCTGCTGGTGGCTCAGCTGGTCCACTGCTAGTGGGAGGGATTATGAAAACTGCTAGCATCTGATTGGCTGGGTGGTTCGTTAGAACACATCCCAGCCAATTGGAGGCTGGCATTAATTATGAATAGAAACTGGCCATATAAAAATCCAGTCTCTGTTCAAACTTTCCTTGTTGTGATTTATGCAATGGCCCAGTATGCATGCAGGGAGGGATTATGACAGTACACATTGATATTGGCGGCAGCGGACATTTACTTACAATGTGGAACTTTTTTTTTTCTTGGCCACAAAAAAAAGTAATTATATTTTAAACAAAGGAAGGACAAACTATTACTTTAAAGAGCTATACAATATTTCTTAGAGCCCTTTGAGCACCAGAGGGTTGCCCTTCCAGCAGTCAAAGGGTTAACTGTGGCATCTCTTGGGGGCATTATTTTATTTTACGATGGACTCTAATTGGATTATTTTTGTTAACAAGATTTTAATAAAGAAAGTACATTAAAGAAGAAGTTGGCCAGCAGCTGCCCAAGGTGCTGAGGACCCCGCTGGACATCAGATTACAGGTCAGCTTTTATTTTTCAGGACGTGCCCAGTGGGCAGAAATGTTTTGCCTGTTGGACATTTTTGCACGGAGGTGGTTTTTGACAGCGAAGTTAATGGAATAGTAAACTGTACTGTTAAAACCACCATTTCCAGTTTTTAATAATACCGGGGAGAATAGAATCGAGCTCCTAGAGAGAAAGAAACAGAAGGGGAGAGAGAGGGAGAGAAAGAGAGAAAAGGGAAGAGAGAGAGATATCTGATTTATGAAGGACACCTGCCTACCTAAGTAAATTCTTCTGTAAAATTAAACCCTTAGATGCTAGAGACATCTCCAATATATTGTTGGAAACATCCACCAACTTAAAGCCACTTATTGGCATATGTCTCTTTGCCCTTTAAGTGTAACTTCTGTACAGAAGTCTCTTTCTAGGAATCAGTGTGGGACTGTTCTAGTTTTTTGTTACATTAAGCATTGTTTGTGCATGTGGGTTAAGAACTCATCTGTTTTTTTATTTACTGAGTGGTCTTGTGTTGCTATGACCACCTATCCGCTTAACCCCTCGAATACTACAGAGGTCCCTCATTTTTTTTTTAAATAAAAATATCAGTGGTAGAATTTCACTAGTTCCTGCCCCAATGTGACTCACCAGCATGGTTGCCTCCTCAAAGGGTTTCAGCAGTTCACATACATCACACATTAGTTGCCATTGGCAAGGTGCCAAACAGGCTTCCTCCAAAGCCTTCCTGTTCTGCATATCGTGTATTCACTAATGACCTTATTCTGCTCATACAAACACACTAGCATGTACAGTGTGAAATTCACCCGGTTGGGACCTCCATTTTCAAGTGGTAATGGGAAAGATTATTACGCTCTTCTATGGAATATAGAGCATTGCGTGCATTGTAGGAGCAACTAAAATGGGCACAGATTTTGCAGGCGATATTAAGCATCTCTCTGTGGGTTGTGGACTCTATTACTAGCTGTCACCTGATGCTGTAAGCTAGTGTTGCCCACTGGTAGTGGTGGGAGGGAAACACAGTGAGCAGTCACAGTAATATAGTCTGTGCTCTGCTCACTTGTCCACATATCTGTTGTCAGGTGGATTTTCTTGTCATAATGCACTTTCCAGCCCTTTGCTCAATCTGCTTGAACAATTCAGGAACAAACATCCTGGAAAAAAAACTGCAGCTTGGGATATGCCACCATGGAGCTACGACATCAGTTCTCTGAAACCTCGGTTTTCTACAAGAGACTACGGCAGCATGTGCACTGCCAACACCTGGGCAACCTTGCCATTCCACGGGTGTACTTTGGGATTGTTTTTGTGATGTTTTTGACTCCTTATCAGGAATTCAGTCAGTGTGGGTTGGCAGTAAATGGCAGAAGAACCCTGGAACTTTATTGCTTTAACAACATGACTAGAGAAGGTGGTGGAGTTAGAGGCAGCATGTGTGGGCAGTTTATGACTCTTGCCATCTCTTACAGCAAAGCTGAGTCATCGTACTCCTCTGCAGTAGGAGCCATAGCGGTTATTTGGAATTTACAAACAGTTGGCAGTGGTACACCGCAGTGTTTTGTGGGAAACAATGGGTGTTAAGCACTAAGCAGTGATAAAGAGGTGATGACTTCTCCAATGAGATCACTTCTCCAGTTCCTATGTTATTCAATAGAGCCTATACACTAAGATTTCCAAGGCTGGAGAAATCTTAGTGCATAGGTTCCATAGAATAACATAGAAATTGGAGAAGTGATATCACTGGAGAAGTTATCTCTACTTTATCAAGTCTTAGTGCATAACTTCCAATGAGATCCACTGAGCTATATGTTAACCCTTTGAGTGCCAGAGGGGTAAACAGCGCATTGCAAAGCAATGCATTGTGTATCCCTCAGGCACTCAAAGGGTTTTAAAGGACAAATATGGAGCAATCTAGACCAAACCAAGTGTACCATAGGGAACAAATAATCATAAAAAAATCCCATTGATCTAAATGGGGCTAGTAACCCCTGACTGCTTGAGACCTCTCTAGTATCCAAGAGGTTAAGAGGCCCATTTAAATCACTGTGAATTTGGGGTATTTATTTGTCCCTGTGGTACAGTTGCTTTGCCCCTAGATTGCCCATTGTCTGTGGTACCAAAAAAACTTTTGAGTGTCGGAGGGGTGCTCAATGCATTGCTTTGCAATGCTTTGCGTACTCCTCTAGCACTCAAAGGGTTAATCCACTGTGCCAGTAAAACTATCAATTCATTGGATATTGGCGATATCTCTAGCATCCAATGGCTTAATTAAATGGTTATATGTGCTTTAATAGTCCTACCAATTCTGCATGGGATTCGACATTCAGACATGTATGACCTCCTCTAAAGCTAGCACATGTGTTTTATTGTTTTTATTTATGTATATACATTGGAATTACTTTACTGGGTTTTTATTGTAGCCTACACTTTGTGACGGCTTGTATGTTATGGTTTTTGTGATGTTCCATCCTGTGGTTACCTTTCTCATCAGTGACACTCTGCTTTCTACAGACCACAATAGCTGTAGCACCACCAACAGAATGGCCACGGATCATTTTACATCTTGGAAATGCTGTTTTGCTCTCTAATAACTTTTGAAGTAAACATTTCCAAGCAGTGGCAGAAATGATCCAACCCATTAAAGAGGTATTCATATTTTGTGATAGTTTGAATGGTTATAACTTTTGAATAAAGCAACAGCCAGTGTGAGTATCATGTTTTGCTCGGCCCTACAATATAAGTTTATTTCTTGATTTTTTTTTTTTTATATAAATTGTAACTGATCGTATGATAAAACTCATACTGTGTCAGTTTTGTTTGCACCATGCCAAAGATTAAAGTGCTGCTTCCTGTTTGGCCTGCAATAAGAGAATGTTGCAGAGTGATAGCTACAAATGTTCTTCCAAAAAAAAAACCCAAAAAATAAAACATTTTGTATTCAATTAGATGTACTGTAATGTATACTATGAAACAATATGGTAAATTACTGTTTTTTCCAAATGTGTATTTTTTTTTATATTGAAAAAATTATGAAAAGTCACAATTAGATGGCACTGTAGCCATTGCTGTCTAATGAGAATTTCAGTTGTGAAATCCACAGACTTTATAAGAAATATATCTACTGTGAATTGACTTGAGCTGTAATGACTTTTTGAATGAAACATCTCCTGCTAGTGTTTTTCCCAACACTATAGTAAAAATTTTTTTACTATTCTTGAAACATATTTAAAAATGTTGCTGCGTCACTGACTAAGTTGGGTGGGGGAAGGAAAAGAAACATGTTTTCCACTTCCTAGAAATAATATAAATTGCTGTCATTTACAAGGACATGTTATAACAATTGCGTTCTGTTCTGACACTATATAAAGTTACCGGCACAATGAAAGGAGTCCATTTATAACTGTTCCCATAACCTGCTCATAAACGCAACAGACATTTTCAGAAGTCTCACTTTTATCAAGGTATAAGGCCGTATTCAATACGCTAAAGAGTTGCAGTTCTGGAGCAAACCAACTGCATCATATGGGAAAAAAATTACATTTCAATATTCCCATTGATTCAAATGGTGTATTTAAGTTTTTGGAAGTTAGTGGGACCTCTTTAACATTCAAAGGGTTAAAATTCCCATTTAAATAATTGTACATTTTCATTTATCCCCTATGTTGCAACTGGTTTACTCTAGAATTGCTTATTAAATGTGATGCACAGTCTTCTAGTACTTAAAGAAGTAAATCAGTAGGCATGTGCACTTCACTTCTGTGGTGCAGCTGGTTTGACCCAGAATTGATGTACTTTTGTGGTATTGCATATGGGCCAAAATGTGTTGGAACACAGTAACTTGTAGTTATATCTATTATTTGTGTAGACATTTACTGGCATGTTCAGTTACAGAATGTTATCTTGTAGTTTTTGATTTGCAAATTGTGAAGCAGACTTTGGAATTGTTACATGTCTAATGTCAGCTTCAGAGGCCCCAAGATACCACCATTAAGGTATATCAGTGGCTTCAAAATGGTGTGTCACAGAACATTTGAAAGAATAATAGCATCTGATATGGGAAAATTAATAAATAAGTATATATATATATATATATATATATATATATATATATATATATATATTGCATAGTTAGACATAAATGACAGCACCCATGGGACTTGTGATGAATATAGCACAAGGTTTAATGAGGCAAAATTTAGTGACGCTGGGACAGACTGATGTTTAAAACACAAGGTAAGACTCCATAATAATTGATTTGATAAAGGTCCCTGTGTGGACCAAAATGTTAATGACCTACATTTTGCCTCATTAAATGCTGTGCTATATTCATCCTAAGTCCCACGGGTGCTGCCCATTATTTCTAACTGTTACATCTCTTTTTGGGATTGTGCACCTGGGCTTCCTTAAGAGTGAGTGCTTTCCAATCGCTGACCGTATATATATATATATATATATATATATATATATATATATATATATATATTATATATACATATATATATATACACACACACACATACATGGCTCTGTGTGTGTATGTGCTGTATGTGTGATTGTGTTACGGGCAATGGAGTATCCTTTTTGCTAGCGTGTTTGTATATATATATATTTGTACACAATAAATATCAAGTAAATGACAATAATTATCCATCTAGATGCCACAGAATTCTCCAATGCCATGGAGACCTTTCTAACACCTAAGGGATTAACTCATGCAAGAATTGGAAACTTAACTTTTGAAGGACCAGATGTTTGTGCCACATAATGTGCAGAAATATGTTTCATATCCCACTGATTGTTAAAGGACTAACTTTTGACTATGTGGGTTAAATAGAAACATAGTAACATACTAACAGTAAATTAGGTTGAATAAAGACACAAGTCCATCAAGTTTGACCTTTGCCTCATACCTAATGACATGAGAACTGTATTGCTATCCTGCTACCAAATAAGTTAGTCTTTTTCAGACCTTCCTGATCTACCTACTAATAAACAGTATAACCTTGTATGTTCCCTTTTGAAATAAATGTATCTAATCTTCTCTTGAATGTATCCATTGTATCTGCCATAACCACCTCCTTGGGCAAAGAATTCCACAATTTAACAGATCATACTGTAAAAAACCCCTTCCTCTGCTGAAGTATAAACCTCCTTTCCTCTAATCTCAAGGGACATCTCCTGGTCACCTGATCTTCCCAGTCATAGTTCCCAGGTCACAAAAATAAATTATCTTTTATGCATAAGTCCTCAGATATTTATGCAAAAGTACTATAGTTAAAGGCCAAGGTGTGAAAATCCTAATATTTTTCTGGGAAAGCATTGCCTCATTTCTCAAAGCTAGCTGATCATACAATTTATTATTTTACCACATTATGGTCCTGTAAAGTTTAGACAGAAATACCTCTGGTATTGTGAAGGGTTAATGCTGAGAGGTTTCCTGGACTTGGCCAATGACAGAAGAGGGTGGGACACAAGTGAGAAGAAGACAGCACTACAGTGTGTGTGTGTGTGTATGTTGCGCTGAGAAATCTATGTGCAGGGAACTGTTTCATACTGGATTCGGGCACTGTGTGCAGAGTTGAGCTGAGACTGCTGATCAGCTGCAGTATAGAAGTTCACTTTGAAACCCCATCTCACTGAACAGCAGAATCCATACAGCAATCCCAAGTCAGCAACGTCCAGTGCACTGTAAAAGTGCATCTATTTTCTACAGAGGTATTAAAAAAACAACAAAAAATCAGGAACCCTCTGTGCATTGGACCATGGAACCAGTATACGATTTTCATTTTGACAATGACACAGATTTCAGTGGGATGGTGTGTGAGATTGGAGACAACGGGACCATCATTTGCTTAGAGGAATATGTCCATAATGCAACCCTTCCTGCAAAAGGTACAACCTGTTTGGGTTTATGATACATGTGTTTGTGTATTTATAATTGGAGATGCATTTAACCCTTTGAGTGCCAGATGAGTGCACACACCTCTGTCACTCAAAGCGTTAACCTCTGCTTAAAAAAGGGCTGTATTAGTCTCTGCAGTCAAACTGTATTGGCTATTTTGGGAATTAACCTTTTACAAATACGTTTTCCAGATAACTGTTTCCTATTAGCAGATGCTTGTACCGTGTTGTCTTCATTATAAGGAAATGTAAGAGGACATTTCCCTCAGTAACAATAATTGGACAGGGGGCTGCCAGATAGTTCTTTTTAACCATTTGAGTACCAACGCATTAACACTATTCTGGAACTCAATGGGTTAAACGCCAATGCCATATAAACACGATAGATAGACAAAAATTGAGCAAGTATGAAGCAAAACTACTGTACATTTATTAACCCTTTGAGTGCCAAAGTACTTCTCTGGCACTCAAAGGGTTAACCCCTTGGATGATAGAGATGTTTCCAACATACATTTCTATGAGATGGAGACATCTTTAACCTCCACGGGTTAACCCTTTGAGTGTCAGAGTGGTACGCAACGCATTGCAATGCGCTGCGTACCTTCTGGCACTCAAAGGGTTAAAGAGAACCTCTGTGAAAGCAATTTGATTATGTATATGTGTGTGTGTGTGTGTGTGTGTCTCCAGAAGTTTGTTTTCTAGCTGTCTTAGTAAGTTAGGGGTGCGCAACTCTTTGCCCGCCATTATATTCCCTCTGGAACTCATGGGTTAAAACCACACCTTTAGATATATGTTGTTGCACACCATGTCACTCAAAGTGTTCAACAGCACCTAAACAAGTACGAACAAAGCATAATTTAACCCTTTGAGTGCCAGAGGGGTACGCAGCGTATTGCATAGCAATGCATTGCGTACCCCTCAGGCACTCAAAAGGGTTAAATACGTCTCAAAAACAATATAAAAAACAGGACGACCCTACAGAATACAGCCTTTTTCTTTGAGAATATGGCGCTCCCAGAGGTTTACAGTTTGACCCACTGAGTGCCCGAGAAGTATCCGCTTTTGATGGCGGCATTTAAAGGGTTAAGTGCCAGATGTGTGACCAGTGCATTATGGAATGTGCTGCTCACCACTCAGGCACTCAAAACTTTAACCCCTAGAGGACCGCAGGGCTGTGCAACGCAGATTCTAGCAGGTTAGAAAAAAACACCACGAAACAAGCAGGTGCATATTTATTAACCATTATTGTGGCGAAATAACTGCATTCCGTCCATGTAGGAAAGGAGAAACCCCCACTGAAAACAATTGCATGGGGGCAGTTGATTTGTCCCAGAATTCCGTTATCAGTATGCCGCTTAACCCTCTGAGTGGCAGAGGGGTACGCAACGCATTTGCAATGCGTTGCGTACCCCTCTGGCAGTCAAAGGGTTAATCCCATAGATGCAAGAGATTACTCTAACACATCGATCCACAATACATTAGCGATATCTTTAGAATCGAAAGGGGCTAATCACTTATAATAGGGGAATTAAGACTAAATTGAAATGAGGCTTCTGAGTATACAGCTGGAATATGTATTGGAGAGGAAACACATATCCTTTGAGATGAACATATCTGGATATTAACTCTGTCATTGCTTCTCTGCAGACTTACACCAGACAGTGAGGATCCTGCTGTACTCCCTCATCTTCTTGCTGAGTGTGCTTGGTAATAGCCTGGTCATCGTGGTACTGATCAGGAACAAGAGGATGAGGACAGTCACCAACATCTTCCTGCTGTCCCTGGCAGTCAGCGACCTCATGCTCTGCCTCTTCTGCATGCCCTTTACCCTCATCCCCAACCTGCTGCAGGACTTCATATTTGGCAGCGCTGTCTGCAAAGCAGCCACTTATTTTATGGGTAAGTCAATGCACAAACACCTGCAGGGCAGACATACATTTACCACTTGAGTGCCAGAGGGGTATACCCAACGCATTCTGGCACTCAAAGCGCCTTATGTTCAAATGAAGGGTGGAGGAGTTCTGGGGAAAACCATCTGAAATATAGGGGGGAACTCAAAATTCCCATTGATTTAAATGGGAATTTTAACTCCTTGAATGCTAGAGAGATCTCCTTCTCTAAGATTCAAGGGGTTAACCCTATGAGTGACAGAGGGGTATGCAATGCATTGCAAAGCTTTGCAATGCATTGCGTAACCCTCTGGCACTCAGAGGGTTAAACTCTCCATGTAAATCAATAGGAATTTTTGAGGACTATTTCATTCAAATGGTTTGTCCCAGAACTCCTCCACATTTCTTTTGAACATACAGCAAAATAGTTTTAAAACAGGGGGTGACCAGTTGTTTGACTTCCCCCTAGTAGCCTAGAATCTGACATCAGATAAAAGCCAACTGGCCCATCCAGTCTGTGCATTGGGCTGTCTAGTTAGCTCAGTCTTAGTTTATACATCTGTCTATCCAAGGACTTCCTGCATTCTTTTAATTCTTGTTTTAACCTCTACCACTTCTTCTAGGATACTATTCCATTCATCTATCATACTATCTTACATTTCCTTTTATTTATCGACCTCCATTTTTAGGGCATGTCCTCTTGTACTAGTATTTCTTTTTATTCTGAAAATGTGGTTTCTCCTGAACTTTGATAAAAACCATACTATATCTGAAGGTTTCAGTCATATTATTCCCCCTCTTTTATGCTCCAAGCCATACATATTAATGTCCTGGGAGTGGGGACCATGTATTAAGGTGTGATAACGAGGAAATAACTTCTACAGTGATATCCATTCTCCAGTTCCTACATTATTCTATGGAGCCCATGCAGTAAGATTTCTCAAGCTTCAGAGAGCTTAGTGCATAGGCTTCATAGAATAACATGGGAATTGGAGAGTTTATCAAACCGGAGGAGTTATCTCCATTTTATCACACCGAAGTATATGTTATTTGGCCTATGCACCATTTTAGTGGCCTTTCTTTGAACATTTTCTAATCTATTGATGTCCTTCTGGAGATATGTTCTCCGGAACTTGAGGTTGAAATACACATCTGTAATATACCATTAAGACCTCTCTTTTTCTGTCGGTATTGTTTCTTCCTGTATGACATGATACCCTGCTGGCTCTCCTGCATTGCTTTTAATTAACAGATATAACTACTTCCAAAAACTGACTACCACTGCTTTAACCCCTTAAATGCTGCAAATGTCAGAATGAGTTGAGGAGTTCTCTAATATTAACCCTTTGAGTGTCCGAGAGGGACAATTTCACCTAGAAACAACTATAGGAAATTTGAAAGAAATTTCAAAATCGCCTATATAGTATTAACCACTTTTTATTTAGAAAACTAGTGTTAGATTGCTTTATATGTATAGATTATGGTAATTAAGGCATGCCAATCAGCCACTTCCTGTCTTAGCCTACAATACAGCCCACACTCAATGATACTTAACTGTTTCAGTGCTAGGGAAGATGAGCAATGCATAGCTGAGCGCTATCAGTGAGTGGGGGATGTAATGTAGGGCATTAGGCAGGAAGTGCCTGCACGGCATACCTTAATTAGTATGATCTTAATTCTAAATATCTCAAAAACTAGAGTAAAAAGCAACAAAACAAAACAATGCCAATACATCATATTTTTGATTTTGGTGAATGCTTGTATCTCTTTTAGTGCCAGAAAGGTATCCAACGCATTGCAAAGCAATGTTCAACACTCCCGTTTGGATAGAGGTTTAGAGTCACTTGTTATTATTATTCCTTTACTTTATATATCCATCTAGCTCCATTTAGAAACATTTATATTTAACCCTTTGAGTACCAGAGGGCTACACAACACATTGCTTTGCAATGCGTTGCATACCCCTCTGGCACTCAAAGGGTTAGTAAGGATATTATTTTCTCATATACATAGAGATTTTATTTTACACTAAATCTTAAATGATACATATTTCACTTTGCTCCAAGATTTTCCTCTTTTCCCCAAAAGTTCACTTAGATCATATTCATTTACACGTCATTGTATCATTTTTATTTTATACAGAATATACACTAGTGGTCAAAAGTTTTTGGACACCTCAATTTTTGCTACTTTTAGTCATTGACATATAACTTGACAAAAACATTAGAAAAACAGGTCAATATTGGTACTTCTAAAATCAAGACAAGTATTATAATTTTTAGTGCCAAAGTTAAAAAAGTGCATTTGAGTCATCATGTTTTATAAATTGTTTTACAGGAAATTTGATGAAAATTATGGTATCTTTAGAAAACCCATCTTATGGCAAGAAAAGCAGTATATAATATATGTGGGTACATTAAATAAGTAAGAGGAAAATTACAGCTAAATGCAAACACGGTGGAATTGTTAAAACAGCCATTGACCTTCTGGATCAGTGGTTCTCAACTAGTGCCCTCAGTGGCTACTAACAGGCCAGGATTTGAGAATTTCCTTGTACGAACACAGGGGAGTTAATCAATGTGAATGAGCCTCTGATCAACACACTTGTGTTCTCGCAGGGAAATTCCTAAGCCCTGGCCTGTTAGTGGCCACTGAGGGCACGGGTTGAGAACCTCTGTTCTCTACCATGGCAGTTTTAACACTTCTGGACCAATGTCTGTTTTAATACTTCTGCTGTGTTTGTGTTTAGCATTATAAAGTACTAGTTGAACAGCCCGTGTATACAGGCCACACTGGCAGTCAGCAATGGCCACAGTGCAGTCATGCACAGTAGAGACTGCCTGTGCCATGGCTGATAATGGAGCGGGGCGCTCCGAATTCAGACCGTAGTCCTCTCTGCGCACTTTTGGTACTGCGCATGACTGCAGCGTGCGCAGCCGTCTGTACTGCGCATGTCATCTTCTGACAAACCTGTAATTTTCCTCATTTAATGTACCCACATATATTATATACTGCTTTTCTTGCCATAAGATGGGCTTTCTACAGATACTATTATTTTCATCAAATTTCCTGTAAAACAATTTATAAAATTTGATGTAACAAATGCACTTTTTTTTAACTTTGGCATTAAAAATCTTTTACATATTTACAAAGACCAACCCCCCCTCCCCCGCTAAATAGATTATAATATTTGTCCTGAGTTTAGAAATACCCAATGTTGACATGTTTTTCTAATGTTTTTGTCAAGTTATATGGCAATAACTAAAAGTAGCAAAAATTGAGGTGTCCCAAAACTTTTGACCGATCGTGTACATCGCTTCTCTTATTCCCACATTATTGTTACTAAACGCTCACCTACACTTCACAACTTCACTAATATATTTGATTTTAGCTCTTTCAGAACCACCAACATTGTTTTTAGGTGATAGTGCCCCATAACTCTGTGCACACTTCTCTGGTCTTAACCCTTTGTGCACCAGTTATGTGTGAATGACTTTACAAGGCGTTGCTCACCCATTTGGCTCTTTAGAGGATTATATAACACAGCACACAGTTTGTATATTAACTAGTTTCAAAGTAAACATAGAGCAGTAGAGGGAAACATGTGGCTCTGTGACTACAGTCAGCCTTTGGAGGCCTCAATCTGTTCCAGGGGTGTAACTACAGGGGGCGCAGAGGGTGCATTTATGTCGGGGGTCAGCATCCAAAGGAGTCCCATCTGCCCCAGGGATCAATAGGTTCTGGTTATGCCTCGGTGAAATTATTTTTGTGGTAAGGGACCCAAAATGTTTACACCAGGACCCACCAATATCTAGGTACACCAATGTTCTGTTCTCAGATACTTGGCTAGGATGAGAGTGTTTTCCCCTTTTTTGATTTGTTTTGGTTAACCCCTTCTATGCTGGAGAGTGACACTAGTTTCCAAGGGGTTAGGGAGAAGTTGTATTTTTTTAAATTGGAGGGGTTGAGCGGAGATACAATACATAACTCATATAACTCAGCATCCCACCTTAAACCTTCAAGGACCAGAGGGATGTGCAATGCGTTGGTTCTGGGCATGTGTTAGAACGTATGATCTCTTTAGTGCATACTGGAGCCCAAACACTGCTGTCATTAATTAACCCTTTGCATAAAAGAAGAGTATCTAACGCATTGCAAAGCAATGCTTTGGCTACATCAAAGGGTTCAGGCATTAATGTGCAGCCTGACACCTTCCCTATAGCGTACATGGGAAGTGGAGTTAGTCCAGTTTCCTCTTTAGTACAGGGCATTAAGCAAGGCATAGAATATCAGATTCCCTAACACTCCCATGCACTCCCACATCACCCTCATTTATCACAAATGGCAGTAAGATAAAAAAAAAACTGTATGCATAAATAGATTAGTACATAGGCATGTACAGAACATAAAAAATGGATTCCAGCGAGATCATGTTTTTACAGCATACTTAACATAATGAGTGCCAGTGAGGTATCCAACACATTGCAACTCAATGCGTTGGATACCTCTCTAGCAATCAACAGCTTAAAGGACAATCAAATTAAAAAAATACAAAAATGATCGTAAAAGTTAAGATTGTACTAGTTGATCCCAGTTAATGTCACCTCTGGGACTAGCAGTATTTTAAATTTAATCCTAATTGGACAGTCTTCCCAGGACTTGTTCTGCAAAAGTTCAAGTTGCAAGTTGCAGTGCCTTTCCTATTGGCTGTGCAGGTGGATGCGACCTCTTAACAGCCAAGAAGAATTACCAGCTGTCTCTGCCTCTCACACCTCGGCTCTGGAGAAATGCCCAGGCGGGAGCTGTACACAACAGCTGTACGTTCGTAATACACTGCTCCCAGAGGTGAGGGCAGCAGCAATTAACTAGTAACAGACTGGGATTTAAAATATTTGTTTTAATTTTCCATGGTAATGCCCTTTAATTGATTTTGTCAAATGTAATCAATCCGTAAACAAGAAATTAGAAGATAAAGAAAATAGAATGGGAAAATTATACATGAAAAGGGCAAATTGAGCTATGAGACAGTACGTGGTGATCTTATAAAAGACAGGAATTAAATTATAGTGTTTGTGTGTGTAGTGGGGGCAAGTGATACAGAATATCTCCTGCGCTGCTCGTCACTACTATTTGTTGATAGCTAAATACTCTTGGGTACTTATTAATGACTGGGAACATTTCCATGCCAAGGTCTACAGCTGTTGTTGGACTCAAACTAGCATAAGTCATAGTCTGATGTACCAATAAGAACCAGAGTTAGTGCACTATAGGAGGCAAATAACAATCCCCCAGATTCCAACTGATTAACCCTTTGAGTGTCAAAGAGGTATCCAACACATTGCAAAGCAATGCATTATATACCTTTCTGGCACTCAAAGAGTTAATCCTTTGAGTATGCAACACATTGGATACCTCTCTGGCACTCAAACAGATAAATGGGGATTTAACCCCAGCGAATGTTTGCAGAGGTTTCCAAAGCATTGCATGTAGCCCTAGCTTGCATTCAAGGGGTTAACGGGCCCATTTAATAATTGGGAATGTTTATCTTTCTCCTGTGGTCGCAGTTGATTTGCTCCAGAATTACTCAGGTATTGCTTAGTATTTCAGCATAACCCTTTGAGTGCCAGAGGGGTGAGCAGTGCATAGCCTTGCAATGAGATTCTCACCTCTCTGACACTCAAAGAGTTAAGTCTCTTTTACTCAATGGGAAACAAATGCAGGTGCACATACGCAGAATGTGCGGGGGTTCCAATTGGCCGTCATTGAATTTGTTTGCCCCATCTACTCGGAGAGACCCAAAGCATTAGAGCCCCCATAATAAGATGTTTGCTGCATTTGGGCCATATTGTGAGAGACAACATTCTTGCTATCCGCTCATAGTAACAGCTGTTCTGTTACACAAGGAAAGTATCAGTTCTGGATGTGTCAGTGGTGGAAGAGTGAAACGTTGCATCAGTCTTGCACTTTGTGATAAATTGGAATAATATTTGTCTCTGTAGCATCACTGTTTCATAAACTGTGATTCTGGAGCAAACCAACTGCACTATAGGGGACAACTAAATATTCCCAAATTTCCATTGATTTTAATGGGGCTTTTAACCCTGAGTGTTAGAGAGGTCTTCAATGCGTTGCAAAGCATTTAGAGACATCTGTAGCCCATGCAATGGGTTAAAAGCCCCGTTTAAATCAATTGTGATTTTTTTAATCTGGCTCCTGTGGCGCAGCTGATTTGCATCAGAGTGCTTCGTCTTTAGTTTCTACAATTACACCAAATGTGCACTGCCACTTGACCTGAGGGCCTGGGAAAATCAGTCCACGGGCAGCATGTGGCCTGTTGGCTGCATTTTGTATATCTTTGTTGCAGAGACTTCTCTCACCTTAGTGTGTCTTTAGGAGTGTGGAAATTGTGTATTTGAAGGTACACACTGATTGATAAAGGTGGGGTGGGACTATTGAAAATTGTGGTAACAGAGAGTCATGAAAATATAACTATACTTTCATACACTATTATCTCATACCTACCAACATTTCAAATGTCCAAAGAAGGACACTTGTGTTCTAGGGGGTGTATCTGGGGGCGTGTCTGGTGGGTGGGACATGACTGAGAATTTTTAGGTAGTTTCACGACCTATTGACACCTTTTTTATAACTGAATAAATAAAAGAGTAAAATCAAAGTATTTTATTTACACAGACTAATGTATAAATTCAAATAACAAAGTTTAAATAATCATTAATGTGAGTGTTATTGCTGTGGAGCAATGTGATACACTTATATACACACCACACAGTCCGATCTCCTAAAAAGAGGGACATCAGGTTGGGAAAGAGGGACAGAGGGATTTGGGTCTCAAAGAGGGATTGTCCCTCCTAAAGAGGGACACTTGGGAGGTATGTTATATCATACCTCCCAACATTTGAAATTTCTAAAGAGGGACACTTGAGTTTTAGGGGGTGTGGCTGGTGGGTGGGGCATTACCAAGACTTTTTAGTTTATTTCATGACCTATTGACACCTCCTTGCGTAACCTAATAAATGACTTATAACAAGACCAAAGTATTTTATTTGCACAGACTAATTCATAAACACAAATGTGACGTTTAAGCAAACAATAATGTGAGATTTATTGCTGTAGAGAAATATTATACACTTATATACACACCACACAGTGTGATCTCTTAAAAAGAGTGATATCAGGGTGGGAAAGAGGGACAGAGGGATTTGGGTCTAAAAAGGGACACTTGGGAGGTATGCTATCTATCTGACAAATAGCCACTACAGTTCAGTAACAGGCAGCCACTGAGTAGTGTGGATGAAAAGGCATAGAAGAATAGACCAGTGACAGGCAACCAGATTGAGTAGTAAAAATATGGACATTGCTTCACAGAGATATTCTACAGAAATATTCAGTGGAATCTTGGCCTGTTTTCTTTAGCAAATCATAATATAGAAGTTTATCAGATTTAAAGGGTTGAATGTGGAATAAGGCACAATGCAATGCCTACTAGAGGAGACCAGGATGGACAGTGCAGGGGCGCCGATGTCTCTAAGGCAAGATGTCTGTGTGCGTGCCTGGCCGCAGGTCTCAGAGCAAGGAGGATTACTTCAGATTGTGGTACTGCTGCACAATAATATTACTGTTAAGGTGCTACTCGCATTTGTGTAATGATTGTAGGGGGAATTGATATAGGGTGAAAGTTCCACCTTAAAACAATACTAGAAGGTTATTAGGTTATATATACAAAAGGTGTGCAATCTGTGGTTAACCCCTTGAGGACCAGTGAGATATACAATGAATTGTAAAGCACTGCATTGCATACCCCCTTTGGTCTTAAAGGGATTAAACCTTTGAATGCCAGAGCGGAACCCCTCTGGCACTCAAAGGGTTAAAGAAAAGCCTGCATAAAATAAAATAAAAAACAAATTGCCATTAATTGAAATAGGACTTTTATCCATTTGAATGCTGGAGAGGTGTCCAACGCTTTGGTTTTCAGTGGGTTGGAAACATTTGTAGCACCCAAGGGGTTAAATTACACTTTTAGATCAATGGGAATTATTAACTGTCCCCTATGATTAAGATGGCTTGCCCCAGGTATCTCCACTTTCATGCTGTGGGACAAAGCAGAGAGGGAGTTTCACTTTGGGCTTGTTGTGGGATTGAGGTGGATTCTTCCATGGTTCTGCTGCGCAGGAAGACAGGATGGGACACAGGAAGAGGCTCTACAGATGGTCACCTGATTCTCTCACCTACTAAATTAGGTTGGATGTACTATTACAATCCTGCTCTAATATAGACGATAAGACTACATTTTTATCAGTTACTGCCAGCATCTAAGCTATTTACCCTGAAATGTCTCCCACTAACACTGCTTGCACCAAGGGCAAGGCAGTATGAGAGTGCATGGATGTTTAAGAGGGATTCATACCTTTAACCTTATTTAACCACTTGGTAACAAGGTTTTTTTTTTTGTACACTAGAGGGCAAGATCAATTTTGGACTTTTTAGTATGTCTGTTTTTTCTACCATATTTTCCTTCTAATTCATTCAGTACATCCACACAAATTAAATACTGGGTTTTAATAAGTAGGGCTTTCTTTTGATGCCACATTTATATGTATAATCCATGATTTAGTTTGATTATAATATGCATTATTTATTTATTTATTTTTTTAAATCATTGCTATTCATGTCATGGTTTGTACACAATTAGTGGATCTGAAAAAAATACCCCAAATATATACATTCACTTTTCCTGAGTATGACAGTAACCTGTATGCCTAGGATTTTAATATTTTTCACATTTACAAGCTAAATATTACAAGGTGATCACCACTATTTCCAAGCTATAACTTTTCAAAGTTTGGTATGTGAGGATCATAGCTTAGTTATCAGTTTAGAACCCAAAGTAGACAACATGGGGTCATTTATCAGTACAAATTTGGAGATTTTCCTGCAGCTTTTTTTCACAAATCTGTGCCAAATTTTAGGGGGGCTTTTGTGCATTATTTTATGCTTATATTACAATATTGCTATGGATTTCAAGCACATGATATTGCAGATGTAAACCAAAAAACCCTGAATAGTGTTCTGCTACATCTGAAGCAATGCATGATATGAATAGATTTGTCATGTTTTGGGGGCGCCACTGGGCCAAATTTGGAACATGAACATTTCTATTTTCAGACATGGAATTTGCACTGATTGCTTTACCGGTACCATATCTTATTTGCGGAAAAATTAACAGTCCTCCAGTTCAATCTATCTCCCCAAAAGTATACATTTTTGAAAAGTATATAACCTAGGGTTCCATTCTATTTACCCTTTAATGCAGTCATTTTATCACCAATCCCTCCCAAATCCTCTCATTACAATGTTGCTATGGATCTCAAGCACAGATATTTGTAGATGTTTAAAAAAAAAAAAAAAAAAAAAAAGCCTTTATCAGTGTTCAGCTACATCTTCTGAGTACAGTAATGCCCCACATACATATGCTTGTCATGTTTTGTGGAAGGTACAGGACCAAATTTGGTGCATGCACATTTCCATTTTCAAACATGGAATTTTCACAGATTGCCTTACTAGTGCTATACATTTGTATATGTTTTTGAAAAGTAGAAAACCCAAGGTTTCAGGGTATGTGCATGTTGACCCTTTTTATGGAGCTACTTTACCACAATCCAAATCAATTTCAAAAACTACAGTAAGAAGACAAATGTATGCTTTTTTGATGGATTACTCATACAAAAATATTTGGCTGCCGAAAACTATCCAAATTAGATTCTGCTATTTCTCCACTTCATGGCGATATCACATTTGTGAAGGTTTGTCAGCTATTGTGAGAATTTATAAGTAAATTTTTGAAATGTTGGTTCTATCACTAGATGTTGTGAATTTGGGCCTTTCGCTTGGCATTGCATACTAACCTATATTTATAACAAATTGAGCCCCATCTTCAGATTAAAAAAATGAAGTTGATTAATAAAGAAACATTCTTAATTCCACTAAAAAAATAAATAAATAAAATCATAGGGTGAATTGCTTTCCATTATATTTTTCATGGTGTAAGATATAAGGAGAGATGTGTTCTTACAAATATAAAATATATATATATTTGAGGGGGAAAGCTGCCACATAACAAAATGAAAGCTGCTGCATTACTAATGCATTGCAGCTATGGTTATTTCTTAAAGCAGTTGCCAGTGTAAAGCCCAGGTTGTGAAATGTAATCAGAACAGTAAAATATAGTACATGTTCATTTCCCATAGCTGTAACACTCTGTGCACCATTCCTGTGGCTTTAGCTTTTTGCTGGTTGGGGGAATTTTTAAAGTAAAGTGTGCTGCACCAGTTCTCAGTTCTTGAGACACTGCTGTATTATCGGGTGCATTGCGGAACAAAACAATAATTACTTGGAGCTGGAACTGTAAAAATCTGCACTTTGCAGTGGGGTCTGCCATTTTAAAAATCAAATCTGAGTTATTAGTGCCAGTCTGCCAATTTGCATCATATAAATGGCAACCTTTTATACCAAGTCCTAATTTTCCTCATAATCAGGTAAGACTGCATAAGCAGTACCTTAGCTGTGCCATGGACTAAGACTGGTACAACGTGCTCCTTGTGAATGGTGGTTAACATGTACACGTATTTTTTTCCCTAAACTTAATCACCAACAGCTCCTCTTGGTGCAAAGCAGAGGACGCTCTCAGTTTCATCTGGGTATTTATAAGTTGTTTGGAGAATCCTTTACAGTTTTTTCTAACTGTGCCACAGGCCACTTTGTCTAAACAAAAAAAAATAACCTAAATAACAGGGAGCTGGTATACTAATTATACATATAAAAGGCACATTCTATTAAGTAAGGGGTTAATGCAGTCCCAAACAATCTTTACACTGGTTCCCAGATAGTTTGGGCAACCAGACAGATAACAATGGCAGTCCTGCCCTCATATACCCAGGAAGCCAGAGTATAACTTCTATCACTCTCACAAAGCTTAAAGAATTGTACTACAAACCTGGAATGCTTAGAGGTCATGTACTTCTTGAATCTCAGTCATCCCTTGTATTTCATCAGAGATTCATCAATGCAGACATTTTTACATGGGTGTAAACTTCTGCAAACTTGGCCTGTAAGTAAGTTATTAGGGGTCATACTGGGAATCTTCTGTAGGCAATTACTGAATATTGTTGTTGAAATGCATGAAGTGCAGGAGTATTTCGTATATTTCCCCGGTCACTGATTGTGGGAAAATAGGGGTAGCACAGGTGGGATTTGTGCTCCAATATAACCTAATGCTACATTTTTTTAATTACTCCCATAGCCATTGTTTAGGTCCAGAATTTTTTAAACTCATCAGTATCTGCTGGTTGCTAGGATTGATGCTTTGCAATGTAGGATAAGGGATTGTGGCAAGATATTGGGCTGCTACTTACTAGTTTGAGAGACAATACCCCCAAATACCTTCCCCAAAAATAAACCTTATGACATTTACTTTAATTCCTGGATTGGCTGTGAATGCAGAAATGTCAGGAAAAAAGTCAGCTGGTGATGCCCATTCCATAGGGTCAGGATCAATGTTAGTATTCAGGGTAGTACGACTCTTTTTAGCAGGGGGCCCAGCATAATTTTGTAAAACTGTATGATTGGGTACTGCTGTGACACTGCCTTTCAAATCTTTGGCTGTGTCCCAACTGAGTTTCCATAGCTCAAAAGTCCAGATTTGTGCTCTGGTTTGCCTTGCAGATGACGGTGGCCTGTAGGGCTGGGTGGCATCAACTCCTCACTCAAAGCTCATGGGAGATTACTCTCCTCAATAGAGAATACTAATAATTAGTATTTATATAGCTTCTTTCTTCCAGTGGGACTCAAAGCGCTTTTAGCGCACACTCTTGGAATTAACCGAATCAGCAGCTGAATTATAGATGTTGTTATTACCCAATCAATGGTACTCATTTATCGACCTCAGAAGGATGAAGGGTTGAGTTGACCCAACCAGAATTTGAACTTGCAACCTTGAGATTTGAACAGGCTCTGCAGTTGGAGCATTTACCACCCTGAGACAGCCTATAGAAGTCCAGTGTCTGGTACTCTGTGGCTTCTAGAGTGAGGAAAGTAATCTCCCATGAGTACCAAGTGAGGTGCTGGCATTACCCAGTCCTGCAAATCACAGTGATTTGCAAGGCAAACCAGAACACAATGTTGGAGTTTTGAGTAATGAGAACTCAGGTAGCCAAAGACTTGAAATGGTCCTATACGCACCCTATAGTGCCCCTTTTATAGTGCCCCTCTGGTGCTCAGATACTTAATGATGGCTGTATGTGTGCACCAGTATTTGCTAAACCTATCAATTAATCTCATACATTTAGGCTAATGTCCTAGCACAGAGAACGAACTGCATATTCAGACAGCCTCCCTAGAGAGTCCAATAAAAATCTGAGCTTCTCGGTAGTGCATCTGTGTTTGGGAATGCAGTGATACATTTGTGTTATCATCAGCCTTCATATCAAATTATAAAGAAGGTTGAATATGGAAACACTGAATATGATAGTACAGTTAGCTGATAGACAATTACATTATGCAATTACCGCAATTTCTTTAATCTCTTTAGACTAGGTATTTACTATAAAACAGGGCTGTGATTTAGGTCAATGACGGGCAACCTGATTGTCACCAAGAACCACACATTATGGTTAAAAATTCTAAATGGGGGTTGAAAAAGGTAAACTAACCCACTGAATTCTAGAGAGGTATCAGAAGAATTGCTTTGCAATAGTGTTGCATTCCTTATATCCATGGTGGTGCAGACAGTACACATGGAAGACTGGATTAATGCGTTGCTGACCGTAGTAATCAAATCCATGATTGGTCTAAATGTGTATCAGACAATAACACTTGGAGGACCCCACCACTGGGCCAGAAGTCTGCTCCACCTCTGTAGTGTCCCCCAGCGACTGCATCGCCAAGGGAATTCAGGGACTGCGGTTGTAAGTTTGTCACTTGGCTCCAAAAGGGACTGATAGTGCAGGCGCATGGACGTCACTGTGACGAGATGTCCGTGCTTCCTGCTCCTGTGACCGTCGGAAAAACGCAAAAATCTTTAGAACCGGGTAATATTGCTGGCGACTAGCGCTACTAAGCAGCTAGTCGCCAGATGAAGACTAATTTCAGGTTAAGTTATTGCGGGGTGGTAGTTCCCCTTTAATTTCATAAGCTGCATTACAAATGAGAACTTTACACTTTCCTTTATTAAATCTATATATAATACATCCACTGCTTGGTTATTACCTAGGTTGCTATTTACTTCTTCATAGAAGCTCAAAGGATCTATTCCTTATAAATCCATGCTGATTCCTGCTAACTATTTTGTTCTTCTGAGAGTAATCTTGTGTTAATCTCTTAGTATCCCTTCAAGATGTTCTTCCAATACTGAGGTCAAACTCACAGGCCTATAATGCTCAGATTCTGTTTTAGTTTCTTTCTTAAATAAAGCCACTAAATTGGCTTTATGTTAATCTTGTGTCACTGAGCCTTTGGTGAGAGAATCTTAAAATATTAAAAAGAGTGGTTCCTGAAGAACCATCAAGTCCAGTTGCTTCTTTAGTTTTAATTTTTTCCAGTCTACCCTTGACCTCTTCTTGTGTTAACCTTATATCTAATAATGGTATGGTTGTAATTGTTATTTTGAAACTCTTCTACCATTTCTTGTTCCCTGGTATGTAGTAATGAGAAAAATGTGTTCAGAAGATAAGCCTTTTCCTTATCATTCCTAATCTATTCGTCCATGATATTTTGAGAGGACCAATTCACTTTGTCAAGCTATTTTTGCCATTTATGTATTTGATAACTATCTTTGGATTAGTCTTGCTCTCCCTTAAACAACTTGTTTAGTTTTCTGTTCCTTCAGATTTAAATAGTTTAAATGTCTGTTTTCCTTGCCATTTCCTTCTTTACATTTGTATTTAATCACATTGGTTGTGATCTATTTTTTTTTGCAAAATAAGTTGCAGCATGTCCCATACTGAAGAAACAAAATCCAGTTTATGGGTGGAATTTTATTTAAATTGCTAACTTTATTATTTTAAGAAGAGGTTCGATAAAGAGTCACAACAACTAAATATTCATATGTTGTAAATCTTTATTGCACCTATAAGAAAACAGAGTAAAAATGAAGAGTTTAGTAGCATTGCGAATACAACTCCTCCATATGTAATATTTTTAATGCGATAAATCATTAAAGATAATAGCGCAGAATTTTTTTTGTTTTTGAATCTTTTTTTGCAGGTAAAATTGCAAAGGGCTAAAAGACTGATGTCAAACTCTAAAGATATAGTTAATATTGCAACAGTGCCTTTTTTTTGTTCTGAAAGATATTTTTCTAAAATGCTTTATGGGGAGGTGTGAATACAGTTCAGAGTTAAGATATCTCAGGAGCCAATTTTTTCCTTAGTGCTAAGCTATATACACTGACAATTCTGCTTTTTACATCGTTTGTGCCAACGGAAGGGAGTGTATGTGTGTTCAGATGTGTTCACTTCCTCTTGTTTCTCCCTATGTATCAACCAGGCTTCATGCATTAATATCTTAAAGGAGAATTTGCACTTAATAATACCCCACGCACACACACACCCATACTTACTTTGCTATGACCAGAAAATCCCAATGGTCGTTGCTCCTATTGTCTTTTGTGCATAAGACCCTCTACTGAAGAGCTCATTTAGTGTATGAGGTAATAGATGACTTCATTAGTTACTTGATTTATATCAGAAGTTAGAAAATTACAGTATTTGAGTAGAGGTTGCATAAGTCTACACATCCAGCAGGTATGCTATTTCATTTGATAAGTAAACATACGGTGGAAAATCCTGTTTGTTTTGAATGACTGCCTTACTCCATTAGAGGATGGCAACACACATTTACTATCATGTACAGAAAGAAATGAAAAATACCCCCCCCCCCCTCACATTTCTTTCCATTACATCCAAATCAAAGCAAATCTTTGCAGGTTATTAATTTTCCAACCCCGTGAAACATGAAGCATTTTATCTGTAAATATACTTTGTAATAATTGGAAAGGTCATTGACTTTGTACCTTTTCTGTACATATTTCTGTCGGTTGCTAGGAGAGGGCTTATATTCTACTTTTTCATCTTGTGTACTTGTTTGTCTGTGGAATACTCCACCACTCTTAATTATTGATAGTTTCAGGGAAATCCATTTTTTAAAGCAATATTAACATTTAATAATAATAAACTCACACTTAGCTTAATGTGGGCAGAAAATATTTATTGACACAATGTATAAAAGCAAGTGGTGCAGTTCTGGTGTAGATTGATGGCAATGTAGGGGACAAATAAATATTCACCAAATTTCAGTTGATTTAAATTTGAATTTCTCTTTCGTCCGAAGAGGAACACAGGAACCACGTCTCCACTTTACCCCCCCACCAGACATGGTCAGTTTTAAAAGTGGCCTCAGAGGAGATGCAAGATGTAGGATAGGTCAGTGTAATCCCCATTAGGAGAGCTCCTATCTCTGGCCTTCATTGTCGGTTTGAACCAGAGTGCAGACTGTTACAGGACTGGAATCTGCTAGAGGATGGCTTGCTCTGTCAGCCTTTCTCCTCTCCTTTCTGCTTGGCTTGGCAGGAATTATTTATGCACATAGAAGCCTGAAGGTGATTCCAATATCTCCAGTATTCACAGTGCACAGGTCCTGTGAGCTTGTCCCTCTCTATTGGCCTAGCAGCCACATTCTGATTGTCTGTGGTAAAATCGCTAGATTTGTACTCTGCTCTTCCTTTCTGTCTATTCCAGTCCTGTCTTGCTCTTCTCCAGGGGTGATGGCATACACTTTGCTGGATGTTACTTTATTTCGGTAAGTCTGCATTATGGCACCTTTAAGAAATGGGTATGTGCTGTGGCCATATTGGATGGGGCACAGACAATAATGTTTTGTATTCTGCTGGACTCTGTGGATTCTGGTGGGCTTATTCTTCTACTCTTTCTCTATTACAATTAGAGGATGCCCCTTGGGGAACCCCTGCTCTGAGGATGATTTTTGATTTTTCCCCCTACTCCTAGGGATTCTGTATCACCTACTGAGGGTCTTCGCATAGTGGTGTTTGGGGACCTTTAGGGGCTCTGTAGCCTCTGACTCAAATGATTTTTCCCAGATATAATTTTAACCACTGCTAGTGGGCCATCAGTCCCTGTTGGTTCTAATGGATAGGACATTGTCTATGTGGGTGATAGTTGTTCCCAGAAGATTTTCTTTCCTTTTTGCCCTATTGCAGTGGACTTTCTCACCACAGCAGTGGCCTTCCCAATTTCTTGTCTTTCTTTTCAACTTACAGTTCTGTCTCTTGCTGATGCTGTGGCATTTCAGGATTGGATGGATTAGTGCATGGATTCTCTCTTTTAGAATATTTTTGTTGCTTCTGTTGCTGTTCTAAATTCCACCTACACAGTTGTTTAGGGATTTAGGGCCATGAATGTGTATGGCGTACAGCTCTTAGAGGTTGTCTGTGCAGACTCAGTGGAAGAAAGTATTGTTTTCTGAGCTCCTTGAGGCTAATGCATATTTTTCCCAAGTGGTCTGTGTCTCTGCTGGGAATGCCTTAGCACTCTGTATTGCTGTGCAATTGTTCCTCAGTTTTCCAAGCAGTCCTTGGTTTTCTGTCCTATCCATGGGCAGGTATTTGGTTAGCCCAGACTTGGAAAAGTTTATTAGCCATGTGGCTGGTGGCAATATTCCTCAGGTTCCCACCAAGGTTCCCCCTTTTTTTCCACTGGGATGTCTACTCTGACTTAAGACCAGGAGCACACTCCCCCAAAACCCAAACAGGCTTGGGAAGACAAGAAGCCTACCCAAAATCCCCCACTGACTAGTCTGCCTTTGCATAACTCGTAAGGGTTTGGTCCATCTCAGGCTATCACAGTTCATCTGCATCTTTTTCATGATATGTAAACTTTCTCCATGGTGAACCAGTGGGTTTTCAGGGTGATCATGGAAGCTTACTGCACAGATTTCATATCCCTTCTTCATTGTTTTACCTACATGTTCAGTGTTTCTCGCGATCTGGCGAAGGACTTTTCTGTTTTTAGATATTGTTTCTTCCTTGTTTCCTGCCCTATACAAGATTCTTAGCATTCTGTTTCTACCTTTTTCATAGTTCCCTTGATAGACAGCAGATGCTATCATATTCTGGATTTGGAGTGTCTTACTCCCCACTGCCATCACTGCTATGTGTCCATAGGAGATTTTAGCCTCCCTGTACATAAGTGATTCCTTTGGGTTGACTGTCTTTTGCCATTTATCCCCCTTTCTTTTGGGCAGGTGTCTGTTCATCTGGATGTCTTGGCATCCTTGGTTGCTTTCATTTGTTCTCATGGGATTTTTCTTACGCCTGTCTGGATGACCTTTTGCGCCTTCAAGTTCAGATATGTGTGTCCATTCTGGAAATATATGGTTGGTTATTCAGTTTCTAGAAATCCTCTCTATTTACATCCCAGGTCTTTCTCAGCATTATATTATACTGTTTTCAGGGATGGGTCTTTCTGCTGGACCAAAATATTCTCTCTTAGTCAGGCAGATGTTTTAAGTTCTTGCTTTATAAATCTACAACTGTGTGTGTGTACATGATGCTATTAGGGTTTCTAAGCTATTCTTTGGCAGCAGTGCCCAATTCCATAATTGGGAACTGCAGACAGCAGTGTGTTCTATCCATTGCCATCTTTCCCTGACTGGACAACGTTGGATCTTTGATGGTGGCTTCAGATGTTCCACCTGTCGATTTGCAACAGCCATTGTCACAACTGCCAAATAGGGACTAGGAGTACAGCCATGTGGCCAGAAGGTCAATTGATTCTTGTTTGGGCCGAAGATCATGAGTCTCCCTCCACTGAATTTGTTCCAGGGGAGGACAACATTGTGACAGACTTACTCAGCCATAAGAGACTTGATCCCGGGAACTGGGAACTCAACCAGATGCTGTCTGACCCAACAGTCAGTCTTTTGGGTGTTCTTTCCATGGTTTTAATAATTTCTTGGTCAAACTGAAATTTTTACCTGTTTTGTTCCTCATCCTGGGACCCTTATTGTTACTTTTGTGGAAGTGATGGTCTTTCTGTGAAAGTTTCCACTAGTGTATGTGTTCTCTTCATTTCCTCTGTTTACCAGGGTGTTAAGGAAAGTCGAGTCAGTATAGATCAGGCATTTACCACCCCATTCTAGGCCATCTGGGCCTGGTTTTCAGTTCTTCTCATTCTCTCTGTAGCTGGGCCTTTTTCAGCTTCTGTTCCTTCCTGCCCTCTTTAGCCAGGGTCTCCCAGAGGTGGAGATGTGATTTTGACATATTGGCTCTTTATGACAGTGTCCTGAGCAAAACAAAACAAAAGAAAAATGGTTATATGATTCTGTCTTCGACACTGTGAAGATGGCTCACAAAACACGACATTCAAGTCATACTGTAGAGTATGTTCCTTCTTCCAGTGGTGTAAAGACTGGTCCCACCTGCATCCTTTTAGTCTTCTGGTTTTCCTTCCCTTTCTTAAGGATGCCCTTCAATAAGAGGTATATTGACATATTACTGGATGTCCTTTTTGATCTTTTGCATTTGTGTCTGTTCTGCATGTGGCTAAACTACATACTGTGTCCAGTAAAACATTAATTTCTGGTTAATGGTTTTGAGAACTCCTGTAGGTTTTTCCCTAGGTTGATTCTCAGCTTCTAATTATCCAAAATTGTATTCTTCCTTCTCTTTGTCATCTCCTTCTCAAAGACAGGAGCAGGAGCTTCATTTCTTGGACATAGGTAGGTGATTGTACAGCTATGTTCCTCGAACAAGACAATTCTTGTCCTTTCTGTGGACCCTTATGCTGGCCTTGTTGTGTTTTAGGTGACAGTGGATTCCTGGGTTAAGGAGACCATTCAAAAGGCCCATATCCTCAGGTAACAAGGCTGTCACCTTTAAGGTTACAGCTCTCTTTTTCTGAGTTGGAGCTCTTGTGCAAGGCAAAAACATGGCACTTCTGTGTTTCTGTTCTGTCATCAGCCATTGTGTCAATGTAGGTATCCTTCTTGTTTTCTTCTACCAGTAACGTGTTTGCTTTCTGTTTTGTTTTTTTTTCCTGTTATTTTTGTGTGTAGGTGTCCCTTGACACCTGACGTTGCATTTGTTCCAGTTCCTCTCATTTATGAATAGTCTGGGTTTGAAGGGTTTTTCTCTCCCATTAGAATTTTGTTGGATAGCTTTCTTATATATCTCCATGGTTCCTGTGTTCCAGATAGGATGGAAGAGAAAATGGGATTTTTATGTACTTACAGATAAATAATTTTCTTTTAGTCCATGTGGAACACAGGACTTCACTCCCAGAGAAAAACAAGTTGTTTGAGTTCTGAGCAATGGGTTTTCTTTGGGTTCCCTGGTTCAGATGACCCTCTTTCCTTCCTGACTTCTGTTTTTTTATCTTAGCTCTTTGTTAAAACTGAGCATTTCTGGTGTTGGTAAAGTGGATCAGGGAGGGTGTCTCTGCCTCCAAAGAGCATTTTAAGGCAAGTACCATACCCTTCTGGCTGCAGGATACTTTACCCTGTGTTCTACATCAACTAAGAGAAAAGGATTGCGAGTACACAAAAATCCCCTTTTAGATTTAACTCTTTGAATACTAGATTAGTCTGCAATGCATTGCAGAGTTTCTACAAGATACACTAAATTCAATGGATTCTAGAGAGACCTTCAGTGCATTGGTTTTCAATGCACTGGAAATCTCTAACGTGCAAGGAGTTAATGAACCATTACCATTTTCTTTATGGTAACTTTGTCAAGCTTTTTATGGATTTTTCTCACTCCATTTTTCATGTCATACATGTTCATGAGTGCATGTGAATGCAACAAGTCATTGATTTATATAAGTGAAGTGGCACTTCTCTATTAGTATATGTCAATACATGTTCTCATTGTCTGCATTATAACATCTTCAATATTAAGAGGGTCCCACAGTATAAGAACCAACTGGACCAACAAGTATGCCCATTTCCCTAATTAGCTCAACTAATTAAACCTTAGAATAGCCAAATGCCTATCACAAGAGTTCTTACATTCATTTTCTCTTTTAGCCTCAACCACTTTTGCTGGGAGGCTATCCATTTATCTGTCACCCCTTGTGTAAAGTAGTTTTTTCTTACATTTCCTCTTATTTTCCTACCTTCTACTTTCAGGGCATGGCCTCTTATTCTAGTGTTAATTTTATACTGAAAAATAGATCTATCGTGAACGGTTATTAATCCCGTAATACATTTTAACATTTCAATCATATCACCCCTTTCCATTCTCTCCTCCAAGACATAATGAGGTCCTAAAGGGAGATACACTAAGGGGAGATGATATGGCGATATGTGTCTGGAAATGTGTGTTGAACACATCTCCTTGGCACCCTGCTGCCCCTGCTTTTCTAAAGATCCAACATTGTATGGAAGCTGGCCCTTAAAATATATATATATGCCAGCATCAAAGGAATATATAAATGTGAATATCAAAAAAAAAACAGAACAACAAAAAAAACCTATGGAACAAATAGCCCAGAAAACAAGTGGTATAAATGTCTATATATATTACAAATCAAACTTATCATGTAAAAATACAATATCTAGACATATAAATCCCCTATTGGTCAAAAAAGCACATCTATCCCAACATTCAACACTTAATAAGTCTATAAACTAAAATCTGCCACTTACACAAATTAAATATTAAACATTTAATCTCACAAATTTACATAAAAAAATTAACTACTCACATGAGATACTCAGGCTTGAAAGCTTCTGATACACGTAGTATACCTCCCGGCCGGGAAAAAACAGATACATTCAAAGCAACACGTTTCACACAAAGCGATTGATCAAGCAAGGATGTACATACTGTGCACAGAATACTTGTGGCTATTTAAAATCCACCACAAATCCATTGATTTATTAATTGAACATGGTTATTAATAGGATCACCACTGGGTCAAAATACCTATAGTGATTCCCACATCTATAGTAACCCACAGGATCCCACAGTATCCCTTAGTAGTCAAAAGGCTCTTCTAACTCTCTACACACATTTTTCTCATTCGTAACCATAACAATTTAGCTATATATACAGTATGTGTGTGTGTACATTTATATATATATATATATATATATATATAGATATATATATAGATATATATATATATATATATATATATATATACCGGTTGGTCTATATAGATTCTCACTTTTTTAGAAAATATCACTTGAGTGCAAATACTCCATAGATAAAATCAGAAAAACGTGCAAGAACTCACAGGAATTTTTTCAAAAACTTTTAATTGAAAAATGTCAATGTTTCAATGTGCAAATCACATTTTCATCAGGACCAGGTTTTTGGTAGTTTTTCTGATTTTTATATATCCTATATAATCACTAAATTGTTTGTCAGAAGCCTTCATGCGCAGTAGAAACGGCTGTGCGCGCTGCAGTCATGCGCACTACAAACTGCCCGAGCCGTGGCTGATAGTGGAGCGGGGCTCTGAATTCAGACCATAATCCTCGACTATGGTCTGAATTCGGAGTGCCCCACTCTGTATCAGCCGCTGTGCGGACAGTCTCTACTGTGCATGACTGCACCGCTGCGGTTGCTGAGTGGCACTGTGGCTCGTGTACATGGTTTCTTCAACTAGTGTGTGTGTATATATATATATATACATACCTCCCAAGTGTCCCTATTTAGGAGGGACAGTCCCTCTTTGAGACCCAAATCCCTCTGTCCCTCTTTCCTACCCTGATGTCCCTTTTTTTAGAAGATCAGACTGTGTGGTGTGTATATAAGTGTGTGACATTGCTCCACAGCAATAAAACTCACATTAATGTTTGTAGAAACTTCAGTATATGAGTATATAAATTAGTCTGTGTAAATAAAATACGTTGATCTTGTTCTAAATCATTTATTCAGTTGCACAAAAAGGTGTCATTAGGTCATGAAATAACCTAAAACTTCTCCGTACTGCCCCGCCCACCAGCCAAACCCTCAGTCTCAGCCCCTAAAACACAAGTGTCCCTCTTTGGCCATTTGAAATGTTGGGAGGTATATATATATATATATATATATATATATATATATATATATATATATACAGTATCTCACATAAGTGAGTACACCCCTCACATTTTTGTAAATATTTTTATTTTATCTTTTGTGCTACAACACTAAAGAAATGACACTCTGCTACAATGTAAAGTAGTGAGTGTACAGCCTGTATAACAGTGTAAATTTGTTGTCCCCCTCAAAATAACTCAAAACACATCCATTAATGTCTAAACCTTGGCAACAAAAGTGTCACGGTTTGTTAAGACTCTCAGACGTAAGGTTAGGTAAAAACACAACTTTATTGAAAAGTTTAAGATAATCCCATAGGGTTTTATACACATACAAACAATACATAGAATAGGCAGACGATAATGACAATAGTAATACAGGTTCTACCGGCCTTGCCAATATACCGGGCAAGGCAACCTGGGCGAGTCAGGAACAGGTGGCTCTACCGGCCCTGCCAATATACCAGGCAGGGCAGCCTAACGGAATACCAGAGTAGTAGGCTCTACCGGCCTTGCCAATACCGGGTAAGGCAACCTTAAGATGGGATAGTAAACGGTTCTACCGGCCTTACCAATATCCCGGGCAAGGCAGCCTGATGGAATACCAATGTAGTAGGCTCTACCGGCCCTGCCAATAACGGGTAAGGCAACCTTAAGATGGAATAGTGAACGGTTCTACCGGCCTTACCAATATATCGGGCAAGGGCAGCCCAAAGGGAAGGTGACCACCACAATGACCTAGTTACTGTCAGATGGCAATGACTGTATACCAGAAACAATAGCGGCTACCAGGTCAAGTGGTTACACTGTAGTCTGAAACTCTAGTACCCGTGTACTGTAGGAATCATAGCTGTCTAGGACTGGACAGCGCACTCTGGACCATCAGGTACATGAGTTTAGAGACCGGGAGTAAACCAGCGCCCTTACGTTGGGAAACATCAAGCAAGATCTTGAGTAAACCCACAGGTCATGGAGCGAACCAATGCCCGCGCGTTGGTAACCAACAAACAAGGAAATGTTGCCACAAGGCAGTGGAGCAAACCAGCGTTCGCACTCTGGGACCAACAGACTAGTAAAGTACAGCTACTGGACTAAAGGTGCTAACCAGCGTCCGCACGCTGGGACCAACAGTACTGTAATATGGCTGTAAGACCAAGGAGTAAACCAGTGCCCGCACGCTGGAACCAAAGGCTGAGAAGTGTAGCCGCAAGGCTAGTGGAGCAAACCAGCGTCCGCAAGCTGGAACTAACAGGCAGCAAGGAGTAGCCGCAAGGCCAGTGGAGCGAACCAGCGTCCGCACGCTGGGAACCAGCAATGTAGTATATACAGTCGTAAGGCCAAGGAGCAAACCAGCGCCCGCACGCTGGGACCAACAGGTATAAGAGTAGCCGCAAGGCTTAAAGGAGCAAACCAGCATCCGCACGCTGGGACCAACAGGTGTTAGGTGTAGCCGCAAGGCCAGTGGAGCAAACCAGCGTCTGCACGCTGGGACCAACAGGTGTTAGATGTAGCCACAAGGCTAGTGTAGCGAACCAGCGTCCGCACGCTGGGAACCAACAGGAGGAATGTCGCTGAAGCGAGCGAGGAACAATGTCACCACAGATGCAGGAACTGGAAGCAGGAAACAACAGGAACCAGCAGAGAAGATCAACCGGATCAGGTATGGCAATGAAGACTGGCAGCAGGAACATCAGCTACTGACGAATACAACCGGAACCGGACTGGAACTGACATAGCAGGCAGGAACTCAGGAACAGGTCGACTCAGGAACACAGGAACAGGCCCAATCAGCTACTGTAGCAAGGTGAAACTGGAAGCAGTCAGAGACACCATGAAAGGGCAACCAAAGGGTGCCCAGACTGAGTTTAAAAAGGCATGTGAGGCGGGCTGAAGGCAGACAGCCAATGGGAGCCCCCTACAGGTGATAGACACTGGATTGCAGCAATCACGGGCACCGTGATAAAAAGTGAGTACACCCCTAAGTGGAAATGTCCAAATTGGGCCAAAAGTGTCAATATTTTGTGTGCCCACCACTATTTTCAGCACTGCCTTAACCCTCTTGGGCATGGAGTTCACCAGAGCTTCACAGGTTGCCACTAGAGTCCTCTTTCACTCCTCCATGATGACATCACAGAGCTGGTGGATGTTAGAGACCTTGCATTCCCCCACATTCCGTTTGAAGATGCCCCACAGATGCTCAATAGAGTTTAAGTCTGGAGACATGCTTGGCCAGTCCATCACCTTTACCCTCAGCTTCTTTAGCAAGGCAGTGGTCGTCTTGGAGGTGTGTTTGGGGGTTATCAAGTTGGAATACTCCTCTGAAGGGAGGGGATTCTGCTCTGCTTCAGTATGTCACAGTATGTCATGGTTCCCTCAATGAACTGTAGCTCCCCAGTTCCAGTAGCACTCATGCAGACCCAGACCATGACACTCCCACCACCATGCTTGTCTGTAGGCAAGACACACTTGTCTTTATACTCCTCACCTGGTTGCTGACACCATCTGAACCAAATAAGTTTATCTTGGTCTCATCGGAGCACAGGACATGGTTCCAGTAATCCATGTCCTTAGTCTGCTTGTCTTCAGCAAACTGTTTGCGGGCTTTCTTGTGCATCATCTTTAGAAGAGGCTTCCTTCTGGGACGACAGCCATGCAGACCAATTTGATGCAGTGTGCGGTGTATGGTCTGAGCACTGACAGGCTGACCCCCCACCCCTTCAACCTCTGCAGCAATGCTGGCAGCACTCATACGTCTATTTCCCAAAGACAACCTCTGGATATGACGCTGAGCACGTGCACTTCTTTGGTTGACCATGGCAAGGCCTGTTCTGAGTGGAACCTGTCCTGTGAAAACGCTGTATGGTCTTGCCTACCATGCTGCAGCTCAATTTCAGGGTCTTGGCAATCTTCTTATAGCCTAGGCCATCTTTATGTAGAGCAACAATTCTTTTTTTCAGATCCTCAGAGAGTTCTTTGCTATGAGTTGCCATGTTGAACTTCCAGTGACCAGTATGAGAGAGTGTGAGAGCGATAACACCAACGAGTCACATGACACCGGGGAGGGAAAATGGCTAATTGGGCCCAATTTGGACATTTCCACTTAGGGGTGTACTCACTTTTGTTGCCAAGGTTTAGACATTAATGGCTGTGTGTTGAGTTATTTTGAGGGGACAGCAAATTTACACTGTTATACAGGCTGTACACTCACTACTTTACATTGTAGCAAAGTGTCATTTCTTCAGGGTTGTCACATGAAAGATAAAATAAAAATATTTACAAAAATGTGAGGGGTGTACTCACTTATGTGAGATACTGTATATATATATATATATATATATATATATATATACATATATATATATATTGATAAAGCACTTTGTGTGAAACGTGTTGTTATGAATGTATCTGTTTTTTCTTGGCTGGGAGGTAAAATATGTGTATGTGTATCAAGGCTGAATATATGATATTATATGTTTTATGTTTAATTTGTGTACTTGATGCATTTTAGTTTATAGATTTATTAAGTGTGGGATGCTGGGATATTATGCCCTCTTTTGCCCTATAGGGAATTTTAGCCATTTATATGTCCATATATTGGATATGGTATTTTTAGTGATACATTTGCATTGTAATAAATATTACAGAAACATTCCCCTCGTATTCTGCTGGCATATATATATATAATTTTAAAAGCCATCTCTATCTCAGTGAGGGGTACCAGCTCCAGTTTCCATATATTCTGGTGTGAGGGTTGTTGTACTGTTGGAGATGTGCTCTCCCTTGCGCATCACCAGCTGTATGATAACCCAGAAGTCTGGAAGCATCCTCTCTGCTCCCCCACTTACCCACTGGGGTAGTAGAGAGGATGCACTCTGATTTCAGCACCATAAACAGCATTGCACCCTAACCTTTTTAGTGCCAAAGCGATTTGTATTGCATACCTCTGTGGCAATGAAATCGGTTAAGAATACATGTAAGGATAAATAAATATAGTTCTCACTGCTACTATATATAATCAGCAAATGTCAGGTGAAATAAAAATGCACGAATAATGATCTACTCACTTTACAGGAACTTTAAATTGCAAATAATGCATTACAATTTGGTATATAAGTGCTCTAAAGATCATGATGATTGAAATGAAAATAATAAGTTGATAAAAAAAAAAACTACTGCATAGATGACAAAAAAAAAAACAAGGAAACAAAATGATAATCGAAATAAAAGGTAATAATAAATCAGACTAAAATGTATCTTAAAAAAAAAAAAATATATATATATATATAAAATGTAATCCAATTGAAAAAGCACTCTCAGGACTTCACATCTAGTGATAAGCAGGTTTATTGTGCAGATCAACATTTCAGCTACATGATAGTAACCTTCATCCTTGATGAAGGTTACTATCATGTAGCCGAAACGTTGATCTGCACAATTAACCTGCTTATCACTAGATGTGAAGTCCTGAGAGTACTTTTTCAGTTGGATTACATTATATATCTTTGGCTGAAATCATAGCACCCAGGCGATTGTCTTTACAAGCATGAGTGCTTCTCGTTGACTTTTTACAATTTATATATATATATATATATATATATATATATATAGATGAAAGTGTAGGTAGCACTCACGCTCAATATAGGTCAATTGCCTGGGTGCCGATGAAGATCTGTGAAATTGATGTAAAACTAGATTTACTCATAAGCACTCTCAGGACTACGATAGAAATGTGAACCAAAATTTGATTTATTTGATCAACGTTTCGGCTGTTACATCACAGCCTTCCTCAGGATAAAATGAAACAAGAATCACAACCTTTTAAACCCTTCACCCTTGTGGTGGCGCCTAAACTGGCATCCCCTAATTGATGACATCATCACCTAATTGATGACGTCATCACCAAACAAGTGAATACAGTGATTCAAAATAAAATACTAAAATGTAGAACTTAATATTACAACCAGAATAAAATGTATGATCATAACAGGACATCTTCTGCTATGTCGTACAGTGCATTGGATACCATGTATGGAGAAAACCTGAGAGGCAAAAAAAAACAAAAAAAAATTTTTATGGAAGAGAATTATAATACATTCCATACTACCGCTACTGGGCAAGGTTACCTGGGTTCTCTGTGACGTTGATTTTACAAGAATGATTGGAACATTGTATCTCTACCTACAGCAGATGTCATCTGGACTTTATTTAAATCTTCTTGACTACTGTTCTTGCATTGACATAATAGGACTATCCCGCCAGAGACTGAATGTATATATATATATATGTATATACAGGGCTCAAATTTTCCACTCGCCACTAACCAATGGCGAGTGAAAATTTAGCCCTGGCGAGTAGAAATTCAGCACTGTTTGGTATGTTATGGCTTGCAGTGGCGAGTAACTTTTCAGGTCTGGCTAGTAGCAAAGGACTTCAACTTTTAAGCCCTATGTATATATATATATATATATATATATATATATATAATACAGTACAGCTAAGCCTCAGAAGAGTCTGCAAACTGTGGATGTGTCTCACTAACAACGTCTTGAATTAACAAAACAGGGGAATTTGTAAGTCAATAGTGAAGTACATATAGACTGATCACATTCACTGCTCTGCCAGTCTCCCCCTCAGGTCAGTGTTCTTCTCTCCCACCCACTGCCACCTTCATCTTTCCTGGTAAAGGTGTAGAAGCTGAGCAATAGTGGTTCACAGCAGCATGTAGTTTGGTAGCTTGGTGTCAGCAAAAATCATCATATCACAGCCATAAAAGTGAAATGAAGAACGTGTACACTAGATGGGTATGGGCAAGGTAAAAACACTTATACACTGCAGCGCCAAGAGAGCAACTCCCACCACAGGAACATCAATAAATACAAAATTACATCTCCCTCGTTGCAGAATATTTATTAAACATTTTCGCACGGAGTGAAAAACAACTAGATACAATGTTCAGAACAGTGAATACATGCATTTAAAAGTGCACCGTCTCCTAGATGGAAAAATAAATACTTTTCTTAACCCTTTGAATGCCAGAGGGTAGCACAATACATTGTAAAACTTGTACTCATATCAGCTTTGCCCTAGGAGAAACTACCCTTTAATATTTATTAATGTCATAAATGAATGATCATGGTCACAATTCATAAAATATTAGATTTTAGTAATAACTATGTCACAGTTAATTTAAAATTACACTGTCTCGCATTCAAAGAGTTAAATTTGGCTTTTGATCTAGAGAGGTCTCTAATGCATTGCTTTGAAACCATTGGGCCATTCTGTAGCACTCAAGTAAAAGCTCCATTTAAACAGCTGGGAATTGTGCTAATTGTATTTCTTCCCTATGATGTAGTTGTTGTACCCCAGAAAAACTCCAGTTTTCTTTCTAACAAAAGGCCTATTATGTGTCTACTAGTTGAACAGCCCTTGTACACGGGCCACAGCGCCAGGCAACAATGATCACGGTGCAGTCATGCACAGCAGAGACTGCCTGCACCGCTGCTGATAACGGAGCAGGGCGCTCCGAATTCAGACCGTACAGAGGACTATGGTCTGAATTCGGAGCTCCCCACTCCATTATCAGCTGTGGCACAGGCAGTCTGTATTGCACATGACTGCAGCATGCGCATGACAGCTTCTGACAAACATACATTAGCGAATTATTATATAAGATTCTCTAAATTGAGAATTCTTTAGTTTTATGTGGTTAATCAGGGATGTAACTATAGGGGCTGCTGATGGATGGCATCCAAGGGGGCCCGGCATGTCCTAGTTACACCCATAGGAGAATATTTTTTTAAGGAGCCCATGAACCGAGGGCCTCCAATAATTCATTACTCCACTCTTGTCAATGAAATGGCCAGTTTTTCCAATTCTTTGATAATTTGATTTGTAAGTTTCACAGTTACAATGTTTTTTTCTATATTCAAACTGTCTGATCAGTGAATCATTGATAAATATAGCCTATGTCCTGTTATTTGATACAGGCAATAATCACTTGTATTTATTTCCCTATACAGGTATCTCGGTGAGCGTGTCAACATTTAATCTGGTGGCCATTTCTCTAGAAAGGTACAGCGCTATCTGTAAGCCTTTACAGTCCAGAGTATGGCAGACAAAATCCCATGCACTGAAGGTCATTGCTGCCACGTGGTGTCTTTCATTCACAATCATGTCACCGTACCCCATTTACAGCACGTTGGTGCCTTTTACAAAATTACAAAACAGCACAGGCAACATGTGCCGTCTCCAGTGGCCAAGTGACCTCACCCAGCAATCGTGGTAAGATCCAAATCTTGTTCTAACAGTGATCCTGGAAGAGCAAACCAACTGCACTGTAGGAAACACATAAACATTCAGCAAATACTTATTGACTTAAGGAGGAGTAAGCAACACACTGCAAAGCAATACGTTGTGTACCATTCTGGAGTTCAGAAGGTAAAGCCCTTCAATGGTGATGAGGTTTCTGATGTGTTGGAGACCTCACTAGCAGTCAAGGACTTAAAAGTCCCATTTAAATCAATGGACAGCTTTAGCTGACCCCTATGGTGTAGTTGGTTTGCCCCAAAATGACTCCAGGAGGGGAGATGCACAAAGGTATGATAGTGGTGTGATAATAAGGAGATGACTTCTTCTTCAGATGCTTAATGGAACACCAACACCAAGAAGAAATAAGCTGATATAACTTTAATTCTACATGTTGCCTCCCTAAACTTCCTTTTTAAAGCTTGTGTGAAGTGCCTTGTTCAGAAAGCATTCATGTAATGTTGTTTGTGCTGTTTGTAGTGAGAGCTAACATTGGTTATAATGACTGTGATTAGTGCCCACTGCTGTTGTATTGTTATCTTATCTCAGCCCATTTGCAGATAACCCTGGACAATCAATGGGAGCCCTGGAAAAGGCAGGAATGTCTGCTCCCTCAGATCATGTGTAAGACTCAATTTTAGGCCTTGGAAAACACATAGGGAATTTTTAGAGATGCTAGCATAACTGCAGGGCATGTAAATGTATATTACTCCAGTTCATTTATAAGTGTTAGTGTTTCTTTAACACTTTGAGTACCAGAGGGGTAGGCAATGCATTGCTTGTAGAGGGGTAGGCAATACATTGCCTCTGGCACTCAAAGGGTTAGTTGGAGAGATCTTAGGTTGTATTCAGGCAAACCAACTGCACCATAGGGGACTAATGAAAATACCATTGACTTAAATTGGGGTTTTTCTTACCTCTCAAATGCTAGAGAGGTCTCCAAACCATTATGAATCAATGCACTGGAGACCTCTCTAGTATTGAAGGGATAAAAATCCAAATTTAAATAAATTTTGGGACTGTTTTGTAATTGCCATTTAGCCCTTATGGTGCAGTTGGTTTGCTCCAGAATTGCACCTCTGTAGCTTGATGAATAAGGTCCTTAGAGTAGAAAACAAGAAACATACACATACACTAAAGGCATTGTTTTCTGAGCAAATAGATACTGTGCACATTCTAATCCAGGAAGCATATACTGAAAGCTTCTTGAATTGTACATGAAAAATTACTACACAGATGTATAAAATCGAGCACAATATAATTTCCTGCATTAGGTGTATTCACTGTTCCACTCAGACAGACCACTCCCATATGACCATGCCCACACAATAAAATATGCACAGCTACGGTAAAATCTCAGGCATAATATGCTCCTGTGTATAATACGCAGGTGCAAATTATACCCAAGTTTTACAAAAAATGTAAGTTCCTATGTATAACACATACCCCAAAAACGTGAGCCCCCATTGTCATTCTCTACCCACCTCCACGACTGAGCCCTTGAGGAGACAGCCTGGGTATCTGTTCAGCAGGTGCCCGCTTCTACTGTTGCTCTTCCTCCAAGATCCTCGGCATAATAGAAATTGCCTGAGTGCCCTGTCAGGACCTTCTCAGGGCAATACTGTAATTTCAGTGAAGGTCCTGACAGGGCACTAGGCCAAGTTCTAATAGGCCAAGGATCTTGGAGGGAGAGCAGCAGTAGAGGATGCGAGCAGCAAAGGCAAGCATGCCACCTGATGAACCGATCCCCAGGCTGCCTATTCAGGGGCTCAGTCCTGGAGGTGGGTAGAGAAAGACAATGGGGGCTCGCATACGTATTTTTGAGGAGGGGAAGAAAGGGATCACAGTGAGGCAAAAACTTGTGTTTTTTGCTTTTATTTTATTACTTTGGTTTTTAACTTGTGTATAATATGCATTCACCACTTCACATAAGGTGAAATGGGGTAAAAAACATTGCGTATTATATCTGAGATTTTATGGTAATTTAGCTTTTCTATGTGCAATTCAACTACATAATGCTCAAACTTATTTGCTAGTGATATTCACACTAGAAATAAAAATTGAGCATGTTTCTTGCATCCTGCCCTTGGTGCCTGTGCTCCGTACACTAACTTAGGGACCGTAAAGTATAGTAAACTGACTTAGGGACCGTAAAGTATAGTAAACTGGAGTGTTTGTCACCTTCATCAGACCAGGTTTTAAGGATATCCCTGATTAAGCGCAGGTGGGATGGTCACATGACTGAGCCACTGAATACCCACCTGTTCACAAGCAGGGATATCTTGGTGATGTGCCCTGAGAACTAATCTTGGTAAACGCTGCCTTGGTTCATAACTCCACAGTTCCATTAGTACATCAGTCTCAGGCTGTAGTTTTAAGAACCCCCACCAAATGCTGCATGCTGGAATTATGTCATTGGCAAGGTTGATCTTTGAAGTTCATTTTGCCAGCTACAGTAAATTGTTGTCAGCTTAATTTGCAATTTTATGTGCAATAAAATTGCTGGCAATTTCTTCTTATTCTGTTTTGTCTACTGTGTCTGATTGTTGTACAAATCCTTGGTCAGATTTATTACCCTGTGAGATAATTTCTGCCTGAGATAACACAATTTACTACAATCACTGTCACTTGAACAAAATGGCTTGAACGGCTTCATTTTTTCCAACTCATTTGCTTTTTACTTTTCTTTCTTATACCTAATTTTGTGTTGTGGCATAGTCCAATGGGGTGAGAGGAACATAAATGATTCTTTTCATATCAGACAATAAATAAAGCACATGATTTTTCAAGGTTTTGTCAGATAAACGGATATAAAAGTTGATGGCAGATACAAATTATTTGACCCTTTTTGTTCTCTCTTTTTGCGCAGTTCAAATTAAGTTGATCCTTGGCCTGATTTTATATTCAATATAACTCTCTGGGCCTTATTCATCAAGCCAAATATGTGCAATTCTGCATTGCGGGGAAGATAAAAATACCACAGTTCCCCATTGATTAAAATAATGATAATTGCCCGTTAATCCCTTGGATCTTAGAGATGTCAGACATACTGTGAAATGTGTTGGGGATGCCTCTGGCATTCAAAGAGCTCCTTACTTGATTTAGCCCTTACCATTTGTAGTTAGCCAGTACTTGGATTCTCAAATCCTATTCTTTCCTGTCTTGTTTTTTTGTTTTGTTATGAAACATTTATCTGGACATTCTCATAATGGAACTACGTCCTCTCTATTATGAGGTTATCATGGCTGATTCTATTATTAACATAATCTTCTGAATTGTCAAGGGATTGAACTCTAAATCTATCCAATCACTGAACTTTGAGTTCTTAAAGAAATATGCTTTTCCTATAGTTTTACTCCTGGAGAATCACATTACTGGCAGCTGAGCTCTTATCCTACAGTGGTCTGATTTTATATTCAATATAGCTCTATAGACCTTATGTATTAAGCTAAAGAAGTACAGCGCTGCACTGTACAGGGGAATAACAATGCCACAAATCCCCATGATTGAAATTGAATATTTAACCCCTGAATGCTATACAGACCTCACTAGCATTCAATGGTTTAAAGGTCCCATTTCAATCAGTGGAAACTTGGGAAATTTTCATTACGGCTCCCCTGTATTGCAGGTGGTTTGCCCCAGAATTGCACATCTTTAATTAGATAAATAAGGCCCTATATTTCATCCAAGTGTGCTTAAAGGAAAGGTCTCACCACAAAAATAATCAAGGCTTTACTAACTTAAAGGGGATCTATCACTCCTATACAAGTGTGTGTTAAATGTTAGATTATATAGTAACTAGGTCAATTTCTTTATTCATTTTTTTAACCCTATTTGGCCAAAAAGTTAATGTTTAAAAAGTGCACTTCTAGACAGACTGTGGTTACCTGCTCTGTACAGCAGTCTGTCACTCTTCCTCTGCTCCCCTCCCTCTATCCAGCCTCCTCCAATGATGGAGGATGTCTATAAGCTGGAGCAATCTCATTGGCTAGATATTGATCTCTGCATAGGAGCAGATTTAGTAAAACATAATAATTATCCTTTAATCCCTTGGATGCTAAAACATGTTAGATTGCTCAGAAATCTGTTGGAGATAGCTCTGAAATGCGTTGGGGATGTCTCTAGCATCCAAAGAGTTCTTTTTTACTTGAATTTACCTTTAAGATTTGTATTGTCAGCCAATCCTTGGATCCTCATATCTATTTGAAAAATCAAACATTTTAAGTGACAATCTTGTTTTGGAACTATGCCCCTTCTATTATGAATTTATCCTCCGATCATGGCTAATTCGGTTATTAAAATAATCTGCTGAATTGTCAAGCAATTGAACTCTAAATGTATCCGTTCCCTGAAATTTGAGTTCCTAAAGAAATATACTTTCTCCATAGTTTTAATCTTGGAGAATCCAGTTATTTGAAGCAGAGCTCTTATCCCACAGTGGCCCTGGGAAAGTTGGCTTTACGGCTACCTTTACATCAGTTATGCCAGAGACACTTCAAATTTAATAAAAAGTCCCTTCCATTGCTGGGTGGATAGCTGGACCCCATGGGGAGACATAGGATTCTTCACAGCCACTGCTATAACCATCTTTCCTTCAGAATCAAAAATCTTAAAATTGACCTGACATCCTAATATAAGTTTAGCTATTTTAAAAAGAAGTAACAACTGCTTAAATGTTTAACTGGCCATTTCTTTGTAATAAAAATATTTTTAGCAATTAATCTCTTTTTGTTAACAGCACAGTGTGCTAATTAGTTTCTGGTCTAGACCATGAAACAACATACTGTGCTGTGAGTGAATCTAGCCAGAGCCAGCACACTGGGGTCATTTCTAATATTCTAATAACATAGTGAGCGATAAGATTCACTTGGAAATAATTAACATACTGTGCAAATAATTAGCAAAACACAGAGGTTTCATTTCTCAAAAATAATGAATTAATGTCAAAATATAGTGTGGTGCAAAATCTCATAAATATAAATATATATATATATATATATATATATATATATATATATATATAGATAGATATAATGAGTATGACATCACTAATTATGTAAAATATATATTATACAGGGAAACACTCTCACTATTAGGGTGAAATCCTTGGTGCTCTCACCAAAGGGAACTTCAATTATAGTAACTGGACAGAGGCAAGCACTCGCTGGTCTTTGAAGAAATGTATTTAATAAAGCTGTCAATGGTTTAATGTTCAGTTCCACATTTTCATCAGTACAAAGACATGTAGCCAACCCCCCCCCCATATATAGAAAATACAATTTTGGTGCCCAAAACCTCAGAACTAACGTAATTAGTGATGTCACACCCATCCTCTAATGCATATGCAATAGGTGGCAGACAAGCCCTGAAAAAAGCAAAAACTAAATAAAAAAAAAAGCATAGCAAAGAAATAAAATGAAACAATAATTAGAAAGCCCATCTTATTGCAAGAAAAACAGTATATAATATACTAGTTGAAGAGCCCGTTACACGGGCCACAGTGCCACTGCCACCCGGTCGCAGGGCAGTCATGCGCAGTGGAGACTGTCCGTGCCACGGCTGATACAGAGCTGGGCGCTCCGAAGGAGCGTCCAGCTCTGTATCAGCCTCAGCGCGGGCAGTCTCTACTGCTCATGACTGCAGCACGCACAGCAGCCTGTACTTCGCATGACTGCGTCTTTACACACGTTTTAGCGAATTATTATATAGGATGTGGGTACAGTAAACAAGAGGAAAATTACAGCTAAACACAAACACAGTAGAACTGTTAAAACAGAAGGACAGTGGCTGTTTGTGTTTAGCTGTAATTTTTCTCTTACTCATTTAATGTACCCACATATATTATATACTGTTTTTCTTGCCATAAGATGGACTTTCTAAAGATACCAATATTTTCATCAAATTTCCTGTAAAACAATTTATAAAATATGATGAAACAAATGTAACAAATGCATTTTTTTTAACTTTGGCACTAAAAATCTTTTACACGTCTACAAACGCTAAAAAAACCTGCTAAATAGATTATAATATTTGTCTTGATTTTAGAAATACACAGTGTTGACATGTTTTTCTAATGTTTTTGTCAAGTTATATGGCAATAACTAAAAGTAGCAAAAATTGAGGTGTCCCAAAACTTTTGGCCACGTTTGTACAATCGAAATGGAGTGAGAAATAATTAAAGAAGAATCCGGTGCTCCAGCACATTGCAAAGCATCCAGTTTACATAGAGATCCACTAAATGATAGTGTCAGAATGCTTGGGGAAAGCCTCACCCTCACTGCAACATTAATACCTCGATCTATGCAATAAAGAGAGGCACTGATCAAATGAACAAGGCAATCAGTGCAATGACATGACATCCGCTTCATCTCATCAGACTTATTAGTGGAGTGAGATATCTAGTACCCTCCAGGAAACAAAAGAAAGGAATTAGAGCCAAATGACAATAATAATGAAGCAATTGTTGCTAGAACTGGTGCTTTGATATATTGCTGGGTACTCATGATATAGGGGAAAACCCCATAAAAAGAAAATCAGCCCGTCCTTCCTTTATAATGGATAAGAATATGTTATTGCAGATATAGTTATTAAGACAGTTGAATCACATTAAGCAATAAAATTCAAAGATTTAAACTAAGTTGAAAAAGAGCAAGAGCTCAGTACAGCCACAGTGTAGATAAGCCCCATAGATATAAGATATAGTGGTGGCTAGACTCACAGTCAACAAAACTGGATCCAAATAGTGGAAGACTGAGTCGCCCAGTGGTCCAATAAGTGTTAGGACAGAAAAACCCTGAAGTTTCCATGCAAAAAGATTAGCGCCCCTGGATTAGAGCCCAAGGAAACCACAGGGTGCCCCTGTCTCCTAACCCTGGGTACTAAATGTGGAAAAGCTCACCTCAGGGAAGTCACTCCAAGGATTCTAGGACAAACAAAATAAATAAATGGAGTAAAAGAATAAATACATAAAATTAATAAATAAATAAATAATATCCAGGACAGAAAATCATAGAAATCTAGGTAAGAACAAAAAATCACCAAATCATATCACCACAACCCACCAGTAATAGACATGTTGCCAGTGCTGTACCTGTGTGCTGCCTCATTTTCATTTTCTTACCTGTCACTCATCCCTCCTTGCACTTATAAGTCTCTTTTGCACTCACACTGGCACACTATATGATGTTACTGTGCCTAGTCTTGTGTTCCCGTGCTTGTTCCACTACTCTGCTGTCTCCTGTGATTGACCCAGCTTGTCCGACTACTCTGCTGTGAACAGTCAATTCCCATATATTGCAAAGCAAGAACCACCATAGTTCGAGACATCAACCCTCACTTAATTGAGGATCCCCTGCAACAAGTGGCAATGTTGGAATGGGTACCTCAAGAATACCTCAGGACAGTATCCCTTACTCAATGGGATGCACACCACCTACCAAGCTAGGGCCATCTAGTGCTTATATACATCACTAATAATGCTGCAGCTTGGTCAGTGATTTAAAAAAACAAACATATTTATATATATATATATATATATATATATATATATATATATATATATACAGAACAAAGTGTACCAGCACTCACAGGATTTGTATAAACAAATATTTAATTATACTGATGTCAACGTTTCACTGCCACTATTTCATTTTCATCAGGACCAAACAAACACCCACCCTCCACCTCCTTTATATACCCAGAAAATGAAAAAATCCCACCAAGTCCATTGTCCACATCATTCATGATGTCATCAAGTGTCTCCCTTTTCCATTAATCATGTGCATCCCCAAAATATATATATATATATATATATATATATATATATATATATATATATGTATTTATTTTATTTAGAAAATGTTTTACCAGGAAGAATACATTGAGATTTCTCTCATTTTCTAGTATGTCCTGGAGTGTTTACAGCAGGAGTTGTGTATTTGCACAAATACAGAGACATAATACATATATACACTTACATATACTAAAAATGATATAGATACAGTTACATTTTGTTTTTAGATATGAAGAAGCAGTTATTTTTAAGGGTTTTAGACTGGGAGAAGATCTGATTTCTTTCAGGTAGGTTATTCCAGACTTCCAGATCTCTGAAGGGGAAGGCAGATTGACCAGCTTCTTTCTTGTATTGTGGAATACTCAGTGCGTTGTTAGCAGTGGAGCGGAGGTTATAGTTAGTATGGAGAGCTGGAGTGAGCATACTGCTTAGGTGGTCTGGAATTTTTCTAGAGAAGTGGTTATGAACCATGCTAAAGAGGTGAAAGGCACGTCTAGATTCAAGTGTTAGCCAATTTAGTTCTTCATATGTATCACAATGATGGGGGTGTAATTACATTGAAAGATGAAGGGCATAATGGGTTATACAGAGTGTCAATTTTAGCCAGATGGATTTGTGGCGCAGGAGCATATACTACGTCCCCATAGTCTATGATTGGCATTATCATCTGTTCTACAATACGTCTCCTTACCATGTGATATAAACAGGATTAAACAAGTTTGGATGTTATTTTATCAACATGAAGACCAAAAGTGAAGTTGGGGGTCAAGCCACATACCAAGATATTTGTAGGAGTCCTCTGGGTAAATTTACAATTAGACTCTGTTACAATGGATAGATTGGTATTGCAGAGATTACGTAGTTTATGCTTTGTACCAAATAACATTGTGACCGTTTTGTCAGTGTTCAGAAATAGTTTGTTCTTTGCTATCCATCTTTCAACTTCAGAGAAATCATGCTGTAATACGCCCTCCAGTTGTGATACGTTCGAATATTTTGTATATATTATAGTGTCATCTGCATACATGTGTACAGAAGATGCTTTGCAAACCATGGGCAGATCATTTATAAATAGAGAAAATAGAAGAGGGCCAAGGATGGAGCCTTGGGGAACCCCACTTGTAACTTTGAGTGGAAGGGAGGTGTTGTTAGCAATAGACACATATTGCATTCTGCCTGATAAATAGGATCGGAACCAATTTAGAGAATGATTACCCAGTCCTGAACTTTGGAGTTTGCTTATCAGAATACTATGGTCTACTGTATCGCAGGCCTTTGCAAAATTTAGGAAAATAGCTTCAGTAATGTTACCTTTTCCATACCAGTCTGGATATCATTGGTTACTTTTAGGAGGGCAGTGATTATAGAGTGATTTTAACGAAACCTGATTGAAGGGGGGTGAAAAAACTGGTCAGCCGGTAAAACTTATATAGTTTTACTTGGACGCATTTCTCTAGGATTTTAGCCAATGTGTGGAGTAGGGATATTGGACTGTAATTTGATACTACATTTTTATCCTCACTTTTGTGGACAGGCACAACTCTAGTTACTTTCCAGGCTTTGGGCATATACCCAGATGACAGGGAGGCATTCATTAGGGTTGTAATAAGGTGGGCAATGACCGAGGCACTGAGCTTTTATAACATAGCTGTAGTTGGTTAGATTGTGATTTTTCATTTCATGTTCATTTTTGTGTTAAGGAGGTGGTCATATATTTCACTCTCATTTACTGGCATGAAATTAAATTCATTAGCATCATTGGACCAGGTAGCAGGTGACGTAAGCTGATCTGTGCATGTTTCTACTTCAGAATTACTTTTGTTTTGTGTAATCAGAGTGGTGGCACATCCAACAAAGTAGTTATTAAATGCATTAGATATGGCTAAAGGGAACTGTATCATTTCTTTGCCTATGGTTATAGCTGATGGGTAAGAGGGTTGTAGAGGTTTTTAATAACCTTCCAGAAGTTGGCTGGTTTTGAAATGTTATTTTTTTTTGCTAGTTTTGTTTGCTTTGTGCAAGTATTCTGCAATTGTCTATATACAGTGTGATCATTAGTAGAGCCAGTTTTTTTAACTTTTGTCCATAATGGATCTCTGAAACTGTATAATTCAAACAGATCAGCAGAGACCCAGGGTAGATGGGCCCCTTACCCTAATCTTCCTTAGAGGGGCATGGGTATTACAGACCTGTAAGAATTCTGAGTCAAAAAAGTCAATTGCTGAGTCTAGATCAGGTATAAGATGTATTCTATACCCTGGGCAATTTCTTAAGTCATTTAGGAAAGACTGGAGATTACATTTGTAAGCGACTGTGTTGGCATATTTGGAGGCCTGTAGATGCCAACAATTATGATTTGTTTAGAGAAGGGAAGAATATTTTTTCCTGCAATGTATTCATATGAGTTATAAGAGTAATTTAAAAGTGTAAAGCAGTGTTTCTCAACGTTAGTCCTCGGGGCACACCAACAGTGCAGGTTTTCAGGTTGTTCCTGCTTAATCACAGGTGAATAATTAGTGGCTCAGTCATGGGGATTGATTCACCTGTGATTAATTAGGGATATCTTGGAAACATGACCTGTTGGTGTGCCCCGAGGACTGGAGCTGAGAATCACTGGTGTAAAGTTTATAGACTCTTGGGCATATATGATTATGCCTCCTCCTTGCTTTTCTGGGTCCTTCCTAAAACATAAGTACCCTTCAATCGCAACAGTAGTATCTGGTATTTTAGGGCTTAGCCAGGATTCAATGAGTATGAGAATTTTTGACTTTTACACATAACACCACACTTTTAGCTCATCTATTTAGAGTAATATGCTGCCTTTGTTGCAGTGCACAAGAGAGAGACCTTTTACAAAGGAGAAGTTACCATTTATTGCTGTTTGAGGGCCAGGGTTGGTTTCTATGTCATTTGCCAAAGCAAGCAGTAGAATGCTTAAAATTTGGATAGTTGTTTGTGTTGAGCATATAGTGAAAGGTTACATCTGTTGCTATAGATACTGGGGCTGGGTGAGCTTGTTTTTAGTACTCTCCACCAGCACTCAGTGGGAAGCGCACATGTATGCAGAAGTCCATGGTGGATTATTATGTTATGGTCCAAGGATTGTGGGGATATGAGGAGAACTGTATTAATATTGGCAGAGTTAGAACAGATAGTAGTAATATGGTCATTTTGTTATGCATGTCAAAAAGATAGCAGGGGGAGAAGGAGAAACATTTAGGCAGAAAATAGGTGAAATAATATGTAGCTATAATAATAATATCTAATATAATAATAATATGTATATATGTGAACCCAGTGGAATTTCTCCCCTGGCAACCAGGTGGTTATGCCCCATTGTTATGTGGGGACATCAGGGTCACCATGTGCCATCACATGAAGGACAAGAATGAAAGAAGCTCATTGAGACATCTGGGTGCCACTGTATCCAGATGGTATATCCAATAGGCCTGTCTTTGAAGCAATTTAAAGTCCCTATTACCTCCCCCTCTTAAGGGACTTTACTATTATAATAGTCCTCAAGCTCAATAATGGATGTCCATACGCCAAGAAATGTCTTGCCAGGGGTTTGTAAGTTCCCCTCTGAAGGCCTTGATGAATAGAAGTCCTGTGGTTAGCCATTCGTTCCACAAATGTTGTGCTCATCCTGCCCACATAGTTGAGACCACAGGGACATATAATTAAATATATAACAAAGTCTGTTGTGGAAGTTATGTAAAAAAAACAGATAGGTGTGCCAATAGTGCTTTATCAAACAAACAATAAGATGATATATATAACAATGTGTCAATTACACTCACATTTATGAATAGCTGTATATATACATATGTATAAACTGATGGCCAGGCTTCTTGCTTTAGAGCCGTCTGCGAGCCTGCACCTTCAGTCCCTTCCGGAACCTTAAAGTACAGTGCATTGCCTCCTAGAGGAGACCAGGATGGACAGTGCAGGTACGCAGACGTCTCTAAGCCAAGATGTCTGTGTGCAAGCCTGGCCGCTGGTCTCAGAAGCAGATGGATTACTTCAGAACCTGATACTTGTGCCCGATAATAGCACTGTTAAGAAGCTTATCGTCATATGCCTAATTATTGTGGGGGGACTTTATATAGGGTGATAGTGTAATGGTTTGTTTGACTCACAGACACAGAGTTAGGATAAAAAAACACAGTTTTATTAAATACAATAATACACAAAGAACCCTCACAGGTCCTGTAATATAAAATTATAGTACAGACACGCGACAGGTTAATTTGGCCCACACAGGTCCAGCACAAATATAGGAGACAAACAATTTATGCTGACAGGGGTCAGGCAGTTGATAAGGTTTCCAGGTTACAGCAATGCAAGTATTAACGTTCATCAAGAAAGGAAAACAGTCCCAAATGTGCAGGTATTAGGCTGATTCTTACAGATGCCAAAGACTGAGTTCACGGCGAGTACCAGTCCACTGAAGTAAACAGGAACGCTACCGGTGTTGACACGGAGGCAACACTTGCAACCGGTTTTGACAGAGTGGAGTGTAGCCAATGGCAATGTACCGGTGCAATCACGGAGGCAACACTGGCAACCGGTTTTGACAGAGTGGAGCGTAACCAATGGCAATGTACCGTTGCTATCACGGAGGCAACACTTGCAACTGGTTTTGACAGAGTGGAGCGTAACCAATGGTAATGTACCGGTGCTATCACGGAGGCAACACTTGCAACCGGTTTTGACAGAGTGGAGCGTAACCAATGGCAATGTACCGGTGCAATCACGGAGGCAACAATGGCAACCGGTTTTGACAGAGTGGAGCGTAGCCAATGGCAATGTACCGGTGCAATCACAGAGGCAACACTTGCAACTGGTTTTGACAGAGTGGAGCGTAACCAATGGCAATGTACCGGTGCTATCATGGAGGCAACACTTGCAACCGGTTTTGACAGAGTGGAGCGTAACCAATGGCAATATACCGGTGCAATCACGGAGGCAACACTGGCAACCGGTTTTGACAGAGTGGAGCGTAACCAATGGCAATGTACCGGTGCAATCACGGAGGCAACACTGGCAACCGGTTTTGACAGAGTGGAGCGTAGCCAATGGCAATGTACCGGTGCAATCACGGAGGCAACTAGTTTTGACAAAGTGGAGCGTAACCAATGGCAATGTACTGGTGCTATCACGGAGGCAACACTTGCAACCGGTTTTGACAGAGTGGAGCGTAACCAATGGCAATATACCGGTGCAATCACGGAGGCAACACTGGCAACCGGTTTTGACAGAGTGGAGCGTAACCAATGGCAATGTACCGGTGCAATCATGGAGGCAACACTGGCAACCGGTTTTGACAGAGTGGAGCGTAGCCAATGGCAATGTACTGGTGCAATCACGGAGGCAACTGGTTTTGACAAAGTGGAGCGTAACCAATGGCAATGTACCGGTGCTATCACGGAGGCAACAATGGCAACCGGTTTTGATAGAGTGGAGCGTAGCCAATGGCAATGTACCGGTGCAATCACAGAGGCAACACTTGCAACTGGTTTTGACAGAGTGGAGCGTAACCAATGGCAATGTACCGGTGCTATCATGGAGGCAACACTTGCAACCGGTTTTGACAGAGTGGAGCGTAACCAATGGCAATATACCGGTGCAATCACGGAGGCAACACTGGCAACCGGTTTTGACAGAGTGGAGCGTAACCAATGGCAATGTACCGGTGCAATCACGGAGGCAACACTGGCAACCGGTTTTGACAGAGTGGAGCGTAGCCAATGGCAATGTACCGGTGCAATCACGGAGGCAACTGGTTTTGACAAAGTGGAGCGTAACCAATGGCATTGTACCGGTGCTATCACGGAGGCAACACTTGCAACCGGTTTTGACAGAGTGGAGCGTAGCCAATGGCAATATACCGGTGCTATCACAGAGGCAACACTTGCAGCCGGTTTTGCAGAATGGAGGACTAGGCCAGAGGCGCTCCGTAGAGCCAAATGGGACAATACTAGGCAAGCCTGCGAGTGCAGAGGTGCCAAACAAGGTAAGGCACCGGAAATCAGAATGTCGCCGAGGCGACCAGGACCAAAATGGAGATCTGCCGAGTCAGAATCCAGGAGCAGGAACGTCAGCCAGGCCGGGTCAGGATACAGGAGCAGGAATGTCAGCCAATCCGGGTCGGTACACGGTAGCAGGAACGTCAGCCAGGCCGGGTCGATACACAGGAACGATCACTGGAGAATAGTCACGCAGTCCGGGTTGATACACAGGCACAGGAACTGGAGAGTAGTCAGGCAAGCCAAGTCGGTACACAGGAAACCTCAATAACAAACTGGCACAGGAACACCACCAAAGGGCAGTGTGTGGGTGCAGGAGCCCAGTATATAAAGGCTATACTGGGCGGGCTAAACACAGGGCAACCAATGAGGACCTCACATTGGATAACTGACAGAAAAAAAATAAACAAGGAATCACGGGCACAGTGATAGACAGTTCCACTTTAAAACAAAAGGATCAGCTTCCTAAATCTAGGTTTTTTTTTACTAAGCTTTGTTATAAACTGATCCCGCTATACAAAATTACATCATCAGAGCATGCCCCAAGAAACTTGACAAAGTCTGGACACAATGATTTGACTGCCCTTACCTTCCTATATCCCTCTCCCCCTTTTTGGGTGTCTAATGACCCTATCATCTTCATTTTCAGGATATTAATGAGCCGGCTTCAATAAATTCACAAATATTGTGACCTCACTTGTTCTTGTATTTTCTTTTGCTGTGTAGCTGTTAATTTGTCTTACAATTCTAAAAATGAAGAAAAAATAAATAAATAAGGGACACTATGCACCAACATCTGTTAACCCCTTAACGACCCATGACGGTCCTGGACCATCCTGGGTGGAATTCAGTTAAGGACCCATGACGGTCCTGGACCGTCATGGGTTAAATGATAGCAGCCTGCCTCCGTGCACGCTGCTATCATTACTTCCAGGCTGAGACTGAATGCTCCGAGACCGGGGCATTCAGTCTCAGCCCTTCTTGCTTGTGCCGGGTCATGTGATCGCCACAGCAGCAATCACATGTACCGGCATTCTGAGTGATAGAGGCAGTAAGCAAAGCATACTGCCTCTATGTCTCCTCTCTGCCTCTGTCTCCCTTACTATCAAAGTAAGGGAGAGAGAAACGGAGAGGAGACACCTAGTGGAAAAAGAAAATACAGCAGCTGGGGGTATTAACCCCTTTACTGCTGGTGCTGGAGGCTGGCTAAATGCAGGTCAGTTTCTGACCTGCAATGATACACCTTTTTTTTTTTTTTTTTTTTTTTTTTACAAAAAAAATATTTTATTAAAAAAAAATCTCAATAAACAAAACTGGGAGTGTAATTGTTGTGTATACACACCGCCAAATGTCATAGATAAAAAAGTGGGAAAATATTGTGGGAAAAAGGGACATGGGGATTTTCACCCAGTGGGGACAGTGGCCACTTTAAACTGTGCATTTTGTAGGTATGACTGGCCGGTGATACCTTTCATGCAGTCTCCATAAAAATTTGCCTAATTGATCCCAAGAGAAAAAACAAAAACGGTGGTCTTTTTTTACGTTTTTTTAAACTTTTTTTTAATTTTAATAGAGTAAATGGTGGGTTAGCCATATAAGTGGGGTATCAAAGGAAAACCCTATTTGTGTGTAAAAAAACAGTATATCATTTATGGGGGTGGAATAAAAGACTTAGAGGGAAAACACTGTTTAACAAAGACATAGTCAAAAAGGTCAGAATTGCTCCGGTCTTTAAGTGAAATCGACCTCAGATTTTCCCGGTCCTTAAGGGGTTAAGGAAAGAAATTGTGTACACTATGGGCTTAAAAAAATAAACGTATTTAAAAATATGGATATAAAAGTGTATTAAATATTTTGATAACTAACAAATGTCTGGCCAGTTAAACAGATAAAAAGTCAATGTTACAAAGATGATCCATCTCATACATCAAACTTAACACGTTGCACCTCAAAAACAAAAATAGCTGCTCGATATTATTGCAATTTAAATATTGCACTGAAAGTATGGTATATTGCACATGAAATAATAATAAATTCCAGGCAGAAGCACTTAAACTGAGCACAGTTTGTTGCTGTTGTATAAATTGTTCCATTTATGAATTAGCCTATGAAGTTAAGAAACCAATCATTTTACTATGTGTACATTTATTAGCCTGAGCACTGGCAAAATCTCAATGTAGACCTACCATATATGTATATATGAAAGTCTGTTTCTGTATCCTGGGCTTTGAACAGCCAGAGTCATGCATGCATTACTTCGTCCACTGGCCGACAGACCTGCCAAGCTACATGAAAGACAAACTGAGAGGGAATTGCTTAAAGGGATAGTAATGTTTCACAAAAACAGCAGCTCCAAATTAATTTTCATGCTATTTGAGCCGTAGGGAGTGTTATTTCAGTACTGTCAGAGTTGTAGTTCAATTGAATGATAAAATATCCCCCTTCCACCCCTTTTACCTAGTGTAAGTCACCACCCCTCAGATGTTGAATCTGGTCTCGAGACCAGACAGCTCACAGCAAGGAACAATCTTCTTATTGTGAGCGTAAGGAAAACCCTGCCACCCTTGACAGATTTTTCAGGTTTTTCCCTTATGCTAATTGAAGATTGTCCCTCGCCGCGATCCATCCTGACAGTCTTGCTGCTCTGAGGTGAGCAGTGTTACATCAGTAAAAGTGGCGGGAGGGGGATACTTTATCATTCAATTACTCTTGAACTTCAACTGTGACAGTACTGAAATAACACTCTCCATGGCCAAAATACTATGAAGATTAATTGGAGCTGCTTTTATTGTGAAACATTACTATCCCTTTAAGAAATCAATCATTTTACTACGTTTATTAGCCTGAGTAGCCAGCAGAATCTCAGTTTAAACCTACTAATATATATATATATATATATATATATATATATATATATATATATGAAAGTCACATTCTCGGTTTCTGTAATGTACCTGTACCTGTATTACTTTATCCATGGACTGAAAGACCTGCCAATCTACATGAAAGACAAACTGAGAGGGAATTGCTTAATGACAGCATGTGAGTCATAGCCCTGTGTGCTGTTGTCAAACCATTAGCTGCATGGGCCTGTTCTTCTGCCAGTATAAAGTCAATTCTAGCAGTTATAAATTCTCCTCTCTCCTCTACCCAGTATTAACCCCCTTTTTCTCCTGCCCAGTATCACCCACTTTCTCTCCTACCTGTTCAGCCCTATATAAATTCTGATCTCTCCCCTGTCTTTTCTGCCATGTAGTAACCCCCATCTCTCCCTGATCACCCTGCCCTGTATCACCTGCTGTCTCCCCTGCCCATCCTGCTCTGTATTAACCCATACCTCCCAACATTTCAAATAGCCAAAGAGGGACACTTTTTGTTGTAGGTCATGTTACTGGGGGTGTGGCTGGTAGGCGGGGTATATACAAGAATTTTTAGGTGATTTCATGACCTATCGACCCCTATTTGTGTAACTGAACACATGATTTATAGCAAGACCAAAATAGTTTATATATACTCACTAATTTATAAATACATATACTGAAGTTCAAACAAATGTGATGCACACATATACACCACACAGTCCGGTCTTCTAAAAAGAGGGACACCAAGGTGGGAAAGAGGGACAGGGGGATTTGGGTCTCAGAGAGGGACTGTCCCTCCTAAAGAGGGACACTTGGGAGGTATGTTAACCACCTGTCTTCCCTGGCCAATCTGCCCCATATTAACACTCTCTCTTGCCCATTTGGTCCTGTGTTAACCCCACTTTCTCCTGCCTGTCCTGCCTTGTATTAACCCCTCTTTCTTCTGCCTTTCCTGCCCAGCATCACCTTCTCTCTCTTCTACCCATCCTGCCCAGTATTACCCATTCTCTCCACTGCCCATAGTATCTTGTATTAACCCCCCTTTCTCCCCTGCTAATCCTCCCCTCTATAACCCCTCTCAGTTGTACAGATTTGATTTCCTATATTACTAGGCCTTTGATGCTGTACTGTTGTTCCCATTTCTATTTGCATAATTTGGTGGGGTGTGGGGCACATGCACCTGGACTCTGTGGGCATCTCCCTACAAGGATTACTTTTTGTTTGTTAATTAATATTAGCAGCATATACTGTCAACACACCTGCCACCATTCTGTTTGTTCTGCAGAACTGCAATTATGTGTATTTTTGTTTTTTGATTGTTTTTCTATGGAAAGTTTCCAAACGTGTACATTTGCAGACATTTTAAGAGGTTGTTAATGCACACACTGGGCCTTATACATCAAGAAGTCATATTCTGGAGCAATCCAGCTGCATGTAGGTCTGAGAATAAAATACTGCAAATCAGGTCTGTTTTAATTCCTGGTGTTGGGGCCTTGGGCTGGACAGGGCCTTATCACTTGTCAGAACAACAGCCCATTTTGTGTGAACCCCAGTGCCATCACAGACACCTAAAAAAAAAACCATGGCTTAACTATTTCTGTGCCAGAGGGATGTCTAGCACCCTCCGGCACTCAAAAAGTTACATGCACAGGCACAGGGGGCTTAAAACCTAATTGGACAACAATATCCAGCAGCCTACCAATGATATTTCAGTGCATACTGCTGTACAGTCAGCTATGTATGAGCAGATAAGGTACAGGAGCCCAAACGTATATAGCCTGCTTCATGTGCACACACATTATACTCTTGTGTCACCTTTCACCCTCGTTTGCCTTAAGTGCCATATATACATGCACTCAGTAGCCCCATGTGCCCCAAATATCACCATTGTGCCACTCTTTTGTAACCTTTTTTTACCTCATAAGTGCCTCCATATATAGCTATTCATTTGTCTCATGTGCCCCCCCACATAGAGCTCTTGTGCCACATTGTAGCTACAATTTTCACCAAAGGCTCTCCAAAGGTTTTGCTGAGCTGCTCGCATTCTGCCTATGGATTCTGCTATCTGAGCTAATCTAGAGCTCTGCTATCTGCTTCTGCTGTCTTCTGAGTTTCTGGCTCAGGCTGAATCAGCTGCTCTCTATGATTTCTCACCTGACTGTTGTCAGCCAGCCCTCTCAGGGTATTTATAGCAGCTTGGCTCACTTCCCCATTGTCCTTATGTTTGTTTGCTGACCTGTTGCTGCTGTGGATTTTCCTGCGCTCCTGTTTGCTGTGTTCCAGACCCCTTGGCTTGTTTCAGACTTCGCTGATTTCTGTACTTCTGACCCATGGCTTGTTTTTGACATCACAGACTTCTGGTTTCCTGACTCTGGCTCGACTGAATACCTGTCTTGGTTCCTGACCCTGACGTGTCTTTTGGTTTATGCTCTTGGATCATGATTCTGTTTTTGTTGCACTAATAAAGGTGTATTGCATTTTACCTTTTTGTGTCCTGTCTGGTTCCTGGTCCCTAACACCTGTGCTCATATATAGCCACTCAGTGCTCCCAAGCTCCACACCTTGTCTGTTACCTGCTGGTGCATGTAATGGTTTATTGCCCTACTGATCTCATGAAATGGTATAATCCTCTGCTGGACTTATTTAATGGTATATAGTTATTATGTGTAACAGTATATTACCCTGCTGGTCTCATGTAATGATGTATTTACCTGCTCATGTTCTGTAAATATAAATTACTCTGCTGGTCTTCCATAATGATAATTGCACTTCTGGTCTCCTGTATCGATTGTAATGGTGTGTTGCCCTGCTGGTTTCATATAATGTTATGGTATATTGCCCTATTGATCTACTTGTGGAGCTTGGTTTGCAAGAGAGTGTGTGTGTGTGTGTGTGTGTGGTGGGGGGTGAGAGTATGTGGGGGATGAGAGTGCATGAGGGGGGTGAATGTGTAAGGGGATCAAACTGTGCTTTTGGGGTGAGAGTGTATATGTAGGGGCGTGAGTGTTTACGGAGGTGTGAGAGTGTGGGGGGGTATTTTGGGGGTGAGAGTGTGTGTGCGTGTGGGGGGTGAGTATGTGTGGGAGGGGGGAAGGAGTGTGTGTGTGGTGGGTGAGTATGTGTGGGAGGGTGAGCGTGTGTTGGAGAGAGTGTAAATAATATACATGCATCTAAATAAAATATTTGAGTGGTTATCTTCTATTACCAATACATTACCGAGCATCAGATGTGTTTTATGTCAAATTAAAAAAAAATATGTAGATTTATTTATGTGGAGGACCTCCTTGTACAGTTACCCCCTTCTGCAAATTCCCACTGAATTAAATGGGGCTTTCTTTAACCCTCTGAATCCTGGAGATCTCCAACACATTTCAAAGAAATCCTTTGTAGACCTTTGTAGCATTCAAGAGTTTAAAGGGATAGTAATACTTAAAATGTAAAAAAATATATATTGTAAGGTTTATACCCCTGAGTAAAACAAGGGTACTCCCACTGTTTTATTCAAACGTTATTACAGCTCAAAGTGGAATTTTTTATGTGCAATATAACAGTGGCCTGAAATTGTACGATGGCGCTGTTGCTACTCCATCCAATGGAGATTTATGGTCTACGGACCAGCGCTGTCCATAGGATGGTGCATGCCTAATGGATGAAAACAAAACTGTGATAAAAAAAAAAGAAAAAAAAAAAGAATGTACTTGCGTGAGTTGATTTCTAACAGCCTTGATCAATTAAGCATGAGAAGTGTTCTAACTTGATCCAAAAAAAAAAAGAATGAAACGTGTTTGATCAAATAAAATAAACAACTTTATTAAATGGTGGAAATTAAAAAGCAAGGAGAATACTTTAAAACCACTTTTACAACTGTCACGTAAGCATTCAAAAGCATGGAAATTCAGGGTTATACTTTGTTGATGGTTAACGCAGCTCTACCTCATTTAATTAAAACGTCATGCGATGTTTCATGTCATCAGCAAAGCACCAGTTTAGGGGGCAGAGTTAAAATTCCTCAAGCTATAACACTTTATTTCTGTGCTTGAATGAGAACCATAATAGAGGCTTTAATATAAGTTTTGTTTTTGTCTTTTAACATACCTACTATGTTGGATGCTCCCTATTTAAATGAAGAAAAAAAGGAAAATAGCTCACAGCACTAACTCACCATAATGTATTCATATAATTAATAATGTTTGAATAAAGTAAGAAAACAAATGTATAGATGGCTGCAAGGAATAAGAGGGTTCTCCAGCCCCCGACGTATTAGGCCGAAACCTAAAAGTGCAAACACAAACAAGAAACAGACCTGCGCTCATCCATACAAATGATGCATGTGTGCCCTGTATTTAGCATACATAACATCACTTTGTTGTTAAGTATGAGGATTTCGTTCATTTGTTGGCCAAAAAGTGTTAAAGGGATAGTAATACTTACTAATCCCCATGTTGTAGCTATGTTAAAAAGAAACTTATTACCCCCAGTGTCATCTCTCAAATCCTTATGGTTTGAGAGATGGTAGCGCTCAAAGTTCTTCTCTCCCTCCCCCTTCCCTGACTGAACGCTGACTGCAGGAATATCCGGTATTACTTGCATCAAGCGGCTCTGCAGCATTGGCGAAATCGCTTTTATAAAAAACGAATCTTTCACTAAAAACGGTCTTCTATGTGTGCTTGCAAACCAAGCACACGTAGAAGACCGTTTCAGTGAAAGAATTTGTTTTTATAAACGCGATCTTGGCTCAGCTGCAGAGCCGCCTGATGCACATAAGACTGTCGTACGGCAGCTTCCCCTGCAGTCAGTGTTTAGCGTTCAGTCAGGTAAGGGGGAGGGAGGGGGGAACTTTGAGCGCTATCATCTCTCAAACCATAAGGGTTTGAGAGATGATACTGGGGGCAATAAGTTTCTTTTTAACAAAGCTACAATATGGGGATTAGCAATTTGCAAGTATTACTGTCCCTTTAAAGGGATAGTAATGTTTCATAATAAAAGCAGCTCTTATTAATCATCATAGTATTTGGACTTTGGAGAGTGTTATTTCAGTTCTGTCAGAGTTATAGTTCAGGAGTAATTCAATGACAAAGTGTCCCCCTCCCGCCCCTTTTACTGATGTAACACTGCTCAGCCAGATCAGAAGGGAGGTGCCCAGGTAGATTGCACAGAGGGACAATCTTCAATTAAGATAAGGGAAAAACCTGAAAAGCTTGTCAAGGGGGGCAGGGTTTTCATTGTTCTAATAGGAAGAAGATTGTCCCCTTCTGTTATCTGTCTGGTCTATGGACTGCATTCAACATCTGAGAAGAGATGGCTTACACTAGGTAAAAGGGGCAGGAGGGGAAACTTTGCTTGTGAATATCTCTTAAACCATAAAGGTTTGAGAGATAAGACTTATATCATTCTTCATGTTTTTTTAATGCCTACAAAATAAAATAAAGTTAAAACGAAGTATTACTATCCTTTTAAAGCTTGCCAACCCTGTCAAGGTACCACAATTATGGCAAGTACTAATCTAATAAACCTGTAAAACCCTATCTAAATTAAATACAAACCCAGAAGAAGTATAATAATAAACACATTGCAGCGGACCCTTTGAATATAGGTTTTTTGATTTTTGATACTTGGGGGGTCCCAATACATGCAATTAAAATCAAGTGTTTAAAAAAGGACTTACCTAAAATGAAGAACATTTTGTAGCCCTGCAGTACCTGGGTACCTGTCCAAGAGGGCTATGGATCCACCAGCCCTCCTATAGGTAAAATGTTCCCATTTACTTCTGGGTTTATCTTTAATTTAGATAGGGTTTTACAGGTATATTAGAGCTGTTTCAATGTAAATGAAGCCTAACATCTACTAATAAGCCCCAAAGGATCCCAAACTCGTCACACTGAAGTATTAACCCTTTGAGCGCCAGAAGGGTACGCAACGCATTGCAAAGCATACCCCTCAGGCACTCAAAGGGTTATTTCTTTCCTAAAAAGCCTTCAGTGGGAGGAGTTACATTCAAAACAATCAAGTCTGTCTTTGTGGATAAGGGGCTGGATTCAAATGCAGGAGATAAATGTTACCTGCCTCCCGTTTTATAAAAAATGTTCCTGTGGAAGTCTATGGGGATACTTGGAGATAAAAGCAGAGATACAATTAGGACCTGCATTTGAATCCAGCCCAAGATATCCAGTGCTAATTAGAGATACATTTTGGAGAACCAATTCACAGAGAATTGGTTCATAGGAGCCATTAGGAATTTCTGCCCACATTAAGGAAAGTGAGGGTTTATTACTAAGAAGTGAGAGCGTTCCTCTAAAGCAGGAGTAGCCAGTTGTTGGACCTTCATTTGTTGGGGGCCACAACTCATGTTGACTGGTTAGGGATGATGGGAGTTGTAGTCTAACAGCTGGAGGGCCGGCAGTTGACTATCACTGCTCTGATATTTAGCATTTCGCTGAAATCCCTGTATTAGAATAAGGAGTCATATAGTAGGCTGATCAGATTCACCTTTAACCAGGGACACATAGGAAATAGGCATATTTCAGTACTTCACTGGAATCAGTGCACTCCTGCAGTATGCATTTTTCCTATGCGTCCCCGGTTTAAGGTGAGGTCTGGTCAGCCTATCATATAGTAAACTTACATTTTTTTTATAATTGCCAATCAAATAAGACCATCCACTTGTTTGTAAACATACCATAAACCAACGAATCTGCAGTATTTCTAAACTATTCTGCAATGATCGAGTCACTGTCCCCAGATTATATTTCATGCAGATCCTGAATGTTAGTCTATCTACAACCATTTAGCATCATAACCCAAATATACTAATATCACATTTACTATTTTCTATATCCTATATACAGTTTCTAATTTTGTTAACCCTTTGATTGCCAGAGTAGTATGCGACTCATTGCAAAGCAAAGGGTTTTAACGGCCTGTTTCCCATTTAAGATGTGTTTCGGCCCCTGTCTGCGTGTGATTTCAGTGGTTATATTTATCACCTGTATTTTAAAGCTGATGGGCTTTCATGATCCAATTTCCTTCTCCGAAGTTAGTTTAACCCCTTGGATGCTGGAGAGGTCTCCAACGCATTGTTATGCAATGCATTGGAGACCTCTCTAGCACTCAAAGGGTTAACTGCTTTCCCGCTGTCTTTCGAAGCGGGTGCATTTTTCCTGATTAATTTCAATTAGCCCCCCAGCTACTTTAAATAGATGTAGCTCTATACTAATTCAGTTTGTCAACTGTCCGTTTAATGCTGTGCCCCCTGCAAGATGGATGCAGGCAATTTCTTTCCTACACATCTAATCCCTCTGGGCTTAACAGCCACACACATTTTTAAGTCTGTAATGAACATCCTTTTTATGGTCATAAGAAGTGGTTTAATAAATTCCTTCTAAACAGAAAATTATAGATAAATGAAGAACAATCATGCAAAGAATATAACTAGTACTAGAGTTATCTTTTAAAAAGAAACAATTTTTCTTTTAAAAGATTAGTACTAATATATATATTTATATAGTGTGTGTATATATAGAATATATTTTACTGTACTGCTTTTACCTTTATTCAAGCGTTATTACATCTCAATCTTGTTGTGTGTTTTGTTTTTTTTTTATTTAAATGCCCAGGGATCAGGAATATCTCACTGTGGTTAACTGGCTCATTCAAACTGATAAACTATATTGTGTATTGTGAAAAGCTGTGAACTAAGTACAGACCTAAAATAGAGATCAGCAAACACATGCAATTGCAGATTAAAAAGCTGAAATCATATAAATAGATATACTGTATTGTCGTGTGAAGAGTGCCTACCCAAGTCCTTTTCTTAACACTTTCAGTACCAGATACGTATCCAACACATTGCTTTGCAGTACTTTTGATACTTCTCTGGCACTCAAAGGGTTAAACAAAGGAAATGTCACTTATGCCATTGATAGAGTTCCCTCAAGCTTACAGCAATTCGTGCATTTAAGGAGCAGAAATCTATTTGCTCAATTCGAATTTTGCAGACAAACAGTTCTTTGCATCTTTTAGAGACAGGTTCTATTTGTACATTCCTGATTTTTATCCTAAAATTTTAAACTTAGCCCTTTTTGTGACAGAGAGGTGACCAACACATTGCAAATCAGCATGTTATTTGCAAAAAAACATTTATTTTTATTATCATAATCAGAACAGCGATGTATGATGTCACTCTGGGGCGCAGGATCAGAACATGGAATACTTTTCAGCGCTCACTCCACCACCCAAACCTTCCCAGTCCTTATAATGCTCCCAATGGCTGTAGTGATGTAGTGCCACATCAACAACAAAAAAAGTGAATAGTTTCAATTTTGTGTAACTTATATGTAAGGTGACCAGCCCTCACCTTTAAAGGGATAGTAATACTTTGTTTTATCTTTATTTTATTTTGTAGGCATTAAAAAACATGAAGAACGATATAAGTCTTATCTCTCAAACCTTTATGGTTTGAGAGATATTCACAAGCAAAGTTTCCCCTCCCGCCCCTTTTACCTAGTGTAAGAAATCTCTTCTCAGATGTGGAATCCAGTCCATAGACCAGACAGATAACAGAAGGGGACAATCTTCTTCCTATAAGAACAATGAAAGCCCTGCCCCCCTTGACAAGTTTTTCAGGTTTTTCCCTTATCTTAATTGAAGATTGTCCCTCTCTGCAGTCTACCTGGGCACCTCCCTTCTGATCTGGCTGAGCAGTGTTACATCAGTAAAAGGGGCAGGAGGGGGATACTTTGTCATTGAATTACTCTTGTACTACAACTCTGACAGAACTGAAATAACACTCTCCAAAGTCCAAATACTATGATGATTAATTAGAGCTGTTTTTATTATGAAACATTACTATCCCTTTAACTGGGGACACATATGAAAAATGCATTACTGCAGGGCTGCTTTGATTTCAGTGCAGTCCCGAAATATGCCTATTTCCTATGTGTCCTTGGGTAAAGGTGAGGACTGGTCAGCCTGCTTATATGGACAAGCATTACATAGTATTAAAGCACATTACTTGGGCTTTAATACTATTTATTGCTTGGGTTTCTAGTGGAAGTGTGATTGTCCCTTTAAAATAAGTCCTTCAAGGATTGAATAACTCCCACCCAAATGAGTAAGAGGTCCTGAATAGTGTAATGTGTAGCCATGTGTGGTCTCTACCTCTCACAGGGTACACAACCCAAATAGTATGTGATAGGAACAGCACTTCATGGTGACCAGGATAGAACATTTCTCTGTAATTAATAATGTGTACTGCTTCTTTAAGAGGAGCAATTCTAGAACAGACCATCTCCATAGTATGGGATAGATGAAACAACCAATAATATAAATGGGCCTTTTAACTCCTTGAATGCTAGTGAGATCTCCAATGTTGTAGATTCAAGGGATTAAGTAGTCCATTTAAATCAATGGAAAATTGGGTTATTTTATTTGTTCCCTGCGGTGCAGTTGTATTTATTGTTGTATTTATCAACTGATAACCAAGATCGACTGGCAGCCTAAGTGCAAGGGCAACATCTTTATTCTGAGTCAGCGTGCTATAGCAGAAGCGTCTGGAACATAACAGCTAAAAACGTCATTGTTTGTTTGGAGGAATGCCAGACTTGTAAACCTGCTAAGGATCAGCTGGGCTTCCAGTACGAAGGAGGAGGAGGAAGTCTAGAGTTGTGAGGTTGCTTACACCAGAATATATACCCCGCTGTTACCCATACATATGTATTGTGGATGGTTGGTCCTGAACATTGTTGCAGTTACGTTTGGCACTTTCTTGACTTAATTATTAACCCCTTAACGACCCTTGACTGTCATAGTACGTCAAGGGTCGATCTGACTGAACGACCCATGACGTACTATGACTGTCATGCAGTTCCGGGCTCCCCCCGCAGCTGCACACCGTTTGGGGAGTCCGTAACCGGAAAAAGAAAAAAAAATGTTCCACATTCCTTAACTCGCAGTGTGGTGCCGATCGGCCAGTCGTTTAGGGGTTAATATATGCAACTTTGCTGTTGCTTATATTTACCCTTGCATTGCTGAACGCATGCTTGCTGAAGATGGAATTATTGCTATAATTTGAGATCACATTTATATCTGGAAGTAACAATATTCAGGATACATTGGGAGATTTTTTTATCTCTCTGCTGACCCAGCATGTGTATATTCCAGACATCCCCAGTTTCCGGGGACAGTCCCCGGATTGAGGGCACTGTCCCCGGATAGAATTTGTCCCCGAATATGTCCCCGGAATCAACTGGGAAATTGCCAGGTTTCACCCGAACCATAAACCATATTAATGCCTCCTGTGCCGGCCCTTACATGGCATTTTGACAGGGGAGGCAATAAGCAAAGCCAGCACTCAGCACAGACAGTCTCTGCTCCTGCGCTGTGGCTTGCTCAGCATCAGTGACACTCACTGTCTACCTACAGCAACGCACCATCACCAGCCAATGAAAGAGGAGAGTCTTTACTCAATGGTCCTCGGTGGCTGGCTGGTGTGTGTGACAGCGACGCTGCGATGCATGGATGAGATATGTGAGCGAGTGAGTGTCACAGGAGGAGGTAGTCAAGGTGCAGTCTCAAGTGAACATTGCAATTTCCAGCACAACAAACTCTAGTGCAGTGAGTGAGTCCCAGTCCCGCTGGCATCCTACTCCTGTATCTTTCTGAGAGTAAGTTTACACAGTCCCGGAATCAAGTGCGGGCTAGTCCATAGCCCAACACAAGCTATTTTTAATTACTTAAAATTTTTCTTGACGGTGCCACTGCAGGATACGTTAAAAGCGACATGCTAGACTGTGCTCTGTCAGCTCTGAGAACTATGGAGGAGAAATCCGTCTGCTTAATTAAACGTAATTTGCATGGCAAAGAGGGATGCTGTAATAGGTGGCACACCACTATGGTGCAGATCCACTTTAACTGTTTTACATCCTGCAGCTGGTTTATGCTGGTCTCAACTCCCTAGCAAGTTGTGGGTGATGTCACAGCCAGCTGACTTCCTTCTAGTAAGGACTGGAGTAGAGCAGATAATTGCAGCAGAGGAAGAAGCAACAGAGCAAACAGATAATGCAAGTGAGAAAAATGAAAATGTACTGCACAGTCCTACTCCTTCCCATTCTGCCTAGTAGAGCATGTGATGGTCCCTATTCCCTGGCAAAGTAAACCATTAAAAGCTGTAATTGTGTATACCCACGGTATGGTGGTCAATATGTGGCTCTCCAGCTGTTCTTAGACTGCAAATCTCATTATACTCACTCAGCTATTGGGTGACTGAGGATGATGGGACATGCAATCCAACAACAGCTAGAAGCTATAGGTTGCCCCTCTATACAGTCCACAGAAGTCATTCATCCCTTCAGTAGTATAAGAATTGGATTCAGCACTATCATACACTAACAAAACGTCTGCTGCAGCAGCTTGATCTAGGGCTGGTTACCTGAGGTGCATTGTGGAGATGGACAGTGTGTGGAGGTGGACAGTGTGGGCAATGTGGAGGTGGGCAATGTGGAGAGGAGGAGAGGGTAGACAGTGTGTGGAGGAGGATAGGGTGTACAGTGTGGAGGTGGACAGTGTGTGTGTGGGTAGGCAATGTGGGTGTGGGCAGTGTTGAGATGGACAATGTGGGCAGTGTGGAAGTGGACAATATGGAGGTGGACAGTATGTGGAAGTGGACAGAGTGGGCAATTTGTGGAGGGGAGGATGGAGTAGACAGTGTGTGGAGGTAGGCAATGTGAGGGAGGTGGATAATGTGGGCAGTGTGGAGATGGGCAGGGTGGATAGTGTGTGGAGGGTGAACAGGGTGTGAGACCAGACAGAGTGTGGGCAGTGTGTGGAGATTTTCAATGTACTGCAAAAGAGACTAAAGCTTTCTTTTGTCCTTAAAAACAGAAAAAGAGAAGAAAGCTCGCAGTGCTAACTCATAATGAAATATCCATATAATAAATATAAATAACATATAAATATAAAGATGAAAGATATAGATAGCAGCAAGAAATGAGAGGGTTCTCCAGTCCCCCTGACATTGGGCCTAACCCAAAAGTGAAAACGCATACAAACAACCAAATCTGCGCTCCTCTATATACTGTGAATAATGTGTGCCCTGTAATGGGCATATATAATAATCCTTAGTAAATCTAAGTAAAATAAGTGAGAATTTCGTCCCACCAATTGGCCAATCTATGTGTAAGCTTACCAACCACGCCAAGGTATCTCACTTTATGGTAAGTCCTACTCTAATACACCTACAAATACTATCTAAATTAAAAATCCCTGAAGAAAGATGTTATTTTGAAACGCGCCAGAGGGGATCCTTTAAATGGTATTTTTGATGATTTTATTATTATTTGTGGGTCCCAGTGTAAAATCATCAAAAATACAATTTAAAGGGTCCCCTCCGGCGCATTTCAAAATAACATCTTTCTTCAGGGATTTTTAATTTAGATAGTATTTGTAGGTGTATTAGAGTAGGACTTACCATAAAGTGAGATACCTTGGCGTGGTTGGTAAGCTTACACACGGATTGGCCAATTGGTGGGCCGAAATTCTCACTTATTTTACTTAGATTTACTAAGGATTATTATATATGCCCATTACAGGGCACACATTATTCACAGTATATAGAGGAGCGCAGATTTGGTTGTTTGTGTGTATTTCTTTTGTCCTTGTTTGTTGTAGGCCAAGGGTATTTTCTGTGCCAAAAAAGTGGATAGAAACAGGGGGGGGTTATGGAAGGAGCAGGGGAGTGATCATGGGCAGAGCTAAGGATGCCTAGAGTGCCTTGCCTAGGGGAGCCTGGGATGTAAATCTGGCCCTAGTTATACTGCAAAGAAAGGCTAATCTGGAAATATTGGTGCAATTCCATAACACTGGGGACAAATAACAATTCTTCAAATAACCACTGATTTAAAAGAAGCATTTAACCCCTTGAATGCTAGAGGGGTGTCCAACATATTGATAAGCAATTCTCTGGAAACCTTTCTAGCATTCAGTTATTGAATCAATAGACACTAGATATGTCCCCACTGGTACAGTTGGTTTGCCCCCTAATTGCACACCTCTTCGTTAACCCTTTGAGTGCCAGGGGTGTGCCCAACACATTGCATTGTAATACGTTGGGCACCCATCTGACACTCAAAGGGTTAATACACCAGCATCAGTAACCCTTGTGTATCTGTAACTATATGTCACTTAATGTGTATATTGCTCGATATCCAAGACCCATGTGCAGGAGAACTGACGTGCTGTTGTATGTGTGATTGCAGGTACATCTTCTTGTTACTAATCCTGTTCCTGGTTCCTGGGATTGTAATGACGATTGCATATGGCTTAATATCAATGGAGTTATACAGAGGAATACGCTTCGAAGTTAATCAAAGGAAAGGTAAAATCACTTGCAATACAGTTGTGGTTTGAAATAAGCACTAATGTTAAGATACGAGAGAGAACATATAAAAACATTTACAGATACAGAGGTAAGATTTGCTGTCCTTAAAGGGGCAGTGCTCCCTAGTTTCAAACAAAAATATTTTTCTTATTAAATACAGCATTGGGTAGTTTATCCCTGACACTCCTAAGTTATCAAACTTTAAAATGACCAGTCACCTTAAAATTTGTTTACCTGTTTTTTCCGAGAATTAAAAATTGCCCTTACTTGCCATTTGTTTGTAATATAAATTGTTTTTGAGAAAATAAACCTTTTTTTGTTGGTAGAGGAATATTGCAGGCAATGTTAATCAGTTTCCGTGCTGGGCCTGAATGACTCTTGCATAATCTAAACAATGGGCGTTTCTAATGGCATATTAGAACATATTCTGGCCTAGAACAGATCCAGTTATCATACTGTGCAGGGAGCTGGTGTACAGTGCCAGTCTGTGCCATCAAATTATAAAGGTTAATTTCTCAAAAACAATGTATTTAACTGAAAGTTGGCTAATACAATCTGTCAAACTAAACTTGTCTTAAAGTGATAGTAATAGTTAGAGAAAAGTAATTGTAATGGTGTAAGTATTAAAAAACTAAATCAACTGCACCCAGTCCTATCTCTCAAACCTCTATGGTTTGAGAGCTTTAAGCTTTCAAAGTTCCCCCTCCCCTCCCCATGCACTGACGTCAGCTTTCTTTGTTAGAGATGGAGAACCCATTCAACAGACCGTCCTGCGGCTCTTCAGCAGTGCCGTAATCCCCATAGTTAGGCAGAAATACTTCATTTGACCAGGCACATGTTGTAGACCGATCAAATGAAGTATTTCTGCCTAACTAGTGTGATTATGACGCTGCTGAAGAGCCGCAGGATGGTCTGTTGAACGGGATCTCCGTCTCTAACACAGAAAGCTGACGTCAGCGCACGGGGAGGGAAGGAGGAACTTTGAAAGCTTATAGCTCTCAAACCATAGAGGTTTGAGAGATAGGATTGGGTGCAATTGATTTAGTTTTTTAATACCTATAGCATTAAAATTACTTTTAACTAAGTATGACTATCACTTTAAGAAAGCAGGTTCACTTTAACAATGTACAGTTAGTTTTTAATATTTGCAGTGTTATCTGAAGTTTTGGTGCCTAAATTCAACTAGTAAACTCATCTGACCATAAATTCCTTTAAACTTTCCAATGATGATCCAAGGCAAGGGTACTGGGGAAATGTAAAGGAGCAGCATGAGGTGAGTCGGTTGGGGGGAATTTGAGCAGCTGATATCACCAGAGTAGAAGAGATGGAATGTGATGACTAACAAGCTTCTTGTGTTGCTATGGCAACTGTTTTTTCTTTAACCCCTTAAGGACCGGCATGCACGCATCCAGCACTTGAGGACCACGGGGCTTTTTTTTCCAGTTCAGGGCTTCCAGAGCAGCGTGCAGCCTCGCCGAGAGCTCCATGACATGCCAAGACCATCACTGGTCCTTAAGTGCCAGACCGCCGTGACAGTCCTGGCACGTCAGTGGTCATTAAGGGGTTAATTTTTTTTTTTTATCAATGTTAGGACAAAAATAATAACACAATTTATTTCCTATACTTACCATTCTGCTGTACTTATTGTTCGCAACAGAGCGGTTAACTTACACTAATATGACTATTTAAATATCCCACCATCCCACACTATCCTAAGCTAAACTACAAACAAGAATAAGCAAAGCACTCACCTAGAGTTAGGGTAGGCAAGGCAGGCTTTTTAGGCCATTGTGAACGTATGAGGGAACCAGTGGGCTGTGCTGAGGAAGGGGATGGAACTGGTTTCCCAAAACATTACCAATGGCCTAAAACTTCTATTATGTTAAAATTATTCTGTGTCTGTCTGTGAGCTGAATAAATAACTCTGGTGAATATCGACTACAGGTGAGTGCCTCTCTTATTTCTGCTTTTACATTGCTTTGCCTGCTTTGGAAGTAGCAGTCCCATATACCTCTCAACATTTCAAACAGCCAAAGAGGGACACTTTTTTTAAGGTGGTATTGCTGGGGGCGTGGCCAGTGGGCGGAGTATTACTGAGACTTTTTAGGCTATTTCATGACCTACTGACACCTCTTAGTGTAACTGAATACCCTAATGTAACTGAATAAATGATTTAGAGCAGGAAGTGTTTTAAACTCATATAATATAGTTTAACTCCTTAAGGAATGGCCCCACGCACACGTCAGGTACTTAAGGACCACGGACAATTTTGGGGGTTTTTTGTATCCAGTTCCAGGGGTCCCCGAAAGGCGTGCAGCCACGTGGGGAGCCCAGAATTCCATGACGGTCCTGGAACATCATGGGTCGTTAACACAAAACAACCCATGATGTGCCATGACCGTCAAGGGTCATTAAGGGGTTAAACAAATATTAATGTGAGCTTTATTGCTGTGAAGCACTTATATACACCACACACAGTCTGATCTGCTAAAAAGGACATCAAGGTGGGAAAGATGGAAAGACGGATTCGGATATCAAAGATGGACTGTCCCTTCTAAATAGGGACACTTGGGAGATATGCTCTGGCACTCAGTGAGTTAAATCTTTACAAGAAATGTCTCAAATCAATTATGCTTTACAGATCTGCAGTGCACTAGCGTCCAAGGAGTTAACATTTATCAGTCAGCAAAAGGGGAAACAAAATGTACTTTTATTTGCCCATTTGCTGACTGACAAGTATTAACTCCTAGGAATCTAGTGCAATGCACATCTCCAAAGCACATGAGTTAACCTACTGAGGGCCAGAGGAGTGGGCAACACATTTTTGTTCTCACAACCCCCACATGGTAAATTGTGGGTAATTTGTCATGTGGGATATAAGCGCACAACCTTCTCCTGGCATTCATTGCATTTAAACTTGCAGTGCGTTAAATTAATAACTCAGACTCCAGTACCTGGTCAGAGATGAGCGGCTCAGTGCCGGCATCTGTGTCCATGTGCACGCAGACTGTGCACTAATGAGGAGAGGAAGATGCGCTCAGACAGCGACCAAGGATGGATTCCAATTTACAGCGTGCTCGCGCATATTATTAAGCGCAACGCGCATGCCCATTTAACTTCTCGGAGCCTCCGTCTCACTACTTTGCTTCACTCACGTGGCTGAGAAGGCAGCAGTGTGTATATCTATCGAAGTGGCTGGGCACAATCGTAGGAAGCGGGGCACAAGCATAGGAAGTGGAGCACAAGCATAGGAAGCAGGACATAATGTTAATATGGCGGGACAGCGGGATTGGGCCACGAAATCGGGACTGTCCTGCATAAATCAGGACAGTTGCCAGCTATTCTCCCAATATAAATAATACACAAGTGAGTGAATTAATATTTATTATGCAGAGAGTGTGATTATAACCTTGTTATACTAACCTAGACAGCAATTATTCCTTCAATTGACAATTGGCTTGGAACACTTTGTAATAAATGTGTTACCCACACTGGTAGTTCAGGAGCTAATTGTCCTACAAAATATTTTTCATATTTATCACTTTAAAAATAATATGGCTTCCTGAGCCCTGTATTATTCTCTTCCTGAATAAGTACAAACAATGGTGTCCTTTCATCCCATATTTATTTAGAAATAGAATAAATTAATATGGAATCCATGTTGCCCACATTAATTTCTTAAAGGGATAGTAATACTTCATTTTATCTTTAATTTTGTAGGCATTAAAAAAACATGAAGAACGATATAAGTCTTATCCCTCAAACCTTTATGGTTTGAGAGATATTCACAAGCAAAGTTTCCCCTCACTTACCAAAACGGTCAAGTCTGCCATCTAGCTGTCAGATTTGGAATCCGGTCCGCAGATCAACCAGTGGCTCTTCAGAGCCGAGATTGCAATATATAAAAATAACTATTTCATTGGAAGGGTCTAAAAAGTGTGCTTGCAAACCAGGCACACTTTGTAGACTATTCACATGAAGTAGTTCTTCTTATATCTCACGATCTCGGCTCTGCTGTAGAGCCACGGCCGGTCCGCGGACCAGATTCCAAATATGACAGCTAGATGGCAGACTTGACCGTTTTGGTTAGTGAGGGGAAATTTTGCTTGTGAATATTTCTCAAACCATAAAGGTTTGAGAGATAAGACTTATATCATTCTTCGTGTTTTTTTAATGCCTACAAAATAACATAAAGATAAAACAAAGTATTACTATCCCTTTAAACCTGTGTTGCTTTGGCATCAAGCAGTCTGTTTTGTTTTTATAAATATTTTTTATGAATTTGAGATGTGAGTTCAAAAATAATAACACAGGCCAGATTATTAACTTCTATTTACTTGATACTCTACTTATCTTAGTTTTGCCCTTGAAAGCATTGTCACTTTAACCATGTAAGGATCAGAGAAGGGTTAAAGGAATAGTAAAACTTTATTTTATCATTATTTTCTTAGCAGACTATAATTTCATTTGCAGGTTTCTTTCTTTTTCTTTAATTATATCTACCACCGTTATATTAGCTATTTCACTTCCAGCTTCAGTGGTTTAAGCTCTCTCCACATGTGGTCTGTAAAAGCAGTCTGTGACTCATTTCTGTCTAGAAATGATCATAAGAACTAGGTTTATGTTTGCCTCTGGCTTTCCATTCTCTGTTTAAGATAAACAGGTGGCACATTTGAATATTGAAAGACACAAAAAAGGAGCCTTATTAAAGTGGAGAGAAGTAGAAATAAGTTTTAAAATGGCTGTAACAGAGTGTCCATTAGTTATAAATGTAAGAACGCCAGTTTAAGAGGACTGAACGTCTTGTAGTACATGTTTTTGTAAAATGTAAAGTTGCACAGCAAATTTATAAAGAAATGTTGCTATTTGCAACAGAATTATCGCCAGAATCTTAATGCCATGTATATGCTGTCCTTAAGCATTCCAGGCATTAAAATATGCATTATAACACCATATTTATAAAAACAACTTTAAACATTTATAAATCAGACCTGGTGTTATATCCACTTGCCATGCCATAAGGACTGTTCTTTAAAAGGTAAGAAAGCCGGTTTTTATAAATCTCCCTCAAAGTTCTTATGATCCTTTGCAGATACAGCTGAGTTGCAAACACTTTTTTTACAGACTGCAGATGGGGGAGCTCACGTCACAGAAAGTGAAAAGGGAAACTAAAATGGCTCATGGCAATACCTAAAACTAATGCTAAAAATATTTGTCAGCTAAAAAAACTATGAAGCCACCGTAAATTTCTACCACCTAAGCTAAGCAAAAAAGTAACCAACATGTGATAAGCGAACTTATTAAAATCACATATGATGGGACAAAAGTTTTGCGTCCACAAATATATACCATGCACATAAAACCATATAAATCAATAAAAACAGCAGAAATATAATGTCCATTTTAAAGCACATGCTTAGGTCATTTGGAATCAGAGAGTTGGGGGTGCTTCACAGTTTTCTTGTTGACCTATAGCATATATCCTTTCATAAGAAAAAGGTTTTGGGTCCTTTAACCTTCTGAATGTCAGAGGGGTAAATAATGCATCGCACACCCCTCTGGCAATTAAGGGGTTATTTAGCAAATAATTTGAAAAAGTTCTAGTATGTAACATAGGAACCAGGGGGGATAGTCATTAAGGCCCGGATTCATCAAACTGCAGGAAGAGCAGCGTATCAAATACGTTGCTCTTCGCCGCGATAATTGATGGATACCTTCGATTATTCATCATTGATTTTGCCTAAGCGAAGCAGGGAAACTTGCGTAAATTGGTCAGTCATGGTGAAAACAGACGTATACGCATACGCGAAAATGTGTATGTGTGTGTTCACCCCATGCATTCAAATTGGATACGCCAGCTTCAAGCTAGAGGATCTATCGGGCCATCACTTATTGAAGAATAAGCGATGGTCAGATACAATCCGAAAGTTGTTGAATGCGCAAATGATTAATACGCAGAGAAATCCTCTGATTTTCCTGCGTATTAATCCATTCGCTCCTTGATGAATCCGGGCCTAAGTGGTGATAAAGTGAAGATGACTTCTCCAATAATATCACTTCTCCAGTTCCTATGTTATTCTATGGAGCCTATGCACTAAGATTTCTTGTAGGAGATTCACTAAGCGATGATAACGTGATATCACTTCTCCAGTTCCTATGTTATGCTATAGAGTCTAATCACTAAGGTCTCCAAAGTTGAAGAAATCTTAGTGCATAAGCTCCATAGAATAACATAAGAATTGGAGAAGTGATAAACTGGAGAAGTCATCTGCACTTTATCACCACTTAGTGAATCTTCTCCCAGATATTTTTATCCAAGACAGTATGGGACATTTTATAGTGTTGTTAAAATGCTCCTAAATGCCATATACATGTTTTCTTTACAATTCATAAAAAGTATTGAATTATATTGTGATAGCCATATTTCTCTTATTAATCTAAATAACATTGTGCAAAAAGAAGTAAGCATTTTATTGCTAGATGACATTTGCAGTCTAACTGAATGTATTTTAAAGACAGACATTTAGGAGCCATATATTACACAAACAGTTCCTGGTATACTTCCTGCTTAAGGAAAGTGTATGCAGATTCTCATTTATATACTGCACTACACGGGCGTTTTGCAATGGAATTACACACTTTAGCAAGTAATTTTATTTAAAAAAATATATAGCTAAAGTACCAGCATATTAAAATCTGTACAAAGGGAATGACTATATAAATCTACTATGACATACAAATACAGTGGGCCATATGTATAACAATGGAGAAGTACAATTCTGGGGGAAACCAGTTTCACTGATAAAAATTGCTATGTTTTCCTATTTCAACCTCTGTATTTAATGCTGGAGATCTCTCGAGCATTCATGGGTTTAACCATCTGAGTGCCAGAGAGGTAGCTGATGCATTGTGTTGCATGTATGTATGTATATCTTTATTTATATGACGCCATGGTGTATGCAGCGCCTTACAAGAGTAGTAGGTTACAATAAATAAATAAATGGGGATAAAATTATTGCGCAGTCATAGAAACAATAGTAGATAAGTCCCTGCCTCATGTAGCTTACAGTCTAAATGGGAAATAGGAGACAGACAGAAGGGTATGACAGGTGTCAAATGCTGTGAGTTCAAGTGCTGAGTTTGCTAAAAGTTAGTGCATGTGCTATTGCTCCAGAAGATAAGATTTCAAGGTAGACTTAAAGATTGTTCTAGACGTAGGGATAGAGGTTATGGAGTTCCATAGGTAGGGAGCAGAAAGTGAAAAAGGTTTGAGACAGGAGAGGGCAGAGGGTGTGGATGGTATAACAAGAATTGACATTCTGTGCTGAGCAAAGGAGGCAGGAGCATAAGAGCAGATGAGGGAAGAGATGTAAGGGGAGAGCATTAAAGGTAAGAAGAAATAATTTGTGATGTGTTGCTGAATAGGGAGCCATGTCAGTGTCTAAGAATGATGTGAGCAGGATTATTTTTTGGGGAGAGTGTGGCGATACTTGCAGCTGAGCTTAAGACAGATTTCATAGAGGAAAGATAGGAAGCCGGGAGGCCAGTTAGTAGGACATTGCAATAGTCTGAGAAGGACACAATGAAGGCATGCACAAAAGTTTTAGTAGTTTTTTTTGGGAGAGGAACCGACAGATTTTAGAAATGCTGCAGAGAAAAAAAGCATAGAGTTAATGTGAGGGGAGAAGGAAAGGGAGGAATTAGAATTGCCCCAAGACAATGTGCTAAGCTGACCAATGTCAGTTCCATCAACTGTAATGGAGAAGCTGTTGTTGGGCATGATATTGGAGGAAAATGAAAAGTTTGCTTTGGGACATGTTTATCTTCAGCTGACGGTGTGCCATCCATGAGGATAGGACCAAGAGGCATTCTGAAATTTATAACTGGATTTGAGATGAAAGATCAGGGGTGGACATGTAAATTTGGGTAAGGGGGTATGAATAGCACTTAGGGACCCTTATATGCAGTAATGACCTGCATATGTTGAAACAGAGTACAATAGTATAGTATATATACACATATACATCTAAATAATAAAGATAGAAATACAATAGATCTTACTGAAATGTATCTGAAGTTCGATCTTATATAATAGTACAATGTGTTACATTAACAAAATGCAAAATGGTATAGTTTAGTAAGTATCTTCAAAAAGTATAAAATGTCTTTAAGCGATATATCCAATAGTCAAACCTGAAATGGGACCTTAAATTACATGATCCATCTAAGATACGGACAGTGAACAAAGGACGCAACATAGAAAGAAACACAAAGAAAAGATACTTAGGAACTTTTGACAAATCTGATACAAGAATTGACTGGACTCACTTCGTTAAACTTTGTATCGCTACACGAGTCCCACTTCAGGTTTGACTATTGGATATATCGCTTAAAGGGATAGTAATACTTCGTTTTAACTTTATTTTATTTTGTAGGCATTAAAAAAACATGAAGAATGATATAAGTCTTATCTCTCAAACCTTTATGGTTTATGAGATATTCACAAGCAAAGTTTCCCCCTCCCGCCCCTTTTACCTACTGTAAACAATCTCTTCTAAGATGTGGAATCCAGTCCATAGACCAGACAGATAACAGAAGGGGACACTCTTATTCCTTTGAAAACAATGAAATCCCTGCCCCCCTTGACAAGCTTTTCAGGTTTTTCTGTTATCTTAATTGAAGATTGTCCCTCTCTGCAGTCTACCTGGGCACCTCCCTTCTGCCCTGGCTGAACAGTGTTACATCAGTAAAAGGGGCGGGAGGGGAAACTTTGCTTGTGAATATCTCTTAAACCATAAAGGTTTGGGAGATAAGACTTATATCATTATTCATGTTTTTTTAATGCCTACAAAATAAAATAAAGTTAAAACGAAGTATTACTATCCCTTTAAAGACATTTTATACTTTTTGAAGATTGATACATACTAAACTATGTCATTTTGCATTTTGTTAATGTAACACATTGTACTATTATATAAGATTGCACGTCAGATATATTGTGAGATACATTTCAGCAAGATCTATTGTATTTCTATCTTTATTATTTACGTGTACATGTGTATATATACTATACTATTGTACTCTGTTTCCACATATGCAGGTCATTTCTGCATATAACTGTCCCTAAGCGCTATTAGTACCCCATTGCCCTTTAAATTTACAGTGTCTGTGATAGCAGATCAGCTAGTGGCTGCACGAGAAACCCTTTATTCTAAACTTTGCTGTGTATAGATAATAGAGCGCTGAAGTACCCTCGCCCCTATATTTTACATGTAAATTTGGGTATCATCATCATAAAGATGATACTTGAAGCCAAATTAACTAGTAAGTTCACGCAATGAAAGGGTGGACAGTGAGAAAAGTAGCAGACCCAAGGCACCCCCACAGACAGAGGGACTGTAGAGGAGATGTTATTGCCATAAGACGCAAAAAAGAAACCTTGTGAGAGATTGGAGGAGAACAATGATCAGCTTGATAATGGAAACAGAGATTGTGGAGACAGCAAGATTGCGGTTAACTGTGTCAAAAGCAGAGGATAAGTCAAGTAGTTTAAAGGGATAGTAATACTTCATTTTAACTTTATTTTATTTTGTAGGCATTAAAAAAACATGAAGAATGATATAAGTCTTATCTCTGAAACCTTTATGGTTTAAGAGATATTCACAAGCAAAGTATCCCCCCCTGTTCAACCAGATCAGAAGGGAGGTGCCCAGGTAGACTGCAGAGAGGGACAATCTTCAATTAAGATAATGGAAAAAGCTGAAAAACTTGTCAAGGGGGGAAGGGCTTTCATTGTTTTCATACAAAGAAAGTTGTCCCCTTCTGTTATCTGTACTGTCATACAACCAGACTCACATCTGAGAAGAGATGGCTTACACTAGGTAAAAGGGGCGGGAGGGGAACTTTGCTTGTGAATATCTCATAAACCATAAAGGTTTGAGAGATAAGACTTATATCATTCTTCATGTTTTTTTAATGCCTACAAAATAAAATAAAGTTAAAACGAAGTATTACTATCCCTTTAAGAACTGGCATTAGGCTTTTGCAGTCTGTAGATCATTAGCCTCTCTACAAAGAGCTGTCTCATTTGATTGTATGCACAACATTACATATAAGCGGCTCCAATGTTTCAATGGAACTTCGAAAAATAAGCCAAATATTCAAATGAAATACTGCAGCACTTCACAATCATAACCATGAGAGTGTACTCACAATGTGCCAGTCAAGGGCTCTGTTTGCCCTTACATGCATATCCGAGTTTAAATGTAACCGCACCAAAAGAAAACACTGCTCTTGGATTGAATAAAAACATCTATTCGTACCTTTATTGTTGTTGTGATAAAACCACAGTGAAGTAAATGAGTGTCCACACCAGAATCCAGACTACAAAGGGTCCCAAAGATTGTTACAGTCAAGGAATGTGGTTATTTGGGAGAAGACAAGGTGTTCTAGAGTTCTGAAGTAAGAAGTAGAAGGAAGACAGACTGTATATAATCATTGAGGAATGTGCACCTGGGCAATAGATTCAATTCATAGAGAGTGCTTCCATCAACCCAATTTATGTGGGACTTTTTCTGTTAAAAATCATTGGAAACCTCTAGCATTCAAGGGGTTAAAATTGCCATTTAACTTAGAGTATTTTTAGTCCTCCCCTTCAGAGCCATAGAGTCTGCCCCAGAATTCCTCCACTTTATTTTGTATATACGGCCAAAAGACTTTAAGAAATAAAAAAAGGAAACCACTTAAAAAAGAAATAAAAAACCCTATTTCTACCTTGGGCTATACATCCCTTAGTATCTGTATTCAGCAAGTTTTATTTTATTAACACCGATTTCTTTCTACAGTAGCATGAGTTGGCGATGGCTTACCTTGAAACTGTTTGTTTTGTTGTCTGCTGCTTATTGATCTGATGGCCTAACACAAAATTCAAGGCTGCAAACTTATACGTGTGGACTACTTAATGTGAAGAATAAACTTTGTTTTAGGTGAAAAACAAGCTTGACCTTAATGGTATTTTGCTGACAACAACATTAGGGGAAAGTGCGTTCTTATTTCACAATGACTTGAATGTAGGTAAGCAACATTAAACCAGTTGGCAATGCTAACAGAATACTGAGTTGCATAGGAGCTATAAGGAGCAGAAAGAGAGAGGTATTAATTCCCAGAGGCATAAGAAGAGTGAGTGCAGTTGTGACAGCGATAGCATCCAAGAGGGTCCATTGGACCCAGAGCTCTGAAGATTCTATTTGTGCCCTTGGGAGAATATTTTTTGTGTTGGGGTGTCAAAACTGTTTTTACAGGCCCTACAATTATTAGTTACACCACTGCCACTCAACAGTAACATAGTAACATAGTAATTTAGGTTGAAAAAAGACTTGCATCCATCCAGTTCAACCCTTTTCCTATTCCTGTTTACCATCGTTGATCCAAAAGAAGGCAAAAAAAAACCCCTCAATATAGCAATTTAAAATTCTGCCTTGAATGGGGGGGGATTCCTTCTTGATTCCAAATGGCAATCAGATTTCTCCCTGGATCAACAAGCCCTAACTAAATATTAATCCTAATACTAACGTACATAGCCCTCTATGTTATGCTCTTTTAAATAAGTATCCAGGCCCCTTTTAAAGGCATCTAATGTATTTGATAGTGCCAACCCCTCAGGCAGTGAATTCCATACCTTTA